>OY728151.1:128834687-131435937 GCA_963277665.1 Viscum album | reverse complement strand
ATAAATAATAAATAATAAATAATAAATAATATATAATAAATAATATATAATAAATAAATATAAATATAAATAATAAAAAATAAAAAATAAAAAATAAAAAATAAAAAATAACTAATAAATAATAAATTATAAATTATAAATTATAAATAAACATAAATAATTAATAAATATAAAGAATAAATAATAAATAATAAATAATAAATAACCAGTTACAAATAATATATAATAAATAAATTAAAGTATATTATAAATAATAAATAATAAATAATAAAAGAAACACATGAAAAAGCATGAAAAGACGTGATAAGGGATAAAAAATCATGAAAATGCATGAAAAAGGATGGAGAAGCATATGAAGAATGAGGTATTAGAAAGAATGAGAACGCATGAAAACTCGTGACAACTCTGGAAAACTCCTTAATAATTCAACATAATCATCATAATAACCCACAAAAAACCATTGATAAAGATAACAAGTCATGGAAACCCAAATAAGCAGTAATAAATGGAGCTACCGTTAAAACCCGTCAAAACGGTCATAAAGAGACAAAAACATTTGACTCACATTAACGGAGATAACTTAAGATCCGAGAGTCCGTTTTATATCCGCGACCTGTCAAATCAAAGATCCTGAAACAATATTCAACTTGAAAGGTGAAAGAGTCCGAATGGACAGGCGGATCGGAAGTTACGACCATTTAAAAAAAAGCAGACGGGGAACGGGTGCTAGAAACGAGGCATTGAAAAACATAACAAAACCGACACCCACTAAAAAGGCCATAACATATGATCTAGGAGTGCATGTGGGCACCGCGACCAGTCAAACTGAAGCTCATGGAACGTTCTATGATCTGGCAGGTGGAGGAGGCCGAACTGACACGCGGATCGAAAGTTAGGTCCGTTTGAAGACAAGTTTGACGGGACACCGGTGACGGAAATGGGGTTTTGGAGGCCTTAGGAGGGGTTTTTGGGGTTGAAAAACACGACAGAAGCTTTCTTGTGTCGAACTGGTGCGTAGCTCTCTTCGCTGGCTTCGATTTGATATGTGGTAGAGCCCAAACGGACACCCGGAGCAAAAGTTATGGCCGTTTGAAGTTGGAGAACTTTTTTCAACTTTTTTATAACTCTAATATCCTCCACACCTTAGACCGTCTCACGGTTTTGATTATATGTGCCTCTAGATCTCTTCATGAGCTTCGATTTGACTGGTCGTGGCGCTTCAACGGATGCCCGGATCAAAAGTTATGGTCGTTTTAGTGATTTCGGGGTTTCTCACGTTTTTTTTATTTTTTTCATTTCATTTCGCGGCGGTTTTACCGAAACCGCCGCTATTTCGCGGCGGTATTTTAAAAAACCGCCGCTAATCCTCGAATAAAATTAAAAAAAAATAAAAAATAAATTTTTAAGAAAAATAAATTTTTTTTGCCGTTTAGCGGCGGTTTTTAACCGCCGCAAAATGCCGGCCTGAAACACATTTCGCGGTGGTTTTTAAAACCGCCGTGAAAAAACCGCCGCTAAACGGCGGTTTTCTCGTAGTGCACTGTAACGGTAGCACCGTCACGGTCGCACACCGAAATGGTGGCACCACTTATAGTGGCACCATGAGGATGGAACCATGACGGAGGCACCACAACTGTGGCACCACTTACGGTGTCTCTCCAAATAGTGTCCCACCCTTCGTCCTTTTTCCAGTTTCCAACTTTTTTCACTCTCGCAACGTTTCTTTTGAAGTAAAAATGTTTTAATACCCCTTTTAAATCCATTTAAATCCCATAAATGATATCTAAAATCCCCCAAGATCTAGGAGGACCTTGAATTACCAAAACATGTGGCCTTTTTCCTTAGTGCCACATCCTTTTTCTATACTTTCCAGTTCCACCCCTATTATGAATTTTCCTCTGATTAAAGGAAACCGTTTAACACATAAATGTTATGGAAACCTCCCTAATGAGAAATATTAAATAAAAATTAATTCCATCATGTGTAACCGTCCAAATGCATGGCGAAAGCATGATACGCCTTTAAATCCATTCAATATTTCAAATTCTGCAACTTTGGGATCATACTTTTTATTGCACAAAATTCCTTCTTCTTCTTGGATGGTATCTTTTTCTTTCATTGGTGAGTTTGGAGTCCCCCTTCCCGAAGCTAGTGGTGCGCCTATGCTGGAGCCTTTTTTTCTCAGTCTTGAAATCCCTGAAGTTCCTCCCCTGCAAGTCACGCATCCCAAGTTCTTGGTGCATGGAGAAAAAACATTGATCGTTGATCATCCGAGTAGGGTTCTTCCTTTGTCACTCTTTACTGTGTATCATGAGAGGATGGTATGATAATTTTCCTATGGGTATGGATGAAACCAATCCTTAACAATGATAATAAACAAACTTTTAAAGAATAAAGGGGTGTGTTTGATGGTGCTATTGTAATCCTTTATCTTTTCTTATATTTTTTGAATTTTATGGGCTTATATCCACAGAAAATCATGGTCGTTGGTGGTCTTTCCTTGAGCACTAATGAACCCCTATCTCTCGTGATGATTAAATGGCTGTAACATGGAAATTTGTTATTCACTTAAAGTAGGTTGATTAATTGGATATCTAGGGAACACGAATCCTTGTGTGATCACCCTGGTTAACCAAATAGAAAGAATATACTTAATGAATGGTGTGTTAGAATCTGGAAAACTCCCTTACTCTGTCTTGGTAGCATGTGTAGTTGTTTGGCTTGATGTTGGTGGGGTGATGTGGATGGGGATGGGATCCCCTGTTGTGGTGGAGTTGTTGGTTTGTGGATCCGAGGTCGTATGGGGCCATATGTTGGGGCTTGGTTTGGTTCCAGTATATTGATGGATCTCACAGATCCCTTTTGTTGTTTTGACTTACACGAGAACTGGGTGGGAATGCTTAAATTACTACTGGGCTATTTTTCCTTCCTTAGCTTGTGGCTATGCTTGTTAGTTGATTGATAGTGAATAATTATTTAAATGGAATCACTTGAATATGAAAACAAGAATGGGTTCAATGGGGAATTGTTTTATAAGAATGAGTTGTGACTTGGTTGTGGATGTGGTGCTTCTTATGAATGAATAGTAACAAGGGTGTTTGTGTATAGATTGGTTTTTGAACCCCTATGTTGGGAAGAGTGCTTGATTACCTATATGTATAATTTAGTTCTTTTTTTATTCACACCCCACCCAAGTTGAGAACTTTGTGCCAAACACCCCCATTTCATGCTCCCTTTCTCGAGTAGCCCAAGAATCTTTGGGCAGGCTATGACAACCTGAGGTCCATTATATCCCAAAATTCTTCGAGAAGGGAACATTGTGGTGGTTAGATTAGATGTGTGTGGGTAGGTTGTTTCCCAAGTGTCTTTTTGATGAGGCACAGATGTCTTCAGGCGTAGCAGTAGTTGTTTGGCCCTAGGTGTCTTCGGGTGTGGTGGTAGTTGTTTGGCCCTGGTGTCTGCAGGCATGATTAAATGTAGTTGTGGCCCAATTTTTTGTGGGTTGGATGTGTGGTTGTGGTAGCCCAAGTGTGTGCGGGCGGGGGTATGGCAGTGGGACAACGGTGAAAATGGCGGGGAAGGTCTGACGCATAGGATGTCTTCAATAACCAGTGGAAAAGTGGTGCGAGGTACCCAAACATCGATGTGTTATTAATATTACTTTACTTGAATTGCATTATTTGGGGAGTGTGAATTGGTGTGGTTTGGGTGGATAGTTTCCTTACTCGGTGCTTTGGTTATCTCCTTTTCTCATGGAGAATTAGAATGCCTCTCCACTTATGCATGAGAGCCTTTGGTTTTCCCTACTGAGTATACCTGTATACTCACCCAACATATATTAAACTGCTTTCAAGTTTCCAGGAGTACTTCGAGGACCGTGCCAAACCCTATTATATCGGACACCGAGACCATTAGCATTGCTATTTTTCTTTTTCTTTTGGTACTTACCTTTGGAGTTTTCTTGTACTTCGTAGCACTTAATTATTGGAACATGGATATGAGAATAGATTGTTTTGGCCTTACTTTTACTTCTAGATTTGGTGTTTTTTTGGTATTTACTATCTTATCTCATAATCCTAATAAATAAAAAGTGTAATGTCTTCTATTTTTTGTGTGATTATATACCCTTGGTACTAGTTTCCACTCCAGGACCTATTAAAGGTGGGTCTCAGGGGTCATTATCTCTCCTTCAACTTGAAGAAGGAAGGGTCTGGAATTTTGCTATCCTTTCCCTCATCTTGGTGAAGGCGGATCGTGACAGAATGGTTTCAGAGGGAGGTTGATAGATAGGATGAAGTTTAGAGTTAGGAACAGTGATAATTTCATGGGATGGTTGGGAAAAAATGTTAGGAAATCTTGGTGCGTGAAATAGGCTAAGGGAGACCGGGTGGGACACGAGATTTTAAGGCCCCCCATGATCCGATGCAAGGACTCTAGACCTACTGAACGACAAAGTGAGGCTACACTGATTGCATGGTAGAGACCCTAGGAAAGGTACATGCATCATAACGACTTGTGTTCATGTGTGTCCTGGGTATTTTGGGATTTTTTTAATAAATAAAAAGTCTAAGAAAAATTTAAAATCTTATACACTACTCAGGCTTAGGAATTCCTTGTTTACCTTATAGCTATGGATCCCGAACGACAACCACTGTTAGTGTAGGCTATTGAGGCCCAAGAGACTGATTTGGATGATCAAAAGAGGGCTGATCAGAAGGATGAGGATGACCAGTGGAAGAGTACGCTTCATTCCTTTCAAAGGTAGACCCTAGGGAAGTACAAGGAAAACATCTCAGACATGGAGATAGAGAGCTGGATCAAGGATCTGGTGATAGATTTCAGCTTAATCCAGGCTCCAATGATGCAATGGGTTCTTATGGATATAATCCAAATGCGGGGAGCAATATTTCAATGGTGGACTCTCTATCTTGGGGAGAATAGGGAAGTGAAGGTTTCGTGGACTGACTTTGAGAGGGAGTTCCGGGTGGAATTCCTCTCTTCCATGATTAAGGTAGAGAAGTGGCAGGAGATACTCTCCCTTCAGCAGGGGAGTATGTCAGTGAGGTAATTGGGGATCAAGTTCAAGGATCTCCTTCTCTTTGCTCCGAACCTCTTTCTTGATGAATAGTCTTGGGCGCGATATTTAGAGGAGGCACTCCGACCTTCTATTCAGAATGATGTTACTCTCTTCACTCTATCGACATACTTGGAGGTCTAAAATAAGGATAAAGTAGTGGAGAGGATGAACACATTGGGAGGTGTGCCATGATAGGGGAGCCAGTTAGGCTCGTCAAAGGGAGAAGATGACAGCATAAGGTCTCTACCGTCAGGGCCTTCTAGGTTTCAGCAAGTGGGGAGTATGGCCCAATAGTTCTAGTTTTGATATCTCAGTCATCACCCTTTCTTTTTGGGTCCAAGATTGAGATGCTTCATCTGTGGTAGCCATGGGTACCATCAGAATCAGTTCCCGGACCGAGTACAATACAGTGGGGGTGGGCAGTTTCAGCACCCACCTTAGCAGCAGTAGTTTCCATCCAGGCCCTTTCAGTACTAGTATATGGGACAGTGAGCTACCACTCCGTCGAGAGTAGACGTTTCAGGAGGAGTCCAACCTCAGTGTGCTCCTCAGGGACCTCGATTAGGGTGTGGTTGAGGAGGTGAATGATAGTTGAGGGGTAGAGGTGCTGAGCGTGGGTAGTTGCACGCTGCGAAGGTAATAGTTCCAGCAGGGCTAGAGGTTTTATGAGGTACAATCCGTTTGTTTAGTACTCTTGCATGTGCCTTGTTTGATTCAGCAGTTTCACACTCCTTTTTTTCACCCATTCTAGCCCATGCTTTAGGTCTATACACAAAGAGACTTCACGTACCCCTGGTTTTGAGCACGCTAGTCAGAGGTCAGACCAACTTGTCTCATTTTTGTCGGGGATGTAGAATGATGTTGGGGACACATAAGTCTAGTGGGGACCTTATTTTGCTACAAATGTAGCCGTACGATGTCATTCTAGGCATCAAATAGCTTTTCTCTATATGTGCCATTATCGACTGCTTCTGAAGACGGATCATGTTTTCAGATATGGGCAACCAACATGTAGCTTTTTTAGTGAGCAGGGTTTCTAGGAGGGTAGCCGGTGAGTGGATCCTCTCCTTTCCTTGTTAGCTAATCTATCAGTGGAGTTGGTGGATACAGATATGGTGTAAGTCCCGTGGATTTTCTGTGAGTTCAAGTACATCTTCCCTGAAGAGGTGGTGAATCTACCCCCTCAAAGTGATATTGAGTTTGAGATAGACTTGCAACCCGATGCCCTTCCAATTTTGATGGATCCCAATCAGATGAAGCCTTCTGAATTGTGGGAGTTATAGATTTAGATTGATGATCTGATGAATAAGGGTTTTGTATGACCAATTGCTTCACTATGGGGTGCTCGAGTCTTGTTTGCGAAGAAGGAAAATGGTGGTATCAGGTTGTGCATAGACTATTGGATACTGAATTAGGTCATGGTCAAGAACCATTACCCTCTACCAAGGATATACAACATTTTTGACTAGTTGAAGGGGGAAGGGTGGTTCTCCAAGATCAACCTATGGTCAGGATATCACCAGTTGAGGGTAAAGGAGGGAGAAATATTTAAGACTTCCTTTAGGTGTAGATTTGGGAATTTTGAGTTTGTGGTCATGCCGTTCAACATTATGAACGCACCAGCCGTGTTCATGGGGCTGATGAACACCATCTTCCAGGAATATATAGACTGTTTTATAGTCATGTTTATGGAAAACATCTTGATCTACTCAAGATCATAGGAGGACCATGGTGATCAACTGAGAATGGTTTTAGAGGTTCTCCGACAACACCAGATATATGGAAAGTTGTCTAAGTGTAAGTTATAGACATGGGAAGTACACTTTCTTGGACACTTGGTGTCCGAGAAGGGGATACAAGTGGACCCATCAAAGGTCGAGGCAGTTGTTTCTTGGGAAACACCCAAGAACGTGATAGAGGTTCGTAGTTTCCTGGTTTTAGCGGGTTACTATCGGAGATTCATTCCCAACTTCTCTCGAGTTACAACGCCCTTGATAGCCTTGAACAAGAAATAATAGGCTTTTATATGGAGTGAGAAGTTCTAGGAAACCTTAAATTATCTGAAGGGGAAGTTGGTTAGTGCCCCAGTACTAAGTTTTCTAGAATAAGGGGTGACATTTGAGGTGTTTTTTAATGCTTCGGGCCAAGGATTTGGGTGTGTGATGATGCAATGGTAGGGGTGATCTCTTACGGGTCTAGGCAGTTATGTCCCCATGAGTGTAACTATGCCACCCAAGATTTGGAACTTTCAGCAGTTGTGTTCAAACAAAAGTTTTGGCGGTATTACCTCATCGGGGAGCACTTTGTGGTCTTCACGGATCACAAGAGCTTAAGGTATATCTTACCCCAGCAGGACTTGAACTTGTGGTAGTAGAGGTGGATGGAGTTTCTTTAGGACTATGACTTCAAAATCTATTACACTCAAGGTAAGAGGAATGTGGTGGTCTTTGTCTTGAGTAGGATGTCACAAAAGGATGCGGTTCGAGAGTTGAAAAATACTTGGAAGGTGATAGAGGAGTTGGCTTCCCTATACCTGGATGCAAGGGTGGAGGATGGAATAGGCTGGCTGTTCCAGATGACAGTGAATTACTCTTTATTGAGGTAGGTGGAGGAGTCTCAATGGGAGGAATTTGAGGTTGAAGTGATGCGCTATCCAGTTAGCTAGGGAAATGTTCCAGAAGGATGTTCAGAGGATGGATAGAATCTGATTCTATTTTATGGAAAGTTGTTCATCCCTATGGGAATGCACAAGAGAGTTGTTGGTGAGTTCCACAACTCACCCCTGGTGGAATACCCAAGAGTTCCCAAGATGTACCAAGGTTTTAGGGGTTGGTTTTGGTGGCCCAGGGTGAAGTGGGAAGTGGCAGATTTTGTGGAAAGGCGACTGGTGTGTCAGTAGGTGAAGGCTAAACACCACGTCCTAGGAGGTTTGTTGCAGCCTTTATATGTCCCTTAGTGGAAGTGGGATTACATATCGATGGATTTTGTCATATGACTAACTAGGGTTCAAGGGGGTTGCGATGCTATCTGGGTAGTGGTGGAACGACTGAGGAAATTAGCTCACTTTCTGGAAATCAAGGAGTCGAGTGTGGTGGATTCCCTAACAAAGAGGTACATGGAAAAAGTGGTGTGGTTTCATGGAGTATCAAGGTCGATAGTCTCCAATCGGGATACCCGGTTTACCTCACAGGTCAGGAAAGGTTTTCAACATGCTTTTGGCACCCAACTATGCCTCAACCCTACCTTCCACCCCTAGACAGATGGGAAGACAGAGCACGCCATCCGGACATTGGAAGATATTCTATGAGAATGTGTTCTGGACTTTGGTGGATTGTGGGTATGACACTTTCATGTGGTAGAGTTTGTCTACAACAGTAGTTATCACTCTACCGTTGGCATGAATCAGTTCAAAGCCTTGTAGAGGAGGCTGTGTCGCTCACCCATGTGCTGGACAGAGGTTGGGGAAGTAGGTGTTCTTGGCCTAGAGGTAGTGCATAGCACGATAGAGAAGGTTTAGCTTATACGGGATAGGATTAAGGAGGCCCAGGATTGGCAGAAGTCATATGCTGATAATAGGAGGAGACCCTTGGAGCTTGATGTTGGGGACCACATTTTCTTGAAGGTCTCCCCTTGGCATGGACAACAGAGGTTTGACAGGGGGAGTAAGCTTTCTCCCCAGTTTATCGAACCCTTCGAGGTGTTGCGGCGGGTCGGCGAAGTGGCTTATCAGCTGGTTCTACCACCGCCTCTACAAAGAGTGCATGACGTCTTCCATGTGTCTTAGCTCTGTCAGTTTCTACATGATGATTCACACGTCCTCAACTGGGAAAAACTAGATATCAAAGATGATGCGATTTTTGTAGAGTGTCCAGTAAGGATCAAGGATCACGAGGAGAAGGTGCTTCATGGACGAACCATTCCCCTGGTTAATGTGTTATGAATGCATGGTGGCCTCGGGGAGAGTACTTGGGAATGGGATGAATAGATGCGCGCTCAGTACCTAGAGTTGTTTTGAGTTTTTCTGTCCTATTTTGTACTTGTTTTTGATGTAGTGTTTGACCATGTTAACTATGAAATGGAGTTTTTACTTTGTTCTCTAGATGTGTGTGAATATTCCTAACTGTGGGGAGGGGAGGACCTAGTCCATAATCAAGACGCATTCAAGTTCATGCGGTTAAACCCGTACGAGTGAGTCAGTTCCACCCAAAGTGGATAGTATCTTGACATGGAGGAAGAGACTCCCTAATCCATATGTTTGGATGGTATGAACTTTACTTGTTGTGTGGTTTTTTGATGGAAAGGTGTTCCTAGGCGTCGAGGGGTTTTGATCCTAAGAGGTATCTTTTGAGGTTATTGTTTGGACCCCTCTTTTTTCTTCAGGTCTAGTTTTTATTCTCAAGGGTGAGAATAGTTGAAGAGGTATCTGATGTAATGGCTCAGACAATAACTCATTAAGGAGTTTGCCAAGAAAAAACTCAGTTCCATCAAATAATTCCACAAAAACAGTGGCACCGCTTACGGTGGAACCATAATGGTTTCACCTTCATGGTCGCACACCGAAATGGTGGCACTGTGACAGTGGCACCGTGATGGTTGCACTGTGATAGTGGAACCATGATAGTGGCACCGAAATGGTCTCACCATCACGGTCACACACCAAAATGGTGGTGCCACTTAAGGTGTCACCGTGTGGGTGGCACTGTGATGGAGGCACCGTGACCGTGGCACTGCTTACAGTGTCTCACCAAACAGTGTCCCACCCTTCGTCCTTTTTCTAGTTTCTGACTTTTTCTACTCCCGAAACATATCTTTTGACTTAAAATGTTTTAATACCCCTTTCAAATCCATTTAAATTCCATAAATGATATCTAAAATCCCCAAGAGCTGGGAGGACCTTGACTTACCAAAACATGTGGATTTTTCCTCAGTGTCACACCCTTTTTTCATACTTTTTATTTTTTCCCCTATTATGAATTTTCCTATGATTAAAGGAAATTGTTTAACACACAACTATTATAGCCACCTACCTAATGAAAATTATTAAATAAAAATTATTTCCATCACATGTAGCCATCCAACTGCATGGTGAAACCATGATCCGCCTTTAAATCTGTTCAATATTTCATATTCCGCAACTCCGGGATATTAATTTTTATCACACAAAATTCCTTATTCTTCTTGGCTAGTCTCATTTTCTTTCCTTGGTGAATTTGGAGTCCCCCTTCCTAAATCTAGCAGTGTGCCTATGCTAGAGCCTTTCCTACTCAGTCTTGAAATCCCCGAAGTTACTCCCCTACAAGTCGTGCATCCCCAGTTCTTGGCACGTGGAGAAAAAGCTTCAACCATTGATCATCAAAGTAGGGTTATTCCTTCATCTCTCTTTACTATGTATCATGCAGAAAGGGTATGATAATTTTCCTAAAAATATGGATGAAACCAAACCTTAACGAAGATAATAAATGGACTTTTATAGAATTAAGGGGTGTGTTTGATGGTGCTGTTTTACTCCTTTATATTTTCTTATATGTTGTGAATTGTATGGGATTATGTCCACTAAAAATCATGGTCGTTGGTGGTCTTTCCTTGCGCACTAATAGACCCTTGTATCCTATGATAATTGAATTGATGTAACATGGAAATTGGTTATTCACATCAAGTCGGCTGATTAAATGGATGTCTAGTGAACAATAATCCTTGTGTGATCACCCCGATTAACCAAATGGAAAGAAGATACTTAATTAATGGTGTTTTAGAATATAGAAAACTCCCTTACTCTGTCTTGGTAGAATGTGTGGTTGTTTAGATTGATCCTTGTGGGGTGATGTGGATGGGGATGGGATCCCCTGTTGTGGTTCAATTGTTGGTTTGTGGATCCGAGGTCATGTGGGGCCATATATTGGGGATTGGTTTGGTTCCAGTATGTTGAGGGATCTCACAGATCACTTTTGTTGTTGTGACTTATAAGAGAACTGGGTGGGAATGGTTAAATTACTACTTTGCTATTTTCCCTTCCTTAGCTTGTGGCTATTCCTGTAAGTTGATAGGTAGTGAATAATTATTTAAATGGAATCACTTGAATATGGAAACAAGAATGGGTTCAATGGAGAATTGTTTTCTGGGAATGTGTTGTGACTTGGTTATGGGTATGGTGCTTCTTATAAATGAATAGTAATGAGGGTGTTTGTGTATGGGATGGTTTTGGAACCCCAAGATTGGGAAGAGTTCTTGATTACATATATGTATAATTTAGTTCTTGTGTTTCTTATTTGTGCCCCACCCAAGTTGAGCAATTCGTGCCAAACACCCCCATTTCATGGGCGAGGGTGCTTTTCCCACCACTCCTATGAGTGGTTGGTTATTAGATTCTTTTCTAATCCCTTTCCCGAGTATCCCAAGACTCTTTGGGTAGGTTGTGATGGCCTGAGGTCCATTATATCCCAAGATTCTTCAGGCAGGGAACATTGTGGTGGTTAACCCTGGTGTGTGCCGGCAGGTTGTTTTCCAAGTGTCTTCGGGATGAGGCCCATGTGTCTTCAGGTGTGGTAGAAGTTGTTTAGGCCCAAGTATCTTCGGGCATGGTGGTATTTGTTCTGGCCCATGTCTTTGTGGGAGTGGTTACATTTGGTTGTGGCCCAGGTGTTTGTGGGTGGGATGTGTGGTTTTGGTAGCCCAAGTGAGTGGGGGTGGGGAATGGCAGTGGGATTACGGTGAAAATGGAGGGGAAGGTTTGAAACATAGGATGTCTTAAATAATCAGTGTAAAAGTGGTGTGGGGTACCCAAACATCGATGTGTCATTACTATTACTTTACTTGACTTGCATTATTTGGGGATTGTGCCTTGGTGAGGTTTGGGTGGATAGTTTCCTTACTAAGTGCTTTGGTTATCTCATTTTCTCACGGGGCATTAGAATTCCTCCCCACTTGTGCATGAGAGCCTTTGGTTTTCCCTACTTAGTATACTTGTATACTCACCCTACGCATATTAAACTGATTTCAGGTTTCCAGGAGGACTTCAAGGACCATGTCGGACCCTATTAGCTTAGATGTCAGGATCGTTTTCATTGCTGTTTTCTTTTCTTTTGGTACTTCCCTTTGGAGTTTTTATTGTACTTCGTATCACTTCAGTATTAGAACACACATATGGGAATATATTGTTTTGGCCTTACTTTTACATGCATCATTGGTGTTGTTTGGTATTTACTATCTTATCTTATGATCCAACTAAAAAAAAGGGTAATACCTTCCATTTTGCGTGTGATTATATAACCTTGGTGCTAGTCTCCACTCTGGGACCTATTAAAGGTGGGTATCGGGGGTCACTATCTCTCCTTCAGCTTGAAGAAGGAAGGGTATAAAATTCTATTGTCCCTTACCTCATCTTGGTGAAGGTGGGTCATGACAAAATTCTTGTCATGAATTAAATAAACATTGATAACTAATGGCACATGAAATATACCTTTCTTACATACCTTTAATTTTGTACTTTCATGCACTATCTATTAGAATGGATATTTTTTAGACACTTTTTGTAGTGGCCTAATGAGTTTTTTACTCACACCCTGCTCAGGCTGCCGTTAGTTACCTGAGCAGATCTCTTGGTTGCAGATCAGGATGCAGGCAGAGGTCCTACTGTGAGATGTTGAGTTGGGCCCGAGATATACATGGAGGAGGACCCATGCATATAGTCGGGAACCATTTGGATATTAGGATATTTGTTTTGTTTTGGGTTTTATTCACTTTCACTACTAGTATGGATGACATTATTGTATTTGATTTTTGGTTTATACCCCTTTTGGGAAATGATCAGTTACGCAATTTTATTGGTTATTCATATTTTTTTCGCTATTTATATTGTGTTATGCTGTGGATATCTTTGATAAATAAGGTATAGTCTCTCCATGTGACTTATTATACCCTCACCGCTAGTCGTAAACCTCTGGAGTATAGGGAGCCTCGCTTGAGGTCATGTGACGACCCGACTCGGAGCATCAGTTTAATGGATTTCATGTTGGGAACATTACAAAGTGGTATCAAAGGAGTTATTTTCTATTCTTACTATTTGGGCATTGTAGAAAGAATATTATGATGTGTCGTGCCTTGGTAATTAGCTCATTCTTGGGAGTAGCTAACCCATGTACGAGGGAAAACCCAAGTCACCCGGGTGGGAATCGTTGTTCTTTATATGCGTTGTTATAATTGGATGAAAATTATCTATTGGGCGATGCACATGTTGTGTGATTTGATGGATTTATTATATTTCTTTCATTACTAGAATAGCATGAGGATGTGCATTCATCCATCATTTTAGGAACCAAATGATATATGTGTCATGCATCAGTATAGGCACACACACGAGATGGGTGTGTGGGGCATAAAGAGTAAAATTCATTTCACTATCCTAATAAATATAAAGAAAATGATGCCTAATAATGGTAATGGATGTGGGTGAATGAATATAATTAAAATGAATAGTTAATAAATATCCTGTATAAAGAAATTTTGTGGCCGGGTTAAAGTTTTGGGTTTTGATAAATCATAATGGTTGTTTTTGTGTCTAAAAGAAAAAGGGTTTCATAATGATAGTGAAATTGTTAATGAATTTTGCCTAATGAAAGGTGTAATTGAGTTAAAATGATGATTTTAACAGGTTGTGAAATGGGAAATGTTCCTAAGAGGGAAGGAATTGTGTTGTAAATGATGAATTGGATTGAAGAGGTGTTGAATAAAGACTTATAATTAAGTGAATTAGTTACTCCATGTTGACCCTGACACGCGGTAGGCATGGTAGAGGGGGAAATGTTCTAAGTGTGATAATGGCCATTGGGTTAGATTATGAAGAATGATTTGTTTAAGGTTGTGAGTGTGAGACCCCTTCTATATGATTTTAAGTCCTTTTTTCCATTCTTCAAAGAATCGAGTGAATGGTAAGTTTAAAATGAGAATGATTGAGTTCAATAGTGGGTATCCCTTGTGTGGTCAGCTTAACCCTTATATGTGCAAGTTGGGTAGTGAGAGTGCCATAGTGGAGACTTTGGATTTGATTTGTGAGGCCTTACCGGTTACGATGTGGCCTAAGTGATGTGTTTAGGTAACCCTTGTAGGTTTGTGGCCTTTGGGTTGAGAGGCGTTGTTCAGTAATGTGAGTGAGAGAACTCTTGTGGTTCGTGACCGTATAGAGTATATGCTGGACCCTAAGGATGGTGCCCGAGTGTTGGTGACTTGGAGAGTAGAGACCTTGCGAGTTGTATCTTGAATCCCAGAGAGGATGTTTTGATTCTAATTTTGATGAATGTGTACACTTTTAGAAGGGAACCTATAGTAGATGATTGTTGGTGTGCTAGGCATAGTGTGCATAAAAATGGGAGTGATATTTCCATTCATGATCATTTCTTTGTTCATGTCATGATAAGCATGGTTTGGAGAGAGGACCAATGGATTCTCCTAGTTTTGAATCTAGTTTATGGAGTTGGTATCATTCAACCTTCAAGGTGACCTATGAGAGAGGTCGGATAAAGATCCTAGTGCTTTTGGGTGTGTGTCGCACATGTAGATGTTTTAGACTTTAATAGTGGAACTCAAGGTGTTGTATGGTGTAGATTTGGCCTAGTGGGCTAAGTGGGAAGGTTGAGGGTTGGTGGTACTACATGAGTTATGGTTATGCATTCATAGTTTCGACAAAGAAAGAGTGTCCACATGGGAGGTTAGACTAGTGGTGCAGGTACCTCTAAATATGAATCATGGGAGATGCTTCAAAGGTGGGATGGTGCTGGCAGTAACGGTTGACAAGATCCCTCTTGAGGCCCCCCTAAACTAAAAGGGATACATAATTATCTCTATGTTCCACATTAATCAAATATTGAAGGTGGGGATTGTCGCATTATAGGGATAAGCTCCCAAAATGGTTGGATGCGGTAACAAGGACCATTGGAATAACTGCATACTTCCTTGGACAATGTGGACTCTTCGACATTAGTACTCAGAGGTCCTCTTGTAGATATTTGTGGTTCGAGATTGTACCAAATAGATAATAACAACCTGAACCTAGAATCTAGAGCTGGTGCATTATTTTATTACCTTGGCATATAAACAATGAAGATGCATCCCAAAGTACCTAATAGTTAACATTCTTTGAAAAAACCAGATACATACATAAGTGATACATTACAACATGAAATGAAATACATCATGGAAACTCCACTAGAAAAACTATTATTCTTCTAGATTGTATTTTCATGTCATTCATAAAATTTATCTTGAAATACTAGAGAAAATAAACATAATAAAGGGGTGATATCAAATGATTAGTAAGGGTATGTAATAGAGCAAAAGCATAAATAATAATTAATGATGAATAACTAAAGAACACACGCCATTAAATCAAAATCCTGAGCATAATATGATAGGAATAAAATATGAATAAATAATTCCTTAATAAAACATAACCATGGATATTATACTCATTGAATAATCTCATAGACCATCAATTACTAGGTTCAGAATAATAGAATGAAAAATTCTGAACATCATAATATACAGTTAAGGCCTTGGCTAAGACACCATACATAACTGGTAAAAATACAAACTGATTTTCTCATGAGACCTATTGATATATCAAGAGGGTTATAGTGGGCCCCACACATGAACAACTATATCCAATGAGTTTTTCATATTAATTGGTATAAATATAAACAATATATATAAATTAAATGTAAATATCTTTCCCCAATCTGTATACATAATCATTAATCATTTTGAGTAGTATGGTGAATGATTTCATATTAGCACATCCACAATGACACTGATCATAAACCATTTATTAACAAATTTTGGATTAAAAAAATAAGAGATAAACCTAAATAAATAATAAAATTAAACACAAATGTTTAAATATTTTAAAATACTCAAATAAAATCATTTAGGAATTCTTGAGTGACATATGCGTTTTACTTTTCAAAAAAGACCTTTTTTGGAAAAATAATTTTTCTTTATCATGATTGTTTCTAAATAACTAGAAAATAAAAAATAAAGTTTTACATGGATATTTTAGTGATTTTATAATAATAATTAATTCTTAAAATAAATTATGGATGGTACTTGAAAATGGGTAAGAAGTCGAGGTGTTCCCGTTGATCGAGCATGCATACTGGGAATAATTTTGAAAGGAACCTTGAAAAAAAAGTATTACCCCATAAATGATGTAACGCCCCGACCCCAGTTACCCAGAGTCAGTGCATTATTACATAACATTGGCATGATCACAAGAAAGATCAAATCTCGAAAGACCGATTGATTTAGTAGCCTTGGAAACACTAGATATATTCATAAGTTTTACATTACATCATAAAATGAAAAACTACTACAATAACATAATGTCTCCGTAATCCACACTCATATCCCCACATAATATCCCTGCAGGTCATTCATAATTTATTTCTTCACTTCCTGGGAAAAATAAAACATAGAAAAGGGGTGAGCTCAAATGCCCAGTAAGGATAACAATATAGCGGAAACTTTCATAAATAAGAATAAACATTTAAGGCAATGTATAACTAAAACAAAAGCCTTTTAAATATGAACTTTCAACATGGTATGGCATAAATAAAATTAAATAATGCCATTTACTTATTCACATGGATATTCTACTAATGGAATAATCACATGCAAAAATCAATAACCACTTTCATAATGTTGGAATGCATAATGCCAGACTATCATAACCACATAGCCAAGGCCTCGTGCCAAGACTACAAATAAGATTTTGTCAAGGCCTTGTGCCAAGACACTAGTTTGTCTCATGAGACCTACCGATGCATCGAGGAGCTATAGCGGGCTCCACCCGTCACTTATTAAGTCCAATGCATTCCCATATGAAAAGGTTTAAACATAACATAAACATTCGTATTAAAACTAGCATACGAAACGTCAATAATTTCACCATAAACTATGAATGGTATAAAAATAGAACATCCATAGTCAAACATATCACAAAACCTTCAATACAATATAGAAGCTTTGTATTATAATAAATCAACTTCAAATAAGCGTAAAATCCATCAAAGGATGTTGACATAGATGAAATCAAAATTCTTTTTAAAGAAATATCTCTTTTTATTTTGAAATCATTTAAGATCCATATATTTATAAAATAAAACATTTTCTTTGAAAATATTCTTATAATCTTGTAAGGGAAACTTTGAAGATTGTATAACGGCGTAAAATAACCGCACCCGCCGTATAAGTTAAAAAAACATTCTTACCTTAATTCTGTCGAAAAGGTTAAAAAGGACCTTGTTTTGAAAACGACCGAAAGATTCCTTTATAAACCACTTATAAAAGTCAAAAAGGGTATAAATGACTTTAACTCATATTCTAGTAAATAGTAAAAATGTTTTGAAATACATTTTTAAGAAACATGGATGTGGATGATAAAGAGATCCCAGTAGATTATTACGTATAAACAACCTTGGATAATGAAGAGGTTGTAAAGTAAACACTTAACTTGTACTTTTCCTTTGTTGGGGTAGGTTAACCTCCTGTATAATGGTGAAATAATTGTTATTAAATTATACAAGAATCATATATATTAATATGATATCATATATGATCTTTTAACATTGATTTGTTAATAATATCTTAGAATTGTCGTCGTTTCGGGTGTTAACTTACTCATTTTATTTATATGTTTTGTTACATAATCCATGGTTGTTGTATCTTATTCTTATCCAGAATGATATCTAGTCCTTAAAAATCATTTTTAAATCATCAAATTATAATTATACTTGAATGGTTACGATGGAGAATGAATCTCATCGCGTTTGTGGAGACGGTAGTCCGTACGTACGCACGAGCGACAATATCATTCTTTTGATATTAAAATAATATATAAATGAATGGTATATCATATATACAGAATCATTAACATGTTATATTTATTATTTACATGAGTTACACATCATTATTATACCCATCCAAATAATATTATATTGAATAACAATTACACCACGACGTGGAGACGGTAAGCCGTACATACGCACGTATGGTGACATGTTATTCAAAGGGTGGATAGAATAATGAATATGGTTGTAACATACTTATAATAACATCACAGTATATGTGAGATACTGGAGTTATTATTTTATAATGGTAAGAACAAAGGAAGAAGAAGTGGAAGAAGAAATGAACTTAGAAAAGGGTGGTGAAATCATTACCTCTTCTTCGGGTTCTTCCTTTTGATTTGATCAAAAGGGCTCCTTAGGTTGGCTTTCTTATCAAACTAAGGCCTCTAGGTTGTAGTGAGGGATGTTGGGAGAGTATTTGGGCAGAGTTTGGCCGAACAAAAAGGCTTTGAAGGTGTGAAGAAATGAGAAGGAGGAGTGCCCTTTTATAAGAGGGGTGAGGGGCACCTTTGGAAAAGCTAGAAATATTAATTTATAATAAATTCATATTCGGTTTCTAATGGCTCCAAAGTTGATTATTCAAAGGTTAAGGTGGGGATAGGTCGAAAACCACTCAACCAATAGAATTTAGACAGGTTTGGGTACTTATATTAACCTTATCTTTAAGTATTAACTCTAAGTTAATTAGTTTCACTTTTACAATGTCTCTTTGTATTTTTATATAATATGGTTAATAAACTTACTATATACATCCAAGAGACCCCCAAGTGGTACATTAATGATGAAAATATCATGATTTAAGTCTCTTGGCCGAACATTAGATTTTTAGGAATTTAATATCAATTAATAATATAATATTTGTTTTAAGAACTCTTTTATGTCAATTTTGACACTATTCAATAGTTGATTTTTGTGAAACTCATAACAGATTGATTACTTCTAACAAAGTCAATTAAATCAATCCTAATATATCATATTATCCTAGAAAATTAGTTTAATTCATTAAAAGTTTCATATTATATTTATTTGGGTATTTATAATATCAATTATTTTAATTTTTCACTATTATAGTAATTACTGCATCATCATTGTGTCATAAATAAAATAAATTATTTAATGTCTAAAGATTATAAATAAAATATCATTATTTAGGAAATCTTTTTATATTTCTAATGAATATTTATAATCTAAAATCCAACTTATATAACCCTATGTAACAATTGTTTTGATAAAAGATATATGCTTGTGTCATTTTTGTATTCATTTTGACTTAATTAAAATAAAGTGTCATTATCACTTACAAGTGGATCCATGGGGTCCCAAAATTGACACAAAGATTCCCATGGTCGACCATGTATCAACCAATAGGGTTAATACACGTTTTAGGGTAATTTAGTATTATTATAATATTATTTTTTAACCCTTATTTACCGGATTTACCCTTAACCATGGTAAATAAAATATTTACCGCAGTAATTATTCAAAATGTCTAAAAATAAAAGTTACCTATTTACACAATTTGAACATCCTGATTCCAAATATGGAATCCATTTTACTAAATTCAAAACACATAAGTGGCAGAAATTAATTTAAAATTAATTCCTGCTGTCAAAACAAAAAGCGTGTTTTTAAGAGATAATAACTATCAAAAGATTGACACTTGTTTATGTTCGGTTTAATTGTAAAATTATGTCCAATGACCAAAAGTATATTAAATAGTAAAAATATATTCTAAATATACTTTAAAACCACTCAAATTCATAATTTATCACTATTAATTATTTTGATTAAAAAAGTTGTTTTTAATTAAAATTTAGTAATTTTCACTATTCATCAAAATATGAAAGTTATCCGAAAAGTACCAAAATTTCACCTTAGGATAAATTTGATATTCCGAATCCAAAAATGAAGTCCATTTTAAAATATAAAATATATATAACTTCAAAAAGTAGGTATTACTATTCATAACAGCTAGTTTGATTGGTTACGGTGGGCTAGAACTCGAAGTTGCGTACAACACACGCTACTGTTTTATTCAAAGGAAAGCGTACCGTGGAAGCTTGGGATGTTTCATTTTAAATTTTTTGATGTCTCCATTTAGTCAAAAGGTTTAAAATATTGTATTTAAAAAGGTTTCACTATCAAAAGTTGATAAAAGTGCAATACTGAAAATGAATCTGTTCTTGCATTATGACTAAGAAACTCATAATATGGATTCTAAAATTATAAGGATTATATAAAGTTTAAAATTTAGTTAATACTATTCATGACCTCTTTTAATGGCTTTTTTTTGGTAAGTCATGGTGCAATTGAACTCAGTGTTGCGTGTAGTGCAAGTTATTGAATTATTTTGAAGAAATAACACACTATGAAATCTTGGGGTGTTATATTCTCCCCTCCTTCAATAAATTGCGTCCTCGCAATTTGAAATTGTTCTTCAAAAATAAAAGGTTGAAAGTAGAAAATATATTTGTGGGAAAAACCACATCGGAAATTGTGTTACTAAAATTTAGTCTTAATATGAGGAAAAGAGAAATCAAAGGGTCACCACCAAATTATGATCTCGATTAGGAGAACATTGGTGGAAATTAGAGACATATAATCGGAGGAAAAACGTAAATATTTATAGGTAGTGATTGAGGTCATCAATTACAAAAAAGTATAAAATTGAGGTCCTTAAATTCATCAATCTATGATGATTTGAAATACCATCGGTTCAACAAAACATAGGGTATTAGGATAACACATTTTTGACGTTTCAAAATATCTTAGTTGAAATCCCACATCGAAAAATGAATTAATGAGGCCTCTATTTAAAATAAAGAGTCGAAAGTATGAAGATTACAGAAAATAACACATACTAGGGTTCCATGTAGGAAAATATGGATATGGAAGAAAAATCTAACCATCAATTATCTGATGGAGAGTGGTAGAGAACATGGCTATGAAAAGGCCAACAATCCCAAAGCCATAAATTTGTGATGATTTAAGGTACCATCTAGGACAACATTTTTGTTCTAAGTTTCTATTATTAATGTTGAGGAATTTATTTATGAGATTGGCTAAGATAATAAGGAGATATACTTACTTTATAATTAGAATTTTACCCATTAATAAATTTCTACCACAAACTCATCTTTCACTCTAGAACGTAATTTTTTTTCTATTTATACTATTCGTACAGGGTTCCAAAATAAATGAATTTATAATTCATCTACCAGATCTTTTAAAAAAAACTACATTATTTAATTCAAGAAATCTCGTGGGACAGTGGTAGGTGATACACCCTTGTCGCCCTTCGGTTGCGGGTTCAAGTCTCGCAGCCTTGCCAGACGCGACGGGTTGCCGCCCGACCTCCGGGTTGTCCTTTTATGGTAATCCAAAATAATCCAAACTAGAACTATCCAAAATACTTCTGTCCAAACTCACAGTCCAACATTTATAAGGAAGGTAAACATAATATAGATCCTTTTTACCCCGTAATAGCATATGAAAACCTTCATCTTGTATTCTTTTAATACACTGAAACATCTTGAATTACCATATTCTTTATTGATTACATTCATGCTCCCTTATTCCATATAGAATGCTGGATATACTTCATCAATCCAAAAATGTTTTAAACCCCAAAAAAAATGATGGAATATACAAATCATTAATCAGTTTCAAGGTAGTCAAGAATATCCGATATAATTCATCCAAATCAATCATGTATTATTCTAAAATCACTAACTCGGTATCAGAACCATATTATGGTTTATCTTTCTCTCAACCATATATTTTCCAAAAATTTATCCTGCTATTGAGTCACTTTTATTTGTTCCACACAATCTCAAGTCCTTAATGAAATAGTACTTCAGTACAATCCTTATATACTCCATAATTATTATAACAAGTACATTGTTGATACAACACTCAATTGACATAATCAACATAAGAACTCTAATCATTCCTCTTCATCTGTGGTAGTATCATAACTTGATTATTATCCAATAGCATCATTTGCGACATAGTCTGATGACTGGGACATAGGTTCGCGTAGTGTCCAAACTCCTTGCAAATGAAGCATTGTACATTTGAAACCATTTTCTTACCCTTGCAGTCACGTACTTTGTGCCCTTTTCCTCTACACTTATAACAAACTCCCATTCCTTTCAGGAAAGTTCCAGGGTGATTCTTTCCACAGTTACCACATATGGAAAAATTCTTCTTTTCCCTCTTCCCTTTATCCATCTTTCTCTCTTCCATCCTTTTCTTCTCTTGCTTCCTTTCAAAGCCATAGGACTCAGTAAACTCTTTACTTATCTTATCAACACATGATATTATTTCTTCATATGATGATAATACATGGGAGACTATTTCTCTTATAAATTCTAGCTTAAGACCATGAAAGATATGATCCTTCCTTCTCTTTGGATCATGTGCATTTCTGGAGGTCTCATTCCTTCTACTGGGCGCCATTTCTAAACAATGGCATACACTAGATCAGTTTATGAATCATAATACATAATCCCATACTTATAAAACACTTAACATAAATTGAACTATTTATGGATATAATCCATAATCATAAAAATGTCTCCTTTGAGGATGTATATACTCATTAACCCTTCATAATGGTTTGTAAAGAAAATGAGAATTATCCTAAGCATATCCCCCGGGAGTGTCGTAACCAAGAGTGCAGCAAGGCCCGTTGTCGTGCACCAGTTCCCGTTCGAGTCTAGCTCAAAGCGGTGTTTTTGGGTTTTACCCCTAGGTACATCTGTGCCAGAGCCGCCTCTACCTGCTCGTATCCAGACATGGATGTATTGCTCGGAAAACTCACAAAATCTCTACAATACCAAAATTCTAGGAAGTTCTTCTATACTAATCCTCAAAGTTAATATTAGGTCTACGTGCTCTAATCAGAGTTTATCTAAATCTAGCTTCCAAGGTTTGTACTAAACTTCCTTTGATACCAACTGTAACGCCCCGACCCCAGTTACCCAGAGTCGGTGCATTATTACATAACATTGGCATGATCACAAGAAAGATCAAATCTCGAAAGACCGATTGGTTTAGTAGCCTTGGAAACACTAGATATATTCATAAGTTTTACATTACATCATAAAATGAAAAACTACTACAATAACATAATGTCTCCATAATCCACACTCATATCCCCACATAATATCCCTACAGGTCATTCATAATTTATTTCTTCACTTCCTGGGAAAAATAAAACATAGAAAAGGGGTGAGCTCAAATGCCCAGTAAGGATAACAATATAGCGGAAACTTTCATAAATAAGAATAAACATTTAAGGAAATGTATAACTAAAACAAAAGCCTTTTAAATAGGAACTTTCAACATGGTATGGCATAAATAAAATGAAATAATTCCATTTACTTATTCACATGGATATTCTACTAATCGAATAATCACATGCAAAAATCAATAACCACTTTCATAATGTTGGAATGCATAATGCCAGACTATCATAACCACATAGCCAAGGCCTCGTGCCAAGACTACAAATAAGATTTTGTCAAGGCCTTGTGCCAAGACACTAGTTTGTCTCATGAGACCTACCGATGCATCGAGGAGCTATAGCGGGCTCCACCCGTCACTTATTAAGTCCAATGCATTCCCATATGAAAAGGTTTAAACATAACATAAACATTCGTATTAAAACTAGCATACGAAACGTCAATAATTTCACCATAAACTATGAATGGTATAAAAATAGCACATCCATAGTCAAACATATCACAAAACCTTCAATACAATATAGAAGCTTTGTATTATAATAAATCAACTTCAAATAAGCGTAAAATCCATCAAAGGATGTTGACATAGATGAAATCAAAATTCTTTTTAAAGAAATATCTCTTTTTATTTTGAAATCATTTAAGATCCATATATTTATAAAATAAAACATTTTCTTTGAAAATATTCTTATAAGCTTGTAAGGGAAACTTTGAAGATTGTATAACGGCGTAAAATAACCGCACCCGTCCTATAAGTTAAAAAAACATTCTTACCTTAATTCTGTCGAAAAGGTTAAAAAGGACCTTGTTTTGAAAATGACCGAAAGATTCCTTTATAAACCACTTATAAAAGTCAAAAAGGGTATAAATGACTTTAACTCATATTCTAGTAAATAGTAAAAATGTTTTGAAATACATTTTTAAGAAACATGGATGTGGATGATAAAGAGATCCCAGTAGATTATTACGTATAAACAACCTTGGATAATGAAGAGGTTGTAAAGTAAACCCTTACCTTGTACTTTTACTTTGTTGGGGTAGGTTAACCTCCTGTATAATGGTGAAATAATTGTTATTAAATTACAAAAGAATCATATATATTAATATGATATCATATATGATCTTTTAACATTGATTTGTTAATAATATCTTAGAATTATCGTCGTTTCGGGTGTTAACTTACTCATTTTATTTATATGTTTTGTTACATAAGCCATGGTTTTTGTATCTTATTCTTATCCAGAATGATATCTAGTCCTTAAAAATCATTTTTAAATCATCAAATGATAATTATACTTGAATGGTTACGATGGAGAATGAATCTCATCGCGTTTGTGGAGACGGTAGTCCGTACGTACGCACGAGCGACAATATCATTCTTTTGATATTAAAATAATATATAAATGAATGGTATATCATATATACAGAATCATTAACATGTTATATTTATTATTTACATGAGTTACACATCATTATTATACCCATCCAAATAATATTATATTGAATAACAATTACACCACGACGTGGAGACGGTAAGCCGTACGTACGCACGTATGATGACATGTTATTCAAAGGGTGGATAGAATACTGAATATGGTTGTACCATACTTATAATAACATCACAGTATATGTGAGATACTGGAGTTATTATTTTAGAATGGTAAGAACAAAGGAAGAAGAAGTGGAAGAAGAAATGAACTTAGAAAAGGGTGGTGAAATCATTACCTCTTCTTCGGGTTCTTCCTTTTGATTTGATCAAAAGGGCTCCTTAGGTTGGCTTTCTGATCAAACTAAGGCCTCTAAGTTGTAGTGAGGGATGTTGGGAGAGTATTTGGGCAGAGTTTGGCCGAACCAAAAGGCTTTGAAGGTGTGAAGAAATGAGAATGAGGAGTGCCCTTTTATAAGAGGGGTGAGGGGCACCTTTGGAAAAGCTAGAAATATTAATTTATAATAAATTCATATTCGGTTTCTAATGGCTCCAAAGTTGATTATTCAAAGGTTAAGGTGGGGATAGGTCGAAAACCACTCAACCAATAGAATTTAGACAGGTTTGGGTACTTATATTAACCTTATCTTTAAGTATTAACTCTAAGTTAATTAGTTTCACTTTTACAATGTCTCTTTGTATTTTTATATAATATGGTTAATAAACTTACTATATACATCCAAGAGACCCCCAAGTGGTAAATTAATGATGAACCTATCATGATATAAGTCTCTTGGCCGAACCTTAGATTTTTAGGAATTTAATATCAATTAATAATATAATATTTGTTTTAAGAACTCTTTTATGTCAATTTTGACACTATTCAATAGTTGATTTTTGTGAAACTCATAACAGATTGATTACTTCGAACAAAGTAAATTAAATCAATACTAATATATCATATTATCCTAGAAAATTAGTTTAATTCATTAAAAGTTTCATATTATATTTATTTGGGTATTTATAATATCAATTATTTTAATTTTTCACTATTATAGTAATTACTGCATCATCATTCTGTCATAAATAAAATAAATTATTTAATGTCTAAAAATTATAAATAAAATATAATTATGTAGGAAATATTTTTAGCTTTATAATTAATATTTATAATCTAAAATCCAACTTATATAACCCTATGTAACAATTGTTTTTCTAAAAGATATATGCTTGTGTCATTTTTGTATTCATTTTGACTTAATTAAAATAAAGTGTCATTATCACTTACAAGTGGATCCATGGGGTCCCAAAATTGACACAAAGATGCCCATGGTCGACCATGTATCAACCAATAGGGTTAAGACACGTTTTAGGGTAATTTAGTATTATTATAATATTATTTTTTAACCCTTATTTACCGGATTTACCATTAACCATGGTAAATAAAATATTTACCGCAGTAATTATTCAAAATGTCTAAAAATAAAAGTTAAATATTTACACAATTTGAACATCCTGATTCCAAATATGGAATCCATTTTCCTAAATTCAAAACACAGAAGTGGCAGAAATTAATTTAAAATTAATTCCCGCTGTCAAAACAAAAAGCGTGTTTTTAAGAGATAATAACTATCAAAAGATTGACACTTGTTTATGTTTGGTTTAATTGTAAAATTATGTCCAATGACCAACATTATATTAAATAGTAAAAATATATTCTAAATATACTTTAAAACCACTCAAATTCATAATTTATCACTATTAATTATTTTGATTAAAAAAGTTGTTTTTAATTAAAATTTAGTAATTTTCACTATTCATCAAAATATGAAAGTTATCCGAAAAGTACCAAAATTTCACCTTAGGCTAAATTTGATATTCCGAATCCAAAAATGAAGTCCATTTTAAAATATAAAATATATATAACTTCAAAAATTAGGTATTACTATTCATAACAGCTAGTTTGATTGGTTACAGTGTGTTAGAACTCGAAGTTGCGTACAACACACGCTACTGTTTTATTCAAAGGAAAGCGTACCGTGGAAGCTTGGGATGTTTCATTTTAAATTTTTTGATGTCTCCATTTAGTCAAAAAGTTTAAAATATTGTATTTAAAAAGGTTTCACTATCAAAAGTTGATAAAAGTGCAATACTGAAAATGAATCTGTTCTTGCATTATGACTAAGAAACTCATAATATGGATTTTAAAATTATAAGGATTATATAAAGTTTAAAATTTAGTTAATACTATTCATGACCTCTTTTAATGGCTTTTTTTTTGGTAAGTCATGGTGCAATTGAACTCAGTGTTGCGTGTAGTGCAAGTTATTGAATTATTTTGGAGAAATAACACACTATGAAATCTTGGGGTGTTACAAATGATAGATGAAATAGTATGGATTTAGGTTTTTAGAACATATAAAATGAAAAACTAATGACTAATTACATTGTTTTATATAGGGAGAAATCATAACTCAAATGAAAATGGAGGTTTGGGAAGAAAACCCTTTCAGTATGTCTAAATGTGTTCTGCACTTGACCTTAAAGTCATAGATAATAAAATTAAATACATTAATTAATTAATTAATAACTATATCTACATGTTTTTGATTTATTATAATTTATTATTTTTATTTATTTCCTTTTTTATTAGTTATAATACTCAATTTTATTTCTCATGAACATTCATTTCCTTGGTTTTCATGATCTGTATACTTGTATATGAGTATGTAAGTTCATGTGGATTGGGTATAATTATTAATAATTGAATTTATATGAAAATAAAGAAAAATAATAATTTTAATTGGTATTATGTATTATTATTTTTCTATATATGTTGATTAATCATTAATGATAATCGTTTAGCTTATTTTTTTGTAGTTTTTCAATTACAATGAAATAGTTTTGTTATATTATTTAATATCATATATGTGTAAAATATTTATAGAACCTTAAATAAGGTATAATAAATATTTTTTAATCTTTATAAACAATAAAAATGGTTTCATGTCTATCCTTGAAGGAGAAATTAAAGAATGAAAGTTCATCATCCATGAAGGTTGTAAATCAGCACCTCTCGGATGGTGATTTCATTTTTAAAATAAATGAGAGATAGCAAGGAGATTGATGATGGATAATCCATTAAAATGATATCATTTAAATATTTATATGATAATATATTTATCAGGATCATTTAGATATAGTAGGTGATGAGAGGATAGAAAATGAAAAAAAAATGAAATGAAATTAAAAGAAAAAGGAAGAGGGTTTAACTTGAGAATTATCCTCCTTGAGAACCTACATTGGGAAAGGGGTTTTGGTATTTTGGAAAGAACAATATCTCCTAGACGTGGATGATAGACTAGGGAAGAGGATTTGGGACGAATTTAGACAAGATGAATTAGAGGTTTTAGGAGAAGAGGGGGTGAGAGGTGGTTTTTATAGTGGAGGAGATGAGTGATTTCTCAATATTTTATTCATTATTTTTTCCTCAAGACAAGCAATAGTATTGATTATTTTTACTAAATATAGTAATAATTTCATCTAAATTCTAACTAATGGTTCTTAAATCATCCAAAAATCATCCAGGACTCTATAGTTCATTTATTTAGCATTTATCATAAATTATCGTATTATACTATTCACCTAAAATTCAAGTATTTTAGAAACATATTAAAAAAACCCTAACCATTTTTAATTTGTGTATAATTAAAAAATGAACTTCATTTTATAAATATAATTGTTAAAATATGAGAAATTTAATTTTTAATTAAAATAACCATTTACTCGAAAAAAATGCACTTTTAAAAAAATAAATAATTATTTTATAGCACACTAAAAAAATTAACCAAGGTCTAATTAAATTATCCTAAAATGAAAGGATAGAAAAATATTGATTTATGAATAAATTTTATTAAAATTAATATTCTTTTAATCAATCTATTAATTACATTATAATTAAATATTTATTTCTCAATAAAATACCAACACTTAACTATTAATTTTTATAATATTTTATACTTCCATTTATAACGAGCCTAAATTTTATTTATAAATTCATGTGTGATGTTACTATTAATAAGGGTTATATTACTATTTATAAGGGTAACATTACTATTCAAAAGTGAAAGTTACTATTCACCAAAAAAATTATGTTGATCCTATCCGACTCTAAATTTCTTGCTGATCATAACCATCTAGGTCTGTTTTTTGAAATTCAAATAACAGAAGATGAAAAATTATGTTTCTTGGCTAGGTTATAAATATCTTGTTTTAATATTAATAATTAAAAAGTTTTTTTGATAGAGGCGTAGTTTTTTGTGCATTACATTATATATTAAATTTATTTGTAAATCCTTTGGGGTGTTACATTCTCCCCTATTTCCAAAATTTCATCCTCAAAATTCTAGAATGTTACATCATAATAAGATTTGGGTATTTTTTCATCATAAGTTACTTAGGCTCCCACATCGCCTCTTTAATTTTATGATTTTTCCAAAGTACCTTTTCTAGCCGAGTCATACGATTCCTTAAAACCTATTTTGTAGTGTAAAAAATTGAGATATGATATTCATATAAAGATAAATCAGGTTCCAGATCTATTACTTCATAAGTAAGGGCATGCATTGGGTCTATCATATACTCAAAAATGAGACATGGAACACAGTTTTTACTTTATAAAGGCTATGAGGCATCTCAAAATGATAAACCAAAAATCCAACACTCTCCAGAATTTCAAAATGACCAATATAATACTGGCTTAGTTTCCCATTCATACCAAATCTTATAACACTCTTACATAGGGATACTTCCATGAAAAATGATCCCCCACATGAAATTATAAATCCTTCCTTCAATTATCCATATAACTATTTTCCTATATTGAGCTACTTTGATATAGGTTTGAATAGTATTTACATTTGTTACTGTTTACTCCACAATTTCTGGGATTACAAGATTCCTTTAAGAAACATCATCCCAACCTGTTGGTGCATGATATCTCTTTCCATACAATTCTTCATAAGGTACTAGTTGAATGCTAGAATGAAAACTAATGTTGCAGGAAAACTATACCAAAGGTAAATAATGACCCCACATATATTGAAAATAAAGTTACCATGATCTCAACAAGTATTTTAAAGTTTTGATCATCATTTCTGAATTCCCATCGGTTTGAGGGTGTTATGTAATACTCATATAAAGCTCAGTATCCAAATATTTATGAATAATTTTTCCTAATTTTGATGTAAATCATAGATCTTGATTAGACACAATTTAGAGAGGTAATCCATGAGGTCTTACAATATCATTAATATAGATTCATTCAAGGATTTATAGTGGAAAATATTCCCTTAAAGCGAGTAAATGCACAGATTTGTTAAGTCAATCAACAATTACCCATATTGCATCATTCCTTTTTGGTTTTTTTTTAATCCAGTGAAAAAATCCATAGATTTGTCATCCCATTTCCATGTAGGAATAGGAAGAGGTTGCAATATTTATCTAGGATGTTTTCTTTCAGCTTTCACCTATTGAAATACTAAACATCTTGATACATAATCAGTAATTTCATGATTCATATTATCCTACAAAAAATGTTCCTTCAAATCTCTATATATCATAGTGGTACAAGTGTGTATAGGAAAATTCGAGCTATGTGAATCATCCAATAACTCCATTTTAAGCTCAGGGATAGAGGGGAAACATAGCCTCCAACCATATTTAAGAATCCCATCTTTATACATGAAGTTTTCCAATATCACATCATTAAAATCCTCAATTTTCTTTTGAATATTCTCTTCATTAGGATAATAACTTTTAATACTTTATAATAAAGATGGTTGGGAAACCAATTGAAAACGTAGGGATGTGTCAACTTCTTTGATAATTTCTATATCCATACTCACTATATCCATATACATAGAATCCTTGAAAATTCTCATTTATTTCAGAACTCCATGATCCTTCCTACTCAATGCATCAGATACATTATTTTCCTTCCTTGGGAGATAGTGTATTGAACAATCACAATCCATAAGAAACTTGAGCCGTCTCTTTTTCCTCATGTTGAGTTCTTTCTATGAGAAGATATATTTCAAGCTCTTGTGATCTGTATATATCTCACATCTTTCACAATAGAGTCAATGTATCATTATCTTCTGAGAAAATATTTTAGATACTAACTCATGATTAGTATTTGGATAGTTTTAATCATGTGTTTTTAACATACTTGATGCATAGGAAATAACTCTATCTTTATTCATAAGGACATAACTATATATTCTCTTTAATGAATCACTATAAATAACAAACCCACCATTTCATGATGGTAGATTCAAGATTGGACCATTCGATAACCTCTTATTCAATAATTAAAAACATTCTTCACATTTATTTGTCCATACAAACTTAACTCTTTTATGTGTAATCTTGGTTAATAGGTTTGGGTGAATTTCTGAATGAAATGATGATGATAATCTGCTAAACCAATAAAACTACATACCTAGGTTATTTTCATTGGTATATGACATTTTTTAACTGCCTTTGTCTTCACAAGATCAACTATGACTCCATCATTAGAGAGAATCTGGACAAAAAAATAAACAGTTTGAAGGTATAAATCACCCTGGCTAAACTTCCCATATAACTCATTCATTCAAAGAGTCTTTAGAGAAATCCACAAGTTATTATCATGATATTCATATATTTTTGATTATACCAAGATATAATCAATAAATACCACAAAAAGTCATCAATATATTCCTTTAAAACCCTATTAATTAGATCCATTAAAAGATAGTGTGTATTAGTAAGTCTAAAGGGAATTACTGTAAACTCATAATGCCTATACCTGGTTTGAAATAATATTTTTGAAATATCTTCCTTCCTTAAACATAAATGATGATATAGATATTAAAGGTAAATATTATAAAAATATTGGGCTCTATGATGTTTATTAAATAAATAATCAATGAAATTCATGGGATTATTGTTCTTTATAGTAATATAAATGATTTCTCTATAATCAATGCACAACCTCATGGATCTATATTTCTTCATGAAAAAGAGAAAATGGGCTCCCCATGGAGAAACATTTGGTTGAATAAATCCTTTATCATTCAATTACACTAGTTATTTCATTAATTTATAGCAATTACATAGTATCCATTCTATAAGGGGTCTTTGATATAGGTCTTGAACTATGAATTAAATCAATAGAGAACTCAACTTCCCACTCTAGATGATGTCTAAGCAAATTCTCTGAAAATACCTCAATATATTCTTATACAAAATGTACATCCTCAATTTAATAATTTCTTTCCTCATCCACTGATATTGAATTCCCATACTCCCAATAATTTCATTCAATAGATCTACTAGGGGTGGATCGAGATAGAAATCAGATAATGAGGTTGCTTCTCAAAAGATAAGGGATTTTACATCATTCTCATAAATTGTAACTTATTTATTCTTATAATATATTTCCATATCATAATTTGAAATCTAATAGACATAGAATATTATATCAAAATAAATCATGGGTATGATGATAGGGTCATAAACTAAAGAACATTTACCTGTCATCATGGGGACAGATCGACACATCTTTGTTCTAATGATAATTACCTTAGGAGTTTTTACTGACAAATACATTATTAAATAAAAATAGAAAAGTTTAATTTTCTTGGTAAACTAGGGAGATATAAATCAATGAAATGATCCAAAATTAAATAAAGCATCTGCTTTGTTTGAGTAACTGATTATTGTACCTTCCACCACATCATTAGGAACTTCAACCTCAATAGTTGTGACCGTATAAGCTTTGTCTTTCTCCACTAGCCTCCATTGGGGAATGTTTCCTTGATGCTTAGGAAAATAATTTGCATAATGTATCATATAGTTTCAATTGTAGAATTATAATTTGGTATTTTATTTCTTTTCCTTACAATCACGAGATTGGTGGACTTTTCTACCACACTTGTAACAAACACCCATACCCTTTAAGAAAGTACCAGAGTGTTTCATCGCATAATTATCATAGAATGGAAAATCCTTCTTTCCTTCTTCCCATTTTACTTATTTCCTTTTCCAGTGTGTTTTATAGACCTCTTATTCTGTTTAATTACATTATAGTCATACTACTTAAGGAATTTTTTTTCTATCTCGATATCACAAGAGACTATATCATTATCTAAGGAGAAATATTGTGAGACTAGTTCCCTTCATAGGAATGGATTTAAACCATTAATGAATCAATCAACCTTGCTTCCTGGATTACATGTGTAGTATGTATCATTACATTCTATTCTTGTAATGATGGGTTAATAATTGACAACATATATATCCTCTTTATCCTCCTTTTTGTTTTTAATTAACAACCACCATTGATCTGCATCTCCTAAGAGATGATAAATTACCATGATAACATTCTCTCTTTCATTACTTCCCAAAGTGAGAAATATATTCCCCAAGTAAATTATACACTAATACACTATAAATGGGTTTGTAGTCCCATTTAATAATGGAGGATATTTTCACATAAAGAATTATAATAGTTCTCCTTTACATTGTGAATCAGGATAGTCTATACGAGTAAGGTTATTGTTTATAACCCAACTCAGTTATCCGAGAATATTTATAAGTATCTCAGCACCAGTCACATCTCTAATTATGACATCATTATCTTGCATAAGAGGGAAATACCTACATGGGATACATGCATTTATTTAGTTTCCATTCCTTCCACTAGGAACCATTTCTATGTGATCACTTATACTAAATTAGGTTATGAATCATAATGTATAATATCGAACTAGAAAAACACTCAACATAAATTGAAATTTTATGCATGTTTAATATCATAATCATAAGTATGATTTTTTTGGGTATATATTTACATTCAAACCATTCATAGTTTTTTAAAGGAAATGTGAATTATCTTAGTAATATCCCTTGGGAGTGTAAAACTAAGTACACAGTAAGGACTATTGTTGTGTAACAAGTTACCCCGAGTAAGGCTCAAGACACATTTTCAGAGTTGTTACCTCTAGAAACATTTATTCTAGAACCAAATCCACCTGTAGTATCAAGATATGGATATATCTCTAGGAAAATACACATAGTCTCTACTTTACCAAAATTCTAGGATGTTCTTCTATTCTTATCCTCAAAGGCTATCTTACGGTTTTGTTCCCTAATATATGTTTTCTAAATCTAGTTTCCAAGGTTTATACTAAACTTCATCTGACACCAAATATTATGCCCAACCCCAGAATCCTAAAACTGGTGAATTATTTAATTACATTGTGATATTAACAAGGAAGATGCATACTAAAGGCCCAAATAGTTTAATATATCTATAAAAACTAGATGCGCGCATAAATCCAGCATTACATATTCAAATAAAATACATCATAGAAACTCTATCAGAAACACTTTTATTATTAAATATTATATTTTCATGTCATTCATAAAATTTAACTTGGATTCTTGGTGGAAATAAACATAAGAAAGGGGTGAGATCAGATTCTCAATAAGGGTAAGTAATACAGTAGAAGAATAAATAATAAGCCTTGATGAATGACTAAAGAAGTCGTTCTATTAAAACAAATTCATGAGCATAATATGGCCAAAATAAAAGCTGAAAAAATAATTACATAACAAAATATAACCATGGATATTATACTTGTAGAATAATGACTTGGACTATCAATTACTAGTTTCTTAATAAGGGAATTCATAATTTTGAACATCATAATCATTCCATCAAGGCCTCGACGAAGACACCATACATAATGGGTAAAAAACCAGGTTAGTTTTTCTCAGGATATATTTTGATGCATCAAGGGGATATAGTGGGAAACATCCATAAATTAATAAGTATAATGTATTCTTAATATGGATCAGTATTAACATAAACAACATATAAAAATAAAAAGTAAATAACTTTCCCCAATAAATAAACATAATCACTAACCAGTCTGAGAAATATGGTGAATGGTATCAAGATAACACATCCACTGTAAAACTGATCATATACCATTTAATAAAATATGGTGTATAAGAAACATAATATATAAACAAAAATAATGAATAAAATTCTATATATTATTTGAAATAGATTAAAATATTCTCATAAAATCATTGGGGAATTCTTGAGAGAAATACCCTTTTTACTTTTCAAAGAAGAGTTCTATTAAAAAAAATATTTGTATTTGTCATGATTGTTTATACAAAACAAGAAAATAAAAAATATAGTTTTTTATGAAAAAATAGTGATTTTAGAAAAATAATTTATTCTTAAAATAAATTATGGATAGAACATGAAAATGGGAAATAAATCAAGATGTTCCCTTTGACCGGGCATGTATATCATGAATAATTGAGAAGGGAGACTTGTAAAAAATGTATTATTCCATAAATTAAATACGAAATTTTATGGATATATGTGTTGGGAATATATTAATAGAAAAAAATTAATAATTACATTGGTTTATAGAGGGAGAAATCATAACCCGAATGAAAATGGAGGGTTTTGAAGGAAACCCTAACCTTATGTATGAATGTGTTCTACACTTAACTATAACGTCCTAGATAATCAAATTAAATAAAATAATCAGTTAATTAAGAACCTTATATATATTTAATTGATTTAATATAATTTATTATGTTCATTTATATACTTTTTTATGAGTTATAAGATACAATTTTGTTGCTCGAGAGAATTTGTTTCCTTGGTTTTTTCGATTGATATTCTTGTATATGAGTATAGAAGTTCTTGTGGGATGGGTATAATTATCAAGAATTGAATTTATATTATATTAATGAAAAACCATAAGTGTATCTGGTATCATTTATTTTTTTCCATATATGAGGATTAATCATTAATGATAACCATTTAGCTTAAATTTAGCAGTTTTTTGATCATAGTGAACTTGTTTTGTTCTTTTATTTAATATCATATCTAAAATAATTCCAAAACCTTAAATAAGATATAATAAATTTTTTATTATCACCTTATACCATTAAAATTATTTAATGACCAGACATTAAGGATAAATTTATGAAAAATGTTCATCATTAATGAAGGTTGTAAATTGGAACATCCCGGACAATCATTTCATTTTCAAAATAACAGTGAGTGAGTAAGAAGAATGATTATGGAAATTAAATTAACATGATTTAATTTTATTAAAAATATGATAATGTAGTTATCATGATAATTTTGATAGATGATTTGAGGAGAGGATAGGAAAATAAAACAAATTGAAATGAAATTAAATGAAAAAGGAAGAGGGTTTACCTCTTGAATTATCCTCCTTGAGAACCTCTTCAAGGAATGGGATTTTTTTCTTTTAGAAAGACCAAGAGATCCTAAACGTGGGTGAGAGACTAGGTAAGAGTAATTGGGTATAATTTTGACAATATTCAAGGCTTATAGGTATGAAGAGAAGCGTGGGTCATGGGTGGTTATTAAAGCTGATGAGAGGGGTGATTTCTCATTATTTTATTCACTATTTTATTATTATTATCAAGACAACAAATAGTATTGATTATTATTATTAAATAAAGTAATTAGTGCATGTGATTTCAAACCAATGGTGCTTACATTATCCAAACTTCATACATGACTCTACAATTCATGTATTTAGCATTTATTGTAATTTTATCATACTATACTATTCACTCTAAAATCATGTATTTTAGAAAAATATCAAAAATTCAACCTAACAATTTTTTAAAGTGTAAAATTTAAAAATGAACTCAATTTTTTGAAAATATATTTCTAAATAGTATAAATTTATTTTTTATTTAAAATCATCATTTACTTGAAAAATACAGTTTTTTTAAATTTAAACTGATTTTATAACACCCTGAAAAATTATCTAATGTCTAATTAAATTATCCTAAAATCACAATACAACAAAATATTGATTTATGAATAAATTTTATGAAAATTAAATTTCTTTTAAATCAATTTATTAATTACATAATTGTAATTAAATATTAATTACTCATAAAAATAACAACACATACTTATTAATTTATAAAATATATCATACTTTAATTTATAAGGCACTTATATTTTATTTATACATTCATGGGTAATGTTACTATTCATATGGGGCATATTACTATTTATAAGGGCAACATTACTATTCAAAATGGTCATGTTACTATTCATGAAAAAAATTAAGTTGATCTTATTAGACTCTAACATTCTTATTGATCACATCTATGTATGTCCATTTTTCGAAATTCAAATCATATAAGAGGAAAACTTATGTTTCATGGATAAGTTATAACTACCTTGATTAAATAATTACAATAATAATGTGTTGTTTCATAGAGAATCAGTTTTTTTTGCATTACATTCTATATTAAATTTATTTCTAAATCCTTGAGGTTGTACATCTATGGTACTCCCAGACCATTGTGTTTACCACCTAACATTGAATCTATCAAGAAGGCGATGTAATTTTGTGACCCATGGGGGTTACTTCCATAGCCGACTTGTTATAACGGTCACTAGATTATGACATTATCTCATATAAGGGTGTTTTTGGTGAATAGAGTATCTGAAGTCAAGCTAAAACAAGTTATAAGGTTACCAATTAGTGAAATTTCATAGAAATGATGTGTTCTCAATCAAATATGCATGGTTAATTCAATTATCCTTTTATTCACGATTTAGCCTTTATACTCACGTGGACTTTTAAAACAATGGTTGGACATATTTTATAGGAACACTGGTTACCGAGGATCACCTTTATGATTTTTTAGGATTATCAAATTTTTTTTTCTAGTATATTTTAGCAAAGTGTCTTTACATGTGGAAAGCTGACTATCCTACTATTAGAGGGTTTCATGTCTGGCCATGTTTTTCTTGCAAAGAATATAAAAATAAAACTGGAATTCAACATGATTAACTTATCAATCTATTATTTAATATATTCACATTGGTTACACCATTTCTATTTCAATGGTTAGGAGACATTTGGGCACCCTCATTTAGAAAATAAATTGGTTTAATGGGAAATATATCCATTTTACATTATGAGGGATATTCTGTGAGTAAAAATGTTCCCATTGGGCTCACCATTCTTTTTATGGAAAATAGGATTACAAAGGTGAATTTTGTTTGGCCTGATGATTGATTGTGAGGGGTTTAATATCTTCCACACCACTGATTTCGGTTCACCATTGCTGCTCTTAATGTAAACTCTCAATGGTTTATCCATCCATAAATAGGTATAGACCTGATTTACAATGGAAGGTTGATAGTAATGGTTTCATAACCAATGACACATATGGACTTAAATTGGTCAAGAGGATTGGTGTTTGGGATCATTACACCCTTTTTTGGGGGAATATTTCCTATTCCAAGACTCTCTTATAGATTTTTGATATGTTTGAGAATCCCTTCCTAATTTAGATATGAGACTGGATACCCTATTGAAATGATTACAGGTTAATACCTTTGATTTAAAGAAGGAGGGGATATAATTAGTGAATCCATATCTATGTATCTATAATTATTCCTCTATTTCCTAGTAATGAATAGCCACTTATATGTTGAAGTTTAATAACTAAGAACTTTGAAATTTTCATCCATGTAGATATGATGTTTATATATCAGGGAGGGGATTGAGACATTTTGAGGAATCCTATGTATCATGTTTATAATAGGAATCAATACCCCTATAGTTCATTAATACTACGAAGATTAATTTAACCAAGAAAGGAAAAATGTGTGGGAATGTAGGAACTATGAATTTGAGGTTGATTCTTGAGGTGAATCCCTACGTATCCAAGTTATTATAATAATGGGAGTTATTGTAGTTTGTTTAATCCCACAAGATTGAACCTAGTGTATATTCACTCATATGTGGGATGTTTATATCATGCTAGTCATTAGGCCTTATGTACTGATATTTCACTGGTTGGTGAAGATTCATGATTAAATGATACGACTCTTGCTCTTACCTAGGCCCATATAAGCTATTCTTATTGTGATAAACGTTTTATAGCAAGTAATTAGCCTCACTACATGTGGATTTATGATGTATGTGCTAGGATTTTATTGGGATGTTTTAAAATGGATCTCAAGTCTCTGGAAGACATCCTACGTATCAGGTAATGGAAGTAATCATATTCATCACAGTTCAATTGTCTTTTTAGTCTTACTGATTGATGTGGTATAATGATTTTCCCATGGGAATGATTTGGTTTCGATGGTTGAAATATTTGAGAAAATAGGCACTTTCTTTGAAGTGGGATCCCACTTGAGATCGAGCCTTAGGAAGGTGTCATACAAATCCTAGTTATTGCAGGAATCAGAGTCAGCATAGTTCAGTTGATCAGGGCTTACACACTGGGCTTTCCCTACATGAATGATATTATCATTTCAACTTCCTAGGCCCCTATGAGCTATGATATGAATATGAAACAAAGAATGGAAAATTACCAGTCTCATTACATGTTAATGTGGGCCTTATGGAATAGGAATTAAATTTGGATGCTTAATATAGAGCTCAATCCATGGGGAGGAATCCTATGTATTCTAGTTATGCCATGAATCAGAGATATCATAGTTCAATTAATCAGATCATTACCACTTTCATTTAACTTCTAATCAGGGATTACACACTAAGGATATACAAGGTTATCATGAACTGGGATACCCCTTTGACCTAGAAAAGTGGACCTCCTAACCTACCTGAATTCTTTCTTAATATTCCTTGATTTTCTATCCTGAATTGTCGAAGGATGTCTTGACATGTCTAGTTATATTTTAGACATGACCAAAGATAGTTGAATGTTCAAGTTGGATTGTCCCTAGGAAATTTCATATCCTGGATGGCATATTTCAAGTCCATCACATGATCAAGGATGACTTGTTTTTTGGACATCGTGAGACCTAGAAAACTGATCATGGAATCCATTGTATGATCTTAGATAACATTATTAGAGGGTATCTCATGATCTATAATAAATTTACCAGTGCCATCATGAATGTTTTATGAAATTCTTGGAGGTAATCATGTGAGTCAATTGAACATATCAGGAGGATTACCATGATCCAGGTTGACATTTTTGGAGCACATTGCAAGACTTGGTTGGCATCCCCGAAGTGAGTCGTGTGACCCAGTTGACATGCCCAGGTGTAATCACAAGACTATTATGTCAAGTGTGTGTGTTTACATAAGAGTCAAGAAACATGTTTTATAGACACCACATGAATTGGATGGTGGTCTAAGATGAATTCATGGGAATTTGGTGGCATCCTTGGGGGGGGGGGTGTGATGTTATTTTATATATCCATAGGATGTCACATGATCTAAATAATATATCAATGGAGCTTCAGGAGATCTAGGCAACATATCCTAGTTATGTATCATGACTATGGTGGTACATGTAAATTATATAAGGATAAGTGTATATGCTGTTTGAATAACTCACCCATATTTTTTTATTCATTCAATACATTTATTAAAAATTACTTATATTTGTGTATTGTTATCTTTTTTAAGTAACACTTGATCTAACAGATATGTAGAAGGTTATTCACATGACCTACTTGAAGTCCTTACCATAATCTATGAGAGATCATGTGATGTTCTTTTTCATGATGCATGATATCTCTAGATTTTCTCTAGATCTTACTTGAAAGTATACTTTCCCTATTATGAGATCAGCTGCTCTGAGAAATTCACTCTAGTGCCTGAGTTTTCCGAAGCAAGGTACTGAGGAAATGTATGTGAATTTTTCATACTGGTGTGGGAGATTTATAGGAATCATCACCTCTATTATGTGACACTTTTCATGGTATGTATCATGAAAATCCAAGATGGAGTTGGTGTGGGTCGTTGATGTCATACAATTTGTGAGATCCTACTGCAGGTTATTCCAAGGCTGTCTCATGATTCTCAGAAACCATGATACTATCCCTTAAATTCCTCATTTATTGGATTATTTTCAATTAATTGAAGCCTTCCAAATCATTCCCACATTCAAAGAGACATTAAAATTCTCAATTTTATATTTCAATGGGACTTAGTGAGATAATTATTCCTATTAAAAGGACATAAAATGTTCTTATGAGACTTATTTGGGACATTTCGAGAGATGTGGATGCCTTTCTTGGGGGTATTAGTGAGAGAAGGCCATTATGTTAAAGGGTTCTAAAGAAACGTGATGTGGGAAACCTAGGGATGTCGTATTCTCTTTAAACTATGAGAGGATCTCATCATTTCCCTATTTATTTCCTTGTTAATTTTAAAAATTTTGGGGATTGCCCAAGATTTTATGAGTGTTGTTGAATAAAATCACTTTACCTCTTGGTGAGGTGTTGTGTGACAATAAAATGTCATGGGGATATGCACATGCATTTCATGGATAATTACATCTATTTTTTCTAATAGAGAATAAAGGGGAGTGAAGGTTCACCTGGAATTTTCTGAGTCCATTTTCATGAAGAGGATGACATGCCATCGGGCTATCGTGAGATGTGGTAGACATTTTTTTGGGTGATTGAAGTGTATTGAAAATAGATTGGGGTATGTCACATGTTGTTTTACGACTAAAAGAGTCTCTTATATAACCCCTATTTTTTACTTTATTTATTCAACAATGCCTTGGGGTTTAATGAGATTTATTGAGTGTTGTAAAGTAAAATCATTCTCCCCAATGGTGATGCATCACATGTGTTTTACGACTGCAAGATGCTCCCCCTTCTAGATATTTTACTCATTTTTTCTGTATTTTATATATATTTTTTTCAGGAATATACCGATTGGAAAGTCACATTCCCTATGGGATCTCACTATGAAACCATTATATAATAACTAATGTTCTTGGGTTCCTTTATAAGAATAATGAGGACTTTACAAAGGTACTTCATAATATATTCATCAGGCTATTGCTATGCATGATCATTCACATGACCATATGTAGGTCATTTAATCTTGTGTCTCCTAGAGGATCATGTTATCTCTATGATCATGATGACCTTATTATTCTTTTGCATTGTAGGGATGATAATACCATTATTCATGTATTTCTTCTTTTGAAGATTTTATGTTTCTCATTTAGAGGTTTTCAACCACATCAGATTATAATGAATAAATCATTTGTATTCCAACATAGTCAAAATGAAAAAAATAATGAAAAAATAGTAATGTATGTAACCCAAGAATGGACAATAATCCATGACATAAAATGAGCCAATGATGACATCGACACTAAAATCAACTCATAATAAGTGGATCACATAATTATCATGTCATTGTAAACTCAAAGGTTAAATAATAAAGAACTCCCACCAACTATAAGTAATGATTTCCATTTTCATGGATCTATAAAAAAAATGTATAAATAATCCAAAATCCATATTCATGACGTTAGAAACACTATCATGGATGAATCCCTCCAAGAGAGGCTTAAGAATGCTAAAACTATTGAAACACCATCATGAGACTTATGGGATTCCAATGGCTAACTGATAGAATTGTTATAGAAATTATCTTCCTCTATTATTCCACTAACTGGCCAGTGGGTTTCACTAACTATCTGAAGGACTGCATATAGTTTTTCTCAACTGCATCCATATGTCCACTAGAGATCCAAATAGTTGTACACCTCCTAAATATTCAAAAAATATCCAAAACAACACCCCTGACACATAAATCCTTATAAAAAATCATGAAAAATTAGGAAATGAAATAAATATCAATAAGAACATGAGAAAAAAAGGATTATACCAGAATGTAAGAGTCAGGATGTTATAATTCTCCACAAAAAATGTGTTTTTCTCATAAAAATCTTTATCAAGAAAAATGGTTCACAAATAGATTATGCCACCATTCTCACATAATTGTCTCATGTTCCCATATATCATGAGATTCAAAAAATTTTCTCCATAGAACTAAGACCAAGGGAATACATTTACTCCATAACACCATTAGTTGAGAATAAAATAACAAAACTAATTGAAAAGGTGAATACATATTAAGTTTTACAAGTAGGGTCTACCAAATCCATAAAATGAGGTAGTTTGTAATCATATTTCCCAATCCAAGACATGTGAAACATTTTATTTATTAATGTAATTTATGAATTCAAGGCCAAATGGTATACTATTTTTCAAATCTTTTCAGAAACCATAAAATGTGACTCATATCTCAATGATAACATCCCCTGATTTCCATGAAATTGGTTCCCCAGTCATTGTAAGAATCTCAAGAACACCTGGTCACTAAAAAATAACTCCAAAGGAAATCCAAGATGATTCAAACATGATTTATACTAACTCTATATAATTACCAGCAACTGATGAATCATCAGGATCATTTCATTCATCTCCTATACCATGCTAGGTCCCACCCCATATGCTTCACCAATCATTGATCAATAGTGTGGTGATTTACAATGCCACTCATATAAGTCCTAAATGATTCCATTTTAATATATTAGTGTTATCTATTATATATTGTCCTTTACTTTTCATACATGACTGTTATATCATTTTTTATATAAATAATTTAACCCTGATACATTCTATAATTGAATGGTATGGTATCATAAGAATATCAGGTTTATAAATCACATGTACATAATATAAGATAAAAATTATTTTAATCCTTCTTAATTATACTCCTAAAATTTATCATAATATCCTACGTACATGAAATCGGGTGAGGATATACTTTATATAAAGCGATCATAAAAAATAATAGTATAGAGAGGATTAACACCAGAAGAATATGGAAAATTATTCAATAGTAAATGAGTGATCATTTTCAACATCATCATATCATAATCATATAATCATCATTAAAATAATAAGGGAAAATTTTTACAAGGGTATGGAATGTGGAATATGAATTAAAATGAAACATCATATCAAAGTGGTAAAATACCATAAATCATTGTAAACAAAGATATCATCATGTTCACACATCACATATGTCCAAAAATCATAACATGAAAATTGTGAAAAATATATCATTACGTTCCTATGTAATACAAAAAATATCATGAGATATATCACATTACCCAATGCATTGGTGGGTGATATAATTATAGGCTAACTAGTCGAATCATAAAATGTTAAAAATCGTGTATTCTACAAATAAATAGAAAATATAAAAAACATTGTCATCAAATAATCCCATTAAATAAATGGAATTTATAAAGTATTTGTAAAGAATATATTAATGAAGGACTATTTGTATTCCCATAATTATTATCGAGATCAAATTTTTAAAGAAAACATCATCTTTTTGAGTTAGGGAGAAATATATCATAGGGGGTCAATGAAGAGTTTTTTAAAATATGCTTCTAAACATATTCAAAAAAATAATATCAAGAAAAATAGAATGAAAATAATATTAAAGAGAAATTGTTTGTTATTAAAGGAATAGAAACACTATAAACAATATGAAAAAGAATAAAACACAAAAGACGAAGCCCAGTATGAGAATCCCCTTACCATAAATCCCAATATATTTCTCGATTTTTCAAATCCAAAATAATAAACATTAGATTATTAAAACATGGAACATGAAGTGAATAATTTTTATTTTTTTTTATTGTTGATCAATAATTATGAATTGATTATATTCCTCAATTTCTTCTTATTGAAGGTGATTCTTTTTGAAATCATAATTTTCTTAACATATCCTTTCTTTATTCAATTTCATGATATTTAATTATAGTTATATATATATTATTATGATTAAATCAATAATATTATTAATGTATATAAATTTTTATATTATAATAAATTTATTACAATAATCTATAATGGTAGCAATAATTATAAAGTTTTTAATGTCCTTGTGTGTGGATAACTGACCATTAATGAGACATTGTTAAAATATGGGGAAATAGAATTAGGAAAAATAAATATGTAATAAATATAATAATTATATTAGGTTAAAATAATGAATATATTTTTAACATAATACATAGTTTATATTATATGATTTGTATATGAATGTAAAATAGATAGGGAGGATGGGAAGAAGAAAATTAGTGAACGATTTGACGAAAACTTAACTTCTTCACAGTGTTGCTTCTTTTCCCGAACATAAAAAATATTGAATTATTCATTTTTGCTGACATTGAAATTTACCTAAGTAATATAAGCGGATTAATGTAGGTGATTTGTTTATATTATTGGATTTTTTAATTTGAATGTAAGTGGTTTTCCAAGGTAGGTGTAAGTCGTTATTTGTATATTAGGATTGGGTTAATTTTATGATAAAATATATAATAAAATATAATTTCCATGGTAATATATCTCATAGTGATATTTATTACATTATAAGTCATATTTTTATAAGTAAAAAACTATTTTTGTTCTTCTATGTCTTTCCAAAATTTACATCAATATTTTATTGAAATGGAATGTTGATAAAAATACAAATTGTTATTTTAATAAAATAATTTAGAAAGTAGACTTCGAAAAAATAATTTATCATTAGGAAAAACATTAAGGGTATTAAAACTAATTATTTGAATAATTAATTATATTTTTTTCAAAAAAATTGTAATTTATTTGGTCATTATTTTATCATTAATGATGTAATTTTAAACAGATTGTTCATAAAAAATGTATTGTTACTATTCATGTAAAATTAATGTATTTCATATAATTTTAAAAATTACCCTTAGGTGATTTTGATATGATGAATCAAAAAATAAAATTTATTTATCTAAAAATTTTCTACAATTAGTAATTTACTTCTATGAATTTAAAAATTATGAGTTTTAAAAAATACAGTAAAATACAATATATTAAAATTGTACTCATAGTATCATTGAGTTTTTAATATCAATATTTATTTTATGATTTTGTAATATTAATATTTTCCTAAATTAGGAAATAAAAATATTTGTGGTATGAAATATTATTATTTTGAGTTTAATTTACTATTCTAATGGTTATGTTACTATTCTCTACCATCATATTTTTGTTCCAACATTTAGTATACTATTTTCGATTTTTTGGTCACTATTCATAATGATCACATTACAATTCTGATGGTCACATTTCTATTACAATTTTAATGTTAAATCCTATAAATACATCTTCATTCAACGCTCACTACACAACCTTAAAATAATTTATATTTTCCTTTTCAATTTTTTTTGGAATATTAATATTTTTTTATTTTCCATAATCTTGTTTGAGGGGTTGGTAAATATAGTAGATCATAATGATTTAAATTTTCCAATTCATATTTCTTTTATTTTTTTAATTTTTTCTCATCTTATCATTTATCATTTTAATTGGTATTGTTCTTGAGTAATTTAATGACCACCACTAAAAATGTATTGAACTTATTTTCAAACTATATGTGTATAATATCATACAATATAATATAAACAATAATTATTTTAAAAAATTATTACTTATAATGTTTTTGTTGAAAAATTATTCCCCCATCAAAAATATTAACCATGATACTTAAAAAAATATTATTTTTAATAAGGGATTTGTGTACTTCTGTTTCATTCTTTCTTAAGGTTCTTATTCGGTCTATTTGTATTTAAGTTCTCTCATAACATTTTTACAAGGGGAGATGTCTTATTGGGTAGAAAATTATCTCTATGGAATATAAACCTCACCAACTAATCTGCATAATATTGGTCATGATTAAATTTTACATCATATGGAATCAATATATTTGAGAGTTTAGGTAAGTACTTCTTTATGACAGATACGTGGAATGGAACATAAATATGGGATAATTTTTATAAATGTTCTATCCAATAGGAAAACTTTATTATATGATAAAGTATTTAATAGGGTCCAATGTACCTATGTCTAATAATTCTTTAATTTTAAAATAGGATTACTATTTTCCATGGTGATATTAAATAGATTTTTTCTCTAACTTCAATCTTTAAGTCTAAAAAATTGTTGTCTACATAGCTCATTTGATGAATTTGAGTAGATATTATATGCTTATATTTGGAATGTAAAATTTCTATCATATTTTGAAAAAGATCAGGTCCATTTATCTACTATTCACCATATTCATCCCAAAAAGTAGGAGTTAGACATCACTTCCCATATAGAGGTTTATATGGGGCCATTTCAATAATCGAGTGGAAGATGTTGGTGTATGAAAACTCAACTAATAGGAGATAATGAAATCAAACTCTATTAAATATCATTAAGAAATACGTAGCATGCTATCATGTTATTTAATGTTCCTTTAAGTTCTTTCATCAGTTTGGGGGTGACATGACTTACTTAAATATAATAAAATATTCAATTAATGTTGAATACTTCTGCAGTTTTTAAAGGTGTACTTAGGATACTTAAAAAAATGATCAAAATTATTTCCCCATGAAAACTCTCTACATACATTATATTTATATTGGGTTTTTTCAATTTATAAACAATCTTAAGTGAAAATGAGGTTAGAATTCATTTTCACGTGATCTAAAAAATCTATATTTCAGTACTTCATTTGGATTTATTTGGGGAAATATGAAAATTTATATGGCATTTTTATCCTGTTTCTATGTTCATATCGAAAAGAGTTTCATCATCTGCTATGGATTTTGTTTCTCAACATTCAAATTTTGACATTAAAATAACATTGATATTTACCCAAAAGTATCACTCTTTGTATTGTCCTACTAGAAGTTCTCCTAAATATCATAATGCATCATGGTACTTCCAGGATTGATGGTGAATGACAAGCTATGGGAATTATCCAATAGCACATTCTTTAACTCAGGTGATGAAGGCACAAAAAAATTATATATAAATCAAATGAATCTCTCTTCAATGTTGTAGAATTATTGGTTATTCCCATCCATTTCCACATTCACCATATTTTTAATCTCTATACCATCTATTTGTGCCTCCTTGATCTTATCTTGGATAGAATGTTAAGAAATAATTTTGAAATGGTATGATGTATTGCCTTCCCTTAATATTTCTCTATTAATCCATTAAATATCTATGATGATTGGGTTTTTTTGAATCTATAGCATGAATAATGTATCTTTTTATTTTCATTTAAGAGTGCTAACAACATTTTTCACCCTTCCATTATTTTAGTGAATAGATAAATTTTAGTCCTTTATCAACTCTAACCATATTCATTGATGCATGTTTATTTAATTCTATGTAAATTAATACTTTATTATCTTTTAGTTTTTATATATGACACAATTTTACCCATAGAGGATATGTCACAATATCATATATGAGAATACAGAAATTATAACTCTAGATCATGTGTTTTGTAGTTATTCTCATGTATATTCAACATTTGGAATTCATAGACTATCCCTATATCATTTTACAAGAGTAAAAAACCAGTTCATTCTTTGGAGAATAAATTTATATCACAAAACCATCCCCGCATGATTTTATTTTCAGTAAAAGTGTTGTGATTAACCTCTTCTAGATCTACTTAAATATTTCCTAACATTATTTTATCAATACATACATTACAACATTTCGTGATAACATAGTTTGAGGGATATAATTTCACGAGTAATTTATCATAGAATGTTGATTTTAACTAGATAAGACATCGATTGAAGGTACTTCAATGACACACAAGTGTTTTGTACATTTATCAATTTCCATTATCATTGTATGGTCTAAAGAAATTACCTCAGTTGTGAACACATGCCAAAATAATGTGACTTTTTATATCCAAAATTCATTCTTTTAGAACATATCATAAATTATATCAATTCATAATGTCTACAAAAATCTTTATATGATGTTTATTTTCTTTATATATATTGGAATAAATGAGAATATTATCGATAAATACTACAAAAAAATTCCATAGTAATACATAAAGTCACTTTTCATTTAATCCATGATGATATTTAGGGAATTATTATGTATAAAGTGAATCTATAAGATATCATATTGTTCATATCTTGAATGGAAGGTTGTAATATTAATTTATTACTTATTTAACTTCATCTAATGATATCATGAACAAATTTAAACATTTGATAAGTATTGTAATCTTTAATATTAAATAAACAATTCTTACATCCTTGGATGGGGATACTAGAACGTTATTGTGATATTTATTGATAACATGGTGATCTATAACCATTAACATTGATCCATGATTTTTTCATGAAAAATAGAATGGATGAACCCTATTGTGATGAACTAGGGGACCTTACCCCTTTATCCAAATCCAACAGATGTTTCTTCTTTAAAAACTCTAGTTTTCTCAGGGAAATCATATTGGGTAATTTTGAGATAGGAGTGGCTCAATTTATAATCTCTATTGAGAACTCTAAATAAATATCCCATTGTATTCTCAAAAACTATTTTATAAATACATTGGTATATACTCTTATAATTAAAATTTACTCAATGTTGGTTCTTTCCATTAACCTCACCTTTTTGGGAAATACGAGCTTGATCCCTAGGTACCGACACCCACACTATAGTGGTATTTTCCAATAGAAATTCATGATCATTATTTCATTTTCATATAATAACGGGAAGGTATAAAATATATAAATAAAATTATTTTTTAAAAAATTTTATGTGTTACCTATATAATGAGATACATTATAGTCCTAATGTAGAATTAAATTATACCAAGTGATGGATTATGAGATTGGTTGGTAGAATCTTCCCATAGATGCTACAAAAGATGAGTCCAACAGTTCAGTTGTATTTATTATGCCACTACATGTTTTTTTAGACATATAAATATTAGGGTATTGGGGTTTGGATTAAATATTTATAAAAAAACTTTAAAGATATAATAGAATTCATAAAACATGAATCATATATAAAATTTTCCATTCATGAATGAATAGGAAGTGTAACATGTATGACATTATTTTTATATTCCACCTCATCGATTATAATAGAGTAGTATTTCCTTTGATACATCAAATTTGGTGATTGGTGACATTGATTACACTCTAAGGATAATTTCTAGTGATCTTGCTCACATAGTTTCCATTTCCCCTAAAGTTTAAGTGTTAAACCATGTGCAATGATTTTGGAGGTTCCTTACATTCCTCCATCACATCAGTTCAAGTATTCTTTTATATATTTCATTCATGATATACGTGTCCTTCTCTTTCACACTTAATACATTTCTTTATCACTATGAAGAAACTCCCATGATGTTTATTCCCACATATTTGAATAGTGGGTGTCTAGATATTCTTTCCTCCTTCATCATTTGATCCACTTGTTTGAATGTCCATTATTCTCTTCATATCTCCACAATTAAAGGACTATTATTTAAAATCCATATTCACTTTGAGAGATCAATAAACAAAATCATTATAACTCCCAATGTATCAAATATCTAGATCATTTTGGATGGTTTTTTTAAATCACTAATGAATGAATCTATTTTTATAGTTATTGATAAAAAATATAAGATGTATCTTTCAAGACTTCTAAAAATTTACTCATATGTCATGATATATTCACCCAACATTTTCATAAGCTCAGGGAATTATCACTCTATTTTTTTTATTTTGTGTTTTAATGAACTACATGTTAATAAAAAAAATCATAATGTATTCTACCTCCATTTTATAAATTTCATAATTCAATATTGTATTCTTTATCAACAACCAACATTGATCAACCTCTCCATATTAATAGTAAAAAAAAAGGTATCATTATATGTCATAGAATATCAGAGAATATAAATGATATTCTCCATTGAGTTAAACTGCTAATACATGATAATTTTATCTATTAATACACTAAAAATCAATCATTATTTCTACATAAAGGAGTCAATGGTTAGATGCTCCTTTGTTGAAGGAGGATCTTCCATAGGGTTCATTTTTTTTCGACAGTAAAAGATAGTCAGGTAATCATCACTATGATGCTCTAAACTCCACCTCCTATTGAATTAGAAATGTATTTCAGTCAATTGTTCCATTTTCTCACACATGAGTTATTGGTTTTTGTGTAACCCGGTTCCCACCATTTTCTAAAATATAATTTTTTCAAATAAAATATATTTTAATAAATTATGAATAATTTATTTTCATGGAAATATAAATTCGAAATGAATATCATTTCAGATCCATATATTTATCCTTTTTCTAAATTAATTCCTCTATGATCTGGTATATTAATAATTTATAACATCAAATGAGATAATTATATTACCAATATATCCTTTATAATGGTTCATATAGTGTTTTTAATTATGTAAATCATATACCCATGGAGTATCAATCTAGGTTTGTAGAAAGATCACTTTATCATGCACCAAGTTATGATTTAGTTTAAACCCAATCCACCCTTTTCAGGGTTATTAAACCTAGGTACATAAATGATAGATCAACTTCAAAAGAAATTAACCAGATAATAAATGTATTTATTACAATTCACACTCTCTTTTACATTACCGAAACATCATATTGTCTATCATAAAACTAAAAAAATATCCCTTAGGGTTTCACTATGGTTTTCTAGTCCTACATACCAAATTAACAAAACCATTATTTGATGCCAACAATAGTAAAAAACGTTTTCATTCATGACTATTAATTGATTTTGAGATACATAACTTAATTGTAATATGTTCTAGAATCAAATTTTTTAGTGTCTTAGGAAAATTAGGTGCATAAATCACTTGTTCATATTAAAAGATAAGAAATATTTCAAAAGTTATTATTTATATTCCAAAAATCTCTGATGTTCTCCTTTTTACATGTAATCACCTATGAATATACCTTAATTATAGGGGTGATTTAATATAACAGTAAGGGGAGGAATGGAATTATAGAAAAAGTACCTAAATCAATTTTAGAATAGTGAGAATTATGAAAATCATCATATCATAAGAATATGATCATTATCAAAATCATGAGGAAAGCATTTGATGATAAAGGAATGTAATTTGGTACATGCATTATAATGAAAAATCATAACATTGTTTTTAAATATGACACATAGTATTGAAAAATGGTAGCATCATATTCAGAGATAACATATCTGGATAAATAATAACATCATATTCTTTAATAATGATGGATTAATTTTCATAAAATATACTAATATTTTAATGAGACATATCACATTACCGAATGAATTGAAGTGTCATACAATCCCATTCCCTTGCATCACATCCTAAAAAGTCCATAATCATGTATGATACATGGAAAAAAGTAATATAAAAATAATAGACATGAAATAAAATCATGTAAAGTAATTGGTTTAATAAACTCTTTTTAAATATTACATACATGAATAATCCATGGGGTTCTAATATAATATGTGAAATAAAATTTTTATATAAAACAATATCATTCATTAGTTGAGGAGAAATAGCTCAATACAAGTCAATAAAGCATTCTGGGTAATAAAATTACCTTGAAAAACATGAATTTATCTTTTAGATAATCATGGAATGGAGAAGTCATATATATCCCCAAAAATTTGATGTAATGATGTTTTAATGGAAATTTTTATGGTATTAAAATAATACTCACACTAAAAACAATTTGAAATACAGGATATCTTAAAACAAGTAGTTGTGTTCAAGAATCACTTTACCTTAAAGATCTATTCATTTCATCACTTTTCAACATATAGAATAATAAAAATTGGTTTATTAAAAAATGGAACTAGAATTTAATTATGTTTATTTTTTTAAATATTTATCACTTTTATCCATTATATTACATTTCTTATATTCTTTTCTAATCTTGAAACGTTTTGATTTCTTATTTTATATATAATATACAATCTCTCATTAATTTAATGATATTTATTTATTTATTTTTATACATTATATGATTTATTCTAGTATATTAAATATATTTTTTATTTTTGTATATACTATAAATTTTCTATCTTAATCATTCATATTGGTTCTTATAATTAGAGAGATGTAATTTTCCATGGGCCGTTTAACCGACTATGGATGGGGAATTGGGAAAAGATGATAAAATGGATTTATGACATATAAATAAGTCAAGAATATAATAATTATAGTTTTTTAACATAAATAATATAATTTTAATATAAATATAATTTAATATTTGATGATTTGGGTTTGAAATGGTAAGATAAAAATAGGAAGAGATGATCAAAATGAGAGAAAGAGAATATGAAAAAATACCCTCTTATTAGTGTTTCATATTTTATATGGAAATAAAATACTTGAATGATTGGATTTTAGTGACACAAGAATTTACCTAAGGATGAAAGGGTTTTAGTAGATTTTATTTTTGTAGAAATTTAAATTTTTCATGTGTGTTTTCCTTTAGATGGGTATAGAGATATTTGTACTTGAGAAGATGGGTATTTCTAGGATAAAATATTGAATAAAATATAATTTCTATTATAAACATTATAATAGTGTTATTTGATAATTTTTTATTCATTTATGAATTATATTAAATTCCTTTTGTGAATTTATGAATTTTGAAAAACAAAATCAATATTTTGATAAAAATAAGAGTGTTAAATTTACTAAATATTTTTTTAGTATATTAAATTAAACATTATACATTGGAAAATATTTTTTAGGTTTGGAAAACAGATTTATATTATTTAAATAACTAGTTTACATCATTAAATATATTTTTATTTGATAAAACATTTATATAAATGATTAAGTTAAAATTACATTATAAATTATGTAATTTAAACAAGACTCATTGTAGAAATAAACGGTGTGTTTACTTTTAACATATATATTGATGTATTTCATAAAATTTTAAAAAAATATTTGACAATTTCAATTTCATGAATCTGAAAAATTAAATTTATTTAAAAATAATAATTTTCTAATATATGTTATTTTAATTTTTAATATAAAACTTTCTGATTTTTATAAAATATTTAAAATTAATGTTTATGAAAATGGTGATTATATTTTCATTGAATATTTAACACTGATATCTATTTAATGTAATTAATTTATTATTATTTTATTAAATGTATCATTATATATATTATTTCTATTAATATTGTTTTTTATTTTTTATGTCAATATGTATTCAAATAGTGAGGTTTTTATACCCATTGGTCATGTTGTTATTCCTAACAATTGCATTACTATTTTAATGGGAATATAAATATTCCAATGGTGATAATACTTCTTATAAATATCTATTAATTAAATATTCACTATAAATCCTCAAAAGGATCTAAATCTTTATTTTATAAAATGTAAATTTAGTTACATATTTTTTTTTATTTTCTTTGGTGTTTTTCATAGGATGTGATGATTTTATAAAATGAGGATGATCCCAATTTTTCTCTTCTTTATTTTCCATTTTCTATATTTCTATTCCAATTTTAATATTTGTGCTTTTCAAGGGTTTATTATTTGAATAATGTAATTATATCCATTAAAAATTTGTTTCTTTATATCTTCCACTTTACGTGTAAAATACTCTACAATAAAATAAAATATAAATTTATTTTTGAAAAATATATGATATATAAGGTTTGGGTTTTTATATATTTTTTAGGTAAACTAAATCAACATGAAATGGTAATCCCACACTCCTCTAATGTGAAGGAAAAAATCACAAAGCATTCCTTCATGAATCTATATAACTTATTCATTCTAACCATTCATCTAAGGATAATACACACCACTCAACTTGAACAAGGATTTCATTGTCTCCTAAAGGCATCTACAAAGGTTAGATGTGAACTAGGGATCCCTAATAGAAACGATTGAAGAAGGAATTATTTTCAATATGAAAAAATACTAAAAATTAAGATCTATTTAATAATCATATTTGTTGGCATCATGAATAGGGATAAACGATTTTAATTTGGATAATCAATCAATCGCAACCAAAATCACATTATTTTCTAAAAGATTACATGGAATAAAAATAATTAAATCTTTCTATATATCATCCGTCTTCTATGTGGAAGAAATAGGTGTTGAAGAAAACCAGAAATATTGGTAATTATAGCCTTTACCTACTAACATATATAAAAACTAGAAACAAAATTTGTGATTTCATGTTTCATACTTCTCCACCAAAATCATTGTGTCATATTATGAAACATCTTAGCCACCACTCGATGAAAATCCCATTAGGAAGGAGGATAATCCCCTATCATATTCTTTCCCATAGGTAATAGACTGACTAAGAATTGTTAATGAAAAGAATGAAATATTGACATAGAGACCATTATCCAATCATAAACACAACATATAATGAATATCTGATACAATTTAACTCATCATCAATATTATTATCCTGGGGAATGATCTCAAGAAGAGAGGATTCCAGTTTTATACTTACTAGAACAATCCTGGTGTAATCCTATCAGACTCCCAAATTCATGTGAGCACATAGTGGGAACTGATTACATGTGTCTTATAATTCCTTTATAGGACATGATGGAATTTATTACTTAGATCACCAATAAAAAAAAAATTCATTTTTCAATGATTAATGAAAATTTCAAAGTTAATATATTTCAGTTACACAACCCTTTACTTCTACCATATTTTCAAATATTTATATGAAAATATATAAATCATTCTCTTTAGATCATAGTAAATAATTTACCATTCCCCCAAAGGTTCTTTTCTCTTACTCTTAATGGTGTGAATCATTGATATGAATTATAGATAATTTTATGGATATTTATTCTCATTTCGCTAAATCTAGAAAGAAAAATTAGACTCCATGTGCTCACCCTTACTGAGAACACATCCCAACCTAGATGGTAATGAATCAAAAAATTCTAAAACGAAATTCACATTCTCTAAAATAGTCATCACTTGAGTATATGTAAAATAGTTCTTCAATTCATTGAATGAAGTTTGAAATTTCAAAACCCAAATGAGATAACATGTTCTAAGATTACCATCTTGGAGAACTTCACCTCTTAAATCCATAAATATCTCATTGGTATATTTTCATATTGTCTGTGATTCCTCATGATGTCTAAAAAGTATCTCAAAAAATCACATTATGCTTTAAATAAACCAAGATTTCATCAATGGGTAACATAATGAATTATTCGACATACTAGTTTAAAATCATATTCAAAAAATCCATAAACACATCATGTGAAATGGACAGGGTTAATGAAATAATATGGTACTCAAAGTTTCCTTACCCAATCTAAATAAATTCCTTTTAATATCAAAATCATTGTTAATATACTAGTGGTTTCCAGAATGAATATAAACCATAGAGAACAAAATCACCCCATTTAGATGATCCAATAAATAAACAATATGAGGAGAGTTATATTTTATTATCCTTATCCTAATTTAGATTCTTGTAGTCAACACATAAGTTAAGTAAATCACTAGAATTATTGGTTGAAATCACTAATAGGGCCCAGGGAAATAAATAGGGCCGAGTTAATCAATTTGATGTCATGTCAACTAATTTATTATCTTAATCCTAAAATTTAGGTGGTTCTATATTTTAGGAGGGAATAGATATTGGTTTTGTATATATCCCTATATTGAAAATTAATTCAACCTCCATCTTAGGTAGTAACCCAAAATTTTTTATGGAAACACTAATAGAAATTTGAAAGATATGGGAGTATGTTTAATATAAGAGGATTACATCCCTAGTTTTGTAGGATACAATGATAATACCCAACCATGCTTTGAAAAATGATGTTTCTCTAAGTTATAAATCATGACCCAATATCTCTATAAAACTCAAAACTACCTATCAAGGGTATTGAAGTAAACCTATCAATGGGATTAATTATTTCAAGAATTTTTAGAATAAAATAGTATTATTCTAAAAATAATGTCCAAGGGATTAATTTCATTTTCCAACAAGTCATATAATATATAAATCTCTAGTAAAGAGAAAACAAAGAAGTTTAATCACAAACCATGATCTACATTACTCCTGATATGTGTTTCAATCTACATTAAATCAAGCATGAGATCTGTTGGAAGATTCAATAGGTTGAGAATTCCATTTAATATGAATGAATAAAATAAAACAGTATAAAATAGATTAATAATTATAAATGAAATAATAAAAACTGAATCTCTCACTATTTTCATACAAACATAAGCTCTAACTAGTGGTTTAACCACTATAAGAAGTTTCTTTTTTCATGATGCATGTGGCTAGAACTCTATAGGTCTTAATGCATCAAACTACACCAAATATCCTCTTATTATTGATGATATAAATCCACTATGTAGATAAACACACAAATAAAAACATTTGTATGTTTCCAAATAGAATTTCGGAACTAAAAATATTTATTGGCTATGTATATGTACTCTTTGTGTGTCTTATCATAAAACATTCAAAACAAGTTGGTGGGATATTAATATATAATACAGATGATCTTGGAAATTTTTATTGTTGTTGAAATCCACTATAGTTTCCACTATGGTGATAATTTAAATTTATCTTCCTAATAATGGAACTACTAAATATTCCACTATGATTTGTATTAACTCTAGTAAAACTTAACTTACCTATATTATTAAATCACTCCATATATTACAATCTAGAAAATCAACACTAGTGGTAAACATCCATATAAATAAATGAGGTTGAATATCTAATTTAATTCGCATTTAAATCATTTGGTCCTTCATCTTATCATTATACAACACCTTAATTTAAAACTGAGTAGATCTATAAAAACGATTCACATACTGAATTGACATCCAATCACGAAGGTGAAAGATAAGAATCACTATATAATTAACCAATATTATTGACTATGGATATAACAGATCAATAAATATTGTGTTTATGTCCTTAATATATAATCCAAAATTCTATTTCACCATACATTTTGATTCCTATAATGTCATTCTATTCAAATGAAACTTTAAAATGACACACTACACTTTAATGAAATATGATGACACCAAAAACTAGAATTGTCTTCAAATCATTCTCACCCAGTCCTCTAGCTCCTGATGATCATTCATTAAGAATAAGGAAAATGGTTTATAAAGAATAAAATCCTATATTTGATATCTAATATCATCATTTTTAACTTCCACATCTTCAGTCCAAATTCAGGAAGTAGTCTCTTATTTCATATCATGAACCATGCACTCTATTGCATCTATGAGGTTGTTTTCCACTAGTGGGATCCGTTTCTATGGTTCATTCATAGATCCTTATTTACTCCTTATTGAGATACTTTTCAGGATTAAGGTACTAAAAAAATTAATATACAATGAATAAATATTTGTTAAGAGACATGGAAAAATCAACTCTATTAGTTAAAACTCAAATTATGGAACAAAAATATCTAATAAGAGTTTGGGAAAAGTTTGGAATCCAAAAAATTAATTCCTTAAAGTAACCTCTTCTAACTTCCCATACTATCTCAAGGATCACTATGATCATATTTATAGATAAAATCTATCTTGACCCACCCCTCAACTCCCAACAACCATATCTCATATCTACTATATAATCCCAATTTTAATATCGACATCTATGAAGAGACACAACCTCCTTTGTTACGATTTTCCCATGAACAATCCTAGAAAACCTACAAAAATAGAACCCAAATCATCCCAAACATGTCTTGAATGTAATTCTCCATCCAATCAGAAAGGAAAATAACACCATGGCATCAATAAATATAAATAGAAATGATTTCACCATAAGATTTAGAATAAAATAAAATCTAATTGGATTAAAATCCATGAATAGTTAGTATTATAATATAGTAAATCTATGATATTTACCAAAAAGTAAGGTTGTACATAACCAAAAATATAATAAAATTTCATGAGATCCCTTGTAAAATTGATAAATCACTCATGAAATCAATACATATTAGGTGTATCACATAATCTGACTTTTACCACCAACTCCCAATGTCATGATATCAATAACACCCATTGAGTACATGTTGTGATTCACTTTTTCTTAACCAATAAAAATAATGTCTACAAATTTCTAGAGGAATTTTTAGGGTTTTACAAACATGATCCCTATAGGATCCCACCATTAGTGGTAATAATAATTAAATATAAATTAAATAAAAAGTTTAAATTTAAATAAAACATGTAAATATATTCATTTTTAAAATTTATAATGAGACATTATTTTCACATATTTTTAATTGATATTACAAAACTAAAATGAATAGGAATTTACATCAACCATGATTAATGTATAATATTAATCAAAACAATATTTAATAATTAATTTCATAAAAATTGTAATGTTTAATTCAATTTTAGACCTAAAACCATGGTTACAATCCACAAGTTTCGTTAAATCAGATCTTATGGATCTTCATAAGCATAGGGATATATAGATCTAGGTCTACACACTTCTCATGATCTATAAATTATAGAGAATATGAATATACCAAAGTGATTGAATCCCATTCCCTCATCATTATTCTGTTATAGTCTTCACTATCAATCCATTTTTTGGAAGCAAAATTACATGACAATTGTTCTTCTATAGGACAACCCACCCAAATACCCATGATTCATATGTTATTCAATGAAATTACCCAAGGGTAAAATCATTCATGTCAAATATGCTTCAATTATCATAATTTGAGTGGCATAAAACATCATTTTCAATATACCATTTCCTTTAAAAAAACACCACAGAATGTTTTTCATCCAAACACATGTTGTTCAAAAAATAAAATTAATTATAAATTTATAATTCATTTCCTACATTCATTTGTCAAAAATCATCATCAAATTAAATCATTAAATTATTCAATTTAATTAAAAATAATATTCCATTAATTAAAACATTATATAATTTAACAATTTTAATTAATTATTTGGAAATAATTTAAAAATATTTTTTCATTAATATGATAATTAGTGGTTTCAATTGATAGACACTACCTTTTGAAATCACCTATCACATTTATTGGTATTAGTAATTCCAAAACAAGGTATCTATAATAGGAGATATGAAGTGCTTGATTAAATCACGAGGTGATACAAGAAACATAGTTCAAAAATATTGATCTGGATCCATCAATAATAAAAGGATTTATATCAAATAAAAGAGTAGATATATTATTGAATGATAATCCATAATAAGATCAAGGATATAATTACTCAATGAGATTTAGAACTTCAATTTTCACTTCAATATGTAAATACTCAAGGTTGTAAGGGCCATATCATCCCAAGATTTACTCTGAGGCGATAGGGTTCAAATGTAGGTTGTGAGGGTGATATTAAAATTAAAAATTTAATATCAAGAAGAAAATTAAAATATATAAGCTGAATCTATATATCAATATGGAGGACACTACAATGTAGTTATTATATTCTAACGACTAGGTATTGGGGATAGGAAAAAGAATATTCCTCTTGAAATACCATGGAAAATCCAGTGGGATTTTAGAATCTAGAATCTAGAAGTTTTATTCAAATAAATACTAACAATAGGATACTGAATGGACCTTGGGTCACATTTTTCAACTTGTGGACTACCTATGGTTTTTCCCTACTAAATTGTTATGATATCCTGAATTCCAAAAACTCAAACTATTAATACTTGTCCTAATGGGCCCCATTCCATAAACACCCCAAGACTACCTCTAATAGGAAAGGGGCTGATGACCAGTGATGAGTATTCATATCACACATATGGGAGGCCTTACCCTAATTTATTTATACATATGCACACATATCCAATCCTATATAATTATTAAATGTAAAACAACTAATAACCTTGCATGCATATATATAAAATCCACCCATCAGAGTATGGAAAAAGTATAGGAAAGAAAAAAAGTCCAAATACAAGACCACCACAAATAAACTAAAACCAATTACATCTTGTAAAGTGTGTGATGTATATTTTCAATGCACTAGCATGAACAAACCTCATTTTTTCCAGCTCACTAACTGTTCATGGTCCTAGTCTATCTAGGACTCAATCAGATGGTCAGTTATCTTCATAAGACATGATATGTGTGTGAAAATACCATAAAGGTTTAGTATTACAATTCCCAATATGACACCTTGAAATCACTAAACGCATAGCATCAAGGAAGAATAACAGTTAGCTTATCACAATTATATGTCATTGGTATATATAATAGGAATATCTAAATATACTTAACATAGACACACATTCTCAATGTGATGTCACAATAATAATAAAACCCTAGGATTCCTTTTTAATGGTTTCATAGAGTACTCATCTATGAGAACAAACTTAATGAGTTAGATAAAACTGATGGTGTCCATCAATGATGTCAAACTCATCAGATCATACTATAATAAGTACATGCTAGATGCATGAATATATTGATACACATAAACATGGTAACTTTTATATCCATGTGGTATACCAACAACCCAATTATAATTACCCTATTAAGTAGGGTATCAATGCCCATACATTGTTGGTTACAATTATACTCGTAACCGAACCTAGGGAATGATGATAGAGGATCTCACATAGGGCCTCACAATGGAATTCTATAACACTATCCAACACTAAAGTTACTCAGAGTGGATCACCATACTATTCACTAAGCATGATAACAAAAAAATCCTCAAGGAATGGATAAAGGGAACATACCTAAAAAAAGATGTTCAATATTAATACTATAAGGGATCCAAGCTATCTTTGAAAATGTACATGGTGTGTCCCCTTAGCACTGGGTTATACCTTTATATCATGGAATATGCCCGTGTCTATGAATGAATTCATGGTGTGTATGAGCTCGAGAACTCTTAACTATGTCCAAGTATATGGATCTTTACATGTAAAACTAGCATGGATATATCCATGTCTGAGTACAAGTCTTGTCTAAGGTTCTGTTCTCCTAACCATTTCTGTGTCTGAGTACATGTTGTATCCAAGCCATACAATCCTCACCTTGTCCATGTAACCTATAAGGTACATACTAGTCCACTAGGTAAGGTTCACATGTCATGTGACATGTGTCACATTCCATGTGACACATATCTCATCCATTAAAATTCTAGCACCACAATCAAGTCCCCACATAATGTATAATTAAAAAATATATAGCATATGGCATGAGATTTCATAGAACCCATGGGTTATTCCTCTACATAAACCCACACCTATATCACTTCCGATTATGAATCCAATCATTCTTGAAGATTTTGGATCTTTTCTGATCAAACCTCTTCGTCAATGATCATGAGAATTGAGGCCATCAAATCACATGGGAAACCGTCACCACCAGTTCATTCCAACATTGCATGTTAGAACCACAACATGGAATCCCAAATCTAAAATGATCTATTTTATTTAACAGAAAAAAATTATTCTCATATTTACTAATGATAAATTTTCAATATCAATTCATTACACTCTGAAATAGGTTCTTAACAATTAATTAATCAGTATTTTGGTTGAACATATAGTAAAATAAAACACTAGTGATGAACGTGTGAATAATGGTGGTAGAAAAACATGAAAATAAAAAAAATATGCAGGATCCTTTTATGTGTTTGGATTTACCCTAATCTATTTCCATTATATTGATGAATGAAGATCCAAATTATATAAGTTTTTTTCCAATAATCACTGAAAAATAAGACCCACCTATGATATTATTAACCTTTTAATCACTAAATTTGATTTTTATTTCTATTTTTTATTAGAGAAAAAAATAGGGATAAATCTAAAAAAACATACTTCCTCATGGTTTACTGATTTTTGGTGATGAAAGATCACATGTCACTATCATTGGTAAGATCTACATGATCCATTAGCACATCGATCTCCGATCACGATACGATCTATTGTAATTCTCCAATATCTCCTCTACAATTACTATAAAAAATATTCTCTATATTTGATGTTTTATGCAGAAAACACTAAATTTTTTCCATAGTATAGTATTTATAAATAAACATTAGTTTTATGTTTTTAATATAAAAATTTAAATAATTATAATTAAATTTATTTAAATACTCCCCCACGAAGATGCTCAAGCCCAAATCCTATCACCGATATATATATATCATGGAATGGATAGGTTAAAACCCATACTATGAATTCAACAGAGGCCTCATATTTCTGATTTAAGCCTCAATTTATAATATATTCTTCATTCTTCAGAAACCTATACAGAATTGATATTTAATATATTAAATATATTTTTAAAATTATTTATGGGCACACCAGGCCTTATAATATCCCATCATCATAGTGCCTAGATACTAAAACAATCCATTTAATATTTTACCATAATAGATGTAAAATATGATCCATTAAATTCTCCCCACCTTGGGTGTTAACATCCAAAAAATATAATAAAAACAATACACAAAGATATGTTGTTACTGAGAACGGATCTAGGTCTCATACTTCTAATTGATCTCCTCTAGATTCTTATGCTTCCACTAGACATGAATTAGGTGAATAGATCACCCTTTAAGGACCCCCTAATCCCAATCCTTGATCAACACAAGGTACAACTCAATGGTAGCTCTATCCTCAAGGTTTATATTTCCTTAGTTGATAACACCCAATGGGTCATGCACATGCCTCCTTAATTGTGACACGTGGAACATGTCATGTACTTGGTCTAACAATAGTTGTAGATTTATGTAGTACACCACCATTCCATCTATATAAATTATCTAGAAAAATAAAATAAATCTTAGAGTTAGATCTATACCCAAGACAAACATCTAAAATATATATTTGTGTGAGACATTGAGGAGAACATGGTCTCCATACTAGAACTCCAAAGGCCTATGTTGCCTGTCTATATATGACTTATGATGGATCTATATATTCCTCATCATATCTTGGAGGATTTTAATCAAATCGTTAGTGTCATAGAAAAACTCTAGGACCTTAAGTGCTGACTCTCATAGGTCGGTCTAGTATAGTAGTGATGTATTGACCAAAAGTTTTATCTATATAAATTCCCTTCTTATAATTATGTCATATTTTATAAACACCTATAAAACACAATAAAATCTTTATAAATGATAAATTAATGAAATAAGAATCATTTATATAATTTAAGGAACCTATACTGACAAAATAGTAACTTGTCATTTGAAATAGTAAGATGACCCTTATGAATTTTAAACTATCCAATTGAAGAGTAACCTAACCAATGAATGTATAAATAAAATTAATCAATCTTTTAAGTGAAAATGTAATATAATTATATCATAGTATAGGTAAATAAATATTTTAAAAATTATTTATTAATTGTTGGTGTTTTTGTAAGTCATAAATATTTAATTACAATTTTATGACCAATTTAATAATTTAAAAAAAAAATTATTTTTATAAAATGTATTAATATATTAATATCTTTATGTATTATTATTATGAGATAATTTTATGACACCTTAGTTAATTTTTTAAAGGGATATAAAATTAGTTGTAGTTTTAAAATCAGTATTTTTCAAGTAAATTATGTTTTTAATTAAAAATAAAATTTAGAAAATTTAGAAAATTATTTTCATAAAATAGAGTTCATTTTTTAATTCTACACATCAAAAAATGTTTATGGTGAATATTTAGGTTTTTTTATGAAATACTTGAATTTTGTGAATAGTAAAATACGGTAACTTATGACAAATATACATTATATGTTAAACACACTATTAATTGTGCCTTGGATAATGTAAGAACAATTAGTTAGATATCACATGATCTAATTATTTTATTTAGTCTCAAGAATAAACACTAATTATTTTCTTGATAAAAATAACAAACTAATGAATTAAAAAATGAAAAAAAACCCCTCTCCTCTACTATAAATACCACCCCTCACTACTAATTTTCTTCACACATCTCAAGCCTTGAGAGTTGTAAAAATTATTTCCAATACTCTTCCCAACCTCTCCAACCCATACAATATATATTTGTCTTAACAAAAGATTAAAACCAATCCCTTAAGGGGGTCTCATGAAGAAGTAATCAAGTGGTAAAACCCTATTCATTTTCTTTTAATTTCTTTTCAAATTTCATTCTATTATTATATTCTCTTCAATTACCCTTATTAAAGTGGAATTAAAACACAAGTATCATAGATATACTATAATTTTATAATGTTTATGGAATAATTATTCATCAAATCTCATCTCCTCTCTCTTTTATTTTAATAATGAAAACATCGTCTGTGAGGTTTTGATCTACCACCTTCATGGATGACGTGTTTTCATATTTCAATCTCGTATTCAAGGTAGGTCGTGGAACCAATTTAATTGTTTAAAAATATTAAAATATATTTATTATATAATGTAATGTTCTAGAATAATTTTTTAAAAATGATATTAATTTATAAAACAATACAAGTTCAATGTGATAAAAAACACTAAATTAATATAAATGATTACAATTAATGATTTATCTAATGAATCAATGTCAATAATGGAAAAAATGGTATTTTAATATTATATAATTTCATTAATAACATATATTTTCAGTTCTAAAATAATATCCTCATTCTATATGATTTTCCATACTCTTATTAAAGTAAACCAATCTTGAAAACCAAGGAAACGAACACTCCCATATGATGAAATTGAATCTATTAACACTTCAAAAAGGCCTTAAATGAACTTAATAAAGTTATAATAAATCTAATAAATGTAAAAAATGGTTCTATAATTAATAATTAATAAATCAAAATTTATTATTTAGGACATTAAGATCAAGTGAAGAATCATTTTGGACATATGGTAAGGGATTCTACCTAAACCTCCATTATTCTTTATGGTTACTCATTCTTTATTTTTACCCAAATGAAATTCAATTTTTTATGTACATATTATAAATTATGTATAAATTTTACAAAATAAATTATCAATATCTATGCATCCTTATGTTTTGGGGATATACATGTTTTTAAATGGTCACCTACTCAATTCTTCTGGTTAAGTAAACCCAATTTAAGGGACCTTCCCAAGTTCTTACCCATTTTAATGTGTGATCCATAATCTGTTTTAAGACACCATTATTTTTAAAACATCACTCATTTTATCATTAAAAACTACATTTGTTCAATTCTGGGTTTATACAAACAGTTATTCATTTTCTATTTTAAATAATCTTTAATGTTTTCCCTAGATCCATACAAAAATGTTTTTTTTCTAAAGTTTATCAAACAGTATTTTCACATTAGTTCAACATCACTTATCATGATATATGCCTATATTCTATTATGAATGTCCATGTATGATTTAATTATTTTATTTTTATATAAAATTTTATCATACTACCATTTATAATTCTTTTAACATGATTATGATACCAAATTCTTTCCATGGGTAACTATTATGTTTATGTTTGATTAATTATATATGATTCCTTATATTAAAAAAATATTCATGAACATTTCATGATATGTGTGCCCAGACATCAATCCAATGCATTGGGTAATTTTTAGTCTCATGATACATTATGTGCACTGATCTTGGTGGTTAGCCTTGACTCATGCACGTCTATGTGAACGATCCTTGACTCATTATCCTATATGTTAAATGAGCCTTGACTCGTGATTCATTTTTTATATTGCTACCATATTGTTATGAATTAATTTTTTATGATCCAATGTAATGATTACATAAGTTTAATCATGTTCCATGTATTTTTATATCATTATATTATGCCTTTTAACCCATTTTATATTCATTATTTTAATGTTTATACCCTTTATAATATTTTTATCTTATCCATTTGTTTATGTTATCCCTAGGTTATCCTATGCTGAAACAAGGGCCCAAAGTAAGATATAAGATCATAATGGATGATTAATAAATAAATGTTTTATCTAGTCCTATATTTTCATTTTTATGCATCTAGTATTCCAATACACTAAAATTTATGATCATTGGATCATAATTTGATGTTTAATTATGCTTAAAATAATCCAATGATACGTGTAAAAGGCTAGTGTGGTTATAGTGGGTACCACAGGAAATGTTTAGTGATTTTTAAAGACTATTAATAGATCACTTTTGTAAAAACCTTATGGATAAGACTAAGACTAAGAAAACATCCCAAAATTTTGGTAATTATAGAGAAATTTGTTTATCATGAAAATACACATCTTTCTTGGTACTACAAGTAGATGTGGTTCTGGAACAAATGTACCTATGAGTAACAACTCTAAAAAGGTGTTCTGGAAAAAACTTTGGGTAACCTAGTACACGATAGTGGACTTTACTATGCACTTGGTTTGACATTCCTTTAGGATATGATTTGGTATACTCATAACCTCATCACGAACTATTATTAAGGGAATAAAAATTCCCATAAGAAAATATGTTAGGAAAAATATCATGGATAAACTAGATTGAAACCTAGGGAGTCTAAAATTAGGATATACTTTTTTTTAAATTATTTAAACTTTCATGTATACAATTTATTTTTATATAATTATTAGCTATGTATTTAATCCCCCTAATTACACCTTCATTTTCTTAGTTAATTATAAGAAGTAGAAGAACGCGTTCCAAAAATCAATGGGATATGAGATGTGATGATTTCCAAAATGATATGCCAAATATGTTTCAAATGGGTTCTCAAAACATCATGACAGTAGTTTCTCAACTGGATCGAGTTATGAATAATTACATGAATCATGTGGAACAACCTCTTTATCCTAAAAGATAAAAAGTAGTCATAAAATCATTCATGTGGGAAAGTGATCCCATGTTTACTAGAACTTCTAATCCCCTCCTCACAAAATAGTGGATTAACTTCATTGGGAAGATATTCTCTATCAAACATTTCTAAAAAGAAGAGAAAGTTGTAGTGGAAGTTTATCATTTTGATGGGGAAGCATATCAGTGGTAGATACTGATCAAGAACACAATTTCTAAGTGGAAAATGGATTTCATGGAATGGGAATATTTAAATAAAATATTTTTTAATAAATATTTCCTATGAACCATCCATCACAAGATGGAAATAGAGTTCCTCATACTTGAGAAGAAATAATATGAGTCTATTGGGGCATATGAACCAAACATTATAAGTATTTCAAGGTACACCTAAGGCATTGTCATGAACACCGAAATAAAAGTGAGTCACTTATTTAGAAGACTAAAGATGAGTTTATTAAAAGAATTGGTGATACGATACTTTGAAATTTATGAGGATATTGTTTATTATGACCTCAAGGGTGAAGTGGTGATCAAATACTCTCAATGGTCTCATGGACTTGGGGAAAAAAGTAAAAAATTAAGTCTAATATGAGTGGATCTTCAAATAAATCTCATGATTGACTGAAGATCAAATATCCTACATTTCAAAATTGTGGGAAGAAGCATCCTGAGAACTGTCTAAAGAGAACTAGGAAATTCTTAAAATGTGGTAGAATGGGGCATCTATCCAAGAACTACCAAAGGGTTATGAATAATTCCACTAATGTGGTAGAATAAAGCAAGGTTCATATCATTACTCAGCCACTAGTGTAGTGTTTCAACTATAGAGAACATTGGAATTTTGAAAACCAAATCCCTAAGCCCGCGTTTTTTGGAGGAAATCCACAAAAACCTCTAAGTAAATAAGGAAGGGATTCTCCTTCAACTACTGCTGATGTGGAGCCAAACAATGATGTGGTGATAGGTATGCTAGAAATTCATTCAATAATATCAAAAATACTATTTGATTCTGGTTCTACGTATTCTTTCATATCTTTCAATTTTAGTAGAAATATTCAAGCACCACCTCAAAATTTGGAGATTGATTTATCTATGAGAATAGATAATGGGGAAATTACTGCATCCAATGTTCATAACTCCTCCTCGGTTAAAATTTGTAGACTAAACCTCCCAAAAAATATTATCTTACTTCCATTGGTGGAGTTTTATGCTATTTTTAGCATGGATTGGATATGTTTATACAAAGATAACATCAACTATTAGTAATGGGAGATCACTCTTCACATCCCAAAGAATCCTCCAATTCTATAAAAGTGTAAGGAGAAAGATGAATCTCTTTCAGAATCATTGTCTCAAGTGTGGATATTACTTCCTTAGAATAAAGGAAGAATATGAGGATCATTTGAATACTATGGTATAAACATTTAGAAGGTAAACATATATGAAATGTATAGTAAATGTGATTTTCTAATAAAGTAAGTATCATTCTTGGGACATGCTATCACCAGAAAAAGAATATATGTAGACCTTACAAGACAACAGAAATCAAAGAGTGTCCTATGACCACATATATAATGGAGATCCATAAATTTATTGATCTAGTTGGGTATTAAAAATGATTTTTAACTAACTTATCATGACTTTCAACAATAACCAAGTTTATATAGAAGGGGTTGATGTTTTTATGGACTTTAAAATGTTAGGAATGCTTTAAGGACCTCAAAAATAGGCATATCACTACATCAATACTCACACTCTTAAAAAGAGGAGAACACTTTTTGGTATACATTTATTCTTCAAATAAAGTCTTATGTTGTTTACTAATGCAAAATGATAAAGTGATATCCTATGCCTCATGGAATTTAAAAATTCAGATGAAAAATATCATATGCACTATCTGAAGTTGGCAGCTGTGATCAATGCATTGAAAATTTGGAGGCATTATCTCTATGTGTAGAAATATGAGATATATACTAATAAAAAGTGTCTCAAATATATATTCACACAAAAGGAGATTAATATGTTCCATTGAAGATGGTCAGATCTCATCAAGGATTACAATTAATCAATCCACTAGCATCCCAGAAAGGACAATACGGTGGTGGATTCTCTAAGTAGAAATGATCTAGTATCTTTTTCAATGATGAGAATTTAGAAGGATCTAATCTTATTAGGCTTAAAAAGGATGGAAATGGGAATCATTAAGGGGGAAAATCATATTTTTTTCTCAAATGATTACTCAACCATACCTTGTGGAGAAAATTAAAGATGCTCAAGTAAATGATGTGGATATTTTGAAAAGGGTGGAATCTATTTGAAATGGGAAATCCTATAAGTTCAATATTGGTGAAGATGGAGTTGTAAGATTTGTGTCATGAGTATGTGTACAATAAAAAACATATATAAAGAAATATATTTTTAATGAAACACATAGCTCAACCTTCTCTATTCACCCAAGATCACAAATACGTATCGCGATATCTAGGATAACTTTTTTTAGGACAATATGAAAAAAGATATCACTAAGTATACATCAAAGTGTTTTATATGTCAGAAAGAGAAGACTAAAAGGAAAATGTATAAATGAATAATTCAACCATTACCCATACCTACATGGAAATTGGAAAACATCACCATGGACTTTCTAATTGGACTTCAAAAACATCTAGAGGAAATAATTCTATATGGGTTATTGTGGGTAATCTTACAAAGACATATAAATTTATCGAAATTCAAGAGGAATTCTCACTGGGTTAAGATGCATGGATATACATCAAAGAATTAGTAAGGTTTCATGTTGTATCACTATCTATTATTTCCGACCGAAATCCAAGATTCACCTCCAAGTTCTAAAAAAGTCTTCAATATGATCTAAGTACTGAGATGGACATCAGTGTGGCCTATCAACCTCAAACTGATGGCCAATATGAGAAGAATATTTAGACACTGAAAGACATATTGAGAGAATATTTTATAGACTTCAAAGGAGAATGAGACCAATATATTCCACTAGTTTAATTAACCTGCAACAATATTATCCACTTGATCATCCAAATAGCTCAATATGAAGCAATTTATGTTAAAATATGTATAACACCACAATGATGGGATGAGGTTGGTGAACATAAGATGCTAGGAACTTAAATGGTCAAATAAATGGTGGAGATGGTGAAAACCATTCAATAGAATACCAAAGAATCCCAAATTCAACAATTTTTTTTGCGGACAATCATCAATAGGACCATGAGTTTATGTTCAGAGACATGGTATTCCTCCATAAATATCCATGTAAGTTGATCATTAGATTCAAGAAGAAAGGTAAGCTATGTACCAGGTACATAGACTCCTTTGATATCCTTGACTGTTTTGTAGTTTCATCCTATCAAATAGCACTTAAACCAACCATGTATCAAATACATGATGTATTCCATGTATATCTCTTGTGGAAGTACATACCAGATCCTTCACCTGTACTGAAATTTGAGGTTGTACTATTGGAGAATAAACATTCTTAAGAGGAGGAGTCAGTGAGGATATCATATTGTAGAGATATAGTTCTACACAATAAGACAACTAACCAGGTCAAAGTACATCGGCGAGACCATAAATACAAAGAGGAAATATGGTAACCAAGGCAAGAAATGAAACAGAAGTACCCACACATCTTTTCATATGAGAATGTAAAACGAAATTTCAAGGGTGAAATTTCATAAGGGGGAAATAATATAACGTCTGAACGTTTTATCTATAGATTTTCCCTTCTTATAATTATTTCATATAGTATATACACATATAAAACATAATACAAGATTTATAAATGATGAATGAATGGAATAATACGGGTTTCTAGAAGTTAAGTAACCTATACTGATAAAATAGTAACTAGACCTTTGGAATAGTAATGTGACCTTTATGAATAGTAAACTTTCCAATTGAATAGTAACCTTTCCAATGAAAGTACAAATAATATATATCCATATTATAAGTGGAAATATTATATAATTATATCATAGTATAAGTAAATAAATATTTTAGAAATTATTAATTAAGTTTTGGTATTTTTGTAAGTAAAAGAAATTTAATTAATATTTTATGACACAATTATTAATTTAAATGAAAATTTATTTTCATAAAATGTATTCATGATTTAATATTTTTATGAATTATGATTATAAGATAATTTTAGGAGACTTTATTTATCTTTTCAAAGTGATATAAAATAAGTTATAGTTTTAAAATCTTTATTCTTCGAGTATATTATTATTTTAAATAAAAACTTAATTTCTCACATATAGAAAATTAATTTCATAAAATGGAGTTCATATTTTAATTCTAAACATTGAAAAATGGTTTTGGTGAGTTTTTGGGATTTTTCTGAAATACTAAAAAAAATTGTGAAAAGTAAATTTGATAAGTTTCGTTATATATACATTATATATTAAATATACTATTCATTGAGTCATGGATGATGTAAGAATTTTTTTTCAGAATAACATAATATAATTACTATATTTGGTCTCATGAATCAACACTATTACTTATCTTGAGAAAAATAATAAACTAATGAATTAAATAATGAGAAAACTCCCCTCTCCTACATAATAAATATCACCCCTCACAACTTATTTTTTTCATGCCTCTCAAGCCCTGATCATTGTAAAACTTATACCCAATAATCATCCAAAACATCTCCTCCACTTCTAGGAGATTTGTTTCTTAACAAAAGACTAAAACAAATCCCCTAAGGAGGCTCTCAGGAAGAAGGAATCAGGAGGTAAAACTCTCTTCCTTTCCTTTTAATTTTATTTCAAGGTCTATTATTTTCTTGTATTCTCCTCACATACCAATGTACAAGTGGCATCAATACTCCTTTATCTTACTTATAATATAATTTTATAATTTTTATGTATTAATTATTCATCAAATATTATCCCCTCTTTCTTTTATTTTAAGAATGATAACATCGTCTGTGAGGTGCCGATCTACCACCTTCATGGAAAACATGCTTTCATCTTTCAATTCCTTCTTCACAGATGGTCATGAAACCAATTTTATTATTGAACTATATTATAATATATGTATTATATCTTATGTAATGTCTAGGAATCATTTTTTACACATGATATTAATTTATTAGATAAAATGAGTTGTTTGTGATCAAAAAATGCTAAATTAATCTAAATGACTATCATTAATGATTTATCTAATGAATCATCCTCACTTATGGAATAAAAATGGTATTTTAATAGTATATATGTTCATTAATAACATATATGTTTAGTTCTGGACAACTATACTCATTCTAAATTATTTTCCATACACTTACATAAGTAAATCGATTCGGAAAACCAAGGAAATCCATTATCCCAAAGGATGAAATTGAATATCTTAACCCATCAAAAAGGCTATAAATGAACTTAATAAAGTTATAATAAATCAAATACATGTATTCATGGTTCTTTAATAATTAATTAATGAATCTAATTTGATTATTAAGTACATTAAGATCAATTTTAGAATTGTTTCTAACCTAAGTTAAGGGATTTTACCTGAACCACCTTTATTCTTTCGGGTTACACTATGGGAAAACTGGGCAATTGCGACGAGTGACTATCCCATCGAAAATAGTCCTTTAGATTTTTTTTGTCATGGGAGACGAATACCTTCACAAAAAATAAGGTTTTTGCGATGAGTTGATGGTTCCCATCACAAAAACATTGGTGCGCGTTGCACGCCAAACCGCGGTAAAGGGTATTTACGATGGGCGATAATGGCCTGTCACAAATACCCAATGATGTTTTTAGTATTTTCAAGGGGATATATATCCCGTCGCAAATAATATGTCAGTAGGGGGTCTTTTGCGATGTTCCCCATCACAAAATAATTTCTAACCAGAGAGTATTTGTGAAGGGACCCGTCGCAAATGGTATTGTTTGCGACGCGACCCATCGGAAATGGTACTATTTGTGACGGTAGTCCTGTCAAAAATACTCCCATCATAACTAATCTAACATATATATAACCCACATGTTTTTCTCTCATTCCACTCAATTCTATACTTCTCTTTCTCTAGAGGAAAAGTCTCTCTCAAAATTTTTCATAGTTTAAAATTTTAATCTGGGACATTATTAACAATTTATATCCTTCGAAAGCTTCAGTTTTAAGGCATTCATCTATTTCATTTATTTTTTTACTTAATTTAATCTATTTTATTTTAGTTATAATTAATAATAATTAGATGTAATTAAATTAAATTAGAGTTAAATAGTTTTATTTATCATTGTTTATGTTTATTTTTACAATTAATTATGTGTGAATAGTATGAATTATTTTAATTAATAGTTATTATATTAACTAGTAATATTTATTACTAAATTGTAATAATTATAAATAAATTTTTATAATTAGTATAAAATTTTAATAACTAGAATGAATTTATAATAATTAGTATTAAATTATAATAATTACTATTAAATTGTAATAAATGACAATAATTAGTAACAAATTGCAATAATTAGTAATAAATTGCAATAATTAATAATAAATTGATACAATTAGTACTAAATTGCAACATTTAATAATAAATTCAAATAATTTGTAATAAATTTGAATAATTAGTAAGAAATTAGAATAATTAGTAATAAATTGTAATAATTTCAAATAAATTCTTATAATTAGTAATAAATTGAAATAATTATTAACAAAGTGAAATATTTAAAATAATAATTAGTAATAAAATATAATAAGTTATATTTAATTATAATAAGTAATATTCAATTATACTAAGTACAAATAAATTATAATAATTAGAATAAATTATAATAATTAGTAATAAATTGTAATAATTAGTAATAAATTGTAACAATTAGTAATAAATTGTAATAATTAGTAATAATTAGTAATATATTCTAATAATCAGTAATATATTCTATTAATTAGTAATAAATTCTAATAATTAATAAAAAATTGTAACAATTAGTAATAAATTGTAATAAATAGTAATAATTAGTAATAAATAGTAGTAATTAGTAATAAATTATAATAATTAGTAATAATTAGTAATAAACTATAAAAATTAGTAAAAAATTGTAATAATTAGTAATAAATTGTAATAATTAGTAATAAATTGTCACGACTCGTCCCCTGAGGCCCGTGCCGTGACTACCCCAAGCCCGCCTTCAATAGGCCATGGGATGACAACTGGCACCAAAGGCGTAATTACCCAAAACTGGGAAGGAATTTACTTTATAACCTATAAACATACACAGAAGATACGATCATAAGTAAACTGAATAAACAACAAGTGAGTATAGTAAGTAAAAATGGTCCATAATATAAGCCCAACTAGAGAGTACAAGAAACTGAAAGTACAAGTATCACTGAGGAAAAAGGAAAAACAGTTATTGGGTCATCCTCTGGGGTTCCTACCTGAAGGGTAGGTATAGATCACCTCCTCAGTACTCTACGTCTGTCAGTATCCTCTGTGCACCGACATGTCGTAAGGTCCACCTCTGGGTACCATCCAGTCCTGGTACTCTCAGCCTCAGTCAGCGCTGTCTGTCATCTGCATCCAACACAACGAGGTACGAGCATAGCCCGTACAGGGGTGAGTATAATGATACTCATTAGGGACCCGAGACCCTCATGGTCTTACAAAATCCAACAAGGATAAACCACAAAGTATGAAATCAACAGATAACCCCACTTAGGTATATGCCTATACACATACCTAAGTTATCATGTAATCCATCTCAATAATGAGGAAAACACAAAAGTTATTGACTCAAATCAACCCGGATTTTAATTCACATTATAGAAACCATGGATGATTGAGAACTATTCCTCTATCAAGCACAGTGGTCCTGCCGAAACACCAAGGCACTTCCCACTAACCTTGGACTGCTGAGGTACTCCTCCTGTCGAGTACCGTGGGTCTACTGCCACAACCAGGTGCTCGCCCTAATAGCCTGCATAGGTACTCCTCCTGTTGAGTACCACAGGTCTGCCTCCACAACCAGGCGCTCCTCCACCATGGGTCTGCCTTTTCAACCAGGCGCTCCCCACTGGGCTAGTCGAGTCACTCTGAGTCAATCAGTCATCAGTCGTTAGGTCTCAGCCAGCTACTAGATCTCCATACTTTGTCCGATCATCTCTGGAAGGATCTGATTCACGAGCTACTGGTTGATACTACTAATGTCATGAAGTCCCATGAAAAAGTATCTCAAAGGTCCTCCACGTCAAAGAGGTCTCAATGCAATAGATGAAGCGTCAATCGGATTCCCGGTCTGTGAGTTATTTCACTTTTAGTCCCGGGGGCCCGGTTGGATTCGTGCGCGATCCAACCTGACCGTATCTAAACTATACCCCAAACTATATTGGGGTATACTCAAACGGACCTTCATGCTCCAAGACTACCAGAACCACTGAAAGTTTGTCAAACGGATGTCCAGTGCCAAAGATATGGCCAAAAGAAAGTAAAGAGGGTCGTAGTGGGCCCGGGTCCGGTCCGACACGATCGGTGGAGGGGTCGGACCATGTTGGTTTGGTCCGAACCCTTCCGCGTTTAGGGTGATAGCAATTGGATCACAATAATTAAGATAATAATGAGCATGTAATATATCTTAAAAAAATTAATTCCCATAATCCCTCATTAACAAAATATTCCCGACCCGCATCCGTGGATCAACTTAATTATAAGTTGGTCCACATTATTTGTTTTGGAAGAAAAGAAACAAGGGAATAATATCATACTTAAATGAAATTAAACCCTTAACTTTGCTTGTTGTTCATTGATGGAGTCTTGGGGAAGAAGACAGAGTTGTTGTCGTTCGTCGCATCCACTGCGCACTTCTAATCCCAAGCTCGTGCGTCGGTTCATTGATGACGGTGAGAAGGGAGGGTTGGTCGTCGAAGACGTCCCACATCAGTTGCTTCTGCAAGGTGCTTCTGAGGAATAATTATAAGAAACTCCTTGACAACATTCTTCGTTCTTCATTGGCGAGATATTTTCTTTCAAAAGTTCCTTCCTCCTTTTCCAACAAAAGAAAAGGTAGCCAAGAATAATAGATTATAAAATCTATTAAGTCTTTGTCATAAGAATTCAAATTGAGTGAATTAATTAAGTTGGATCCACTTAATTAATTCAGGATGTTGGCACAATTAAAATAGATAAAGGGCTGACACCATTAAAGGAGGGTGGTGGAGAGACTCTCCCCCATTAATGAGGGGAGTTGAGAGGTTTTCCTCTCCCCCCATTATTAGGAGGGTTTAGTCCCGAGTGGTCCCCACATCATAACTACTCGCGGGAGGTTAGGTTCAGGTGGGCCCCACCACCAGAACCTCTCATGGGAGGTTATGGTCGGGTGGTCCCCACACTTCAACTCCCACAAGGAGGTTTAGTTCTGGTGGACCCCACCTCCAACTTCTACATGGTGGCTCAAAAAAATAAAAAAAGTGTAGTTCATTTTATTTTATTATTTTCCACAAAAAATCCAAAAACTATCTTTTATTCTTGACCCACTGATGTCAAGGTGAAAGTCTCTTTAAGAGAATAATGGCGCTGTAAGTTAAACGGTGCCCTGATATTTCAATTCTGAGCACTGGTTCTAATGTTATAAAAAACCTGCTCGTATGTTTACTGAACATACCTGAAAAAAGTTTCAAAATTTGATTTCGGGCACTCCGAGCCTCAGAATCACGTGACTTCAAGTTTCATGGACTTGTAAAATTCCCATTTAATTTTTAAAAAATTTACATGGAAATTCTAGGTCATTACATTCTCCCCACCTCTGGGATTTAAGTCCTCGTAAGCTACAACTCATAACTAAGGGAATAAGTTGAGGTACTAAGAAGGCATCTGAGCCTCCTACTCCCATGTGATCTCTTGGAGGTCCCAATGCTACCAGGGAGTGTGCACCAGAGGTATCGACTATCCATGAAGGACCCACTCCTGTCGATCCTCAATCTCTACTAGAACCTCTATAAAAGTCACCCCATCTTCGAGATCCATCTCGCCATGGTCGATGATGTGGGAAGGGTTGTGCACCTATCTCCTCAGATGGGATATGTGGAAGACGTCATGCAGCTGATGCAACTGAGGTGGAAGAGCTAAGCATTAAGCCAACTCACCAACTCTGCTAAGGACCTGATAAGGTCTGATGAATCTCAGAGAAAACTTACCGCCTCGGCCAAATCTCCGTAGACCTCATCGAGGTGAGACCCATAGAAAGACATGGTCACCATCCTCAAACTCTAGAGGACTCCGTCTACTGTTTACATACGACTACTTCCTACTCTGTGTAGTCTTTATCTACTCCTGGATGATCTGCACCTTCTATGTGGTAGCCCGTACCATCTCTAGTCCCACGAGTGCTGACTCCCCAAGGTCAGTCCAGCACAAAGGTGATCTGCAAGGTCTCCTGTACAATGCCTTGAAATGTGTCATCCCAATGGTGGAGTGATAGCTGTTGTTGTATGAAAATTTCACCAAAGGTAAGTGATCCTCCTAACTATGACTGAAGTTGAGGATGCAAGCACGTAGTATGTCCTCGAGGGTCTGAATGGTCCACTTGGTCTGGCCATCCATCTGAGGATGGAGGGTGGTGCTCAAATGAAGTTGCGTCCCAAAAGCTTTTTACAACCCCTTCCATAGCTGGGAATTAAAATGTGTGTCATGATCAGAGAAAATCGTCCAAGGTACTCCATGTAACCTCACAATATTTTGCACATAGAGGCTTCCCAAGATCTCTACTGAACCCTGCTCTCTGATCAGTAGGAAGTGGGCCAACTTGGTGATTCGGTCAATGATCACACATATAAAGTCTTGTCCCCTGGATGTACATTGAAGTCACAAAATCTATGGATATCCCATCCCACTTCCACTCTGGGACCTCTAAAGGTTGAACCAATCCTACTGGTACCTAGTGCTTTACCTTCACTTGCTGACAAGTGAGGTACTGAGAGACAAAATCTTCAACTTCTTTCTTCATTCCTAGAAACCAGTGTTGTCATCAAAGGTCCTGGTACATCTTCACCACTCCTAGATGTACTACTATAGGAGATGTGTGGAAATCCCTCACACTTCCTCCTGAAGTGAAAATGGTACCATGGTACGTCCTCTGAAGAGGATGACGTGCTCCCCACCTTCATAAAATCCATCAGGTGCCTGCCCTAGGGATATCTGAGCACGTCGTGTCTCACAGTTAGTGTCCCCATGCTGTGCCTCCCTGACTCACTAAAGAAGTGGGGGAGTGACTATAATAGACTGAAGGAAGGTTGTTCCATATCTATCCACAAAGGATATCTGTAAAGAAGCCATCTACTCTGTCGCCTCACCTAGTAGTTGTATACCAGTTCTCCTATTAAGTGCATTTGTAACAACGTTACCCTTACCAGGATTATAGACTATCTCGAAGTTATAGTCCTAGAGGAACTCAAGCCAAAATCATTGTCTCAGGTTCAGGTCCTTCTGATAGAATATATACCAGAAACTCTTGTGATCAGAGTACACGATAAAACCCTCACCCATCAGATAGTGTCGCCACATCTTCTAGGTGAAGACCACTGCTGCTAACTCCAGGTCATGGGTAGCGTAGTTATGCTAATGTTGTCTCAGCTGACGAGAGACATATGTGATCACTTCTCTCTCTTACATTAGGACACATCCGAGTCTGGTCCCTGATGCATCGCAATAGACTACGTACCCTAAACCTTCCTCTAGAAGCCTCAAGATGGGGGCACTAGTCAGCCTCTTCCTTAGCTCCTGAAAGATCTGCTGGAATCTCTCTAACCACACAAAGGGTTGACCCTTCTTCGTCAAGGATGATAGTGGTGCTGCAATTCTGGAGAAGTTTGGTACAGATCTCCAGTAGTATCCAACCAAACCCAAGAAACTTTGTACCTCCATCATACTCCTATGTGGCTCCCAAGCAAGTACCACCTCAATCTTAGCTAGATCCACTGCAAATACAGCCTCTGATATGAAATGACCTAGAAAGTTAACCTCTTGAATCTAGAACTGGCACTTCGAGAGCTTACCATAAAGATGGTTCTCTTAGAGTATGTCCAGAACTACCTCCAAATAATAGGCATGCTCTTACTTAGTAGTCGAGTAGATCAAAATGTCGTTGATGAATACTACGACAAATTGATCGAGGTATGACTGAAAGATCTTGTTCATGAGTCCCATGAACACTGCTGGAGAATTGGTTATGCTGAAAGTCATAACCAGGAACTTGTATTGGTCGTACCGAAATCTGAAATCTGTCTTCTGAACATCCTCATATCAAACTATGAGCTGGTGATAACCTGATTTGAGGTCTATTTTTGAGAACCACATTGGTCTCTTCAACTTATCAAAGAGGTCATCAATCCTCGGGAGTGGGTACTTGTTCTTCACAGTCACCTAGTTCAGGCGCCGATAGTCAACTAAAAGCCTCAAGCTCCCATCCATCTTCTTGGCGAACAGAATCGGGGCTGCCCAGGGAGAAACACTGGGCCAGATGAATCCCTTCCCCTGCAAGTCCTCAAGCAGTACCCGCAGCTCGCGATGCTCCACATGAGCCATTCGATATGCTGGAGTATATATCAGTGCCACACCATGGTACAAGTCAATGTAAAATTGCACCTATCTGTGAGGAGGTAGACCTGTGACATCATTAGGGAAAACATCCGTGTACTGGTCCACCACTATAGGATAGCTCAGACTCTCTACATCAACTGCTCCGAGGGTAAGGGCAGCCAACTGATGATTGATCGGCTGCACTCTCCTCCGAGTAAGTCCATATTACGCTTCAAAGGCTCCCTTCTCGCCGGTGAAGGTAAACCTGGTCCCATCCGTGCAGACACACCACACATTGCGCCTAATACAGTCAATCTGGGCATGAAATGTAGATAACCAGTCCATACCCAAGATGACTTTATAAGGCCTCAACGCCGCTACTAGGAGATCCCAGATGAAGCTCTTCCCTCCTAAAGTAAGCTCACACTTACGATACTAGCGTGTAATCGTCAAATCTGCTCCCGTAGGAGTATCTTGCCATAAGGATCGAGCCAATGGCTCTGTCAGTATCTCTGAGCTCCAGAAGAGGGCAGTGGAAATGAAAGAGTGACTGGAACCTGTGTCTATAAGAACTGCAGATAAGGTAGAATAGACATAGATTGTACCTCGTATTATCTCCAGAGTGACATGATCGTAGGCCTCAACTACCTGGAGCTGAGATATCCCCTGTCCACCTCCTCCATATGGTTGGGGTGGACCTCCTGGTGGTGGTGGCTATAAAACCTCAAAACATCATCCACCACCAGCTGCACGGCTAGCTCCTCTTTCGCGTCCGTTTTCTCCCTACAGGCCGCCTCGATCGAATCTATGTCTCTTCCTGGGTGGTCCTTCGACTATCTGCTGATCATCCGGACGGTGGGTCAGACAGTCACAAGCCATGTGACCCTGCCCGCCGCATGTGTAACACTACCTGCTCCTGGAATGTTTGGATCTGTCTCTAGTCCGCCGCACAACCGATCATGAGCCACGCGGTCATCCACCTGTAGGTCTAGTCCTCTTGGACCTCTGCGACATCTATTTGCTGCCAACTTTATAAGACTCCTCTACGTGTCTACTGGTGGTGGATCTTGCTACTAGAGACTGCTCAACAAGGAAACTCTCCACTAGAAGGGCACTCTCTAACACCCCTACCAACGTCGGTATGCTGAGTGAGATCACCGAAGCTCTAATCTCCTACCTGAGTCCCTGCTCAAAGGTCCGGGCCCTGAATAAAGGGTCCCGTACCATATCGATGGAGTAGCGTGAGAGGTCTGTGAACCTTGCTAAGTACTGAGCTACAATCATGTTGCCCTATTACAGACAAAGTAGCTTCAGTATGCGCACTGCGTGTAGAGTTTATGGGACAAACTATGCCCAAAACAGGCTCTCAAAGTCTGCCTAGAGAAGCGTCATCTCGTCGTGAACATGGATCATCAAGCTCCACCATCTTCCCACTGCTTCCTATAGAAGGCTGGAAACAAGAATCACCATGAGGTTAGCTAGTGTCACTACTAGTTGGAAAACTCTCTCCATAGCCTCCAACCAATCCTCAGCTGCCTGTGGGTCCATCTCTCCCCTGAACCTAAGTGGCCTCTATAACTGGAAGTCGTGCAACATGCTCAAGTGGCGTGCATCCTCTGCTGTTAGGTCCGGTGGCATCAATGGACCAATGGGAAGTGGTACCGCTGGTGCCTCCACTGAAAAAGGGCCCTACACCGAGCCCTTGTCGCTCGGTGGACTATCTGTGCGTACAACTCTCAGGACTCTAGCTGGTCATCTACAGGGAGGCATCCTAAAAGAAACAGATGCAACACGATCAAAATATTATAACTAGAGAGCTGACCTGGTTGAGTTTACTTAAAGAAAAATTTTTAAAACACACACACAATCAGTGTTTTTGTGCACTGAGTTGGAAATCAGAAGTCAGGGTCCTGGTGTATTGATACGTCGGCCGCCACACCAACACTGGACTCCCAGAACTGAGAACCACACTCACTACTCTTAACACTATTTATTCATAGAAAATAAATATCATACTCCTATGTTCTGCGGTATAACCGACTCCTCTGATACCAATTTTTCATGACCCGTCCCCCGGAGCCTGTGCTGGGACTACCCCAAGCCCGCCTTCCATAGGCCAGGGGCTGGAAACTAGAACCAAAGGCGTAATTCCATAAAATTGGGAAGGCATTGCCTTTATAACCTGTAAACACACACATCAGATATGATCATGAGTAAACTGAATAACCAACAAGTGAGTACAGTAAGTAAAAAGGGGCCAGAATACAAGCCCAACTGGAGAATAAAATAAACTGGAAGTATAAATACAACTAAGGAAAAAGTAAAAATAGCTACTGGGTTGTCCTCCAAGGTTCCTACCTGAAGGGTAGGTATAGATCACCTCATCATCACTCCACATTAGTCTATATCCTCCATGTACCGACACGCCGTAAGGTCAACCTCTGAGTACCATCCAGTCCTGATACTCTTAGCCTCAGTTAGTGTTGTCCTTCATCTGCATCCAACACCATGGGGTGCAGGCATAGCCCATGCAGGTGTGAGTATAATGATACTCAGTAGGGACCTCGAGACCCTCATGGTCTCATAAAATACAACAAGTATAAACCCCAAAGTATGAAATCAACATATTAACCCACTTAGGTATATGCCCGTACATATACCTAAGTTATCAAGTAATCCATCTCAATCATGAGGAAAACAAAAGTTACTGACTCAGCTCATCCAGGATTTTTATTCACATTATCAAAACCACGGTTGCTATAGAGCTCCTCCTCTGTATAGTACAGTGGGCCTACCATGACACCAATTCACTTCCCACTAACCTTGGACTGCTGAGGTACTCCTCCTGTCAAGTACTGTGGGTCTGCTGCATCATCAAGGTGCTCACCACTGTGGGTCTTCCGCCACAACTAGACGCTCCCCCAAATAACATGCAAAGGTACTCCTCTTGTCGAGTACCGTGGGTCTACCGCCAAAACCTGGAGCTCATCTTCTGTGGGTCTTCCACCACAACCAGGCACTCCCCACTGGTCTAGTCGAGTCACTCTGAGTCAATCGGTCAACAATCATCAGGTCTCAGCCAGCTATTAGGTCTCTACACTCTATCGGATCATCTCTAGAAGGATCCGCTCCACGAGCTATTGGTCGATACTAAAACTATCATGAAGTACCACAAATAAGTATCTCAATGGTCTAGCAAGTCAAATAGGTTTCAATGCAACAGACGGAATTTCAATTGGACGCCCGGTCTGTGAGTTATTATCCTCTTAGTCTAGGGGGCCTGGTTGGATTCATGCACGATCCAACCTGACCATATCTCAACTATACCCCAAACTCTAGTGGGGTATACTCAAAGGGACCGTCATGCTTCAAGATTACTATCTCCACTGATAGTTCATCAAACGGTCATTCGGTGCCAACGATATGGCCAAAATAAAGTAAAGGGGGTCGTAGTGGGCCCGGGTCCGGTCCAACCCGGTCGGACCGACCCGGTCCGACCCAATCTGGGCCGACCCGATTTGGGTCGACCCATCATGACCTGTTGGGTCTTTCTCGACCTGTTAGGTAGGACAACCCATTAGGTTTGGCCTTGCCCGCTGGGCCCAGCCCAGCATTCCACGAGGGGTCACGGAGGGCCGTGAGAGCGCAGACCGGTTGCGAGGGCACGGACTGGATACATGTTAGCATGAGGGAAGTTCGGCCTGGAGGGCGCCGCATGGGAGGCTCAACCCGGAGGGCACCGCAAGGGTGCAGCTCAGCCCAAAGGGTGCCACGAGGGGCGCGGGGGGCATGACGGCTGGGAGCCAGGGCGTGACTCGGGCGATATACAGCATGGCTCGGCCGATTCGGCCGGCGGGTGACGTGGCCGGCGGGCAGCGTGGCCGGGGCGGCTTGGATGCTGGAGGGTGGCACGGTTCTTCCCGAGGCACTGAATCGTCGTGGGGGTGGCGCATGTTGTCTTCATCTCCTCATCGCTATGCCGAAGAGTATCACAAAGAAGATCGGCATAGGGGTCCGACCACATTGGTTTGGTCCACACCCTTCTGCATTTAGGGTGATAGAAATTAGCTCATAAGAATGAAGCGAAGAATGATCCTGGAAGATATCTTAAAAACATTAATTCCCATAATCCCTCATTAACAAAATATTTCCAACCTACAAGGAAAAACATATGTGGATCAACTTGATAATAAGTTGGTCTGCATTATTTGTTTTGGAAGAAAAGTAACAAGGTAATAATATCATACTTAAATAAAATTAAACTCCTACCTTTGCTCATTGTTCGTTGATAGATTCGTGGGGAAGAAGATAGAGTTTTCTTCATTCGTCGCGTCCATCGTGAACTTCCAATCCTGAGCTCGTGCATCGATTCATTGATGATGATAAGAAGGTAGGGTCGGTCGTCTAAGATGTCCCACGTTGGTTGCTTCCACAAGGTATTTTCGAGGAGGAATTCTAAGATGCTCCTTGCCGGCGTTCTTCGTTCTTCATTGGCGAGAGTTTTTCTATCAAAATTTATTTCCTACTTTGCCAACAAAAGAAAAGGTAGCCACGAATAATAGATTATAAAATATATTAAGTTGTTGGAATAAGAATTCAAATTGGGTGAATTAATTAAGTTGGATCCACTTAATTAATTCATGAGGTTGGAACAATTAAAAGAGAGGAAGGGTTGACACCATTAAAGAAGGGGGGTGGTGTCACGACCCATCCTCGGGACCCATGTCGTGACTACCCCAACCTCGCCTTCCATAGGCCAGGGGCTGACGACTAGCACCAAGGCATAAATCCCGACAAAAAAGGGGAAGGCATTACCTATATAAAGTAAACAAACACCATAGAGTAATCGAGCATAAGTAAACATTAAGTACACAGAGTACAATAGTAAGTGTGGAAAAGTAAATGGGCCAGAATAAAAACCCAAACTGAAAGTAAAGTACAACTGGAAAGAAAGTACAACAACTGAAAAGTAAGCAACAACGTCGAGCCATCCACTGGAAACCCAAACTGAAGGGTGGGTACAGATAGCCTCCTCTGTTCCTTGGGTCCAGCCGTCCGCTCTATGTACGTCCCGCCCAGTGGTCCACCTCCAGGTGCCGACTTTCTCCACAAGCCTCAACCACGATCAGCGATGTCCGTCGTCTGCATCCAACACAACGTAGTGCGGGCATAGCCCGTGCAGGGGTGAGTATACGCTACTCAGTAGGGACCCTGGGACCCATGAAGGTCTCCCTGAATCCATATAGGATAACCCACAAAGTTAGGATACATTCACGAAGTAACAACCCACTCTACTTACGTATATGCCCATACATATATCTAAGTCATCAATTCCAGTTCAGCTCCAACATACGAGCCCAAGTTCAACCCAGTCCACATAGGAAAGTACAACCCAGTCCAGACAGGAAAGTACAACCCAGTCCACACAGGAAAGTACAACCCAGTCCACACAAGAAAGTACAACCTTGTCCACACAGGAAAGTACAACCCAGTCCACACATGAAAGTACAACCCAGTTCACATAGGAAAGTACTACCCAGTCCACACAAGAAAGTAAGTCAATCACAACAATGATAAAGATTGCAAATCAAGATTCAGATCACAAAAGTATACATCATTTGTAAAGAAAAAGGAGATGATCAGATGTAGTTACTAATTCATCTAGCTGGGACCCATGTAGGATACTAGACCAGCTAAGCTGTCAGACCCACGTAGGATACTAGTCCAGCTACTCTGTAGGACCCACGTAGGATACTACAAAAGAGATCAATACTATCAGACCCATGTAGGATACAAGTACAATAGTCATCACCGCCGAACCCACGGAGTATTCTAGTACGGTTGTCGTCATCGTCGAACCCATGGAGGATTCCAGTACGAAAGTCTTCATCGTCGAACCCACAGAGGATTCCAGTACGGTTGTCATCGTCGTCAAACCCACGGAGGATTCCAGTACAAAAGTCTTCACCGTAGAACCCACGGAGGATTCAAGTACGGTTTTCATCGTCGTCGAACCCACGAAGGATTATAGTACGAAAGTCTTCACCATCGAATCCACGAAGGATTCCAGTACGGTTGTCATCGCAGTCGCAGCCAGCTCTAGGGTTCCCGCACACAACATGCTCGTTTCCGGGAGGGTCCGCTCCACGAGCCAAGGGGGTGATACATCAACTGACACGTAGTCTAGAGTTGATGTATCCTAATGTTCCATCTCGATAAAAGAAACTCAAAGCGACAGACGACACGTCAATTGGACGCCCGGTCTGAGAGTTATTGACCTTTTCGTTCCAGGGGCCCGGTTGGTTTTTAAGTCAAAACCATCCCGACCGTACTCCAACTACATCCAAACCTCGAGAGGAGTAAACCAAAAGAACCTTCTCACTAAGAGAAATCCAACAAAGTCGACGGCACATCAATTGGATGTCCGAAGCTCAAGTTATAAGCGTTTCCGCTCCGAGGCCCCGATTGTTTTTGTGTTCGAACCAACCCGGTCGTACCCAAAGTTCTCCGAAACCTTGAGTGTAATATACTGAAACGACCGTCTCAATCCAAGGATCGCATCTCAACTAATAGTGCATCGATCTCAGGTCTGTAGCCCAAGATACGGGCATTTAAACGAACCTGTCCGGTTTTAGGGGGTTTGGGCCCGAACCGACCCGACGCGGGCGGCCCGTCCCGGTGCGGCCGGTCCGGCTTGGGTGGCTCAGCGCTGGCCGACCGGGGTGGCTCGGCGCCGGCTGAGTGGATGCGAAAACAGGGGGGGAGGGGCGCTTCCCCCATTGTTTGTAACGGCAGCCCCCCACATGGGGCCCCGCTCCTTTGCCAACCGGGGGTTACAACCCCAGGTTCTTCCGAAACGGCTGGCCCGGTTGGCCGGCCGGTGCCGCCGTCGCGGGACCCCGCGGTCCCGCCCCTCCAAAGAACTGACAACCGGTGATTCCAGCCTCCTCTCCTTGCACCGTCGCGACATTGTCCGACCGGCACGGCGCGACGGCGCCGCGCCCCTCCGCCGCGATCCCGCTCCGGCCGCGACCTCTTTGTGGTTCTCTGGCGCCGCGCCCCTTCGCCACAGCCCGACTCCGGCCCCGGCATCTTTTGGCCTCAACGGCGTGGCGCGAAGGCACGACGCTCCTTCGCCGGGTTACTCCTCATTCCCGCACGGTGCCTTTGCACCGCGCCGCTTTCAATCGAACCATAACGAGTACAACAACAAAGGGGAAGGAGGGTCGGCCGTGTTCGTGCGGTCCGGCCCCCTCCTATTAATTCGATAGCAAGATTCTAATATTTTAACGTTGGATGGAAAAATAATAATCACGAACACAAATCCAAACCCCTACTTCAAGGAGTTGTTGAACGATGGTCGTCGCGGAAGACAGCGTCGTAGAACGAGACTCCGTAAGCATCATCGGTGTTCACCTGATGAAGGATGCAGTGCATCTTCATTCTCCGAAGAAGGCATCTCTCACCGGCCGTGGAGAGGAGAGGAGACGACACGACGATTCACTTTCGGTGATGGAGTTCTTCGTCGTAGACTCGGCATTCTTCGCGAAGGAGATGAAGTTCTCCAAGACAAGATTTCTCTCCTCCTTTCCACACAACACATTCCCCCAATAAAATAAGACATTGTGTTATTTTATTCACACGCACACGCATGTCAACATCAATTTGAAGATCAAAATATCTCATTCAATTAATTTACTTAATTGAAGAGCGTTTAATAATCAAATTAATTTTGAGGGTTGACTTGTCATTAAATTTGGGGTGTGGGTGAGTTACAAAATAATGGGGGTTTGCCAACATAATGGGAGGTTTAAGGAAATTGAAAAGGTGGGGCTCGTGTGGGGCCCAACTCACTAATATCCTATCAAGAGGAGTTAGGATTTAGTGGGTCCCACCTCAACTTCCATACGTAGGATATAATTATACAGAGAAGAAATAAAATTGCAGCACGTATTTTATTTCATTCTTTAATTAAACCACATTATTTTTGACATCACCTCCCAAGCAAATGAAACTCCAGAAAAGGTGTTCCTAAGCAATTACCGGTGCTGTGGTTCCATCGGTGCCCTCATATTTCGATTCTGAGCACCGGTTCAAAATTTAGGAAAACCTGCTCGTTCGTTCACTGAACGTACCCGAGCTAAACTTCGGAAATTGATTCCGGGCACACCGGGCCTCGGAATCAGGTGCCTTCAGAAACTGCGTACTCATAAAATCCCAAAGAAAATTAAGAAAAACAATTTCCCTTGAAATTTATGGGTATTTACATTACTCCCACATCAGGGCTTTACGTCCCCGTAAAGATACAACACAAACTAGGGGAAAAAATGAGGGTACTGAGCATGAATATAAGCCTCCCACTCCCAAGTTCTCTCCTAGAGGTTCTTGTGCTGCTATATGATGCGCACTAGAGGAATCGACCGCCCACATAGGACCCACTCCTGTCGATCCTCGATCTCCACCGGGACCTCCACAAAAGTCACCCCATCGTCAATGTCCAACTCCCCATGGTCGATGATATGCATCGGGTCGTGAACGTACCTCATAAGCTGAGATACGTGGAAGCCGTCGTGCACCTGGTGCAACTGAGGTGGATGGGTCAAGCAGTAAACCACCTCACCTACCCTGTTGAGGACCTATAAGGGTTCGATGAAGCATGAAGATAACTTGCTGCCTCGGCCAAATCTCCATAATCCACATCGAGGTGAGACCCAAAAGAAAATGTGGTCTCCATCCTCGAACACTAGTGGTATCCGCCTCCTGTCAGCATAAGACTTCTGTCGGCTCTGAGCTGTCCTCATCTGCTCCTGGATGACCTGAACCTTCTTTGGTCCTACAAGAGATGCTAAGATTTATTCTTTGCCGATAAGAGAAATCTGGTATCATCCCCTGGATGAACCATGTTCTTTGCCTAATACAGTCAATCCCGACATGGATGATACTAATCCATACCAAGTATGACGTCGTAAGGCCTCGACGCTACTACCAAGAGATCCAACCGTTACTCTCACCACTAAGGGTTGAGTCACACTATCAGCATCAGTGTGTGGTCACTGGGTCTCCTCCAGTAGGTATCTCAAAAGCGAGGGTCAAGTCAACAGTTTCAAACTGGAACCTATTAGTATCAACTACATAAAAAGGACAGGGAACAAAACTTTACAAGAACAAGTGTCTTTTATTTACAACACAAGGTACAAAGACACATAACATCAACAAAGCTAGAAGCAACATGAACAAAAGTCCCCATGTCTGGAGAAAGTCCTGCTCCTGTCCATCTACTCCCAGAGATTCATGGTCATAAGACTCAGCTTCCTGTAGCTGAGCTCTCCCCTGTCCACCCATTCCCTACGGTCGGGGTGGTCTTCTTGGTGGTGGTGGTGGTGGTGGTGGGGCCTCAAAGTGTCGCCCACCACCGGCTGCTCAACCAGATCCTCTGCCTCTTCCTCATACTCCTTTTGGACCTCCATGGTCGAACCTCTGCCTGGGAGGTCCCTCTACTGCCTGCTGCTCATCAGCAAGATGAGTCGGGCAGTCTGGAGCCATGTGACCCTGCCCGCCGCATGCGTAGCACTGCCTGCTCCTTGTGTAGCTGGCTCTCCTTCGTGTTCCCCGCACAACCGAATCTGCATACTGAGATTGATCGTCTGATGGTCTGGCCTATTTGGAACTCTGCATCATTTGTCTACTGACAGCTGCATAAGGCTTCGCTACGGGTCATCTTGCGGAGGGTCCCACCGCTGGTGACTGCTCGGTGAGAAAACTATCCACTAGAATGGCTCTTTCCAACACCCCTGCCTGCGTTGGAATGTTGAGGGAGATCATAGAAGCCCTGATCTCATGCCTCAGTCCCTGTTCAAAGGTCCGGGCCTGGAAGAATGGGTCCCATACCATATCTTTAGAGTAACGCGAGAGATCAGTAAATCTCACCGAGTATTGGGCCACGGTCATGCTGCCCTGCCGCAGCTGTAGTAACTCCTGAATGCGCACCGCACGGAGGGTGGCTGGGACGAACTCCGAGCGTAAGAGGCTCTCAAAGTCCGTCCAAAGGAGTGATGCCTCGTCGTGCACCTAGAGCATCAGGCTCCACCATATGCCTGCTGCTACATGCAGGAGACTCGCTGCAAGGATCACCATGAGGTTAGCTGGTGTCCCCACTAACCAGAAAACTCAAACAATAGCCTCCAGCCAATCCTCGACTGCCTGAGGGTCCGTCTCCCCACGGAACTTTGGTGGTCTCTGATGCTGGAACTTGTGCAGTGTACTAAGGAGACATGCACTCTCAGTGGCTGGAGCTGGTGGCATCGGTGGCTCGGCGGGTAGTGGTACCACTGGTGCCTCCACTGAAAAAGGGCCCTCCACCGAGGCCTCGTCGCTCGGTGGGTTGTCGTCTCACACAATGCTCGGAACCCTAGCTGGCTACCAATGTGGGGCCATCCAGAAAATAAACAGGTGCACCATGGTTAATACAGTATACCTAGTTAGCTGTCACAAAGTAATCAGAAAGAAAACTTGAAACACACATGCAATTATTTTTTTCGTGTACTGATTCAGAAATCAGAGGTCAGGGTCCTGGTGTACGGATACGTTGTCCACCGCACCAACACTAGACTCCCTGGACTGATAACCACACTCAATACCCTTAACACTATTGCTTCTCATATAAGAAAGATCAGAGTCCTGAGTTCTGCGGTAGAACCAACCTCCCTCTGATACCAATTTGTCACGACCCGTCCTCGGGACCTATGTCGTGACTACCCCAAACCCGCCTTCCATAGGCCAGGGGCTGGCGACTAGCACCAAGGCGTAAATCCCGACAAAAAAGGGGAAGGAATTTCCTCTATAAAGTAAACAAACACCATAGAGTAAGCCAGCAGAAGTAAACATTAAGTACACTGAGTACAATAGTAAGTGCCGAAAAGTAAATGGGACAGAATACAAACCCAAACTGAAAGTAAAGTACAACTGGAAATAAAGTACAACAACTGAAAAGTAAGTAACAATGTCGATCTGTCCAGTGGAAACCCCACCTGAAGGGTGGGTATAGATAGCCTCCTCAGCCCCTCGGGTCCAGTCGTCCGCTCTGTGTATGTCCCACCCAGTGGTCCACCTCTAGGTACCGACTTGCTCTACAAGCCTCAACCACGATCAGAGCTGTCCGTCATCTGCATCCAACACAACGTAGTTCGGGCATAGCCCGTGCAGAGGTGAGTATACGATACTCAGTAGGGACCCTGAGACCCACGAAGGTCTCCCTGAATCCACATAGGATAACCCAAAAAGAAAGGATACATTCACGAAGTAACAACCCACCCTACTTACGTATATTCCCATACATATATCTAATTCATCAATTCCAGTTCGGCTCCAACATCCGAGCCCATGTTCAACCGAGTCCACATAGGAAAGTAAAACCCAGTACACAAAGGAAAGTACAATACAGTCCACACAGGAAAGTACAACCCAGTCCACACAGAAAAGTACAACCTAGTCCATAGAGGAATGTACAACCCATTCCACACAGGAAAGTACAACCCAGTCCACACAGGAAAGTACAACCCAGTACACATAGGAAAGTACAACCCAGTCCACACAGGAAAGTACTACCCCGTCCACATAGGAAAGTAAGTCAATCACAACAATGATAAAGATAGAAAATCAAGATTCAGCTCACACAGGTATACATCATTTGTAAAGCAAAAGGAGATGATCAGATGTAGTTACTGATTCATCTAGCTGGGATCCACATAGGATACTAGACCAGCTAAACTGTCGGACCCACGTAGGATACTAGTCCAGCTAATCTGTCAGACCCACATAGGATACTATAACAGAGATCAATACTGTCAGACCCACATAGGATACAAGTACAGTAGTCTTCACCGCCGAACCCACGGAGGATTCCAGTACGGTTGTTGTCATCGTTGAACCCACAGAGGATTCCAGTACGAAAGTCTTCACCATCGAACCCACGGAGGATTCCAGTACGGTTATCATCATCGTCGAACCCACGAAGGATTCCAGTACGAAAGTCTTCACCGTCGAACCCATGGAGGATTCCAGTATGGTTGTCATTGTCATAGAACCCATGGAGAATTCCAGTATGAAAGTCTTCACCGTCGAATCCACGGAGGATTCCAGTACGGTTGTCGTCGCAGTCGCAACCAGCTCTAGGGTTCCCGCACACATCATGCTCGTTTCCAGGAGGGTCCACTCCACGAGCCAAGGGGGAAATACATCAACTGACACGTGGTACAGATTTGATGTATCCCAAAGTTTCGTCTCGACAAAATGAACTCAACGCGACAGACGGCGCGTTAATCGGACGCTCGGTCTGAGAGTTATTGGATTTTTCGTTCCAGGGTCCCAGTTGGTTTTTAAGTAAAAACCAACCCGACCATACTACAACTGCATCCAAACCTTGAGAGGAGTAAGCCAAAAAAACCGTCTCACAAAGAGGAATCCAACAAAGTAGACGACACGTCAATCAGACGTCCGGAGCTCATGTTATAAGCGTTTCCGCTCTGAGGGCCCGGTTGGTTTCATGTTCGAACCAACCCGGCCGTACCCAAAGTTTTTTGAAACCTTGAGTGTAATATACCAAAATGACCGTCTCGATCCAAGGATGGCATTGAAACTAACGGTGCGTCTATCGGAGGTATGTAGCCCATGATACATGCATTTAAACGAACCTGTCCGGTTTTAGGGGGTTTGGGCCCGAACCGACCCGGCTGGCGCGGCCCAGCCCGGTGCGAGTGGCCCATCCCAGTGCAGCCGGTCCAGCCTGGGTGGCTCGACACTGGATGAGCGGATGCGCAAAGGGGGGGGGCTACCCCCCTTGTTTGTAATGGTGTCCCCCACATGGGGGCCCGCTCCTTTGCCCACCGGGGGTTACAACCCCCGGTTCTTCCGAAACGGCCGGTGCCGCCACCGCGGGACCCCGCGGTCCTACCCCTCCGAAGAGCCGGTGGCTATTTATTCCACTTGCCACTCCCTACACCGTCGCGACCTTGTCCGACTGGCGCGGCACGACGGCGCCGCGCCCCTCCGCCGCGGCCCGACTCCAGACCCGGCTTCTTTCAGCCTCAACGGCGCGACGCGAAGGTGCCACGCTCCTTCGCCGTGTTCCTCCTCATTCCCGTGCGGTGCCATTGCACCGCGCCGCCTTCAATCGAACCGCAACGAGTACAACAACAAAGGGGAAGGAGGGTCGGCCGTGTTCGTGCGGTCCGACCCCCTCCTATTGATTCGATAGCAAGCAGCTAATATTTTAACATTGGATGGAAAAAGAATAATCACGAACACAAATCCAAACCCCTAATTCAAGGAGTTGTTGAACGATGGTCGTCGTGGAAAAATGGCATCACGGAAGACGACGTCGCGGAAGACGACATCGTGGAAGATGGCGTCACGGAGGACGGCGTCGCGGAAGGCAACGTCACGGAACGAGACTCTGTAAGCATCGCTGGTGTTCACTCGATGAAGGATGCAATGCATCGTCATTCTACGAAGAAGGCATCTCTCACTGGCTGTGGAGAGGAGAGGAGATGACACAACGATTCCCTTGCGGTGATGGAGTTCTTCGTCGTAGACTCGGCATTCTTCGCGAAGGAGATGAAGTTCTCCAAGACCAGAGTTCTCTCCTCTTTTCCACAAAACGCATTCCCCCAATAAAATAAGACCTTGTCTTATTTTATTCACACACACACACACACATGCCAACATTATTTTGAAAATCAAAATATATCATTCAATTAATTGACTTAATTAAAGAGCGTTTAATAATAAAATTAATTTTTAAGGTTGACTTGTCATTAAATTTGGGGTGTGGGTGAGTTACAAAATAATGGGGGTTTGCCAACATAATGGGAGGTTTGAGGAAATTGAAAAGGTGGGGCTCGTGTGGAGCCCACCTCACTAATATCCTATCAAGAGGAGTTATGATTTAGTGGGTCCCACCTCAACTTCCATATGTAGGTTATAATTACACAGAGAAGAAATAAAATTGCAGCACGTATTTTATTTCATTCTTTAATTAAACCACTTTATTTTTAACATCACCTCCCGAGCAAACGCAACTCCAGAGAAGGTGTTCCTAAGTAATTACTGGCGCTGCGGTTCCATCGGTGCCCTCAGATTTCAATTCCGAGCACTGGTTCAAAAGTTAGGAAGACCCGCTCGTTCGTTCACTGAACGTACCCGAGCTAAACTTCGGAAATTGATTTCGGGCACACCAGGCCTCAGAATCAGGTGCCGCCAGAAACTTCATACTCGTAAAATCCCAAAGAAAATTAATAAAAAAAAATTCCCTTGAAATTTACCGGTCTTTACATTACTCCCACCTCAGGGATTTACGTCCCCGTAAAGATACAACAAAAACTAGGGAAACAAATGAGGGTACTGAGCACGCATCTGAGCCTCCCGCTCCCAAGTGCTCTCCAAGAGGTTCTCGTGATGCCATCTGATGCGCAATAGAGGAATCGACCGCCCACATAGGACCCGCTCTTGTCGATCCTCGATCTCCACCGGGACCTCTGAAAAAGTCACCCCATCGTCAATGTCCAACTCCCCATGGTCGATGATATGCATCGGGTCGTGCACGTACCTCCTAAGCTGAGATACGTGGAAGATGTCGTGCACCCGGTGCAACTGAGATGGATGGGTCAAGTAGTAAACCACCTCACCTACCCTGTTGAGGACCTAGAAGGGTCCGATGAAGTGTGGAGATAACTTGATGCCTTGGCCAATCTCCGTAATCCACGTCGAGGTGAGACCTGTAAGAAAACATGGTCGCCATCCTCGAACACTAGTGGTCTACGCCTCCTGTCAGCATAAGACTTATGTTGGATCTGAGCTGTCCTCATCCACTCCTGGATGACCTGAACCTTCTTTGGTCCTACAAGAGCTGCTAAGATTTATTCTTTTCCGATTAGAGAAATCTGGTCTCATCCCCTAGATGAACCATGCTCTTTGCCTAATACATTCCATCCCGACATGGATGATACTAATCCATAACAAGGATGACGTCGTAAGGCCTTGACGCTACTACCAAGAGATCCAACCGTTACTCTCACCTCCAAGGGTTGAGTCACACTGTCAGCATCAGTGTGTGGTCACTGGATCTCCTCCAGTAGGTATCTCAAAAGTGAGGGTCAAGTCAATAGTTTTAAACTAGAACCACTTATTATCAACTACATAAAAAGGCCAGGGAACAAAACGTCACAATAACCAGTGTCATTTATTTTCAGCACAAGGTATAAAGACACATAACATCAACAAATCTAGAAGAAACATGAACAAAAGTCCCCATGTCTTGAGCTAGTCCCGCTCCTGTCCATCTGCTCCCAGAGCTTCATGGTCGTAAGCCTCAGCTGCCTGGAGCTGAGCTCTCCCCTGTCCACCCGTTCCCTACGGTCGGGGTGGTCTTCCTGGTGGTGGTGGTGGTGGTGGGGCCTCAAAGTTTCGCCCACCACCCGCTGCTCGGCCAGCTCCTCTGCCTTGTCCACCTGCTCTCTGCGGACCGCCATGGTCAAACCTCTGCTTGGGAGGTACCTCTACTACCCGTTACTCATCAGCAGGATGAGTCGGGCATTCTCGAGCCATGTGACCCTTCCCGCCGCATGCGTAGCACTGAATACTCCTCATGTAGCTGGCTCTCCTTTGTGTTCCCCGCACAACTAAATCTTCATCCTGAGATTTCTCGTCTGATGGTCTGGCCCTTTTGGACCTCTGTATCATCTGTCTACTGCCAGCTGCAGAAGACTTTGCTACGGGTCATCCTGCGGAGGGTCTCGCCACTGGTGACTGCTCGGTGAGAAAACTCTCCTCTAGAAGGGATCTCTCCAACACCCATGCCTGCGTTGGAATGTTGAGGGAGATCATCGAAGCCCTGATCTCATACCTCAGTTCCTATTCGAAGGTCCGGGCCCGGAAGAACGGGTCTCGTACCATATCTGTGGATTAGCGCGAGAGATCAGTAAACCTCGCCGAGTACTGGGCCACGGTCATGCCTCCCTGCCGCAGCTGTAGTAACTCCTGAATGCGCAGCGCACAGAGGGTGGCTGGGACGAACTCTGAGTGGAAGAGGCTCTCAAAGTACGTCCAAAGGAGTAATGCCTCGTCGTGCACCTAGAGTATCAGGCTCCACCTTCTGCTTACTTCCGCGTGTAGGAGACTCGATTCAAGGATCACCATGAGGTCTGCTGGTGTCCCCACTAACCTGAAAACTCAAACAACAGCCTCCAGCCAATCCTTGGCTGCCTGAGGGTCCGTCTCCCCGCGGAACCTGGGCGGTCTTTGACGCTGGAACTCGTGCAGTGCAGTAAGGTGATGTTCACTCTCAGCGGCTGGGGCTGGTGGCATCGGTGGCTCGACGGGTAGTGGTACCGCCGGTGCCTCCACTGAAAAAGGGACCTGCACCGAGGCCTCGTCGCTCGGTGGGCTATCATCTCACACAAAGCTCGTAACCCTAGCTGGCTGCCATCGTGGGGCCATCCAGAAAAGAAATAGGTGCTCCACGGTCAGTACAGTATAACTGGTGAGCTGACATAGAGTAATCACAAAGAAAACTTGAAACACACATGCAATTAGTGTTTTCGTGCACTGAGTCGGAAATCAGAGGTCAGGGTCCTGGTGTACGGATACGTCAGCCGCCACACCAACACTGGACTCCCTGGACTGATAACCACACTCAATACCCTTAACACTATTGCTTCTCATAGAAGAAAGATCAGAGTCTTGAGTTCTGCGGTATAACCAACCTCCCTCTGATACCAATTTGTCACGACCCATCCTCGGGACCCATTCCGGGACTACCCCAAGCCCGCCTTCCATAGGTGAGGGGCTGGAGACTAGCACCAATGCGTAAATCCCGACAAAAAGGGAAATGCATTGCCTCTATAAAGTAAAAAAACACCACAAAGTAAGCCGACAGAAGTAAACATTAAGTATACCGAGTACAATATTAAGTGTGGAAAAGTAAATGGGCCAGAATACAAACCCAAACTGAAAGTAAAGTACTACTGGAAATAAAGTACAACAACTGAAAAGTAAGCAGCAACGTCGAGCCGTCCAGTGGAAACCCCACCTGAAGGGTGGGTACAGAAAGCCTCCTCAGCTCCTCGGGTCCAACTGTCCGCTCTGTGTACGTCCCGCCCAGTGCTCCACCTCCAAGTACTGACTTGCTCCATAAGCCTCAACCACGATCAGCGCTGTCCGTCGTCTGTATCCAACACAACGTAGTGCGGGCATAGCCCTTGCATGGGTGAGTATACGCTACTCAGTAGGGACCCCGAGTCCCACGAAGGTCTCCCTGAATCCACATAGAATAACCAAAAAAGTAAGGATACATTCACGAAGTAACAACCCACTCTACTTACGTATATGACCATACATATATCTAAGTCATCAATTCCAGTTTGGCTCCAACATCCGAACCCAAGTTCAACCCAGTCCACACAGGAAAGTACAACCGAGTCCACACAGGAAAGTACAACCCAGTCCACATAGGAAAGTACAACCCAGTCCACACAGGAAAGTACAACCCAGTCCACAGAGGAATGTACAAACCAGTCCACATAGGAAAGCACAACCCAGTCCACACAGGAAAGTATAACCCAGTACACACAGGAAAGTACAACCCAGTCCACACAGAAAAGTACTGCACAGTCCACACAGGAAAGTAAGTCAATCACAACAATGATAAAGATAGAAAATCAAGATTCAGCTCACACAGGTATACATCATTTGTAAAGAAAAAGGAGATGATCATATGTATTTATTGTTTGATCTACCTGGGACCCACGTAGGATACTAGATCAGTTAAACTGTCGGACCAACATAGGATACTAGTCCAGCTACTCTGTCGGACCCACGTAGGATACTACAACAGTGATCAATACTGTCGGACCCACGTAGGATACAAGTACAGTATTCGTCACTGCCGAACCCACAGAGGATTCCAGTAAGGTTGTCGTCATCGTCGAACCCATGGAGGATTCCAGTATGAAAGTCTTCACCATCGAATCCACGAAGGATTCCAGTACGGTTGTCATCGCAGTCACAACCAGCTCTAGGGTTCCCACACACAACATGCTCATTTCCTGGAGGTTCCACTCCACGAACCAAGGGGGCGATACATCAACTGACACGTAGTCTGGAGTTGATGTATCCCAAAGTTCCGTCTTGACAAAAGGAACTCAACGTGATAGAGGGCGCGTCAATCAGACGCCCGGTCTGAGAGTTATTGGCATTTTCGTTCCAGGGGCCCGGTTGGTTTTTAAGTCAAAACCAACCCGAACATAATCCAACCGTGTCCAAACCTCGATCGGAGTAATCCAAAAGAACTGTCTCATTAATAGGAATCCAAAAAAGTTGACAACACGTCAATCAGACGTCCGAAGCTCAAGTTATAAGCGTTTCCGCTCCGAGGGCCCGGTTGGTTTCGTGTTCGAACCAACCTGGCCATACACAAAGTTATCCGAAACCTTGAGTTAAATATACCTAAACGACCTTCTCGATCCAAGGATCACATCGCAAATGACGGTGCATTGATTGGAGGTCCGTAGCCCAAGATACGGGCATTTAAACAAACCTATCCGGTTTTAGGGGGTTTGGGCCCAAACCGACCCGGCCCAGAACCCCATGGGCGGCCCGAACCGGGTCCGGGTCCAGCCCATTAGGGCGTGGCCCAACCTGGTTGGTGTGGCCCGGCCCGGCGCGGGCGGCCTGGACCGGTGCGGGCGGCCCGGCCCGGCGCGGGCAGCCCTGCCTCGCGCGGCCGGTCCGGCCTGTGCGGCTCGGCACCGGCCGAGCGGACGCGGAATGGGGGGGGGGCACTTCCCCCCTTGTTTGTAATTGCTTCCCCCCAGATGGGGGCCCTCTCCTTTGCCAAACTGGGGTTACGACCCCTGGTTCTTCTGAAACGGCCGGCCCAGTTGGCTGGCCGGTGCCGCCGCCGCGGGACCCCGCGGTCCCGCCCCTCCGAAGCGCCGGCGGCCGGTGATTTCGGCCGCCGCTCCCTGCACCACTGCGGCCTTGTCCGACCGGGGCGGCGCGATGGCGTCGCGCCCCTCCGCCGCGGTCCCACTCCGGCCGCGACCTCTTCGTGGTTCTACGGCGCGACACGACGGCGCCTTGCCCCTCCGTCGCGGCCCGACTCTGGCCCTGGCTTCTTTCGGCCTCAACGGCGTGGCGCGATGGCGCCGCGCTCCTTCGTCGTGTTCCTCCTCATTCCTGCGCGGTGTCGTTGCACTGCTCTACCTTCAATCAAACCACAACGAGTACAACAACAAAGGGGAAGGAGGGTCGGCTGTGTTCGTGCAGTCCGACCCCCTCCTGTTAATTTGATAGCAAGCAGCTAAGATTTTAATGTTGGATGGGAAAATAATAATCACGAACACAAATCCAAAACCCTACTTCAAGGAGTTGTCGAACGAAGGTCGTCGCAGAAAAATGGTGTCGTGGAAGATGGCGTCGCAGAAGACGGCGTTGCGGAAGAGGGCGTCGCAGAAGACGACGTCGCGGAAGACGGAGTCGCGGAACCTAACTCCGTAAGCGTCGTTGGTGTTTGCCCGATGAAGGATGCGGTGCGTCGTCGTTATCCGAAGAAGGAGTCTCTCACTGGCTGCGGAGAGGAGAGGAGACGGCACGACGATTCCCTTGCGGTGATGGAGTTCTTCATCGTAGACTCGACGTTCTTCGCGAAGGAGATGAAGTTCTCCATTACCAGAGTTCTCTCCTCCTTTACACACAACGCATTCCCCCAATAAAATAAGACCTTGTCTTATTTTATTCACACACACACACACATGCCAACATTAATTTGAAAATCAAAAGATCTCATTCAACTAATTGACTTAATTGAAGAGCGTTTAATAATCAAATTAATTTTGAGGGTTGACTTGTCATTAAATTTGGGGTGTGGGTGAGTTACAAAATAATGGGGGTTTGCCAACATAATGGGAGGTTTGAGGAAATTGAAAAGGTGGGGCTCATGTGGAGCCCACCTCACTAATATCCTATCAAGAGGAGTTAGGATTTAGTGGGTCCCACCCCAACTTCCATACGTAGGTTATAATTACATAGAGAAGAAATAAAATTGCAGCATGTATTTTATTTCATTCTTTAATTAAACCACTTTATTTTTAACATCACCTCCCGAGCAAACAAAACTCCAGAGAAGGTGTTCCTAAGCAATTATCGGCACTGCAGTTCCATCAGTGCCCACGAATTTCGATTCCGAGCACCGGTTCAAATGTTAGGAAAGCCCGCTCGTTCGTTTACTGAACGTACCCGAGCTAAACTTCTGAAATTGATTCCAGGCACACCAGGCATCGGAATCAGGTGCTGTCAGAAACTGCGTACTCGTAAAATCCCAAAGAAAATTAAGAAAAAAAATTTTCCTTGAAATTTACGGGTCTTTATTGGTGGATAGACTCTCCGTCATAAATGAGGGGAGTTGAGAGGTTTTCCTCTCCCACCATTATTAGGGGGGTTTAGTCGTGGGTGGTCCCCACATCGTAACCTCTCGCGGGAGGTTAGGTTCGGTTGGGCCCCAACACCATAACCTCTCATGGGAGGTTATGGTCAGGTGGTCCCCACACTTCAACTCCCACAAGGAGGTTTAGTTCTGGTGGACCCCACCTCCAACTTCCACATGGTGGCTCAAAAAAATAAAAAAAAGTGCAGTTCGTTTTATTTTATTATTTTCCACGAAAAACGCAAAAACTACCTTTTATTCACGACCCACTACCATCAGGTGAAAGTCTACATAAGCGAATACCAGCGCTGCGAGTTCAACGGTGCCCTCAGATTTCAATTCCGAGCACCGGTTCAAGAGTTATAAAAAACCCGCTCGTACGTTTACTGAACGTACCTGAATAAAACTTCAGAAATTGATTCCAAGCACTCCGGGCCTTGGAATCAAGCACCGTCATGTTTCGCGGACTTGTAAAATTCCCATTTAATCTAAAAAAAATTACATGGAAATCCCAGGTCTTTATATAAATTGTAATAATTAGTAAAAAATTCTAATAATTAGTGATGAATTGAAATAATTCATAATAAATTGCAATAATTTTAACAAATTTTAATAATTAGTAATAAATTGAAACAATTAGTAATAAAATACAACAATTAGAAATAATTAGTAATAAATTGTAATAATTGGTAATAAATTGTTTTATTGAGTAATAAATTGTAATAATTAGTCATAAATTGAAATAATTTGTAATAAATTGTAATAATTAGTAATAATTAGTAATATTTAGTAATAAATTAAAATAATTAGTAATAAATTGCAATAATTAGTAATAGATTGTAATAATTAGTAACAAATTGCAACCGTTAGTAATAAATTGTAATAATTAGTAATAATTATTAATAAATTGAAATAATTAGTAATAAAATATTATTAAATTATAATAATTAGTATTAAATTATAATAATTAGTAATAAATTATATAATTGATAATAAATTCAAATAATTAGTAACAAATTACAATAATTGTTAATAAATTGCAATAATTAGTGATAAATTGAAAAAAATTGTAATAACTAGTAATAAATTCTAATAATTAGTAATAAATTGAAATAATTAGTAATAAATTGTTAAATTTTTTAATAATTTGTCATAATTATTAATAAATTTTAATATTTTTTAATAAATTGTAATAATTTTTAATAAATTATAATAATTTGTAATAAATTGTAATAAATTCTAATAATTAGTAATAAATTGTAATAATTAGTAATAAATTGAAATAATTAGTAATAAATTGTAATAATTAGTAATAATTTGCAATTATTAGTAATAAATTGTAACAATTAGTTATAATTTCCAATAATTATTAATAAATTGTAATAATTAGTAATAGATAGTAATAATTAAAGATAAATTCTAATAATTTGTAATAATTAGAAATAATTTGCAATAATTAACATTAATTATCAAGAAATTGTAACAAATTGTAACAAACTGTAATAAATTGGCATAATTTCCAATGGTTTGGCAACTCCCTTTTTCCCATTACCTTATCTCATTTCAATTTTCTCCCACTGAAATCACTATGAAAAATGTATCCTCACAAACGAATATCTATTTTCGTATGCATGATAATGAAGAGTAGTGTGGTGAGGCCTTCTTCTTCTCCACTTTCATCCATACAAAAAATATACATGTATGTTGGAGTAGACATTTCATAGTAATTTTAGTCATAGAATATGGCAAGGATATGAGCCATAAAAAAAGAGGCTCTTTTTTCCAATGACTCATCTCCACTATCTATGAATGAAATCACTATGAAATATCTACTCAGTCGTATGGATTTACATTTCTGTATGCATGAATATGGGGATCATAGAGGCCATACCACGCTGATCTCCATATTTTTGCATACAGAAATGGATATCCGTACTTTTGAGAAGAATTTTCATAGAGATTTCAGTCAGAGACAGAGGAGATGAGTCGTCAGGAAAAAGAGCTTCCACCAATGCACTAGAAATTATGTCACCGGTAATTAAAATTTTTTTGATTAAATTTTCTATATTTAATAATAATTTGTGGTAATTAGTATAAATTATTATAAGTTAGTTTCGATCAGTATAAAAGTTTAAAAAACACTATAAATAAGTATGAAATAATAGAAATTAGTGTAATTTGATAGAAAATGGAATTTAATTATCTTCCATTTTTGGATAGTGTATTTTTATATCAAATTATATAAAATAAAATAACAATTTTATTTATTTAGAGAAATATGGAACAAGGAATTTGACAAAAATTATTTTTAGACGATCGTGCTTGGATAATTCAGTGCAAGAATCCAAATGATTATGGTTTAAATCCTTTATATGTTGAGGGAGTTGAAGCTTTCTTATCATTTACATCATCAAAACTATAATTCTTTTTTCATAAGGGATAATGAAGTGTTCTTGTAAAAAATATACTTTGAGGATGTTTGACACATTTGACAACATTGGGGGTCATTTATTTCATTTTGGTTTTTAACCAGATTTTATTTTTTGGTATCAAAATGGTGAACACAGTTCCAGAGAAGATACTAATAATTTCATTTCAGATCTAACATGGTTTAAAACTTTAGTACATGACGTGGAATTTCGGTCTTTTCAACAAGATGAAACTTAGGATGAAATTAATTTTACACCTAAGTTGGAACCATATCATTTTTAGATTTGCTGATGTCTATTGAGAATTATTATATCCTTATTTCAAGATAAGAAGATTTGAAATAGTTTCTAAATTTATGGCTATTAAATCAGACAATGGAATGTCAAATAGATGTTTTGATCAGATATTATCTTTGGTAAAAACACTACTTCCTAAAAGAAATGTGTTGACTACAAATTTCTATGAGAGAAAGAGGCTGGTTTGTAATCTGGGTCTTGGTTATCTAAAGATTTTTGCATGTTCAAATGATTTAATCTTATATTACGGTGAAAATGATTCATTTCAAAGTTTTCCTACTTTTGTAAAATCGAGGTATAAAGAGGATCAACAAGGGAAGTCTATATTGATTCCTGTAAAACAATTGGGATATTTTCCAATTACACCTAGATTATAACATTTATTTATGTCTCAGAACACAGAAGCATTGATACAATGGAACAAAACCAATATTAAAACTAGTAAAACCTTAAATCATACCTTTGATGATGATTCATGGAATTATTTTGACAAAGTTTATATATCTTTTTCTTTAAAAGCTTGAAATGTGTGATTGGGTCTTTCTACAGACAGGTTCTGTCCATTTTGTTCTTACTGTAGTCAGTATTCATGTTAGAAAGTCTTTATTACTCTGTACAATTTACCTCCTTGGATGTTGATGAAGAAACCATATATCTTTTTGACCTTATTAATTCCAGGACATCTGAGAAATAATATTGATTTTTATATGAATCTATTTATTGATGGGTTAAATTCACTGTGGAGTAATGGTGTTAGTACATTTGATGTTGTTGCGAAATAAAATTTCTTTTTGAAAGATGAATTAATGTGGATAATTAGTGAATTCCCAACATATGACATGATATCTGGATGGAGTACACATGGTCTAAAATAATTTCTGTACTTTATGAGAGAAAGAAGCGTTTATGCTCATCAATAGAAAAAACCTTATTTTTTAAAATGTCATCGTGGATTCCTTCCAACTAATCAGCCTTTTTGGGGGATCAAATATAATTTCAGAAAAGGAAAAATTGAAAGAGACGGACTTCCAACAATGATCATAGATACAAAGTTAAAATAAGTTGTCTCTTCATTACCTACAATAAAATTTGGACCAACAATAAACCAATAGAAAATTGATGGCTTTGGAAAAGAACACAGTTGGATAAAACAAATCATTTTTATGATCTTATATATTAGTCTAATTTTTCGGTCTGTTACATGTTTTATTTCATGCTTGTTGAGAAGAAATGTTTTGATAATTTATTTCATACAGTTCTGGATACACTAGGTAAGACCACATATAATGTAAAGACATAATTAGATCTTGCCAAAATTTAGAGGAGACTAGAACTTGAACTATTTGAAAATATCAGATCAAATAAATTAATTAAGCCAAAAGAAGTTTATACACTCTCCAAAGAGAATCAATTATTTTTTTAGTGGATTTTAGATTTGAGACTTCTAGATGGTTGTGCTTCCAATTTGGGAAGATGTGTCAGAAATGATAATATTAATATATTAAAAGGTCAGGATTGTCATGTTGTAATGGAAATAATTATTCCAATTGGATTATTTTTTTTTGTAATTCAATTATTTGGGATGCCCTAACAAACATATCATATTTTTTCCAAGGAATTTTTACAGAAAAAATTGACTACAAAGCATTAAACAGACTGCAAGAAGATGTTGTTTTAATTTTATGTAAGTTGGAATAAATATTCCCACAAGTTCTGTTTGACAAAAGTAAACATTTTATATTACATTTTCTGCATGAAGCAAAATGTGGAGATTAAATTCAGTTCCGATGGATGTACCCATTCAAGAGATGCATGTAGAAATTGAAGAATATACTATGTAATAATGAATCAGTTGAAGGTTCAATTTTCGAAGCTTATTTTCATGAGGACATTTATTTTTTTATGCTCTCATTAATTTCAATATGAATATACATCAAAACAAAATGGTATGGGCTATAATGAGGGAAATTTTGATGATAAAATGGGAAATCAATTATCTGTTTTCAATCAGCCTAAACTTGGATTTAGTATAATTATTGAATGGTAGATTTTAGATGATGAAAATAATAGAGATCATACATATGTTCTTCTCAACCGTGAATAAATGAAACCAATTTTACAGTGAGTGATCCTATCACTTATTCTTTAATTTTTATTATAGAAAATTAATCTTTTTTCTTTTGTAGGTTATATAATAATCATATCAAGAAACAACTTCCAAAAATTACAGTAGCTGCTCTGGAAGAACATCATAAATAAACTTCTTTACTGGTTTCAAAAACTGGTAACATAAATTATTTTTGGTTTAACATATAAAACCAATTTGTTATCTATTATATTGATAACTATTTTACAATTTTTTGATATCTCAACATTATGATAAAATTGATAATCAATAACATGTATTGAGTAACCCACCATAAAAAATGGTTAAATCTTATAATGCATATGTGGTGAATGGTTTTTTATTTCATACACATACATATGAGGAATAAAAAAACAATTAATAGTGGTGTGTTCTTGAGAGGATCTCATCATAGAAAAATAAAAGTTTACTTTTACGACATGCTGGAAGAAATTATTGACATGTGTTATCTAGGAAAACATTACATAACGATGTTTTAATGTCATTGGTTGGATATTGGGAGAGGCTTGTGTGTTCATCCAACCCACAGAATTGTTGATATTAAATATAAATATATTGTTTTAGTAAATTAACCATTTTTATTAGCTCATCAGACAATCAAATTTATTATTCAAAATATTGTGCTACTTAATGAGAGATGAGTGATTGGTAGAGCATCATAAAAATTGAATCTCGGAAAAATTAGTTTACTCAAAGTCAATGTTGTTCTGTTGAAGTAGAAGGAATTAAAAATTTTCAAGAGACTACTACAAATTCATATTTTTCATGATGAGATATGAATATTGATGATGACACCCCATAGTTAAGAGTTGATGGTGATGTTGATGTTAACGATGTTACAAATGAATTTGAAATGATAAGAGATGATGAAACTGAAACTCATATGGAAATTGATGATGTTGAGTTGGAATATAAAGACATTGATATTTTCAGATATGAACATGAAGATGAATATGAACATTGACATAGTTAAATGATGGTTATAATAATATATAATATATATCTATATATAATAGTTGTTTCCAATTGTTTCTTAAAAATTGTCATTTTTTGATTCAGATAGATGAGGATCTATTTCATATGTTTTGGAAGAGATGATCTGCCTTTGGATGAGTAGGATGTTGGGTCATCTGACCCTCAAACTACTTGTGGTTTAGGGGGGACTCGAAGGGGTTGTGGTCTTCTAAGATTGATGATTATTGACCTGATCCCCAAGCGACGTCCACATCATGGATTTGATCCACATGTGTAGAGGTATGTTTACCAGGGAATTTTAGTTAGTTTTATATAATTTATTTATATACTAATTTTTTGATTATTTTTTCTTTTTAATAGCTTTATGCATATAGCTACTGAACTGGGAAGTGGTATATTGCACAATTATTTTTTTGAAACATGGGTATCATGGGATCAGATTCCTATTGATGTATAACACTACATGTTCAATCATTGACAGGTATGTTAATAAATAATATTTATTTTTAAATTAATGTAATTAATAACTTAATATTAGAAATTATTTTTAGGTTTTATGGTATCCCATCAATGAGAGCATGTGTGGGGCTATCTGGAAGGCATGAAAGGGGGCTATGCATCAACATTGCAGTCATTTTATGCACAATTTGGGAAGGAAACCAATGGATAAAGAAGGAGTGATAGCGTTTTATGAGCCTGGTCGTACCCACTGACCTGATTACATTTCATCTCAGGTTTGGGATGGATTATGTTCACTCGGGTTTGGTGGTCGTTTTCAGAGGAGATCATCGGTTGGTTGACAAAACCAGGGGATATAGGAGGTAACACATTGAGCCTATATTCGTACATTTAGTACACATAGGGATGATATGGTAATTACTCTTTTTTAAAATATTTTATATAACCATAAATGTAAATGGTTTAGTTTATATTTATATAGGAAGTCGAACAACACGATATTTTGGACATCAACATTTAGATTATGGTTAGTATATTTTTCTTTTGAGTTTAAAATTTAACTGCAAATAATATTTTAACTATTTTACTTTTAAATTGAAATTGAAGGAGTCATTTGAGGTAGTGAAATATCAGACACAAACTGAGAGTCAGGCTGAGACCGATACTCAGACTAGTGCCCACCAATTTCATTAGACAACATGGATGTAGGTGACCTAGTATGCCTTTGAGAAAGGACGAGTTATTGGTATCAGCTCTCGATTGACACCAGTGGATTATTATGGCACTGCTATGATGTCCGCATCTAACTTGATAGGATATCATAGAGAATCATCATCATCATATCCTGTATAGTATAAAGAGTAGCTGTGATCTTAGAGTGAGATTATAAAGAGTATGTGTAGGCAGCAGGAGCATATACATCAATGGAAGCAACAACAACATGAAGAGTTCCAATGATAGCAGTAGCAGTAGCAGCGATAGAAGATATAGGAGGAGATGCATCGATGGAGTTAGTAGTAAGATAAAGAGTAGTTGAAGTACATGTGACGTCTCACTCCTGGTTTAGGGATGGAGTTACCTCCACCATCTCTTCCAGCTCCTCCAAATGACCATCCCCCTCTATGATCTATTTATTTTTTATGATAAAACATTACAATGTAAATTTTGTTTTTAATATTAACTATTTACCATTCTATATAGTGTAATTTTTATATTTGTGATGGATCTATATACCATGGAAAATAATTTTTTTGGGATGTTATATCTAAAAATCAATATTTGAGATGCCCTTTTCAACAATGGGGCATTTGCGATGGGGCCCTGTTGTAAAATAGTATTTGCGATGAGAGTTCATCACAAATGCCCCGTCGTAAATATCCAATTTTTAAGTAGTTATACTCTTTATCTCATTTTACTGAAATGAAATTTTAATTTTTTTTATTTTCATATTCTAAATTCTATATATATGTTCCAAAATCATGTATTAAGATCCATTCATCCTTCTTTTTTGGGGATATACATGTTTTTAAAAGGTTCCCTACTCAATTCTTCTCGATAAGCAAGCCCAATTGAAGAGAACATCCCAAATTCTTACCCATGTTCATGTGTGCTCCATAATATATTCTAAGACACCATTATTTTTCAAAAATCACTCATTTTATTATGAAAAAAATACTTTTTTTAATTCGGGTTTTGTACAAACAATTACCCCTTTTCCATTTTAAAGAATCTTGAATGATTTCCCTAATCCACACAAAATTTTTTTATTTATAAAGTTTCTTAAACACTATTTTCAAATAAGTTTGACATCTATTATCATGATATATTCTTGTATTCCATTATTAATATCCATGTATGATTTAATTTCTTTATTTGATGAACATTTTTATGATATTCCCATTTATTATTCTTTTGACATGATTGTGATACCAAATTCTTTCCATGGGTAACCCTTATGTTTATGTTCGATTACTTATGTATGACTACTTATATGGAAAACATATCCTTAAACATTTATGATGGGTTCAAATGGATAGCGCTTCAATTAATTGGGTAAAATTTAGTCTCATGAGACGTTATGTACAATGGTCTTGGTAGTTAGCCTTGACTCACGCTCTACAATGTGCAATAAGCCTTGAATCGTGATCCTCTATGTGCAATGATCCTTCACTTTTGCTAAATCCATGTTTTATATTGCTACTAAATGACAATTAATTATTGATTTTATGATCCCATATTATGATTCTTTATTTTTAACATTGATTTTTATATCATTATGATATGTCTTAAAACCAATGTGTTAAGCTTTATTTTAATGTTTATTCCCTTATTGGGATTTTTAGATCATCCATTTATTTAGGTTATCCCCAAGTCATCCTATATAGTTGTAAGGGCCCAATGTATGATAGGAGGTAATAATGGATAATAAATAAAGAAATGGTTTACCTAGTCCCATGTTCTTCAGTTTTATGTACCTAGTCTTCCATGACACTAGACTTTACGATCTTTGTCTTATAATTTGATTTTTAATTATGATTAAAATAATGTAAAGATACATGTAAAAGGCTAGGTTCACTATAAGTGACATGTAGGGTATCCCATACAAGGCCTTGAATGTTTCCATTATAATGGTAGAATGATATATTTTGTTGTACTCAAACTCCACCAATGTTAGGAGAACCTCCCAAATACAGATAAATTCTAACATAAAAGCTTACAACATGTCCTCCATGTACTGAAATTTTCCACTTAGATTGGCCTTTAATATGGGGGTGGAAATCCATACTCAAACACAACTAAGTATGAAATGCCACTTGAATTCCATTCGATAATTGAGATGTGAAACAAGAATCAAAGAAATAATAAATTGTTAAGCGGTCTCCCTAGAGTCATACTATATCATGCACATAGAGGCATCCCAAACTATCAATTGAACTATGATCTAGGATATATATGAAGTGGGATGACTTAGTTAGTCTCTCTATGATAACCCATATGGAATTTTTTGTGGTAACCCCATCAGGAATTCCATAGATAGCCCATCCCACTACAACTCTAGAACCTCAAGACATTTAGCTAAACCCATTGAAACCTAGGGATCAACCTTCACTTGCTAAAAAGTAAGTCATCAAGACACAAACATTGTGACTCCATTATTCATCCCTAGCCACCAGAATTTCTACTAAAGGTCCACTTAAAATGTTCACCAGAAATGGATATAATGCTATATTATAATTATGAAATTCCCTCAGAACATCCTCTCTCTGCATAATTGATACCATCATCTATCCTTGGAAAAGAACAACATTCCCCCCAACTTTATAAAATACATCATAACCATGTCTAGTGGATATATGAGTGTATAGGGTCTCATAGTCAATATCCCCATGTTTTCACCCGTTAATAACTATACAACAGGATGGTTAATAACTATCGACTAGAGGTAACCTACTCCATTCCCATCCAAAAAAAGATAACTTTAATGTGGCTAACTTCTCAAATGCCTAACTCTGAAACTACAAAGAAGATCACCTATTGGGAGCATAATTTATTATGTTACCCTTACCAAGAGTATAGATAATGTCCAATTCATAATACCAGGGGAAATAAATCAATCACTTATTTCTCAAGTTAATATAATTCTAAGAGATGATATAAATGAGACTCTTCTAGTCTAAATAGATTATAAATCGCTCACCCATAAGGTAATGTCTCAACTTATTTAGTGCGAAGACTACTTCTTCTAACTCAATATTGTGGGTAGCATAGTACTACCCATGTAGACTAAACTAATGTAAACTATAGAAAATAACTACCTACCTTGGTTTTAGTACACAACCATGACTATTCCTTGGTGCATCACAGAACAATATGTACTCAAGACCCACATCTAGATTTCTCAAGATGGGAGTGATTGAAAATTTATGTCTCAACTAATGGAAAGCCTACTGTAGAATATCTATCCAAACTAATGGCTTGTACTTTTAGGTTAAATCTGGTAAGGGAGATGAAATCCTACAGAAATAATGAATGAATCTCGGGTATTATCCTACCAACCTATGGAAGATCTGCTCCTTCTTCACTCTCTTTGGTGAATACCAAGCTAACAGAACCTCAATCTTTTCCAGGTCCATTTCCACACTATCTGATGAGAAAAAATATATATATAAGGTAGGACTCTTTAATCTAAAATTATAACATTGAGATATTTATGTAATCCTGGTGCTCTCAATGTGCGTCTAGAACCATCCTCAAGTGTCACATGTGCTGCTCCTCAGACGCTGAGTACATTAGGATATCATCAATGAAAAAAAAAACAAAAAAACAAATCTAAGAAATACTAAAATATCTAGTTTATGAGTCCCATTAACTTTTATTGGGAATTAGTCATGCCGAATAGAATCACCATTTACATATAGTGACCACATAGATATATGAAAGTATCCTTCATTATATAATTATGCCATACATTGAATTGGTGATATCTTGATCTGAGGTCAATATTCAAGAACCATCATTCCCCAATAAATTGATCAAATAGTTCATCGATCACTAGTAGTGGATACTTCTTTCTTATGTTCAACAGGTTTTGGTGACGTTAATCCCCTACCAAACTCAAGCACCTTTCCACCTTCTTTGAGAAAAACACTGGGGGTGCTCATGGTGAAACACTGATTTTAAAAAATCCCTTCCTCTACAAGTCCTATAACTATACCTCTTCTTGTGAAGCTCAATGTAAGCTATCTAATATTCTAATTCAGGTTCCGATGTCATCCTAGGGTCTAGTTAAATGTATAGGACAATATCTCAATTGGGTGTGGGGGGAAGCCTGGACTATCCTAAAGAAAGACACCCTCATTCTCCACCACCACATTAAGAAACTAGAGGTTCATAGAATCCACTACACCAAGGGTCATGCAATACAACTGGTGTGTAATTAGATTAACCATCTAAAAAATGATCCCATCCTACACTTCCTAGGTTTTCTATTCACCCAGAATGAATATCATCATCCCATCACTATGTACACACCACATTTTCTTCAAGAAGTAGTCAATCTCTGCATGAATTATGAATAACTAGTCCATACCTTAGATGACATCACATGGACTCATTATTGCTAAAAAGTGACCCTAAAAGAAACTATTGACTCCAAGAGAAAGTTCATACCATTAAAAGATGTGTGTTATTGCTGATTTACATCCTGTAGCAGTCTCCAAGAATAATGGGAAAGCCAAAGGCTCAACTAGAATATCTATATCACAAACCACATAAGTGTAAATAAATTAAATACTCCAACCAATGTCTATCAATACTATATTTATTGTATAAAATACACAGATCTTAACTTGTATCATCCCTGTAACCTATTGTCTATAAACATTAACCACCAACAGCTTCCCTCTACACTATCCCCTATCTCCCTAAACATAGCGTGAACCACCCAGGGTGGTGTCAGCATCAATTCATATTTTTTTCCACCTTTGGATTCTCTCCCTACTCCACTTCGACATCTATTTTTTAAGGGCCTACCATATCCTATCACTTCCTCTTCCTACATGTACCATCCACTACCTCCATATCAGATGTGCACCAAGTCATATATTCTCACTCAATATGTCCCTGCCCATCATAAGAGTAGAAAAAAATATATCTAAGATGATTTGATCCATATTTTGATCCCTAAACCACACACCCTATGTTCCTGGATCTCCAAATTAAATGTATCATACGTCTATGTCCATGAGTTTGACACTAGGTACCTGATGCCAAATACTCATCTATTGTGTTCCCACTACCAAGAACAAATATCTACATATTCTCATCCTGGACACTTTGGACCACCAAATAATACACCATCACCCCATTATTGGTAGGAATTCATAGATTTATCACATTGACAAGTATGTCTCTATATAGTCTGATCTCGATGGTCTACGTCTTGAAGAACTAATCAGGTATGATATCCATAAAGTACAGATAGTGGATAATTAACCTTAATGAATACATATCCGTAGTCATACTACCCTTCTGTAGATATAGATGATCCTGGATTCGATCATACCTCAACATATTAAGAGTGAACTATTATCTAAAATGTAATTTGATCTATGACACTACTATAGTCACCTCATCCTAGGATATTTTTATAAAGCCTCACCATTGTCTTGCAGATCCTTAGAGAAGGATCACTACCCATACCACCGTATGAACTTCTTATGTCATGAAAATATTGAACTCATAAATCACCAGCTCAATCTAGTCCTTAGCCAACTTTGGTCCATGATCACTTTAAATCCAAAGGGCTCCCTATCGCTGTAACATCCGAAGCACACTAACACTTCTCACCTCATCTACTTGTACTACTAGTACCAAATACTACTTGACATGGGGTGGTATAGATATTGCACAACCTAAAAGAAAAACCTCATAATATATCCCCATATCAAACCCTCAACAATGATGAGATCTTACTTATGATCCTAATATTGAATTTTATCTAGAAAAAATCATTTAATAATATTTAAATAAACCGGATGTACAATAGTTAATGACTATATTTGGAGATAATACTTTAGAATGAAATAGAAACCACATAAAATTCCAATGTGATGGATGTAACAATGTTTTCCCAACTACCAGTTTCTATATTTAATAAGTCAAAAAGTTTTTTTTGTTAGAGTCCTGGTGTATTAATACAATGGTTTCTACACCAACACAAGAGTCCATAGTCTAATATCTAAACACAAAACACCCAATATAGTTTCCCTAAACCAATCTCACAGACTCCATTCCTAATGTAGAATTGACTAATTTGACACCAATCTATCATGACCCACACCAATGGGGATCATGATGTTACCACACTAATCCCACCACAAATATGACAACAGTTTGGAAATAACACAAATAAGGCATGTAACAACAATGGGAGGACATAGGTTAATGTAAAATTACACACACACACACAAATATTCAAGACTGTAAAATTCTAAAATGTAAATAACATGATAACCATTCTTACATATCTTTAAAATTATACACTAAGAGTACAACAAGTATTATAAAAAAGGGCCAAATACAATTTCACCACAATGAAACTAAAAACCAGTATAACATATAATGTGTGTGAGGACTACTATCAATGAAAACATATTAACATAGCTCAGTCTTTCCATATCACTAAGCTATACGTAGTGTTGGCCCCTCTTGAAATCCATCAAATAATCATTCATGCTAATAATACATGACATGTGTAGGAAAATACCATGGACGGGTGACTATAATAGTATATAGAAGGACACACCAAAATCACTAAGTATATATCATAAAAATAATAATAAAATTCTTTTCACCATAGGTATATGTCATCAATACACATAACAATAGTATTTATATATAATCAATATATAAACATAGTCTCAATTTAATGTCATAACCATAATTTTGGACTTGGATTCCTTAAAGAAGGTTCCGCATAGAACTCATCTAGGGGAACACACTCCATGAGTCTGACAACACTAATGTTGTCTGACCAAATGTCATGTTACCTGGTTCTGATCATAATAATTACATGCTTCATGTCTGAAGAGATCAATATATAAAAATGGGATCACACAAAGAGCCTTGGGGTATACCAATATCCAAATATGGATTAACTCTATATGTATTGGACCGATACACATGTAGTGTTTTTCATGACGATGCATTGAACACCTCCTAGGGTAATGATCATAGAGGATCTCATATCTAGCCTATTGTAGGGATTAAAAAACTCTATCCAAGAATGAAGTTCCATATTGGAGATCACCATCCTACGCACAGGATGTGATTCCATAACAAAAATTTGACAAAAAATCAAGGTAAATTTCCCTAACAAAACTTATACATTTTGATGAGGATAAGGTATCCATTAAATCATTGAAGATGTACCTGATGTTTACTAATAGTGAACATCATGTCCCTTTGGAACTAGGTACTACCCATGTATCACGGCCTGTGCTCATGTATATGTCTGAGTACACAACATTTCTGATATTGCTTACTCTTTAACATGTACAATTACCTGGATCTACTGATATAATACTTCCTGGAACCCATTCATGTCTGATTAAGAGACATTTTTGAGGCCATGTAGTCCTGTCTTGGTCTATGTATGAGTATACATCATGTCTGAGACAGTGTACTCCAAAAAATTTGCATGTAAACTTAGAGGTACATGAAGAGAAACTATGTATATATCACATTCTATGGGACACAAGACAAATGAAATTTTATACTTAACCCATCCATGTAAACACTAACACTTTATCCAAGGCCCCATATGGCGTGTAACACCAGAATAAATGTCATTTACCATGGGATGTTAGAGAACTAATATGTTCTGACTCTATCTATGATCATGACACCACCATATATTATTCCTCTACGGATATCACCAATAGGTCATAGATATGGTCCAAATGGAACTTACCGTCACCACTCAATTGGTATTAAAACCATCAAATCACACTAAAAACATCATCATCAGGTCATTAAATCATCTCACACCATAACTATACCCGAGAATCCCAAATACTAACTGATCTAATATATTTATCATTGTCACAAGATACCCTTGTCAAACCAAGACCAAATATTCCATATTGACTTGTTCTTCCATGAAATAAGTGTATAATGATTGATTTCTCTATATTTTATACTAATAACCTATAAAATGAAATACTAGTGATGAACACATTAAGAATGGTTGGAGAAGACCATGAGACACACAAAATAATAAACAACCTCAAATATTCTTAGGTTTCCCTCAATCCATTTCATTAGAATGGTGAATTAAGATCTATATTAAATAAACAAATTTCTCACAATAATCCCCACAAAATTTTCCTACACCCACAATACTATCAACCCATGAATCAATCCATTAGTCAGTTTATTATTTTTATTTATAGGAGAAATCAAACATGGATAAATCCAAATATAAAAAACCTACCTAAAGTTGTATCAATCATTGGTGATTAACAATCACACATCACTGTCAATGGTGAGATCTAATTTTTTCATTGGCACACTGACTCTTGATATAGAGCTAATCCAGTGATGTTCACCAAGATCTCCCCCAACATTCCTCTCCAATGGCTCATATCAAATTTCAAGGTTATGAGGCTAACCTAGAAATCCCTACATATAATCATATTTATAAATAAATTTGAGCTTTAGGTCATGAATCTAATAATTGAATAAATATAAATAAATTTATATAATTACTCACCCATGAAGGCGGTCAATCCCAACACATGACAGTGACATAGATTCTTCTACACTTAGGGTAAAACTCAGAGTTTCCATTTTAAAGATATTGAAATATTTGATAAATAAATTAGACACGTGGTATTTAATATTTTAAATATATTTCAATAAAAATAATTCTAGGCACACTATGCCTCTGAATCTCATGTCACCTCAATGCCTAGCTCTATAAATAATCCATTCAATTTTCTAAAGTAATAAATAGAAAATTAGTTTCATTAAAAAAGACTATCCAAATACTCAATGAAGAACCAAAACCACACCACCGACCCTAATTTTTTTAGGAAAAAGTACAAAAAACTATGAATAGACATCAAAATAAAGGAAAACAAGGTAAATAAAATATCATACATGAAATTAATGGTGGAGATGTTTCACAATATTAACCATTTTAAGGTATTTGAATATTTACATGTCAGATAACCTATTATGATAATGACCATAGAAAACATAGCTTAAAAAATGATGATATTATGTAATGGTATATATGAAATTGATTATTTATGAATTAAGTTAATTTTTTCTGTTGTAAATGATTAATGAATTATTCTTGTACATCCCTTTATTAATGTATTTTTTAGATCAAGGATTAATGAACTAATATTCTTATATATGGATATTGCATATTTTTAGATTAATATATAATATATTACACTAACACATCCCCAAAGACCATAATAGTTTAGTGTCTTTGGTGACCAGGAACAAAATATTCTAATTTGTTGAAAGATAATTATTTTTTACCATAAATAACTTTTTATTTAGTAGTCTACATAGACATACCATAATAAAATCCTTTCATCATAACCTAGATAAATGAAAAATTAGAATGTGTGATTCCAAATTTAAAAGAACCAAGATATTCATTTTATGTATGGAACTCGATTTCGGGTGTTTTTTAGGAAACATATGATTTTGGAAAATTTTTATGTACACACTGTGTACTCTTGAGTACACACCATGTACCCAGTAGCCACATATAGCCGTATAATAGCCTTGTAATGATCAAGTACATGGCCGTGTGGACTGCCTAATGTGGGGGCCAGTTGAGGCTAGTACAGGATGTGTACATTAAATGAACACACTGTGTAATTTTCTTTTTATTTGAATAATCAGACCAAGGTTGCATCTCATATCCATAATTTGTTTCTTCTTCCCATGTCTCATATAGGAGAGTGATGTGCGACTTAGAATCTTCGAGCGCCTCCCATTCCTTCGTCTAAGCTCTGATTGAGGCATCGTCAGGTGCGTTGGGTTCCCACCGATGAATTATCTCTTTCCCTACAGTCTCTCTTCCCGATTTCTACTCTCTCATGAGTTATAGAGGGTTGAATTATTTTAATCATTTTTTAGATCTACGGATTTCTACGCTGATTCAAGGGCCGATATTCAAGAGTGTTCATCGTACAACATCGAGGTAGGTGGTTTGTTTCCTTTCAGAGTTTGTCTTTGAGTTATATATATGCCTAAGTGATGATTACCCATGATTCGAGTATTTTTTGTTAAGGAATTGAACCCTGATATCATCTACCTTATATTTATTGATATATTAAGGGTTTTAGTTGATATATTATGCTAAATTGAATTTTTGGAGACACCCCGGGGGTTTGTTTCCATGTTTGAATGTTTATGGCTATTTGGTTCAGAGACCTAGTTTCCTTGACTTTCTTGTTATATTGAAATTGATTGCTTATTTTATTCTTGTTAAATGCTTGTGTGATGAATTATAACTTCTTATCCTTGTAGTAGTTGAGATTATTTTGGGATTTTGGATATCGTTTGTGTACGATTGTATTACACATGGCTATGAGAAACAGATGTAGTTAGACCATAAGGGGAATTAACGTTGAGAAACTCCCCGGAGCGTCTGTTATACTTACGTTACAAGACCACAGGGGGGATTTATGGTGAGTGCTCAATTAGAGTGTCTATAGTATACCATTATGAAACCATAGGGTGGATTGATGGTGAGTTCTCCCTCAGAGTGTCTATAGTATACCATTATAAGACCACATGTGGAATGGACGTTGACTTCTTCCTCATAGAGTCTACATTTTATAGTTAAAATAACAATGGGGTAATTGGAAGTGAGTTCTTCCTCAAAGAGTCTTTGTTTTTGTTGGACACTTTATCATAGGGGTTAGACAGTGTGAGCCACCCAGAGGGTCAATATAATATTTTGAATGTTGACTGTGATGTGTTTTTCAAGCCAAAGAACATTCTTGGACTCGATCTTACTTGATTATTATATGGTCTTTTGAGACATCTATTTTTCTATTACACAGGGGATACAAATATTAGTCTATATCAGGAGATTTAATTATTCAATGGTTTGAATAATTAATAAATGTAAATGAATGTAGTTGGAAACTGTAGGATTATTTACTTTTGAGTACTTCTTGTTTATGCTTCATTTTTCATATCAACTGCTATATATATATATATTAACTAACAGTTAGGCACATATCTTTTGGTGGTTTCCTACTAGGATTAATATCCCACACTATCTAGGTCATGATTCTGGGCCCAAACAAGTTATATGGTTGTAGGTATAGATAAGGGAAAGAACCCTTCTTCATCAGGTAATTGATTTCTATAGAGATGGAGAGCATGAGACCAAGCTGAGGCTTGTGATGCTGTTGGAGTTTACTTAATTTTCAGTACTTTGGTTTTAGTATTTAATTTCTAGTATTGTGGATTTTTTGGCTAATTTCCATATACATGTGACATGCATCATTTATTTATATATGTTGCAGTTTTTTTACTACCATTCTTCCACTGTTTACTTCTGTTATATGGTTTTACTACTTCAACTATTTTTCATTATTGTTATTATAGTTTATTTATATTCCAATGAGGGAATAGTTTCCCCACTATCACACCCATGTCCCTAAATGCTATCTAGAAGCCTCTTGAATTCATGGAAATGCGCTTGAGGCAATGTGACCAACCAGGTATGGGGAACCTTTGGGCGGCAACCCAGAACCGGGACATTACAAAGTAGTATCAGAGGAGGTTTTTTTTCTTTGTCTTACTATTTATATCCTATATATAGGGATATGAAGGAATGGGTAGTTGGAAATAATCTATTCCTGAGAGTAACTAAACCGTGTACTGGGAAAAGCCAATTTACCTTGAATACTGTAATTTTTCTGGTTTTGCAATTGTTAGAGTTGATTTGATTTCACTATTGGGTGAATCACTTGTATTGTGCTGTTATTATTGATATTATTTAAGTTTTATTTCTTTTGAAACCCATTTAGATGAGGGTATTCCATCTCATTCATCATATAGAAACTTGATGGAGATCACATGTCATGCATTATTGCTATGCCATTTAGGGTGCATTACTGATTGCATGTTGTTGTGATAGAGGTTATTCTAAATATGCATGATGTTGTGATTGATTCCTTGATAGAATTACTACTATTTAATAGGGTATTACAAATATGTAATGTTTTATTTCATAAATGAAAAACTTTGGTCCCTGAGGTGTTATGGGCCCTCTTGGATTAGAATTTTGTGGATCATGTATGAACTTTAGTTTAATTTTGTCATGTTATGATATGAATAAGGATTCCAAACTTTGATTTGTGGGAGTATGGGCCCACACGGGTCGGAATTTTTCATTCTGCGATCAAAATTTTATGTTTTTAAGGGTTTCAAGGAAGTTTCAGAGGCCTACATTCCCGAAACCCAAACAACACTGCGTGTGGTGTTATGAACACATGCCATGTGTTCTTATGTTATGGAAGAAACATGTTTTCTTAAGTACACACCGTTTTTTGTGAGTACATTCTATGTAGTGATTAACCATGTGACTGACTGTGTGAGTAGAGACACATGTTGATAAATGTTTGGTGGAACATGCTGTATACTGAGAGTACATTCCGTGCTAAAGAGGACATGTCTCTGACCATGTGACTGACAACACATGTGATTATAAATTAAGTGGTACACACCGTGTTCAGGGTGAACACACCATTTAGTGTTACCTAGGAGAGAATTGTGTGGTTTTATTGTGTAAAAGAGCTCATAAAGTAGGGAAAATTCATGTACACACCATGTCATAGGAGTAACATGCCATGTGTAGGGGTGTTACATGACCAGTTTTGGCAGGAGAACAATCCCATGTCAAAAGCTTAAGGTAACACACCATATAGGGTTTATATACACCATGTACCCATGTTTTATAAAACATGATTGTTTTTCTCCTCATGTTCATTTCTTGTACTTCAAAATTTCATTCCTTGATAATCTTGAACTGAGGTGTGTGATTGAACTTATCAAGTCATGACACTGAGACATCCTCCGGTTTTATGCCTTTTACGAGGCAAAAATCAGACACAGAAAATGGTAGATTAGGGGCTACCAGCAGATCCTCCCATCATTCCTATCTTGGAACCAACTATTTTACCAGACACAGGTGATGATTCACAGTTCTGAGAAGGATTCACGAGGTTTATGAAAACCGACCAGGGAGCACCGCATCCTACCCCATCCATGGTAGAGTTGATAAAGGTTTTTCAATAGCAGTATCCTCCCACTTTCTTAGAGGATGGAGGACCTTAGGCTATAGATTCATGGTTAAAAGCCATGATGTCTATATTTTAGTATCTCGAGACACCTCTTGAAAGGAGGGCTAAACTCACAACCTACATGCTTAGAGATTCTTCCAAGAGATGGTGGTATATGATATCACAGGTGGTAAACCAATGAGTTATGGCTTGGGATGAGTTCTAGAGAACTTTCTATGACTTTTTTCTACTTGGAGACCTTGATGGAAAACCAAGATGAATATTTCATGCGTCTGGAATAGGTTACTCTTTCATTCGTGGAGTATTCTTCTCGCTTCACAGAGTTGTAGCACTTTACACCCATTCTGGGGGGAGATGAGTGATTTCTGGCTAGGATGATTGACGATAGTCTCAAACATGAAATACGATCCTAGGTGAACAAATTCAGGTTGACTTTCATATCTTCTATAGTTATCTAGGTGCTGATCACTAATAATAATTTGAGAGAGTATGGAGCTGTGAGACAAGTTGGTTTGGTATCCAGAGTTGGTTATCCTCCGACTGATAGTAGTAAGTGCTGTAGGAAGTCTATGCGTGGAGATCCGAGTATATGGGATACTACTTCATGTAGCAAGGTGGTATACTACAAGTGTGGTAAGAGTCGGAATACAAGACCTCAGTTCCTGAGAGACCCAGTTGAGTGCTGATATTGTGGCAAGATGTGCCATCTTTAGTGTTTTTTTAAGTTTTTCTCACAAGCAGCTGGTGATTTGAGTTTTTATCGGACTCCATGTTCAAGAGAAGGACCACTAGTTTATCATCAGTATGGTAACTGGAGCTTCTCCAGCCGTTCAGGCTAAGGTGGAGGTCATGACCATCATATCCAGTTAGTAGGATTTTAGTGATATCAGGGTGGATTAGTTTAGGGTAGTCAAACAGGGTCATAGAGCCACAGTGCATGTCAAAAATTTTCAGTGGAGCAGACCCAACAGAAGTAGGACCCCAGACCCTCTACGGTTATAGGTACGATTCTAGTTTCCTTAGTTTAATCTTATTCTCTTTTTGATAAAGGGGATTCCCATTGTTTTATATCTATTTCCATTTTGGAGATCTTTGGTTTCTGTATCATTAGTTCTGAGGATGTTATGATGCTAGATTCTGTTGGGGCTTAGGATGACTAGTGTACATCAGTGCAAGTAGTTCCCTATTGAGGTTGGTGGGTGCCACTTCTTATGGGACCTATATGTCTTATAAATAACAGGCTTCGATGTCATTCTCAGAATGGACTGGTTGGTATCTTTCTAGTACTTTGGTGACTGCTATCATTGAAGGGTGAGTTTCACATCACTAGAGGGTGGGTCCTTCCTACATAAGGGAGAATGGGATGTCCAGGAAAGCAGAGCTAGACCCAAGCAGCATGGGTTGGGAGAAACTACCACCTAGATTTCCAATCTATATCTGGATGACCTGGGGACTTCATAGATGGACTTTCCTCCAGTGGTGGATCATTTTAGGGATGTCTTTTCATATGAATTTTTAGGTTTACATCTAGAGTGAGAGGTAGATTTATCTTTTGAGATTATGCTAGGAGCAACAACGGTGTCTATTCCTTATTATAGGATGGATACACTAGAGTTATATGAGATCAAGAAGTAGTTAGAAGAGTTACATGCAAAGAGTTTAATCCGACATAGTACTTCTCCTTGGGGTTCACCTGTCCTTTTTGTGAATAAGGAAAATAGTACCCTTAGACATTGTGTGGATTATCTGAATTTAAACCAGTTTATGGTCAAAAAACAATATCCCTTACCAAGTATTGATTATCTCTTTGATAATATTTGAGGATGATGGGTGTTCTCAAAGATTGACTTGAGATCCAGTTATCCTCAGCTGTGCGATAGACCATCATATATACCTCTTACAAACTTTAGGAGTAGGTATGATCTATAGGAGTATGTGGTTTTACTATTCCGTCTCATGAACGCGCGAGTAGTTTTCATGGCACTGATAAACTGAGTGTTCCATCCTTACTTGAATTATTTTTTGATAGTCTTGATGGATAATATCTTGGTGTACACTCACACTCAACATGACCATGCCACCCACCTTGAGATAATTTTGAGTACATCGAGAGAGCATCAATTATATGCTAAGTTCTCAAAATTCCACTCTTGGATGGACTAGATTCACTTCTTGGGTCATGTTATCTCAGAGATAGAAGTATCAGTAGACCTGGATAAAGTGAGATAAGTAGTTTCCTTGTACCAGCCAAAGAACTTCTTTTAGGTATGTAGTTTTCTGGGACTAGATGGTTACTATAAACACTTTATACAAGCCTTTTCATGCTTAGAAGTTCCACTGACGGGCTTGAATAATAATGGTGAAATGTACTTGTGTACAGAATCCTATGATTTAGAATTTCAGGAGTTGAAAGGGAGATTGAATTCAGCACTGATACTGATTTTTCTGGAGCCATGAAGGAGTTGCACCGTTTACTATGATGCATCAAGTATCATATTGGATACATTATCTATGCAGTTGTGCATGATTAATTCTATTGGATACATTATTTATTGGGAGATAATTTTATAGTTTTCACTAAACAAAAAAGTCTGAAGTATATATTTACTCAGTATGATCTGAATTTGAGACAGCGAAGGTGGGTTGAGTACCTTAAGTATTTTGACATTGAGATTGCCTATACGCCTAGGAATGTCAATGAAGTGGATGATGCATTGAGAAGGAGGACTCATATATAGGCAGTTCAAGAGGCTAGAATTGAGTGGTAGCTTATGGATCTATTTTTTGAGACGTATTTGGAGGTGCACGACAGACAGGGGCATACATTTCTTTCTTCTTTAATTGTTACCTCTACTCTTATGGACTGAGTGCGAATGAGTCTGTTATCAGATTCCAAAGGCCTAGTCCTATGAGAGAGTGTATCAGGAGAGAAATCTACTCCTAGGTGGACCATAAGAAAGGATGACATATTCCGTTTTCATGGACACGTATGGGTGTTAGAAGACATATGTGAGGAAATTTTGTAAGATTATCATTCCTCAGTTTGGGAAGTTAATCTTGGTGTCACCAAGATGTATCGAGATGTACACAATCAGTATTGGTGGCCAGGTATGAAGAGAGATATTGTTAGTTTTGTGATGAGATGTTACACTTGTCAGCAGGTTAAGGCGGAGTATCAGCAACAAGAAGAGATTTTATAGTAGTTACCCATTCCCGAGTGAAAGTAGAATGATGTCATGATAGATTTTGTGATGGGGTTACTGAGGTCACCTCAAGGGAATGATCCAGTTTGGGTTTCCATTGACAGACTTATAAAGGTCGAAAACTTCTTATAGATCAAGGAGACCTTTAGTGTTGATGATTTTGGATTGTTTTATATCTGAGAGATTGTACATTTTCATGGGGTTCTGCACTCTATCATTTTATACATGGACACCCAATCTACTTCTCATGTCTGGAAGGGACTACATAGAGCTTTGGGTACACATGTACTTCTAAGTATAGAATACCATCCCATATAGATGGCCAGTCTGAGCACACGATTCATGTGTTGGAGGACATGCTTTGATCATGCGTCCTAGATTTCAGGGGTGCTTGGGAGAGACATATACCCCTAGTGTATTTTTCCTACAAAAAAATTTCTAGGAGACTATTCAAATGACACCTTATGAGGATTTGTACAGTAGGCCATGTCGGTCACCCCTACATTTGCTGGAGATAGGAGAGGCAGCTATGCTAGGACCTCGTCTTATCTAAGAGACCACTGAGCAGGTGGAGTTGATTTGGAAGAGGATGGATACTACATAGTCCTACCCAAAATCTTATGCTGATCAATGGACATGACTTCTAGAGTTCGTGGTCTGAGATCAAGTTTTCTTACTTGTCACATAGAGGCTGGGATATTGGGTGATTAGAAGACAAGGAAATCTTTAACCGAGATACATCGAGCCTTTTTTGGTTTTGGAGAGAGTCGGGCCGGTTTCCTATCATTTGTAGTTACCTCAAAGGTATCAGACTATGCACGACATCTTCCACGTTTCTCAGCTACAACATTACTTTTCGGTAGCGTGTCACATTTTTCAACCCGAGTCGGTTGAGTTGGTTTTGGATACATCCTTTCAGGATCACCCTATATGGATTTTGGATCATAGTACAAAGGTTCTATGTGGTCATTCTGTTCCTCTGGTACAGATTCTATAGTAACATAGGTGAGTACATGACGAGACTTGGGAGAGGGAGGTGACGTTTGATCATAGTGGCCAGATTTGTTTGATGTTTATTCTTCTCCACCCTTGGAAGGGAAATTTGGGTACAAATCTATTTAAAGGGGGAAGTTTGTAAGAACCCAGATCTTTATTTAAAGTATGGATTTCAATTTAGGATTTTTTTGAGGAAAAAAGAGGATTTTTGAAATTTTTTAAGTACACACTGTTTACTCTTGATTATACGCCATATACCTGGTTTCCGCATATATCCGTGTACTTCCAATGTAACGGACGAGTACATGGCCATGTGGACCACTTAAACTGGGGGTCGGTTGAGGTCAGTACACAATGTGTACATTAAATGAACACACATTGTATTTTTATTTTTATTTGATTAATCAAACTATGGTTGCATCTCATCTCCAAAACTTGTTGCTTCTTCCTGTGTCTCATATAGGAGAGAAACGTACGATCGAGAATCTTCAAGTGCCTCCCGTTCCTATATACGAGATCCGATTGAGATGCTGCTAGGTGTATTGAATTCCCACCGGTGAGTTCTATATTTACCTAGAGTCTCTCTACCTGATTTCTCCTCTCTCATGTATTGAGGGTTGAATTTTTTTAACTTTTTGTAGATATAACATGTTCTAGGTCGATTCAAGGGCTGAAGTTCAAGAGTTTTCATAGTACAACATCGATGTAGGTGGTTTGTTTCCTTTTTGAGTTTTTTTGAGTTATATATGACTAAGTGTCGATTTCACATGATTTGAGTATTTCATGTTAATGAATTGAACCATGATATCATCTTCCTTATATTGATTGACATATTAAAGGTTTATATTGATATATTATACTAAATTTTATGTTTAGGAGACACCCCGTGGGTGTGTTTCCTAGTTTGAATATATATGGACATTTGGTCTAGGTTTTTTATGAGGAAGACCTAGTTTCCTTTCCTTTATTGTTAGGTTAGAATTTATTTCTTATTTGATTTTTGTTAGATTACTTTGTTATACATTTTAGTTGCTTATCCATGTAATTGTTGAGATTAATTTGGGATGTTTGATATCGTTTTCATATTATTGTGTTACATAAGGCTATTAGAACCTTGTGTAGTTAGACCATCAGGGGAATTGACGTTGAGGGATTCCCCATAGTGCCTGTTATTTTTACGTTATAATACCATAGGGGGATTGGAGATGAGTTCCCCCTCAGAGCATCTATAATATACCATTACAAGACCATAAGGGGGATTAACGGTGAGTTCTCCATCACAATGTCTATAGTATACTGTTAGAAGACCACATGGGAAATGGACGTTGAGTGATTCCTCAGAGAGTCTATAGTTTATCGTTAAAAGACCACATGGGAAATTGATGGTGAGTGTATCCTCAGAGATTATTTGTTTTTGTTGGACACTTGATCATTGGGGTTAGACTATGTGAGCCACCCAAAAGATCCATGTGATATTTTTAATGTTGATTGTGATGATTCTTCTTATCCAAAGAACAATTTTGGACTCAGTCTTACTTGATTGTTAGATGGTCTTCTAAGATATCTATTTTTCTATTACACATGGGATAAAATGATTAGGATATATCCCAATAATTAATTATTAAATGGTTTGAATAATTAATAAATGTAAATGAATGTAGTTAGAAATTATAGTATTGTTTACTTTTGAGTATTTCCTTATTTATTGCTTCATTTTGCATATCGCCTGATATATATATTCACTAATAAGTATGCACGTATATTTTGGTAGTTTCCTACTGGAATTATTCTCACAACCTGTTCGGGTCATGCTTCTAGGCCTAAAATGATTATATGGTTGCAAGTATAGATAAAGGAAAGCACTCTTCTTCATCAGGTACTTGATAGTTGTGGAGCTGTAGAGCATTGGACCAAGGAGAAACTTGTGATGCTGTTGGAGTTTACTTACTTTTCAGTACTGTGGTTTTAGTATTTCATTTCCAGCATTTTGACTTATTTGGATGATTTATTAGATACATGTGATATGCATCATTTATTTATATATTCTACAGTTGTTTTACTATCAATAATATGATATTTACTTCTGTTGTATGGTTTTACTTCTTCCTATGTTGTTTATTATTGTAATTACATTGTATTTATCTTCCAATGAGGGCATAGATTCCCCACTATCACACTCAATCTCATCATTATTAGCTGACATCCTCTAAAATTTGGGGAAATGCGCTTGAGTCCATGTGACCAACCAAGTATGGGAACCTTTGGGTGGGACCTGAAACTGGGGCGTCACAAAATTCATAGTAATGTTAATCAAGGTATATTCATAATCATGACATGAACAAATGTTTATGAGAACATGATAATAATAAAAACATGAACATAAACATATGGTAACATGAGATTTATTTTAAACCATACAAAAAAATATAAAATATAATTATTTGGAGTAATAGAATAATTATTAGTAGTTCATAAGATATGAATCATAATTAAATCAATAAAATGATTCATGAGAGCATAATAGTGGAATAAGACATAGAGTTTCTACATACACATAAGCATAAAAAATGATATCTTTAATAGTCAGGTCTCATTGTAAAAAACATATTAGAGCATTCCATGGGTTGATGCAACTCCTAGGTTGGATAAAACACTATCCTATGGGGCATCCCTTTTCTCATAGTGGAATGGGTTTACTCCCTAAATCTTTATAGTAGTCAAGGTTTACTCCCAAGACCATTAGAGTATAAAATATAACTTACTAAACCAGGTTCACTCCCCATACCATTCATATCTATCTCATGTGATATAAATCATTACTCAATGTATTGAAGGGAGATATAGGTCACACCCATTATTAATTATAACATAACTAATATCGTTAGTTATAATGTAAGAATTTAATGTGGTTACAACATAACCACCATCATATAATGGGAATAATACATATATGTTCCATAAGATCATAAAATAGTCCCTATATCATATCCATGGATATTAAATTGATTTCATAACCATTTCATTATAAAATAACCACTAGAAAATATATATGCTTCATTTTCATTTAAAAAATTCACCATATTATAACACATGAAAAGAAATGGGTTTTATGGACATTTTATCATGGTATGACCCGCTGAAGAGTAAAAAATTTCCTAAAACTTATTTCATCATGAGAATAATCAAATTAGGAAAATAATATTAATGGTATCCTTAGTTAATATCCCCAAAAAATCATAAGTTACATTAGATGATTTCATTATATATGGAAAATGATTTTGATTGATAAATTTCTTGGAATAGTTATTTGGGAAGATATTTTTTTTTAAAAAATCATATCATTATAACTATAAAATTCATTATACATTTTGAAAATATTTTAATTTGAAACTATCCTTTGAAATAAATAATGTATTCTTTAAAAATCACTTAAAACATTTCTTGAGGAATATTTCCTTTCCACTTTTTAAAACATTTTCGAATCCTTTTTTTAGATTGAAATAATTTATATAAAAATTTAACATAGATTTATAAAAATATTTTCATAAAAAATAACACTGAAAACATATAAGGTAACCTATAAAAATTTTTATGTTCATGATATATAGAAATTTTGTTCTTATCATGCATGTTAAAAGTAATATTCTATTTACATTTTTTATAAAATAAAAACAAGGGTTGTTCAAAAAATTACATTAATATTCCATTCTATATATTTTATAAAATTTCAATAATTGGTAAAAATATCATTAATAAACAATTTTAAAAAAATTATAAATATTTTTGAATTTTTTAGGAGACATGGTTTTTGAATAAAAAATATTTTTGAATGAAGTGAGAAATAGAGTTAGATGTTATTAAAATAATACCTCAAATATTTTAAGTACCAATGAGTGGATAAATGATACTATTATTTTAAAATATCACAAATAAATATAGCATAATAAAATTAGTTATTTTTCATGAGATATGGATAATAATATTTTATCATTGGAATCATAATCATAAATGATCCCAATAAATAACGAGATTGTAACATACAATCTTTAGTACTTTGGTAACTTTGAATTTTAATCCCCATCAAGGAATAAAATTAAATGAAAAATAATATATCTTGAGGAAAAATAAATTAAATATATTATATATAAATGTGTATTTTTAATCACCTCTGAAAATAATACAGGTTTAGAGCACAAAATATGTCTCAAAGAAGTACAATATCGACCAAAATCCCTTATTGATTTAGAATGATTTCAACTGTACACCCCATGAAATATAAATACTAAAATTTATACATATATACGAATAGTTTTCATCATAATAATCCTAAAATATATTATTTTTCTATATGCACGCTTCAGAGAATAAATCGGTGGTTCATATCGAATGTGTCTCATCAAAGTAAAAAAGTTAGAGGATAATCCCTTAACACTTTAGTAATATTTTGAATAGTAATCCCCAATAAAGAATAAAATAGAATTAAAAATTAAATATTTTTAAAACTAATAGATTCGTGATATAACATGTCACATTTTCAATATATACAAAACAAAAAATAAATGAGGGGTAAATTTAATTATGTCTCCCAAAAATAGAAGAGAGACTAGAAATACCTTACTGTAAGTTTCAACTTCCTTTGTACACATTAGAACCTACAGTATAATAAATACAACATTATTATAATTATTTTAAATGAAAATAAATATATAAATCATAACATATATAATTTAAATATGTAATTTTATTACACATTTATGAACAATTCAACGTGAATGGTATGTTTTGGGTAATAACTACTTTGCATTTCGTATATGTTTTAATTTTTAATTTTTGGTCTTACTACATTGATCATGGTTCAATAATATCTAGAATAATTATCATGAAATAATTATAACTTTTTTAAATCTATTTTACTTTTAAAACCAATCATTAATTATGTATTTGAGAAATGAGGTACATTAAGATATTAGAGAAGGTATATCATACATACAAATATGTTACATTTCCATTATTCAATGATCATTACAAAAATAAGGTATGTAATACTAAATAATTATATAATTATAATTAAATAATAATGAAAACCTTATTTCTTTTAAATATACTTAAACAAAACATTCATTTGGTGAGGCTATTAAATGACAGTCACATCGCATCGTGAAGGCAGTGGTCCACATGTACATGACCGATGCTATCATCATTTATTGACTGAAATTGTATGAAATAAAGCGATTTATTATATTATAAGAGTGATAAATATGACATTAATATAATAATTATTTCATTTATATCACATATATTTATCATTATAATCTTTCATGTAAATAATAAATGAAAAATTAATGATATCCCTTTCGAGAGGTGGTTGTCCTTCGTAGAAACGAATGATGTTATCGTATCCCCAACTGATTGGAAATTTAAAAAGGTATATGTGATTAAATGAATCTAGGAATATAATAATGTTATAAATATCATATATATTCTTTATATCCATCATCATAAACAACTGTGAGAGGTAGTAATAGAAAATTGAACGGCATCAGTTCGCATGGCGGGTGTCCTCTGTACAGACGAATGATGAATTCATTACCCATTTGATTGATGTTGAGATTGTTACAGGTGATGAACATAACATAAAAAATATAATTATATATAATATACTTATTTTATAATACAATAATATAATAATAACAATTTATGGATGTTTAGGATGAAATTAAACAGAAATGCTCGTTAATGAATGATACATCTTCTTCTGGTATTCTAAAATGGATTGCACCAAAATCCTTCTTTGATAGATTTATTTCAAAATTAAGAATTATATGATGATATCTGAGAATTTGGTATGTTATTTGGGTATTTATTCTCTGAAAAAAAAATTTAGAAGGTGTTAATAGGATAGAAGGGAGGGTGGCATTTTACAAGTGATGTGAGTGACACAGTTGTAATTTTTTGAAAGAAATAGTTCCTCCCAAAAACATTTCATGTTAGAAGGATCCAATATTGGACCATTCACTATCCTATAATATACATGATCGATTTATTTCTATTAAATTTTGTTTTATAGGCTTTTGGAAATTTTTATCCCTTCTCGTTTTAGTTTATCCCCTATTATAACCATTTTAACGTTAACTACAGTAAATACTTTTTACTATTGTTACTATTCATTATTGTCACAAATTATTTTGTACTTATTTGATAATATAAATTGTTTTTATTCTAAATATGAATTCATTTTCCAAAATAAATTCACCAAATTAGAGATATTATTTTAAAAATAATCCCACATACGTGATGAGAAAGTGGGTTTTAAAGAAAAATGTTTAAAAGTTTACAGTGTTATTATATCAAATTTCATTATGAAATTGTTTAAAATTTACTAAATTGGATTACAATATATTTAATTTATATAATATTACTTCAAAAACAATTAAATATATAATTTTAGTATATAAATAATTTCAAAGAAAATATATTTTTCAATTAAAATTCGGTATTTTTCTCTATTTACCAAAAACAAATATCTATTCAGAAAATTGTCAATATTTATCCGTAATATAATTTTGAAAATTCTCATTTAAAAAATTATGTTTATTTTTAAAAATATTTTTTATAAAACTAGAAGAAATTAAATTTGAGGCAAAATTTGCAGACGAAATGAAAAATTTGGTTTTTGAAAAGTGTAATTTTCATGAACAAGAATATTTTATGTTAACTATATATATAATAATAATTGTATGAATATTAATTAAAATTTAAAAAAATATAATATATAAATTTCTTTTAAGAAATCCCACCTTAGCTCTTATTTAAATTAATTAAAATAGAGGAATATTATGGACTTTAAAATAGTTTTCCTAAAAAACTACTAATGAAACCCAAAAATAAACTTATAATAACATTAAATATAAAGTTAATTAAAAAGTAATAAATGGTATTTAATATAATTAAATAATACAAATATTACTTTAAAACATAATTGCTAATTTAGTTTTCTTAATTTCTTGAAAATAATTTGTAGTTTTACAAAAATCTATATTTTTACTATTCACTAAGAAATAAATACTTTCAAAAAATTTAAAATATTGCATGATTAGTTAATTTAGAAATTTTTAACCAAAAATGATTTTAATTTTATCAAATAAATTTTCAATGATATTTATAAATAAATTATAATAGTTTCTAATAAAAAATTTATTTTTGAAGAAAACTTGTTTTTCATGAATATAATAACTTCAAAAAAAATTGATTAATTATTTACTAAGTGTTTATAAATAAATTTATATTGATTATATATGTATATTTTTTAATATAGTTAATACTATTCTTACACACCTATTTAATGGATAGGTTATAATAGATACATTTAATATAATATTATTTCATTGTTCACTAAAGCTTGGCTTCACATGTCATGAATGCTATCAAAGAAACACATTGTAACGACCCATACCTTTGAAATAATAATTTTTTCCTTTAAATGTTTTTTAATTTATTTTACATAATAAAACAATTTTTCTTTAGTAATGAAGTAATATTTATAGAGTATAAAGGGAAATATGACCATCAAGATTTGACCATTATATGACCACTGATTAATATGATAGTTGATAATATACCCTTGGTTGATAATTTTACCATTATATTCAGTGTTCATAAGTAGTAATGAAATACGATAATTTATAAAAAAAGGAGTATCGATGAACTCAATAGGCATAGTCATTCTATTTCAAGCCCATTTTTCTAAACATGGGAGATAGGTATCAACACTAGGGTTTGACCTTGAGGAATCCCATATTGATCATTGACAAGTGAAGCTTTAATGAAATTTACTAATATATAAGTTCAAGTTAGTAGAGATTACCACTCAGTCGATGTTAGCTGAAGAACCCACAAAACAACCAGCATCGCACACCTTACCCTCTGGGTGTATGCGAGTGTAATAAGGGGTTACATATATTGACATTATTAACATATTATGTAAATTCATTTATATAAAAAATTATTCTATCATTTACTCTTCAGAATAGTTTTTCCTAATAAAATATATTTTTAATTGATATGAATTTGAAAATTATAATTTTAGAACCAAATAAAACATGCATGTATTTTTAAAAATATGTACATTTTTTATAATAAGCCAAGTAATTCTAAATATTATTATTTTTAATTAAATAGTAATTTAAAAAACATTTAATTAAATGATAAAAGATAAAATAATTTTATAATTCCCTAGGAAATTTTTTATAAGTTTCTTCAATTTGACCATGCTTTAAAAAGATATTTTTATTTAAATAAGGATACTTATAAATAAAATTAAAAATTATAATATTTGTAGAATTGTTCTTATAAATGAATTATCATTTTTAAACTTATAAAATCAAATTTTGGTTAATGTTAATTTATGAGGATTTCCTAAAATACATTACTTTTTTTGTGAATAGTAAAAAATAAAATTTTAGGGTTACCAAATATTTTATGATATCATATTTATTTCATAATGATGTAATAATTATTTAAACACAATCCATGACTTAAATAATATTATTTTATTAATATTTTGTATTTTAGTTGATTATATTCTATTTCTAAATCTATAAGATACTTTTCAAAGTCTAAAAATGAAAATGAGATTTTTTGAAAACATTAGTTTGTGTAATAAATAAATTCCCATGAAAAAATAAGTATTTCAAAATTATGTTCTATTTTGGTGTATTAAAATAACATAAACTGCGACCAAAATTTCCAAAATCATGAGAATACCCCACAGTTATGCAAATGGTTTTTCATTTTCCAAAACATATCTTTCTATAGCCTATATTTGGAAAATATTAAACAAATCCTACACTTATCCAATAAATACCCACCAATTTCCCCATTTACATTCAAACTAAATCCAACCTCTATGATGTTATGCTGGTTTATTTCTCCCATGGAGTCCCCCCAAGGTGTTCTCAAGTCCCCAAGGTTCTATCCATATGTTTTAGGAACAACAATTCCAGATTAGAGAAAATATTATCTTATCATTTCTATTCAAGTTAACCTTTTATGGTATATACTAAAATTTCCAAAATAAGTTACATTTTCAACTTTAATTTATCCCATTAATGTAAAAATATTATTTTATAAATGAGGGACCCTCATCTCCTCCCATTTTCCCTTTTCTCAAAACTTATTTTATAACTGTCATGCTATCTAATTTTTTTTCTCTAATTTTCTTCTTTCACATAAGAAATTATATTTTCATTAATTTCAATACCCAAACATATTTAATTTTCAATATTTTCTCAAGTATATTTAAAAATTACTTTTGATTCATGTATTTAAATATATGAAAATAACATTTCCTTTCATGTGTTGAAAATGGAATAATGATCACGTCTTTATGCTCTTTGTTATTTTAATATTTTGATAAGAAACCCATTATATATTATACATGTTTTGTTAATGAAATAATTTATTATGATCACAATTGATCACATGAAATTAAGATATATGAAGGGTTCACCTAGATAGATCTCTGATGCATTAGTTAAAGAATTTAATCTCTAGAGATTACATGTTTTACGATAACTTGGTGAATAAACATGGTAATTTTCATTTACGACAGCTTGGTGATATAACATGGTGATATAAATATAAATTTATAATTTACATGTTGTAGCCACATTACAATTCTATGATTCATGTTATTATTATTATTATTACATGCCACTTGATCATTCCTTATCTTTATGCCTTACATTATTATTGTTATGTCTCAAGATCACATGTTATATCTCTCTATTGTTTATTTATTTACTGAGATTTATACTCACCCCATTTCTTTGATGTATGTACATAGGTTATAATATGTAGTAAATATTACTTAGAGTGGACGCATGAATATTTCATTTAAGTTAATTTGGAATAATGATTTATTTTTTCTTGTATTATGTTCTTAATTTCCAAGAAATTGAACATTAAAATATCCTCTATTTGTACCATATAAATGAATATTTTATTTAATATTTTTTATGGATTTTATAGTTGGTATTAGAGGATAGTTTAGTTATTAGTGGATATTAGGACATCAAATATTTTGGAAGAACCATATAGAAAATTCTAAATATTGGAAAACATTGTTGTATTTGGTTGATGTATTAAGTAAGTGGATTCCAAATAAATACATCCCTATATAGATACAAACATGTGGATGTGGCTCTGTAATAGTTGTATATAGGGGTTACACCTAAAAACACAACATTGAGAAAGACTCAAATGGGAACGGGTGCACGAAAATGCACCTTAATACCATCCTACTTTGTAACTCTCGGGGGATATGTATAGTTAATCAAAATATTTTTATGAACAATTATGAAGGATATATATATATATATATGAATTTATTTTTATTAGATGATATTAATAACATATTTAAGCATGATGTGTTACAAAATAAAATCCATTTAGAATTATATGGTTTATAAAAATAACACATTTCTCACTAATGTTTTCTTCTTTTATTAAATAGATGGAAATAAGAGGAACTGTTTAAATGATGATAGAAATGGATGATGCATTAATTCCACTCTAATGGAATCTACAATGGGAAAATTCATAAGGATGATGAATAAACTAACTTGAGTTATGAAAATTAACTTGATTCTTGTTGAGAGATCAGATTCACCTAAAAGGGAGTAGCTTTTCTTTGAGTATATCATATATTGATAGATGCCTTCTTTGAGTGGATCTACTTACCCATTGATTTCTGAACAATGGATAAGATCTATAGATAATATATTGTATGTATTCAACTATTTAGACAAAGAGAAATTTAACATGGCTGTTTACATCTTATAGGGACAAACTGATCATTGGTGGACACTAATTAAAAAAATAAAGTCAAGACTGGAGACTGATTCTATGGAGTTGGGAGTGCTCAGGGGGGATATTTCCCAAAAAATATTTCCCCTAATCAATGTGAATGAAAATGGAGATAGAATTATTAGTGCTAATGCATATTGAAAATGAACCAGTAGAAATATATTTGATGAACTTTACAAGGCATTCTCAATACACCTCTAGCTCTGTTGTGGAACTTATGGGAAAGGTTGACTTATTCATTGGCAGACTATGACCCCATCTATAGAGGAATCTAGAAAATCATGACTATAGAAGATATAAGAAGATAGTGAAGAGTGATATGAAGGATGAAAAAAAGTGTGAAGATATGTAGCTATCATATAGATTGATTGATAGAAGAGAACTATAGAACAAAAATCTGGGAGGAACATTTATAATGGAATAGGTTCAAAGAAAGTGCAATGTTCCACATGAAAAAATATGGGAAGAAGAATTTGGGGAATGTAACACCCCCAAATGATAAAGGATTAAATGACTAAATGATATGACTGATGTCAACAAGGTGCACCTTCCTTTTCGGGAGCTTGCCTATTTAGAACTCTATAGTTAAAAGTGCTTGGCCTAGAGTGGTGATCAGGATGGGTGACCTTCTGGGAAGTTTCTCAGGAAGTGTGTGAGTGAAGAAAAAACACATTGGAAAGGACATGTGTTGGCCTGTGGGGACTATCATTAGTCAGGTGACACGTTCGGGCACGTGGGTGGGCCCTGGGGTGAGGACCACGTGTCTGCGGGGAAACTGATGGTACATGGTGGGCCAGGACCTGATGGCCACGTGAAGGCGGGGTGGTTGTTCTATCACTGGGACCGGGTTGTCATATTTTTTTATCAGAGGGGGATCCCAGCCTTAAGTGCGATGCACTGGCTGGGTTGAGATGTCGGGTCCACAAAAAAAACATTGTGCTCTAGGGGGGGGGGGGTTAATGTAACACCCCCAAATGATAAAGGTTTAAATGACTAAATGATATGACCCATGTCAATAAGGTGCACCTTCCTTTTTAAGAGCCTTCCTGTTCAGAACTCCAAAGTTAAGTGTGTTTGGCTTGGAGTAGTTATCAGTATGGGTGACCTTTTGGGAAGTTTTTCAGGATGTGTGTGAGTGAGGACAAAACACACTAGAAATAACATGTGTTGGCCTATGGGGACTATCATTAGTCAGATGACCAATTAGGGAACATGGGTGGGCCCCAGGGTGGAGACCATGTGTTTGTGGGACAACTGTTGGTACCTAGCGGGCCAGGACCTGACTGCCATGTTAAGATGGGGTGGTTGTGCTGTTACCAGGACCCAGTTGTCACAAGGAACTTCTTACTTTGTAGTGTAAAGTTCTTGATGTTTGGAAGGGACGGGAATATTGATAAAAACTATCACGGGGAGCTGAATCCTAAACTTATCAACCCTAATGATAAATGGAATATGGTGTAGACCAAGCCATAAGTACAATGCTTCAAGTGTGGATAGCTTGAGAAATTTTATAATCAATGTCCAAATTAGAAGAAAATGGAGGGGAACCACCATCAACATTAGAATAGGATAAGGGACCACAGTTAGGTAGTTTCTATCACAACAAAAGAAGCTAAGTCTATTAATGATATGGTGGCAGGTACAGTCGTTGTGCTCAAAAATCAATCATATACCTTTTTTGATTATTGTTATACTCATCCCTTTTTTTCATCCAATATTTCCAGGAACATAAAATCAGTCCCTGAATATCTATATGTATAGAGATTATTCAATACTTCTAATTAAATTATCCTAGAATCAACAACACATAAGAACCATAGAATTAACTTTATAAAGTACAATCTCATCATAAATCTAGTTTTCATTTCCATGGTGGAATTCTACATTAGACTAGGGATGGAATAGATCTAATTTTATAAGTCTAAGATCAATTACATATGTATGGAAATATCGGTAGTATTTAATGTAAAAATTGAAATTATTTTTAATAGATTAATATCTTGGACTAAGATTTTTCTTGAAGAACCTTATATACCCTTCATTATGGAGATGATCAGTGAAGAGGAAGAATAAAATAAATGTATAATGATAGATAATTTCCCCCTCATTTTGGAATACATTGAGTTATTTTATGAAGTGTTACATTGACCTTCTATAGAAATAGAGGTAGAGTTCTCCTATGGAATAATAATTGGATCCAAGACAATATCAAACACCCTATATAGAATGGAAAATACAGAGTTAGTTGAATAAATGAAACAACTTCAAGAACTTTTAGATAATGAGTTTATCCAACCAAGTGATTCTACTTTATGATAACATGTTCTATTTTTCAATAATAAGCCTGGATCAATGTGTCAAAGAATTTATCATAGAGAACTTTATTAGATCATAGTGAAGAACAAGTGTATTCTTCAAAGGATTGATAATTTATTTGACCAATTTTGTGGGGATCAATTATTTTCCATGATTGACCTCTAATCTGCATATTATCAACTGAGGGTGAAGAAAGAATATATTCAAAGACTACCTTATGAACAAGATAGGGGAATTATAAGGTTTTGTATTCCCATCAGATTGAATAATGTTCATGTGATGTTTATAGATTTGATGAATAGATTCCTTAAAGAATAACTTGATAACTTTTTGTTAGATTTTATTGATTATATTTTGATAAAATCCAAATTTCATTAGGATCATTTAAGTATTATCTCAAGAACTCTAAGTAATCTAGCATTATTTGGAAAATTCCAAAAATTTGAAAAATGTTTACAACATGTTGTATTCATGGGGAATATTATGACCAATAAAATAATCTTAGTTGACCATATGAATATAGAGGAAATAGAGGAGTGGAATCATCCTATAATAGTAACTAAGACTCATAGTTTCCTTGGTTAAAAAAAAATTATTGTTGTTTTTGAAATCCTTTTCATGAATTTCTAATCCACTAACCATGTTAACTCGAAAATGATCTATTTTCTTATGAAAAAAGGAGTATAAATAATGATTCCATGAACTAAAGAAGATGTTGGTTACGTATCATATGTTAACATGACCCTCTATCAGATAATGATTCATTATTTTTTAGCGATGCATCTCAGAAATTGCTTGCAAGATTCCTCATGAAAAATGACAGGGTGATTTCTTAATTATATTGATTGTTGAAGACTTATGAGAAGAATAATACTACGCATGACTGGGAGTTAGATTTGATATTTTTTCTATAAAAATATGGAGGAAATATATCAATGGTGAGAAATTTGAAAAATAAAAAGACCACTGATGTTTGAATTATATCATTACATAAAAGGAATTGAACATGATACAAGGAAGATGGTTTGATCATCTTAAATACTTTGATTTTAAATTCCTTATCACCCAGGAAGAGAAAATGATGATTTTGATTCATTAACCATGAAATACCATTTTGTGATAGAAATGATAGGATTCAAGGTTATCATTTTACCAATGATTTATTAAAACTGTACATGGGAATCATAAGGGAAGGTTAATCATAAACCCTAACCCAAATGACATTTCAACTATCCTTATTAGGTAAGATCAAGAAATTTTAAAGAGAATATCTATTTTACCCGGGAAGATAGAGGATGTGAGATGTTTCAAGAGTTAAAAATTGATAATAAAGTTGTAATGAAATTTCATACATGACTATCTATCATATCTATATATAAGATAAGGAAGAAGATGATGGATGATGCTCATATCTCTATATTCTCTATACATCCTAGAAGCACTAAAATGTATTGGGACCTTCGTGATCATTTTTGGTGGGATAATATGAAAAGGGATATTATAAGCATCTAACCTTAAACATGAAATAAAATAGTTAATTAAACTATAATTAAAATTCATGTATTCCAAAAGATAATTTTAGATTATATTTCTACAGAATTAGTTCATAACTCATAAATGAAAACACACAAGCACACAAAGTGGATATTAATAAAATAGTAATTATTTTTTCATAATATAATTTTTTTAATATAACACGAATTATTTTGAATTTTTTTTCACAACATTCATCATGGATTATTTTCTCTTTACCATACATAAACCCTATGAAAAACATTTCAAAACCTATGGTGAGCATAAAAATCTCAGTAAGGAACATAAAAATAAGGAAAGAAAACCATTAGTCTGTGAATAATTACAAACACATGAAAGATAAATTTATCACCATTAAAAGTAACATATACATACTTTATGAAAAAAACAAGGTTCCATAATACATATAAAACATAAATAAACCATTTATGTATTTGTTGAATCATTTTATTGACATACATACTTATTATTGTAACCCTCACAACTACCTTATGATTTGAAACCCTTATAGCTACGTTAGAGTATAACCCACTCGACTACCTTATGATGTAACCATCACAATTAGACTTGGAATGACCATTATAACCAACTTACAAAAAAAATATGAAATGAATTGGAGGGATATTATGGAACCACTAATATTCATAAAAAAATAACAATAACCAAAACATAATCATTAACCAAGAATACTTGAATCATAAATATTCTCCCTTGAGAAAATCACATATTAATGGAATACAACACACATACAAAAGAAAATTTTTTATTTGAAAATAAAAATGTAATATTATCAAGGAAACATAAAATAATTAATTATTAAGGAAATAGAGAAATCCTCCCACACCATATATAAAGATATATTACTTTTTAAATTTTGAAAAAATATAAATTGATAGTGGATTTTTAAATAAAAGTCCTCTACCTAAGGTCTTACTTACTTAAAACAAGTTAAATACCCCAGTATAATGGATTAAATATTTTTATTAATTTATTAAATAACCATATTCAATTTTATAATACCCTATGTTTTCCTTTTATAACATCTTTCCTCTCATTTTTTAATAATATTTTAATATTTTCAGTGTTTTGAGTGTATTTATATCACAGTTTCCAGGGTAGGTTCATTATGGATTTTCTTTTCAAATGGAAGAAAAAATCTAGAAGTGAAACAAAATTGTATTAATATGATTCCATAATTTTAAATGATAACATATATTGTTATTTTTGATATGAGTATGATTCATTAGATGAAACATCAAATATAAAAGTTTGGTTTATTTTGGCGGGGTTTGCCAACCATCACAAAGTACTTTTAATTTATTTAATGGTATGCCTATAAATTAGTGATAGAACATTAAAAAAGTGATAATATACATAATAAAATATTTTTTGACCATAGTAATTGTTTTTTGACTAGACTTGCAGAATGGAAAAGAAACTGAAAATTTGACATCCATGAAGGCGGTGAATCGACACGTCATGAATGATGCATTCATTTTCTAGAGTAAGAGGAGAAAAAGAGAGGTTTGATGATGTATATTAAATAAACCCAATAAAATTATTGTATATTTAATATAATTAAGTTATAATTTAACTTATATGAGGTAATTTGAGGAGAGAATTATAAAAGAAATGAAATTAAAAAGTAAATAAAAGAAAATGAAAGAGGATTAAACCTATTGAATTATTATCCTTGAAAACCTATTTAAGAGTGTTGGATATGGTATTTTCTTGAGAAAAACGGTTCATGGACGTGGGGGAGTGTATTGGAAAGTGTATATGGAATAATTTAGACATACTTCAATGATTTTGAGGTGTGAGGAGAATAGGTGGTGAGGGGGTGTTTATAGTGGAGGAGAGGGGTGTTTTTTGATAATTTTTTTCATTAATTTATTATTTTGGCTTGAGAATATTTATATATTTTATTCCTGAGACTAAATAAAGAAAATAAATAAGAGGAGATCAATATTATGGGATTAAATCATCCATTCATCATCCATTCATCATCCATGAATCAATAATTTGATTATTTATCTTAAACCACAAATTACTATATTTCACTATTCTCTAAAAAATCATCTATTTAAAAAAATCGAAAAAATTTAACCATAACTATTTTTAATCATGAATAATTTTAAAATGAAATATATTTTATGAAAATAATTTTCTAAATATTATAAATATATTTTTTAATCAAAATCATCCTTTAATAGAAAAATAATGATTTTATAATTATAACTGATTTTATAACACTTTGAAAAATCAATTAACGTCTCATAAAACAATATTATGATCATCAGAAAAAAAATTATGATTCTATTTTATGAAAATAAGTTTTTATTTTAAATCATTATATTAATTATATAATTATAAATAAACATTTATGTTTTATAGAAATACCAACTCTTTATTTATCATTTTTTAAAAATTAATTACATAAAACATGATATATTTATATAATATTTTAATTTGTAAGATGGTGAAATTTTATATTTGCTTTCTTGGGTGAGGTTACTATTCAATGTTCCGGTTTACTATTCATAAGGTTCATATTACTAATCCAAAGGTCAAAATTCTCTTTCATTGGTTTAGGTTCCTTAAATTCTAAATATAACACTTAGTTCATTATACATTTATATAGAATTTAAATATTTAATTCTATATTGAAATAAAATTATTTTATATATACTAGGGTGGTTAAAGAGATTTAGGAATTCACTGAAATGTACTAGGTATGTCATCACATGAATGTACAATGACCACTTCATTAAGGGGTATTTTAAGCACTACCCATACCAACATGGTAGTGGGACAATATCATTATGTACTTTGCCACTAGTCTCCCAAAAACATGCAAAGGAAATAATGTGATATGTTTTATAGTGGATTTTTTCACCGGGAATTCCCATCTTATTATTATTTGGGGGGATTTATATTTTAAAAAACATGACATGATTTACATAAAGGATGTGGTGAGTTTTCTTAGAGTGCCACAATATATCTTTTTTAATAGTGATATAAGGTTCAAATATAAATTATGAAGAAGTATCTAACATGATTTGAATACTAAATTGAATATCAATATGGTCCATCACCACCAAACTGATGGCTAATCATAAATGACTATTCATACACTTGAGGACATTCTAGGAACACACTCAATGAAATTTAAAGGTGGATGTGATCAATAACTTCCAATAGTTGAGTTCTTATAAAACATCAACTTCTATCTGAGTATTCAAATGGCACCCTAAAGAGTTATTTATGGGAAGTTATGTTGATATGAAAGCATGATAGGATAAATTTGGTGAGAGGAAATTTCTATTTCCCAATATTTGGCAACATATGACCGAAAAGGTTCATTCCATACAATATCATATAAATGCTGGCCAGAGTCAACAGAAGAGATACACTGAAAATCATCGAAGGGACTTGGAGTTTTAGGTTGGATATAATGTTTTCATTTAGATATCACTATAGAAGAGAGTCATGTGGTTTGGGTAGATAGGTATTCTTGTTCATAGGTATATTTACTTCTATGAAATCCATGCCCACATAAGAGTAGTGTCCAATCAACTCGAACTTCTACCAAATTATTCTAAAAATCATGAATCATTCCAATTATATCTCTTGATAAAGATCATAGTAGATCCCTCACATGTGATAAATCCCTAGGTGGAATAACTTTAACATTACCTATCCTATGAGGAGCATCTGGTGGAGATCTTGGCCCTTAGAGACAAGGTTATAGGCAACCAGACTACCCACCTTGTCAAATTTTTATGGAGGAACCTTATATATGATGAAGAGGTGTGGGAACCCGAGGAGACAATGAGACAAAAATATTCTCACCTTTTCTCAACTAAGACAATGTGTTGAAATTTCCAAGATAAAATTTTATAAGGGAATAAAAATGTATTTACCCAGACTTTTTAAATAATATTAATTTCCTAAAAATGTTTGTTATTTAAATTTACACAAAAAAACCATGTATATTTAATAATGAAGTTGTTTTTATTGATTATAAAAGGAAATTTTACCATCAAAGTTTAACCATTATTTAAATATTGGTTAAATATGATCATCGGTTAATATAACTATTGGAAAAAATACCATTTTTTGATAATTTTCCATTATAATTAGTGTTTATATGTAGAATTGACAAATGAACATTGATAAGAAATAGTGAATTGATGGCCTCCACTAGTAGAGTCATTCCATTTGAAACCTATTTTTTAGAACAAGGTTAGGAGGAATTTTCAATGGGGTTATACATTGACCAAGGCCAAGCTGAGCTTCAATAAGTAAAGCTTGAATGAAATCACCGACAAAATAATTTCAAGTTAGTGGAGATTACCACTAGTTCTCTATTAGTCAAGGTACCCCATGAATCTACCACCACTGCACGCCCTACCCTCCAAGATTATGTGAGTTTAATAAGGGGTTATGTGTCCATACATTAGTTATATAATTTCTAAATTCTTTTGTATAAATAGAAATTTTACTCCATCATTTTCTCTTCATAATATTTTTTCTTAATAAAATATATCTTTAATTGAGATGAAATTTATAATTTTATTTTAGGATGAAAATAAATTATACTTGTATTCTTTAGAAAAGATATACATTTTTAACAAAACAAGGTATTCTGAATAGTTTTTTAATGAAATAGTCTCTTAATACACTTTTACTTAAATGATAAATAATAAAATCTTTTTATAATTTCCTTTGGAATTCTTATAAGTTTCTTAATTTTTACTGTAGCTTAAAAAAATAATATTTTTAAATAAATAAGGATATTTAATAATATATGATAAAATTCCATTATTAAGAAAAACTTTCTGATAAACATAAAAACTGAAATCAGCACGTCATATTTAGGTTAGGGTTAATTTATGAGTATTTTCTAAAATACTTTATTTTTTTGTAAATAGTAAAAAAATATAGTTTTTGGGTTTTTGTATATTTTATGACATCATATTTACGTCATGATGATTTAATAACTATTTAAACACAATACAAGACTTATGTAATGAAATTTTATTAATATTATGTATTTTAATATATTTTATTCAATTTCTAGTGTTATAAGCTACTTTTTGAAGTAAAAAAATGAAAATTTTCTTTTTTTAATAATTAATTTGTAAAAAAATTAATTTTCCATGAAAATAAAAGTATTAAAAAAATAAAAATAATTTTTGGTGTTTTAAAATAACATAAAATTTCACTCAAATGTCTATACCCATAATAGAAAATTATGGGTAATCCAATGGTTTTTCATTTTACACAACCTAATTTTCGAAGACCTGTATTTGGAAAATATTATTCAAATCATTCAATTATCTTATAAATACCCACCCGTTTCTCCATTTCCATTTTCATCTAAATCCACCAACAATTATGATTTGGAAATTTTCCCCCCATAGAGTCTTCTAAGGTTTCCAAAACCCCCTAAGTTTCCATCCTCATGTTTTTGGAACAACAATCCAAGGTAATGGAAAATATTCACTTCTCTTTTCCATTAAAGTTCTATTTTTATGTGTTATATCCTCCAATTTCAAAAATATGGTATTTTTTCCACTTTAATTTATCCCATTATTGTGTGAAGCATTTTTTATGAATGATAGACCATTTTCTCCTCTAATTATTCCCTTTTGTAAAACCATGTTTTATAGTTGTTATGTAGTTGAATTTTCTTATCATATTTTTTACTTTTATATAAGAAAGTATCTTTTACTTTTATTTGAATAAATAGGCTAGTTTTTTAATAGGTACTAGACTAGATTTAAAAAATAAAATTTTAATTGGGGATTTACATATATTAAACTCACATTTCATTTCATGGGTAAAAACTTACATAATGATAATGTATTAAGCTCTTTTGTATGCCAAGATTTTTGATATAAAACTAATTCATTATTCTCTATAAGTTATTAACGAAATGATTTATTATGATCCATGTGGATCACATGAAATTAATACATCTAATGGGTTCTCTCTGATTATGATCCAATGCATTAGGCAAAGCCTTTAATCTCTATAGATTACTTGTTTTATGATACCTTGATGAATAACCTTGGTAATTTTCATTTACGACACCATAGTGATAAAAATTGATAATATGATTATTAATGTCTCATTAATGTGTTGTATCCACATTTCTACTTTATGATTCATGTTCTTATTATTATTACATACCACTTCATCATGAAATATTGTTATTACTTAAATTCTTATTATTATGTCCCTATATCACATTTTATATGTATCTCTTATTTATTCCCTTAATGGGATTTATGCTCACTGCTTTCCTTTAATATATTTCTTCAGGGTATACGATTGTGTAAATATACTTTTGGGTGAACCCATGTAGATGTACATCAAGTTTATTTAGAATAAATGTTTATATTTTCATGAAATATGTTTCTAATTTCCAAGAAAACAAATATTAAAAGATCCTGTATTTGTACCATTTAAATTGAAAGTTTATGTAATAAAAAATTAGGGATTCCATACAAGTTTTTTGTATAACACAAGATATCTAAAAATTTAAATTATTTTTGATAACATATATTCATACAATTTCAGTATCGCACATTATATACCCCATAAAATTAATTTATCCTTCAAAATTCATCACGATCATAAAAGGCTTAACATTTGAAAATTCATTCATAGAAACCGACTTCCAAAAAATGTTTAACAAAAAATACTCTTGAAAAAGTTAATGGGATGCTTGAAAATTATATAGGAAAAAATATTCTAGGTTTCTAAATACGAGTTAATATATTGATAATGAAAACATGTTCATAAACGAAAAAAACACCCAAATATTATTTGAGAGTGATAATGAACATTACATGGAGATATTTAATGAACTTAATGGAATAAACATAATAAGATTGAAAAGGGAAATTAAAATCATAAAAAATTATGATAATATCACAATGATTTATTTCAATAACCTTTTCCTAAAGTTTAAAAATTTCACAAGAATATATAATTACTTTATTTCATTCCATTTAAAATGCACAATCTCATCTATTGGTTATTCATTGATCAATATCAAATTCATTTATTAATATAATAAATAAAAGTGTATTTGTTATGTCCAAAGAACTAATGGATCATAATATCCATAAATTGAAAAATTATTATTTCCATCTATCTTCAGATTTTTTCACAACAAAAATTTTAGCACATGTTATCCAATATGGATAAATATTCATATGGTTAATTATTATATTAATATCTAAATCCGCATCCAACGTTCAAATCAAACCAATTCATAAATTTTTATACCAATTAACCTTCCAAAATATTAAAATCCAAATAAATATAATGAAGGAAATTAAATTCTTAAAAATTAACATAAAATTATTAAATAATAGATCATAATGTGTATCTTTATTATAATATAAAAGACATGGTAATTGATTGATATTGTATTATTTTGAAACTTGTAAATAGCCTAGATATCCAAAAAAATTTACTAAAACGAAAAATGGATCCTCAATCCTTACAAATATTATTGGATATATTCCATACATCCAAAATTTCAGTATTCTACATAATTAATATAAAAAACCATATTGTAAACAAATCCTTTATCCATTATACAATATTCAATATTATCCAATTTATTTTATCCATATAAATTATCTCATTATCAAAACTAAACACCATATTCTCAACTTCAATAACATATTATGGGTCATATTTCCTTCTTCAAAATACGGCCTTTCCATAAAATTACATTTACTGGTCAACATCACTATTGAAAATATTTTTGAAAACCCATAATGAAATACTTATACTTAAAAATAATTATATATTTCATCATTAATATAACATAATTCTTGTATTCCACTACATAAACACTACAATAATCCCACTTTATACTCATACCATTAAATAGGGATCATCATCCTATCCCCTAATAACTCATTCCTTTCACATTTCATTTGTAGTATCCTCATCATCAACAACAAAACCATTAATCCTATAACCTTTCTGATTTCCTTCATGTGATTTCCCCCTGGATAATGATTCAAAAAATGTCAATACATTCCACATTTAAAAAATTTATCTATTGATAATACATTTTGAAGACCAAAATTCTTATCCATTGTGTTAAATGAACTTTTTTTCCACAAGAAATTATATTCTTTGTTTCCTTCCTTTTAACACTTGAAAAATCATCTCTTTATGAGAGATAATCACTTGGGTGACTCATCCCATAATTTTAACATATATGAAATTGAATCTTCTTTACTTTAAACGATCTCTAATACCTAAAACTCTTAGATAACTCTATTATTGTCTTCTTTAGTGATTCTTGTAGTTGGTTATGGTTCACATTTTCAATATTTTTCAATGTTATCTGGTTATTAATAATCATAATATCATTTACTCAGATATTATTATGATATTTCTTCTCATTAGAAAATTTTCTACCCCATTTAATTTTAAAAGTTTATATCTAGTTCCAACCATTGACTTAAACCCAAAAATAATAGTGTGATTAACATTATTCATAGCGTGAATCAACATAATCATAAAAAATCCCTTATATAATTTTTAAATGAATAAACATTTTTTTAATCGATGACACGCTATGTTTATCCTAGGCCATTCATAGTCATAATATATTAAAATAATTCATTATGGTTCCTAAATAATTTGTGAATTTCAAAATAATATCCCATAGGATCGTTAAACTAGGTTTTCTACAAGGCCCATTTTATGCACTTGGTGACAATAAAGTCTAGTTTAATGAGCCCTTTTTATCGTTTATAACCTAAATTACTTATATTGAAAAATCACATCCACTTGTCCACTTATTCTATGTAGACCTAGATGTAATATATTTTAAAATCACTCACTTTCCCCTTCACTAAATTTCATGGAAATTTTACTATATATTGAATCATGTTTGGAATTATACTTAGAGTCATCCCTAAACATATCCATAGAAATATCCCAAATAATCATTGTAAATTTCAATCAACATACATTCCAATTTTTAACCAAAAATTTCCTATAATACCAACTTTTGAGATCCATAATTCTTATACATGGATATTATATCTTTTTTAAATGAATATAAAATAAATTACTCAAAAAAAATCCTCAAAACTACAATAGTTTAGTGCCTTGTTTAGATTATGTAAAAAATATGCATAATTTGGTGAAATATCTTCAATGTTTCCGACAATGATCTTACTAAGTAGAACTCTTCATATATTTTCCAAAATTAAATTCTTTCTTCATAACATGGGGAAAGAAATTATAAGAAACTATGAGTTCATATTATTATAATGTGTAAACAAAGGATATATTTTATCATAACATGAACTCAACTGTATTAGAAGATGGGCATAACATTAACATGAATATAAGGGTATTAGGACATGCAGATAACATTTAAAAACCATACCCTTCATATTAAAGATCATAATCTATGGACATGGAATAATTATTGGTAGTTCATAAGATATTAATCATAAAGAAATCAAAGAATATGAGAAATGAGAGCATAAAAATGGCACAAGACATATAATCCTGGAAAAAATATAAACAAATAAAATCATTTCTTAGTAGTCATGTATCAATTATAAAAACATATTATGGAACTCCATGGGTAGCTACACCTCTTGGGTGGGACCCATCGCCTTCCTCAGTAGTAACCCTTTCCTCATATTTGAATGGTTTCACTTTCTAAACTATCATAGCAGTCATGGTTCCCTCCTATGATAATCATAGTGGAAAAAGTACCTCACTAAACTTTGTTAACCCCTATTCATGTATTATCTATCTCATGAGATATAAATCATCACCCAATGTGTTATATGGATATATGGGTCTCAACCATCATTATTTGTTACATAACCATTTTCCATGGTTATAACATAACCACCGTTCATGGTTATAATGTAACTACTATCACATAATGGGAATCATACACATGTATTCCATAAGATCTTAAAAAATTAACCATATCATAACTCATGAAATATATAAAGCTTCATTAAAATTTTCACAAACAATTATCTATGTAAAAGAGACATGTTTCTTAATCATTTCCACATTTAATCATGGAATAACCCATAAAAAGCAGCAGGTTTCAAAACATTTTTTCATGGTATAACCCATGGAAGAGAAATTTGATTCACATAAATCATTTCATAATAATAAAGAAACATTTTGAGAAATAACTATAATGGTATTCTTGGATTATATCCCTAACGAATCATAATATACATCAAATGATGTCATCATAGATGGTAAATGATTTTGAATGATAAATATCATGGAATATTTCTCGAGAAAGATAAATCTTCTTTGAAAATAACTTTTTTAAAACAAAAAATTCATAAAACATTTTGAAATTAAATTAACTGAAAATATTATTTGAATCTTTTAATTGAATCATTAAAAATACATTATAATATTTTTTGAGGAAAATACCCTTTCCAGTTTGGAAAAAATTAGACATTTTCAAAATCCTTTTTATAATTTGAAATAATTTATCTATTTTTTTTTTAATATTAATGAAAAATTTATCATTAAAAATAACATTAAAATATTTAATGGAAGATCGAAATCATTCTTTTCTCAAAATAGTAATAAATATTTTTCATTCTATCCATGATAAAAACAAACAATAACTTTCCCATATTAAGTAAGAGCCATATAGGAATTGTTTCTAAAAATACATGAAGATTCCATTGGAAATTTTTTTTAAACAGTAAAAAATGGATAGAAAATTTTATCAATCCTATTTAAAAAGAATAAATGTTTTGATTTTTTTTAAAAATCATGGTTTTGGATTAAAATATATTCTCGATTGATGAGAAGAAAAAATTCATATATTCATAAAAAATATCAATTAAGTTAATTATCAAAGAATGTAAAAATTGTAATATTACATGAAAATATAATTAATAACCATATAATAATATAATTAATGATTTTATTTATATATTTATTTAAAACCATTCTATAGAAAACATAATCATAAACAATATCAATAAACAATGAGATTGTAATATAAAATATTTACCACATTGGTTACATTGAATCATAAAAACCAGGAAGGAATGACATTAAATTAAAATTAAAATATCTAGATGATAAATAAATAAATTATAGTAAATTTAAAATGGTTTGTATAAACACCTCTAAGAAGATTATATGGCTATAAAAAAACATATGTCTCAAGGATGGAAAATTGAGACAAAAAAACTTATCTATTTGGTAACTTTTGAACCATTAGAAACATGAAAGATATATTATAAAATGGATATGTATAAATAAATAATTTTCATGGGAAAAATAATATGATACATTCCTATGAAGTATATAAACCACATCAATGAAATATGTGGTTAATAAAGAGAGTTTCATAAAGAAGTAAAACATTCGATGGAAATCACTTACCACATTAGTAATATTTTAAATAAAAATACCCAACCGAGAATAATATCCAATTAAACATTAAATTCAATTAAAAGGAATAGATTCATGATATGACATATTAATAGGGAAATATATACACCATACAAAACAAATGAGTGATGAATTTCCATATTTATCCCAAACATAAAATGGAGACTATAAATCCAATATCACAAGTACAACTTCCTCTATACATATATAAACCTCCAATATAACAAATATAGATTTATTATAGATCCATTTTTTATATATCATAACATAAGTAATTTACTCTAAAAATTTTATTACTCCTATATAAACAATTAAATTTTACACTCATGTTTTGGGTAATAATTGCTTTGTTTTTCATATATGGGTGATTTTTTTATTCATCCCTCCTTCATTGATCATGGTTCTATCATATCCAAAATAATAATCATGAAATATTATCTATGTTAGTATAAATATTAGTCTTTAAATACCTATTATGATATATGGGGTTTAGAAATGAAGTGCATTATATTCTTGGAGATAGTTTGTCATACATACATATGAGTAACTTATTCATTTTACAACGACCATTACAGAAAGAAGGTAAATTATATGATATAATTATAGGATGATCATAATATCATAATTAAAATATAATGTTTTTTATATACTTATTAAAATAAATAATGTTCAGTGGTAATGAAAAGAAAGCCGTGCCGCTTTGTGATGGTCATAGTCCACAATTACATGAACACTGTAACAATTTTTAATGAGTTAATAGTTATGAAAGAAAATGATACATTATATTTTAAGAATGATTAATATTTCATAAATATAATAATTATTTCATGTATATCGTATATATTTTTCCTTAATATATTCAATATAATGTTTTAGGGAAAAACAAAGAATAACACTTCGAGAGGCTATAGTCTGTCGTACACACGAACGATGTTATCATATTCCCTATGAAATGGAATGAAAAAAAGTTATATATGATATAATAACTCGATATGTATAATATTTTTATAAATATCATATATTTTATTTATATCCATCATCATTCATAAACATGAGATTTAGAAATGGAAAAAATGAATGTCATCGGTTTGGGAGGCAGTAGTCCATCGTACACACAAACAATTAATTCATTACCCATTTGATATAAGTGTAGATGGATATAGGTCATTAAATTAGAAATAAATAGTATGATTATATATATTTTTACGATTTTATTATATCATAATGGAATAATATTAATTTAATAAGGTGGAGGAAGAAATAAAAAATTGTTCGTTGATGAACGATACCTCTTCTTCAGATATCCTCATTATGTTTTTACAAAAACCCATGGTTGGATTATAGACCAAAACAAGGATTCTAGTATGATTGTATTGGAATTGGGAATTTATTTTTTTGGATTTTTCCATACTAATGGGGCTTGATAGTGTGAAGATGGTATGAGAGGGGTTTCCTTTTATAAGGGATGTGAGTGGCACACTTGTAATTTTTTGAATGAAAAAATTCCACCCACATTACTTCATGTCACAAGGATCCAATAATGAACCATTATTGAGAATAAAAGACAAATGGTTGAAATATTTATATAAAAAGGATATTGAATATTTTTTTGGGTTATTTTTAAACCTTATCCTTTTAGTTTAACCTCCTTGTAAAATAATTTTTAATTTAACAAAAATCAATATTTATTAATTTTTATACTTTCCAATTTGTTCAAAAAATGAGTTGACCATATTACATAATAAATTTTTTTACAATTCAAAATAAAGAATCTATTTTTTTAAATATTTTCACATAAATGAAAAATTTAATTAATAAATAATCTTATAGATGTAATGAGAAAGCTGGTTTTTGAAGGGAAAATGTTAAAAAGAAAACTACGTTTTTATATCGTTATTCAATATAAAATTTATTTAAATTATAATTTTGAATAAAATATATAGAATAAAAGTAATTTAAATATAAAAATAATTTATAATATAAATCAAAAATTGAATTAATTTAAATGGAAAGACAATTTTCAATTAAAAGTAAATATTTTTCACCATTGATAAAAAAAATATTTTCAAAAAATTATCAATAATTCACCATAATATAAATTTTAAATGTGTATTTAAAAAATGAATATTATTTTTTAAAAATAATTTTATTAATTTTTTAAAATTTAAATTTAAAACAAAACTACCAGATGCTATTAAAAAAGAGGGTTTCTGAGAAGTGTGTTTTTTCAAGAATAATATTTTTTCAAATTAACATTGGTTATCATAATAATAATTTTATGAATATAAATATAATTTTCTTTATTTATATTCATCAAATTTCATTTAAGAAATTCCTCATTAGGGAATATTTTAATTAATTAAAATGGAAGAACAATATGCACTTTAAAACAGTTTTAAAAAAACCCCTCTTTAAACCCAAAAAATAAACTTATATAAAAATCCAATATAAAGTTGATTAAAAAGTAATTAATTTGAATATATACTATTAAATAACACTTATGTTACATAGAAACATAATTAAGAATTTAAATTATCTAATTCATTGAAAATTAATGATTGTTATATAAAAATCGTTATTTTTTACTATCCACAGAAATATAATTGTTTCCTAAAAAAGTTCCACAATTTCACCCTAACTCAATATAGATAATATGGTTTGAAAAATGAAGTTTATTTTACCAAAAAAATATAAAATTTCAATAAATTTATTATAATATTTTCTTATAAAAAGAAAAAGACATTTTTTGATGGAAACATGCTTTTGATGAATATGATTTATTTAATAAAAATTGATTGACTATTTACTAAACATTAATAAATTAATTTATATTGATTAAGAAATGTTAATGTATATTTCATAATGTATTTATTAATTTTCATACATGGCTATTTAATGGATAAGTTATAATGTACATATATAAAACAGTAGTATGTTATAGTTCTTTTAATATTGGTTCCATGTGTCATCATCGCTATAGAAGAAACTCATTATTGCATCGAATAAAAGATATTTAAAAATTAAAATTAATTTAATTTTTTTTGAAGAATATTAGGGTGCTACAAAAGAGAAACCTAGTAGATAATGGATTTAATTGGCAATGAAATGGTATTCTAAATGATAAACTATACATTCTAGTAGAGTGAGTAAGGAATATTATTTTCAATCCCAACCCATGATTATAGATGATAATTATTAACTTTTACCAAAATGAATATCAAAACACATAAAAATAAAAGGATATAGTATTAGTAAAATTTATGTAATAATTTCTAAGGTGGAATGTGTATTAAACTTGATACATGTCTTGAATTTTTATAAAATACTCCATGAAATTTATTATACGTAACAATAATGTGTTTCAATTTTGGGTTGGTCTGTTATAGATTTACTATTTTTCAAAAATGAAAGAAAAAACCTAATGTTGGATAATAATGTCACATCTAATTATCCAGATGAAACCAAATTATTTAAATAAAGGTACATCTTTAATTATGAAATTTTATTTCTTAATTATAAAATAAAATAGATAATTGGTATCATCATCCTCCATATCCAAGTAAACATAGAAGGCCCTATGATATCACAATTTATAAAGTGAATAATGTTAATAAATTTAAATTTTCAATAAATTGGAGAGTTTTAGATGTCATAATGAAATTTTATTCTAAATTTCAATGAATATCTAGAATGTATTCTAAAATATTTAAATCATAAACTTGATTATTTGATTATAAAATAAAAAATCTACTAATATTATTATTAGATCCCAATTTTTTATTGGAATATTCATCACATATATATTGCTAACTATTTCTTTAGATGATTTTTTGGTGATATTGAAAATAGTTTTTCTATCTCTATAGATTAAAAATTATTTAAAAAAAATCTAAATTACATTTTATATTTTAGTCCATCCATCAATCATCTATCTATGGATGAATGACCGTGAACTCTAAATGAAAACTAATTATATTATAATAGTCCAAACACCCAGTCATGAGGGATGTCTATCTTAAATTATTTGAAAAAATGTCAATATTAGTAACAATATTATGTTATGGAAAAAGATATATTCCCAATGTTTTTTATGTTTGAAATGAATCAAGATATTATATCCTTATTTATTTATACAATTTATATTCCCATATATATTTTCATTCATAATGGAAAATTAAAATTATGAGGTTTTAAATTAGTTAACTGAAAAATAATGAAAAATATATAGATTTTATTATATATTTTACCATTAAATAAATATTGTGATGAATAGATTGATACACATACAACACCAAACTAAGACCAAAGTTTATTTCATTAATGTAAAATCATATAATTTGACAATAATAATATATTTTTAAATAATATTTAATAAATATAAATAACAATGCTATGAAATTTGTGGAGGAAAAATCAATGTAATGGAATCAGGTAGTATATGTTTCCATTATAAAGACCGTTTTTTAGATAATGGAAGGGATATATCTTCTATATGGAATTCCATATACAAAACAAATTCCAAACTATAATAAACAAGGATTATGAAACGTTTTTTGTGAGAAGTTTAATAAAATTATAAATTTACATGAGATCTATGTCAACTATACTACTAATGAAGATGACCATCAGATCATATCATATCCTTAAGTCTTACATAATGATCTTAATGGGTCATATAAGTGTAATTTATAGTTATAGAAACATGAAATTTTAAATAAAACAAGTTATTTATATATATCAAGTGATTTTTTACATATCACATTTTTAATTTTAGTGAAAATTAATGTTCATTTTTAATACTAATACATTGATAATTTTTTTTATAAATAAAGTTAAACAATATTTAAAAAATTTTATAATTAAAAATTTCTTCAATATTTTATTTTTTATTCTAAAATTACTTATATTTAAATGAAAAAGGTATATATTTTTTTTCTAATGTTGATAAAATATTTTATAGATAGGATAAATAATTTAAAAATATTTTAATTGCTAATTTATAATAAATAATAATAAAAATGAAATGTACTTGAATAGTAATTCTTCTATATAAAATTAATTTTATTTATGATTCAATTTAAAAATTGAATTCTCATATGTCGGAAGTATTATTAGTAAAAATAAATTTCATTTTTAGCTTCAACATGATAAAAGTTTCTATGTTTGAGTTTTATATATTTTTCCAATGTAACAACCAGATTTTTTTTCCATCGATGGACTACTCCAGAGTGATTTTTTCGTGTAGAATGAGGTGTCAGATGATGAAATATTATCTTAAAGATTTTTTGTGTCACGACCCGTCCTTGAGGCCCATGCCATGACTAATTGGTATCAAAGGAGTCGGTTCTACCGCAGGACTCATGACTCTGATCTTTTTTTCCTGTGAAGCAATAGTGTTAAGGGTACCGAGTGTGGTATTCAGTTCAGGGAGTCCAGTGTTGGTGCGGCGACTGACGTATCCATACAACATGACCCTGATTTCTGATTTTTGACTCAGTTCACGAAAATATTGATTATGTGTGTGTTTTCAAAATTTTTCTTTAAGTCAGCTCAAACCGGGATTTTTATTCACGATGAAGAAAACACGGATACTGGAGAACTCCTCCTCTGTCGAGTGCAGTAGTCTAGTCATGACTCCGAGGTGCTACTCACTATCCTCGGACTACTGAGGTACTCCTCCACTGTCGAGTACCGCGGGTCCGCCACCCCAAAACAGTAGTGCTCCCCCTACTAGCCTACAAAGGTACTCCTCTTGTCGAGTACCGCGAGTCTGCCACCCCAACACATTAGTGCTCCCTGCCATGGGTCTTACACCCCAACATAGTAGTGCTCCCCACTGGGCGAGTCAAGTCACTCCGATATGAATCAGACAAGCAGTAATCAGGTCTTAGCTAGCTACAAGGTCACCGTACTCTGTATGATCGTCTCCGGGAGGATCCGCTCCATGAGCTACTGGTCAACACTCTAAGTGTCATGAAGTTCCATGAAGAAGTATCTCAACGGTCAGCCTCGTCATAGGGGTCTCAACGCAATAGACGGCGCGTCAATCAGACGCTCGGTCTGTGAGTTATTAGCCTTATTGTTCTAGGGGCCCGGTTGGTTTCATGTACAAACCAACCTGACCGCATCTCAACTTTACCAAACCTCAGGTGGAGTATGCCAAAAGAACCATCTCATCAAGAGGAATCCAGCGTAGTCGACGGAACATCAATCGAACATCCAGTCCTCATGTTATACGCGTTTCCGCTCCGAGTGCCCGGTTGGTTTCGGGTTCGAACCAACCATGCCATTTTTCCAAAGTCGCCCAAAACACACTAAGAGTAACGAAAAAGTACCACATCATCGCAAGGGTCCTAGTGCTATAGACAACACGTCGATTAGATGCAGGGTCTTTACAAAATTCATGTTTAAGGGAAAAAGGGCAAGGTATGTTAGGCCCGATGGGCTGACGGGTCGGGTCATCTCAATTTTGGCGGGTCCGACCAGGAAAAGGGGTCTGACCGGCCCGATGAGTTGCGTAGCCAAGCCCGAGGGGAGCGGCGTGGCCCGACCCGACTCGGACCGGCTCGGCCCGGCGCGGCCCGGCTTGGCACGCGGCCTGGCTATCTCGGCCACCCGGCCGAGCGGCTCAGCCCGAGGGCCGAGCGGTCCGAGGTGGGGGTGTGGCCCCTGGCTGCCCGAACCGGCCGGCTAAGACGGCCGGACTTCCAACGCACATGGCCCGCACGACGGCCCGCGGGTTTCTTCAGCGCGACACCTTCCTGGTGCCGCGGTTTAGCTTCGCCCGGCTGGCCGATGGGCCGGCTGGTTCTCCAGCGTGGCACCCTCCAGGCACCCCGATGCCCTTCTAGCACCACGGCTCCCCTTCGCCCGGCCGGCCGACGGGCCGACTGGTTCTTCTGTCGAAGCGGCCCTCAAAGCGGGTCGTGGTTACCGCTGCACAGCTGGCGCAACAGCGCCTGGTTCCTCCGCCGCAGCCTACGCTGGCCGCGGTTCTGCATCCCCGACACGACGTGATGGTGCCTGCTTCCTCCGCCACTATTGTTTTGGCCGCGGCTGTTCTTAGCGTGTGCGACGACAACCCTTACGCCGTCGAACTCTTCCGTGTTCCGCCTCCGATCACTAATTCCATCAATAAACAAGATCAAATGGATGGTCGTCAGGCTGTGTTTTTTCAGCCCACGCCCTCCGCATTAAGCGATAGCAAAAGGTTGGACAAGCAAGATGTTCAACGAAAAGTGAAGAAAAATTTTAATCAATTAAAATTGAATTTGATTCCCCTCCCTCGAGAAAGATTCGCGGTAGCCGAGTAGCGTGGATGACGGTGTCGATTCCATCGTCGTCGGAATGTACTCAAAGATGTGGCATCTTCCCTCTTGTTGTGGGGAAAAGAACAGAAGGCTCATTGTCGTTCTTCATGGAAGAGAGTGTCGTTCTTCGTCAAAGAAGTCTCTATTCTTCGTCGGAGGGTCGGTGTTCATCCTAAAAACCCAAGAGCTCCCACACAACAAAATCATTCCCCCAAAATAAAATAATAAGCTACCTTATTATTTTATTTATCAAAAGCCATTTCAAATTCAAACATTCAAACCACCTCATTAATTAAATGTGTTGGCAATAATTAAAGAGAGGGAGAGGAGGTGGAAGAACTCATAAATCTTGGGAGAGTTGTCAACATTAAACAAGGGTGTTTAATGAGGAGGGTTTAAGGGGGATATTTGGGGAGTTTAAAGACGGTTAAGGGAGATGATAGGTTGGGGCTTGTGTGGGCCCCACCTCTCATATAACCACACATGGGTAGTTGGGTGGTTGTGGGCTCCACCAACAACTTCCCATGAAAGGGTTTAACTTCCAAGGTTAGAAAATAAAATTGTTCAACAATTTTATTTATTTAAAACTACTTCCCTAAAATAATAATTCTCAACCCGCTTAAAATGAAACTATGGTAAAGATCCCCTTAAGAAATTACCGGCGCTGCGAGTTCATCGGTGCCCTTGGATTTCAATTCCGAGCACCGGTTCAAAAGATAGAAAATCCCTCTCATTCGTTCACTGAATGTACCCGAGATAAACTTCAGAAATTGATTTCGGGCCCACCGAGCCTCATAATCGAGTGCCATCAGAAGCTACAGACTCATAAAATTCCAAAGAAATTAAGAAAAAAATTTCATTGAAATTTCCGGGTCTTTACATTTTGTAACTATTCAGGAATCTTTTAAGGTTAATGGTGGTATACTAGCATATTAGTGATAGCCACTTAAAATCCAATGGAAATCCAAATTCCTACTGATGAATTGACTAGTGGTTAAAAAAATCATTTTTAACCACTAGCTAGTCAGTGAGACCATTAGTTACGTGATGTTGTCACTTTATGTGGTATTAAATGGGGGTAAATTGCTAATTTTACCTAGAAACCGCAATTTTTTTTATTTTCTATTACCTCTAAAAATAAGCTACATCGAAATGAATCATGTGATATTTTAAGGGTTTTCTAACTCTCCAAAACTCAACAATTAGATTAATTATGTGTTATTTTTGGTGGTGATCCTCATCAAGGTTTCCGTTCATTTATTGTTTTTCAATCATCCTTCAAATCTTTAATCTATATTTCTTGAGGCTCTGAATGTTTTGAGATTTTTTGAACCTATAATTTTTTATGTTCTATTTTGGATCTAGGATCTTTTCCCACTTCACTATAGATCTAACTTACTTTATTCAGTGTTTTCCATTAGAGGTGAGTCATTTTATAATAATTTCAATTTGATGATAGATATTCAAAATTGGTTTTTTTAAACCTTTTATTGAGATTTTGATCCATTATTTATTGAGAGTTAATATAACTATATTAAATTTTCCTAATATATAATCTATGAATACTAATCTTGAAATACCTTATGGAAGCTTATTTTATCATGTTTTCTATGATTTATACATAGCATGTATAGATTTGAATAATATTTTGATTCCACTCACTATATTATTAATATTGAATTCAATGTTTGTTTGGATTAATTTTAATGATATTTCAAAGGATCTTTTTTTGAATTTGAGGTTATAGTCCTATTTTTGATTTATAAATTTGCTATGATACCTTTTGGGATTATTTATCTTTGTGTTTATAAATGATTGTTCTTGGGTGATTTCAAATGAGTTATTATATAAAATTATCTAGACACAAGATTAGAAACGACCATAATAATATTGAATTGTAAATCATCCTTTTTATGAATTATGATTTTTTTGAATGCAATAAATTGATTAAATTTCCAATATTAATTTTAATGATGATTTGTGAAAATATGTGGGTACAATTACCTTTTATAAATTTCAATTTTAATTAAAATATTTGTTTTTCAATTTATGTTTCTTAACAACCTGATTGGATTTTTTTAATGATATTTCATTGTGATAATCCATTGATCTGAATTACATGATTCATATTCTCCTCATTGATGAGTGTTGAAAATTGATTCTTCACATTAAGGGAGTAGGGTGGGAATGTTGTGTAAACTATCAATGAGATGCAATGTTAAAGGAATAATCCAATATTGAAACTTATGAGGACACACTTTGTAATACACATGAAATTATTTTTCTCACTCACCTCTTTTGACTTTTCATGGTAACCTGGGTAGTAGAATGAGATGGCCTAGATTTATGATTCATTATAAGAATAAAAAGCTATCTAGTGGATCCATATAGAATACGAATTCTCTAAGCTATGGGATTTCATCCAAGATATAGGTATTGCATGGATAGTTTTCACGAGGTCAAGTTAGACATGGTGTAATCCCAATAACTAGTTGTGATTTAGTAATTATAAAGAATATTGATAACTCACTATTATATCTAGTTTTTAACTAGGTCATCCTCACACTTGTAACTTGATACATGATAACGTGGGTTGTCACTACTTAAAACTATATATTCCTTGTTTGATTGATTACCATTATTTATTAATATGTTTACAGATAATATGGAAAAGTATTCTATTTTAGTGACTTATTTATAGATCATTGATATTTGATTTATGGAAACATAACTTGATTTATCAGAAATTATAATAAGATATGGTTTGAGATTTTTTATGATTTTTTTCTTAAAATAAATAATGAATTATTTAAAATTTTTGGTTCCCAATATTATTTTTTGATTTTAAACGGTCTACTTAAACTCAACCATAATTTAATATTATTTTTGATGGAATTATTTTCTTACTATAAAATTTAAAACCTATTACTATCATTATTTTACATCATTTTAGTATATTTATATTTTCTTATTATGTAAATACATTAACTCTTTGGTGTAATCCTATGTGGAAATATTTTCTCACACCCTTTCTATACTGTTTTTTATATGTATCCTACATGTACCTATTGTCAAATATCATTTTTTTCATTGCCTTTTTATTTTGATATATTCTTTAGCTGACCATAGGCAGCTAATAGGGGATGTGGTGGGTGGTTTTGTACCACCAAGCGACAAAATTCAATTATTGTGTTTCTTCTTTACATTCATTGATGTTTATCTATCACATCCTCATATATTGTTGTGGTAGTAATAATATTATTCAGATGATGATGTTTAAATGAGATCATCAATTTATATCTTATTTTTTGGGTGAAATTTTCATAAAGGTTGTTCATTCAGGGAAAGGTTCCTATCCCTATCCTGTGGGGTTTAGGAAAACCCCTTGGGCCTATGAAAAATCTATTTGGATACAAGTTCATATAGTATTTATGGTCTATTAATTAAATTTTTTAGTGAAGATGGTATGATCCTAAGTATTATTTATTTCAAATCTACATTTTTATATATTTAAGGTGATTCATGGTTGAAATAATTTTAATAATGTACTATTAATCAAGAGGAAATTTATGGTATGGTGCTTAAGATCCACCCATTACAATGAGACCTGAGTAAACATTGAAATTAGGGACTAGATACATTCAATTGAGTTATTAATTTCATATTGTTGAAGATATTTTGATTCATAAAAAAAATATACTAATTTTTAGAGTCTCTTATGTGATTATGTTGGATTTAAAAGATAACCATAGTTTTATAGTGCCTTCATGGTTTGGTAAACTATGAGGAATCATTATGTTTGACTAGGAATAAAATTCAAGAACTATTTTGAATTTAGTGGATAGTTCACTAGCCCATGTGTACAATTCATGCATATTTCTTCTATAATAGAGAACATTATTCCCCATCCATTTTCTTCCATGTTGAACTCACTTATACAAGATTCATATTATTTTTTATTTTTTGAATTAAAAAAATGGTTGTGGATTATTTTATGATCTTGTTTGGATGTTTTAGTTCAATCCTTTTAGAAATGATTTTAAACCCTTTTATAAAAAAATATTATAACATTGATCTGGTTCCATTGAGTTTTTTAAAATGATCTCAATTATCAGAAGGTGTTTATTATAAAATATTTTATTTAATAAATTTTTTTTAAAAGGATCTTATATGATGTTTTGATTGAATGTTTTCTGAAGAAGTATTTTGGTTTTATAATGGATTTAAAATGGTAAATGGATTTGGAAATAAAAATATGGTATTAATGTTTTGATACCATGGAATAAGATCTATGAGAAGGTATAAGAAATTTCAAAAATGGTTCATTTTTATTATGATTTTAGATTTTTGAAACAAATGATAATGTTTTATTAATGGGTGAATCATGATTGTTTTTTAAATAATTATTTTTTCTGAATTTTTTATGTGAATTCATTTGAGATATCATATATTTTTGTGTTCTATTTTAATTTATTTCTTCTAATAGATACAATAAGAATATGTTTTCTGATGTATAGATATTTCACCTTGATTTTTAAAAAAAAAATATAAATTCAATTTTCTAATACGGTCTCTGACAAAGCACTTTGAGATTTTTAGGGGAGGAATTTCAGGTAGATGACTCTACCAAGTCTCTGAATCAACCAGAGGATCCAGATCCTCCCAATACATTGGAAACCATCCAAGCCATCTTGTATTATTAACCACATTCTTATAAAGGTGAGTGGGATTCTCCTATATCATTGAAGTTTCATAAATATGTTATCTAAATCATAAATTCAATCAAGACTCACGGCGAACTGGAGGTCATGATTCTCAAATCCTAATTTGAGAGACTTAGATGAATGTTATAGGAAATAATGATCCCTTCCAATATTCATTAAAGGATTTCTTAGGTATTTTTGATGTTAGTATTCAAATAATGGAATCATTCTAAGGATTTGAATAAAGATAATTATTTTGATATCTTGGGTCTCAGCAAAGGTGATAATTCATTTGATGAGTATGGAATGTAATTTTAATGTTTAGTATGTTAAATTAATGAGATTTTTGATGAAGATTACCTGAAATATCTATGTTTTAAAGGGGGTATTTTACTGATCATTGGAGTTACCATACAAATATATTATCTATCCTCTTATCTAATTTCTCTTGAATATAAACTTTTAGTTAAGAGGTAATTAAAGTAAAAAATAGAGTAAATAATTTAATGTTTTCATTTAGCTTAGGGGAAGATGCCCCATATGGTGAATCGTTGATATCTTTTGAGTAGGGGAAGTCTTCTCAAGAAAATATGAGGCATATTTTTTGATTTTAGGGTGAAGCGCCTGGTTATTCAATGATTTTATTTGATAAAACTCTAGTATTTTATAATCAGTGTGGTCCTTTGGGAAATCATTATAGGGTTTTCATATTAGGTTATTGAAAAGTTAATTTTCTATTTGGGGTCATCGTCTACTAAATACAGTGTAGTACATGCTTTAAGAGATTCATTTACTCTCCATAGGCCATAGATTAATTCCTTTTCATTCTTTAGTGGATCCCAAAATGGATTTTTATGTTGGTTTATTATATTCTTCCATATTATAGAGGGAATACTATTTCATATTTCCTTGTTTTATTTTATTAGCTAATGGTGACCTTTATGTTGTATAGATCTTTTTTTTGTTCTTTTTTCTAGTGTTGACCATGGATGTAGTACCTAGATATATCTTTTATTTATCTTTGGGGATCTTCTCGATTGAATGGGTAATCTTTATTTGACATGGTTTAAATCCGTATAAGATGTTTATCTCATGAGGATGCAATGGAGTAATATCCTCAAAACCACTGGAATTTTTTGTTTTTTTATTTTAGACCCTTTCCATTTCCTTCCATGGATTCTATATAATATTTGGTTTTGGATAACAATTTTTTAGTTTTTTATTCTATTGAATATTATCATTCATTCTATTTATAGCTAAAGGGAAATCATGTTGTGTTAGATGTTCTCCTATCTATAGATCTTATTAGTCCATGATTTTGTACTGACCTATTTTTTGTGATATTTCTATATATACTTTGAAATTATTTGGGTATGTACATAGATGAGTGGGAATATAGGGATCATTGTTGAACAAGAAAACCTGTGGTACTGGTTGTTTTTGATGAGCTCATTTAGGGGAGAAGATCTATGGTAAAAATACTAGTTTATCATTATGAACACACCTAGGGTAGAAATAATTATCATTTTGTACCATTATTTGTGATTGTTGGATCATTGATGGATCTTGAGGGTATTCTATTTAAGAATCATCATTATGTTTTGGAAAATCCTTTTCATTGAGGTTTTGGTTTATAGACTTTTGAATCTTTGTAGAAAATGATCACTATCTATTATTTGGATGAAGGCACATGTTATAGTAGATTCCCATATTTTGTTCCACCATTTTATCAAATTATTAAAATATAGGTAGTCCTATTCTAGTTCTATGGTTTTTCTAACTTCTCGACACAATTGGAATTTCATTTGGAGACATGTGATGATCTTGGACGACCATTGAAATGGATTCATTGAAATAATTGTTATATATTATTTTAGAGTTATCCATGGAATTTACCTTCTGGTATAGGCTTACTTTGTTTATAATCCATCCACATTGCATGTTGGGTGTGGGTGTAACACCCTGTGATTTTAAAAGATGAAGATTATGTTTGATAATGTATATGAAACACAACACTGAACATAAATGTCAATATGAAAATATTTTTATTATAAACTAGGCCTTAAATTATATGGTATAGATAGTATTAAATACATTATGAAATATATATAAGTTCCTACTTAACATAATTTTTTTGATAAGTTTATAATAAAGAAGAACTCAACTTTTAATAATGATATTTTAGTCTACTAAAAATATATTTCCTTCCAAAAAAAATTATTTAATTTTTTGAGAAAATAATATAACTAATTTATTGAACTTTTAGATATTTTATTTTATAAAATAAACACAATTTTTTAAATAATCATATCAAAATTAATTTTTCGGGATATTTGTGCATTTTTCTATACATTTTGATTTTCTAATGAATGGTGAAAAATACTGATTTCTCAAATAATTTAATTTATATTCATTACATCATGTAATATAATTTCTATGTTATGTTTTTATGTTTTAAAAAATTTAAATATGGACCATTTTAGTTATAATGATCAAATTGATTTCATTTGAATAACAAAATTTCAGGACATTTTATAAGTTTATTTTTATTTATAAAAGCTCATTATCTTACAACCTTTTTAAAAATGAACAATGATTATATATAAAAACTAATTAAAATAACTCCTTGAAAGGAAATATTAAAATGTAATTCATTTACAATACACACTTATATGTATTTCAATTTATAAAATGATAATTTCTAGTCATAATGTTAATATAATATCATCTATTTCGGGATAAATGCATTTCCTGAAAAACTATTTTTCAACACATTAATTGGGTTTTATATTATATTTAATTCATCCAAATATGTGATTTGAATTAGATAAAATTAAATTCATATTATTAATCAGCATAAAAATTATTTTCCAATAATGTTGTCTTAATATTTCTCATAATTAATAGTGTGAACAGTAAAAAAATATTTACCATGGTGAGAAACTAAAATGGTAAAAGAGAGCGACCATGTAGTTAAATTTGGTATCATTTTTAAACACTGAAATTATTGAATAAGGATGAATATATTTACCACATAACCACTTCAATCCAATTTTTACTCATTTTGGCACATTCCTTTGCATTTAATTTCCATTATTTATTAGTGTTATGTTTGTTAAGAAAATCACACTCCTCCTCAATTATAAAAGGATTCCCCCTACCCTCACTTACCCATACATATCATGATATTTTTATTGACCAATACCTTAAAAATTATCTCTTTAATGTCCATTTCCACTTTATTGAACATCTTGGCTTTCGAGAAGCCCAACCATATGGTGCTTAAAAAGACATCAAAATGAGGTTCCTCTAAACAATGGTAATGATCATCACCAAGCTCCTACTTCCCACATCATCTTTTTCCAAGATCAATTAATTAATAAAAATTAAAATATAATAACTCTAGTATGTATTATATACTATAATATTAATAAGTTTAAAGGAAATATATTTATCTATATCCTATTATATAAAATGGAAAATGAAATCATTATTCCTCTATACAATATACTACCACCTCAAAATCCGATGTAATTTGTTTTCTATCATCAATTATAATTTATATTAATGATGATGTATTAAATGGTTATATATTATTTTCATAAAATATTCATGATTATTTAAATTTTATATATCAAATACCCAAATACCTTTTAATCTACTGAAAATTGATAATGTTTTTTTGTGTCTGAGATAAGGTACCACCTTATGAAGCGATGTGATTTGTTTTATTAACACATATCATGTATGGTCTATGAAAATGTAATAAAATAAATAATATGATATTTATGATATAATTATCATTATATATAGAAAACATTACACTGATTTCTTTACATTATTATTATTGAAAAATGGAAATGTTACTCATGCATATATATAGATTACCATCTTTATGTTTGAAACAGAGTTCATTTCCCATTAAAATGATTATTATGATGTTCTAGAAATATATTTTATGTATAAATATGATAATTATTTCTAAAATAAAAAATTGGTTATGATGTAATAATGACCTAGTTTTCAATGGTTATGTAAAGACCTGCAAATTTCAAGGAAATTTTTTTCTTAATTTTCTTTGGAATTTTACAAGAGCGCAGCTTCAGACGGCACCTGATTCCGAGGCCCGGTGTGCCCGGAATCAATTTCCGAAGTTTGGCTCGGGTACGTTCAGTGAACGGACGAGCGGGTTTTTCTATCTTTTGAACCGGTGTCCGGAATCGAATTCTGAGGGCACCGATGAAATCGCAGCGCCGGTATTTGCTTAGAAACGCCTCTTCCGGAGTTGCGTTTGCTCAGACGTGGTTTTTAAATTTTGGGGCTTTAAGTCAGAAATAAAATAAAGTTTGTGCGACAACTTTATTTTATTTCACTTAAGCTGCTTGGAAGCCACTTGAAGCCACTTAAAGGCGGCTTGATCTGAGCTGAACTGGATAGGATGCTATCCAGAAATATCCTACCCCCTTGGTAGGATATTTGTGAGGTGGGGCCCGCACGAGCCCCGCCGTTTCTTTCGCTAAGTAACGCACCCGCGAAAACCCGTCAAAGTAACTGAAAAGTCAACCGACGTGTTTTCTTTATTTCTTAACAGACCATTTAATTGAGCGGTTTATTTCGTGAATTAAATGGGCTGTTTCGCTCGTTGAATTAATTCAACGAACTGATGGGTCGTTACTTACGCTTTTGCGTTTGTTGGCATGTTTATAAAATAAGACCAACCTAAAAATCCTTTGAAAGGATTTGAGAGGATCTTTGTTTCTTCATCTCCCCTCCTCGCGAAGAACGCGAAGAACGCGAAGAACGCGAAGAACGCGAAGAACGCCGGAGACCGGAATTCGACGACGCACACCGTGATCTGCGACGTCGACGAGCTCTACCCGCGACATTCTTTGGCGACGCCCCTTCTTCCGCGGCCGATCCTCGTTCGGCAACAAAGGTGAGAATCGAATCTTCTAATTCTTCCCTTTTTATAATTCGATATCAACGGATTTAAATTAATTAAATCCGTTTGATCTTGATCCGGAGATTGGCGACGCGACGCCGGATACCACGACGACGCGACGATCCCCCTTCTTCCGCGACGAGCAATTCCGCGACGACCTCACGTCCGACGACGACAAGGTAAGGGTTGTTGGGATTCTTTTTATTTTTCCCGTGTTTATTCTTTTGAAATAAAGAACCCGATTTCTGAACAATTTTAAATTATTTTAAAATTGTTGATTGGTTGTTTTTGTTCCTCCCGTTGTTTATGACTAACGCGGAGGGTGCGGGTCTAACGAACAAGACCCGGCAACCCTCCGCCGATCTCTTTTGTTGTGCGGATTTGGCGGACGACGACGAACCGCGCGGCAGGGGCGATCTGTTGATCCCGCAGTGAAGATCGGCCCCCGGGAGGAGCAACGGCGCATACGGGAGGCAAAACGGGCCACCAGAGCAACTCCGGCGGCCCGCGGCGGCGCCGACGACCGGAGGCGGCGGCACCCGGCGCGCCGCCGTGGAGAAGATCCGCCGCGGCTGAAGCCGCGGTGGCGGCGGCCGGTTCCGCGGCCGCGCAGAACCGGGGAGGGACGCGGCGGCCCGGCCGCGTCCGCGTGACAGGCGGCCCCCGCGGGGCCGCGTTTCCTTCAAGCCGCGGGTCAAACCCGCGGCAGCTCTTCGGCCGCTCGGCCGAAGCCGAGCCGGCCGGTCCGGTCGGCCGGGCCGCGCCCAGGCCGGACCGGACCCGGCCTAGCCGGGTCGGGCCGACCCGGTTCGGGTCGACCCGGTTCGGCCGACCCAGGGGTGGTTCGGGCCGGGTCGCCCCGGACCCAGAACCCCCGTTTTCGGGCCTTCTTCGGTCTTTCGCCCATATCTTGGGCCTGGGACCTCCGATTGATGAACCGTCAGCGGCTACGCGAACCTTGGATCGATACGGTCGTTTCGGTATATTATACTCAAGGTTTCGGAAGACTTTGGGTTCGGCCGGGTTGGTTCGTACACGAAACCAACCGGGCCCTCGGAGCGGAAACGCTCATAACTTGGGCTATGGACGTCCGATCGACGTACCGTCAGCTGTGGTAGTTTTCTCTAAGTGAGACGGAACTTTTGGCATACTCCGCCCGAGGATCGGATACAGGCGGAGTACGGTCGGGTTGGTTTTGCCCTAAAAACCAACCGGGCCCCTGGGACGAAAATGCCAATAACTCTCAGACCGGGCGTCCGATTGACGCGCCGTCTGTTGCGTTGAGATCCTGTTGTCGATACGGAACTTTTGGATACATCAACTTCGGACTACGTGTCAGTTGATGTATCAGCCTCTCGGCTCGTGGAGCGGACCCTCCTAAACGAGCTCGCTATGTGCGGGAACCCTAGCGCTGGCTGTGACTTCGACGGCAGAGCAGAGATCCTCCGTGGACTGCGACGACGGTAGAGCAGAGATCCTCCGTGGACTGCGGCGACGGCAGAGCAGAGATCCTTCGTGGACTGCGGCGACGACTATGCAGAGATCCTCAGTGGACTGCGTCGACTACTGCACTCAGCGATCCTACGTGGATCAGTGCTACGGGTTCTGTGTGAGCCCGATCCTATGTGGGTCCTTACTACCGGTTCTGTGTGAGTCACTGCCTACAGGTTCTGTGTGAGCCCGATCCTATGTGGGTCTTTTGCGGGGGTTAGTACCTATCGATCCTTCGTGGGTCCGACGACTTAGATAGATCAGTGATCATCTTTGACGTCATCTGAAAAAGTATACCTGGTTGAGCTGAATCTTATGTTACTCTCCTTTGTGGATTGTGTTGAACTATCCTATGTGGATTTACTGTTTACTCTCCTTGTGGATTTGAGTCTTGCTTTCCTGCGTGGATTGAGTTGTTCTTGAGCTCGTGAGCAGAGCTAGAATTGGGGACTTAGGTATATGTATGGGCATATACCTAAGTCGAGTCAGATGTTACTTCGTGATTGCATCTTTCTTTTGTGCTATATCCTTTGTGGATTTCGGGAGACCTTCGGGGGTCTCAGGGTCCTTACTGAGTAGCTTATACTCACCCCTGCACGGGCTATGCCCGCACCTTGTTGTGTTGGTTGCAGACGACGGACAGCGCTGATCGTGGTTGGGGCGTGGAGCAGGACGGTACCTGGAGGTGGACCACTGGGCGGGACGTGCTCGGAGCGGACGTGGGACCCGAGGAGCCTGGAGGCTATCTGTACCCACCCTTCAGGTGGGATTGCCAGTGGACGACACGAGGCCACTGTCTTTTCTTCAGTTGCTGTTCTTTACTTTTTCAGTTGTACTTTACAGTTGGGCTTGTATTTCCGGCCCCCTTTACTTTTCTGCACTTTGTAGTTACTTTCCGCTTGCTGACTCTGTGGTGGTTGTTACTTTTAAAGGCAATGCCTTCCCTGTTTACCGGGATTTTACGCCTTGGTGCTAGTCGCCAACCCCTGGCCTATGGAAGGCGGGCTTGGGGTAGACACGGCACGGGCCCTGAGGACGGGTCGTGACAAATTGGTATCAGAGGTGGTCGGTTCTACCGCAGACTCTGATCGTCTTTTCTTTCTATGTGAAGCAATAGTGTTTAGTGTATTGAGTGTGGTTATCAGTTCAGGGAGCCCAGTGTTGGTGCGGCGGCCGACGTATCCGTACACCAGGACCCTGACTCCTGATTTCCGACTTAATGCATGAAAACATTGATTGCGTGTGTGTTCCAAGTTTTCCTTGTGATTACTTGTGTCAGCTCACCGGGTATACTGATCTGCTTTATGAAAGTCTCAAGTTTTCCTTGTGATTACTTGTGTCAGCTCACCGGGTATACTGATCTGCTTTATGAAAGTCTCAAGTTTTCCTTGTGATTACTTGTGCCAGCTCACCAGGTATACTGTTCTGACTATGGTGCTCTTGTTCTCCTTTTCAGGATGGCCCCGCGACGACAGCCAGCTAGGGTTTCGAGTGTAGGGCGCGACGGCAGCCCACCGAGCGACGAGGCCTCGGTGCAGGGCCCTTTGCCAGCAGTGGCACCGGCGGTAGCTTTACCCGCCGAGCCACCGATGCTACCAGTACCAGACGCTGACGATGCACGTCGCCTCAGGGCACTGCATGAGTTTCAGAGCCAGCGACCGCCCAGGTTTCGCGGTGAGGCGGACCCCCAGGCCGTCGAGGACTGGCTAGAGGCGGTGGTACGGATCTTTAGGCTTGTGAGGACACCAGCAGATCTCATGGTGATTGTCGCGGCGAGCCTCCTGCAGGCGGCGGGAGGACGATGGTGGAGCTTGATGCTCCAGGTTCACGATGAGGCATCCTTGCTCTGGACGGACTTCGAGAGCCTCTTCCGCTCTGAGTTCATCCCGGCCACCCTCCGAGCGGTGCGCATCCAGGAGCTTCTCCAGCTGCTCCAGGGCAGCATGACGGTCGCTCAGTACGCGGCGAGGTTCACTGACCTATCTCGCTACTCGACCGACATGGTACGAGACCCCTTCTTCCGGGCCCGGACCTTCGAGCAGGGCTTACGGCAGGAGATTCGGGCGTCGCTGATCTCCCTCAGCATTCCGACCCAGGCGGGAGTGCTGGAGCGAGCCCTCCTGATCGAGAGCTTCCTGGCAGAGCCTTCTTCAGCGGCGAGACCTAGCGCAGGGCGGCAGGTAGCTGAGTCTTCGGCAGCAGGTAGCCGACGGATGACTCTCGGGTCCAGGCAGACCAGACCCCCACGCAGACGGCCTCAGGACACCGGCTCAGCAGTGCGGGGCACACAACGGAGTGCCAGCCTTCCGAGAGGCAGGCTGTGCTACTCCTGCGGCGGGCAGGGTCACATGGCTCGTGACTGCCCGACTCGCCGACCAGAGGAGCAGCAGACGGTGGAGGGGCCACCCAGGCAGAGGCAGAGGGTCGACCGTGGCGGTCCGCAGGGAGGAGGCGGACGAGGCAGAGGAGCTGGCCGAGCAGCGGGTGGTGGGCGACGCTTCCAGGCTCTACCCCCACCACCACCAGGAGGGCCACCTCGACCACAGGGAGCTGGCGGGCAGGGACAGGCCCAGCTCCAGGCAGTGGAGGCCTACGACCCCGACATGACAGAGATGATTCGAGGTATGATCTGTGTCTATTCCACCCTTGCTGCAGTACTTATAGACACAGGAGCGAGTCACTCTTTCATAGCCTCTGCCCTTGTTCGGAGCTCGGAGATTCCGACTGAGCCGTTGGCTCGATCCTTACGGCTAGAGACTCCTACGGGAGCAGACTCGACGATTACGCACTGGTTCCGGCAGTGTGAGCTTACTCTAGGAGGCGAGAGCTTCGGCTGGGATCTCCTTGTAGCGGCGTCGAGGCCTTACGACGTCATCTTGGGCATGGATTGGCTATCCACGGTTCATGCCCAGATCGACTGTTTTAGGCGCAAGGTGCGATGTGTTTGCACCGATGGGAGCAGGTTTACCTTCACCGGCGAGAAGGGAACCTTTGCAGCACAGGATGGACTTCCGCGGAGGAGAGTGCAGCCCATCTCTCATCAGTTGGCTAGCCTCATCCTAGGAGCAGTGGACGTGCGGAGTCCAGCTTTTCCTGCAGTGGTGGACCAGTACGTGGACGTCTTTCCCGACGACGTTCCAGGGCTACCTACTCGTAGAGAGGTAGACTTTTACATCGACTTGTACCCCGGGATAGCCCCGATATCTACTCCAGCATATCGGATGGCCCCCGCCGAGCTTCGAGAGCTGCGGGTACAGTTGGAGGACTTGCAGAGCAAGGGGTTTATCCGACCCAGTGTTTCACCCTGGGCTTCCCCGATTTTGTTCGCCAAGAAGGCGGACGGGAGCTTGCGACTGTGTGTCGACTATCGTCGCCTGAACCAGGTGACAGTGAGAAACAAGTATCTGCTGCCACGGATTGATGACCTCTTCGATCAGCTCAAGGGAGCGCGGTGGTTCTCGAAAATAGACCTCCGGTCAGGCTATCATCAGCTCAGAGTTCGAGACGAGGACGTGCAGAAGACGGCCTTCAGGTGTCGGTATGGCCATTATGAGTTCTTGGTTATGCCGTTCGGCGTAACCAATGCTCCAGCAGTGTTCATGAGCCTCATGAAAAGGATCTTCCAGCCATACCTCGACCGATTTGTCGTTGTCTTCATTGACGACATTTTGGTATACTCGACGACTGAGGAGGAGCATGCCTACCACCTGCGAGTTGTGCTAGACACACTCCGAGAGCACCAGCTTTATGGAAAGCTCTCAAAATGCCAGTTCTGGTTACGTGAGGTCCATTTCTTGGGGCACTTCATCTCTGAGGCGGGAGTTGCAGTGGATCCCGCGAAGATCGAGGCAGTGCTAGCTTGAGAGCCACCCAAGAGCGTGACAGAGGTGCGGAGTTTCTTGGGTTTAGCCGGATACTATCAGAGATTTGTGCCGGACTTCTCCAGAGTTGCGGCACCACTCTCAGCCTTGACAAAGAAGGGGAAACCCTTTGTGTGGTCAGACAGATGTCAGTAGAGCTTCCAGGAGCTGAGACAGAGATTGACCAGCGCACCTATCTTGAGGTTGCCTGAGGAGGGAGTTGGATACGTAGTTTACTGCGATGCATCAGGGACTGGACTTGGGTGCGTCCTGATGAAGGAGAGGGCCGTGATCGCCTACGGATCACGTCAGTTGAGGCCGCATGAGCAGAACTACGCCACTCATGACCTGGAGTTAGCAGCAGTGGTCTTCGCTTTGAAGACTTGGCGGCACTATCTGATGGGCGGGCGCTTCACAGTCTTTTCTGACCACCAGAGTCTCAGGTATATCTTCTCTCAGAAGGACCTGAACCTGAGACAGTGGAGATGGCTTGAGTTCCTCCAGGACTATGACTTTGAGATAGTCTATACTCCTGGGAAGGGGAACGTAGTAGCCGATGCCCTCAGCAGGAGGACGGGCATTCAGCTACTTGAGGAGGCGACAGAGCAGCTAGCCTCCTTACAGTTATCCTTCGTGGATAGAGACGGAGCAGCCTTTCTTCAGTCTCTCACAGTCTCTCCTCCACTTCTACAGTGGGTCAGAGAGGCTCAGCGTGGGGACGCTGACTGTGAGACCCGGCGTGCACTGATATCCTCAGGTCAGGCGCCTGATGGTTTCTCCCTTGGAGCAGAGCACGACATCCTTTTCAGAGGACGTACCTTCGTACCAGCCGCTTTACGAGAGGAGGTGCTGAGAGAGTTTCACACTTCTCCCTTGGAGGTGCATCCCGGAGTGGCGAAGATGTACCAGGATCTTAGACGACAGCACTGGTGGCCGGGCATGAAGAAAGATGTGGCAGAGTTCGTTTCACGATGCCTCACCTGCCAGCAGGTGAAGGCAGAGCATCAGGTACCAGCAGGCTTGGTACAGCCCTTGGAGGTCCCGGAGTGGAAGTGGGACGGCATATCTATGGACTTCGTGACTGGACTTCCATGCACTTCCAGAGGTCACGACTCCATTTGGGTGATTGTCGACCGACTCACCAAGTCGGCACACTTCTTACCCATCAGAGAGCAGGGCTCAGTGGAGAGCTTGGGACGTCTTTACGTCCAGGAGATCGTACGGCTTCACGGGGTGCCATCATCTATCGTCTCCGATCGAGATGCTCGTTTCACTTCCCGGCTTTGGAAGGGGTTGCAGGAGGCGTTCGGGACGCGGCTCCATCTGAGCACAACCTTCCACCCTCAGACGGATGGTCAGACTGAGAGGACCATACAGACACTCGAGGACATGCTCTGTGCTTGTGTTCTCGACTTTGGTCGCAGTTGGGAGGACCACCTACCCTTTGTGGAGTTCGCGTACAACAATAACTACCACTCCACCATCGGGATGGCACCATACGAGGCGTTGTACGGCAGACCCTGCAGATCACCGTTGTGCTGGACAGACCCTTGGGAGTCAGCACTCGTGGGACCAGAGATGGTCCGAGCCACGACAGAGAAGGTCCAGATCATCCAGGAGAGGATGAGGACAGCTCAGAGCCGGCAGAAGTCATATGCTGACAGGAGGCGGAGGCCACTGGAGTTCGAGGATGGCGACCACGTCTTTTTGCGTGTCTCACCTCGACGTGGTTTACAGATATTTGGCCGAGGCGGCAAGTTGTCTCCACGCTTCATCGGGCCTTTCCAGGTCCTCGGCAGGATAGGAGAGGTGGCTTATCGCCTGGCTCTACCACCTCAGTTGCACCGGGTGCACAACGTCTTCCACGTGTCTCAGCTGAGGAGATACGTGCACGACCCGACGCACATCATCGACTTTGGGGAGATGGACGTGGACGATGGGGCGACTTTTGCGGAGGTCCCAGTGGAGATCGAGGATCGACAGGAGCGGGTCCTACGTGGGCGGTCGATTCCTCTTGTGCGCGTCAGATGGCAGCATGGGAACCTCCAGGAGAGCACTTGGGAGCAGGAGGCTCAGATGCGTGCTCAGTACCCCCATTTGTTCCCCTAGTTTTTGATGTATCTTTACGGGGACGTAAAGCCCTGAGGTGGGAGTAATTTAAAGACCCGCAAATTTCAAGGAAATTTTTTTCTTAATTTTCTTTGGAATTTTACAAGAGCGCAGCTTCAGATGGCACCTGATTCCGAGGCCCGGTGTGCCCGGAATCAATTTCCGAAGTTTGGCTCGGGTACGTTCAGTGAACGGACGAGCGGGTTTTTCTATCATTTGAACCGGTGCCCGGAATCGAATTCTGAGGGCACCGATGAAATCGCAGCGCCGGTATTTGCTTAGAAACACCTCTTCCGGAGTTGCGTTTGCTCAGACGTGGTTTTTAAATTTTGGGGCTTTAAGTCAGAAATAAAATAAAGTTTGTGCGACAACTTTATTTTATTTCATTTAAGCTGCTTGGAAGCCACTTGAAGCCACTTAAAGGCGGCTTGATCTGAGCTGAACTGGATAGGATGCTATCCAGAAATATCCTACCCCCTTGGTAGGATATTTGTGAGGTGGGGCCCACACGAGCCCCGCCGTTTCTTTCACTAAGTAACGCACCCGCGAAAACCAGTCAAAGTAACTGAAATGTCAACCGACGCGTTTTCTTTATTTCTTAACAGACCATTTAATTGAGCGGTTTATTTCGTGAATTAAATGGGCTGTTTCGCTCGTTGAATTAATTCAACGAACTGATGGGTCGTTACTTACGCTTTTGCGTTTGTTGGCATGTTTATAAAATAAGACCAACCTAAAAATCCTTTGAAAGGATTTGAGAGGATCTTTGTTTCTTCATCTCCCCTCCTCGCGAAGAACGCGAAGAACGCGAAGAACGCGAAGAACGCGAAGAACGCGAAGAACACTGGCGACCGGAATTCGACGACGCAAACCGTGATCTGCGACGTCGACGAGCTCTACCCGCGACGTTCTTCGGCGACGCCCCTTCTTCCGCGGCCGATCCTCGTTCGGCAACAAAGGTGAGAATCAAATCTTCTAATTCTTCCCTTTTTATAATTCGATATCAACGGATTTAAATTAATTAAATCCGTTTGATCTTGATCCGGAGATTGGCGACGCGACGCCGGATACCGCGACGATGCGACGATCCCCCTTCTTCCGCGACGAGCAATTCCGCGACGACCTCACGTCCGACGACGACAAGGTAAGGGTTGTTGGGATTCTTTTTATTTTTCCCGTGTTTATTCTTTTGAAATAAAGAACCCGATTTCTGAACAATTTTAAATTATTTTAAAATTGTTGATTGGTTGTTTTTGTTCCTCCCGTTGTTTATGACTAACGCGGAGGGTGCGGGTCTAACGAACAAGACCCGGCAACCCTCCGCTGATCTCTTTTGTTGTGCGGATTTGGCGGACGACGACGAACCGCGCGGCAGGGGCGATCTGTTGATCCCGCAGTGAAGATCGGCCCCCGGGAGGAGCAACGGCGCAGACGGGAGGCAAAACGGGCCACCGGAGCAACTCCGGCGGCCCGCGGAAGGCGGCGGCGGCACCCGGCGCGCCGCCGTGGAGAAGATCCGCCGCGGCTGAAGCCGCGGCGGCGGCGGCCGGTTCCGCGGCCGCGCGGAACCGGGGAGGGACGCGGCGGCCCGGCCGCGTCCGCGTGACAGGCGGCCCCCGCGGGGCCGCGTTTCCTTCAAGCCGCGGGTCAAACCCGCGGCAGCTCTTCGGCCGCTCGGCCGAAGCCGAGCCGGCCGGGCCGCGCCCAGGCCGGACCGGACCCGGTTCGGCCGACCCAGGGGTGGTTCGGGCCGGGTCGCCCCGGACCCAGAACCCCCGTTTTCGGGCCTTCTTCGGTTTTTCGCCCATATCTTGGGCCTGGGACCTCCGATTGACGAACCGTCAGCGGCTACGCGAACCTTGGATCGATACGGTCGTTTCGGTATATTATACTCAAGGTTTCGGAAGACTTTGGGTTCGGCCGGGTTGGTTCGTACACGAAACCAACCGGGCCCTCAGAGCGGAAACACTCATAACTTGGGCTACGGACGTCCGATCGACGTACCGTCAGCTGTGGTAGATTCATCTAAGTGAGACGGAACTTTTGGCATACTTCGCCCGAGGATCGGATACAGGCGGAGTACGGTCGGGTTGGTTTTGCCCTAAAAACCAACCGGGCCCCTGGGACGAAAATGCCAATAACTATCAGACCGGGCGTCCGATTGACGCGCCGTCTGTTGCGTTGAGATCCTGTTGTCGATACCGAACTTTTGGATACATCAACTTCGGACTACGTGTCAGTTGATGTATCAGCCTCTCGGCTCGTGGAGCAGACCCTCCTAAACGAGCTCGCTATGTGCGGGAACCCTAGCGCTGGCTGTGACTTCGACGGCAGAGCAGAGATCCTCCGTGGACTGCGACGACGGCAGAGCAGAGATCCTCCGTGGACTGCGGCGACGGCAGAGCAGAGATCCTTCGTGGACTGCGGCGACGACTGTGCAGAGATCCTCAGTGGACTGCGTCAACTACTGCACTCAGCGATCCTATGTGGATCTGTGCTACAGGTTCTGTTTGAGCCCGATCCTATGTGGGTCCTTACTACCGGTTCTGTGTGAGCCACTGCCTACAGGTTCTGTGTGAGCCCGATCCTATGTGGGTCTTTTGCGGGGGTTAGTACCTATCGATCCTTCGTGGGTCCGACGACTTAGATGGATCAGTGATCATCTTTGACGTCATCTGAAAAAGTATACCTGGTTGAGCTGAATCTTATGTTACTCTCCTTTGTGGATTGTGTTGAACTATCCTATGTGGATTTACTGTTTACTCTCCTTGTGGATTTGAGTCTTGCTTTCCTGCGTGGATTGAGTTGTTCTTGAGCTTGTGAGCAGAGCTAGAATTGGGGACTTAGGTATATGTATGGGCATATACCTAAGTCGAGTCAGATGTTACTTCGTGATTGCATCTTTCTTTTGTGCTATATCCTTCGTGGATTTCGGGAGACCTTCGGGGGTCTCGGGGTCCTTACTGAGTAGCTTATACTCACCCCTGCACGGGCTATGCCCGCACCTTGTTGTGTTGGTTGCAGACGACGGACAGCGCTGATCGCGGTTGGGGCATGGAGCAGGACGGTACCTGGAGGTGGACCACTGGGCGGGACGTGCTCGGAGCGGACGTGGGACCCGAGGAGCCTGGAGGCTATCTGTACCCAACCTTCAGGTGGGATTGCCAGTGGACGACACGAGGCCGCCGTCTTTTCTTCAGTTGTTGTTCTTTACTTTTTCAGTTGTACTTTACAGTTGGGCTTGTATTTCTGGCCCCCTTTACTTTTCTGCACTTTGTAGTTACTTTCCGCTTGCTGACTCTGTGGTGGTTGTTACTTTTAAAGGCAATGCCTTCCCTGTTTACCGGGATTTTACGCCTTGGTGCTAGTCGCCAGCCCCTGGCCTATGGAAAGCGGGCTTGGGGTAGTCACGGCACGGGCCCCGAGGACGGGTCGTGACAGGTTAACACAACATTTCTGTTTTGAATTAATAAATTGATCTTCCTCAAAACACATATCAAATACCTAACTGATTTTGTAATTAAAATTTTCAGTACAATAAGTTATGTTAATTTCATAAATATAATTTAATTAAAATATAAAAGGTAGATAACAAAAAACTTAATTGATATAAGTTTTTTATAATGGAGATAAATGTCATGCACAACTAGTTCAGACTTGAGGTAAGAGATTTCTCACTTTACATTTACCTTCACGAGACATATGTCATCTTACCTATTTTTTATTTTGTGTTGTTTATATACTAAAAATTTGATATTCGATATAATTAATCTATTTATATTTATTCTATTTATTTTTTTTATAATTTTCTTATTTAATGTGTTTTTGATTCAATAGTTTTCTATGTGGTAAGGCGTTATTTCACAATCTCATCGTTATAAATTATTGATTATGTTCAAGAATTATTAGGATGAATTTTTGGATATTTTTATCATATAACTAATATATATTATTCATTTATGGTTATTCATTAGCCTTACATATAATAGTAAAATTTCCCTCCTTTTATAACTTAAAATGATTAAGAACATTTTTTTTAAATCATTATTTTTTTTCTATCTTTAGTGGAAAATTATTTTTCTTCCATGTCAAAATATTCTATAAAGATTGGATGAATGTTTTAACATTATTAAAAAAAAGTTATTTATGAAATTTATAATCATGAATAAATTTTGACTAAATGGTTATAAATTAATCTTCATGATATTTTCCCAAAAATTTGAATTCTATTATTTTTATAGTAATGTAAAATGAAAGTTTTTTATCTTATACTAAATATTATGAATTACCCAGCATCATAAACAATAAATTATTTGAATAGCACTTTTAATGTTTCCATGTTTCATTTTTATGAAAAATGATCTTTTTAATATGTTCAAAAATTTTATAATTTGTAGAAGTTATTTTAAATTGAAGAGGGTATTTTTTTAAGAAATATTCCATGTCATATTTTAATTTAATTTTCATCCATGAATATAACTATTCATGTTATATGTTTAAACTATATTATTTATAATTTTACATAACAAATATCCTAATATTTTTCCCTTTATTTTAATGGTAATAAATGCTTTATGTTTTTATCTAAAATTACTTAATTATAGAAATTCCATTGATTATAATGTGATACAAGGTTATACAACTCATTTATTTCCCTTTTTAATTAATATTTTTATTCATGTTGATTGATTTCATTTTGAGGAATATAAAACTAAGAACATGTTATGGTGGATGCAACAACACAGAGCTCCAATGAAAGGGAAAAACATTAGTCTCATGAGGATTCAAATATATATTTTAGTGAGTGAACCTAATCCATTATAGGGAATTTTCCACCATGTGATGTTTTCTAGGAAGTTACCCTTGACTAATGATTTTTTCATGTCATACTTTTCTTCCACATTTTAATTGTTTCCATGATCATATGATTATATATTCATTATGTTATGGTCACTAATGATTACTCATGTTCCTTTACCTTTATCGCATAATGTTATATATTTGACTCACACAATATGATTTATTATCATGATGATGCCTTTACATGTGTTTTTAGATCACCCCAAGTTTCTATGTGTTCCCCAAGTTCCAATGAAATGTTAAGAGATAAAATGATTTCAGAGATCATTATAGATAATAAAATAATATTTTTTTATTTTTTTGTCTTACTTTGATGTGATATGAAAATATTATTCTAAATACAGCAGGCCTCATGATCATTATTTTTTAATTATTGAGTTTTTAGGTTAAAAATCATTAGGAAATATGGGTAAAAGGATTAGGTCACAATTATTGGTATTAGAGAAATGAAAACTTATTTTATTAGCTATATACTAGAATAATTTAGTTATAATCTTGATGAATAATATATGTATAATTATATGTTTAGAAATTCATCTTCATATTTTTGTTTTTAAGAGATACTATGGGTTATATGAAATTAAATCTTAGTCATTATATTTCAAGTGGTTGGGGTTCTGAAATAGTTATAACATGGCGTAATAAATTGAAAAAGTTACATTGGTAATGGTTTGACCCCCACATGATGCATGATAATTGACCCTACTGCACAACTGATTTGACTCTCTAGGGGGATATGTTTTTGAAATTCTCAAACTCTATAGGAACCATTTTAAAGGACATTCACAAACTGTTTATATAAAAAACAATATAGGAATAATTAAAATATATATGCTATATTAAAACCTATAGACTCATATGTTAGGTTACACTTTCCATTAATTATTTATTCAATCTATTTTTATATTTTTCCCTTTTGTATGTGAATAAAATATCATTATGTTTCCTCTATTATTTATAGTTAATAGTAGGAAATAAGATTAATCATGAAATCAACCAATGTGATGCGAAATGTAATAATTTCTCAAATGAGACGCATAACCTAAGGGGAATTTAGTATATACAAAATTTGATCATTAAAAATGAGATATTTACATTTATGATTAATAATTGGAACATAAATTAATTAAAAAACACATCAAATAAGATAAGGATGATTTATCATTGAAGCTTAAATGTTAAATATGATAAATAAAATAAGCTTCCATTTTCTATATGAAAAAAATGTGGGAAGAGGCGCTAAAGAAAATTACTTAATAAATATGTTAGATTCTTTATTCATGGAAATAGTTGGAAATTTTTTGTTAATTTCAAATTAAAAACGAATAGTATGGTTTTCAAGATGTATGGAAAGTAATTTAATCCTAAGAAACCACTAATAGTTTAATGTCATGGATGTAAGTAACATAGTCATTATATGATTCAATGTTAGAATCAAAGGATTAATTCTTATGGGATTGTGTTAATACAATAATATAAGTATAATTATTGAATTTATAAGGAGTTTTAACTCAATAATAATGTTGTAGATAAATCTTTAATAATGGTATAATATTTATAAGTATCATAAATCATAAAAGGATTGTTCTGTAGGACTTACTCATTAATCATTTTCTAGAATATGTTGAATGGTACTAATGAACAAAAATTATAATATAGTGGTAAGGTAATATTTATCAAAATCACATTAATTTGGAAAATATAATCATTCAAATGTGCTTGATGTTAATTTAATTAATAAAATTATTATTAAATTAGTTTGTGGGGAATATTGCAATGCATAGAAAAACTTAGGGATTAAAAAAATATTTCATGACTATTTTTATTTTTTATGATTTTAATATTATTCAAAAGAATATTTTATGATCAAGGTGAATTATTTATATTATTGTGAGATTTTTTTTTATTTTTTTAGAAAAAGGTCAACCAACTAGATGAGTGACAACTTGTATCATCACGTATGGTCGTGAGGCTTCAACCCATAACTAAAAAATAATAATGGTACAACATGTAACAACCCAAAATTTAATTAATGGAAATCCATATTGATCTAATTAAATGCCTTTTAATGTAAAATGTTTATATAAAATGTCAAATTATTTGGTTTTATGTTAAGAATGGTGACTGTTGCTAATATAGTTGTTGAACAGTGATCACCTGATTAGTATAAATATAAGGCTATAACAAATCCAATTTACTAAGGCAAAGGAAGAAATGACCTCATCCAGTAGACATGCCCCATACGAAGGCCATTTGTCAGAGTTTGGAAAGAAGGTGGCGTCATTTGGCTTCACTCTTAACCAAGCCCAAGCCGAGCATGAATATGTTAAGCTTGAGCAGGACTGCCAATGAGAGAAATGGATGTTGATAAAGATTACCACCCGAGCAATGTTATCCGAGCCCCCCCAAGAGTCTGTCACCATCGCACATCTTACTCTTTAGTGTTATGAGGGTGTTATAAGGGGTTACGTGACAAGACCATAGTACTATGGTTATGTACATTATTTTTTTTATATAATAATGAATATGCTTTCATATTATTATTGTACCTTGTCAATAGTTTTTCTTTTTAAAAGCACAAATAATATTTTTAGTTAATGTTGAACTAAGAAATATATTTTGGAGAATTAATGGATTTTTGAATTAAATAATATTTTAATAAAATATTATTATTGTAATTAAATTAATTTTTATTAAATATAAAATATCGTATAATTTTATGAATTCAATTGTAATTTTTACTAAAGTTTGAAAGCCATTTTTGTTAAAACCCATGAATTTTCGATAAATGTCAGTTTTTGTTTTAAAAGTGAAAATTAACATATTTAGAAAATTATTTATATAAAATTAAAATTATTTCTGGAATCAGGACATTGAAATTATCCAACGGTGATTTTTTCATAATTATCTGAGATAATCAAATTTTTGGGTAAAAATTAAATACTTTTTAAATATATAATGTGTTTTATGACATCATAATGACCCAATAGTGATTTAATAAAATACTATAAGCCTTATTTTCGTCCAATATATGTTTCACCATTAAAATAATGTGGTTTTAGGTGTATTTGACTTATTTTAGAAAGCATTAATGGACCCTTCAAGACTTATTAAACATCTTGTCATTTTAAATTGTTTTCCTTGGGAGTACGACTCACCTCCACATAAGTAAACCCATTGTTTTAAGAAGTTTAGAATTTGGATTTATAAAATATGGGTTTCAACTTACCTTTTCAAAAAAAGGAAAAAAACCATGGATTGGTTTGGGGTTTTGATTAGTTTAATATGAGGTGTCCCAAACCTAAATAATAAAGAATTCCCTCACCTTTCCTATATAAACACACCCAAGCTCCCACTTCCTCTTCTTTCAAAGCCTTTTGAGTTCATCCAAAATTTTCCCTACTCTCTCTATAATCCTCCCAAGGTTCCCCAATCTCCCAATAAGCCTCTCTCAAGCCTTTAGAAGGACACTTCCAAGTAAGGGTTTTTCTTCATTTATCATTTTTGTCAAATTTTCTTAATGTTGTTATGCCCTTTTAATTTCAATTATAATTGTTGGGGTATGGTTTATAACCTACCCATACTTCCCTATTTATGTTTTAATTATGGGAGACCCCTTTATCTCTCAATAAATACCTCCCATGTACACCTGTTACTATGCCGACATTCCGTGCGGTATTTCTCTCTCTTATTTTACATCCAAGTAATTATTTTGTATTATGAATCTAAATTCCCTTACAGTTGTAGGGACATGTATCTATATTATTCCCCCTTACTTTACATTTCATGTACATATGATGATACACCCCTTTATCTCTTATCAAACATTTTTATAATTCTTACGTCACACCGTTACGCTGCCGAAATTGCACCGATTTTCCAAGATAATGTCATTGTGTAGTGACTACCATGCCCATATCTCTATTAAGGGTATTAACCTTCATACACATTAACTTATTGATTATAATGTTTCATGTATTCATTCCACATTCCTTTATCGTCTAATAAGTGATGATGTTTTATGAATCCATGTTATATGATCCATGTGGCACACTTATGCATGAAATGAAATGTTTAGAAGGGTGTGCCCTAACAACGCTCCAATGCATTCGGTACAGTATAGTGTCATGATACATCATGTGCAGTGGGTGTTTAATCATTCTAATTCAAGTGCAACGAGGTTTTACTCGTGCTTCATGTGCAATAGTATTTACTCATGCTCCACGTGCAATGATCCTTGGCTCATGCTAATTCAATGTTAAGTGTTTTTGCCACATTTCCATGTTATGATTATCATGATTTATAATGAATTTATGTATACGCTTCTCTTATGATCTATTGATATGAATATTGTCTAACATGTATTTTTTTCCTCATTTTATTCCATGATTATTCCCTTACTGGGCTTTATAGATCACCCTTTTCTTATATATGTCCTCAGGTTATCCCATGCAATGCTAAGTATGAGGGAATGTAGTGGTCATGTAAAGGAAGTTTTCTATAAAGATATTGTATTTCACATATTAAGTTGTTATGTAATTATCTTAAGTTCCAAATACACTAGACCTATTAATCTTCTATGTTGTATCAAGTGAAGTTTATGTAATAAATTATGTTTAACTGTGTAATAAAAGATCAGGGTTGTTATAGTTGGCATCAGAGGATAGATTTAGTTATTTTTGGGATTAGGATTAGAAACCCTAAGGATGCCTTAGAGAAAAGACAAAAAATAACATACTTATGTTTTGGTGAGTATTGAGTATGTACTTTATCAAGAAAATACATCCCTGTCTAGATACGAGCAGGTAGAGGCGACTCTGAAATAGATGTATCTTAGGGGTAAAACCCGGAAACACTACTTTGAGCTAGACTCGAACAGGAACTAGTGCACGAAAATGGGCCTTGCTGCACTCTTGGTTACAAAACTTTTGGGGGATATTCTTTGGTAAATTCACAAGCTTATTATGAACCATTATTAAGGGACTAAAAAAAATTCCCTGAGAATATATGTTAGAAAGTATATCATGGATAAAATAGACTTAAGCCAATAGATTCATATGTTAATGAAATAAAAAGTTATTTATAAGTCATCAGTTTTATCCTTGTATTACCCTTTATGTGTTACCCCTAACATTCCTTTTATTCTAGACAATAGTCGGAAATAGGAGGACTCGGGCTAACAACTGATGTGAAGATCAATGTGACGATTGTACTAATGAGATGACCAATCCGATGGGAGTGGGAATCACGAACTTTGTCACACTTCTCTCTCAGCTAACTCAAGCTTTGAATAGAAACATGAGTCGAGAGGAACATCCAACCCCCTTAAGAAATAACAAGTCACTATAGAGAGCTTCATGAGACAAAGGCCTCCTACTTTTAATTGATATTCTGATCCCTCAATCACTGAACAATGGATCAACTCCATTGAAAAGATCTTCTCCATCCTTCAAGGATCTGAATAAGAGAAGGTTCTCAGGGATGCTTATCATATGGAGGGTGAAGCTGATCAATTTTGGACTTTGATAAGAAATATGAATCCTGAGGAGGAGATCAAGGCGTTGGAATGAAAGGATTTCCGGAAGATGTTTTTCGATAAATATTTTCTATGCACCCTCCCGCATAAGATGGAAAGAGTCTTTTTTACCCTCAAGAAAAAAGATGAAAAATATGTTGGAGCGTACAAGGAAAAATTCACAAGGTTTTCATGATATGCTTTTGGCTTTGTCGTTACCCCCAAATATAAGGTTTATCCGTTCTTGGGTGGCCTGAAACCTAGCCTGCGGAAAGTGCCGGCAATCTGCGACTTCGATAGCTATGAATAAATTGTCCGATGATCCCCCATGGTCGAAATAGAGATTGGATAATCTCAAGGGTATCATGGGGATAAGAAGCGTAAGGTAGAATTCAATGCTGGTGGTCCGATGAAAAAAATCCAATGGTTCTAAGAAGATCCAGCACTACACTTGTCAATGGTGTGGAGAAAAGCACCTCGAAAATTGCATTAAGGGGATGAGGAAATGCATTAGGTGTGGAAGAAAAGGGAACCTAGCTGTTAACTGTCAGTAAGAAAGACCTGCGGCTGCGAAAGAGGAGAGGAATGCTCCATTCGAACCTCAACGCATGATTCATTGCTACAACTAAAAATAACCGGGGAATCTTGAAAATCAGTGCCCTAAGCCATGGGTTTTTGGAGGCAACCAAAAACCTCCAAGGCAGAAAGGGTGAGATTTTTCCATCACTACTGCCGAAGTGAACCCTAGAAAAGTAGTGGTCATAGGTACGCTAGTTATTCATTCAATAATTCCGAATGTGCTTTTTGATTCAGGTTCTACGCATTCTTTTATATCTCTTACGTTTAGTAGAACAATACCAGCACCAGCACAAATCATGGAATATAAGTTGTCAGTGAGTATGGAAAATGGGGAAATCATTGCATCTCATGAATATAACTCCTCTCCTGTCATAATATGTGTATTGAACTTCTTGGAAAACCTCTTCATACTCCCTCTGGTGGAATTTGATTAAATTATTGGCATGGATTGACTTTCCTTATATAGAGGGAACATAAATTTCAATGAGAGGGAAATCACTGTCCATGTGGATAATCGACCCCCCGATTCTATACAAGTGCAAGGTGGAAAATGAATCTTCTTTAGCTCCATAATTTCAAGCATGGATATTAATTCCCTATGAGAATGCGTATCTGGATCAGATGATTGATTCCAAAGAAGCAACAATCCTTGAAGACATGCTTATTGTGAGGAAATTCACTGAAGTGTTTCCCGAGGAATTGCCTGATCTTCCTCCTAGAAGAGATGTTTAATTCTCAATTGATCTTATACCCAGGTCATTTCCAATATCCAAGAATCCATATAGAATGGCTATTTTGGAGCATGAGGAGATGAAGAAACAACTACATAAGAATCTGATTGAAGGTTTTAAACACCCAAGTTCTTCACCATGGGGTGCACCAGTCCTCTTCGTCAAGAAGAAGGATGGGTCAATGTGCCTTTGCATCGATTATCATGAGCTCAAAAAAATCATGATAAAGAACAAGTATCATCTCCCATGAATTGATGAATTTCTCAATCTACTGCATAGAGCACAATAATTCTCTATGGTGGATTTGCGGTCAGGATATTATCAAGTAAGGGTGAAGAAAGAAGATATTCCCAAGACAACTTTTGGTACAAGATACAGGCACTATGAATTCATAGTAATGCCTTTAGGACTCACTAATGATCTATAAATCTTCATGGAATTGATGAATAGATTCTTTAGATATTACCTTGACAATTTTTTGGTAGTCTTTATAGATGATATTTTGATATACTCCAAAACCAAGGACGATCTCGAGGAGCATCTGAGAACTGTACTAGAGACCTTGCAGAAGGAGAAGCTCTATGAAAAGTACAATAAGTGTGAGTTCTAGTTGAAGGAGGTATCATTATTGGGCTATATCACCACAAGAAATGGGATATCTATGGATCCCTCCAAAACAGATGCAATTGAGGGGTGGCTGAGGCCAACATCGGTAACATATATCCGTAGATTCTTGGGGTTAGTTGGATATTATCGATGATCTGTGAGAAATTTCTCATGATTGTCCAACACTCTTAACAAGCTAACTTGGAAGAGAGTAAAGTTTTCTTAGAATAATGAATGTAAATAAATCTTCAAGGAGTTAAAAAGGAGGCATATCATTGCGCCCGTGCTCACTTTACCCAGAAGTGGAGAATGTTTTGTGATATTCAGTGATGCTTCGAAGAGGGAATGGGGTGTGTGTTGATGAAAAATGACAAAGTCATTTCCTATGCTTCAAGGAAATTGAATGTTCCTGAACATAACTATCCAACACATGAACTCGAGTTGTCTTTAGTGATCTTTTCTTTGAAAATTTGGTGGCATTATCTCTTTGGTGGAGAAGTGTGAAATATATACAGACCAAAAAAATCCTCCAGTGTATATTCACACAGAAATAGTTGAACATGCACCAACGATAATGGTTAGAACTGATAAAAGGCTACGACTACTCATTCCATTACCACCCTGGGAAAGCAAACAAGGTGGAATATGCCTTAAGTAGAAAGGACCCAATAATTCTATCTTTGATGAAAACTAAAAAGGATCCAATATTCATATATTTGATAAATATGGACATGTGAATCATAAATAAGGGAACATAATCAACCCTTTCACAAATGATTTCTCAACCATCACCTTTGAAAAGGTTAAAAGATGCTAAAAAAGATGATGTGGGAATTCAATAAAAAGTGGAAGCTGTCGGAAAAGGGAAATCCACAGAGTTTAATGTTAATGAAGAAAGAATTGTGAGATTTGAGAAAAGTCTATGTGTTCCATCAAGTCTGGATATGAAGAAGAAAATTTTGGATGATACACATAGTTCGAATTTCTCTATTCACTCAGGAAACACAAAGATGTATCAAGATCTCCGAGAGCATTATTGGTGGGATAATATGAAGAAGGAGATAACTAAATATACATCCAAGTTCCTGATGTTTTAGCAAGTGAAGGCAGAGAGGCAGAAGTCTAAGGGGATGATGCAACCATTACCCATACCAGAATGGAAATGGGAGAACATCACCATGGACTTTGTCACCGAACATCCGAAGACATCTAAATGCATCAATGAAATCTGGGTTGTTGTGGATTGTCTTACAAAGGCTTCACACTTCATTGATATTCGGGAGGATTTCTCATTGGATCAACTGGAACATATATATACCAGGGAAGTGGTAAGGCTTCATGGAGTACCACTATCTATTATGTCCGATTGAGATCCAAGATTCACCTCTATGTTTTGGAAGAGTCTTCAACATGCTATAAATACTAAACTAAACTTCATTACGGCTTATCATCCTCAAAATGATGGCCAATCCGAGATGACTATCCAAACACTTGAGGAAATGTTGAGAGAGTTCTCAAAGGACTTTAAAGGAGGATGGGATCAACACCTTCCTCTGGTTGAGTTTTATTATAATAATAGTTTCCACTCGAGCATCCAAATGTCACCATATGAAACCATTTATGGGAAAAGGTATAGAGCACCGACGTGTTGGGATGAGGCCGGTGAGTGTAAACTGCTTGGACCAGAAATGGTCAAATAAATGGTAGAGAAGGTGAAAACCATTCAGCATCATATCAAGGCAGCCCAAATTCGACAAAAGAGTTATGCAGATAACCGTCAACGAGACCTTGAGTTTAAAGTTGGAGACATGGTATTTCTACACATATCTTCATGGAAGAAGGTCATGAGGTTTGGAAATAAAGTGAATTTAAGTCCAAGGTACATCGTCTCCTTCGAGATTCTTGATCGTGTTAGGGCTGTGGCCTATCGACTAGCACTTCCACAAACCATGGCCAAAGTACATGATGTCTTTCATGTATCCCTCTTAAGGAAGTACATACCAGACCATTCACATGTACTCTATTCATAGGTGGTGTAGTTAGAGGATGACCTTTATTATGAGGTGAAACCGGTGACGATCTTAGATCATATAGAAAAATTTATATGAAATAAGATAATGCCCCTCATCAAGGTGTTGTGGAAAAACCAAAAGTTTTAAGAAGTAAAAAGGGAATTAGAGGAAACAATGAAGCATAATTACCCACAACTGTTTTAGTGTGGGAAAAGAAAATTTCAAGGGAAAAATTTCTTAAGGGGGGAAGATTGTAACAACCCAAACTTTTATTAATGAAAATCCCTCTTTATCTAATTAAATGCCTCTTTATGTAAAATTTTTATTTAAAATGTCAACTTCTTTGGTTTTATGTTAATAATTGCGACTTTTTCCAATACATCCATTGAATAGTGATCACCTGATTAGTATAAATATAGGGTTTTAACAAATCCAATTTACTCAGAAAAGGAAGTGATGAACTCATTCATTAGACGTGCCCCATAAAAATCCCATTTCTCAGAGCTTGGAATGGAGGTGGTGTCATTGGGCTTCTCTCCTAACTAAGACTAATCCAATCTAGAATATGTTAAGCTCGAGTGGGACTGCCTATGAGATAAATGGATGTTGATAGATATTACCACCCGAGCAATGTTATCCGAGCCACCCCAAGACTCTGTCACCATCGCACACCTTACTCTTTAGTCTTATGCAAGTTTTATAAGGGGTTAGGTAACAAGATCCTAGTACTATGTTTATGTACATTATTTTTGTATATAATAATGAATATACTTTCATTTTATTATTGTACCTTGTAAATAGTTTTTCTTTTTAAAAGCACAAATAGAATTTTTAGTTAATGTTAAATGAAGAAACATATTTTGATGAATTAATGGATTTTTGAATTAAATAATATTTTAATAAAATATTATTATTGTTATTAAATTAATTTTTATGAAATATAAATGATCGTATAATTTTATTAATGCGATTGTAATTTTTACTGTGGTTCGAAATCCATTTTGTTCAAAACCCATGAATTTTCGATAAATGTTGGTTTCATTTTGAAAGTGAAAATTAACATATTGATAAAATTGTTTAGATAAAATGAATATTATTTCTGGAATCAAGATGTCGAAATTATCCAATGGTGAATTTTTCATAATTTTTTGTGACAGTCAAATTTTTTGGTAAAAATTAAATACCGTTTAAATATATAATGTGTTTTATGACATCATAATGACCCAATAATGATGTAATAAAATACTATAAGCTTTATGTTTGGCCAATATATTTTTTACCATGAAAATAATGTGGTTTTGGGTTTGTTTGACATATTTTACAAAGCATTAATGGACCCTTCAAGACTTGTTAAACATCTTGTCTTTTTAAATTGTTTTCCTTGGGAGTGTGACTCACCTCCACATAAGAAACCCCATTATTTTTAGAAGTTCATACTTTAGCCTTGTAAAATATTGTTTTCCACTTCCTTTTTCCAAAAACCATGGGCAAAAACCATGGGCCGGTTTTCGGTTTGGATTAGTTTAATGTGAGGTGTCTCAAACCTAAATAATAAAGAATTCCCTCACCTTTCCTATATAAACCCACCAAGCTCCCACTTCCTCCTCACTCAAAGATTTTGGAGTTCGTCCAAACTCTTACCTACTCTCTCTAGAATCCTCCCAAGGTTCCCCAAGCTCCCAAGAAGCCTCTCTCAATCCTCTCTAAATCCTTTGGAAGCACACTTCCAAGTAAGGGTTTTTCTTCCTTTCTCATTTTTGTCCAATTTTATTAATGTTGTTATTCCATTTTAATTTCAATTATAAATTTTGGGGTATGGTTTCAAACCTCTTACATACTTCCCTATTTATTTGTTAATGATGAGATACCCCTTTCTCTCTCAATAAATTCTTTCCATGTACACCCATTGCTATGCCGAAATTCCGTGAGGGATTTCTGTCTCTTCTTTTACATCCCAGTAATCATTTTGTATTATGCATCTAAATTCCATTACAGTTGTTAAGACATGTATGTATATTACCCCCATTACTTTAAATTTCATGTACATATGATGAGACACCCCTTTCTCTCTCATCAACACTTTTTATGAATTCTTACGTCATGCTGTTACGCCACTGAAATTGCACCGATTTTCCAAGCCAATGTCATTGTGTAGTGAATACCATGACCATATCTCTATCAATGATATTCACCTTTATGTAAATTTACTTATTGATTATAAATTTTCATGTATGAATTACACATTCCTTTATCATGGAATAAATGATTATGTTTGATGAATCCATGTTATATGATCCATGTGGCACACTTATGCATGAAATGAAATTTTTAAGAAGGGTGCGCCCTTACAGCGTTCCAATGCATTGGGTATAGTATAATATCATGATACATCATGTGCAATGGGTGTTTAATCATGATAATTCAAGTGCAATGACGTTTTACTCGTTCTTCATGTGAAATGAGTATTTACTCATGATCCATGTACAATGAGCCTTGGCTCATGTTAATTCCATGTTAAGTGTTGTTGCCACATTTACATGTTATTATTATCATGCTTTATCATGACTTTATGTATATGCTTCTATTGTTCTCTATTGATATGCCTATTTTCAAACATGTATTTTATTCCTCATTTTATTCCATGATTATTCTTATACTGGGATTTATATATCACCCTTTTATTATGTATGTCCACAGGTTATCCCATGCAATGCTATGTATGAGGGAATGTAGTGGTCATGTAAAGGATGTTTTCAATAAAGATGTTTTATTTCATGTTTTAAGTTGTTATGTAATGATACTAATCCCCAAAGACACTAGACCTCTTGATCTTCTATGTTTTATCAAGTTAATTTTATGTAATAAATTATGTTTAATTATGTAATAAATGATCAGGGTTTTCATACAACACCTAGCACTTGCCTATTTAATGGACTAGCTAGCATTAATTTTTTTATCATAAATGATTTTAAATATAAATATTAAATTTATTTTGTGAAAATTTTATAGGACAAAATCTTTTTGATCTTATAAGATTTTTAGGTGATAGATGATATTTTGGGAAATATTTCATTGAGATAATATATATGAAACCCTTAAGTATAACTTTTAATTAAATAAGAATTATTTTTTGGTAAATGAAAATTTTATATAAAATATTTTATATAAATCACATGGTATGAAAACAAAGTTCAAAAACTCAATGGAATGTATAATTATGTACCAATTCATAAAAATTAACCTTGTATGAAATGATTTTGGTAACTAAATTTATTAGGTAATGGGATTCTCACTCATCTCATAGTAATATCATCTTTATTATAGTGGAAAAAAATATATTCATTCCAAAAGGGGTACCCACCAATGGTAGTCTACATCTCAATATGCCTATCATCATAGGAAATCATGAAACTATTTTTTAGTAAAAGTTTTCACAATCAATACCTTGATAGGGATTTAAGGTATTATTTTTATTTTCTTAGTTACAAATAATTTCCTATGATAACATGGTATAACAACAATTAACCAATAAAATTTTTAATCAATTATTTTAAAACATTTTAAAATACAATTTCCCAAATACAGTTTTCAAGATACCATCTAATTTAAAAAAAAATCAAATGATTTCATAATTTCATGTAATTTAAAATAAAAATATAATTCAAAACAGTTTCATAGGATTAGCCTCAAATAATTTCATCAATTTTATTTCCCAATCAATCCATCATTTTTCTTAAATCCACCAATAATTTTCAATTCCATTGAAATTTAGTTTTTCTCAAACTCAATACCCATGTGAAAAAAGACATGATTTTAATTTATTTTAAATAAATTAAAACTTAATTAAAACATTCATGATTTCAGTCATTTGGTATATATTTATAGATCCACCTATCATTAAATCAAAAATCCAAAAACCAACTCCCGCAATAGGACTTCCCATTGAATAATAAAGGTACAAAATATATAAAAACACAAAATTGAATCAATATCCAATCAAAAGGATATTATATGAATAAATTACATGATTATCTATCAAAATATAAGGAGGATAGAAAGAGATATCAGGATAAAACACCTAAGATGAGATTCACATACATAGAAAAGATTGATCGAGATCAATGCAACATTGATCATCTTAGGAAAGGGTTTTGAAAGGCCAAAATCACATATAGGGAACCTCTAAGAGAGAAAAAATCAAGTTAGGTCTAAATGAGTAGGTTAGAGAACATAAATTGGGTGTTTTTAATTTTTAAAATAACTTTCATAACATTAAAATCCCACATGCATAGTAAGATGGATGAGTGAACTGTTAGGGAAAACTATGCACTTGCCACGTTCCCCTACTATTTGCGATGCATCGTTTCACGTGAGTGGGTACATGATTTTTGAATCTATGGAAAAAACATGTTTTCCCCATTATACATGGTGTGAACATTTTTCACTAGGGGAGTAATTTTTGTTCAAACCATACCCAGACCACGCATATCCCAAAAGACTCTATAATTTCTTAAAATATCATGAAATGACCCCAAAAAACACCTGAATTAATGGATATCAAAAAAGGTGATTATGAACACATGAACAAATGTAACCAGATGTTAAAAACTCCCCACCACAAAAAAAAATTATCCCCAAAATTCTTGTCAATATGTTTCCATATCAAAGAGATGAGAAAACTACTCTCTCACCAGTGAGTTATGGTCCCATGTATCATGAGAATCATAACCATACTACCATAACACATGGACCAATGGATCATCCTCTAGTAAACTAAAATAGTTTAATAATAAAAAATATTGACTATATTATTAGTCATAGAAAAATCAAAATCCACATTGATATTCTCCAAGAACAGGACATGAGATGGGTAAAAACGGTACATATGAAGCTGTGATACCTAAAACACATAATGTGTCAATTTCAACAATGGTGGAATTGATAAATTGTAAGACACATTAAAAATCTTCTAAAAAACTAAAATGGTCCCACAAACCATTTTGGATGCTTCTCCAATTTCCAATGCCTTTGATGACTCAAACAAGGTCAAAATACCAAAAACGCATAATCAGTAACTGATAAATCAAAAGGAATACTACGATGGTTAAAATAATATTTTAACCTTATCTATGCTTTCAAAATCTTCTGATGAACCTAATTAACCACTATTGTAATCTATTAGACAATTACAAGTCCAATCAATGAACTATCACAAATCTTCGAACAACATAGTGAATATTTTAATGACTGACCATACAATGCCTCAAAGGGGAATATATAAATTGTGTACTGGTAACTGTTTTTATAAGAAAAATCTACCAGTATCAAATCGATGTCTCAAACTCCACCAAAATTGAGTACATAGACATAAATCATGTCCTTATGAATCTGTATAGCCCACTATGTCTGGTTATCCATATTTGAATGGCATACCATACTGAATTAAACCTGATATACCATCATATCTTTAATGCCTCACAAAAAAAGATAGGTAACAGGGATATATATGAGATACTATAAAATATTTAACTAATTGGAAATGAAAAAAAATATTTAACATAATTGATTTTTTACTCCTCAAAATTATTTGTAATTAAAATCATTATAAAGTGTTCTAATTGTGTTATCATAACAATCATAACCCATAACACATTACATCCTCAAGAGGTATGTAGAAACAAGACAAAAAATTCTGTAGATACCACATTACAATTCCTCGTTAGTCTTGGAAGTGTTTGAATCCACCCTGATGCACTCTAACTCTCTGTCTTGACCTTCTAACAAGTAAAACAATGTAAAAAAAATCATCAATGTATCCTTTCATATCTATCCACCATAATCATCATCAAATGTAATAAAATACATTATTGTTTCTCTAGTTCGCTTTATAAATGAAATTAGTAGAACCCATATCATTGCTATTCTAAAAAAACGAAAATTTGATTTTGGAAAAATAGGATACCCTTAGAAGAGAGAGACCACTCACCAATTTTATCCTCGCTATAAAGAGAGTCCCTAATGCCAAAGAATTCATTATCAAAATACTATTACTAAATATTCATCTTGAGAAGAGTTGATTTCAACTAAAAACATACCAAAATAACATTAGTCTCTACCTACCCATTTCATAAATGAAACTATAAAGAAATATCCATCATGTTCTACACATCTGATGGTTCCATCACGGCATGGGTTAGAATAATTCTAATCAAGATAGAAAATTGTATTTCCTATTCCCCATGGTATAGGAAGTGTAAAAATAAAAATATTTCCTATATTACACCCAGTTCCTCTAGAGGATTTTCAAATATTTTTCGTGAAGTTATAACTTAATCTATTATGGTTATAAAACAAATTGAACATTTCTCCGAAAATTTAATACCGCCAACTATTGATAAAATTCATCAGGGCTATGATATAAAGGTAATGGGTTGGATATTTCATCACATGTTTCCTAATATTTTAGGAACCATACATTTCCACATGGTCACCCAATATAATAATGCATCACAAACCGTTACCGAATGTATCATAAAATACCACATAGACCCTTAGTAGATTTGAAAGAGTCACTATAGAAGTAAAAATATGTTTCATATCAACAAAATAAATTTGAAATATATCATTTCATGTGAAAAAATACTCCTTTAGAGAGACAGGGAGAGTGTGGTTATCAGAGATTCCATCATATTTAAATCATTGAATAAATGGGGATAATACCTCACTAAACCCAAGAACCACCAAATCTCTAAAACATTATGCAATTTCTCCCTTGTCATGATAGCCTTAAACTTCTATGGATAGACTAAAATTACATGATATAACATTATGTGTTCTAGTAAATTTATATCCTAAATATAGAAATCATATTTCAATAGCTTGGCATAGATTGATTGATATCTAATTCTTTAAAAAATTCTCATAGAAGATGCACATAATCCTACTTGATCATAAATTAAATGAGAATGTTATACATAAAGACCACCATGACCATATTGAGATACTCTAGGATGAATATTTTAATAAAAACCATAAAGAATGAATGAGAATAATTTATACCAAATGGTATGATAAGATATTCATAATGGCCATACACACTCTAGAAGGTGGTCTTCTGATTGAACGATTATATTATTCTCAATTACTGATTACCAAATCAGTGATCAATCTATGAGAACCACTTCTCTCCATTTGACTATTGAAATAGATCATAAGTACATGGTAATTAATAACTGTTCATTATCATAACCATATTTAGTTTCATATAATCAACACATAAGAAAAATGTTCAATCAACTTTCTTTGCAAAGAGAATAGACATCGCCCAAGGTGACATAATCGGGTGTATAAATACTTTCACTAATAGATCATCTAACTAAGTATTAACCTATTTTATTTAATATGGGTCTATAATATAATAACTAAAATATATAGTCTAAGTTCCCATAACTAAATCAAATGAGAACTGTACCTCTATTACTTCTGTAAAAACAACTAAATCAGAAAGAAAACATATCAGGAAACAATAATTCTACTTAAGGAAAATCATCACCCAAATATTATTGATCCAAATAAAGAAACTAATATTAAATTCCCCATATCTATATAATAAGGTCCAACTCTACATGACCTTGGGTCCGATTCTCCCTGAAAGACACAACACACAACAATGGGTGCAGTAAAGGTGACCCATTGAAGATAACAATAATTTTTTTCCTTATTACAATAATCCAATCAATTCAAAAAATAAAATCAATAGGTATCATATTGATAACATAAATATTAAAGGTATTCTTGATTTCTAATAAAGAAATAAAATAAGGAAAATAAAGACTGTGCTCTCACTTCATTTTGAGGGGTGTGGTAATATGCATCCAATAAAATAAAAGCACTATAAAATAATTATAAGGATGAAAATATGTTTCAATATAAATGATTGATATGAGTTTTTATTAAATAATTAATTCAATAATGATTAATATATATTTATGTTACCTCTCACAGTCATTGGAACTATATCATCTTTCTATGTATACTATTTACCAGCATAAAGAAGAATCATTTCAGATTCTTGGTACTGGAATCCCTAAGTTGTTGAAGAATTTAATTTGAATAACATACTTCTATGATATGGTGAGTTTGTTTCACTATGTAAAATAGAAATTAAATTGAATTTTTTTTCATAGGTTTATTGAGTGGACACATGCACTATAGATCATTAAAACCTCAATATAAATAGTTTTCAAATTTCTATCCTTGCCACACTGAAATCAAGATAAAGGGAAACTTTCATACATTAATATTTTCCTAGAATACACATACTCTCTAGATCCACTATGTAACTAATCACATGAATCATTATAGTTTCTATTTACATTAATGTATCTAAAAAAAAATCCACTGGGAGAAAAGTGAACTCCCCTTGAACCTGACATACAATCCAGATAAATCCCCAACATCATCTCCCAATCCATTACATCATCATATATAGTGAGAATTAGTAAAAAAGATAGTGAATAAAGATTAGTTTAGTGACCCATATCAAACCATAGATCCTTTAACTTATCATTTAGAACAATATCATGTGAAAATTTCACAATATCAAGAAAGAGGATATCATACTATGTCACCAACCTATCATATTTAAAATGATCTAAAAACTCTGTAGCCTTAACGAATACTATAGAACCTAGATATAATTTATCAGTTAAAATAACTATAGAGTCCTTCCACTCCAACCAACACTCTTATTTAGTGTTACCATCGAATCCCACCATATCCTTTTAGTCCCTTCAATCTTAATGGTATAAAATTCCACCCAAATAGATTCATGAATTTTTAGAAAGTAAAAAATGTGACCTATATGGTTAAAAAAATCATTATCCTCTTAAGGATAATTATTTCAGTGGAGGGAAGGTGGCTTTTAGAGAATAAACTCTTGAGCAAAATTTCAGGATTTATCCCATTAATGTTCCACAACTGGAACCTGAAAAAGAATAGGTGTAGCTTCTTTTCCATGTTTTATGACATTACTCAAAAATATATCCACAAGATTCTGGTCCATATGTTGATTTTCACATTGTTGTTCAAAATAATATTCCTTTATAGGCCTATTCTCAAATATTCTCATTGGAATTATTCTACTAAACATCAATAGACAACACTGATGACATAAGGAGAATAATAATATCAACCAAAAAATCAATATTATTGGTACCATTAGTACAATAAGATAATAATTCATGATTTGGATTTCAATATTCCCTCATCAAAAGAAGGGAAAATACCATAAGTATGTCAAAAAAATAATTAAGGTCAGTTCTCCCAAATATCCATAATGACTTAAGGTAAATTATGATGAGATAGGGCCAGGAACAAGATCTTAACTACATTCTATGTCCAATCAATATATACCAAACCACAAAATTACATAATTGAATTATGTTCAAATCACACCTTTGATACCACTTTTTCATGGACCATCATTGATACCCTGATACCCAAGCTAACTCTGACATAGCCTAAATAGAGTTATAGATCCCCATGGGTTGGTGACTGTCACCTGGATTCATATAACATAATGAGGGAAAATATTTTCTAAATAACATCATGAGATAAATGATACAAGTATTTATTTTAAACAATCCAAAAATGAAAAATATAAATATCCTAAAACAATACATCATCAATGTACTTGGAAGAAAGAAAAAAATATTAAAGGAAAATACAATATAAACCATAAAAATGTCTCAGAAACCATGTGTAACATGTGGAAAAAAAATCTACCATTCACTATCATCACTCAAAAATCTAAAGGATCAATGAAATTTTCAAACTCCATGTAAAACATTCCCTATTTTTAGATCTAGCATAAGAAATTCTAAAGATTCATAAAGGTAATCGTAGGGTGTGAGATATTAATCCCCATTGTGTCTCAACAAGGGTTCCATAATTAATACAATAAAAATTTACTATTTATGAAACCAGATAAAATAAAACAATTAATGGTATTTCATTTCAAAATCTTAATCCAAAACAATGTTTCATTAAAATAGATGGTAGATATATGAAAATAACTTTAAAATAGATTAAATTAAAATTTTATAATTTTTTTTATAAATTACAAATAATGAATAAAATAGGTTAATGGATCAGTGATATGTATAATCAAGTCACAATTCATATGAAACCACAATATATGAAATCCCTTTGGTAATTTTTTTATCAGCTAATAGGATCCTCACACATCTCATAATTATCTTAGCTTTAGTCATTTGTAAACACAAAAATACACCCTAAAAGTAGAATCCGTCAAGGATAGTCTAAATCCAAATAGGTAAACCCATCATTGGAAGTCATGTTGTAGTTTCTGTATTAACTATTTCCATCGTTAATACATTTATTTTGAGTCAAGTTCCAAGTGTTCTTATCCAAGTTACCACTAACTACCTTAGATAACCTATCCTTAAAACATTAAATCAATAAAATTAGTAATTAATAAATATAGAAAATTTTAAAATAATATTTCCCAATTTTTTTGTTCATTAGTCCCTCTATTTTCGAAACAAAATCATATTTATTCAATATTTCATTCCATTTCAAATCACTTTTCCAATCAAGAAATTTTATCAACATCAACATCATATATTTTCATCAAAACGATTTCCAAATAAAGACATAGTGTTTCATAAATACACCCCACATTTACAATTCTATTAGAATTACAAGTTTTCTCAATTTCCATTATGATGAACCGAATTCTTCAAAACTCAATATTTTATATCATTAGAAGAAAATTAATTACCTTACATAATGATCGCACCGGGATTTCTTAGGTTTGGTTCCATTGGGAACATGGAGGCATAAATAACTGGTTCATAAGTGAGATATGTCATCTCCTACTATATTATTCATAACTATCACCCTTTATAGTTCAATAATACATAATACATATATTTATAACATGGGGAGAGGGAAAAAAAATAAAGGGTTATCTCAGATAATCAATAAGGGTAAAAAATGAGATGCATATGTATAACATGGATTTAAGGGTATGAGAACATTATAATAACATTTGGAAATCATACCATACATTTCAAAGATCACAATGAAGAGTCATGGAATAATTGTTAACAGTTCATAAGACATAAATCATAAGAAAAAATCGAACATGATCCCTAAGAGAATAAAGTTATTATATGACATATAACTTATTGTATAAATATAAATAATTAAAATTATTTATGTATTATTCAAGTATCCGTACCAATTCCATCAGAGAGGAAAAATTCATTTATTAAGTTGGGTTCACTCATAGTTCTAGGGATGTATTACAAAAACTATGTTCAATACCCATTCGTTCCTGGTCTTTAAAATAAATTCCATTCCACATTATAGTCTTGTCTATCTCATGAGATATAAATACTTACGCAATAAATTAGAGGAATATATAGGTCCCACCCATCACATAGTGAAAACCATGTTAATTTTTTCAAAATTATTGTAAAAATTAATCATATCATAACCCATCAAATGAAATGGGTATCCTAAGAAATTTACAATCTCATAATATATGTATAAGATATAGGTTTCATAATAATTTCATCATAGAATAACTCATGGAATGAAGCAAGTATCATAATAATTTACCAATTTTATCACTCATGGAAGATAAACGAGTCATAAAAATCATTCCACAAAAAACACAAATAATTCATAGTAAGAATTTGAATCATATTATTAGATAATTTAACTAATAATTCATAGGGAACACCAAATGATTTAATATTAGAGGGGAGATAATTTTTAAATAACATTTATAACATTTCTTAAGGAATATATCCTTTCCCCTTTGAAAAACACCGTACAAAACATAAGAAAATTAGAACACATTTTTTTAAAATAAAATTTCAAAAATATAATATAATAATCCTATTAATGATTGGTCATAACTTGAAAAAAATATTTTGATTCCATTCAAATTAAAAAGGCATTTCCTTTCATATTTGTTTTTGTAAAATCAAAACAGGAATGTTTTGGAAAATGGTATGAATATTTATCGCAAAATATTTTTTTGTAAAATATGAACAATGGTAAAAATTCCTTTTAAAATCATAATGGAGTAATAAAAAAATATAATTTTTTTTATAAAACATGGTTTTGGATGAAAATAAATTTCAGAATGAAGAGAGAGGTAAGGTCAAATTTTATTAGAAACATTTTATCAATTAATTGAAGTACTAAAGTGTTGAAAAATGGTACTATTTCAAAATGATATCCCGATTAACTAGAGTAGAATAAAATTAATCACATTCTGGAGAGATGGATCATAATATTTTTTCATTGTAAACATAATCATAAATAATATCAATAAATGATGAGACTCTAACATAATATCTTTACCACATTGATAACATTGAATCATAAGGCTCAACAAGGATTAACATAAAATGGAATTTCAAATATCCTTATGATAAATATATTTTATATATTAAATGTAAAAGGTGATATATATATACATATTGTGACAGAATATATGTGAATAACATAATGTACATCTGAAATAAGACAAATTGAGTTAAAGATCCCCCACCATAAGTCATTACTTCCTTTATACTCATTCAAAACTCATGTATAATATATACATGTTTATCATTCATATATTAAAAAAGAAATACAAATATATTATACCATATATTATTTCATTATGACATTTTATGACTAGTTTATTAATGATTCCATGTTAATGTTCTTTTTTTGGGTAATCACTACTTTGTTAATTGTAAATGTTTTTAATTGTTATATTTATGACCTCCTAATTTAATAATTGTTCCACAACATCCAAAATGGAAACCATTATATAAATGTCATATATATTCAGTATATATGATTTTATATAATTATATAAAACATAGTGATATGAAATGAAAAACATTGTTCATGGTGATGGTAGGTTGTATGTACACATTAATGTTATTTCAATTTCCTTATTTAATAAAACGAGAGAAAGGAAAATTATAAAGTATCAATAAATAAATATTTTTATTACATACATATCACATATATTTATTATACCCATCCTTAATAGATTCAATGTAAAGAATCAATGAATCACATCACTTTGTGAGGAGGTTATCTACAGTTCACACATACAACATTATGCTATTCTATAAAATTTGAAATCATGAAGGTCTGTTTGATATAATAACTAAAGAATAATAATAAAATAATAAATATCATTAGTATCATGTATAAATAATAAATCTGTCATTCGGACCATCCTTGAGTAGTAGTAATGGAAGAACAACTGAAATCAGTTAAAAAGACGGTAGTATGCCATATACATGAAAAACTATTTCGTAACACATTTGATGGAATTTGAGATGGTTTTAGGCCACTAAATTAATATAAAAACTTCTAATTATATGTAATATAGTTATTTTATTATATTATAATAAAAAAACATGGTAATAGGTTGGGAAAATAAATAAAACAAAACCACTCATTGACAAACATTACCACTTCATTGGATATTTTCCTTATGATTGCACTAAAATCCTTCCTAGGATGGATTTATACAAAAAAATAAGGCTTATAGGATTAGGGTAGGGAATTTAGGAAGTTATTTGGGTAGGTAATAGCTGAAACAAAGAGGTGTTAAGGTGTAGAAATGGAGTAGAGGGGTGTCCTATTATAATTTGGGGAGATGACACTCATGGTATATTTTAATAGAGTTGATTGCTCCAATATTTTTCACATGGAATATATTCTCCAAAATGGATCAAATTAAAACCTTAGGTGGTATAAGGTCTAAATATAACCATAAAATATTTTTTTACTTGTGTATTGGTAAATTTTACCCTTATCGTTTATGTTTAATCTCGTGGTAAACACATTGTTACCTTAACTAAGGTAATTAATTTATAATACACACAAACTTAATTTTCATCAAAAATTTAGTTGATCATATTAGAAATTATAAAATTTTATTTTTATAATTATGTAATAAATTTTCCCAAATTCCATTTAGATGAGTGGAAAAATTAATTTAAAATTGATCTCATAGACGAGATGAGAAAATAGGGGTTTAAAGTGAAAATGTTCAAAAGTAAACAATGTTTTTATATAAAGTTTTATTATGAAATTGATTCCAATTATATAAATACGTAAAAATAGATTTCAAATCAAAATAATTATACTCTACCATGAATTTAAAATAAAATTTAACATTAAAAATAAATTAAACTAAAGGGCAGTTCTTAATTAAAATTCAGTATATTTCACTATTCATCAAAAAATGAATCTTTTCAAAATAAGTTTAAAAATTCAACCTAACCTAATCCATAAATTCTGAATGAAAAAGTGTTTTTTATTTTATCGTGATATTTTTATAAAACTATCATTTAATAATTTTAGTATTGTTCAAATAAATAACATAATTTTTTTTTGTGAAAATGGTATCTTCAAAACATATAAATATTTTAGTAAACATTATGTGTTTTAATATAAATATTTTATCATTAAATAAAACCAAAATACTTATTATTTAAAACGTAGTTGTTTCTTTTAATGTACCAGATCTGGGTGACACACAACGGGTGCCTTGAACCTGATTGGTAACATGAACTCAAGCACATTTCCCCAAACGCCAGAGGCTTCCGACTAGCAACGAGGGCCTAGGTCAGATAGTGGGGAAACAATGCCCTTATTTTTCAAAGCGTAGCGCATTGGAGAAAATACAAACATACCAAAAGGAAAGGAGTAAACAATACCAAGGTGAAATGGACAACTGTACAAAAGTAAAAGATGAAAATAATCACATATTGATGATGATGAAATATGTCCCTATGTCTAAGAAACAAGCTAAAATAGGATACACTGCAATCTAAAACAATATAGTATAAGGTAAAACTATAGTAAAGTAAAACAAATTAGTGCAGTAGGAACCTAGCAGCATCGCAAGCCTAAGCTCGATCCTATGCTCTCCTACTCCTCTACAAAAATCATGTAACTGTATAGGGACCCTTTCCCTTATCAAAACCTACATCAATATAATCTGTTTGGGCCCAAGACATGACCTAAATAGGGTTTGAGAAATAAATCCATGTAGGCAACCACCAAAGGCTCGTGCCCAACTGTCAATGAAAATGTTCAAGTACAGTGTCCAATAATGAAATGTAGTAAAGTAGGAAGTACTCAAAAGTAGTTACTCCTACCAGTTCCATTTCCATTTAATTATTATTTAACAATTCAATATAATTGAATTATAAGTTTCTGAGGCTTAGCCTCAGCCCACAATCTCCTATACAGTGTCACATCAAAACTACAACAGTCTATCTAACAAATAGAAGGTATAACAATACCAAGCCTGTGATTTAGTTTGGCAGGCATAACACAATAAAACAACACAGTGAATATTCAAGTGAACATTGCCCTCAGACTAAACAGTACCTTTCCTTCAGGCTAATCAAAACCTTTCCCTCAGGATAAACAGAAAAAAAAAACCTCAGGTAACTACCCTCAGGCATAATGAATATTTCCCTTAGGCATACGAGATATTTCCCTCAGGCACAGAAGCTACTACCCTCAGGCATAAGAAACATTGCCCCCAGGCTAAACAAACACTTTACCTCAGGCTTAACATAACACTTCCCTCAGGATAAGAAAGTAACCAGGCTGAGCCCAACACATAAGCAAACAATTCTTATACATTTTCTCTCAAGAAAACTCATTGCATACTATAATCATGGCATACCCATGGGTATCATGGCCAAATGGATAAACAAGGGAAACACACCCATTGGGTTTCCCTAGATCAACGTAGCGATCCTAAATAGCAGTTTATACATATTCATGAAATTACCTATGCAATTATAGGTATTTTATCAATCAAGGCCTCAGATATACGACACCCCAAACGTGGGAACGTAGCACAATGGTACACAAAATCAACTCGATGGTTGGAAATAAACACTAGACCACCTACCTCAATCTCCTCTGATCTATATACATGAACGATTCCTTCCGAAACAACAAAGAATAATGTAGATATGGGAAGAATGATAACCCATTCAAACCAAAATAACTTCACCTTGGGAAATAATTGGAAGGAAACACTAAAGGAGAGGGAAGGGCGTACCCGTGCGGTCCAAACGTGATCGACGACAGAAGAATCCAAGTTCTAGCGTGTGATTGAGAGATCCTACAAGATTAGACATCCTCTCTTGGTGCTCTAAATAAACCCACTACCTCCTCTGCCGAAAGAGGAGGCTACTGCCAGTTTATAACAAAAAAACATAACTACATGACATGTACTCTCATGTACCCGACATGTACTTTTCATTTTTAACTGTTCCTCTGGTGGCCACTTTCCACCACCTAAATATTCATCAACCGACTTGGTTACAGGGCGTGTACTTATAAGTACACGACATGTACTTTCATTCCGTAGGCGGATACTCTCACCACCTTACTGTTCACCAGCCGACTGATTACACGACATGTATATACTAATTACACGACATGTAGTCAGTTTTTACACCCTTCATTTCCAACAGGCCTACACGCCCTGTATACTCATCCCACATGGCCAAAGTACATGACATGTGTAAAATTACATGGCGCGTACCCAGAAAATTTGAAAATTTTCATCATTTTCCTTATTTTCTCGAAAACACTTAAGGAAAAAGGAAAAGAAGAAACCCATACCTCATGAATAAGAACCGGGTTCTTACAAACTTCCCCCCTTAAAGAAATTCGTCCCCAAATTAGCCTTCCAAGGGTGGTGAAGATAAAACTGATAACAAATATGGCCAGTAAGCACAAACATTGGTCTACCGCTCCCAGGTTTCTTCCTGCACTCGGACATGCTGCCATAGCACCCGTATGAGAGGAACTGACCGACCTCGGATAACCTTCGTGCTCCTATCAACAATACGAATTGGATTCTCCTCAAAGGATGCATCGACCTGAAGTTCAACCTCATTGGGTTGAAAAATGTGAGATGAGTCTGAGTGATAACGGCATAGTTGAGATACATGGAAGACGTCGTGCATGGACTGGTACCTCTGTGGTAACTGCAACCAGTAGGCAACCGACTAGACTCTCTTCAGAATCTCAAACAACCCTACATACCTCGGTGAATGTTTACCCTATCTCCTAATCCATCTGTGTCCCAACCTCGGCGAAACGCATAAGAAAACCCAATCCCTGACTATGAACTCTAAGGGTCGTCTGCGGTGATCAACATAATATTTCTGATGAGACTGTGTAGTAGCCATCCACTTTTGAATCAACTAGACCTGCTCTGAAATCTCTTGCAAAAGACGTGGTCCCTGTAAATCTACCTCACCTACCTCCAATCAACACAAAGGTGATCAGCATGGCCTACCATATAAAGCCTCGAAAGGTGCCATCTCAATAGTTTTTTTGAAAACTATTATTGTAGGAAAACACGACCCAGGGTATGTGCTTCTCCCAAGAGCCCCCAAATTCTAGGATGCATGAAAGAAACATGTCCTCAAGAACCTGTATCATACGATCTGACTGACCATCAGTCTGAGGGTAGAAATCTGTGCTCAGGAGCACCCGTGTACCCAGTTCCCTCTGAAAACTTGGTCAGAAACAAGACATAAAATGGGAGTCCTTATCTGAAATGATAGAACGAGGGACCCCATGAAGACATAATACCTCTCGGATATACAACTTCCGGATCTCATCAAAACTGAAGGTCTCCATAATCAGAAAAAAGTGAGCTACCTTCGTAAGTCCGTCCACAAAAACCCATACAACATCATTGCCTTGAGGTGACCTCAGAAACCCGGTCACGAAGTCCATCGCGACATCATCCCATTTCCACTTCGGAATGGGTAACTATTGTAAAAGTCTGGCTAGCCTCTGATGCTCTGCCTTCACCTGCTAACAGGTGGAACATCTCATAAGAAAACCGGCTACCTCTCATTTCATACCCGACCACCAATACTGATGTCTCAAGTCACAGTACATTTTTGTAACTCCTGGATGCACTGCCCAAGCTAAATCATGAAACTACCACATCAACTCGTCGCATATATCCCATGGAACCCACACTCGTCCCTGGATACATAGTACCTCATCATTGCCTATCATCCAACCAGGAGAAGGGTCCTCACTTTCCACTGACTACCATTGAACTAGGCCATCTGAATCTAATAGTTGTCTCATCCTCACTCTATCCAAGAGGGTAGAAGTCACAACTAAGGATAAAAGATAGGCTCGCCCCTGACTATCGTGCACATCCAGATGCATCTCAGAGAACAAAGCCATAAGCTATCACTCACCACTGGCCTCTAGCACTGCCTATAATTGAGTCCTCCTACTCAGTGCATCAGCAATTGCGTTACCCTTAACAGGTGTATATGAAAGCTCAAAGTCGAAGGACTGAAGGTATTAAACCCATATTCACTATCTCAAATTAAGGTCTCATTGGGTAAAGATGTATTTCAGACTTTTGTGGTCCGTAAACACCACAAAATGTTCTCCCAAGAGATAATGTCTTCAATAGTGTAATGCATGAAAAACTGAAGCCAACTCGAGATAATGTGCTTGGTAATTCCTCTCATGTGGCCTCAACTGCTGAGACCCGTACACAACAACTCGATCACCCTGTATCAACACTACTCCCATCCCAATACCTGATGCATCATAGTAAACTGTACAACTCTTCCCTTGCTCTGGAAGTATCAGGACTGGTGATGAGGTCAACCTTCCCTTGACCTCCTGAAAGGTTTTCTCGCAATATTCTGACCAAATGAACTTCACACACTTCTTAGTCAAACCCATCAAAGGAACTACTAAGTAGGATAAGTCCTGTATAAAATGATTATAGTAACCATCCAGCCCTAAGAAACACCATATTTCAAACACGTTCTTAGGTTTCTCCTAGGAAACTACTGCTCTCACATTCTCTGGGTCTACCACAACTCCTACCTCTGAGATAATATGACATAGGGAGTGTATCTCATCCATCCAAAAGTTGACCTTTGAGATCTTAACATATAACTAATGCTCTCTCAGTATAATCAAAATGATATCAAGATGGGTAGCATGGTCGTGTTGAGTGTGAGAGTACACCAATATGTCGTCCAAGAAGACAATCACAAAATAATCCAGATAAGGGTTGAACACACGATTCATCAGATCCATGAAAACTGCTGGCACATTCATGAGTCCAAACGGCATGACCAAGTACTTGTATAGACCATATCTGCTCCGAAAGGTTGTAAGTGGTATGTCTGATGGTATAACATGCAATTGATGATATATGGATCTCAAGTAAATATTTGAGAACACTCGTTCTCCTAAAAGTTGATAAAAAAGATCATCAATCCTCGGCAAGGGATATTGGTTCTTAACCGTCAACTAGTTCAGCTTCCGATAATCCACACAGAGTTTGAGGGTACCATCTGCCTTCTTTGCAAATAGGATAGGAGAACCCCAAGCAGAAGTACTAGGTCAAATGAAACCCTTTGTATATAACTCCTCTAACTATTTCTTGAGCTCCTTTAACTCTGGTGTATCCATCCTATAAGGAGTAATGGACACCGATGCCACTCCTGGAACAAGATAAATAGAGAAATCCACCTCTCTCTCTAGAGGTAGACCTGAAAAGTCATCTGGGAAGACATTTCTAAAACGATCAACCATTGGATGGAAATCCTTCTGACAAGTTCCCTGGTCATCCAGATATAAACTCCCAATCTGGGCTATCAGACCACCTCACCCACGATTCTCGGGTCCATCTCGGCTCACATGGACATCCCATTCTCCCTTGTATAGAAACTCTCTGCCCTATGATGATGTGAAACTCACCCTAGGATGATTTCAATCTACAAAGGCTAAAAAGGGTACCAACTAGTCCATCCTGATAATAACATCATAGCTCATCATCTCTAAGACATAGAGGTCCCATATAACGTGACACCCACAAACCTTTAGGGGGAACTCCCTGCACGGATGCACACCTACCATTCTAGTTCTCAATGGAGTGTCTAGCATCATGATATCAGAAGAAGGAGAAACACAGATCCCAAGGCTCTCCACAATGGGCACAGATATAAATCTATGAGTAGCACCAGTATCGAAAATTACTGAAGATAAAACAGAAGTAACTAGAATAGTACCTATGATAGTAGAAGATCTGGGATCCTTCCCTTGTTGGGTCTGTTGCACTTCATATGCCTACCCAGTGCTGCGTCCCTACGACACGGCCTGGCTACCTTGAGCTAACCCGCTCTGCTCTCTCTGAGATCCTGCTGTCTGGCTACCATGACCATGACAACCACTTTGGCATGAAAATACTGACGTGTTCCAATTCCTTGACTATTAAGAAGATGCTAGCCCTTCTCCTACACGCGGTGTCTGCAAAGAACCCCTCTCACTTTCCACTGGTGGAAAAACCCTACAAAAAACTCTCGAGATAAACCATCTTTCCACAAACTCGGCACTCCACTGGGTCACGTGGACACTGAGGTGTCTTGTGCCCATCTTTACCACACTGGTAGCACATTACCGGGCTACCTGAAGAAATATTCTGGCTAGTACTTCCACCGTGGGTGAAATCCATCTGCCTCTTCCTCTTACCAGTAGAAATAGTACCAGAAACTAGTGTCGAACCGCCCTGGCCTGCACCACTAGCTTCTCATAGGTTCCGCTCAGTAATCAACACCTTTTTCATAATAGAATTAACTGTAGTCAACCTGAAAATATTCACCGGTGCTCAGATGTCTTATTGGAGACCATCCTCAAAGCGTCTATCTCTCAGCATCTCATCACCTACTATAACAGGTGCAAAACATTGTAGCTCGGTGAATCGAGCAGAATAATCCATCATTGACATGGTGCCCTGCTATAGATTCATGAACTCTCGAGATCGATATACCCTTAGCATCTCCAGAAATAAAAATTCATAGAAGGATTCCTGAAAATCTTCCCACACCATGTCTTAGTGATTCTCATTCTGGGTGGTAACTTCCCACCATCTCTTGGCAGAATCATGCAGCATGTAAGTAGTGAGCTTCATCGTACACCCTGGAGGTATCTCTAGATGCTTGAATATCATCAGCATAAAACCCAACCAAGACTCCACATCCTATGGTCTTCCATCCCCTAAAAACATAGGTGGATGTTGCTACTAGAATATACATGTCAACTTTTCCATAGATGTGGTCGTTGGCGGTGCTTTCTAGAAGTTCTGCATAAACCGCATGAAGTTTTCACAGAACTGTGCCTCCACGCCTGCGTCTGGTGTAACGGCTAGTGCCGTATCTGGCTCTGCTGGAGGATCCATAGGTATCCCGTGGCCTACCGTCTCTGGAGTATAATCATTGCCACTCTCTTGGAGAACAACTCGAGGTCATCTCGGCAGCATGACTCTACATGGTCAAACACATGTCTTAGATTAAGATTATCAAGGACCGAGAACTAGAAGCGTAATATGGGAACATGAGAAAGAAATCATTCAAGTTTTACTAAAAAAGACTACATGACATGTATAATAACTAAATGGAGTGTTCCCTTAAGTCCATCACACGGGCCTATACTTCTACCAAAAATGGTTGTGTAACACCCCAAACACACAGCGTGTTGTTCAGACACTTGACATGTACTTGAATTTTCTCCCTCTGCCCAAGTCCTTCTACATGACTTAGCCATAAGAATGTCCTTAGAATGAGACTACATGACGTGTATAAGATCTAAGCATCGTGTACTAGACGAGCTTCACCGACCTGTGTTGCTCAAGACACGGCTGAGTACATAGCTCACACCACACGGTGTGTTCCAGATAGACACGGTGTGTACGACTTAGATTCCAATTTCCCGTATTGTTAGTGACACGTCTGGCTACTCGTCTGACACTACACAGTGTGTTACCATGACACACGGTGCGTACACCACCCTGTTTCCCCAGCCACACGGCCATGTTTACACGGTCTCTCACTGGTCAAGACTACACAACGTTTCCCACAAGTACAAGGCGTGTACTAGATGAGCTTCGCCGACCCATGTTGTTCGAGACACGAACGGATACACGAATCACACTACACGGAATGTTACATATGGGCACGGAGTGTACAATAAAGTATAACACTGAACTGTGTTGTAAGTTACATGGACGGATTCTCGGATTACACTACATAGCATTTTCAGAAGTGACACGACGTGTTTAAGTGAATATTTCTCCATCTGTGTTGTTAGTCACATGGCAGACACCGGGTCAACACGACACGAAGTGTACAATCAGTACATGGCATGTTCCCTCTAGAGTTTCTCAATCCCATATTTCTTCCTGCACCGCCTATGACATGGTAAGAAACTACATGGCATGTACATAGAAAATTTTCATTTCTTCACGAACATAAGAGTAAACGGCGTGTAATCAAAGTTAAACGCTGTGTATTCTGGGTTTTTATGGACAATAAGCCTCAAGAAACTACTACGAGGCCCAGAAAACCACTGAACGAACACCAAAGTTCGAAATTATGATCCATGAGGGCCCATACTCCCCACAAACCAAATCTTGGTATATTATACGTGTTATAAATAAGTAAACAAGTTAATGATCAACCAAATTCCGGTTGATGAGGGCCCATACTCCTCAATAACCAATGTTTGGGTTCATTCAAAAAACCTTACATAACAACACCCTATCTAATAAATGGGATTTTATCAAGGAATCTATCACAACAACATGCATTTTCTAGCTCAACATCTATCACAAAAAATGTAATTTCTAATGCACCTACATGGAATGGAAACTATGAATGACATGTGATTTTAACATGTGCCTAAATAATTAATGAGATGGAATGCCCTAATCTCATTGGGTTTCAACTAAATAGAACCCAAGTATAAAAATATAAATAGCACACCACAAGTGCGTCCCCCAATGGTGAAAATCAAATCAATTGTAATAATCACAAACATAAGATCACAATTTAATTTGAGGCAATCTTCCCTTTACCTGTACATGGGGTAGCTACTCATGGGCATAGTTATTACCAAATCCCATAGAAATCAATCTCTTTATGTCATCACCAAATAATAAAATAACTCAGAGAAAAGAAAAATCCCTCTAATAACACTTTGTAATGTCCCAGATCTGGGTGCCACACAACGGGTGCCCCGAACCCGGTTGGTCACATGACCTCAAGTGCATTTCCAAAAACGCCAGAAGCTACCGAATAGCAGTGAGGGCCTAGGTCTAATAGTGGGAAAACTATGCCCTCATTTGTCAAAGTGTAGCACAGTGGAGAAAATACAAACATACCAAAAGGGAAGTAGTAAACAATACCATGATGAAATAGACAAAAATATAGAAGTAAAAGATGACAACAATCATATATATATGATGATGAAATATGTCCCTAAGGCTAAGAAAGTATCCAAAATATGATACACTGCAATCTAAAACAATACAGTACAAGGTACAAGTACAGCAAAACAAAACAAAACAGTGCGACAGGAACTCAGCCGCATCGCAAGCCAAACCTTGGTCCCATGCTCTTTTACTCCTCTGCAACAATCAAGTACTTGTATAGGGACCCTTTACCTTATCAACACCTACAAAAATATAACCTGTTTGGGCATAATACATGAACCAAACATGGTGTGATAAATAAATCGCAGTAGGAAACCACAAAGGCCTGTGCCCAACTGTCAGTGAAAATGTGCAACAACAGTGTGCAATAATGAAATGCAGTAAACTACGAATTACTAAAAATTAGATACTCTTACTAGTTCTATTTCCATTTAATTATTATTTAACAATTCAATATAATTGAATTATAGGTTTCTGAGACTTAGCCTCAGTTGAAAATCTCCTATACAGTGCCGTAGAAAAACTACAACAGACTATCTAACAAATAGAAGGTATAACAATAAAAATACTATGCTTTATCTTGGTAGGTATAACACAAGAAAACACCATAGTGAATATTCAAGTAAACAATAACCTTAGGGTAAATAGTACCTTTCCCTTAGGCTAATCAGAACCTTTCCCTCAGGCTAAATAGAAATAAAACCCTCAGGTAACTGACCTCAGGCATAATTTTTTTCCCTCAGGCATATGAGATATTTCCCTCAGGCACAGAAGCAGATGCCCTAAGGCATAAGAAACGTTTCCCTCATGGTAAAAAACACTTTCCCACAGGCTAAATAAAAGACTTCCCTCAAGCCTAGCAAGTAACCAGGCCGAGCCCAACACATAAGAAAAAAATTATTATACATTTTCTCTCAAGAAAACTCAAAGCATGCTATAATCACAGCATACCCATGGGTATCCTGGCCAAATGGCTAAACAAGGGAAACACACCCACAGGGTGGCCCTGGATCAATGCAGCGATCCCAAATAGTAGTTTATACATATTCATTAAATTAACTATGAAATTATTGGATTTTATCAGTCAAAGCCTCATCCATACGACACCCCAAATGTGGGTGCGTAGCACAATAGTACACACAATCAACTAGAAAGTTGGAAATAGACACTAGACCACCTACCTCGATCTCCTCTGATCGATATAAATGAACGACAACTCCCAAAAAAACTGAGAATGACATAGATCTGGCAAGAATGATAACCCATTCAAACCAAAATAACTTACCCTTAGTAAAGAATTGGAAGAAAACACTCAAGGAGAGGGAAGGTCTTACCCGTGCGGTCCAAACGTGATCGACGACAGAAGAATCCGAGTTCTAGCATGCGATCGGGAGCTCCTCCAAGCTTCAGCCTCCTCTCTTGCTGCTACAAATGAACCCACTGCCTCCTCTACCGAAAGAGGAGGCTACTGCCTATTTATAAAAAAAAACATAACTACACGGAGTGTACTCTCAAGTACACGGCGTATACTTTTCATTTTTCTCTATTCCTCTAGCAGCCACTTTCCATCGCCTCACTGTTCATCAGCCGACTTGGTTACACAGTGTGTACTTCGAAGTACACAGCGTGTACTATCATTCTACTAGCGGCTACTCTCACCGCATTACTGTTCACCTACCGACTGAGTACACAACATGTATATACTAAGTACATAGCGTGTAGTCATTTTTTACACCCTTCATCACTGACAGGCCTACATGCCCTGTATACTCATACCACATGGTCAAAGTACATGGCGTGTGGAAAAGTACATGGCATGTACCCACAAAATTTTGGATTTTCCCCATTTTTCTTATTTTCTCAAAAACAATTAAGGAAAAATGAAAATAAGAAACCCATACCTCAAGAATAAGAACCGGGTTCTTACATTTATATTCATATATCTAGGTTTAGCTTCTAGGTTATAAGAATCACATTTAAATAACTACAATATATCATAAGTTTGTAAAAACCCATTAAAATATATAATACAATCCAAGACAGTGTTGCACATGTATCAAGATTAACTATGTGTTTCTTATAACAATTATTAACATGGTTTTGTGTGCAATTAAATCCAACTAATAAATTTAATTTCATCTAAAAAAATATTTCATGAAAACCCAGGGTGTAAAATTCTACCCCACCCCCAATGAATCCCCCCTTAAAATTTATTATTCTAATAAAAAAATGAAGTATAAAACTACCTCTTTATATCCTCATATTCCCACATAGCTTCCCCAAACTATTGGTTTTTTTAAAAAAAAAACCTTTAACAGGAGAGTGGTCCTTTTTCATAGAAATTTCTCTATATAATATAGAATCTCCATTGGTTGATCTTTATAATAAATATCTTTTTCAAGAAACATAACCTATCTGTTTAGTATATATAAAGGGTTATCCATGTACTTACTTAGGAGATATTTTCATGGAACACATAATATACTTGATAGAGGTTCAATGGGATATCCATGAGACATTCTAATGTCCTAATACAATCAATAATTTAAAAGGGACATATATATAGGGATTATATTCCATTTACTCACAAATAACATAACCTTATTCAATAGAGAAATTACTAGGATAACCATGTATCCATCTTAAAATTCTCCCATTTATAAGATGGATTTATGTGTTTCTAAATGTATTTACCCTTCTATTCCATTTCATCAACTATCTCGGGTCCCAACAGCTTTAGTTCTATTATTTCATTCTATCACATTTAAACATTTCTATTCTTTCCATATTTGGATTTATATTGATCCACCTTAAATCATGATTGAAATCTATTATTGTAGGAAAAATCAACTAGAGGAAGATGTTGATCCAAAAACCTTTTTAAATCTAGAGAACAATATATATACATATCATCTATGGTTTTAATTTTTCTTTTATATCTAATACCTTTTTAGGGATAATATGTAGTGTTGAAACATAAGTGTATATCAAGAACTTATTGAATAGTTTTATAGAACTTTGAGGTAAACCTCAAATCCTTATCAGACATAATGAAATGTGGTTCTCATTTCATCCTTTCAACTTTATTAATTTATATCATCGGAATATTATCCAGATAGAATTATTCTCTAATAGTGATGAGGTATTCTAATATAGCAATTCAATTGACTAAAACAAATATGAAACTATTCACTTTAGAAGTTTTGGGGAGTCCAAATAATAAATTCTTATTGATGTTCTTCCATTTTCATTATGGTATTGGTAATAGATACATCACCCCTTAGTCATTTTTTCATTCCACCATAAATTTTAGGCAGACTAATAATAATGACATAAAAATTGGGTTATCTTTCTTCATTCCATATAACCAGAATTATTCTTTCAAATATATATACATCTTCATACTCCTGAGATTAATAAATAATAACGAACTATGAGATTCATCTAAAAACTCCTTCCTACCATCCGATATATTTAGAACACATACATGTTTTCTAAACCATATAATTCCATCATGATCAAGTTTAAACATAATTATATTTACAACCTTCTTTTGTAGATCTAAATTGTCCTTCTGTGCCACTTTAATCATCACATAGATTTGTGGTTGAAAATTAAGTTGAGAAAGATTATATTTTTTCATCTGTTCAATATTTTAAGATCCATCATTTCAAAATCATGAAATATTGGATATTTTGTGATCAAATTAGTTTATTATATAGAATTTTATTTAAAATAAAATAATAAACCACCTTGTTCGCATTCTGAGTGTGGTAATGTATTGAGAATACGATAATCTATATTCATCTCTATCAAACATCTATGGTACATTTTCAACACCTTCTATGTGAATATATAATTTAAACATTTATGACATGTATATATCATAATTTTATCCATAATGATAATGAATCCATATCTTTAATTAATCAATTACCATAGATAACTCCAAATCATGAGCTGGACAGTTTTATTCATGAATATTAAATTTTTGTGAGTTAAAAGCTTTAACCATGTAATTAATCATAATAACAAGTCCCATTCACTTACCTAAAGGATAAATATAGATATAAAATCCTTTATCCACTAAAGAGTAATGTAATTAAATGTTTGAAAACTAATTTTCTTTTTAGTTTCATGAAATTTTCCCCAAATTAATTTTTCCGGAGAAACATAGATCTTTTTTGAGTTAACACTGATCCCTTTTGAGTTAACTTGGTCAGAGAATTAGATAGTAATGACTAATTCTACATAAATCATTGAAAATATCAATCTAAAATATGAAAATATCATATATCAATCATTGTTTTAGGCATGGTCCATAATTCAATAGCCTTTTTCATTAATGGATCAATTGATATACCGTATTTTGAGATTATATGACCCCAAAATTAAAAATATTGCAGCCAAATTATAGAATTTATAATGTTTTTATATATTTTCCCATTTGTGTCTTTAGTAAAATTATAAATTGATCATCAATGACTGCCTTTATCTTTGAATGGATAATAATATCATCTACAAGGACTATAACTAACTGATCAATGTAATATCTAAATACATTATACATTGAATTAAAAATGATAGATGATGAATTTGTTCGACCGAATGAAATCACTATATATTAATAGTACCAATAACTTTTATAGTATATCATCTTCGGTATATCCTCCTTCTTAGACATCAATATATCACATCCAAAATGATGTTCAATCATGGGAAAGTATTGAAATCTATAATGTTGATAAAATAATTCCTTAATACGAGGAAGATGACAATTGTTTTGTTGTTGTGTTAATGTTAAAATCATAATAAATAATGAAGAGTAAAATTTGTCCATCATTATTTTTAAAAATTAATAGGTGTACCTCAAGGTTACCCACTCGGTAGAATGAATTCATTTTCAGGGTTTTCTTGGAGCTGATTCATAAATTCATCAAACTTTATCTCAACCATTATATATGAAGTGATTGAATTTTTTGTAGAACTATGTCTGAATTATAATCATAAATGAACTTCTGTTTTTTCAGGTATGTTTAGAAAATTATTATATAAAAACCTCAAAAAATTCTTGATTAATATGAATATAATTGTTTTCATGTTTCTACCTAACCATTAGAGATTAACAACATATTTAAATAAGAATCAAGACCCATAGAGTAGATGTCATCTCCATAAGAAGTTTTTTACTCATCTTCACATTGATATACATTCATAGGTTGGTTTGGAATATCAAATTTTATTTCCCTTACCTGACTTTTGATGTGGGATATATAAATATAAATCAAATCCATTCCCAAAATGACATAAAATTCAAATAGATTGTGAATGACAAGATTTGGTGGAATAACAATCCCATCAACATCAACCAAAGAGGAATCACATACTTGTGATAAATTAATCATCACATTAAGGTTTTTCAATAATAATTATACATGTAATCATTTTTTTGGAATATAGATACCCTTATATAATTCCATATATATAAATGAATGGTTACATTTAGGGTTAAATAAGTCATTCACCGTTCTAGAGTGAATGATAAGTTTCTCTTTCACCTTGTCATTATTGAAAACCATCTATTAATCATGTATCACATGAGATTGAACCTTTTACATTAATATAAGTGGAACTAGATATAAACATTATAAATTAACCCTTAGGTTTGAAAAAATGTTAGCATACTTGTTATTCCCCTTAGTCTTGATGCACTGATTTGTGGGACGTACATTATGAGCTCCTTTATCCTCATTTTCAATTTTATCTAACTACCTCTCATCACATCAAAAATAAATTCCCCAATTTCTTTACCTACAATCCATAATACATTTACTAGTACCTATAAGGTAATTTCAACCTTGTTTTTTTCCCACAAATTGAGAGTAAATAAATTCTCTTCCTTTTCTCTACATTTTTTTATATTTTTATTTAAACAACATCTTCATTTTCTTATCAAAACCATGATACTAATACATAACTCCAACCACTATTTCTACCTTGATATCACATCAAATAATATATTCATAGATATTAATGTATCTTATGTCTAATGACCTTCAGGGACTCTGATTTAAGCTAATAAAATAGTGATCAAACTTATAGTCAGTTTTGATGATAATATAAGAAGTGTACCTAAAAATCCTTCAATGATAAATCTCATAGGTACCAATAGATTCGTTATCCTTTTTTATCATCTCATATGAATAATATAAGAAAAATACATATTGAAAAACAAATTCTTTATCATGTTTCAATCCATGGAGTAAAATTCACCATATTTCCTTGAATTATTGATTAGATTCCACCATTCATCTACTCTATCTTATAATTAATAGACTAAAAAAATGAATATTTTATATTTCAAACACTGATGCATGGAAATTTTCATTTTAGTGACACTGATCCATTATTAATCAACTTGTGGATCATAAGTTCCACTGAATATAGGTGGACATTACCTCATGAAGGACTCGATATAATTTTGTTCCATAATTTTCTCATTTGGATGTTTAGAATGATTCAATACCTGAGTTGGTTGTGTTAGAATTGAAAGAATATTTTTTATTCTCTATATGAAATTTTTTTCCTTATTAGGACCATAATTATTTTATTTCTTGTCTCAATATGAATTAACTTGGTTATGTAAGATTTTTTCCATTTACTAAAACCAAAAATCATATTGTATAAAATAATAATCATGATGGGGAACCATGTAATCATGAAAAATGACTTATAGGATGTCCAATTCATGACACATTATTTTTAATATATGACCCCATAGGTTTATAATACGTCATTTGTAGTCATGTTATATTTAAATATTTCATGATGGTTCATAAAGAGTTTGAAATTTCCAATGGATATCTCTCATGAGTGTCAAACCAACTGTGTTTGAAGGACAGTTTCCATTCACTTTTCACTGATTGAGTCTATATCAATATGTTTTTTTGAGGATTTTATCCATATGTAAAAAATTTCTTGATCCACATCCACATTAAAAATCCAAAAAAGGGATTTAATTTTCTAAAAAATATTCTCTCTATCATTTAACATAATTCCAATACATTTTCATATTCTTTTCCTAAATCATTTAATTATCCATAGGCATATCCTTTTGGATATCAAAATGGTTTTATATTTCTAGTTTATAATGTTTGACTATGCATAAACTTGACATTAATTGTGAAGACACAAATTATACTTATATTAATAATATATCTTATTAGAAATTTTTTCATTACATAACATAATGAACCATGGATCAATTTTGAGGTCTATTACCAATGGAAACATAAAATCATAAAAAACTAGTTCATGGGTAAGATACGTAATCTCCAACCATTTACATTATAAATTTAACCCTTCTTATACAAATCATACATAATACATATCCTAATAAAATGGGGACAATAAACATAAAGAATGCTTCCCTTATATGCTCAGTAAGGGTAAACAATGGTGATATATAAGAATAACATCTACATATGGGTATGAGATCATGATCATAACATTTGAAAACCATACCCAGCATATCAATAATCATAATCATGAGTAGAGGACAAAACGATTGGTAGTTTTTAAGATATGAATCATAAGTAAATCAATGATCTTGATCCATGAGAGCATAGTATTGACATATGAAATGGAATTTTTAGAATACACATAATCATAGAAAATCATTTATATATTAGTCATGTATTACTGCAAAGTCCTTCACAGTGGAAGAATTCTTTTAAAAAAATGGGTTCACACCCAATTCCATACCCTTCATAATAATCTAAGATCATTAAACATTCCAAAACTGTGTTACTAAATCACCTTTATTCCCCAATATAATACTTTCAATCTCATGAGATAAAAACATTTACCCAATGAATTGGAGGGATATATAGTTGAAACCTCTCAGATAATGAAAACCATATTTGTGTGTGAAAAATATCATAAACATTATAATATCCCATGATATTAAATGGGTATAATAAGAATTCCATCACATGATAACATATTGAAAAGAGATAAGTTTTATAATCATATTATCACATAATAACATGTGAAAAGAAGCGGGTTTCATAAGGATTTACCCCTAACATAACCCCTAGAATAGGAACTAGTTTCATAAACAGTATACCCTCAAAACATTAACCATTTGAAGAAATAATATGAATGATATTCTTGGATCATATCCCCATTAATTCATAGGTAATACCAATGGATGTCATTATAGATGTAAAATCGATTTGAAATATCATTTAAAACATTTAATGAGGAAAATATGCATTCCACACCGAAAACCCCATTTTAGAACATAAAAATTTTTAATAAACTTTTCCATTATAATAATCATGAATAATATAAAGGAAGAATCCAAAAAGTTTTTTTCATGATTTTGGAAAATTCAGTTTATGCCGAACATGTTAAAATGAAGTTTCCATTAAATGGGTTTTAATAGAAAAATAACCATTTTTTTAAAATTAATTTAATATTCTTTGAAAAGAAAAAACTCCCCATTCTCCTGGCCTCTCTCGCTCCTGGCTCCCCCCTAGGGTTTCCGAGGCCCTCTCGACACGATGGATCTTTTCCTTCCTCCCTCTTTTTCAGCCTTTCTTCATTCTGATTTTCTTCTTCTTTTCATCTGGTGGTGCTTTATTTTTTCTTTCTTATTTCTTTTAACTGGTGCTCACTTTGGTGGGTTTTCTTCCATGTCAAAGGTGGTGTGTTGTGGATTCCCTCGGCTACCCTAGTAATTCTCTGGCTTCATGATTCTCTGCACCTCCCAGGGTCAATGATGGAGCAGAGATTTCAAAGGGGTTTTGGGTTTAGGTTCAGTGGTTGACGACTTTTTAGGAATTACCAGAGTTCATTTTCCTTTTCTTAGACAAATTATTGTCTTTTATCTCTTCAACATCACTGGTGTTCAAAACCCTTTATCTTTCCATTCCCTTCTCTAAATTCAGGATCCTCTTTATCTCTCCCTCTTGGATTTGTAGTGGGGGTTGATATAATGTTTTGGGATGTGCGGTTCAGCGGCCTTTGGGGATCGATGCATGGAATGAGTTGATTTACTCCAGTGAAGATGGTTCCTAGTTTTTTAGATCTATTTGGTGATTCTTCCTCAATTATTTTAGTGAAGGTTTGTAGTAATTTCTGCTAATGATGTATTTTTTTATTGTTTACTCAGTGGAAAAGTTGTTTTGGCATCTATTTTTGGTGTTATTCGTTAGAGTTTCAGTGTTCGATGTTGGATTGAATAGTGATGATGAGTGTGGAGAAGATGGTGTGGTTGTTGAGTATGACAATAGAACTGGTGGTCCCCAGTCTCTACCAGTCTCCGGTGTCTGGTGTGGTAGTAGGACGACAATAAAGACGTGTTGATAGATGTAGGTGAAAAAACAGTTCTTAGGATGATGATTACTAGCAAGAAACAATGGTACTCCTGAAGATGACATAGATCACCAGGTTTATGATGTATTTTGAATTTTGAAATGTTGTCATCAGGCTTTACAGAGGTTTTGAATTTTGAAATGTATAATGGGTTACTTTTTTTTTCTGGTTCCCACTCACCTTTAAAGTGGCTTTTGATAATCCCATAAAAATGAATTTTCAGTCCAATTGAATATTCACTTAAAGAAAATTTATAAAAACATCAAAATTGTGTAAAAATTTATTTTAAAAATCATAAAGGAGTAATAAATTAATTAAAACATATTTGAAAAACACAGATTATGATGATTAAATATTTTTGATCAAAGTGAGAAACAATTTTAGATTTTCTTAAAAATATTTTTTCATTTAATTTGTTGTCCAAATAGTGAAAAAATGGACCATTACATGAAGAAATGATGAATAAAAAAATGAAATAAAATTCAAGAGTTTCATGAGCAATGAATCATAATAATTTTTCATAGTAACAATGTAATAAGCCCAAATGGCCTGAAGGCCTTATTTTTTTTTATTTTTATTATGGATAATCCCCCTTTTAAGGGTTGAAGGGGAACCCGTACATGACCCGTATGCCTAAGGCACAAGACCCGACTAACCCAAAATACATGACCCAAAGGCCCAGAGGCATACCATTCCCAATACATGACCCGTAGGCCTAACCCACTTGAACTACCCCTCCCTAGCTAACACATAATTGATCACCTATCTCCCCACCTTTCATTTTTTGATCAGCTAGCATTGCCTCGTACAAAGCTGCACGATGCCTGGTCCCAATGGCGGCTTGCATAATCTCTCATTCTTCCAATCCAGTTAACTCTAATTTTGGTGGCTGCTACTCTTGTTTCTCTTGATCCTCTTATGGGGCCTATTCTATGTGAACTGAGCTACTCCGTGGTCTACATGGCCCGATGACCCTATTTCCCAAAGGCCCTTGAGACCCGTAGGCCCAAACCATTGGCCCAAAGGCCCAAATTGTGTGAATATTTTCAGCTGCTACAGTAAAAGCTACAGTGACTACTACAGTACCAAAAAATTCGCCCCCACCCAGTTTAGAACCTGGGTCTCTTGGATGCCAAGAAGGTGCCCTTACCACTTGGGTACAAGCTCGTTGGCAATGTCATAAGCAATACGATAAACTATTACATTGTAACATAAAATATTTACCACTTTGATAACATTGAATCAAAATACCCATCAATTAAAAGGATAATATGGAACATACATTATCAGGAGGATAAATATATTCATGATATTACATGTCAAAGGGTCCATATATACACCTCATTAAATAATATAGGTGTAATACATAATGTACATCACAAAGAAGGAAAATCGAGTCAAAAAATACCATACCTTAAGCATTAACATCCTTCATACTCATCTAGACCTCATGTATAATAAATACAATTTTATAATACATCAATTATACAACCATATTTATATATATCATAAAATATATGATTTTTTAATGACCTTTTATTAGAACTTTATTAACAATTCAATGATATATTTTCTTTTCAGGCAATAACTATTTTTTATATATATTTTGATTTCTTATATTTTTTATCCTCATACATTGATTATAATGACCCAATGTTTTTAATAAGACATGTTTCTTAATAATATGTGTTATATGATTTTTTACTCAATAAAAATGTATCTCTATAATAATTAATTTATTATAATTTGAAATGTTGCGATCGAGTTTTGACCATAATATTACCGTTGGTCAATATAACCATTGGTCAGTATAACTATTGGTCAATATGACTGTTGGAAACTATACTAATAATATATATTTTATCGTAATAATAATTATTTATATGTAGAAATGAAAAAGGAAAATTAATGAGTAAATATGAGTTGATGGCCTCTTCCAGTATAGTTGTACCTTTTGAAGACCATTTTTTGTAGATTTGGAAGGAAGTAGTATCACTGGGATTATCTCTTGACCAATCCTTGGATTAGCTTTAGCATGTTAACCATTAACTAAATCATATATAATAGAAGTTCAAGTTAGTGGAAATTACCACTCAGGTGATGTTATATCTGCTACCCCAAGAATCAATCACCATCACACACATTACCCTTAGCTAATCTGTAGGTTTAGTAAGGGGATATGTTTCAAGGCCTTAGTAACTTAATTTATAATCCTATTGTAGAAATAAAATTGTTGATCCATCATTTCTGTTTTGAGAATAGTTTTTCTAAAAACTATGATGAATTTGATAAATTAATTTTTTAGATAAAATTTTAGATTTTAAAAATTATTTATTTGTTATAGTAAATTATGTTATTATGAATAATTATTGATTTAATGAAATAATATGATTAAAACAATCTTATTTAAACTTCAATGATTAGATTTTTTTTCCAATGTCAGAAATTTTATAATGCATTTTATATCAATTATTATTTTTAATAAAAAAGTATTTTTATATTTAAAAGTTAAAAATCTCATAATTATAGTATTATTATGATAAATTAATCATTATTATTTATATCATAACATCAAAATTAGGTTTGGGTGAATTCATGATCAATTTTTTAAATATTTTATATTTCGGTGAATTGTAAAAATATATATTTCAGTTTTTGGGTATGTTTAATGACATCATAATGATGCAACATGTCGTATAAGAATATTTTGGACTCTTTTGGGATAAAATAACATATTATATATCCCAATTTTCTAGTGAAATGGTAAAATATCATTGGAAATCCCATGGTTTTAAAAATACCTCTACCATGGTGTCCAAGGAAATCAATAAAAAACCCATCAACTTTTCTACAAATACCCACCCATTTATCCATTATATTTGATTGAAAATTCATTCTATAAGATCATTTGGTATTTTTTCTTCCCATGGAGTCCTCCCAAAGTGTCCTCAAGCCCCCAACATTCCAATAATTGAGTTTTAGGATTTACTCTAAAAGGTAAGGAAAATCTCAACTTCCCTTTTTCCTTTTAAGTTCCCTATTTTATATGGAATGTATTTAAAATTTCCATACCATAATATTATATAAGTTTAATTCTATCCCATTATTGTATTTACAGTCTTTTATTAATGGGATAGACTTTTCCCCTCTACTTTTAATGATTTCTAAAACCATGTTTCATACCGGTTATGTTGTTGAATATGCTTCTCAAAATTTCTCCCTTTTTATTAAGGAATTATTTTATTTTCATTATATGAATACCCAAAAATCATTCATTTCTAAAGGTATTTACCAATATATAAAAATTATTTATTTTATTTTTGAAATTATATATATAAAACCCCTATCTCTTTTCATTCGATTATCAATTTCATAATGATCATGTTTTTAAGAACTTTTTAAAATGCCATGATTTTGATACAAAAACCATTTATTTTATTATCCAAAGGTTAACTATGATATGTTTGATTATGATATATTATTCCTAGATTCAAAACTAATACATATTAGGGGGTTTCCGTAATATTTCTTCAATTAATTGGGTAAATAATTTAATAATTATGGATGAAATTATTTATAATACTATTGTGAATAACCTTGATACTTTTTATTAGACCGTAGTGAAAAACCATGGTGATATGATTATAAATGTATAAAATATTTTTTTTATCCACATTTAAAATATATAATTCATTTTATCTTATTTAGGATATTCCTTATGTTTTCTTCTTGATGAAAAAATGATATTCTTCATGTTCTTATAAATATCTATGAAGATCGCATGTAAATTATTTCCCTTGTTTTTCCTTATGAGGATTATTCCAAATTTTTAATTTGATATATATACCTAGGTTATGAGATGAAATAAATTTACTTAGTATAAATAATTAATAATACATTTAATTGGAACACATGAATGTTTTATGTTTTCAAGTATTTTGTACCTTATTTTTTAGAAACTAATCTTTAAAATTTCTTCTGATTTCATAATGTAATGAAAAATAATGTAATAGAATGTTGGATTCCATAGATAGTATCAAATGATAGTTTATTTATTTTTGGAAATTATTATTTTAAAAAATTTGGAAAAACCCTATATAAACATCTAAATATAGGGAAAAAATACAAGTATTTTTGTGAAATAATATGAAAGTGGTTTCTAAGCAATCATATACCTATCTGGAAATTAACAAGTGGATGTGGAACTAGAAAAAATGTAACTAGGGGTAAAAATTATGAATTTATTTTTCGGGTATGACTCTGTGTAACCCGGTACATGAAAATGGGCCTTTCAGTGCTTTTCTTTTGATAAAATTGGGGGATATGCCTAGTTAATCACATGATTTTTATAAACCATTATTAAGTATTTTTAGATATTTTTTTTTTAATAATAACATATAATAGAATTATTTTTTATGAAATAAAAATCCTTTAGAGTTATAGGATTAATAAATGAAACACATTTCTCACTATGGTAATCTTCTTTTATAAAATTGTGGGAAATAAGAGAAACTATGTAAATAGTGAGAATAATGGACAAGGTGATAACATTCTTATGATGTGGGATTCAACGGAAAACTTCATGAGAATTATGAATCAGATGGATTGAGTTATGAACTAAATCATGAATCAAGCTGATATACAGATTAACTTCAAAGTGAAAAACATTATATTGAGTCCTTATGCATTAACAACCACCTTCTCATAGTAGATATACCAACCAATTGATTTTTGAATGGGGGATATGATATATCAAAAAGATCTTTTCTATACATAGTTTTTTAGATCAATAGAAATTAACCCTGGTTGTTTACCACTTAGAGGGAGAATATGATAAGTGGTGGTCCCTAGTCAAAAATAAGAAGACAAGAGGTAAGATTAAAGCTAAGTAGTGGGATGATTTTAAGAGAATCATTTGAAAAAAATATTTCCCCTTGTTTGATGCAAAGGATAATGGAGAAGGAATTCCTAGAGCTGAATAAAAAGGAGAATGAATCTATATTAAGCTATGAGAAAACTTCACAAGACATTATTGCTACACCTATAGATTTTTCATGAATCCTAATAGAAATATTGATAAATTATTTGATGGGCTACAACTTTATTTATGGAAATTTTTTTCCAATTGAGACTATCACATTTATGAAGATATAGTATGATGTTATATTGAGGTCTAACTAGAGTTTGGTGAGATGAAGTGGTCTCGCAAAACTAATAAAAAGAATAGATCTTTGGATCCAGGCCTAGGGAGGATCTTTGATCAATGAATGGGAGTAATGCAGGTGAAACTTTCCTTGTGTAATAAGTGTGGAAAGAGGAATTCAATGAAATTCTATCTTGGGATCAAGAAATGTTACAAATGTGGGAGAGAAGGCCATATTTATTATAAATGTCTTAGTGAGGTGAAGCCTCAACTCCCCAACACTAATGAAAAATGGAAGATGTTGTAGGTGTACATGAAGTCCAATTCTTCAAGTGTGTATAACTCCTGAACTTTTCTAATAACTATCCAAATATGAAGTTAATAGAGATGAATCACCATAAACCCCAATATAGGTTATACGAGCAAGATCATTCTTTTATAATCATGATGGATGAAGTTGAATATACAAATGATGCGATTCTAGGAACTCTCATTTTTCTATAAAATCTAACAAGTATGTTGTTTTATTATAGTTCTATGAATTCCTTTATTTCCTCCATGTTTGTGAAGAATTTAAAATCAATACCTAATCATCTATAAGTAATGTTATCAGTCAAGACTCCTAAAGGTATTATCCAAGTATCAAAATTGTATAGAAACTCTAGAATTCACTTCGTAAAGAAAAATCTCATCACAAATCAAGTCGTCATTACAGTGTTGGAACTTGAAATTATACTAGGGATTGACTAGCTCTCAAAGTATAATGCTAAAATTAGCTACAGGAGTAAGAAAATATCAGAAGTCTAGAATAGGAAATCTATAGTTTTTTTTCAATGGAGAGATATCTTGACCCATGATTTTTCTAGATTCATGACACATAACCTGCATTACGGAAATGATCGTTGAAGATGAAGAAATAAATGAAAGTATATTAATATAGAATCTCCCCATAATTTAGTAATACATTGATGTATTTCCAGAGGAGTTACCTATAATTCACATAGAAAGATAGGTATAGTTCTCTATTGAACTCATTCCTAGATCTAAGACGATATCGAAAACCTCGTATAAAATAGAAATTTTGGATAATGAAAAATTAAAGAAACAAATCCAAAATATTTTGAAGATGGGGTTTATCTAACCAATCGTGTCTCCTTGGGGAGTGAATGTTCTCTTTTTGAATAAGAAGGATAGATCAATTCAATTATGCATTGATTATAGAGAACATAATGGGATCACAGTGAAGAAAAATTACCCTTTTCCTAGAATTGGTGATTTATTTGATCATCTTGGTGGAGCTCAATTCTTCTTCAAGATTGATATTTGATATGGTCATCATCAATTGAGGGAGAATAAATTTGATATTAAAAAGGCCTCCTTCCAATCAAGATATTGGATTTACGATATTTTTGTTATGCCCTACGACTTAACTAATTCACATACATTTTTTATGGATTTGATGAATAGAGTCTTTAAAGAAATACCTTGATAACTTTGTGGTAGTTTTTATTAATGATATTATGATATATTACAAAATGATTTAGGTGAATAAGGATTATCTAGGTGTTATATTGCATAATCTATGGAATGAGAAGCAATTTAGGAAGTTCAGAAAATGAGAATTTTGGTTATAATAAGTGTCTTTATTAGGGGACATTATAATGAGTGCAAGAATCTCAATTGATCCTTCCACGATAATGGTTGTAGAGGAGTGGAATCATATTACAATAGTAACTACGATTAGTAGATTCCATATATTATTGGTATATTGTAGGATGTTTAGGAAAAACATTTCACTAATTTCTAATCCACTAACCATGTTAACTAGAAAAGGGGTTAATTTCATCTAGAAAAAGGAATGTGAAGAAAACTTCTAAGAGAGGAAGAATGTACTGGTTACTTCACCCATGTAAAAACCACCCTTTATCTAATAATTATTTGTTATTTATAGGGGCTTTGGTGCATCTTCATGCAAGATTACATGGTGATTTCTTATGTATCTCAATAGTTGAATCCTCAGGAGGAGAACTGTCCTATAAATTACCTGGATATAGATGCAGTTGTTTTCTCTCTAAAGATATAGAGGCACTATCTTTATGGGATTTTTTGGGAAGGGACAACATCAACCATATTACAAATGATTTCTCGACCATAATTACAAGATAATATAAATAAATCTTAATAAGAAGATCTTTTGTTACAGAAGAAGATAAAGGCTATAAAGAATGGGATGTTTTCGGAGTTCAATGTTGATCAAGAAGGTGTACTGAAATTTTGTACAAGAAAATATGTTCTATATATTCCATAAATAAAGAAGGATCTGATAGATGAAGCTAATAACACTAGATTATCTATAATTCTTAGAGGGAAAAAATGTATTTGGACCTTCATGGTCATTATTGGTGGGATAACAAGAAAAGGGAAATTGCCAACTACACTAAAAGTTTCATATAGTTTAAACGAGTTAAGGAAGATCAACAACTCCTTAAAGGGGTATTACCACAACAACCCATACTAGCATTGAAGTGAGATAATATCACTATGATATTTTTCACTAGTTGCCCAAAAACAGCCAAATGAAATAACGGGGTTTGGGTTATAGTTGACCATCACACCAAGAAATACCATTTTATATCTATTAAATAATATTTCTCACTCAAAAAAAATTCTAGGATATATGTGAAGGAATTTATGAGGCTTCATGGAGTGCCACTTTATATAGTTTCTGATCATGATCCAAGGTCAACATCAACATTCTAGAGAACTCTTCAACCTGATCTGATTACTGATTTGAATTTCAGTACAACCTATCACCCATAAACTAATGGAGAATTTAAAAGGACTATTCATACACTTTAGGACATAATGAGTGAATTATAAATGTAATTTAAAAGTTTATGGGATCAATATATCCCATTAGTTGAGTTCTCATACAACAACTACCTCCATTCAGGCACTCAAATACCACCCTATTAAGCTCTATATGGAATACGATGTAGAAATCCAAATTTTTGGGATGAAGTTAGTGAGAGAAATTTTCATGGAATTGATCTGGTGCATGAGATGATCAGAAAGATTTATTCTATCCAAAACACCTAATGTCTTCTCAAATTTGAAAAAAATAATGCTAACAACTGACAAAGGGACTTGGAGTTTGATGTTGGTTACAAGGTCTTCCTTATAATTTTTACATGGAAGAGAGTGATGTGGTTTGGGATGAAATGTAATCCCATATATAGGTATATTATCCCCAAGATTATATTCAACATGTTAATATTTAACATAATCTCATACGAGGGAAGTTCAATTTAGTTGAAGTTACCTCTCGGGTGATGATCTGAGTCATCCCAAGAATCAATCACGATCACACAATATACCCTTAGGTCATATTAAAGTTTTATAAAGTATTTTTTTAACGCCTTTTTTATTTAATTTATAATACCTTTATATAAATAAAAGTTGTGTCCTACATTTCTATTTTTAGAATAGTTTTTCATAAAAATATGAAGAATTTGATAAAAAAAATTTAGATAGAAATTGTAGTTTTCTGAAATGATATAACTATTATAGTAAATTAAGGTATTCTTAATAGTTATTATTTTAATGAAATATTATGACTAAAACACACTTATTTAAATTTAAATTATATTTTTTTTTTCATATGTTAGATATTTTACTATGCATTTTACTATGCATTTTCTATCTGCTATTATTTTTATGAAACATGCATTCTTATATTTAAAAGATAAATTTATCATAAATTTAGATTTTTTATGATATAATAATCATCATTTTTAAAATCATCAAGTCAAAAATAGGTTAGGATAAATTAAAGGGAAATTTTCTAAAATACTTTGTTTTTCATTGAATTGTAAAAATACATATTTGAGTTTCAGAATGTTTAATGACATAATAATGATGTAATAAGTAATATAAAATGATGTTATACTCTTTTGGATTAAATTAACAAATTATGTTTCCCATTTTTACAATTATATAGTAAAATACCATGGGCATGCCAATGGTTTTGCAAACACCACTACCGTGGTGTCAAAGGAAATCAATAAAACAATCCCTCACTTTTTCTATAAATAACCACCCATTTATCCCTTATAATTAATTCCCAATTCACCCCCCCAATTATATGGTAGTTTTAACTCCCATGTAGTCTTCCAAATGTGTCCTCATTCACCCAATATCACAATCATTAAGTTTTCAGAGTCACTCTCTAAGGATATGAAAATATCATCTTCCCTTTTCCTTTCAAGTTTTCTTTTTTATGTGGTATGTATTTAAAATTTACATACCATATTCTTATATAAATTTTATTCTATCCATTTATTATATTTATAGTCTTTTATCAATGTTATAACCTCTATTCTCTCTTTTTAATGTTTTCTTAAACTAGTTTCATACTCATTATGCTGCCGAATTTTATTTTCAAAATTTATCTCTTTTTCCCAGAAATTATTTTATTTTCTTGATATGAATACCCAAAACTATTTTTTCTAAGGGTATTAACAAATATGTGAAATTTATTTATATTATTCTATAATTAACATGATTAAAACCATTATTCCCATTCCATGGGTTATAAATTTTATAATTATAAAATTTTTAAGTACTTTTTAAAATTCAATGATTTTGATAAGAAAATAGTTTCTTTTATTATGAATAAAAGATTTATTATATCATTGATTATGATATATGTGACTCACATAATAATTAATAAATGTTATGGGTGTACCTCGATATATCTCAAATTAATTGGGAAAATAATTTAATCTCTAGAGATGAAATGTTTTATGATACCTTGGTGAATAACCTGTGTAATGTTTATGACACCTTAGTGAAAAAAGCTAGTGATATCCATATGAATATCATAAAAAATGTTGTAGAAAAAAATCTATGATATGATTCATGTAATTTTATTTATGACATTCCTCATGTTTTCTTCCTCATTCCATAATGATATTCATCATGTTCTTATCATTATTTATCAAGATCACATGTAAACAGTTTCACTTACATGGAAAGCTCAGTCAGAGTAAAGCCTTTGAACATTTATTAATACCTCCGAAATTCAGTAAGAGGCTAACCTCCAACCATTTTTTAGAATAGAAGAAAAATTCGTTAAGTGAAACAGTTTACATGTTATTAAATATTATAAATCATTTCAAGTGGAATAGAATAATTATTTATGTTTTCATTTATTATATAACTTATTCCCAAGAAACTTAACATTAAAAGATCATCTCATTATACAATGTAATGAAATGTTATCTAATAGATTAAAGGATTTTTTATTGATCATAGTCATATATTATCAAAAATTAACACCATGATATAAATATAATATATTCTCATTATATATATTTTTATAGTAATCCATAAAATTTAGTGAATTGAAGTGAAAGACACGGTTCATGGTTTATGGATGAAAATAATTTCAATTTTCTTATTTATTTTTAAATAATGGAAAATTATATCCAATTATTACTAAATATTTTTTATTTCATATAAATAATATGTTTATCTTAAAACCATATATACTTAATTTCAGGTAATTAATTAATGAATCAGATCGCTTCACGTGATTGTAGTTTTTCGTACACATAAAAAATGTTATCATATTATCACAAAATTGAAATCATAAAGTGATGTGTAATATAACAATTACTAAATCATAATAAAATCAATAATATCATTTATAAACATAAAATAAGTCATTATTAAAAACTTTTATAGGTGGTAATAGAAAAAAAAATGACATCGGTTCATGAGGTTACAGTCCTCCGTACACACAAATGATGATTTGTTATCCCATTTGATGGAAGTGAAGATTTTTTTTGGTCATGAAATTGAAATAATAAAATATAATTATAAATTTGTTAAATATGGTATTATAAAATAATTATATAAAAATAATCTAGGTTGGTGGATGATGAAACAAAACAAAATTGCACATTGATGAACGTTTCCTCTTAATCGGGTATCTTCCATGGATTGGACAAAAATCCCTCCTAGGATGAATTTCTTCTCAGAATAATTCCTCTAGGATGAGGTGAGTTAATTTGTGAATTCATTGGGGTAGATATTAAGTCTTTAAAATATTTTTTATGGTCTGAATAATAGAGGATAATGGTGGCCTTTTATAAGGGGGAGGACACATTTGGTATTTTTGAAAAGATTTGAGTGCTTCCACATTTTTCATAGGGTACAAGGGTCCAGAATAGCTCAAATTAGTATCTCAAACACAATAAGGTCAGTTGAAGCCTATATTTTTTTTTATGGAGACATTATAGTATAATTTTACCTATATAAGTTTATTTTAACCCCCTATAAATCAATTATTACCTTCACCCTAGTATTTAGTTTTTACTGCAATCACTAATTATTTTGGTCAAAATTTTTGAAATGATTTTTGGAAATTATAAATTATTAGGATTCCAAACACGGAATCCATTTTTCCAAATTCCATAAATGAAATCAGGAGAAATTAATTTAAAATGAATCAAGCACACATGTCGAGAATGAGGGGTTTTGAAAAAAAATATTCCAAATCCCACAATGTTTTTACATCCAAAATTAATTCAAAATTGATTCAAATGACCTAAATGGGATTAATATATGCATAATTTATCTAATTATACAATAAAAAAACTATAAAATATTTATTTAAGTTATAAATAAAATAATAAAAAATGAGACTTTCAATTAAAAATTCAGCATTTATATCTATTCATCAACAATATAACACTTTTTAGAAAAATATAAAAATTAACCCATTTATAATATTGAAATTATGAATTACAAAAATATATTTTATTTATCAATTTAGTATTATAAATTTTTCTAAATTTTTTATTATTTTTTTTAGAAAAAGAAATAACAATGAGTTTTTTGGGAAAATAGTATTTTAAAAAAATAAATAAATTACCCAAAATTATTTATTTTGATATTAATATATTTTATATAAATAAATACATTAAAATTATTATTTAAAAATCAAATATTACAAATAATATCACAAGTTTTATCCTCTAGGTAATAATAATCTCATTTAAATAACTATACTATATCATTATTTTGTTAAAACTTAGTGCTTCTTGTATCACATGCTAAGTAAGTGTTTCATATAGGGAATGATACAATTTTTGGTGCTTATAACACAATATTAAAATTGAAATTATTATAACTCATCCATTAATGATACTTAATTTATTTGGAATAAATAAGTCATAATAACTAAGTGTTACATCCATACCCCTTTAAAGTCAAAGCTTAAGTAATCTCAAATCCTTATTTTCAAATCATTTCAAATCCATATTCTATTTAATTAATCAATTAAATGATTGAATAATTGGGAAAATATTTATGGAACTACCTATCATTATATAAAATATCCATTAACAAACACTTGAAATGAGACTCACCAACAAAGAACAACATTGTAGATGATATTGGAACACAATCGTGTATCAAGATCTAATCCAATTGAGTTTATAACCATCAATTAAATGGTGATATACCAATCACTATGGAGATTATTAAGAGTGATTGGGTTAAAATAAATGAAAAACAACCCACTTACCTAGAGGAGATCAATAAAATATTAATTACACTTTGATACACCATGGAAATGGATTAGAGGTTCAAAGATCACCTCTAGAGAGCCTCCAAGACCAAAAACAGTTATGTTACTTTGAAATTGTTATGTAAGGAAACATGAAACTAGGTTTTTTGATTTAAAAATTAATTTTTACAACATTAAAATCCCACACAAAAGGTTTCTCCTAGGTGGGTGCACTGTTTGGGAGACCATACATTCTAAATTGTCTAGGGATGAACCATTTTCATTGGGGGGAACACAGTTTAGTCAAACCATGTGTCAACCTTGTATATTAGAAAAATATTCTAAAATTTCTCAAAATTACACATTATAACCGATAAATAAGACCTAATATAAAGTAGATCAATCCAAGGGTCTAAGAATACTAGAGAATATGTAAATATATGTTACATAATAGGTATATTAATTTAAATGGGGGAAGGAGATAGGTAAAAATTATTTTACTAGAGACCAATAATAATCCAAAAGTTCACAAAATCCAGATTCATGAAATCCATCCATATACATGTTGGGATATTCAAAGAAATAATAATGTACATATCCCAATATTTCAATGTTTAATAGATGTTAAATAAATATTTATCATGTATTTATGTGTCTTTCAAAGTCTCTTATAACTGACTAAAAATTATCTTTTTTATTATCGAAACACTTTTGTGGAAAAATTGAGAAACTGTGGGAACCAAACATTAAAACCAAATAAAACCATGAAGGAGAAAGCCCATGCCAAAACTATAGAATCTGCCCCATCCCAGCAAATACATCGTGATGACAAGCCTTCACCATTGCATGACCAGTCAGCTAACTATCCCGTGTAGAGTTGCACGAGCCCGATACCGATGGCAAAGCCATACCCTCTCAAACTTCCAAATCCGAATGGTCTACTAGGGTGAAAGCTTCCTGCTCCGGACCTCTTCTGAAGTAGATGCAAATAGTATGCGGTGAACAACAACTTCAGTTGAATTCCATGGACAAAAAACTTTACCTCAACACCAAATATCGACTAGCTCCTAATAAAAAACCAGAAAGAACCAGAAGCCAACCCAAATCAAGTCTTCACTCGAACCCATCACATCCATATTCTTGAACTACAACAGAAAACCAAAAGAAATGAGATCCATGTTACATAACAGTGAAATCAGCTTAAAACATTAAATCCAGGCATGTAGTAGATTCTGCCTTGCATCCAACAAGCCTAAACACAGTTCCTCAAGCACAGGTAGTGAACCAGATTGAAACAGATTCTCCAATTCTGTAAATGGACACAATGAAATTATACACCAATCATTAGTATGTGAACCCTCCGATATATGCATCATCAATAAACATCTAACCTAAAGAAACCTCAATCCTTCCACCAATCAAATTCACATGAACAACCAAGAACCCGAGATGAACTGAAGCCAGATCCTAGCACAGAAATCCCCAGCAAAATTGCAGACCCAAAACCAACACAAAAAGGCAACAACAAAATATGAAATCTAAAAACGAAAGATAAAATAAAAGATCAAGAACCAATCACCAAATTGATAGACACTTGAGCGCCATAGATCACCAAAAAAGATAAAAAATCATGTCGCCGCCATCCAAATCACACTCAGGGACCACAATGGACTACCCAATGCATACACCAGAGGCGAGACACAACCCTCAGACACAAGAGCTGGAACTCATCCGCTGGACCATCACCACGCTGCCAAAAGAAACCCTATCCAGCGAAGGTGGGGTGAGACGAATAAGGCCAGCTGCGATGAGGAATATAGAGGTGGTCGAGTCTAAAATGATGATGTCGTGAAAGAGGATCCACAACAAGCCCCTGAGAAAACACTGAGGGGAAGACCGATCTAACCCGCAACAGAAGGGAGGTATGCGGCGATGAGGAAAAATATAAGTATGTCAATTTGGGAGACTACTTTCCATAATTATTTTATAGATAATATCTATGATTTTATATGATGATGATCAGTTTGAGAGAGATCATTTAAATAGTATAATGTTACGACATCACTTCCATAATTATATATTTGAGTGTGTATTAGAAAATATCATTATACACATCATTTTTCAACATGTGAACACCAAGAATTTATTATAGGGGTTCTGTAGAGGAATTTTTTTTTATTCTATATGAGGCATCAAAATAAATAGGTGCAGTGAGATCTTTTCAATGTAATCAACATCCTTATATAAATATTTATACCAATGGACTTTTATCCCATTCATCATAATAATCATGAAGAGAAACCATTTATTCTGATAATGGGTATGATTAATCTGATACAAATGATATTTCATTTTTTTAATCTCAATTGAATATGGTTTCAATAATGGTTAATTTACTTTATTGTGTAAGTGTTCTTCAGGTCTACTATGTTATCATAATTTCATGAAACAATTTTGATGAATTTTCCTAACTTTTCCCTGACAAAAAATTTCAATTGGTTTATTTTCCATAGTTATTTCCATATGTTGTTAAAAAAATATATCATATTAATAAATTTTATCACAATTATTTTTATATTTGACCACAAAAAAATAAACATTGGATTCTATAGAATTACCTCAAAAGGACATGAAATTATAATACATTTTTCGTACATAGTTCAAATATTGTCATGTACAAATGGTATTACTTGGTAATAATATTCCCCATGGGGTTCCAATAAAGATTTAGAATCATATTATTTTATGGACATTCAACTCTGTATGATATGGAATAATTTTCCATAAAGTAGTCCATTAAAAATCTAATAATTACATTCATTAACAGCATAATTGTTAAGGTTTGTAATTTATCTTTAGGATAATTCTTTTTTAGATCCTAAATGTCAATATATAACCCATGATGTTACTTTTTTTTTGTTTCCCAAAACAATATGGGTAAAATATTCTAGGTATTGGACCACCTGAATGATATGGGATTTTATGTACTTATGAACTTCATCTTACAAATTGGTTATTGGGTATGATATATTTTTATTCCAAATTATTATTGGTACATTAGTAGTTAGTTTTATAATTTTATGAGTGTTCACCAATGGATGTATCTTAGGAATTTTTATATAGTTCAATGAAATAAAATCTGGATCCTTCATCAAGAAATAGATTTCATTCTCTTGGTCATCATGGGTCATAGAGGGAGTAATTAAAACATGTTTTAATTTTTTTTTCATGTGAAAAAATTCAACAATTAATGAATATCATTAATAGTAAAGACACCTTCATTAAGCGTCTTTGAAGAAAACCTGGGGATATCCTATACATCGCCTTCTTTAGTACTAAAAAATGATTTAAAAATACTCATATCTTTTGATTGGGTATGGGATTTTATGAAATTATGTATTATATATATTTTTTATATTCTTCTTGGGAAAGGATATTTTCCTTATTTATAGTAAAATCCATTAAAATAGAGGTATATTTTTCTAAATCACATATATTTCACATGAGGATCATTTTTAATTAATAAAATAGAATTGTCTATGTCAATTGAATGTCAGTAAATCCTGTATTTGAGTAAATATTATTCAGTGAAAGACTGATATGCATAGACTCATGCCTATCCCTTCATATAGTGATGGTGGTTTCTTAATAGAAACATTGAATTTTAAATCCTAATATAATACCATAGGGTATGTTTCATTATCCATATATCTCTATGTGGATTCCTTGATCCATATCTATCTCCTGAATTCATTTTATGGGAAAAAACCATTAATTTAAGTGCAACGAATGACTAGAATATATTCCATGCGAATAGGGGTAATGATTTTCTTGGTGATATTTACCGATGGGATTCTCCTGAAATTAATAATATATCTTAAAAATGTACTAATATTCACAAGACATAAAATGAAAATTATCACAATAATTTACTCTAACATTTAAAAAAATTGTTTTCTTCAAGAATGAGTGAGTTGAAGAGGGAACTGAGGTGATTAATTTTAGTCACCCAACCTATTAATAAATTTAATTTCATGTCCTATTATTCTCCCAAGAAATATTTGTTTTGAATGAAATCATAAAAATGTGATAAAAGAATAATTTACCCTGGGGTATATTCACAAAAATCTAATATTCCGAGACAGTTAGGTAAGAATGGTGTATGTTATCTTCTCTCAAACATATGTTTGATGGTTTCAGGATTGGTATGATATTCAATCATGAACCGTTATCTACAAAGTCTTAGTGAATATTTACATCCTCATGTTTTCAAAAATATATTCTATAGTTTTATATTTCCTTATATTGCAGTTTCCAACCCTTTATATATGAATTAAGTGATATTGTACATTCTATAGAACTTTTTTTCTTGTAATATAAAAGTAATTATGGATTAATGTAATGAAATAGATTATTGAAATTTTATTTATAATGACATGATTCTGAGCCAGAGTACTGTGCTTAATTCAACGTGATTCATCCTTGAATAGTGTCTAATGGTTTAGTGATGTCTCTTTCAGTAACACCATTCCTTGAAATGAATGAAGTGGTAATTTTTATATTTTTCGAGCAACATAATCTAACCACCTCATGTCTTACCCTATCTGACTCTTTGATTCTAATAAATTTTATATACTAATTTTATCTGACCATTATGAGCCCAGGATGGCTCAAAATCAGAATTCAATTCTTATTGATCTTGTTAGATGGCCTTTCTTTAAGTCTCATCTATATGTATGAGCTTAGTGGGGATGATATCAAGATGTTAATCCAATTTTTGATAGTCTATTCTCATCCTCTATGGAATATTTCATTAATTTTGGTGGTGAATTCATGTTCAAATTATTCCTCTTCATCTAAAAATATTCATTCAAGTGAATAAAATTTGTATGCTATACTAATACTCTCAAATATATAGTAATTACATTTGGATTTTTAGTTTCCATATTCTCGGTGATGGGGGTATAAAATAATGTGGTTTCTATACTTGATTGGGTGACTGTAGTAGTAACACTACTTGTTATTTATCTTAATGATTTCAGCTACATTAATTCATGTATGACTGTGGCATAAAATATGCAACCTTTGGTATTTATTTTGGAGTTATCGTTCTGAAATCTATTTCAAAAATAACATAATCATCACATTTTTGTGGATGAAATATTTTTTAGTCATCAAAATATTTTATTTTCATATCACTTTATTTTTGACTTATTATCACTCTATATCATCATATGATGAATTATTAAATAAAAATACACTTGGGTAAAAAAATATTTAACTTCACATGGCCAATTTCTAGAATCTTATTACAAAAATTCATATTGACAAAAAATTATTTATTTTTCTAACTCAATATCTGATTGTAACATATATAATTAGGATGATCATTTAACACCACATCATTAGGTCATTTAATTTTAATAAATTTAAATAAATAAATTTCATGGGATATAATGAAAATTCATGATAAATAATCCTCTAAAATAAAACATGAGTAGTTACTATGTTTCTTTTAATTATAATGATTCTCAATTTTTTTAAATAACCTATGTTTTTATTGGGGTTATATTGTCGTTGGATTTGATTAGGAGGTTATATTGCATGATATTTATTAGGTTATGTACTCGAAGACCTAAATTTATTCGGATTTATTGTAATGTTCATTGTTTGTATTTTACCAACCATCATCCTATGAATTAACATCACTGGGTGAGATTTATCTATGTTGGATCGAGTGTAATGATTTCTAAAATTATTTACCACTACAATTTTTTGAAACTAACAAAGGTGCTTTCGAAGAATTACATTTAGATGATGTTATTTCCATAGATACATCATATATATTTTCAATATCTAATCCAAAGGATAATTAATATTTTGGGAGTAGGATTGACCAATCCTCTAGATTATATAATAAAAAAAATTATTTTCACATATAATATAGTTCAAGGTGTCATGAATTGTGGTTTTATTTCACATTGAGATGAATTAGTAATAAAACTACAGTCCTTAGACTTCCCAAATAAATTTGAATTAAAATGGTAAATGGATGTACTATATGAACATGGGTACATTAATAATTTTCATAAACAATGTTAGTTATTCTACCTATTCCTTCACCAGTGTTCAATCAATGGGATTTATTTGGACACAAATATTTGAGATAATATCCTCAACCACCAATGACATTGAACAGAAAAACATCATGTTTCCTAAATTGAGTAGAGGAGGAAAAACTCTTCCATATATTGATATGGTATATCTTCATACTATACGAAAATTCCATCATGATTTCACTATTCTATGTAAGAGATTTAATAAATTAATGGGGTACTGATTGCATCATCATATAGTATGATTCTTGAGTAGAGGTAGTTAGAAGATAATTTTATGGTTGCATATTCTCTACACACTACTTTTAATTATATTGAGTCATCCTTGGTTAACACACATGAAATTATTCATGTAGTTTCTAAAGTTGATGGAATCTACACTAATCCATGTACATTGACATAATATATATTAATTGTATTAGTCCTATGATTTTTCATATAATTTTGTTTCCCCATATTCTTTTAGGAGTTAATTCTTATTGAAGGGGATTCACCCGACAATGGAAATATCTGGAAGCATAAAATTATTAATATACATGAATATTATTTTTGAGAAATACTGTATTTATTAATCCCAAATTAAATAAATTATATTTATATTGGGAGACCTTTCCATCAAAAAAATGGGACTCAACTTATTTGGGTAGTGTGTGGGATGTAAATAATGATATGACATGATTTTATTTAGATTAATCGCATGAAATGGGTGGTAGATGGATATAAGAGGAGCACCACATTAATGGGTTTATCATGGATGTAAAATGTGATCACCCTTATCATAAAAATTAGTATGAAATTCATTACAGAACTATATACCCTCACTCTGTTTTTCAACATCATTATCACGTTCTAAATTATCTATTATATTGACATATATAAAATTCACCAACTCAAATAATGCGATAAGGATAAGGTTCTCATGATAATTAGAAAAATATTGAGACTGATAAATTATCAATATACTCCAATGGATGATAATAATTCTCATATACCTTTTAACTATTTGAGGACCATATTGGAATAGGTTCTTTGAAAAATATATTTTTTTATCGTTGACACTCCAATAATGAATGGGTTCTGTTAATGGTGATCCTTATGTATTCTTATATATATTCTATAAAAATGTGGACCTAAAGCTGAATATATATTATGAATATTTTATAGGGTGAATCATCATGGTGGATATAACAACCCATGTCATTTTGAGTTGGTAATTATTAATAAAATTTAATATATATTTTTGGTGGATGGTTTTTTGAGAATCAGGAATTGAGATAGATTTGGGACTACATAAATGAATCAAAAAGTTTTTTTAGAAACTTCATAAGGATACAGGATTTACTAGGGGATTGGTATAATTTTATACAATTTTTGAAGATCTTTCACTATTGGAATTAGTAATAGTAAATAATTCAGTACATTACTATATGAGTCCTATCATTATTTCTCAGGAATAGGGGTTGTACCTTTTCTTTAAGGTGTTTCATTGAGTGCACATATTTTCACCAAAATTATAATTATTTATAAAAAATTAATTGTATTATTTGACTTTGGTTCTATAGATTATATATTTTAACCCCTTCGTGACTCCATTAATTTCAGTTCCCAACATATAGGGTAATAACTATATGGATTCCCCTTTCCCCTCACTATTTTTGGCTTCAATCCTGGTAGTCTAAAAGTCATTTTTCATGCTATATTTATTGAGATATCTCAAACATCCTATAATATAATCCTTACTGTAATTTAATTTTAAATTAATATGGTTTCAAATAAATTATGACTCTCAAACATAGTGAAATCATCATGTTTCATAGGACTTCCTTTCACGAATCACAGAGGGTGTCCCCAAATTCTTTAAACAAGCCTCTGTTCATAATTTTACATAAGTTATATTGTTCTATGAGATTTTATAGGGTTGTGGAAAAATTTATGAGAATAATAGTATTTAATATTGTTTATAAAAATTTACTATTATGATCCATATTTTAGATAGTTTTGTGGGAGAATCCCACACTCCATCACTTGCAGTTTTAGCATTGTTACATCTCCCGACGAGTTTAGTGCCTAATATTACATGTTTTGTTTTTTGATTTAATTTTTTAGTTAATTAATTTAATTATTTTAGGGATCGTATGGTTTCTCATGGACTTGTTGGAAGTCAGTACATTTGTTGGATAAATTTAGGGTTTTCAAGGTAATGATATATTACATTACAATTTATTTTGTTTTTTTTTATTTTTGGGTGAAAATATTTTTATATCTTCATTATTGTTTTGTGATATTTGGGATATATTCATAATTTTGGTATGGTATCATTTCATCCTAATATTAATCATGGATGATATAGATTTCTAAAATGTTCAATGGTGGCACACTGATTGAATGAGTTCCAGTGCACCTCCTTATAGATTGCTTGGTGGGGATTTTTGGATTTCAAATAGGAAATATTTCTATTTTAAAATGTTATTTGAATAGATTCATTGAATAAACTACAGTTTTAAAGTGAATATATTGGCAATTGAAGAATGGGTTTTGAAATGGTTTTTTGAAAACAAATAATGGGTTTTAATGAATGACTGATGAGATTTTATAAATGAACCCAAAATGAATAAAGTTCTACAAGACACCAATTGATAATGGTAAATAAATATATGTTTCACTTGTATTTAAATGGGACCAAAACAAGTTTGGAATACCTTGTTTTGACCTATTTTACCTCACTAGGGTGATTCTTGGTTTTCCAAGGCTTGAGTGATTGTTGTGATTCATGTTTTTGAGTTCCTATGAAATGTGTAGGTTAATGAATGGAGATTCATTTTTAAGTGGTTATCCATGTGAGACCTTTTTTTAATGATGATTCATGTTGTTTATGGGTATAATTATAATAAAAAATTTAGTTTTATCAATGTGATGGTTGATATAAATATATGTGATAGACCCAAGGAAGGTGGATATGGGTTTCAAATTTGATAAAGACCTAGGACTATGTCCCGATGTGGTAGTTCTATAATAGTGATTTGAGTATCACCAAGGTAGGATATATTCCCTTTATTATTTTTCCTATGTGCACTTTATGGGTCCTCCCTTGAATCTTTGGTGTTGTTCTAGTGTGTAATATGTGACCTCCCTGGGCATGTAGGGACGAGTTAGTGAGGTTTTGGAAGGTTCTCAAGTAATATTGGGATAGAAAATACTGAAGGGGATGGTTCATGGTTTAAAATTATGTAAATATATTGTACCTCCCTTAAGTGATGAGGAATGGATAAAGGATTACATATGTATGATAATGCCCAAAATATTTGGATAGTGGGTCAAGGATTGAATGATGACCCACAATGATATGTCTTGTGTTGTCCATACATTATTTTGTTTGGCACACTACCCTGTGTTTTCTAGTATCATTCGATTTGTGGAATATGTGAATGTATTACTTTAGGTATATAGTTGATGATGGTAGGGTGAAGATTCATTATATAATATTTAAAAAATAATGACTGGAATTTTATAATTTACTTGAAATTTTATGTAATTTTTCATGGAGAGTGTGTTTCATTAAAATGACTGCAAGTTTTATTTATATATTTCAAACACATGATGTTCTTCACAATAACAAAAATTATTTTTGATGAATTGGGTTTCACTTCAAGGTTTTTGGACTAATTCCTACCATGAAAATGTCATGGGTTTAAATGTACACTATAATAATTACCATTATTCACTCAGTATATAGATTACACATAGAGCTACACATGGGATATAGGTCTAGAATATCATATAGGATAGGAACATGGAGGATGGTAATTGAGATTGACTATGTTTCCAATGTATTTATTTTTAATTATTTTCAACATTTTTATAGGTCATTTGTGAAACTATTTAATTTTTAAATGTGATGAATTTTTATTTTTGATCATATGCTACTAATCTATATAGTCAGTTCATCATGTAGACAGATTAACTACTTTCTATTCTGAATTGGATGGGCCTAGTGGGTCTACCTTTTTTGCTATAGGTTTTGGAATTTTTGATACATGGATGGTTAATTATGATTCTTTATTGTAATTTAGGAATAAAATTAAATATTATATAAGAGGTCATAGTATCTTCAAACCAATTGAAATTCCCTCACCAATAGTCTATAACTTCTAGCTAATAAGGGGGAGTGCCCGAGGCCATTTATCATCATCATAAGAGAAAATTATATGAATACCAGGATTGAGTGTTCTAAATTGGTATTGGAGAATGTCTTGGGATGATATAGTTTAGTTAGATATTGATATATATTGTTAAGAATCACAATTAATATCGAGAACATTCCAATCCAGCCCGACATAAGTTAAAAACCATGTTTAAAGGGGATTTCTAATTTCATGAGTTTGCATGCTAGGATAAGTGAGGCTTATAAATGGAATAAGAATTTAAATGTTGGATAGATGAGACTCTATAATAATTATTGAGTATAACATAGAGTCTAAGAGTGATGCATGCATCATAATAGTGGCATACTAGGGGAATGATACATGTGCCAATGGGTGGTTTCCCTTGACATATTTCCTTATCCTTATTAATTAAAGAGGCTTCTAATATGAAGGATTTTTTTTCATATACATTATAATTTGTGATTAGATAAATAGGGATACTAGGTTATTTTTTAATTGATTGAGATATGTTTTGGGAAATTATAAGGAAATCTTTTTTCAGCATGATTTATTTTTAAGAACATTATTGGGTGTATTGAAAATATCTTGTGATGTTTAGTGGTGTTCATAAAATTATTTTATAAGATCTCTCTACATTAAAAGGAATATGGATCTAGTGATTTTTAATGGATTTTAATTTTCTCAATTTGATTATATTTATAAGAAAATATGTTTTAAACTAGATTTCAACGATCTTTTTGAATTTGGTTCATAATTAAATTTTTGAAAATGGGGCCAGTTTTAAGATAACCAATGGTCTAGGATGAAAATTTTAGTTACTTCATATCTTTTTTAAAACCTATGTATTTCAAGGAGTATTTTAGAAACTCGTTTAAAATTTTGTGAGTGTATAATATTTGGAATTTAATTTATAAAATAGGTGATTGTTTTATATGTAAAATGGTCTTCTTGGATTTTTTTTTTGTTTTATTTGATTTTCATAGAGGCTTGATTTGAGTGATATTCCTAAAATTCACGTTTTTCTAAGAACCACCATGTGAGTTTGGGAGGTTATTTGTAAAGTTGGTTGGATGAGTGTGGTCTATAGAAAGGAATTAGTGTATATATTGGCTAGTTTGTTATGGTTAATTAGGAGAGACTTATTTGTTATATTGGGTATTCAATGGGTATACTGTTTATGTTGTGGGATTCTATTGTGTTTGGATCATGATAAATTGTTGATGTGTTTGAGTATCTAGATGTGAGTATTTTGGTTCAAGGATTTCCCAAAAATTAGATTCTAATGATTTTTAATGATGGATAAAATGATGGGTTATTTATTTTTCTATGGGTAAGAGAGATTAATTTGTGTATTCTATAGGTGACTCCAATAGTGGAGAGAACCATTATATATAATTGATAATTTTTAATATTAAATACCCATACTTATGATACCTATATATTACATCTTAATAGATAATATTCATTACCTAACATAATGGTACCTAATAAAAGTTTTTAGGTCTAATATTGATGGAAACATTGAAACATAAACTATTAGTCTGTAAGTGAGCTATGTAATCAGTACAACAAAACTGGCTATTAGCGGCAGTTTTTTTTTCATATAGAGGTGGTTTAAACCACCTCTATATGGTTTGACTGTGGTCTATAGAAACCACCACTAAACTGGGCTTCGAAAATCTATTAGAGGTGGTTTTTTCCTTTTTGTGTTGGTTTAAGGGAAGCGTCGTAGATAACTCATTTTGCGGCGGTTTTCGTGACTTTAGCGGCGGGTTGATGGGTGCCAGATATTTTTTTATTCGTGGTGGTTTTAACCGCCACAATATTCAGGCATTTTATGAGTCTATGTCATGGCGGGGAAACCCGATGCTATGTAGCGGCAGTTATAACCGCTGCTAAATATAAACCGATTACATTTCGCGGCGGTTTTAACTGCCGCTAATGTTTTACTAGAAAAGAATTAGCGGCGGTTATAATCACTGCGAAAAGCTGACCAGTGAAGTATTAGTGGCGGTTAAAACCGCTGCGAAATGCTGACCATAAAAAAAATTACAGTTTTGCTTCTACTTCCCCACTGCCCTGAAAAACAAATCAAACCAGAAAATGGAACAAGAGAGATCATACAAACAAATAAAATGTTATTTCTAACTTGGTATACCCAACATGATGAAACTTGAGACATCATACAAACAATCGACCATAATTCTATAGTGATAATAATCAATAATGGATCTATAGGGAAGCATGAAATCCATTCCAATAATTATATCATACAGTTACATGATGGGAAAGAATGAATTCTATATAAAAAACATTTTTCTATCTAATGGGGAAAAAAATTCCATCGGTGAAAAATCATTGATCGAATAACCAATGAGGTTTACAGATTCTTAATGACACATAAATACACTATATCAAGGACCATAATCTCTAGAAATGTATCAAATATAACGTTGTATGATTCACTTGTGTCAAATAACATAGAATCTATAGTAGAGGTTACTAGATTAGTACCTCAAACAATATATGAATTTGTATTATGCTCCCTATCATATGTTGAACGTCATTTAGTTTTCCCATACCATGAATCTATGCTACAACCTGAATATTCTGAGTGGGATCACATTTCATGCACATTAATTCCTGAGTCTAGTATCAACTATGTCAACTACCACCTTGGCCTCAGTAGTATGTGGTATTATAGCTACATACGTAATAAAAATTAAGAGGACCCACATAATAATGTGGAATATGTAGAGATCTTATCCCCCTAGGAGGAACTGGTGGAAAAGTTTTGAAGATGTGCAAGATATGACGCAAACTCCTATACCATCTACATTTAACTAGATACACCGTACGTTGGCCACTATTGGTGTAGTAAGGGCCTTGTTTATATCTCAGTAATTTTAAGGGCCTTGTTGATATCTAAGTAATTGTAAATACTTTTGTTTTTAGGTGATGAAGATTCGACCATATAATTAGGTATATTTCATCCACAAAATATTCCATCAACACCTATGGAATGTTATATTGTGGAGTGGATAATGGCTATAACATGACTAGTATATTGTCTTTAGAAAAATGGTTCTTTATATTTTTCAGGAGACTCCTCAACCTGGTCAGACCAAAGTGGTTGTTTCGCCACTTCTTTATTGTAAACAAAGGGATTAGAAGTGGTTTAACCTATTATATTGGAAGTAAAGTGGTTCAAGTGTGGTTTGGATAACTACCATTTTCTTGGGTTGTCCTCCTATTGAGAAAGGATGTCAGTTTACAATATTGAGGCATCAGGCATGACTAACCTCATTTTCCCAAGTGAATTGTGATAGGAGGTCTTTCTCATTGTCAATCCAACAAGGGGAGGACCTCCTTGATGAAGTAAACTTTCAATGTAGAGAGGACCTTCATAATAATTTTCATAATGGGGAGTACTACAATAACAACATGAATTCAAGCCATAAAGTGAATTCCTGAAATGTGTACCCTAGAGAAGACATTTTGGGTGGATGATATTAAGGGAAATAAATCCTTGTTTTTTGATCATCCTGACATTTATAGCGTATTTTCGGTGCTGACCAGGATATTGAATCTCATAATCAGTCATATTATAAGAATTAAGTGATCCTTCATGGAAGGGTGTATGGGGAGGACCTTCATAGATACTGAAAGCAAAGTAGATAAGAGGACCTTCGCTAATGAAACTACTATTTTTGTAATTTGGTAACAAAGGAGTAGGATCCTGATCATCCATAGATAAACATATGAGGGTTCAAGAACCCCAATATGAAGTAGATCAAGATCAAAGAACAAATATTCATTTTCCAATCACCTTTGGTGTTGCTTCTTTTTGGATGCTCTCTTGTGGGTGATAGAGGTTGCTTTCTATGGATATCATCTTACATATACTTAATATTTTTTGATTATCTCTCATGTCACTATGATAATTTTATGATAGGTCTATGGAATTTCGGTTGGGATATGTTCATACCCTGTAGTTCCCACCGGGGTAGACCGATGACCTTTAGTTGGAACATGGGTATGGTCCCGATCTGGTTGTCCATATAACATGGGATTTGGCCCTTAACCCCCTTGAATGGGAGAAAAGATGTGTATCTTCTCTAAATCTCATCATATTGTGTTAATGAGTCACCCAAATTATGGTAGAATAGTTGTGTGTCTTCCCTTTAACCATTTTTAGAATATTCTAGGTGAAGTCAGTGACCAGAACATGCATATTTTCCTATTCTATTGTTGGAGAATGTGTATGGGCCTGATCTTTTCCACCATTTCATATAAGTATATACCTATGTTAATCAGGTCAGTGGGAAAGGATATGGGTATTCCCTATATTCTTTACCAAAATATTCTTGGTGATTTCTTTGAATAATACTAGATTATACTGACAAGCTTAGTAAATGTGGGAAAATGTGTCCTCTTGCTCATAGTTTGCCATCATATTTAGTTAATGGGATTCTTTGTAGATGAATGGATTTTTTAGCTTCCTATGAAGATAGAAAGGTACCATTTAGGTGTGACTCCCAAACTAGTGAATTTGAGACCCAATGTTGAGGGTGCAAGGTTGATAATAGATCCCTAGTTTTAAATGAGGATCCAACTTGTGTAGTAGTCGAAGCATATGTGTTCTTAAAGTAGTAAAATGTTATTTGGATCAAAGGGGGTTCTAGTTGAAAGTTCCAGAATACTTATGAGAAACATTTACAAGAAATCCTCATGAAATCATCATATCAATAAATAAACACATGTATAATCAATTGTATCAGATCCATGTTCGTCCACATTTCATATTTTTAGAGAGAGAAAGGAGCCTAACATGTGGGTGACACATGCATTTTGTTTATGGTTCCATGTTAGGTTCACAATTTTTTTTCCAACTACTTTTGTTGGTGAGTATATGATTCGTATCACATGATTAGGTTCCAATTTATATAACCAGAACAAAATAACAAAAGGATCACTCTTTATTCATCCAAAATCTTGACTACCAATTCAAACACAAGCCTAAATGGAATGATGTATTACACACTCTAGAAATCAAGACATAAAATGAAACATCATAAATCAAAAAAATGCATAGAAGGAAACATGAGAAATCAAGAAAATGTTAGGACATGGAAATGTTTGGTGGAAACTATGTGCCATAAATGTTACATATACCAACCAAACATTCTCATATTTGTTCAACACATCAACAATACTACTAATCATGGTCCAATGATGCATCGTCACCCTCTCCACCTCCATCTCCACTAGCTGCTGCCAACTGTAAGAACATTATATTGAAAATCAAATATTTTTGCATATTTATAATTAAACTTAAAACCAATAAAAGTTTTCAAACAAAATGATTTTGATTTTTTTTGACTTACCTGCTCACCACTACTCGATGCACCACCACCGAGGGCATATCTACTCATCTGCAGATATATATCAGTCTACGCTTTCTGCATAGCGGATATTTGAGCCCCCTAGTCTTGAACTCTGGCTCGTAGAGAAGAAATCTCCCTTTGAGAATATTCATGTATGAAATGACTATAACCAGGAGTAGATGCAGCTGGAATCTCTGGTGGCCTGCCAAAGACCATAGATGGTACAGGTCCCAAACCCATCCCGCGCACTCTACCAGGATGCTCCTTCCCAAGGACTTTAGCAACCGAGTCATCCTGGGAGACTGAGTAGGACTGATCAGGATTGGAATCCCATATTTCTTTAATTTTTACCTATAAATCAAATATCAATATATATTAACACAATAAAATCTGATAATAAGTTATTATAATAAAAAATTGACTTCATACACCAAATTCTTTGGTAGGCTCATTAACAAAACTTCCATCTGTTTTTTTGTGAACATCCAGCCACAGTTCAGTTCGAGATGCTTCATGCGCTAAAATCTGTGACTGCATTAAACAAAGATAAATCAAAAAATCAATATGTTAAATAGATAATATTGTCTTATAAATATTTAAACTAATTAAAAGATTATCAATGAGATTCAGCTTCTAGAAATGATTTTTGAGTCCGCAATGTGCGGGATGACTTGATTTGCCTGGTTTGATGAATTCTGTCTTGAGAGATCCTGAAATAAATAAAATTCAATTTAACAGTAATGTATTCAATTCCATCTCCTATTCATATACATGTATAAATGAAAAATGAGGATAATATAATAATATATATTTCAATACCATCGGCTTCTCATCACGATGTCTATCAACAAAAACATTCCACTATTCTTTCGGTACCCCACTGGGTAGCTTCTCATACATTTGCTACACGGTCAATGAAGTATCGTTGACATCACACCACAAACTTCATTTGAAATATTTCCATTATTTACCAAGTTTTTTCAATGTCCACTTCCGTGCTATCACATCAGCAATGGTAAAGCAGAAGAACATCTGTATACATAAATTCATTTTGAACATATTTGTAACATGACATTCAATTAAACCATAACGTAATAAAATTACCATTATCTGAGAATCAAAAACATCATTTTTCCAGTTTGGAGGCATATGCCTCCAATCATCATATGAAATAGTCAGGGAAATGGGCTCCGCTGCCAGCTGACCTATAATCTGGCTAAGTAACCCCGCGACGTCATCCGTCATGACCCCATAAGAATCAAATGGCACGACTATCTTCTCTCCATTCATGTTCCAAACAGTTGAACTTTTTATGTGTTTTTTCACGGTTGCATTTTTTTCATCTACAATGAGAAAACAATTAGTATAAACAAAATTCAATAAAATTTATTTAATTAAAATTTGTACCTATGACTGTGGCCCTCCAGAATGTCCGTGATGAACTAGAAGGGGCGTGTCGTGGCCCCACTGTTGAGGCTCCTGTAGGGGGAGTCGATGAATCATCCTCTAATGGTACATCCACAGATGGTGTCAAAGATGGTGTAGGGGGAGATGGTGCAGGGTTGTAGGCATCTAGTGCCTCAGATGCCGTGGGGACAGATGGATCGTCATCTGTCGCAGAACTAGATGAAATAGTGTACCGCTTCCTCCTTGGAATTCCTTTCATTTAATCAAATAAAATTAAGTTCAGAATATATATTTCAAAAAATTTATGCAGAATTTTTTTACAAATGATAATAGATGCCCAGTACTAACAAACAAAATATATATAACAATGATAATGAATGACTGTAGAAATTAAACAAGTGGTTGCTGAATGAATAAATAATTGTACATACAATCATTTTCCCCTTCAATCATGTCGGTTTCCTTCTCCATTACTTCATCCATTTCATTATCCTTGCTAGACTAATATTTTCAATATCATGATGGACAAATAATTATGCTTCCTATGGTTGATGAAATTAAATTGCAGAGGTCAAATCTTCCACTTCATCACCCATATCATACAAATCTCTTTGTATTATGTGATTAACTACACTCCACCCTTCATCCACAACATCATTCACATAATATACAATTTTTTCTTGTGATGCTAAGATATATGGATCATACAGTTCACGATCACCAACATACATCAAGCGAGAGAAGTTTACATAAGTAAATTGCAAGGAATCTCTTTTAACACCTCTGATAATATCAACCCATTTTCATTTGAATAAAAAAACAGAAAAATGCCCATGGTAGTTTAATTCAATAATATCTTGCATATTTCCATAGTATACCACTTCAAAAAATGTAAATATACAACTATTCTGTGTTTTCAAACCCACTTCTTGATCGAATGTATGAAATCTAAATCCATTCACATTATAAGCATCGGAATTTATAACTTGTTTTATAGGACCTCTAGAAAGAAACATCAAATCTTATGAAAAGTCTGATCGAGTATCAGTATTCATGATATGAAAAAAGAAATATAATTTAATATATTTACAAATTGTATGTGTCAAACTAATATTCATATTTATTGCAATATTTATAAACTTACACGTCGTACAAACCATTCAACTAGCTCTTTATTCACAGCTTTCATTATATATTTCTCATTTCATGTTCAGACTCTCATTCGTCTCTTTTTTTGTATCCTCAACTCTTCAATAAATGGATATAAAATTTCACTATTCAGCAGCACATATCTATGTGCCTGTAATGATTCCAATTCTGTCAGTGTCACATATGAGGTCCTCCCAACTGATCGGCCAATAGCAGGAAATATTTCTGATTTCTGATGCATTTGAGATTGAGTATATGTGTCTTCAACACGTCCAACTCGATTAAATCTTGTCTCAATATCATCCAAATATCTGGAAGAAAATGTGAGACACTCCTCATCCAAACAACCTTTATCAATAGAGCCTTTTGGTTGAGCTTTATTTCTCACGTATGCTTTCAAATTCCCAAGATATCTGTGAAATAAAATAATAATATTATGCATTTATTTAAATGCCAAAAATTGTTTACTTAACTGGGAACATATAAATAAAATACCTCTCAATTGGATACATCTGTTGATAATGAACGGGGCCACCTAATTTAGCTTCTTCAACCAAATGCACAGTTAAATGCATCTTGACAGTAAAAAACGATGTAGTAAAGATCATCTCCATTGCACAAAGGGTCAATACAAACCTCTCCTGGAGGTTGTCAGGCTGAAATGGATGTAGAGATTTCTCACATAATTTCCTGAAAAATGTGCATAATTAGAGTATAATAACATTAACTTTTTTAGGTAATAATGTACGCAATTCCAATGGTAGTAACTGTTGTAACAAAATATGTGAATCATGACTTTTCAATCCATATAACATATGATTCTTCAAGTCAACACACCTCGAGATGTTACTCGAATACCCATCAGATACCTTCAAATTCTTTAAAATTCGAAATAACGTATCTTTATCCCTATTTTTCATTGCAAAAATGGCCGGAGCATACTTTTCATTCTCATCTGGACAGAGATCACGTTTTATGTTCATTACCTGTAAGTCTTTGCGAGCATTGATATGATCCTTCGACTTTCCATGCTCATTAAGTAATGTGAAAATCAAATTATCACATTCATTCTTCTCAATATGCATCACATCAAGATTGTGGCACAAAAAATTAAATTGCCAATACATAAGTTTGAAGAATATACTTTTTTTCTTCCATTGTTGCTTTCTGATTTCACTTGACGATGCACTTCAGACTCATTTTCCGCTATCATTCAAATGATATACCTTCCCAAATTCTGTTTCAACATTTTCAAGCTATTTCAATATTTCATAACCGATAAACAACTTTAAATGTGGTCTACGATCAATGGAACCATTACATTTTTATTTGTTCAGCTGAAATATATGAGATGCATCAAGAAATATCTGATGGTACAAGAAGCACCATTTTCTACTATGAGGTAGCCATTTTGGCTCAAAATCAAAGTTACAAATGGGATAAACCAAACCCGTATAAGTGTTCCAACCAGATAAATTCCCAAGCCCAGGGAAGTCACTAATGGTTCACATTAAAGAAGCATGCATTTTAAACATTGTTTTAGAAGAAACATCAAATGTCTCAACACCGTTTCTCTATAACTCCTGCAATTCTTCAATCAAAGGCAACAGGTATACATCAATATACTTTCTAGGAATTTTTTTCCAGGAATAATCATCGAAATGATAAAAGATGTTTATTGCATACACATCCATGGAGACAGATTATAAGGGATCAAAACAACTGGCCAAATGCTATAACTAGTACTCAAAGTCCCAAATGGGTTGAATCCATCGGCAGCTAATCCCAATCGAACATTCCTAGGATCAACTGAGAAATCTGGATGTAATGAATCAAATGTCTTCCACGATTGGGGATCTCATGGATGTCTCATTAAACCATCATTGTTATTATCTACATAATGACACTTCATGTGTTTGGTGGTTTTTGATGACATGAATAATATTTGTAATTGAGGATTCAAAGGAAAGTAACACAAAACTTTTGCCGGTGTGTTTTTTTTCTTCTTCTCCATGAAATTATGTTTAGTCAGACTTCCAACATCACCCTTTGACTTCCATCGAGAAGAAGAACATTTCTTATAATTCTGTATACTTGAATCCTCTCCCAAATAATGCATACAATCATTGGGACACACATGTATTTTTGTATAATTCAGACCCATCTTGTTAACAACTTTTTTCATATCATAAAAAGATTCTGGGATTTTTGCTCCAGGAAATGCATCATGAATCAATTCCAATAACATGGACACTGCCTTATTTGTAATTCCACACAGACATTTGATATGGTATAACTTCAGCAGAAATGAAATATTTGAATATTTCAAACACCCACTACACAACTCGTGATTTCCATCGTCAACTAAATCATGAAACCCATTTTCCTCACTGAAGTTTTCCCTTACATTTGGCTCCACAGAATCAAAAGGAGGATCCAATGATATGTTACAATCTTGATCTGCTTGTGTTACAGTCTCAAAAACATCACATGTCACATTGAAATTTTTAGCACCCTCTTCTGGTTGTTCTGATATGTTTTGATTCTCATAGTGGTGTCTTGCAGTGCTGAATGCATCATTTATGAGGTTTTGCATTTCATTTTCCATTTTCGATGAACTTGGCACCACATTCTGTGGGTTAACATCAGTTCTCAATCTTTCTTGTATTGTTTGATTCTCCATGCCAATTCCAACAAAAATATTGACCAAGTAATTGATTCAGTATTAAATGTTCATAAAATTTATCTATCTTCAACCATGTTCTAAATTTACATTTAGGACATGAACATCTTATTATCCCTTGAACGGAGCGATTAGAAATTGAAAAATCTAAAAACTCATTCAAACCCTTAACAAATTGAGGTGTGTTCCTTGGTAATGTGATCCAAATTTTATCCATGTATATCCCAATGTGCCTAAACAATAATAAAAAAAATTAAAACACATGGTTACTACTAAATAGATAAAGAGATTCATATATATGATAGTGTAAGATTACAGAAACATAATATAATAAAGATGACCCATTGATAATAAAGTATTCATAATATAATAAAGATGATACATTGATCACATTTACCACTTACTTAGAATGCCCAGACAAACAGAACAAGTATGGTCCCTAGGAGACAGCGTTAACACCTCATTGAGGAGCAGTAAGAATATCGGGTTACACACTTATCATAACACTATCGATCACACATTTATGTTGCCTCAAACAAAACCCCATTTAAAGTGATATCATTGAACACACCAAATATGCACAATTTTCATACCATTATTACAATAACATTACTATAAATATTTATCCCTTATATGACACCATTTGAGACTTATCACAGGCTATCTTGGGTACCTGGATTATGTGTAGCCTAGGTTAGTTCATGAAAATTGGCCATGGTTCATCGCTCTTTATGTTTTTTAATCTTTTCACTATATATTTGAATTTAGACCTCTCTTTTAATTTGATAGTATTTCTTATTTCCTTGAATTTGGAGAGGCCTTTGTTATTCATTATATTTTTTGGTTGTGCAATTTTAATTCATCCACTTGGATTTCCATAGTGGGGTTCTCATTAAAATCTCTTTTACAAACTAATGATGTATGTTATTTTCACTTAAATATGTTTTGTGTTTCGTACCAAAAAAATTTATCCACAATATTTCAAATAACTCATATTAAAAAAAATCATGAAAACCATAAAATTTGGATTTGATATAATATAAAGGGCATGTACAATTTTTACTTCAAACAATTATGTATATCTCAAGTCCTAAGCTCAGTTAATTTGAAGTAATTATTTAGAAATGAATTTACAACTTTAACAAAAACTATTTTACTTAATTCAATCATAATAAATTTAAAATATTTAGTAAGTGACACTAGTTCAGAACTTATGAAGATCTTTGGTAACATGTTTGAGAATCCCATGGTGATAAATAAAATGTTCTTACTAAAGATATCGTTCGGCACGAGTATGTAAGAAGAGAAGTTTATTTTAAATCAAATTAACAACTTCAACATGATAAGAATTAAATTAGAGTTAGTTAAGGTGGATTTCAAGGATCTGGAATGGGTTTTGTTGTTACTATCATCAACCCTTGAATCTTTGAATGCAATGATCACCACTATGAGTAACATGAGTAGAAATAATAACCTGTGTTTATGGACATTGGAGATTTAATTCTGAATATTGAAATTCATTGGAAAGAGATCTAGATATGCAATACATGTATATGGTGTGAAATTAATGGGGTGATCCATATTATAGAAGGGTCATAATAAAAGAAAATTAAATAGAATAAGGAGTAAGAGCAGTTTGGTGGAGAGTGGTCCTATGTGTTGGCATTCTGGGAAGAAAGGTAACCTCATCAAATATAGAAATGATCATAGAGTGAACTCTAGAAGATATACTTCTTTAAGTGGATCATTGAATCACATGTCAGAAGATGTGAGTGTATTTCTACTAAGTGACACTAGTTCACTTGAGTGTTAGTTGATAGAATTTGGAACTTTGATTCATTGAACACCTAGTAGAGGAAGTATGAATAACTACACTTCAATGTGATTCAATGGGGAGTATCTATTAAATGATAAATCTATATAGATAGTCAGTATGGGAGATGTTTCTTTCTGTACATGGGGAGAAAGCACGCTAAATTTTTAAAGAGTGAGACAGATCCTGGGATTAAGGAATAATATTTTTTTGGATGGTTTGATGATGGAGAGCCTGAGATCCCAAAATAGGTGGGAATTTTGAAAGACTAAAATCAGTGGGATTTATCCATGAGGGATGATATTGATTCCCTTCACATTCTCAAAATAGCACAACAGAGCTAACTAAGAGACATGCTGGGAAGAAATTCCTTCAAAATAAATTAGCGCATAGCCTGAAATAATAAGTGGATGGTAGGAATATATACAAGACTAGGTTAATCACCTCAGATCACTGGGAGAAGGGGGTCGTAGTTCATCAGGGTCTCTGGTCATGGGGTCTACCGGAGACGCTAGTTGCGGGGTCTCCGGAGACGGAGGTCGCGGGTCACGGGGTCGCCGGAGACGGAGGTGACGAAGTTGCCGGATGGTTGAGGGTCGCGCGTCGCCGGGGGGTTAGGGGAAGAAGGGAGGGCGTAGGGGTCGCGAGGGTTTGGGGGAAACGTCCGGGGTGGGGGTAGGGAAGTGTCGGGATTTTTAAAAAAATTTATGGGTTTCACGGCGGTTTATTAAAAACCGCCGCAAAACCTTTTGGCGAAAACATTTAGCAGCAGTTTTGTGAACCTCCACCACAAAACTGCTGCTACACCCAGTTTTTATTATAGTGAATCACCCACTATGTTCTCATGAACTAGAACCCTTTATATAAATATCATACCGAATACAACTCTTCATAACCTATATAATGGAAGCATAACAAAGGCTAATATCATATTCTCAGTAAGGTTAAATAAGGGAGATATATACATAATAATAGAATAATCATACGAGGGAATTGGAGCTAAATATTAATAACCACACACTAGGGGTCATGTTTAATAAACACGGGGAATGTAATATACCATGTATGTTCATAATACAAGAATAATAGAATAATACAAGTTCATTATCCATGAGATCATAACATTATCAGAAGATATAGATTTTTGGCATACACATAAGAATGTTACTCTCATGTAATGGATAATGAAAGAGGTATTCATAATAGGTTATTTTTGGTCTAACCACCCATCTAACAACATAGAGCTTGGGAAAACCCTTATATACCCTATTTTGGACTTAGGATAAGCTTCTGTGTAAACTCATTCATAATTTGGATAACCTTCTATTAACCATTTTAAATCATTTAAATGTAATCACTAATAAATTATTTTGAGGGAGATATGGGTACCACCATTTAGATAAATTGTACAACTGTGTACCCAATTACCATAAAACGTTTATCGTATCATAATTTGTGAAAATAAAAATGTTTTATATACATTTCACCATTTCATTGAAGAATAAATCATGGAAAATGAACTTTTTTCATAAAAAATGTTTCATTATCAAAATAATCTTTTCAAATAAATAAAAATAATGTTACTATTGGAATATATCCTAGGTAAATAAAATGCATCATAAAATAATGTCATCTTAGATGAAAAAAATATTAAATATCACATGGAGCATTTTTGAGGAAAATATCTTTCCATTTTGAAATAAATTCACTAAAATATAAAACATTCTCAAATATTGATGAAAATATTTTAGATGAAAATTAATTTTTAAATGTTTAAATGAATCTTTAAATCATTTATCATTAATGTTGTAATTGTTTTTGTTCATGTCACACATGTTAAAACGATCATTCCATTAACAATTTCATTAAAAAGGCATATGATCATTTTTTCCGAAAACATAAAGACGATTTTTTTAAAATAAAAAAATGTGTTATAATTTCATCAATGAATCATTTTTTATTTAGTAAAATATTCATTATTATCGTTTTATAAAATAATAACCTAGGAGAAAATGGATTTTGTATAGAAGAAAGATATAAATTCTATTTTTACTTAAAATAATTCTTATAGAATATTTAGTACACAAAGAGGGTAAATTGAAAGTAAAACATGTAATTTTAAGAAATTACTATATGATAAGAAAATAAATCATTTTGTTGAGAGGTAGATAATACAATATAGTCGTTGAAGCTGAAACATAAACAATGTCAATAAACAGTGATATTATATAATAAATATTTTCCCACATTGGAATGTATTGAATCATAAGATCGATGAAAGAAAAAACATTATAAATATATTTATATACTAAAATATAATGAGATAAATAGTAATATACAATCATTGAATGTATATACACCATAAAAAAGTAAACAAGTGGTTAATATTTCATGTGTCCCACATAAATAAAAGTGAGATGAAAAATCCCTTACCTTTAGTCTCTACATCCATCATAGACATTTAAAAATCATGTATAATAAATTTATATTTTATAAATATATTAAAAAACATTTATAATATTTACCACACCATATAATATTTACCTATTATATTTTAATACAAATTTATGTACAATTAATTTTTAAAAATACATTTTGGGTAACAACTGTTACATTTTTCATATAAGTTTCATTTTTGAATCCCTTTTAATTTACACATGATCATTTTTACATCATTCAAATAATTTTAAACATTATTAAAATATAAAAAATACTAATTATATATGTTTATATAATAATCTATTTATGTTATAGATTCTAAATGAATTACACGTTTTAGGGAAACTGTAAGTCGTATATATTCATGGACACTATTTCCATTTTCTAAAAAATTGAATCCAAAAGAAGGTAAATAACATATTAACATTATAGAATAATTAACAATTAATACACACACACACACACACACACATATATATATATATCACATAGACAAAGTTATCATATTTTTACAAAATTGAGAGTAATATGGTATATATGATATTATAATTTCATAAGTATAAAAATAAGATAAATATTATACGTAAACTATAAATCTATCATTATATCCATCCATGATAGGTGTTAATTGAAAATGAATAACATCGGTTCAAAAGGAGGTAGTCAGCTATAAACATGATCAATTATTTCATATCCCATTTGATGTAATAGGATATAGATATAATTCATTCCATAAAAATAATAAAATATAATTTTAAGGTATACACTAGTGTTATTATATACATTGTTATAATATTTTAAGGATTTAGTATAATAAATAATATAAACCACATGTTTATGAATTTTACCTCTTTATCGAAGAACCTATTTAGGTATATACCTAAATCCTTTATAAGAGGGTTCAACAATAAAAATAAGTCCTATATGATTTGGGTACGGAATTAAGGAATGAAATTTTTTAGGCATTGGTAGAACCAACCATTTTGGAATTGTGTTGTCTAGAGGAGAGGGGTATACTTCTATAAGTATGGGAGACAACACACAAGGATGTTTTGAAAAGAATAAATTATTCCCATGTTTTTTAAATAAAAAATGGTTTCCAAATGGGTATTATCAACCCTAATAGGTTATAAGGTGTAAATATGGACATTAAGTGAACGTTTGATAGGTTTCAATACATTTTACCTATTATCATTACAATTTATCATTATGGTAAACCCATTTTAAACTCACCTGTAGTAATTTATTTTTACTATTTTTAATATTAATTTTGAAAAAAATTAATATTAAATAATTATATAATATTTATTTTTCTGATTAAAAATATTGAAACTATTTTTTTCTATTTCAATTAATATATTAGGAAATTTGTTATTTAAAATTAAACTCGTGAACGTGATAAAAAACCAATTTCCCAAATGTTAAATTTTCAAAAGTGTATTTTTTTCCTATCAAAGTAGAATATGAACATTGTCTTAATGTACTATACTTAATTTATTATGTTATTATTGAGATAATTTCTTATTTTGAAAATATTGAAAATTAAAGTAAAACCTTTTAAATTCTTTAAATGAAAATGGTATTTTCAGTAAAAACTATTATTAATTACTACTGACCAATAAATATATCCCTATATGTAAAATAATAAAAAATCACCCTCATATTTTTTAAAAATTATGATTCCAAAATTGATGTTCATTTTCTAAAATAAATTTTGTAAAACTTTAAGAAAATATTTTATTATTTTTCACAAAAATGAATACAAATCATTTTTTTAGAATTTTTTTTAAAAAAGATGTTGACTTTACTAAAAATTTAGTAATTTTTTATAGATATGATTAATTTATATAAAACCATTATACATGGTATTAATTATTGTAATTATTAATTACACATAATTCAATTTTAAAGTCCTAATGATTATGTTTTAAAAAATATTATTATTTTTTCACTATTTGATAAAACTCGTCGTTTCATGTAATGCATATTATTAATAAAATTATACATATTCTAAAAATAATAAAAGTATATAGGTTTTAGTAAATGTGATGGACCCAGTATATACATCCTTAGGAGAGATACACAGAACACATTGTTAACTCTAGAGTGGTTTGGTAGAAGTAGTGAATGATATGATATGGCCTCCATACGATCAATATTTTTTAAAGGTACTGATACACATTATTATCAGTTTTCCCATAATTAAAAATCAAATTACCAACATCCATATAGAAATTCATAGAATAAACTTTTCATCAAAAAGAAATTACAGATCATACTTGTGATTATCAACATAACTTATTTACTATATTTATTTTTACCTTATGTGTTGCTAAACAGATCTAACTATATATGTTATTTCATAAGCTAGCTCCTGAGTGAATAGATTTATATCTCCCACTTCATTCCAATTTGTTGAATTTCTAAAATTATTCATATAGAGGGTTTTATAAAGATCTATCTGAATGGTTGAGTGAATTTTTTTCGATGTTAACAAAACTAGAGGAACTTTTAGATCCCAACAACCGTTATATCTATAATACATGATCTCAAAATATATTATAGGGTTTTAATTTTTCTATCAAAATGAAATTCATTCTATGTATGAATCTTAGTGTTGATACTCAACATTTTTTGAAGTGTTTTCTAAATAATTTTCCAGAACCTTGAGGTAAACCTTAAATACATAACAGATACAATGGAATTCTTAACTCCATGAAACCATACCATTTTCATAATGTATATCTTATGATGATTATTTATAGAGAAATACACCTTGTTAATTATGATGTATATAGACCTCATAAGGTGATCGGATATAATGAAAATATCATTAGTCCCTTTAGATGTTTTAGGGAGTTTGATGTGATATCCATAGTAAATTTTTACTATTTCCATTATTTTATGGATAATGATTATACTATCCCCTTAGATATTCATCTCTCAGAGTTAACATGATATCATGAAAAGAAACACGATATAAACTTAGTAATATATATTTTTATTTCATCACACAAGAAATAAGCATGAAAATATTTAAACATATTTGGACTTCTTGTATAATTACACAATGAGGAACAATGAAACTATTCTAATAGATCCTTATTCAAATAAATTATGTATGGAACACATACACATTTCCTAAATGTTATAATTTCATCATAATAAATATTAAACTTAAGAATATTTCTCATCTTCTTCTATAACTCCAGGTTTTAATTCTACATCTCTTTAACATTCATTTATATATATGGTTGAATACTAATTTGAGAATGATAATATATCTACCTTTCTATCATTAATTATTTATATTTCCTTTTCTCATTATTAAATATGGTATCTTTTTTTATCCTCATCGTTGATATTCTAGAATGATAATTTCAACTTAATGCATCAACCACCTTGTTCACTTTCCTAGGGTGGTAATTTATTGAACAATCATAATCATTAGTCATATCAAACCATATTCTCTTGAGATTTTTAAACACTTTATATGTAAATATATTTTTTAAAATATTGATATCATTATATATATCATATTTATATCTATAACAATAATAACTTCATATATTTAATTCCAAAAAATGTAGCCACTTACTGCAAATCACGAGTTGGGTAATTTTTATTTTGAACATTCAATTTTCAAGGGGAATAAACAATAACCTTGTCATTATATAGGAGAATGAGTCCAAATTACTTTTTGGATGCATTAATATAGATTAAAAACCCTTATCTACTAAAGGTTAATGAAATAAATGATTCAATGATTATTCAATTCATTAGTTCCTTGAAATTTCCCTCACATTCATCTCTTAAGAGGAATTCAGATCTCGATTGAGTTAACAAGGGTATTTGATTACCTTTTTTGGATAAATTTTACACAAATCATTAATAATAGCCATATAAACCAAAAAAATATATATATATTAGTCAAAGTAGATGGTCTAGACCAATGATCAATAGCCTCCATATTTTATAGATCCACTAGTACAACCTCTATTGAGATTATATGACAAAAAATGAATCCATTTTTAGCCAAAATTCACACCTGGTATATTTTTCATACAGTTTATACTACCATAGTTTCTTTAGCATAATTATCATTTTTTCATAATTATATTCCTTTCTCCATGAATATATTAAAATATATACTATAATGACTACGAAAAATCGATCATGGTAATCTCAAAAGACATTATTCCTTAAATCCATGAAGATAACATGGGAATAGTAAGAACACATGGCATAACTATATATTTTTAGTGTCTATAACTTTTATGGAATAATATATTTTGTATATCATCATGAAATATTATTTCACTAAAAAATTTATAAACTCAAAGGGTTGTATTTCCATAAATGTCTCCAAAAATCTTTAATCTTGATAAAATCTCAATACATAAAACATTAAATAGCGTTCCTAGGAACTTTTACATTTAAAACCAGAAACTCATATAACCATGATGGTATCCATAAACCTTAATTTAATAATTCATACATACATATATACATTTATTTTAACAAAAACATTAGTTGTTTCATGATTCTTACACCCCAAATACCATTGGTAAAAATAATTCTAAAATAGAATATGTGAATTAAAATATATAAATAATTAAATCCATCAAATTTATTGATTGATAGGGAATAGTTAAATTATTTGTTCTAGAAGTTAACTCTTGGAATAATGAATTTTCTTCGATAATGACCATGTTCTCAAAACATAATACGTTGAACTGGTCAATAATTCACCATTCTTTGACCTTATTTTCCTTAAATAAAACATCTTACCCTTCTTTTGTGATATTAATCTCACTACGTCTTCCCACCATCATGAGATGTTTGAAGAAGAATATTCATTTCTCTATGTTCATTACCACATGAAATTTCTTAAATGATCATATTCCTATTATTTCACAAATTTTTACTCTCGCTAATGTTCAAACTATTAATTATATACTATGATAAATGATTAGTCCCAATAAAATTTTTTCTCTCCAGTCATCACCTAATTTTGCATCTCCTCAATAAATTATCTGTAACGACCTAATGTTTTGTCAATGGAATTCCATTCTTATAATTATGTATTATAGTATAATCACATAATATTACTTATTGAACACAATTTAGACCTTATAAATAAGGAATTAGGGAAATAAAATGTATATCTTGAAGTTAAGGAAGATATATCGATGAAATAGTGACAGGACCTTTTCAATAGTAATGTGACCCTTATGAATAGTAAACTAGACAATGTAATAGTAACCTCACCAATAAAAGTATAAAAAAATTATCCATCTTATAAGTGACACTATGATATAGTTATATCATAATATAATTAATTAAATATTTTAAAAATTATTAATAAAGTGTTGTATTTTGGTAATTCATGTATATTTTATTACAATATTATGATATTTTTTAAAAAATAAAAATAAAATTAATTACCATAAAATTAATTAATATATTATTATTTTTATGGCTTATGATTATAAAATAATTTCAAGGGACCTCTGTTAATTTTTCAAAGTGTTAAAAATGAAGTTTTAATTTTAAAATTTGTATCTTTAATGTAAATTATGATTTTAATAAAAAATTAAATTTCTAAAATTTAGAATTTTATTTTGAAAATTGAAGTTCACTTTTTGATTCTACATGTATAATAATAGTTAGGGCTAATTTTTTGGATTTTTTTATGAAATAAATGATTTTTTATGAATAGTAAAATACAATAATTTATCAAAAATGAAAAATTCAAGAAATATTGAGTCATGGATGATGTTATACTTGGATAATAACCCTTTTTTATAACTCACAATATCATTTTTCTATTTTTGGTCCCAATAATCATGAATATTAATTTTCTTGATAAAAAAATTTTAAATTAATGATTAAAATAATGGGAAACCCCTCCAGTCCTCCACTATAAAAACCTACCTCACCCCTCTTCTATTCACTCAATTTAGGACTTTTTCGTTTTCTAAATTCAACTCAAATATCTCCCTAATACCCTATTAAACGTAAAAATTACCTTTTCCCTTAAAAAGAACAATCCTCTCCACTATAGAGGTTCTCAAGGAAAATACATTCAAGAGGTAAATTCCTATTTTCATTTCTTTTATTTTCATTCACGTTCAATTATTTATTTTTAATTCCTCACCTACTATCATACAAATATTATGATAAAAATAGTAACTTACATTTACTATAATTTTGTTATGATAGTGTAATAATTCATCATCATATATATTTTCCCCTCATTTTATACTAGACATGAATACTATATCTGAGATGTGTTAATTTATCACATTAAAGGACGATAGGTTTTTTATTTCTATTACAGTATTCAATTCTGGTCATGAAACATTTTTGAAGGTTGTAATAGACTATAATATATATATTATTTCATATTTATGTTTAGTTAATAATTTTTATGCATGATATTAATTTATAAAGAAAACTTTTCTCATTGTGATCAAATATTAGCAATTAACCAAAACAGTTATCATTACAGTTTTATATAATGATTCATATTAAATCCAAATAAACAATTGTTTTTTATAAACATTTAATATTATTTATGTTAACTAATAAAATATAAAAAAATTATGGAAAACCATTTTCATCATACATGTTTATCCTTACATGTATATATGTAAACCAATCATGAAGACGATGGAAACAAACACTCCCAAACAATAAAATTGACCCTATTAACCCATCAAAAAGTTCATGAATGAACTTAATAAGGTTATAATAAATAAATTAAATGTATAATATGTTATTTAATTATTAATTAATGAAATTAATTTGGTTATTCTGGTTGTTAATATCAATTAAAGGTCACCATCAGACTTAAGGTAAGGGATTCCACCCGAACCTCCATTATTCCTTTGGGGTGTTCTATCATTATTTTTACCAAAATGTAGTTATATAATAATTTTATGAATATATTATTAATAATGTGCATATGATCCAAAATTATGTATCAAAATATATTCAACAATTTATTTTGGGGATATACATGTTTTTAAATGATTCCCTCCTCAATTCTTCTTAATAAGCAAGCCTGTTTGAATGGAACATATTGAATTCTTATCCATTTTAAAGTACGCTATATAATATATTTTTAAGACAAAATTATATTTATAAAACCATTTTTTTATAATGAAAACATTCTTGGTTAAACTTTTATTTTATATAACATATTATTCCCTTTTATGTTTAAAATGAACTTTGATATTTTCTTTTAACAGCACAAAAATGTTTTAATTATAGAGTTTCTTAAGTACTCTTTTTACATGTTATTAATTCAATTTGAAATCAATTTTCATGATATATTTCTATAAAAACCTATTAGTTTCCATGAATAATCTAATTCCTTTCATTCATGGACATTTTTATGATACTCCCATTTTTTATGCTTTATGACATTATTATGATACATAGTTCTCACCATGGGTAACCTTTATATTTATGTATGATTGATTATATTTGATTATATATGTGGAAATAATATTCATGAACATTTTATTATGGGTGTTCCTATATATAAATTTAATTCATTAGGTAATTTTTTTCTCATGATACATTATGTGCAACAGTCTTGGCGGTTTGCCTTGACTCGTACTACCATGTGCAATAGTCTTGGTGGTTAACCTTGACTTGAAATCCTCTATCTGAAACAAGCCTTAAATCATGATAAATTCATGTTTTATGTTTTTAAACATTAATATTAATCCATGTTTATATGATCCCACGTTTATATTTCTTGATTCCAAATGTTCCATTCCTTTTAATATCATTATGTCATCCCTTCTAACCCATGTGATAAAGATTTATTCTTATGTTTATTTCCTTACTAGGTTTTTAGATAATCCATTTATTCATGTTATCCCTAGGTTATCCTATGAAAATTTATGAGAAAAATGGATGTTAGGATCTCACTATAGAGATTAAATAAATGTTGTTTTTATGAAGTTTAATTATATACCTAATCTTCCATGACACTAGAAATTACAATCCCAAGATGAGAATGTGATGTTTTATTATTCTCAACATCATGTAATGATATGTGTTAAAGTATAGGGTTGTTATAGATGGTATCAAAGGAATGCTCTAGTTATTTTTGTAGATTAGGAATAGGTACCATTAGTTATAACCTTAGGTTTGAGACTATGTATAAGAAAACATACCAAAATTATTGTAAGTATAGTGTAAATGTTTTGTTATGAAAATAAATTCATATCTAGATATGAACAAGTTGATGTGGCTCTGGAACAGATGTATCTAGGGGTAAAAACTGAAAACACCACTTTTAACTACACTTTAATGAGAACTAGTGCATGATAAAGGGCCTTGCTGTAGTCCTAGTTTGACACTACCAGAAGATATGCTTTGGTAAGTTCAAAAGCTTTGTAAAACCATTATTAAGGGTAAAAAAATTATCCCATATGAATAAATGTGAGGAAAAAGATTATGGGTAACCTAAATTGAAACATAAGGAATCACATGTTAGTATATAAAATTCCTTTAAGAGTATATCCTTTTATGGTTGAATTTTCCTTTTTATGCATATTAGATAAGTATTCATTCCCTTTAATTTTACATTTTTTTATTATAATTACAGGAAATAAAAAAACATGTTCCAAAAATAAATGTGATAGGAAATGTGAATATTTCCATAATGATATGCCAGATATGAAGGGGATTGGTTCCCAAAACATTATTACAATACTTTCTGAGCTAGCTTAAGTAATGAATAATAACTTGAATCATGTGGATCAACCTACTCCTCCAAAAAAGATCAAGTTTCTATAGAATCCTTCATACTGCTAAGGCCTCCAATGTTTTGGGGATCTTCCAATCCCCACCTCATGGGAAAATAGATTAACTCCATTAATAAGATATTCTCAATCCTTCTGTGATCAAAATAATAGAAATTCATACTGGCAGTCTAATGTTTTGATGGGGAAGCTAATCCGTGGTAGAAACTGATCAAGAATATAAAGTCCTAGGAGGAAATTGATTCCATGGATTGAGAGGAATTTAAATAAATGTTTTTCAATAAATATTTTCCCCAAACCCTCCATCTCAATATGTTTATACTTAATAAAAAAGAAGATGAGTCCATCGGGTTTTATGAAGAAAACTTCTCTAGCCTTGCAAGATACACCTCTCACATTATCCTGAACTCTGAAAGCAAGGTGGATCAATTATTTAGTAGACTAAAGTAGAACCTATAAAAAGTGTAGGTGATTTGAGACACTGAATGTTATGAGGAGATTTTTTATTGTTCCCTCATGGTTGAAATAGAGATCAGATACTCTCAATGGTCTCATGGGGATGTTAAAAAAAGATGAAAATAGAGTCTAATATGGGTGGTTTGGAAAATAAATCCCATGATGAAAATAATATTCAACATCCCACATGTCAAAATTGTGGGCAGAAGCATCTTAGGAATTGTCTAAAGAGGACTAGGAATTTCTTCAAATGTAGAAGATGAAGTTATCTAGAAAAAAACTACAAAAGGGATATAAAGAATCGAACTAATGTGGATGAAGAAAGGAAGGTTCATATCAATGCTCAGACAAAATTTCAGTGTTTCAACTATAAGTAACATGGGCCTTATGAGTAATTTTTCCCTAAGATAAGGGCTGTCAAAGGCAATCAAAAACAACATCCAAGGAAACATAGAAGGTCTTATTCTATCATTACAACTAAGTTGGAGCCAAAAAATGATGCGGTGATAGGTACACTAGTTATTTATAAAATAATTTACAATATACTATTTGATACTGATTCTACGCATTCTTTTATATCATTCAAGTTTAGTAGAACAATTCGAATACCACATCAATGATTTGAGGTTGAGTTATTTTTGAGAACAGTGAATGGGGAAATTATTTCCTCTATGGTTTATAACTCCACCTCGATAAATTTTTATGTAATGATCCTCCCAAAAAAACTTTTCATACTTCCATTAGTGGAGTTCAATGCTATTTAGGGCATGAATAGGCTATCTTTATACAAATCTAACAAAAATTTTCAAGAAAGAGATATCACTCTTCCTATCTCAATGTATCTTACAATCCTATAAAATTTTAAGAAGGAAGATGAATCTCTTTCAAAATCATCATCTCATGTGTGGAATATGTTGCCTTTTGATCAAGCATATCTTTCTAAAATTTTTGATACAAAGGATACAATAGTTCTTGAATATATTCCCATAGTGAGGGATTACACTGATGTATTCTGTAAAGAATTTATAGGTCTTCCTCTTGATAGATAGGTATAGTTCTCAAAAAACATATTGTTGGATTATATATATATATCAAATACACCTTATTGAATGGCCATAATAGAGTTTGACGAGATAAATAAGCAGTTATAGAGAATCTAGGCAAGGGGTTTATATAACCGAGTGCTTCACCATTGGAAGCACCGATCCTTTTTGTTAAAACAAGTATGTATTAATGTGACTATAAATTGATTACCATTAGTTAAATAAAATAATGGCAAGGAAAAAAGAATCCTCTACCTCGTATAGATGAATTGTTCAATCAGCTATGTGAGGCCAATTATTTCTCTAAGGTTGACCTTCAGTCGGGATATCACAAATTAAAGGTGAGGAAGTAATATATTCCCAAAAATAACTTTTAAATGAGGTATGGAAACTATGAGTTCATAGTTATGCCCTTTGGACTCAATAATTCTCCATAAATTTTCATGGATCTAATGAATAGATTCTTTAGATATTACCTTGACAAATTTGTGGTAGTCTTTATTGATGATATTTTGATATACTCCAAGGACATGGTGGAAGATTAGGAGAATTTGAATACTATGCTAAAGTATTTTCTAATGGGTAAACATTATGAAAAGTATATTAAATGTGATTTATGAATGGATGAAGTATCATTCTTGGGGAATTTTGTCAATAATAAAGGAATATATGTGGACCCCTCCAAGAAAAAGGTAGTTGAATAGAGTCCTACAATAATATCTATAATAAAGATCTCCAGCCTTCTGGGTATCATTAGGTATTATGGGTGATTTTTTAATACACTATCCTGATTTTAAAACCCAATTATCAATATGGCACAAAATGGAGTGAAGTTTTTATGGACTCCAGAATATGATGAAAGTATTAAAGATCTCAAAAAAGGCTTATCACTGTACCGGTACTCACACTCTTGATAAGTGGAGAAATCTTTGTGGTGCATAGTGATGCTTCAAATAAGGACTTAGGATATGTGATTATGGAAAATGATCAAGTGATAGCCTATGCCGCAAGGAAGTTGGAAATATATGACAAAAACTATTCCATGCATGATCTGGAGTTGGCGTTTGTGGTCTTTGTGTTGAAAATCTAGTGGCATTACCTCTATGAAAGAAGTGTGAGATATATACTTCTCACAAGAGTCTGAAATACATGTTCACATAGATGGAGCTTAATATAAATCAGTGAATATGGTTAGAGCTCATAATGTATTATGAGTGATCAATCCACTGCCATCCCATTAAGGCAAATAAGGTGTGAGATGCTCGATGTAGAAAGGATCCTACATCTTTATCACTGATAAGAATTAAAAAGGATCACGTCTTCTTAGATTTTTAGAGGGAAGTCATGGGAATAATTAAGGGAGGAACATCATCAATCCTTTATCAAATGATTTCTCAACCATTCCTCACATGGAAAATAAGGGATGCTCACTAAAAAGATATGGATAGTCTGAAAAGGGTGGAAGCTATCATAAATGGTAAATCCTCCATGTTCAATATTGTAAAGGATGGATTCATAAGATTCAGGTTACGATTATGTGTACCATCTGATCCCGAGATAAAGAAGGATCTTCTAAATGGCACACATATCTAAACCTTCTCTATTCACCTAGCGAGAACAAAGATATATCGAGATCTCTGAGATATTTATTGGTGGGATAATATGAAGAAGAATATTGATGAATATTCATCATAGTGCACGGTATGTCAGATAGTGTAGGAAAAAGTATATAGTCTAAGAGGATGATGAAACCACTACATATACCAACATGAATGTGGTAGAACATCACCATGAACTTTTTCATTGGACTTCCAAGGACATCCAGAGGAAATAATTCTATTTGTATCATTATGGATCATCTTAAAAATATATATCAGTTTATTGCAATTTGAGATGACTTATCATTGGATAAACTTTCACAAATATATATCAAAGAGGTAGTAAGGATGAATGGATTACGACTATCTATTATATCCGGTTGAGATCAAATATTCAATTAAAAGTTATGGAAAAGTCTCTAACATGCTCTAAAAAATTAGTTGAATATCATAATGACTTATCATCCTCAAACTGATGGTTAATTTGAGCGAACTATTTAGAAATTAGAAGATTTATTGAGAGCATGTTTTATGGACTTCAAAGGAGGTTAGGGCCAACATCTTCCACTGGTTGAATTCTCTTACAATAATATCTTCCACTATAGCATCCGAATAGAACCATATAAAGACCTTTATGGGAAAAGGTGAAGAACACCATCATGTTGGGATGATGTCAGTGAGTGTAAGTGGCTAGGACCTGAAATGGTCAACGAAATGGTGGACATGGTGAAAACCATTTAGTAACACATAAGGTTAGACCAAAGTTGAAAAACAAGTTATGCATACATTCTTCGATTAAACCTTGAGATCAAAATTAGAGACATGGTATTCCTTCGCATATCTACACTGAAGAAGTCCATGAGGTTTGGGGGGAAAGGAAAGCTACGTCCCAGGTACATCAAACCCTTCAAGATTCTTGATCGTGTTGGAGATGTGTCCTATCAACTAGAAATTACCCCTATGATTTCTGAAGTACACAATTTCTTTCATGTATCCCTATTAAGGAATTACATACCATATCCTTCACATGTACTATATTTAGAAGTAGTACAGTTGGAGGTTGATCTTTATTAGGGAAAAAATTTAAAATCTTGGATCATAGAGATAAAGTTATAGGTAAAAAGACTACTCACCTAGTAAAATTACTATGGTGGAACTATAAGTACAAAGAGAAAACCTGGGAACTGAAGGATTCAATGAAAGAAAATTACTTTCATATTTTTACAACTTATAATGTAAAACCAAATTTTTCGGGGGAAATTTCATAAGGGGGGAAGAATTCAAGAAACATATTTTTTATCAATGGAATTACCTTATTATAATTATCTCCTATATTATAATGAAATTATATTACTTATATAACACAATTCAATCCTTATAAATGAAGATTAATGGAAATAAAAGGAATCTATTGATGTTAATGAACATTTACCATTTAAAGAATAACTTGACCTTTGGAACAGTAATGTGACCCTTAGAAATAATAAACCATCCAATGTAATAGTTAAATATCCAATAAAATTATAAATAAAATTTATCAATCTTATATCATAATATAAGTAATTAAATATTTTAAAAATTCTTAATAATGTTTTGGTATTTTTGTAAGTCATGTATATGTAATTACAATTTTATGACTAATTTAATAAATTAAAAAAAATTATTTTCATAAAAGTAACTCATAAGTTAGTAATTTAATGTATTATGATTATAATATAATTTTAAGAGACCATAGTTAACTCTTCAAAGCGTTAGAAAATCAGTTTTAATTTTAATATTTGTATTTTTCATGTAAATTAAGATTTTAATTATAAATTAAATGTCTCATATTTAGAAAAGTATTTTTCAAATATGGTGTTACTTTTTTTATTCTACACATCAAATAATGTATATGGTGAATTTTTTTGATTTTTCTGAAATACATGAATTTTTGATGAATAATGAAATACAATAATTTACAAAATGAGCAAAATATATGAATTATTTTGTCATGGATGATGTTATTATGAAATAATAACCCTTGGTTAGAAATAATATTATATATATACTATTTTTCGTCATAATAATTAATATTATTCAAATTATTGACCCAAAATATTAAACTAATGACTAAAATTATGGGAAACCCCTCCCCTCCTCCACTATAAAACCCACCCTCACCCCTCTTCTCTTCACTCCTCTCAAGCATTGAGACTTTTATAAATTTTTCTGAAATTTATTACTAATACCATATACCACATATATAATTGCTTGGTCTCTTAAAAAGTCCAAATCATTGCCCCTAAATAGGTTCTCAAGGAAGATATATTCAATTGGTAAATTCCTCTTTTCATTTCTTTTATTTTCATTCAAGTTCCTTTAATTTATTTTCTTTACAAACCTACTTTAATCAAAAGGTCATAATAAATAGATTCCCATATATGTACTAGAACTTTGTTACTATAATATAATAATTCCTCATCATCTCTCATTTCACCTCATTTTATATTAGAAATGAAAACACCATCCAAGATGTGTTAATTTATCACATTCAAGGACTATGGGTTTAAAATTTCTATTACTATCTTTAATTATGGTCATGAAACCATTTTGAAGGATAAAAATGAATATAATATATGTATTATGTCTTATGTAAGGTTATTTAATATTTATTATTAATGATATTAATTTATAAATCAAAATATGTACGTTGTGATAAAAACCCACCAATTAACCAAAATAGTTATCATTAAAGTTTTATATAATGATTCATCTTCCAACCAAATATCCAAATGAATTTTATAACCATTTAATCTTATGTATGATATATAATAACATAAAACATCAATTATGGACAACCATTATCATATAAAATGTTTACCCTTACATGTATATAAGTAAACCAATCCTGAAAACCAAGGAAACAAACGCTCCCAAACAATGAAACTGATCCTGTTATCCCATAAAAAAGGTCATGAATGAAATTAATGAGGTTATAAAAAATAAATAACATATAGAATAGGTTCTTGAAATATTAATTATTTAATTTAATTTTGTTATCCAGAACATTAATGTCAAGTGAAGGACACCATCAAACTTAAGGTAAGGGATTCTACCCAAACCTCCATTATTCCTTTGGGTTGTTCTATCTTTATTTTTACCCAAATGATGTTATCTATTATATTTATGAACATATTATAAATTATATTTATATTCCATGACCTTATTTATCAAGACCCATTCATCATTATCTTTCATAGATATACATGTTTTTAAATGATTCCCTCCTCAATTATTCCCTACAAGAAAGCCTGTTTCAATGGAACTTATTGAATTCTTTCCAATTTTCAAGTGTACTATATAATATATTTTTAATACACCATTATTATTATAAAACCACTATTTTTTTATTATAAAAACATTCTTGGTTCACTTATAGTTTTATATAAAATATTATTCCATTTTATGATTAAAATTACCATTGATATTTTCCTTTAACCACACTAAAATGTTTTAATTGTAGGGTTTTTAAGTACTCTTTTTAAACATAATTACTTCAAGTGGAAATAAATTTTTATTAATAGGCATATTAAAACTTATGAATGTCCATTCATGATCTAATTATTTTTCTTGATGTATATTTTTATGATACTCTAAATTTTTATGTTATATGTCATGATTATGATGCCCAATTCTTACAATGGGTAACCCTTATATTTATATATGATTGATTATGTATGATTATATATATGGAAATAATATTCCTGAAAATGTTATTATGGGTGTTCCTAAATATTTCTTAAATTAATTAGGCAATTTTTAGTTTCATGGGACATTATGTGCAATGGTCTTGGCGGTTATCCTTGACTTGTGCTACCTTGTGCAACAGTCTTGGTGGTTAACCTTTACATGTTCTCCTATATGTACAGAAATACTTGAGTCATGATAAATTCATGTTTTATATTTCTCCCACATTACTATGAATCTATGTCTATGTGATACCATGTTTATATGTCATTATTCCATATGTTCTTTGCTTTCTAATATCATTATGCCATGCCTTCAAACCCATGTGCTAAAACTTTATTCTTATGTTTATTCCCTTACTGGGATTTTTACCTCATCCCTTTGTTTATGTTATCCCCAGGTTATCCTATGTAGATGTATGAGTAAAATAGAAGTTAGGATCTCATTATAAAGATTAAATAAATGTTGTTTTTATGATGTTTAATTATGTTGCTATTCTTCCAAGTCACTATAATTTATGATCCTTGGATTTCAATGTGATATTTTATTATGCTCAAAATCATTTAATGATATGTGTAAAAGGATAGGATATCTATATTATATATCACATTCATTTTTAACCAAGTTCTTTTTGGTTATATCCATGGTTCTAGAAATATAAATAATTTTTTTAAACCACATAATAATTAAAAATAACTTTTGTTATGTATAAATCATGACACCTTCTTTTCCATCTATGACACTATATCTATAATTTGGGTCATTAATTATCATTATTTAAATCATTAATTATGAATCATATAGAGTTTATGAATTTCATGTGAATATCTCTCAAGGGTGTTAAACTAGTTTTGTAGTAAGTCCTATTTATGTATACTCGGTACCACCGAAGTCAAGCCTGACATAATTTTTTCTTAGTTATTACCCATTTGTACATCTGTATAAGGAAAACATCCACTTGTAGAATTTAAACATGGATATAATTTCCTGAATATACATTAATCTATCCATAAACAATTTTTTAGGATATTTTATTATATATATAATTATTTATAGGCCAATCCTTTTAAATTTCCTTAGATATATCCTTAAGGATCTCACTAATGGTTTCTCATCCTATTTTCAAGATATTAAATAAATATTTCCCTGATACAAACTGCAAATACCTAGTAATATCATACATAAATGAAACATATTAAAAGATCAATAGTTATTACATAACATAACAATCCAAAATAAAATTATTTATGTATAACATATTTAGAAACATGGACACCTATACAAATGGAGTATAAGTGGGTTATGTTATCCCCTACTATGTTCCTTATAACTATAACCCTTTGAAAACATATTATACCTAATATCATTATTCATAATATAAGAAACTGAATAATAAGATATGGTGATGTCAAATTCTTAGTAATGTTAAAAATGGGAGATATCAACATAAAATGAGCATAAGGGTATGTGAAAATTAGAATTACATTGAAAAATCATAACCTTAATATTTTTTATCTTAAAGACGAGTCACAAAATAAATCATGATAGTTTATAATACATGAATCATAAAGGAATTAAATAACATTATCCATGACAAAAAAACATTGGATGAAGATTTTCATTTTTTTATTAAACATAATAATAAAAAATCTTATGTTAATTTTATCCATAATGGTATTCATAAGATTCTAGTATTGGGATAACCTCTTATGTACCTATTTCAGGATAAGGTAAACTCCCAAGTACCAACTTTTGTGATTGCGAAAACCTCTTGTATATCCTATTTCAAGCATTGGATAACATATCGTGTACCCATTGATCTCATTTAACATTAATAAATAACTGATGCAATGGAGGGACATAAAGGTACCACAGGTTACATAAACCATACATCTATGTTGCATAATATTTAGATCACTCATCATATCACAACCCCTGAAATGATATAATTTTCAAAAACATTTCTTCATTTAATCATTTCATAGCACATAGAAAATGAAAGTTTTTTTATAAAAATAGACATTATAGACATAGAATCTTTGAGAAATAATAATTATTATACAACTTTATCATATCCTGATAAAATCATAAGTAACATTATTGGATGTAAACTTATATGAAAAATGATTTTGAAAGATAACTGGGAACATTTCACGAGGAAACTATCATTTTCATATTGAAATCAATTATTGAAAATCTAAAAAATCATCATAATTAAATAAAAAACTATTTAAAAATAAATTTTTAATCATTTAAAGGATTATTTAAATTATTGATCAATCATTATGATAAAAAATATCATTTATAGAATAAAATTTAAAATAATTATTCCTTTCAAAATTTTGGTAAAAAGAAAAAATCCCTTATTCATAAAATTACATGTTATTTCCATTGATTATTTTTTTTAAAAGTCAATAATGCATTGAAAATTATTCAAAAAATAATATGAAAATTGTGATAATAATGATTATAATATTTTTAGAAAACATGGACATAAAACAAAATGGGTTTTCAATAGAAGTAAGAAATATATTCTGTTTTCACATAAAAATATGCTTTTGGAATGATGAGTACATAAATAGTGGAAAATGAATGGAAAAATATAATGTTATGAAGTAACTAGAGGAGGAGAAAATTGATGAGTGTTTTGAGATGTATATTAATATATCTCATCGTTGTAAATTTAAAAATAAACTATCTTCATAAATAATGAGATTATAACATATTACATTTTCCACTTTAGTTAATTTTTAATTATAAGAATAATTAAATAAATAATCATATATATATATATATATTTCTATATCCAATAATTATACTGAGAATATTCACAAATTAAATTCATGGGTATTATATGCACCACAAAACAGAATCATATGGTGAATATGACATGTATCCCACATAAATAAAAAGTGAGATAAAAAATCCCTAACCTTAAGTATATAATTCCATCATAAATGTTTTAACATCATTTATAATAAATATTGGTTTATTATAAATAATTTATATAACTATAATCATATGTATAATACCATATATTATTTACTTATTACCTTTTATTACATATTTATTGACAATTAATTATTAAAATTACTTTTTGGGACATAAGTGTTTCATTTATCATTTTTGTCTTGGTTTTGAATTTTTGGTAAATTTATTATGATCACTCTTCCATCATCTCTAAAATTTTAAACATGATACTTATATAATAAATATTTATTCTATAATTATTTATAATAATCTATTAAATTTTTAGATAGAAAATGAGTTACACTTTTCATGGAGATGGTAGGCTGTACGTACGCATGAAGTTTGTTTCAATTTTCTCTTATGATGAATCAAACTGAAGGGAAATAATACATTAAATTTAAAAACTAATTTTTATTTTACCTATATCACATATATTCAATAAATTTACCATTATTACCTTTAATGTAAAGTGTATATGAAAAATGATTCAAACCAAACTGTGAGGAAGTAGTCGGTTGTACACAAGTGTGAAGTTATCACATTTCAAAAAAAATGTAAATTAAGAAGTTATATGTGATATTCTAATTCCATATCTATAATTATATCATAAATATCATATATATACATTAAATAAAACATTATATCCAACTGTGAGTGGCGGTGATAGAAATTGAATAACATTGGTTTTGGTGGTGATTGTCTACCGTACACACGATCGATAATTTCATTTACCATTTAATAGAATAGGGGATATATGTATATGATGAAAATAAAATATTAAAATTTTAGTATACAGAAGATAATATTTTTTTATATTATAATATTTTAAAAATATTTTTAGGAGTGTAAAGAATAAATAATATAAAAACACGTGTTTCAAAATTTTACCTCTTCCTTAGAGAACCACATTAGGTTTCTAACTAAGGACTTATTAGGAAGGTTTAGTACGGAAAATATGGCCTCTAGGATTTAGTGAGGGATGAAAAATTTTTTATTCTGGTAAGTATTTGAAGAACCGAATAGTTTTCTAAGTGTTAAAATGAGAGAATAGGGGTTGATATTTATAAGAGGGGGGGAGAGGACACATGTAAGAACCAAGGTTTTTACTTCGGTATGGATCATTTAAATTTAGGTATAATTATTTATTTTGGACCTAATATGGATTTCAAATGAGTTATAAAAGGTCTCAGGTATATAAGGGGATTGTTCGGAGCCGGAAGCCCATCTTTTTGGGAGAATTAGACCTGTCTCACGGTTCGAGTAAACTGTGAAGGTTGGGAACACTGTTAGATCTAACCATCAGGATGGTTTTCATTTTAAAACAGAGCGATTCAACATAATTAAAACATGGTTGGAACATGGTTTCTCATACTGTACTTCCTAAACATGTGAGTGGTTGTTTTTTCTAGGTAATCGTGATTGGCTTGCACATGGTTTTAGAAATCATGTGGACAAACCTTGCACTGGATAATTTCTTGGTAAAATGACCATTTTTTACTAAATGATATAATTAATACTCCTAATTACTCCTAATCCAATTTCTAGTGGTATTATCATCCATTTATCTCATTTTGGATCTTTTTTGTTGGCCTAAGGTAAGGATCAAGAGATCTTGGTCATCTGGGATCTGATCGAGCATTCATTCATCATGTTGGATGTGCAATGATCTACTATATTCTAAGATAAATTAGTGACCAATATTGGAGGAGGAGAGTCATAAAAACCTATGATTACATTACTGTTGGTGTCGATGAAGGTAAGAATATGGATTTTAACACTTGATTGCATGCTATTTAGGATGCAACTTGATAGCAGATGACTGATCCAGAGCTCAGGATGCTTGGGATAGTCTTTTTATTTCAATTATAATTTTATGGAACATGTTATACTAGATGTATTATATCAATTATTTATATTTTTCTAGTGAAATGACATATCATTAACCATTTTTCTATACTTGTATGTTATTCTAGTTATCTCAGTTATTGTTATCCTTATTCATTTGTTTCGGTCGTCTCTATTTTCGGATGTGCCTTCTGTTTACTTATATTACTTCAACTATTTACCAATTTTATTAACTATACACTATGATACACACTATTAATGATGTAATAGTCTCTCCATGTTCACACCCTAATCCCTCTCTCCTATTCATCTACTACTAGAATTTGGGGAGATGCGCTTGAGGCCATGTGGCCTATTGGGTATGACGCACCCACTAAGTGGCATTTGAGTGCAGGACATCAGAATGTGGTATCATAGGGGTTATATTTGTGATTTACTATTTGGATAAAATATATCGGAGATTATGAATGCTTGATAATCGGTCATAAGTTATTATTAATCATTATGAACCCAGGTTCGGGGTAAAATAAAAGTTACCCAAAATATAATTATTATTTTGTTTTTCCTATTATTGTTGAAATTATTTCACCGTTGGGTAACACACATGTTGTGTGGTGTTGTTGATTATTATTATGATTGAGATTATATTTTATCCTTCGAATTATGATATGAGGGAAACTATCACTATAACATTCATCATTATACGCACATAAAATTCGCATATCATGCATATTTCTGTGTCATATAGTTGAATTTCACTACTTTGCATTACTTGATATTCCCATGATTGTTGAGTGATGTTTTGATAGTTAGCTTAATGTTATATTAATATTGCCTTCTATTGAGTGATTTCCTGTCCTAATTAATGAGATATATAGGCCCTCATGGGTTGAGATGAGTAATTTACCGAGTTGATCCATAATTCATTAAATAAATGGGTGTCATTTTTAGTGATAAGGTTTATTGGAACAGATTCACTGAGAATGGATATCCATTATAAAGTTCATCATGACATATAAAATTAATTGGTTGCACATACTTATCTTTTGTTTTTGTGTTTGGGAATGTTAAAAGAGTCAATCTGGTAATTCAATGTAAAATGAAATGAAACTTATAGCTGATCACTTACTGATACACAACTATCTAAGCAGTTAGTTGGATAAGTATGCCTGGGTTTGCAAGTTTTCTTATGTTCATATTTGTTAATTATTTCTATCAATATGATTAAAACTATTTTTGAGGCATGTTCAAGGAATTTATAGACCAATTATTCCACGATTTCCTCGTATCGTATGCCTGGATTGTGGAAACAACCATGATCCAGACGTCGTGGCCCCTGAGCTGCTAGTCTAAACATTAGGAGACCCACTTGGGGAACCACCTAATATACCTAATTTGGGAACTGACACAAATTTTCATGATAGTTTCCAGTATCTAATGTAGTCCATGCATAGTGCTCCTTGAGTAGCACCTATAATAGCTGTTATGACTCGTGAGTTCCATCAGAAGTATCCTCCTACCTTCTTATGGGATAATAGTCCATAGGCTGCTGAGTCTTGGATAGATTCCACCATATATATCTTAATGTTTTTTTATAACACCTATAGATTATAGGGTCAATATTTCCACAAACATGCTTTGTGATTCGACCAAGTGTTGGTCTGATGTGAATACCAAGGATGGTCCTCAATAGGGCATGTTTTGGGTTGATTTCCAGACTGCCTTCTATGATTAGTTTTTTTCTTAATATGCTAAGAGCTACTAGCAACAGGGGGTTTATGAATCTTGAGAAGGGTTCTATGTCAGTTATGGATTATTCACTATCTTTTACTGAGTTATAACACTTTGTACCACCTCTATACAGTGATGGGATTTCACGTGCTATACGATTTGAAGATGGGATTTTGTATTCCATATATATGTATGTGAATCTTTGTCGCCTACCTAATTTTTTTGAACTAGTCAATCAATCTCATATCACTGAGCATAACATGAGGGAAGTAAATAGTATCAGGTATAAAGGGCCAGTGTCGTAGAATTACAGTCGATATCCTATTGTCACGAAATATTCCTTTGAGGTTTCTCATTAGGGAAGTGACAACCAAAGTAACCATTTTTATAATGCCATGGTATTTCATTAGTGTGGATGATGGGGGAATCTGAATACTTATCATGATAGAGACCCACTAGAGTGTTGGGATTTAGAACATATGGGGTATCTTCAGCATTTCATCAATACCTTTCAACTATCCTCGAGTTGAAAAGGATATGTACTAGATCCAAATTAAAGAGCAGGTTCTTTTGCACCACGTCAGGGGTGAGTTGGGATAACGACGAAAGGGATAACCATGAAGGAACTCGGGGGCCACAATAGTCGGAATCCTGATAACCAGTAGTTCCAACAAAGAATTTATGATCACGGTAGTCCATCTTGTTCACAGGGTCATGGATAAGGTCTATTTCATGCACTATAGCCAATACCAGAGGACTAGGATGTAGGTAAATCTACAAATGTGGTACTATTCTTTTGGAATCTACTATAGTATCTGCTTTATTTGATATAGGTGATTGGAAATATTTTATCATTGTATCAATCATGTAATTTATAAGACTATAGATATAGTATTACTTTGGTGTAATGACCCTAGATACACCATTAGGGGTATTAATAGGGGGTATATGCCAATGTAAGGAAAATCCCATTGAGGTTGGAAATTTCCTTTTCTTATGGAAAATCTTCATTCTTGAGATGAAAATATTCAATGTCATTCCTATTATGGATTGGTTGGTTCAGTATCACGCTTCAATAGAATTCTATTACCACATTGTATCATTTATATCCCCAGAGGGTAGCAGTTATCTATATAAGGGTGAGTGGGATGTCGAGGTTGGTAGAGTGGGACCAGAACATCTTAGGCTAGGTGGAGTGACCACCCAGATTTCCAATCTCTTCATAAAGGGAATGGGTTTACAACAAGATGATTTCCTTATAGTAGTGGATCATTTTAGGTACATCCTTCTTGATTATTTTACAAGAATACTTCCTTTGAGAGTGTTATAGTTTAAGATAAATCTTGTTCCAGAAGTAGATCCAATTTCCATTCCTCCATATAGGATAGAACCTACTGAGGTCTAGGATATCAAGTGGTATTTAGAGGATTTATTTGTTGAAGGATTTTTATGGCCCTATATATCCCCTTGGGTTCTCCATAATTGTTTCCTAGAAGGTAGATGGAACTATATAACTATGCATGGATTAAAAATGGTTGAACCATCTTACAGTCAAGAACTGATATGCACTACAAAGATTAGATGTTCTATTCAACTAGGTTTGAGGAGATAGAGTCTTCTCTAAGATCATATTGAGATCAAGATATCATCATGTGCGTGTCTGACCATTAGACATACTACACACAACTTTCCATAGTAGTTATGTTCTAGATTATTACCTAGTTATGTTGTTCTATTATACTAACATGCCCACCATTTCCACGATTCTAATGAATAAGGTAATTGAACCATATTTTGTTTCTTTTGTTGCAGTCTTTGTGGATGAAATATTATTTTATTCCCAAAATCATGAAGATCCTTCAAACCATATTGAGATAATTCTCAGTACACTGAGATAACATCATATTTTTTCCAAGATTTTTATGTGCCACATATTGATTAGAAATGTTCACTTCCTTGGTCATATTATTTCATAATTAGGTGTATCTGTTGACCCAAAAATTGTTTGTGTAGTATTTTACTTAGATAATCATAAGAAATTTTTGGATATATAATGTTTCTTTGGGCTATCTAGATATTACAATAATTTCATAAAATACATATCATGTATTGTTTCACCTCGCACTAGCCTAACTAAGAAGGGTGTTATGTTTATGTGGTCAAAAGCATGCGATCAATCCTTTCAGAAGCTAAAGGGGATTCTTATCTCTGTACCCAATTTTATTTTACCAGAGCCTGATATATGTTATACCATCAGCTGTGATTTATTAGGCATCAGACTAGAAGTAATGCTGATTCAGGAGGACCGAGTCTTTGTATATGGATCTCAGCAGTTGAGGCCTAATGATAGAAATTTCTCAACACCTGATCTTGAGTATTCATAATTGTACATGATTTACATTTATAGTGACACTATCTATTAGGTTAGCGCTTTAGGGTGTACATAGAAAAAAATATCCTCAAATATATCTTTTCACAATGTGACATGAAACTAAGACATTGGAGATGGGTCGAATATATATAATCCTTGGATTTTTAGCTTGCCTATATGCATGGTAAGAGGAATGTGGATGCAGTTGTGCCAAGTCAGAAAACTCAAACACACGATGTATGGGAAGCCAATGATGAATGGAAGTTAATGACCCTCTTTTTGGGATTGATCTGAGTTTTCATGAAAGTAGAAAGAAGTCTTACAACTCATTATTTAAAATTATTTATTAAATTCCTGAGAAGGTGAAGGGTAGAAAATTTTCATATCATGAAGGCTTGGTAGTCTATGAGAGTATATAAAGATATAACCTTCCTCGAGATTGTGTTGTTGACAAAGATGACATCTTGCATATTCATGGGTGTGTCTCTGTCCCTACAGATATGAGATATGAGTTGATAAAGGAGTCTCATGCTTCTTAGTGTGATGTTCATCTAGGAATATTGAATATATATCAAGACACGTGACACCAGTATTGGTGTCTTGTAATGAAAAATCAAGTAGCAATCTTTATCACTAGGTTTTCCACCTATTAGCAGGTGAAGGTGGAGCACCAGAAATCTGTAGGATTGTTAAAGGAATTTAAAGTCCTAGAAAAAAAATGAGAAGATGTTTCTATCGATTTCATATTTATCTTACCTCAATTTTTGAGGGGTAGCGATGTTATATGTGTAGTTATTGACTGACTGAAGAAATAATCCCATATCATCTCTTTTTGGGAGAATTTCGTAGATGATGAGATGAGAATATTGTATTTATGTGAGACCATACGACAATACGGGGTTCCAAGTACTATTTATTTTATAATAAACATGCTCATTCCACATCATAGTTCTGGTAGGGATTGTAGATGGATATGGGAATAGATGTACCTCTAAGAGCATCTTTTCACCCTTAGACTAATGGATAATTGAAATGAAAAATATAGTTTCTTAGGGATATTATCTGATCATGCGTCCTTGTTTTCAGAGGTTATTAGGAGAATAATATCTCTCTCAATGAGTTCACTTATAATAATAGCTCCCATGAGATGATTAATATAGATCCTTTTGAATCTGTCATCCTCTGTTGTTCACCCAATTGATGGGTAGAGGTACGTGATGTGGGCCTACTAGGTCCTAATCATGTTCAGGAGAATTTAGAGTAGGTTTAACTGATCTGAAATTTTATGACTACTACACATTACAAACATAATTCTTATTCTGATCACCGTCATCTACCACAAGAGATTGAGGTTGGGGATCATGTTTTCTTACTGCTATCTCCCAAGCTATGTAGAAGATGATTATAGAAGAAATGGTACTTTTAGCCTCATTATGTAGGGTCATTTGAGATCCTAGAGAGATATGGGTCAGTATCCTTTTGGTTGTTACTACCTCATAGGTACCATTTCATGGATGATATCTTTATGTTTCATAGATTCATCAATATCAAGCTGACCCATCCCATAACTTTGATCTTGGGGAAGATGAGTTAAATGTCGATGCAACCTTTGAGGAGTATCAAGTAAGCATCCTTGACTAGGCCACGAGGGATCTCTAAGGTTGGTTTGTTCCTCTAGTAAAGGTGATATGGAATCTTGATCTCATGCTAGATGAGACTTGGGAGTGGGATGCTTACATACGTTCCTAGTGTCCAGAGTTTTTATTTGACAGTGTTTCACCACAATTGGAAGGAAAATTCAGAGATGAGTTCTTTTTAAGGTGGAAGTGTGTAAGAACCTTTTTTTCACTTATGTATAGATCCTTTAAATTTTGATATAATTCTTTATTTTGTACCTAATATGGATGACTACTATGTTAGAAATGGTCTCAGGGGTTTCTGGGGCTTGTTTGGATCCTGGAACCCATCTTTATGAGAAAACATGACCTGTCACATGGTTAGAGTAAACTCTATATATAGGGAACACTCTTATATCTAGCAATGCAGATGGTTTTAATTTTAGGTAGAGATATTATAGATTGTTTGCACAAGGTTTCCTAGACCTTTTAGCCTAATCATTTTAGTGACCCTTTTTTCCAGGTACTCATGCATGGTTTTCACATGGTTTGGAAAATCGTGCAGACAAACCATGCATAGGAAAAATTCCAAGTAAAATGACCATTTTCCCTTAATGATATAATTAATCATGGTGTTTACTCCTAATATAATTTATTTTAGTATTAGATTCCATTTCTATAATTTTGGATCTTTTTGAAGGCCTATGGTAGGGATGAATAGTTCTCCTTCATTCGGGATACAATTAAGCCTTCGTTTGTTATGTAGGACACACAATGATCTACCATGTTCTAAGCGGAATCAGAGGCCGATATCGAAGGAGGAGATTCATATGAAACTAAGATTACAATAATGTTGCTTTTGATAAAGGGAATCATATGGATTAAAAAACATGATTTCTTGCTATGTAGGTTGGAGCGCGATAGAAGATGACTGAGCTGGAGCTCAGGATGCTTGGGATAGTCTTTTAATTTCCTTTATACTTTTGTGGGACATGTTATGTCTACCGTATTGTATCCATGTTATCTAGTTTTCTAGTGACATGACATATCATCATCAGTTATTGTATACCTGTATGTTTGTCTAGTTATTCAGTTATTATTATCCTACTTCATTTGGTGTGGTTGTCTATATTTTCTGATGTGACTTCTGTTTACTTATTTTTCGTCCTCTATTTCCTACTGTTATTATATATCCATTGTACTAAACTATGGTAATGAGATAATAGTGTCACCACCAACAAAACCTAGTCCCTCACTTCTAGTTTAAAACATATGGAATTTGGGTAAATGTACTTGAGGCCATGTGGACCATCAGGATTGGGGAACCAATTAACTGGCATTCAAGCCTGGGATGTCACAACACACATGGAATTTATATGAGGAATAGAGTGAACCAATTCTTTAAAGATCAATAATTCTCATAAATGTTTCATTATTAATAATTATACTTTATAAGGTTTATATATTTCCATAAAATATTTTTTATAGGACTATAGGTCATTTTACACCCTGTCATTTTAGTAAACCCCATATAAACCCGTTATAACCTTAATCTCAATATTTTGTTTGATATATTTTCTATTAATTTTTAAGAAAATTAATGTTTAAATAATTATATAATTTTAATTAGTATTATTAAAAATAATTAATCCATTTTTCCATATTACAATGACAAAAGAGAAAAATATAATTTAAAATTAATCCCTCTAACATGATTAAAATGCTATTTTCTAAAGAGAGACTTTCCAAAATTTAAAAATGTTATTAAATAATAAATTTAAAAATTAAATTTATTACATATATTGGATTTATTACAATATAATTGAGATATTATTACATTTTGAACCATTTTAAAAAATTCTACCATATGAATACATTAAATTAAAAGACGTTTTTAATAAAAACCAGTATTTTTTATAGTTCTTTGAAAAATTAATCCTTTCAAACATATAAAAAAATGAACCCTATGTTAAATTATTCATGTTTATTTGATAAATGATGTTAATTTTTTCAAATAATTTTTACAAAATTTTCAAATTTAGATTTTATTATATTCTTAAAAAAAAATCTTTACACATCGTTTATAATGAAAAAATTTAGTTTTTAAAGCATATAAAGACTTTTAAATATGTTAAGTAAATTTTTATCAATATTATATCATTATATTTATCAATTATAAATATATTTTAAAAGTATGTTATTCCTATACATATATCCAAATTCAACATCTTTTTAGTGATGATCATTTTGGAATAATAATGTCAATAGATTTTCATGGATCATTACAACTAGATGTTTCCTATAATTAAAGGTATTGAAGAAATTAAATTTATTATAAATTTTGTTGAAATATTCATGGGGTATAACATTAGTGGGATCTTATGGGGGGAGCACTATGATCTATGTATTAATTTTTGGTTGACACATCAATGTTTAGGAAAGATGGATGTGGTGGGTACCGTGTCTTTGTTTACTGATCTGTGTTTGTGTTTTGTGGTCTTGTTTGAGTTGGTGGAACCCAAAAATAAAGAGAGGTTTTGGATTCCCACACATAGGTATGTGAGGTATGTTATAATCATGGGTTGAGACATTATTTATGGTGTGAACTATGATTCATGACATATTTCATTGGGTGAACAATGATTTGTGACATCATTCTTTTTGTAAACCATGATTTGTGACATCTATCATGTGGTAAACCATGGTTCATGAAATAATAAATGGGTTATAAAATGATTTAATAATTGTATTATGTTGTGAAACATGATTCTCCATGTGATTCAGGGAGTGAATAATGTTATGACATATAGATAAGGTCTTAGTTGGATCATTTGTACATGAGAAAGAAATTATATTTTATACCTAGGCTCGTAGGTGCAAGGAAGACCATGAGTATATAGACCCATGCTTCTCATACACAATCATTGCATAATATTTATAGAATATTAATTATAGTATATAATAAAAAACCAAGTACTATATTATTTTAGTTCATTTTGAATCATGGATTTATATAAAATGGTATATAAGTGATCTATATTATCTCACACTAGGTTCTCCATGACTAGAACCCTTCGTAGACACATCATACATAATACATATCTTCATTACCTGTAAAAAACATAATAAAGAGTGATATTAGATTCTAAGTAAGGGTAGTAGAGGGAGATATGTAAAAAAAATCATGATCTTAAGGCTATGAAAACAAGATCATAACATTAGAAGATCACGCCATGCATATATAAGATCATAATTAAGTGCAATTACATGAAAATTCTCATTGTCTTGAGAGTACAAAAAGTCATTATGTGGCCATATGAGACATTTCCAAGATGAAAAAGGTTGGAAATAAATGCCAAATGGTTTCACATACAATTGGGGGATGATTTTCCCTTTAATAAATAAACCACCATCCAAAAAAAACCATAAAAAACGACTCACTCTATGATGCATGATTAAAAGAAAGATAACCCAAATACATTATTAATATCAAACCACTTTCAAAGTGTGCAACAATGGAAGAAAAAAAAGTACCAGATAAAAAAGTGGAAAAATAACTAAAGACTACATGAAGACCATAAGAATATATGCTCCCATATATCTATGCTCTAAGGTCACCAAATAACCCATTTATCAAAAAGTGGTGCTAAAAACGTGTGAAACATTACCTTCTCCCCTCTCCTGAAGGATAGCGTCTAAAAAATCACTAAAGTGCCAAAGCAGGGGTGAGTATAAAACTCAGTAGGTTTTCCCCAATGAATTCCCTACTCACAGCTCTAGTATAGAAGATTTAGAAAAATTCATACAAAATAGTTTATATAAAACAATTTCTCAAAATGGTTTATAACTAAATATAAACATATTTCTAAAACCATTTTCAACAAAAAGAATACTATTGAAATTGAAACCAATTTTCCTCCAAGTTATTTTCAAAAAAAATATAACTATTTTTTTAAAAATCATTTATCAATGTTCATTTTAGGATATTCAATTAATTCCACACATCCACAAAATCAACCATGAATACTTCCTTATGACTATTCCATACTCATGAGAAGTTTCTGATCGATCTACCAATTCATCACAAGGTAATTTTATAGCATGTTCCATTAACCCTTTGGAACCTATAACAAGTTCATATTTAAATAAAGAACCGTATATGAAACATGAACATAGACACCACATATGCCTAAAGATCATACCAAAGAAACCCTTTCAAAGAAATCATCTTTTTATTGAAAACTATTTTTCATTAAAACTGTTACAATTCCAACTAATTTCAATAAAAAGACTATTCATTTAAACTACCTACCAAATAAAACCATTTACAAGTTACATAAAATCCACCATTTAAAATCACCATTTTAAATTCAAAAAACTAAAACAATTTTCACAATAATTTATCACGATTTCAAAAATCTACTAAAAATGATAAATCATCACTAAAGAGATTTTCCATTTATCAAGAAAAGATTTCACAATAAATATTATCCTATATGATCAATTTGAAACTAATCCAATCAATTATAGTAAGAGTATATGAGAGTGAATCCACCTACCTTAATGGTTTTGATGAAACATGACAACTAACGATGAACCCTAATAAAAACTTGCTCGATTCTTCATGGAACAAACTTAGATGTCTTCTCCAAACAAGATCATGACCAAATCTATACTTATTTGGTATACACACTCATAGATCTACCCATAACAGTTGTATATCTATGAAACCAAGAAAATAGGAAATGTATATCTATGTAGATCTAAGAAACGCTTCGAGAACAATGAAAAATGATCACATACCTTAAGAATACAACTTCGAATACCCAAGGGAAGCCTTAATATTTACTCAAAATCACTTGGTAGTGGTTTCAATATCTCCAAGGAAGTCAACTCCCGAGTTAAGTCCACTTAGGAGTAAAAAAGAGCACTTTAAAGGTAAAAACACGTGAGATCCAGTTTTTAAGGATCTCACTTTAACCATGCACATAGTTAGTTTGTACGGTTAGACAAACTATGTGATAACCATGAATTTGATACTGTCTAGATAAAACCTAGCACGAACTCCTCACAAATTCTCTATAACCATTCACACATTATTCTGAAGCGCTATGCCTCAAATCATCTATTGTGCACGATTTCTTATTGAATTTCAGCACAAATTATCCTAGGATTTTCGAATAGATTAGATAAAATGTGCATAGCCTATGCACCTCCCCTTAGCCCCCAAAACGTATGGATAATTTTACAAAATCTCAAAACTATCCACATTATAAATTATGCCAATAAAAACACAAATAAATGGTTATGTACCAGAAAATGGGGTACTACATTCTCCCCAGTATTTGTCTTTCCATCCCTGGAATATAGAAGACCATCCCTGCCTAAAAAGAGTTCTGGCCATTGGTCTTTCATTTCCTTCTCACGTTCCCAATTATTTTACTGAACATGACCATATTTCCATAGAACTCAGAATAGACTGATTATTTTTCCATGATATACTTTCTCTTGCCTATCCACTATCCACACTAGGATATGTACCAATGAATTATCGGGCTCCAGGTCAATGTGATCCCATTTGATCACATGGTCAGGATCTGGCTGTTACTTTTTCAACTAAGATACACGGAACACATTATAAACTGAACTGAACTATGGTGGAAATTCCAACCAATATTCCACCTCTCCAACCCATTCTGGTATCTCGAAAAGTCCAATGTATCGAGGAGATATCATTCTATACTTCCCAAAATAACGATGTCCAAGCCTTGGAGAGATCCTAAAGAACACATGATCACTCACGAAAAATGACAATGACTGTAAATGATGATTTATATAATATTTATTAAGACATTGATCCATCTCCTTCCTCTTTATGATTACCTAAATATTATCTGTTGTTTCTTCGATAAGGCTCATCCCAACTATTGAAGTTTCACTTTTTTCCACCCAACATAGTAGATAATGACAAGAACACCCATTCAATGCTTCAAACGGAGCCATATGTATTGAAAACTAATAGATGTTATTATATGAGAACTCAAATAAAGGTAATTGGTCCTCCCATGAGCCACCAAAATACATTATAGAAGACGAAACCGTGTCTTCCGACATCTGTATTTTATGTTCAGATTTCCCATATGTCTGAGGATGATATATTGTTCTCATATTCAACTAAGTGCCAAGGGATTTCTGTAATGATTTATATAAATGTGATGTGGGCCTCATATCTCTTTCTGAGACTATTGAAACTAGTACACCATAACTCTTTACCACTTCTTGGATATATATTTTAGTCATATCCTCCACCATATGAGTTTCACAAATTGGAATGAAATAAGATGACTTGGAAAGACGATCCACTATCACCCATATGTCATCTTGTTTAAGAACCATTCTTGGGAGACTTGTGATAAAATCAATAGCTATATGCTACTATTTCCCCACTAGAATCTATAAATAATTCAACATACCTGTTTTTTTGTGATTCTATACTATAACTAACTAACAAGTCAAGCACCTTGAGACAAACTCGACCACCTTTCTTTAAATGCCTCTCCATCGAAACTACTCCTTCAACCCCTTATATATCTTTTGCATTCCTGGATGTACAAACCATCTTTAATAGTGGTAATCATGAAGGATTTGTTTATAATAAGCCATAGGTACAATCATTCGATCTTTGAAACACAAAATTGAACTCCCATCGAGTTTTCAACCCTCAATGATCTCCCCGCCATTGATTTTTGAACTCATAACCAGTCATTCTGCATCAGTTGTTTGTGCCTATTTGATCATCTTTACCAAATAAGGAATAATCATAAATGAAAATAAAACTACACCATTGCCTTGGTATTCAGATTCAACATGCATGTCAACTAGGATCAATATCAACTACCATTTATCTGAAGATTCTTTCGCTAACCGAGTATATTAAATTCTGCTCAATCGAACTACCACCGAATTCCCTTTTCTCGGTGTATACAAAAAGTCAATGTCTACCATTTGGAGATACTCTATCCATCGAATTTTCCTCGAATTAAAATATTTCTTTGAGGATGTTTGTTTCAGGTTTTTTTTGGACCATTAACACAGTAAATTTCTCACCAAATAGATAATGATGCCATGTCTTCAAGGCCTGAACGACTACTGCAAATTCCAAGTCATTTGTGGGGTAATTATTCTCATACACTCTCAACTACCTTGAACTATAAGCCAAAACATGGTCTCCTGGCATAATAACACATCCTAACCCTGATCCTAAGGCATCACAGTACAGAACATATCCCCGCCCTAATTCTGGAAAAATCAAGATAGGTGTCAATGTAAGATAAACATTAAGCTCCTAGAAAGGCTTTTGAAACTCATCTATCCATTAGAATGGATCATTCTTCTATTTCAAAGATGTAATTGGCGAAGTTAGCCATGATAATTCAAGAACTTAGCATCAATAATAACCAGTTAGACCAAGAAAGAAACATATCTCAAAGACAATATTCGGCGGTTACCACGAGATCAAAACATCTATCATTTCAAGATACACTGAAATATTTTCTTTTGAAAATCACATGGCCAAGAAATCGTACCTCCTATATCCAAAAATTACACTTATCTAATTTTTCATACAAATAATGGTCTTTCAAGATTTTTAATAGTTCCACCAGGTTTTCCTCATGATCATACCTTATCTTTGAATACACCAAGATTTTGTCTAAAAACACCACAAAAAATAGCCCATATATTTTTGAAATATCTGATTCATCTAATCCATGAAGACTACTGATAAATTCGTGAGGCCGAAAGGCATAAATACATATTTTTAGTGGTCATATCTTCTTCTTAAAGTTACCTTTGAAATATCTTCCTTATGAACTTGTAATTGATGACATTCTAATCGTATGTCAATTTTAGAGAACCTATAAGCTCCTCTAAATTGATCAAAAAGATCATCAATGTGTGGAAGTGGATACCGATTATTTATCATAACTTGGTTAAGCTTACTATAATCGACACAGAGCTAAAGGGTTTTGTCAGCTTTCTTCACAAACATGATCAGGGTTCCCAACATATTTTTACTTGTTCGAATGAAATTGTTTCTTTCCAACTCTCCCAACTATAATTTAAATTCACCTAACTATATTGGTGCCATACTATAAGAGATAAGAGAAATAGTACTGGTCCCCATATAGAGATCAATTGTAAACTCCACTTCCCTAATAGGTGGTAATCCTGATAAGTTCTCATGAAAGTCATCTAGAAATTGATCCAACAATGATGGAAAATTGAAATCCTAGATCTCTTCCATTGATTCCAATTTCAACACCACCACCTGGTAAAGAGATCGTTCCCAAAACTAGTGCCAAAAATCCAATTTCATCCTTCTTCACAAACTTCTCTCCTTTGAAGAGATGCTCGACGCCATCCTCAGTCACGAAACTATTTGTCCTCCTTTAACAGTTGATGTGATCCTTGAATATTTTCATCCAATACATACATAGCATTACATCATATAAATCCATATCCAACATTGGGAAGAATCATTTCAGCTTATCTCCATTAACCGTTATAGCACATGCTCTACACAAAAAGGCTTGGCATTCTCTTTTACTGATAAGAGTTTTCAGTTTTAGAACAGAGGGAATGATTTCATATTTTAAACATAAAAGGTCAAAAAAATAAGAATAAATGAAGGAATATGATGCACCAGTAACAAAAAGTACTTATACAAAGGTAGAATTCAAAATAATCATACCACTCACCATAGATGGTCCAAACTAATTATCCACAATCATATTCTATGGTCCATACAATTGCTTCATCACTGCAATTGTATCTTTGTTTCCTTGATAATAATTCACTTGTTGAGGAGTCATGGTATTCTGAAAATCACCATAGATATATTTTATCTACTAATGAGACCGATTCTGCTGGCCTCGTCCAACCGAAGCATACGATGCTTGTGACTTTAGAGAAGTATCTTGAGCACCTGACTTCGGAGAACTATGACAAAAGTGACTAAGGTGTCCCATCCTGATGAAATTATGGAATTTTTTGTGTGGTGTTATACACTCCCGATTTATGTGGCCGAAATAACCACATTCGTAACATCCCGCTTGGATATTTGGTCATGGAGGATGTGTTACTGATCCAGCGATCAGATTTTGACTCCCACTCCTGCCTTGGAAATAAGTATTTATTTTTCTCTTACTCCTTGCATTGAGGTTTCCACCATTTCTCGTAGGGATCCTCATAATTACTCCTCCCATAGCTCTTGAGATGTATTGCTCAGCCACTACCACTCTATTCACCATCTCTATATAATCATTAATACATTTCACCACAATCTTCGATCAAATTTCATAACTTAGACCTGATTCGAGGATGAGTTACTTTAGGGATGCACTTGCCATAAATTTTGGTGCAATGAATACTAAATTCATGAATTTATCAACATACTTTCTTACAAAGATACTCTTATACTTCTGACTAAATAACTCTACCATCCTCTAGATCTTGAATGTGTGAGGATATAATTTTTTATTAAACAATTACTCAAAATACTCCCAAGTAAGGCCTTGATTTGTGTTTTCATGAAATTCTAGTTCCCAACTCTAGAGTGCATGATCCTTAAGAATATACAAAACTAGAATAACCATTATATCCTCCAGTGTGCCACTAAACTCAAAAAAAAAGATTCATCCTTCAAAGCCACACCTCCACCTTCTCGGGTTCAAAATCGCCCTCGAATATGGGTGGATTCTACTTCATGAACTAGATGGAATGGTCCCCATGGCTTGTCTTATTCTTATGGTTCCCCATGTCCATAGCCTAAAACACCTGGACGATGCTCGAGACTAGCTCTTGGTTCAACTATGACTCCAGTGCTACCATTTTCTCTACAACTTCTCCCAGTAGGTTTCTACGACGCATATCAGGTGCCATTTTCTAAAAAAACAACAGAGTCTGTAAGTCTTAGTCTCTAGGAACTAATGGACTAGTATATGAAATTGTATCACATTAACTATCAAGACATTGTTTTCCAAAGACAAACTTTGTCACTTTGAACCATTAAAAAAACCATTTCATACTTTTGAAAAACAATCCATTTTCAAAATTCCATAACCACCTCCCTATTAAAAATCTTATCATTGAAAAAAAAATTCATACTCTTTCAAAAGTAATCAATTTTACTCACATAAATCATTACTCCAAATGATGAATACAATACCTGTGGGAATTAATTTCTCTAATTCATGGCATGCTCATCTCATTAGCTAAACCAATGAAAATGAGATTTCAAAATCTTTGAAGCATTTCCAATCAATTATGTAGCAAACTCCCTAGTAACATTAAGTTAAACATAAAAGGGTTAGCTACATACATATATATTATACATTTCAAGTTCTAAAAATCCTAATACTTTCAAATATTCTAACCCAAGGAATAGAAATTAAGGAATTTTAACTCTGAGACCATGAACAATGAAAACTACTTGTTAGGCATAGACAATGAAAACTACTTGTTAAACATAAAAGGGTTAGCTACATACATATATATTATACATTTCAAGTTCCAAAAATCCTAATACTTTCAAATATTCTAACCCAAGGAATAGAAAATAAAGAATTTTAACTCTGAGACCATGAACAATGAGCCATTACATGGACTAAAGAAACATACCCAAGATACCAAAGGCTAGATATAAATGAAAAAGGGTTTAAAATACAATTGACAAATGATTTAACCTTAAAAAATAAACCATTAACAAAAAAACCATAACCAAATGGCTCACTATATGACGCATGGTTAAAAGAAAGATAACCCAACGACATAATTCATAGAAAACTACTTTCAATGAGTGAAACAAATGAATACAAAAAAAGTACCAGAGTTAATAGTTCATAAATTACTAAAGACTCTATGAAGACCATAAGACTCTTGGATACCCTAGCTCCATGCTCTATGACCACCAAACAGTCCTTGTATCACAAAGTGGTTCTAAGAATGTGTGAAACATTACCTTTTCCCCTATCCCAGATAATAGCATCTGAAAAAGCTCTAAACAGCCAAAGAATGGGTGGGTATAAAACTCAGTAGGTTTTACCTAATGTCTTCCATGATCATTACACTAGGATAGAAGAGTTTTCCACATTTATATAAAATAGTTTATATAAAAAAATTCTCAAATTGGTTTATAACTAAATTTAAACAAGTTTCCAAATCCATTTTCAACCAAAAGAATACAAGTAAAATTGAAACCAATTTCCCAAAAAGTTATTTTTCCATTAAAATAACTGAAAAAGGATTTAAAACCATTTCTAAATGTTCCTTTTAGCATACCCAATCCATTCCACACACCCACACAATCAACCATGCATGCTTTGTTATGATAGTTCCATACTCATGAACAGTTTCTTGTCAATGTACCAAGTAGTCACAAGGTAATTGAATCCTATATACCATTACCCATTTTGAAATGGGAACAAGGTCATATTTCCACCTATACCCATATATAAATCATTAACAAACACACCAAATATTCCAAAATATCATGCCAAGGTAACCCTTCCAATAAAATCACCTTTTAATTGAAACCCGTTTTTCATTAAAACAATTACAATACCAACTAATTTCAATAAAAAATATTTTAATTTAAAACCCTACCCAATAAAACCATTTTTAAGTTCCATAAAATGGACCATTTAAAATAATTATTCTAAATTCAATAAACTTAAACAATTTTCAGGACAATTTATCAAGATGTCACAAGTCTACCACAAATGATAAATCATTACTAAAGATATTTATTCATTGTATCATTCCAATATTTAAGAATCAATATTTTCCAATTTAATAAATTTTAAATTAATACAATCAATTATAGTAAGAGAAGATGAGATTGAAGCCACATATCTAAATGGTTTTGATGAAACTTCACAACAGATGAAGAACGCTCAAGAAAACCGGGTCGATTCTTTATAGAACAGCCTTAGATCTCTTATCCTAGCAAGATAAATAAAAAATATCACATTATTTGGAATACCCACTGATAGATATACCTATAAAAGGTGTATATATGAGAAACAAAGAAAATAAGATAAGTAGATCTATGTAGATCTATGAAACTGATCATGAACAATGACGAACGATCATATACATCAAGAATTAGGCTACGAATAACCAAGAGAAGCCTTAAATATTAACTCAAAATATCATGGTATAGGTTATCCTATCATCAAAAAAGAAAAATACCAATTTAGGTACTCTTAGTGAAAAATGAGCAGTTAGGGGCCGAAACTTGTGAGATCCACTTTTTTAGGATCTCACTTTAACCATCCGCAAGGTTAGTTTTCACGGTTAGAAGAACTGTGTGCTAATAGCGCATTAGATAATATCTAGATAGACCATAGAATTACCTCCTCACACGATATCCTTAACCTTGAACACACTATGTTGAAGCTCTCTACCTCAAACCTTCTATTGCACACGATTTCTCATAGGACTTACAAATGGTCTGGATAAACCATACACAACCCATGGGCCTCTCCTTTATCCCTAAAAACTTATTGAAAGTTAACCAGACTCTCCAAACATTCCTCCTTTAACAATATAACCCTAAAAACTCAGAGAAATGGTTACACACAAAAAATAGGGGGTACTACATTAAGTGTAATTAAAAATATATTGGCAGTTCATAAGTCATGAATCATATTGTAATGAAAGATCACGATTCATGAGAGAAAAAGATGTGGAATTTGTGTTTAGAACATAAGTATAGAATACCATTTCCATATTAATCAAGTCTCACTACCAAGATATCATAGAGGATAATATACCTTATTATATAGAGTTCTCACCACAATCAATCCATATATTATGGAACAAAGATTACCTCCCATTCCAACCCTGTATTAGTGAACCAAGTTCACTTCATGTACTGGACTTGTATTAATGAAATGGGTTTACATAACATTATATTTGTTTCCATATCATGATATATAAAACATTACCCAATGTATTAGAGAGAAATATAGGTCTCCCCCATCACATAATTATATCATTCATATGTGCTCCACAAAATCATAAAAATTTATCTTATCATAAAACATGAAATGAAATTGGTATCATAAACATGATATCATACAACAACCTAATAAAAATTGTAAATTTTCATTATCAAATCATAAACCGTTAGAAAATAGGGTGTCATAAGTATTTTATAATGGTCAAATCTATGAAAGACAAAGTGGTGTCACAAACATCATGAAATCAAAACATAAACCATTCAGAGAATAAATATGAATTGTATTCTGGGATCATATCCTTCATAAGGAATGGATAGAAAAAAATTAGTTCATATTAGATGGAAAATAATTTTGAATTTTATTTTGAAAACATTTATTTGGAGAAATATTTTTCCCACTTTAAAATACTTTTTAGAAACAAAAAACATTTCTGAAAATATTTTACTTAAAAAAATACATATAAAAAAATATTTCATGAATATTTGGAGAATTATTTCATTAAAAATAACCTTGTAAAATTGTAAAGGAAGGTCCAAGGAAATGATGGTCATGAAAACATTTTAATTTATACATGTCGTATATATGAAACATACATTCATTTTACAATGAAAAAACCAAGGAAATGTTTTGTTTATTAAATAACGACATGAAGATTCCATTGAAAAAAAATTGAAAACAAAAGACAATGTTGTTAATAATTTATTTAATAATGAATTTATAATAACTAAAAATCTTTTCAAAATATTTAAATACAAAATATGGTTTTTAGAGATATTAGATTTCTGACAGAAGAGAAAAAATAATGAAATTTTCTTTAAAAAAAATATTATTTATATTGAGTATAAAAATTGTGAAAAAATGCATCTTTACATAATGATATCATGGATAAAAATTGGATAATAAAATTCATGAGAATTCTATAATGATAATATTTTATCAATGGAATGATAATTATAAACAATCCCGATAAACGATGAGATTATAACAATAAACTCTTTCCACTTCGGTAACATTCAATCATAAACCCCAAGAAGAAATAAAATAAAATGAAACATAAAACATAATTAGGACAATAAAATTCTGAATATTACATTTCAAATGGGTTGTATATACACATCATTAAATAATATAGGTGCGTATCATAAAATATGTCTCAGAGATTGAAAATTGCGACAAAACACATTTAGTTATTTGGTAACATTTGAACAATAAACCCCATCATAGAGAGATCATAAAGTAGAAATTAAAATCCCAATAAATCATAATATATCAATCATAAAATAAATTATTGGTTTGTATAAACACCACATACAAGAAATAGGGGGTGAGAATGGCTTGTGTCAGACATAAAAGAAAAGTGAGATCGGGATCCCCTACCTTAAGTCTTTTTTTTCTCACCATACTAATTCAATCTTCAAGTATAATAAATTTATGTTTGTTATAAATATATTAACTACAAATATTAATTTATATCATACCGTTAATGAGTTTATTATAACAGTTTATTACAAACTTATTAACAATTACATTTTTACGTTTCATATAATAACTGCTTTGTTTTTCATATATGTTTTTATTTTTTATATTTTTTTGTTACTAATATAATTATTTAATCATATAAAGAGTGATAAAGAGTGATATAAATATAATATATATTCATTAAATATGTACTTATAAAATAATATAAAATATAAAAATTTAAAATTAGATACACCGTTCATGGAGATGATTGGCCGTATGTGCGCAAGAATTTTTTTTTCATTTTCTTATCAAATTAAAAGAAATTAAAGTATATGATATATTATAATTATAGAATAATTTTTATATCATTTATATATAAAATATTTTTATAAAAACATTCCTTAATAAATTCTATGTAAATAGTAAATAGATCATGCTCCTTCATGAGGAGGTAATCCACAATACACACGAACAACGATATCATATCCCAAAAAATGTAAAGAATAATAGTACGTGTGATATAAAAATTACATAATCCTAAAAAACAGAAAAAAAGAAAAAAATTATTTATTAATGATAAATCCATAACAATTTCTAACCTTTAATAATGGTAATGGAAGAATGAATGACATTGGTTCATGAGGCGGCAGTCCTCTGTACACATGAATGATGATTACATATCCCATTTGATATAAGTGTGTGAGGTTGTAGGAAATAAACATAATATAAAAACATATCAGTATATTTAAAATTATGATGTTATCATACATTCATTATATAAAAATAATTAACGGGGCTTGAGTAATAAATAAAACAAAAATGTTTGTTGAAGAATGTAACCTCTTATGTGGCTATCTTCATTTTTTTCAACAAAGGAAATCGATGAATGGATTTATTCCCATAGCGAGGAGTGTAGTTTGAGCTGAGGAAAGTATATAATAAATATGGATATTAATTTTCCAGTCAAATATTCTTGATAGTTTTCCAGAGTGGTGGAGAGGTGGTGGGGTTTTATATGTGGGAGAACACTAGGAATTTTTGAGAAGTTAGGTGTACCCATTTTTTGTACATAAAAATATTCCTTCATAACACACCATATTATATTCATGAAGGGTTAAGATATAAATATGGCCAGAAAAGGCATGTAGGAAAAGTATAGGGTAATTATTTCACCTTATGTTTTATGGTTACCAAATATGCAATCTTTTTTTTACATTATTCACAGTAATTAATTTTAATTTTTTCACTAATCAAATGAAAAAAAATATTTTTTGACCTTATTAGAAATTATAAACATTGAGGATTCCAAATATAGAAACCATTTTTCAAAATTAAAATCACAAAAGTAGAATAATTTAATTTAATATTAATCTCAGAGTCTGGAAAAAACAATTGGTTATCATTTTAAAAAAATAAAAAATATTGGAATGTTTTTAAATCCAATTTCGATGTAAATGTAACAACCTAGGTAATTTTTTTATTGTTAAATTATATAGATAAATTCATTATATATATTTAATAAAATATGTTTTATTTATAGAAATTAAGGAATATATAAAAATAGTATAGTAACCTCATCTATTAAAGTATAAATAAAAGTTATGTATCTTATATGTGAAAATATTATAAATTTATATCATTGAAGAAGTAAATAAATGTTTTGAAAATGATAAATTGAGTGTTGGTATTTTTTGTGACACATAAATTTTTATTTATAATTGTATAATTAATATAATGATTTAAAAGAAATTTTATCAACATAAAATATATTCATAAATTAATATTTTTTGTCTTATGATTATAAAAAGTTTTATAAGACATTAATTAATTTTTAAATGTGTCATAAAATAATTTATAATTTTAAAATCAGTATTTTTAAAATAAATGATGATTTTAATTAAAATTAAAATTTCCTAATATTTAGAAAATTATTTCTAAAAAAATTCATTCAATTTTTGATTTTTACACATAGAAAAATGGTTGGTGTTAATTTTTAGTATTTTTCAAAAATATTTGATATTTTTTTGTGAATAGTGAGATACTGTAATTTACAGTTATAAAAAAATACATGAATTATTGATTCATGTTTGATGTTTGGATGATTTATGCCCATAATCTCAAAATATCATTCTCCCTTAATTTTATTCTATCATGGAATCAAAACTATTCATATTAATGAGACAAAATAAGAAACTAATGAATAAAATATTCCAAAAAAATCCCTCTCCCCAATATAAATACAACCCATCACCACATATTCTTATTACACCTCAAAGCCTTGTAGCATGAGTAATTTCTACCAAATTCCATTCCCAATCCTCTTAAAAACAAACAAGACCTTATAGTCTCACCAAATTTACAAAACCAAGTGCTTAAGGAGGTTCTCAAGGAGTAGAATTCAAGAGATAAAATCCTCTTTCATTTTCTTTTATTTTATTTCTAATTTATTTTATTTTCTTACTCTCTCATCATCTCCCCTCATCTAAGTGATATTATAAATATTTTACCATTCATATAAATTAATTTTATATGTTAATGGAATAAACATCATCAAACCTCTCTTATTCTCCTAATATTCAAAAAAATGATGACATCATCTGTGATGTGTTGATTTACCATCATTCTGGAGGATGTGTTTTCATTTTCCATTTCCACCTTCAAGGATGGAAATAAAATCATAATTATGTTTAAATAAGATTTTATTATACATATTATATTTTATCTAATTTTCTATAACCAGTATTTAAACAAGATATTAAGAACAATAGTATGTGTTTTTGATGGTCTTAAAAACAACCAAAATAAGTTAAATCAATTAAAATAATATTTTATCAAATTAATAATCCTCTTATCAGAAAATATAATGATATAGGATATCATTTAAAATCATGGAAATGTATTAATACTATTTCTTTACACTTATAATGTTTTCACCCATTCAATAAAAAAAATACATATTGAACCAACCATGGAAGCCATGAAATAATTGAACCGAAAATAATTAAAATAAAAAAAATATTATTAATAAATAGATGAAAATATTTTGTAAAAAGATAATATAAGGAATTATAAATATAAATATAGTTCTATAACAAATTAATGAAACACTTTAAATTGTTATATAGGAATTTTTAATAAACATTGACAAAGTTGAACAATATTTAAGGGATTTTATTTAAAAAAATCATCTTTTATATCATTATTTTTACAAAATCCAAATGGAATGTTTTTATGATGAAAGAATTATTGTTTTATGATTATTTCATAGTTCGTGGAAATTTTTTATTATGAAGGGTGGAAAGTTTATTTCCCCTAACATCTATATTATGTTTATGTTTGATGTTAACTGTAATGGTTATACCAAGTTTAACTCCAATGGTTACAAAATATGGTAGCTACATTATAAGGTATTCACAAGAGTTGAAAATAATATGGTTATTATTATGGTTTTAATATTCATTATGTAATTATCTATATTACCTTTTTGTTTTTATTTATGTTTTCTATGTTTATGGGAAATCTCTTATTTTCACTAGTTATGTATATGATACTTTATGTGTGATAAGTATGTATTTATGAAAATAATTTCATATGTTTATACATATTTATAGACTAATTCTTTCCTTTATTTTATGTCCCTTAATGATATTATTTTTTTCATACCATGTTTTAAAATGTTTTTCTTAGGGTTTAAGTGTTGGTAATATAAAATAAGCATCCATGAAGAATGTTGTGAGGGTTTTTTTCATAAAACAATTTTAAGTTTATTTAAAAATATTAGTATTATAGTAGAAATTGATATAGTTTTAGTAGTACCAATTATTTATTATTAGAGGTTGATATGTATTTAATATATAATAATTACCTAAAACTATAAACTAAAAAGGAGTTTATGAATGTAATAATGTGAATTCTAAAATAATTTACCAAATTATGTAATGTTTATGGTCGAGTCCTTACAGTTGGTATCAAGTCTTGGTTTATATATCATTATGGGTTAGGATGATGTTAATAGAATACCATAAATGATTTTTAACCTATGGTTATCTTGAAAATATATATAATTTAAATATTACCATGATTATTTATCTAAGATATGATTGTTCAAAATGGGTTTCCATAAAATAATCAGGGAAGTTGATGTATGGAGGCACCGAGAGGATAATACCATTTAAAATTCACAACCAAGAATAAAGGGAATTGAAACTAAGAAGTTCGTGATATTAATAGATAAGTTGAAATATTCCATAAATTATAGTGGCATCCATGAAAGAAAAAAACTTGGGAAACCAAATTGGAACTTGGAAATAGTAGAACATTTTATGAGGAAACACACTCATTAGTTACATGGATTTTCTGAACTTGTGGTGGATGAAGGAGTGATTGAATACCTTTAAATGATATTATAATTCATTTTGTTTTTATATAGATAATATATTAGTCTTTCTATTTTTTATTTTGAAGGATAATTAGACCAGTGGTGGTCAATGGTCATGAATATTAGGGATAATATGGATATTGTTTCCCTAGAATGAGAAGAATTTGAGAATATTTTTCTTAAAAAATATTTTCTTATGGTGGTTTGGAATAGGTTAGAAAATAAATTCCTTGAATTGAATCAAATTTATGAATATTAAATGGATTTTTATAAAGAAAAATTCACCCAATTATAATGGTATGATTGAAATCCTTTTTTGATCATGATAGTAAAATCAACGGTTTTTACTCAGTATTGAATCCAAAATATCATTGAAAATTTGATTCCTGCGAATTTAAAAGTTAAGAGAACCTTTTTCTATATACTTTTAGGATTGAAATGCAGTTTTCTAGTGATCACATCATCTTTAAAAACAATTAGAATAAAAGGTAATGGTGGAAAGAAATGGGTAAGAATCAATCAAATAAATATGAAGGTAAGAACATAAAGTTTCTAAATTGTGGGAATTGTAGTATAATGGACCCTGAGGGAATTACTTTGCAATACCAAGATATTTTTCTGATGTGGTGTGTTTGGAAATATTTCAGGAGATTTAAATGAAAAATATTTAGCATTGGTACCATTAATTCAGATAATAAATCAATAAATTATTTCAAATGTGGTGAGATAGGGAATTATGAAAATAAAATCACAAAGAAATATTTAAATGATGTAAAGAAGATATATTATAAGAATAAATGTTTAGTGAAGTCATTTGCAACTACTTCAGTAGATGTCGGTCCATCCGATGAACTAGTTTGAAGTACTTTGTTTGTTTACTCATATTTCTCTAATGTCTTGTTTGATATGGGTTCTACATGTTCCATTATTTCTAAGAATGGTTTTTGGTTAATTGAAAATTTCACCACATGAAAGGAAATAATAAATTATAGTAAAAAAACCAGGTGGAAATATTATGAAAAAATTTAATTACATTAATTTTCTTATTTTTTCTGTGGATTTACATTACCTTTAATCCTTCTTGTTTTTCCTTAGTAGAGTTTGATGTTATTCGTGGTATGGAATGAATATCTTCATATAATGATAATATAGACTATAAAGATAAAGAAGTTGTTTTTCAGAAACAATTTCATTTTGTATATAACAATGAACTCATACAATTGATAAAACATTATGATGATGAGAAACTGTTCAAATATCTAAATGAATGTTTTCTTACACATCTTGTAAAAAAAGGGAACAATTAGGATGAATGATGTTTCATTGGTAAATGAATACTTATATGTTTAAATTGATGAGTTTCCTAGTGTTATACCTAATCAAAAAGTTGAATTTACTATTAACTTAGTTTATGATACTATGAAAAACTCAAAACCCCCTTATCGAATGGCTCAAGTAGAACATCTATAATTGAAAATGTTGTTGCAAAATTTTCATGATAAAGGTTTCATTCATCTTAGTAGTTCACCATCGGGTGGTCCCGTATAGTTCATTAAAAAGAAATACAGTTCCATTAAACTTCTCATTGATTATAGGGCAATTAATTACATTAATATTAAAAATAAATATCCATTGTCTTAGATTGATGACATGTTTGATCAGGTCTAGGGATATCAGTATTTTTGAATGTTTTACTTGACCTTCAGGTACCATTAACTAAAGTTGATGGAGGATGAAAACCTAAAGATAGATTTGGGTATTAGATATCAGTGTTATGTGCTTGTTTTTATTCCCTATGTTTTGAAAAATTCTCAACTATTTTTAGGATCTTTTGAATATAATATTCAATGAATATTTCGATAAATTTATTATTGTTATTATTGATGATATATTTTTGTTTTAAAAATGTTATGATGATAATAAAATTTATTTAAGGATTTTCATTAAAACACTCAAATAAGAGATTTTATATGAAATATTTTGAAAATTTTATGTTTTGTTGTGATAAAATTATATTATTGAGAAAATTTTAAATAAGGATATCATAATGATAGATCCGGTCAAAACAAAAGTGGTTGATGAATGGCCAAGACCTACAAATGTTATTGAGATTTGAATTTTTCTTGGATGATAAGGATATTTTCGATAGTTTATTAAAAAAATTGAATGGTTATCTAGCTCGCAAAATATGTTAACATGAGAAGAGGTTAAATTCATTGGGACATAAGATTATGATGTTTTTTTCATGAACTAAAATGAATATTGGTGAATTCTCTCTTTTCCCTTGCATTCTAAAAATGGTGATATTTTCTTTTACAATGATGCTTAATTAAAGGGATTGGTTTTCTTCTAATATAGATGATTGGGTAATTTAGTATGCTTTATGAAAATTGAAACCTCATGAGTTAAATTTTCCCACACATGATTTTGAATTAGGAGATTTTTTTTTATTTAAAAATTTAGAGGCATCGTTTATGTGGATCCAACTGTAAAATATATATTGTCCATAAATGTTTGAAGTATATATTTACTCAGAAGAAGTTGAAAATGCGGAAGACAAAATTTTTGGAAAATATAAAGGATTTTGATTTCCTGATTAATTACCATCCTGGAAAAGAAAAAAATGTTATGAATTTATTGAGGTGAAAACAACATTCTAAATTAACCATGTTAGTCTTGGAACATGACCCCTTGATTAATGATTTGATGAATTTTGTCCTAGAGGTTGTGAGTGCTGGAAATTGCACTATTTTGTTTCATGTGTTAGTGAAATAATCTCTTTCAGATAAAATTAATCAAGTGTGGATGGATGATCATGAGTTACAGAAAAAGGTAGAATTTGTTAAAAATGATAATTTTATATAATTTGGCATTGATATTTTTTTTGATATTTTGGAAGAGATTATGTTTTCATTCTAATTTAATTCATAATAAATAATTGTACATAAAGGTTATAGTTTTCCACTTTTAGTTCATAATGGATGCACTAAGATGTATATATACCTTCAAGAGTATTACTGGTTGGATTTAATGAAAATTTGTATTGTTTATTTTACCATGAAATGTTTTACTTGTCAACAGGTTAAAACAGAGAGAAAACTACCCAAGGGGATGCTTCATAATTTTCCAATACTAATATAGATAGGAAAAATATATCTAGGGGTATCATAGTGGGACTACCAAATACATCTTGAGGTAATAATGTGATTTGGGTTATCATTTATCGACTAAATAAATCTTCACATTTTCATTCTTTTAGAGATACTATGTCTTTGGATTATCTTTCCCAACTATACCATAAGGGGATAGTCAGGTGACATGCAGTTCCTATCTACATCATATATAATAAAGATCCCAATATCAACTAAATCATATGGAATGGTCTTAAGATTTCATTGGGAACTAAATGAAATTTCATCAATGTTCTTTCATCCTCAATCATATGAAAAAATTGAGTGAATATTTGAGACATTAGAGGATATTTTTTAAGATTGTTAAATTGAGTACTAGGGAAGTTTGGATAATCATCATTCATTAGTTTATTTTTCTTATAATAATAGTTTTCATTAAAATATAAATATGACACCTTTTGGAGTCATTATATTGAAATGTTATATGAATTTTTTTGAGAGGACATCTAATTCCATGGTTCATTAGACATTGTGAAATATTGGATAATGTTGGATGAGTTTCCTACTGTGTAGCCTTACCTCTGAGTTTATCTCAGGTACACAATCTTTTTTATGTTTTCAGGTTATAAAATTATGTTCCTAATTCATCTAATGTTTTGTTCCCAGATGTAGTTTAGTTATAAGAGAACCTTTCTTATGAAGATAAACATATTAAGATTCTTGATCATTGAGAGAATTTATTATAGAATATGGTTATTCACCATGTTAATGTTTTTTGGAGAAGCCACATGGTTAAAGAAGAAACATGGGATTATTAAAATGATATAAGGGAAAGGTATCCTCACTTTTTTAATAATTTAATAAAATTTGATAGGAGTCAACTTCCAGGTGGGGGAATGTAAGAATCCATGTACTTATAAAATAATTTTTTAAATTCTAAAGTTAAATTGATAAATTCATTATAAATATATAATGAAATAAGAAGAATTGACATAAATTATAAAGTATATAAAAATAGAATAGTAATCAAACCAATGAAGGTATAAATAAAATTTATTTATCATATAAGTGAAAATTTTATATATTTATATCATGGAATAAGTAAATAATTTTTTGAAAATGATAAGTTATGTGTTGGAATTTTTGTAACACATAAATTTTTATTTATAATTATATTATTTATATAATGATTTAAGTTAAAATTTATCTTCAAAAAATAGATTCATAAATTAATATTTTTTTGGATTATGATTAGAGGATAATTTTATGGGACTTTTATTAAGTTTTCAAAGTGTCATAAAATCTATTAAAATATTAAAATTGATATTTTTCAAATAAATGATGATCTTAATTAAAATTAAAATTTATCATATTTAAAAATTTATTTGAAGAAATTAGAGTCCATTGGTTAGTTATAAAAATAAAAAATTAGTTGGGGAGAATTTTATGGATTGTTCTAAAATAATCAAATTTTTTTCTGAATAGTGAAATATGATAATTTACGGTATTTAGAAAATATAATAATTATTGATTCATGGATGATTTATTGTAGATTTAAGTCCATAATATCAATATAGAATTACCCATTTATGTTATTTAGTCACGGAATCAAAAAAAATTATAATATTGAGGAAAAGTATTAATCTAATAAATAAAATATCCAAAAAACACCCTTCTCCTCCACAATAAATAAGGCATCTCAGCACATCTTGTACTCACAACTCAATGATTTATATATTTTATAATTTCTAAATAAATACTTATAAATCCTATAAATCACTTTCAAGACCTTTAAGTCTCACCAAAAGTCCAAAACCACGTTATTTAAGGAGGTTCTCAAGGAGAATAATTCAACACGTAAAATCCACTTTAATTTTATTTTGAATTCCATTCCTTTTATTATTCTATATTTACCTCCACTTATTCAAGTGAAATTAAAACTCAAGTATCTTAAATATACTATAATATTATTATGTTAATATTTTATCCATCATCTAACCTATCCTCTTCACCTCTTCATCGAAAAAAATTAAAACATCATATATGATGTGTCAATTTACCATCATTATGGGTAATGTGTTTTCATTTTCAAATACATCCTTCAAGGATGGTTATAAAAAAGATATAATGGCTAAGTAAAATTTTATTATATATATTATAATTTATATAAATTTATAAAACCAATATATAAAGATTATATTAAATAAAATCGTATAACTTCACGATGGTCGTAAAAACTACCAAAATAAAATAAATTAATTTCATTAATATTTTATCTAATTAATCATCATCATATTAGAAGGAAAATTGATATATGTTATCATTTAAAATTATTTAAAGATATTAATACCCTTTATTTCCAATTATAGAGTTTTTCTTCCATTTGAAAAGAAAATCCATAATGAACCAACAATGGAAACCATGAAATAAATGCAACTAAAATAATGAAAATGAAAAAAATATGAATAAATTGGTGGATTAATTTCGTAAAAAAGATAATATAAAGAATTATAAATATGAATATTTTTATTTAATAAATTAATAACATTCTTCAAACTATTATAGAGGCGGTTTGAACATAAATACTGAAATTCAAACATGAGGTAAGGGAAATTATTTAAAAAAAGATCTTATAAATTTCCATTTTAACAAAATTAAAAGTGAATGCTTTTATGATGTAATTATTTTTGTTTTATAATAATATTATTGTCCTTTGAAATTTTTTATGATGAAGTGTGGGATCAATATGTCCTTTAAATGCATTATATATGTTTTTCTAGGAAGTTGACCGTAATGGTTATTCCAAGTGTAATGGCGATGGATACATCATAAGGTAGTAGTGGGAGTTATATTGTAATGTATCTATAAGGGTCATAAATCATAAGACCACTATGAGGGATACAATATAATTTACATAACTCCCCATGTTTCTATTATAGTTTTATTAATGTATTCTTTGTTTTATGGAAAACTATTATTTTCAGAAGATAAATATACAATACTTTATGGGTGAGAAGTATGTATTTTTGAAAATGATTTCATATTTTTGTATGCTTTCATGGACTAAATATTTAGTTTCTTTTATGTCCCTTAATTATATTTTGGTTCTCATACCATGTTTCGAAATGCTTTTCATAGGTTTTATGGATGGGTAATGTAAAAAAATAATTCAAGTTGAATATTGTGAATATATCTCAAGAAATGATTTCATTTTTATTTAAAAACATATGAATTATGGAAGAAATTGATACTATTTTAGTATTATCCACTTTTAATTCTTGTAAATTTCTATATATCTATTATGTCATATTTTTCTAAAACACTAAACTGAAATGATTTTTTTCAAATGTATGAAAGTGGAATATAAGATAATTTATTAAATTATGTAATGTTTAAGGATGATTACATATAATTAATTTGATTCAAATGTCAAAAATTGGATTAATTGGTATATAATTGATCTAAATATAATTTAAAACCCAATAATTTTAGAATTTATCTTTATAAATAAAATAAACAAAAAAATAGTTTTCAAATAATATTTATGATTTTGAACTATTCATCCAAAAGAAATATGTTTGAGAGAAATCCCAAAAATTAACGCTAAGCTAATTTTGACATTATTAATTGAAAAATGAATTTTATTTTTTTGAAATTAAATTTATAAAAGTTTCATAAAAATTAATTTTATTTTTGATCACATAATGACTTAAGAAGATGTTTATTTTTAGAAAATAGTATTTTCTATCATATAAATTCTTTTCCAAATATTATTTGTTTTATTATAAATATAATCAAATTATTTAAATACATTCTAATTAATATTTAAAATTTATTTATTACTATTTGTTTTTATAAGTCTAAAAACTATGTTAAAATGGGAATGTTAAAATAACTATAATAATAATATATATTTTTTTATTAAAACTCAATTTCACATGTAACACATGCTAAGAAGCCAATGTGTGTAGAACAAGATTATCCTGATGTAGTATATTAAAAAATATTAACATGGTGAAGAATAAAATGAAATACATCAAAGAAATTTAATTTATTTATAAAAAATGTTTCATAAAAACACACGGTGTTGCATTCTACGCCCCCCCAAATAAATTTCACTCTCAAAATTCATTACTCTAATATGAACAAATGAAGATAATTATTCCTCATCATATCATTAAGATCCAATGTATCTTCCTCAAGAATGTAGGTTTTCCACAATATTTTGACTAGGTGAGTGGTCTTGTTTTGTAGAACATTCTTTGTACCTTCGAAAATTTCATCCAATTGTTCCTCATAAGAAAGATATTTCTCTAGTGGTATCACCTCTGATCCCATTACTTGTGAAGGGGTAGGTATTTATTTTATTTGGAGGGATACATGGAAGAGATCATGGACTTGAGTGAGGTTTGGTAGATGTTCCAAGCGATAACCTCTCATCTTAATATGATCATGTAACTCAAAGTGGTAGAGATATGTTAGTATTAATTTCCCTGTCTTTCGGAATCTAATAACCTTATATTATGTAGAAATTATTATAAATAACTTTTCACTAACATAAAATTCATGATCACATTGGTGATTATTAGAACAAACATTCTACCAACCTTGAGGATCTTTGATATTATACTAAATGGATCTATCATTTTATTTCTCTTCATCTGTGATCTTAGGTCCCAATAAAATTCAATCACCATATTAATTAAATCATTTTGGTAATCTTCATTTATTCCTATATAGATCTTAATAATGAGCCATCTGAATTCTTGAGTGAAAGATTTTTTTATTAGAAACTCAAATAGGGGATTTTGTTGATCCCAATCACATTTGAAATGTAGAGAAAAAAACATGAACAAATCTATTAGGGTTTGAAATGTTTTTTGAGACAAGCCATATTTCTGAGGATGATAAGAAATGATTAAACTCAATTAAGTATCATGATATTACTAAATAATTTTGAAAAACATTGATGTAAAACTTGGATCTCTACCAGATACAAAAGAATGGGGCACTCCATAAAACCTTATCACTTCAATAATGTATATCATAGAATGATGATGAAGAGATAAGTATAATGTAATTTCATTGAAGTGTGCTGAATTAGTAAGGTGATCAACAACCACCAATATAGTATTTTTCCCTTATGAGGTTTTAGGGATTCCAATGAAAAAATACATAGTGTTTTTTCACATTTCAATTCTACTATTGGTAATGGATGCAACAAACCCTTAGATATTTTTCTTTTATCCTTAACATGCTAACATTCTGAGCACCGATATAAAAACATTGTGATATCCCTCTTTATTAAATCCCACCAGATGTATTCATTCAAATATTTATACATATTTATACCTCTCGGAGTGATAGGTAATGATTAACTATGTGAATACTATAACAACTTCTCCTTTAAATATATTATTTTTTTGGAATGCATACAAAATTCATTAACATTATTCACGATCAAGGAAAAACTATTGAACATTTAAAACCCTCTTTTCAAGCTCTACATATTCATTTTAAACCAATTTATTATTCACAATGATTGATGGTGATAAAGATAATATTTTAATTATTTTTCATGTATGTTTCAATGATTTAATCTCTTTTAATTAATAAATTTGAGATAATTTGTATCATTTATGTATTTTGAAGGATTCTGGGAATCATTGTTCAAATTGTTTAATTCTATAAATTTAGCAGTTTCTGGGATCTTCTGTATTTCATGCATATCATTAAATTTTTTAATCAAAATTAAGAATTACTAGAAAAATTGACTTTTGCGATGGGTCATTTTCAATGAGAACCCGTCACAAATGGTTTTTTGTGACAGGGTACCAATATAAATGACCCATTATAAAAAACGGTATCACAAAAATTAAATATTTATGATGGGTAGTGGCACCATCACAAAAAAGTTGGTGAATTTTTAGGAAACTCTATTTCAATGGGTCGGCCTCCCGTCACCAATAGTTTCCCATTTTTACTGTTTTAAAACATGCCAATCGTGAATAGTTGAAAAAATAAAAAAAATAAAAAATAAAAATATTAATAAAAATATAATATTATTATAACTAAATTATAATATTAATATTAATATAATAAAATTATTTAAAAATTAATAATAATAAAATAATAATATAAATATTCCTAAAAAATTAATTATAAAATAATTAAACAGTATAATAAGAATATTATTAATATTAATGAAATAATAATATTAATGTTAGCAAGATAATAAAAACATGAGTATTCATAGAAAATACAAAAATATGTTAATAAATCAAATAATAAATATAATAAAAAATGTAATATTATTAACAATATAAAAAAGATAATATTTAAAACATTAAATAGTTAATATTATAAAAAACACATTTAAATGTTTCATTATAAAAGAATAATACATCATTGGGGGGGGGAGAGTCATATGGAGGAGTTGGAAGAGATGGTGGAGGAAACTCCATCCCTAAACTGCGACTCACACATCACATGTACTCTATCTTCCCCTGCTCATGTTGTTACCGCCATCGACGCATCTAATCCTGCATCTCCTCCTCCTGTTGTAGCTTCTGTCATAGGAACTATTCCTACTCTTGATGTTTCCACTAACACATCTCCCCCAACTGCCTATGCGTAGTCTCTATGAGCTCAGTCTGAGATCGCAACTTCTCATCATACTGTGCATGAGATAATGATTAATCTTCATGAGAACCTTGGAGTTGGACACCAACATTGAAGAGGTGCCATAAAACCCCTATGGGTCAATCGAGAGCCACTACCAATAACTTCTCCTTTCTCAAAGGCATAGTAGATCACCACCATCCATACAACCTCATGAAATCGGGGGGCACTGGTCTGATAATCGGTCTCACCCTGACTCTCAACATGTGTCTGAGATGTCACAACCTCATATGACCCCTTCAATTACAATTTAAAATTAAATAATTAAAATATTAGATATAGTTAAATTTAAAACTGAAAAATAACATATACCTACCAAAATACGACATTGGGGAGCACATCTAATATCTCAAGTGGATAGATCATTGTACATCCTCTAAGAAATATCGTACTCTGTAATATCAGGTTGGGTATCTTCCTATATGAAAATAAAATAAACTATTTACATTTAATGTTATATAAAATATTTTAAAAAAATTTACAACCATATGGTCCCTATGCATACTGAATGCATGACTACAAGCTCGATGTTTCACCTCTCGTCTCCCCATATTTTTCTGACCTACTGATGATATACTCTGAAACTGCCTACTCAACTAGTGTGTACATAATCCATCCCATACCAAAGAAAAAATATAATCAGGTTGGTGGATATGACATGCCTCATAAAACTCCTTCACTCCCGATTTATCCATTGTTTTCCTTTTCAAATTGTGAAAAAAATGAGTTCAACGCTGAGGCATAGCTTCCTTCCATGCCTTCCAGATAGCCTCACAAAAGCTCTTGTCATTGGGATACCAGAAACTCGACAAATAATTTATTATATCAATTTATTAATTAAATTAATTTCACAATAAATTTTATTTATTTACACACCAGCCAATACTCGAACATCCACTACTGAACATCAACGGAAATCTGATCCCTTAAAACCCATGCATTAAAAATAATATTTGTGCAATATAGCACTCCCCTATCCAACATCTACACACGCAAAGCTCTGAAAAAAATAAAAAATAATCAAATAATTAGAATATAAATAAATTAATGAATACTAACTAAAATACATAGGTAAATATACATCTATGTGCATGGATCAAACCCAAAATTTGGTTTTCACTTGGATATTGGGTCGGGAATCATCCTTTGGGAAAAACCATGCCCCCTCAAATTTCCCCTTGAACAACCAACAATCTGAGGGAGGGGCGATCTGAACTCCTTCTCATTTGAAGGTATATCAGCTTCCTATAATATATGATACAGATCCTCATCTATTTGAAACACGAAATGATTTTTGTTAGTGAATAGTTGAAAAACTAATATATATTTATAACATGATTATAACCAGAATTTTACTATTTCAATGTCCATCTTCATCCTAATATTTATAGTTATCAATGCCAATATCTTTATCTTCCTCCTCAACATCATCAATTTCTATATTACATTCATTTTGATCATCTCCTTTAATTCAAAATTCAGTTATAACATCATTAACATCATCATCAAAGTAGGTTCTTAACTATGGGGTGTCATCAATGATATTCATCTTTCTTCATAAAAAAGCTGGATTCAAAGAAGTATCTAGAAAAATTTAAATTCCATGCACTTCAGTGGAACCACATTCACTTTCAGTAAACTGATTCTCTAAATATTTAATTTTTATTATGCTACACCAATCACCCAACTCCTTTAATGTAACACAAAAACTTACATAATAAATTTTATGTGATAGATGAGGTAATAAAAATATTTCCTTTACTATAAGAAGACTTTTACATTTAATATTAACGATTTTATGGATCAGATGACCACTCATGCCTCTCTCAGTATCCAACCAATGATATTTAAACATCGTTATGTAATGTTATACAAGATAACACTGTTCAATTATTTCTTCCAGCATATCGTAAAAGTCAAATTCAGTTTCTCTATGATGAGGTCCTCTCCAGAAAGCACCACTATTCATTGTTTTTTTATTCCCCATATGAACATGTATGAAATCAAAAACAATTCACCATATACGAATTATAATATTTAACCATATTTAATGTTGGGTGACTCAATATAGACAAATTATTTTCAAGTTTATCATTTTTTTGAGATTCCTATAAAGAGGTAAAACAATTATAACTATTAAAAGTATTAAATTTATCTTTTATGTGAAATAAAAATAATTAATGTTACTATTTTTGGAAACTAGTTGGAAATTGTTTTTTGATGATGTTCCACAAGAGTAGCTACTGTAATTTGTGGGACCTGTTTCTTGATATGATTATCATATAACCTACAAATAAAATAATATTATTATACTATTATAGAAATTCTAAATTAAGTTACAGGATGACTCATAGTAAAAATGGTGTAATTTCTTCACAATTGAGAAGAATATATGTATGAGCTCTCTGATGTTCATCATCTGAAATCCATCATTCATGAACTCAAATGAATCCAAGTTTAGGCTGATTGAAAATTGATAATTGATTGCTCAGGTCATAAAAATTTCCCTCATTACTACGCATGAAAATTATGTTTTGAGGGATATTTAGATTTAATGTAATGAGAGCATAAACAAGAAATCACCTCTTGTAAATAAGCTTCTTTAATTGAGCCTTTAACTGATGCTTTGTTACGTACTTTTTTTCAAATTCTACATGTATATCTCAAATGGATATATCCATCGAAACTATACTATACCTCCATATTTCGTTCATGTGGAAAATGTAATATCAAATGTTCCATTGAGTCAAACAAACCCGGGAGGAATATTTTTTTCCATTTTACATAAAATTAAAACCACATCTTCTTGTTGTTTTCTTACAAAATCATAGTTTGTTGTCGACAAAAAAATGTCTCAAGAAAAATATGATATTTCTATTAGAACATCCCAAATCGTAGGATTTAATAAGCCTCTTTATCCAATTGGCATAATTCTTTAGATTAAAACATGACAGTCATGAATTTTCAATCCTGTAATATGACTATTTCTGACACATCTACCCAATTTGAAAGCATAACCATCTATAAGTCTCAAATATGAAATCCACTAAAAAAATAATAAGAGACTCTCTTTGTATAGTGTATAATATGCTTCTCGATTCATTAAATTCTATGATCTAACATTTTCAAACAGTTCATGTTCTGGTCACTTGAAAATTTGGGAAATATCTAATCATGCCTTCATATTATCTTTGGTATTACCTGATGTATCAAAAACTGTATCAAATAAATTACCAAAATTATTATTCTAAATATGAATTACATACAACATGTGACAGACCAACAAATCAGTCCAAAATTGTCAAACTCATTTTTTTAAATTAATTTTTATTTTAATAATTCTTGGCTCTAGGATCTTGCACCCAAGTCCATGTTGGGTGTCGACATAAAATGATAATCGTTTTATGTTTTTATGGGGTTTCAGACCTATATGCAGTCACTACATGATTGGAAGTAGCCATGTAATCGCCCCAGGTGTTGTGCGGGTGCCCAAGTGGCATGCGTTAAGGTGAACAACTTGCAGGTGGTTTATTAAGTCATGCGATGAGCACACAATTACCTGGTTTTTTAAATAAGATAAACAAATGGGTTAATATTTAAAAATAATGTCCAACAATAACAATATTATTATTATTATTATTATTATTATTATTATTGGTTTTATTATTTAGGATCAACCATGGTTACTATCTTATTTTTATTGTTGTTTAATTTTCGTTATACTAGTTTATTTCTAGCTTGCATTGTTTATCTATTCTACATTTGCCTAGCATTAGTATACATTGTTTTGGGTTTTGTTAATAATATGACAAATGATTTTGGAAATGGTATGTCATGTGTGTAGGATTTTTAAAGGATAAAATCATGTTCCTTATTTAAAAATGTAAAAACCATACTTTTATATTTTTATTTAAAACTGGTGTTAGTGGATTGTTTCGGGAATGGAGACATTGGATACTGTGGTTTATATAGGAAACCCTACTGAGCATTTTTAATTCTCACACCTATTTTATCATTTCAGTTGTTAGTTTCCTTTGATCAGGTTTTTTTGTCTGAGTTGTTCATTATTGGAACAAGGTCATCCTTTGGTTGGGAGGTGACATGGAAGGTCACGTGGAGGTATGTTGAGATGTTCTGTTTATTTATTTTCCACTGCTAGAGTTTAGTTTTATTGTTTTGTTTATTCTTGTGTTTTTTATCTTATATGGGCCAAATAAATCCCAGTGATTAAAGTTTGATGCTCAACACGGGTTTCCAGCCTATGGGGATTAGGAACACCCTTCAGGACATGTTGTGGACCAGATCGAGTGACTAGTTTTGGGTCCACCTGGATTGGTTCCTAACAAAATGAAACCAGAATGCAGGTTCTTGTTATTTGGGGTGTCTTGTAGATGGATATTAGGACTCTCAGGACTCGAGAGGTAGGTATGAGGGGGATGTCGTGAACCCTCGCCCGTTATGAACCTCGAATCACCATGGGTAGACTAAAAATTGAGTCCTTGTCTCATTCTTGGTTGTTTTGGATAGAGGGATGACAAAAGAGGCAAGTCGATGTTACATAATTATTTCACTTAGAGCAGTGACCCATTTGGAGTCCAAGTGAACTTTTTATGTTCTTGCTAGTTGTTGATTCTTACTTAGGGCATGAACTACTACCATGTATCAAGGTTAAACATGACTACTAGTCTCTCACTCTGATAGGTTGATGCAAGTTGAGTGTCTTCTTCGTTCTAGTTAGTGTATGTAAACTTTTGAAAATGAAAAATGGGTTTTTAAAATGAGAAAGATTTATTTTAAATGGTTTTAAATTCATGAAATGAGTTTTAAAACTGAAATATCTTGGTCTAAAAATATGGTGTTTTCTTTGAAATTTTTAGAGAAATGGTTTGGGCGCAACCACAAGTACTCTTTATGAATTTTCGCACATGTGAGGGGATGCATCGAAAGTGTATTTTGGTATGTGTGAATGAAAGAGAATGAAGATATTTTCAACAGTACATGGGATTATTAGGTCATGCACTTGGAATTAAATTCTTGACCTTGTTTTTCTAAAGTGATTTTAAAAAGGAGAAATGATTTTAGAAATTGGATTTGGTTTGAAAAGTTTGTTTGGTATTTGGAAAGTGGAATTTAAAGAAGGTGGTTTTGAAATCTAAAAAAATGGAATTTAGTGTTATGTTTGTATTTGTTTGGTTTTGAGCTAGCTGTTTTTGGATGAAGGCACTTTCAATGATATTGCATCACCTTGATATTGGTTTTGGATTTGTGTTTTATATGTTGTTCAGAAAATGCCACCTATAAAGGTTCCCAAGGTTTCTGATAAATCATGCCCATTTTTTGGTCCTTCTAGGACATTGCCTATCCTTCACTATGATCAGTGTCTGTTAGAGTCAGTAGAGTGGATTAAGGAGGTCAAGCACATCCTAAGGTTATTGGGAACTATCAACGTTGTTAGAGTGCGTTCCGTTTTGGGTCTATTCAAAGGTCCAACTCTGGATGAATGGGAGTTATTCACCCTTCTATCACTGCAAGTTGGGAAGATGTGGGATCTCTTTAAATATCTCTTCATATGATGGTTTATACCTAAAGAGGTGAAGGTGAAGAAAAGGTATGAGCTCATGCGTATTCAGCAAGGCCAACATATGGTGAAAACATATATTGACAATTTCAAGGAACTCATATCCTTTTTTCTAGAGGCAGCATCAAAGTATTTGATAAAGACTTTCCTCCTAATAGGCTTCCTTTATCCAAAGATCATGGAGTAGGTCCTCCCTTCTAAGGAACCTTGTTTTGAGAAGCTGATGGATGAGGCTTTCATAGCTGAGTTGGTCTCTAAAGCACAGGTGGTTGGAAATCCAGTGTATCGAGTTGTTCATGAAGGTTCCCCATCTAGAGAGAAGATTATAATAGATTGAACTGTTTCTAAAATTTCCTCTGCAGTGATTTAGTCTTCAAAATTTTCAGACTATTCATCGGTGTTGCACTATTGTGGTCAGTTCGGGCACACAAAGTCATCATTTCGCATCCCTCCAAAGATGTGTAATATTTGCGGCTGTCTGGGTCACTTGGAGAAGTTTTACAGGAAGAGATTCATGAATAAGACACTGTGATCAGAGAAATTCCTATTATTGAATGTGAGGTGGGAGATGTTTCGAACATCAGAGCCACAACCACATATCTTGGGGTGAATCTTGCACGCAGTCAGAAGTTTTTGCAGGTGTAAAACCTCATTTCATATTTTGTGTTTGTGTTGGCGATGGAACATTTAAAGTATTTTTGTTCTCATTTTTCTACTGTTAAAAATTTGAATTTGTTTTAGGTCTATTGTTTCATTATGAAGTTATATTGGATATGTTCTATTGTAATCCAAATAGTTTTGTTTTTTTTGATTAGGGTTTTCTGAATCATGAATTTTTATAAAAAGTGTGTTTGGACCTTGTATGGGTTGATCTTGGTTTTGAAGTGTTCAGAGGAGTCAAGGCTTATAGTTTTTCTCAGGTTTACTACTGGGATTATGTTTTTCACATAGGTTTTTATCTAGTGTTTGGGTTCTTGGTCTAGATCAAGAGTTCCATGTTTCAACAGAGGTGTTGTTTCGCTCCTACTCTAGAAGTTAGTCTGGATCAGTTGGGAGTTCCCGCGTCACGCCACTTCCTAGGGTGGTATGGTTGGTTGTTAAATTTCTACACTAGTTAAATTCTTGTGGTGGGGGAGAACCCCCTCATGTTCTTCCGTTCTCTTGTATTGTGGTTTCTTTTGGTATCAATCGATCATGATCTCTTGTTTTATATTTTGTTTGGAAGGGTCACGTTTGGTGGGAATAAAGTTTCTGTGGTGGGGAGAATTATCACACCCATATTTTAAATTAATTTTTATTTTAATAATTCTAAGCTTCCGGTTCTCACGCCAAGGTTTGAGCTAGGTCTTGACTTAAAATTCTCATTGTTTTATGTTTTTACGGGGTTTCAGACCCGTGCGTGGCCACTGTGTGATTGATAGTACCTGTGCAGTTTCCCCAGGTGTTGTGCAGGTGCCCAAGTGGTTTATGTTGAGGCATTCAACTTGTGCGCTGTTTATTAAGTCGGGCGACGAGGATGAAGTTACCCAATTTTCCGAATTAGGTAAATAAATGGGTTAAGATTTAAAAAGAATGTTCGACAATAACATTAATAATAATAATAATAATAATATTATTATTATTATTATTATTATTGGTTTTATTATGATTATTCTTTATATTATTATTATTATTATTATTCTTATTCTTATTAATTTTATTATTATTATTAATAGTATTATTACTTTTACCATCATTATTATTTTTATCAAAATAATAATAATAATAATAATTCTTCATATTATTATTATTATTATTATCATTCTGATATTATTATTATCATTATTATTATCATCATTATTATTATTATTATTATTATTGTATTTAATAATAATAATAATAATAATATTAATATAATAAAATGAAAAAATACATCTAACCCTAATGTTTTACATTACGGGCTACCCTAACCCCCCGTTTCCCTTTTCCCTCCTCATTCTTTCCCCCACAAAACAACCCTATCCCCCTTCCTGGTTTCCCTCTACAGTGCCACCTACACATCACTGGCTCCGAAATTCTCCCTTATTCCCATCCTCCCTCCCGGACCTCCAGGCATCCATGCTTCATAGCCCCCTTCCGCGCCCACCTCATCCAACCACACTGTCTACGACGCACCCCATGTTAGTCCCCGCTTCCACTCGCCTTCCACCATGTCTCCCTCCGCTCTGGATGACACCCGCTCACAACCTATATTTAGAATCCCCTCTACCTCTCACCCACAGGACCCTGCATCACACCCCATATACCTCCCCTCAATGTCGGCAGCCCAATTCCCTCGACCTCCCCCCCAATGCCGGCAGCGCAGTACCTCCGCCCTCATCCCCCAACAGCCGTGCCCTCATGCTCCTCCCACCCTCGCTCTGCCTCTGGTCTCCCTCGCCACACCTAGCCTCCCTATTCCGACTTCACCACCCTCCAATAACCAGCTCTCCATCTCTCACCAACACCAATCATCGACCTATAGCGTATCGACAAACCGAAGCCACACCCCCTGCTCTCTGCGCTCCAATCAGGCTAACTTCCTCTCTCCCTCTGGCAGACATCGAACTCCTCTGGTATATTTATTTATTTATTCATTTAGTCATTCATTCATTCATTCATTCATTCATTCATTCATTCATTCATTCATTCATTCATTCATTCATTCATTCATTCATTCATTCATTTATTTATTTATTTATTCATTTGTTTATTTATTCATATATTTATTTATTCATTTTTTATCTATTTATTTATTATTTATTCATTTATTTATTCATTAATTTATTTATTTATTTATTTATTTATTTATTTATTTACTCATTGGTTTATTTATTTATTTAATTAATTATTCCCCTTTTCTCTTCATCTTATCTATGATGTTGTTATTTAATTTTGGATAAATCTTAATACCCTCACTAGTTGTGTGTCATGTGTTTTTATTGCTATTCAGCTTTCGTGGTTAGTCCACAAGGTATTTCTCTACATTCTGTCGGTGTTTTGTCGCGTCGACGCTGGGTTTGAGGAAGTCATTTTCTGAATTTTTCCTTTTCTGCACGATCTATGACACTTGCGTATTTCAAATTAATTTTTTAATACCATTCCCACCTCCATAAGTATTGTAGATAATTAATTGTGGTGTTTTTATTTGTTGAAAATTGTTAAAGATATCTTTTGAAATAATTATCTCATTACGTGTTGGTAGTTTTGAATACAACCCTTATTGATAAATGATTTTTCCTATCAAATTAATTTAACATGTTCTTTAATTAATTTATCTAGTAGGAATTTAATTTTCAAGGAAGTTTAATATGCATGATTTTTCCTTGTAGCATATTGTATTATGTGATGTGTATTATTTTATAAAAACCCATAATGTGTCCTCTATTCTTGTTTTTATAAATTGTGCCACTAGTGTATTTAACTGTGCAAGGTCTCCAAACTGTGTTTTGGTGGGGTGTCAATTTTTATTTAGTCACAAATGAATATTTGAGTGAGTTTTTGTGTTTTAGGCCACAAGTTTATTCTTAAGATTGTTTATGATTTTTCATGGTAGTTTAGTTAATGGTGAAAGTGTTTTCATTAATTTTGAAAATGGTTCTTTTAGTCGTTCAAGTGGCGTGAGTTAGGTTTTTGAATGGTTTGAAAGTTTTTTTCTTAAAAATTTGGGTATTCATTTTATTTTAAATGTAATTCACATTTGAACTTCGTGGGAACGTTATGTAAGTATTTTCTTGGTCCTTTTGAAATGTTTTACGAAATGATTAAATGATTTACTAAATGATGTTTGACATGAGAATAATGAGTGAAAAGTGTTTCGGCGTGCGTTTGGGTTTTATTTGAAATGGGGTTCTAATTTTGTGAAAATGATTTTTTATTTTTAAGTGACTTTGGGTTATTTATGTGATATCTAGAATGGTTTGATATGAAATCCTTGATCAGATTCCCATTTGGCTTTCAAGAGGCAAAAGTGGTTTTTGTGTGATGTTTTGGGTAATACTTTTAGAAATTTTGAGTTGAAGGCTCATTTGGAACTTTTATCCTAAGGGTAATGTTTGTACTAATTTTTAAAGGAGATTGTGTTTTGGTGAATTTGTTTGTCCTATTTTCAACTTTGAACATTTTATGGAATGGTTTGTTGATCTGGTTTTAACTTTGTTAATATGAAATGATTGAAAGTGTATTTGGGGGCACTGCTGTCTAGGGTAATCCATTATGGGTGAATGCATAGGAAGCGTCTGTGTTTGGGGAAGGCAAGCGTGGTGAGATGAGACACACATGTGAGGGCCTTCATACATACACAGTATTATTATAACCACTATGAGTTCATGGTCATATTTTAGATGATCTAGTGATGGTTATCGATCAAAACCAATTAGATGGGTTGATACCCCCTAGATTTTTTGTTAGGCCAGGCGGGCTTTGCCACTGGATTGATTAGTTTAGGGCAACTAGTTGGTTATAGACTTATGAGCTTCACCATATGTTGATAGGTGGTTCCAATACCATGTACGTCCATGGAATTCTATGGATGTTTAGGATCACCCATGGTTACTGGATTATTTTTATTTCTTGTTTACTTTTTGTTATACCAGTTTATTTCCAGCTTACATTTTTTACCTATTAAACTTTATCCCAACTTTGGTATACTTTGTTTTGGGATTAGTTTATAAAATGAAAAATTATTTTGAAAATTGTATGTCATGTGTGTTGGATTTTTAAATGTGAAAATCATATTTCTTATTTTAAAATGTAAAACCTTACTTTTATATTTGTATTTAAAAATGGTGTTAGTAGATTGTTTTGGGAAATGAGACGTTGGATGCTATGGTTTATTATGGTAACCCTACAAAGAATTTTGAATTTTCACGCCTATTTTATTATTTTAGTTCTAGGTTTCATTTTCTCGGGTTTTTCTTCACTGAGTTTCTCATTATTGGAGCAAGGTTGGCCTTTGGTTGGGAGGTGACAAGGAAGGTCACACAGAGGTATGCTGAGCTGTTATTTTTATTTCTTTTACACAGCTAGATTTTAGTTTTATTGTTTTGATAAATTTTATTGTTTATTTATATATTATGTGCCAAATAATTCCCAATGATTCAATTTTGATGCTCGACACTGGTTTACAGCCTGTGGGGATTAGGACCGCCCTTCGGGACATGTCGCGGACCAGCTCACGTGACTGGATTAAGGTCCACCAGGGTCGGTTCATGAAAAAATGGTATCCGAGAGCAGGTTCTTGTTATTTGCGGTGTCTGGTAGATGGAGATTAGGACTGTCAGGACTCGATAGGTAGTTACAGGAAGGACTTCATGAACCCTTTCCTGTTCCAAACCTCATGTCACCAGGTGTTGTTCAGAAATTGAGTCCTTGTCTTGTTCTGGTTTGTTTGGATTGAGGGATGACAAAGGTGGAAAGACGATGTTACATCGTTATTTCCCATGGAGTAGCGACCCATGTGGAGTCTGATTATGAGGTTTAAGTTCCTCCTAGTTCTTGATGATTACATGGGACATGGACCACTACCATGTCACTAGGTTAAGCATGACTACTAGTCCCTCCCTCCAGTTGTTTGATGAAAGTTGAGTGTCTTCTTGGTTCTAGTTTGTGTAAGTGAACTTTTGAAAATGAAAAAGGGTTTCTGAAATGAGAATTATTTCTTTTAAATGGTTTGGAATTCGTGAAATGGTTTTTAAAATTGAAATCTCTTGGTCAAAAAATCTGGAGTTTTCTTGGAAATTGGTAGACAAATGGTTTGGGTGCAACCCTGGGTACTCATTATTAACATTTTCACATGTGAGGAGATTCATGTAAAGTGCATGTTGGTATATGTGGATGATAGAAAATGAATACATGCGAAATGGTCCATGGGATTACTGGGGTTTCAACTTTGAATTAAAGGCTTGACCTTGTTTTTCTGAAGTGATTTTAAAAAGGGGGAAAGATTTTGAAAATTGGAATTGGTTTGAAAAGTGGGTTTAGTATTTGGAAAGTGGATTTGAAAAAAGGAGGTTTTGAAATATAAAATGAAAAAGGAAATATTTTGTTGTGTTAGTATTTGTTTGGTTTTGTGCTGGCTATTTTTGGATGAGGGTGATTTCAATGATATTGCTTCGCCTTGATATTGGTTTTTGGATTTGTGTTTTATATGTTGTTAAAAAAGAGCCACCCAGAAAGGTCCACAAGGTTTTTGATAATGCATGCCCAATTTTGGGTCCTTCTCATACATTGCCTATCCTTAATGGTGATCAGGGCCCATTAGAGTTAGCAGAGTGGCTTGAAGAGGTCGAGCGGATCTTCAGGGTATTGGGAACACTCAAAGTTGTTAGAGTGCGGTCTGTTTTGGGTCTGTTCGAAGGTCCAGCTCTGTATGAATGCTAGTTATTTTTCCAACCATCACTACAAGTTGGGATGACATGAGATTTTTTTAAATTTGTCTTCATTCGATGGTTTATACCTAAATAGGTGAAGAAGATGAAAATGTAAGAGCTTACGCATATTCAACAAGGACAACAGATGGTGAAAGAATGTGTTGACCATTTCAAGGAACTCATGTCCTTTTCTCCAGAGGTACCATCACATGATTTGATGAAGACTTCTCTCCTCATCGGGGGGCTTAATCCAAATATCAATGAGCAGGTCCTCCCTTCTAAGGACCATCGTTTCGAGAAGCTGTTGGATGAGGCTTTCAAAGATGAGTTGGTCTCTGAAGCATATGTGGTTGGAAATTCAGTGTATCAAGTTGTTTTTGAAGGTTCCCCATCTATCGAGCAGAGTGTTCTAGATGGACCTACTTCTAAAAAGTCCTCGATAATGGTTTTGGCTTCCAGTTAATCAGATAGTTCAATGGTGTGCCACCAGTGTGGCCGATTTGTGCACGTGAAGCCATCATGTCACATCCCTCCAAAGATGTGTCATCGTTGCGACTGTCTTGGTCACCTAAAATAGTTTTTAAAGAAGTGTTTTCTGAAGAAGAAATTTTCACTAGAGGAATTATAGGGCCAGATTGTGAGGCAGGAGATGCATCGACCATCAGAGCCCCAACCACAGGTCTTGGGGTGAATCTCACGCACTGTCAGTAGTTTTTGGGGGTGTGAAACCTCGGATTGGGTTTTGTGTTCTGTGTTAGTGATGGAACATTTAAAGTATTTTCATTCTTTTTTACACGCTATTAAAATTTTGACATTGTTGTAGGTATATTGATTCATCGTGATGTTATAATTGACATGTTCAATTGTACTCCAAACAGTTTTTTCCTGATTAGGGTTTTTAGAATTGTACGTTTTTATAAAAAGTGTGTTTTTCCCTTATATGGGTTGATCTTGGTTTGGAAGTGTTCAAAGGATTCAAGGACTATAGTTATGCATGGATTTACAACTGGGATTATGTTTTTCACAGATTTTTTTCTCTAGTGTTCATAGTTCTTGGTCTAGATCAAGATTTCCATGTTTCAGCAGAGGTGTTTTTTCGCTTCTGCTCTAGAAGTTAGTTTGGATAAGTTGGGAGTTCCCGCATCACCCCCTTCCCAAGGTGGTATGGTTGGTTGTTAAATTTCTACACTAGATGAATTATTGTGGTGGGGGAGAACCCTCTACTATTCTCTTATTATCTTATATTGTGGTTTCTTTCCGTATTAATTAGGCATGGTCTCTTGTTTTTTCTTTTGTTTGGCAGGGTGACTTTTTGGGGGAAGAAAGTGTCTGTGGTAGGGAGAATTGTCACACAAGTATTTTTAAATTAATTTTTATTTTAATAAATCTTGGCTCTAGGTTCTCACTCCAAGCTTTGGGATCGGTCTCACCTTAAAATTTGATTCGTTTTATGTTTTTACGGGGTTTTGAATCCGTTCATGGTCACCACACGATTGGAGGTAGCTATGAAGTCACCTTAAGTGCTATGCTGGTGCACAAGTGGTCTGTATTGAGGCACGCAACTTACACGCGGTTTATTAAGTCGTACGACGTGTACGTAGTTACCGAGTTTTCAGAATAAGAAAAATAAATGGGTTAAGATTTGAATAGAATGTTTGACAATAACGGTAACAATATTATTATTATTATTATTATTATTATTTTTGGTTGTATTATAATTATTCTTCATATTATTGTTATTTTTATTAACATTATTATCCTATTTATTATTATTTAAATTATTATTATTATTATTATTATTATTATTTTTACTTTTATCCTTATCATTATTTTTATCATAATAATAATAATTATTCATCCTATTATTATTATTATTATGGTTTTATTATTATTATTATTATTATTAATATTATTTTTAATATTATTATTAATATAATAAAATGAAACAAATAAATCTAACCCTAATGCTCTGCGCTGCGGGCCGCCCCTACCCAACGTTTACCTTTTAGGATTTTTTTTTTTACGTTTTTTTAAAAAAAAAATTCCAAAAAACGCTTCCGGCAATTTTTTTTTTTAAAAATGCACCTCAAAGGCAGCATCCTAGATGTCGCCTTTGCATTTCGGGGCAAGGCGGCATCTGCGATGCCGCCTTTGCGCTGCGGGTGAAAGGCGGCATCGCGGATGCCGCCTTTCTCCTAAAAAAATATTTTTTTTTAAATTTTTATTTTTATTTTTTGTTTTGTTTTGTTTATATATATATATATATACAAAAAAAATTCAGCAGAATTTATTTTCTATTAAAGATCCATCGCTACAACCATTACAACAGTCTGGATTCTGATAGAAACTCTTACCCAGGACTCCCTTTTATAAGAGGGTTTGCCCTGAAAATCATTCTGCATTTTCGATGTGGGATTCAGGTTCTACCTTTACTGTGCAGTAGATTCTGCATTTCCGATGTGGGATTCTGTTACAAGTACGTGACTTTGAAATACAATAAAATATAAACTATAAGGCCAATATAAATGAAATTTTAAACATTGATTAAACATATAATATATAGTTGAAAACAAAAAGAATTTCCTCAAAAATGTTGATGAAAAATAATCTATAACCTTTCAAAACCGCCTACTTGAAACTTAAAAATGTTTCAAATAAGTGAATTTGAAAGACTGTAAAATATAAACTATAAAACGAATATAATTAAATCTTTAAAAATTGATTAAACATATAATAAATAGTTGAAAACAAATGAAATTTCCAAAAAAATGTTGATGAAAAGTAATTTATAAGCTTTCAAAATCGCATACTTGAAACTTAAAAGTTTTCAAGTACGTGACTTTGAAAGACCATAAAACATAAAATAGATGACCAATATAAATGAAACTTAAAACATGGATTAAACATATAAAAAATAGTTTAAAACAAAAGCAATTTACAAGAAAATATTAATGAAAAATAATTTATAAGCTTTCAAAACTGCCTACTTGAAACTTAAAAATGTTTCAAGTACGTGACTTTGAAAGACCATAAAACATAAAATAGAAGACCAATATAAATGAAACATAAAACATGGATTAAACATATAAAAAATAGTTTAAAAAAAGCAATTTACAAAAAAATATTAATGAAAAATAATTTATAAGCTTTCAAAACCGCCTACTTGAAACTTAAAAATGTTTCAAGTACGTGACTTTGAAAGACTGTAAAATATAAACTATAAAACGAATATAATTGAAACATTAAAAATTGATTAAACATATAATAAATAGTTGAAAACAAAAGAAATTTACAAAAAAATGTTGATGAAAAGTAATTTATAAGCTTTCAAAACCGCATACTTGAAACTTAAAATTTTTCAAGTACGTGACTTTAAAAGACTATAAAATATAAACTACAAGGACAATATAAATGAAACTTAAAACATGGATTAAACATATAAAAAATAGTTGAAAACAAAAAAAAATCATAAAAAATGATGATAAAAAATAATTTATAAGCTTTCGGTTTCACTTACTAATTATTAGTAATTAGTAATTAGTAATTAGTAATTAGTAATTAGTAATTAGTAATTAGTAATTAGTAATTAGTTAATTAGTAATATAAATATTAATTATAATTAGAAATTATAATTATTAATTATTAATTATTAATAATTAATTATATAATAGTTAGTTAGTTCATTAGTTATATAATTATTAATTATATAACAATTAATTAGTAAATTAGTAATATAATTTTTAATTACATTTATTCATTATAATTTTTAATTATTAATTAGTAATTATTAATAATTAAATATTTCATAAGTAATTAGTTAATAAGTAATATTATCATTAATTATATAATAATTAATTATTAATATAATTATTACATATATAATAAATATTTAGTTAATTAGAAATACAATTAATAATTATAACTAATTAATTAGTAATTATTAATTATTAAGTAGCTAATTAGTAATATAAATATTTATAATAATTAATCATTATAATTAGTAATTAGTAATTAATAATTATTAATAAGTAATTAGTAATTATTAATTAGTTAATTAGTAATATAAATATTAATTATATCTATTCATTAAATTATTAATTATTAATTATTACTCATTAATTATTACTTATGTAATAAATAATTAGTTAATTATTAATATAACTATTAATTATATAATAATTAATTAGTTAATTAGTAATATAATTATAATCTTTCAAAGTCACGTACTTGAAACATTTTTAAGTTTCAAGTAGGCGGTTTTGAAAGCTTATAAATTATTTTTCATTAACATTTTTTTGTAAATTGCTTTTGTTTTAAACTATTTTTTATATGTTTAATCCATGTTTTAAGTTTCATTTATATTGGTCTTCTATTTTATGTTTTATGGTCTTTCAAAGTCACGTACTTGAAAAATTTTAAGTTTCAAGTATGCGGTTTTGAAAGCTTATAAATTACTTTTCATCAACTTTTTTTTGGAAATTTCTTTTGTTTTCAACTATTTATTATATGTTTAATAAATTTTTAAAGTTTCAATTATATTCGTTTTATAGTTTATATTTTACAGTCTTTCAAATTCACGTACTTGAAACATTTTTAAGTTTCAAGTAGGCGGTTTTGAAAGGTTATAGATTATTTTTCATCAACATTTTTGAGGAAATTCTTTTTGTTTTCAACTATTTATTATATGTTTAATCAATTTTTAAAATTTCATTTATATTGGCCTTATAGTTTATCTTTTATTGTATTTCAAAGTCACGTACTTGAAACATAATCCCACATCGGAAATGCAGAATCTATTGCACAGTAAAGGTAGAACCTGAATCCCACATCGAAAATGCAGAATGATTTTCAGGGAAAACCCTCTTATAATGAATAATTATAATAAATATTTATATTACTTATTAACTAATTAATAATTACCAATTACTAATTAATTAGTTATAATTATTAATTATATTTCTAATTAACTAAGTATTTATTATATATGTAATAATTAAGTATTATATAATTGATAATTTTATTACTAATTAACTAATTAGTTATTATATAATTAATGATTAATAAAAACTAATTACCAAATTACAAATTATATACTAATTAATTAGTTATTTCGTAATATAAATATTAATTATATACTAATTAAATAGTTAATTAGTAATAGAATTATTAATTATATAATTTGTAATTAGGTAATTAGTAATTATTAATGTTTTATTATTATGTTCGTATGGTTATATAAATATATATAAATAAAACCTAATTTACCCCCTCCTGAGATTCCACTCTGACAAACAAGTAAAAATAGTATTTTGATTTCAGTACACATAAAACATGTAAACAATAATGTACAATCAATGCATATGTCTATGGCGAGGAGATTCCGTCCCACATGGTGGTCTGCGAATAGGACGTCCGCGTCGAGTGCGCAGTGGAGTCTGATGACCTGGAGAAGGCTGATCCTCGGGCACTGAAACGTCGACTGTCGCACCCTCCATATGTGTGTCAGTTGGAGGATCTGTCAACTGCATCTCGTACTGCCATTCGGATCCTTCTCCCACTAGGGTGGTAGAAGGACCCGCCTCCATCGCAGAGGGGAACAAAGCCTATGATGGAGCTATACCCCAAGACGACGACGGCTCTAGAATCCAAGGCTTTGAAGGATCTGGAACCCAAGATGGAGAGAACTGCGGATATCCTGTCAGGAAAGACGAATCCCATGCCACCTGAGGCACATCCTGAATAGGATGATCCTGGACTACTAGAGGCCCGACCTCTGCCTATGGAACAGGCGATGCCTCACGTGCAGCACGACGCTGTCTACGTCGCCGTGGTCGTGGCTCCTCAGCACCAGCAGCAGCTGCAGGATGTTCCTCTGGGGCAGGAACCTCCTGTCTCTGAGCCAGATGCGTGAAGATGCTCTCGGAAAGCGCCTGAAAAGATGCCCTCGCCTCCAGTGTTGTAGCATGGATGGCTGCCCGGCTAAAGACCCCCTCCTCCTCTTCATCACTCATGCGAACAAGCTGCTCTGTGTGACCTCCCTGTAAATAGATTCAAATGGAATTAGAAAATAATTCAATAAACAAAGTAATAGGAATTTATTAACTTACCATCCTCTGCATCTCTATGCCAGTTTGGGTAAGATACAGTATAGATTTTAGTCTATACCAGGTCGCATAGTCAACCTGCTCTGAAAGAGAGAATCGATTTGTAGGAACACCTTGAATACGTAACTCTTCACGTCTGTGCCAGCAGTCGATAAAACACGCATGTACTTGGGACCAGTCATCATCCTGCCTCCCTGTCAGCTTCATACCATGAAGCTTGTCTGTCTGTCTAGATGGTAATGGAATCGGCTGAGTACGAAAAAATTGGCGCATGACCCTGTCAGGCTGCTACCACTCAATAATATGAAAGTGAATGAGGGGCACTACAGCCATAGCATCCTCAAGACCAACAGTGCAGTATGCTGGCAACTGGTCCATAATACTCCAGTATGGAAGCCATGAAATCTGAAATGACAAGTGATTTTGTCAAAAAAAAAACCCAACTAAAAACCAAAATTGATGTTATTATTAAAAATGTTAGACAGTGATAGATTGTATATACATACCTGATCAGCTAAGAGACAGTCCAACTATAGCCGATATACGCCCAAATGCTGTCTCGGAACCACGTCAAAATTGTGTCGCTGACACCACCTGTAAAATACAACGATAATGAAAAATAATGAGAAATTATAGTCAATAACTCATAGTAGAGTAAAAAACCAATAGAAATGACTTATCATACCAGCGTCCACGCGGAGCGTCATGCAGCACCTCCATCTCGACCGGTGGACCAGCAAGGTCAGGGCGGAATGATGGGATGCGCTCCCATGCCCACATCTGAATAAGGATGACGCATCCTCCAAGACCTGTACAGTCCCTATGGGATAGTCTGCATAATGATCTGTACGTGTATGCCAAGCAGGCTGATCCCCAATTGTACGTCCCAGCCCGATCAAAGTCCTCTAGTAGGGGTAGATACATCATATGCACGTGCATCCCCGAGTGATCAGTACACATGGTCCCACCAATGAGTCGTAAGATATATGCACGGGCGTAACGCATGACGGTCTACTCATCATCATCATCCTGTAAATGTGGAATCTACGACTCCAACCAACGCATAGATATGGACGATCCATCTGTAGCCCTACGGTCGGACAAAATATCAACACCTAACAAGTGTTGAGCAAGGTCTGGCCAAGCTGCACTAGTGGGTCCAATAACGGGTCTCCCCTGGATAGGAAGACCGAGAAGAACTGCGACATCCTCGAGGGTGATGGTCATCTCCCCCTCAGGCAAGTGGAATGTGTGTGTCTCAGGTCTCCATCTCTCAACGAGGGTAGCAAGTAGGTAATGATCTACAAAAGTGAAATCTGATACGGCAAGGCCATAGAAGCCAGCACGACGCAAGTAAGGTCTAATGGCATGTGGAGGCTCCATGTGATGAAAATGGTGCGCTCGACGCACCTTCACAAATCGATCTGGATGACCCTCTAACACGGCCTGCGAAATATGGGTAGGCTGCTGAGTGAGTAGTATGGTATCATCCATCTGCATATAAACAATGAAAATGAGTCGTAAGTGTAAAATGTAAATATAACATTAATGGGTTAACTGACATACACTTTTCAAAATGGGTTAAGTGTTCCGCTTTCAGAGTTTTGAAATAAATTCTATTATTTCATATTTAAAGTTATTTCTTGAAAGCATGAATATTAATATGAAATAAGTTATGTTATCTAAAATATTGAGTCTTGAATTTGGTTACACATATTTTGGGGGAGCTTTGTGATTAACTACTTATAGATTGGATTAAGATAAACCATGTCAATTAGTAATGATGTTTTTAGAATTTATCTAATTGTATGTATTAAATATCTTATGCTAATTATTATGATACTATAAATTTGTTATAGAACAGTTTTCTAAAATATCTTGCGTGTTTAGATTGGGGTTTAGGTTGGAGGGTTTAGGGTTAAAATTTTTAATATTAACGTCCAGGAAACATGTTAATGGGTTAACTGACATACACATTTCAATATGGGTTAAGTGTTCCGCTTTGGGAGTTTTGAAATAAATTCTATTATTTCATATTCAAAGTTATTTCTTGAAAGCATGAATATTAATATGAAATAAGTTATGTTATCTAAAATATTGAGTCTTGAATTTGGTTACACATATTTTGGGAGAGCTTTGTGATTAACTACTTATGGATTGAATTAAGATAAACCATGTCAATTAGTAATGATGTTTTTAGAATTTATCTAATTGTAGGTATTCAATATCTTATACTAATTATTATGATACTATAAATTTGTTATAGAACAGTTTTCTAAAATATCCTGCATGTTTAGATTGGGGTTTAGGTTGGAGGGTTTAGGGTTAAAATTTTTAATATTAACGTCCAGGAAACATGTTAATGGGTTAACTGATATACACTTTTCAATATGGGTTAAGTGTTCCGCTTTCGGAGTTTTGAAATAAATTCTATTATTTCATATTCAAAGTTATTTCTTGAAAGCATGAATATTAATATGAAATAAGTTATGTTATCTAAAATATTGAGTCTTGAATTTGGTTACACATATTTTGGGGGAGCTTTGTGATTAACTACTTATGAATTGGATTAAGATAAACCATGTCAATTAGTAATGATGTTTTTAGAATTTATCTAATTGTATGTATTCAATATCTTATGCTAATTATTATGATACTATAAATTTGTTATAGAACAGTTTTCTAAAATATCATGCATGTTTAGATTGGGGTTTAGGTTGGAGGGTTTAGGGTTAAAATTTTTAATATTAACGTCCAGGAAACATGTTAATGGGTTAACTGACATACACTTTTCAATATGGGTTAAGTGTTCCGCTTTCGGAGTTTTGAAATAAATTCTATTATTTCATATTCAAAGTTATTTCTTGAAATCATGAATATTAATATGAAATAAGTTATGTTATCTAAAATATTGAGTCTTGAATTTGGTTACACATATTTTGGGGGAGCTTTGTGATTAACTACTTATAGATTGGATTAAGATAAACCATGTCAATTAGTAATGATGTTTTTAGAATTTATCTAATTGTATGTATTCAATATCTTATGCTAATTATTATGATACTATAAATTTGTTATAGAACAGTTTTCTAAAATATCCTGCATGTTTAGATTGGGGTTTAGGTTGGAGGGTTTAGGGTTAAAAATTTTAATATTAACGTCCAGGAAACATGTTAATGGGTTAACTGACATACACTTTTCAATATGGGTTATGTGTTCCGCTTTCGGAGTTTTGAAATAAATTCTATTATTTCATATTCAAAGTTATTTCTTGAAAGCATGAATATTAATATGAAATAAGTTATGTTATCTAAAATATTGAGTCTTGAATTTGGTTACACATATTTTGGGGGAGCTTTGTGATTAACTACTTATAGATTGGATTAAGATAAACCATGTCAATTAGTAATGATGTTTTTAGAATTTATCTAATTGTATGTATTCAATATCTTATGATAATTATTATGATACTATAAATTTGTTATAGAACAGTTTTCTAAAATATCCTTCATGTTTAGATTGGGGTTTAGGTTGGAGGGTTTAGGGTTAAAATTTTTAATATTAACGTCCATGAAACATGTTAATGGGTTAACTGACATACACTTTTCAATATGGGTTAAGTGTTCCGCTTTCGGAGTTTTGAAATAAATTCTATTATTTCATATTCAAAGTTATTTCTTGAAAGCATGAATATTAATATGAAATAAGTTATGTTATCTAAAATATTGAGTCTTGAATTTGGTTACACATATTTTGGGGGAGCTTTGTGATTAACTACTTATAGATTGGATTAAGATAAACCATGTCAATTAGTAATGATGTTTTTAGAATTTATCTAATTGTATGTATTCAATATCTTATGCTAATTAGTATGATACTATAAATTTGTTATAGAACAGTTTTCTAAAATATCCTACATGTTTAGATTGGGGTTTAGGTTGGAGGGTTTAGGGTTAAAAATTTTAATATTAACGTCCAGGAAACATGTTAATGGGTTAACTGACATACACTTTTCAATATGGGTTAAGTGTTCCGCTTTCGGAGTTTTGAAATAAATTCTATTATTTCATATTCAAATTTATTTCTTGAAAGCATGAATATTAATATGAAATAAGTTATGTTATCTAAAATATTGAGTCTTGAATTTGATTACACATATTTTGGGGGAGCTTTGTGATTAACTACTTATAGATTGGATTAAGATAAACCATGTCAATTAGTAATGATGTTTTTAGAATTTATCTAATTGTATGTATTCAATATCTTATGCTAATTATTATGATACTATAAATTTGTTATAGAACAGTTTTCTAAAATATCCTGCATGTTTAGATTGGGGTTTAGGTTGGAGGGTTTAGGGTTAAAATTTTTAATATTAACGTCCAGGAAACATGTTAATGGGTTAACTGACATACACTTTTCAATATGGGTTAAGTGTTCCGCTTTCAGAGTTTTGAAATAAATTCTATTATTTCATATTTAAAGTTATTTCTTGAAAGCATGAATATTAATATGAAAACTTATCTCAGATGTTTGGGGTTTAGAAAACCAAGGAATAAAAAAGAGATAAAAACATTTAGTTTACAATATGGGAATGTCACAATGAAGACAATACATCATTATGAATGAGACTGTGAAGTCGACCCAACAACGTTAGGGCATCACTTCTGGTTATGAACTTCTTTATGACATATTGTGCATCGAAAACACTGCCCTTGTTCTTGAGGCCAGTCCATCTCATTACGCATCCTACTCGCCTTTGGTCTCCCACTAGGACGTAACCGATTCATGTCAGGTATCACTATCGGCTGGCCTTCAGGCATTGGGAAATAACGATACTCCCCAATAGGTGTCCATGGTGCAGCATAACAGTTGGCAATGATATCCATCTAGTACATTGGATCAACATATGCTTCCCATGAGATGTTCACAGAGGCACATGCTGCGATGACGTGTGTACATGGAAACCGTAAGGCCTGAAATTTTCCACATTGGCATTGCCTTGTTTCCAGTAATACCACCATTTTTTCACCGACGTGATTTGTGATGGGGTCTGAACGCTCTTGAACTTCAAATCGGGAGTCTTCTCTTCGAAATAGACATACGTGATAACCAGAAGCTTCTTCAATATTTTTTTCAATCTCTCGTTGAAAGTGTATTCCATATCTTATCCCTTGATGTATTCTGTCTGATGCTAGTTTTTGTCTATCCACAAAGTACTTCACGCATCGATATAATGTCTCCTGAACTAATGCGGTTATAGGTAGCTTGCGAAGTCCTTTGAATATACCATTGATGCACTCCACAATGTTTGTCGTCATGTGTCCATACCTCTTTCCCCCGTCGTATGCCAATGTCCATTTCTCTTTTGGAATCCGCATCATATAATCATAAACTTCTTGATTAGCCTGACGAATTTGTTCAAAACATTCTTCAAATCGTCGTTGGTCCGACTCATATGCTACAAAACGTAGATGATATTTCACATAAATTGATTTTATATTTATATTGAAACAGTAAAACAGAATGAATAAAATACGTACCAAGCCTCGTGATTGCCTTCTTCATCGGTTCGTTGTGGAATTTTTTATGTACATTGCTAGCAATGTGTCTAATGCAGAACCGATAATGTGTATTTGGGTATCTCCATGTATCAGGATCTGCATTGATTGCCTCATTAATTGCTCGATGGCGATCAGAAATCAAACAAACTCCCTGAATGTTGGTGAAATGGTTGCTGATACATGCCAGAAACCAACTCCATGATTCATAGTTTTCTTTCTCTACAATGGCAAAGGAAAGCGGAAGAGGTGAGAGGTTTCCATCTTGGGTTGCCGAAATCAACAATACGCCCTTGTATTTTCCATACAGAAATGTTCCATCAATCTGAATAAATTGTTTGCAAAAACGAAATGCAGAGATACAAGGAAGGAATGCCCAGAACAACCGATGAAATTGAACACGATATGGATCAAGTTGATTATCAGGAGACACATGTTCGTTTGTATCCAGATGGAAGACAACTTGGTTATGATGCCTCAGTATGGCTAGCAATTGCGGCAATACTCGATATGAGTCATCCCAATCACCATATACCTTCACAATTGCCTTATGTTTCGCCATCCATGCCTTATTATAGGAAATCTTATAATCGAATGTCTGTAGAATCCTCTCTTGCACAAGGGATATTGGAACATCTTGGCATGTCTTAATCATCTCAAAAACAATAGATGACACAAATTCTACATCCAATTAAGTATGATCTTGTGTGAGACTTGGCTGAATGCAACTATGAGCCGCCTCAATCCTTGAGATTCTCCAACCTCCAAATGTAATGTCTGGAATAGCCCTTAAGCGAAATCTACAATCATCCCCATACTTCATGCACCGTATAACATATTTACTACGGCATGATTCGTGAACTACATCGTTGAAGTTTCTCTCAATATGAAATCTCTTTAACAGGCTTTTTAAGGCATCTTTACTCGGAACATTCCTTCCAATATATAAGGTTTTGTCCACCTCACTAAACCTATCTGGTACAACTCCAGGGAACTCAGTTGTCGGTGTGAGAACAGTATTATCGAATTCAGGAACGCGTGTCATTGCTTCTGACCAAGATGAAAATAATAGTGGATGATTTATTGACCGAGGTTGATGTACAACAATTATATTTCTCAAAACCTCCTCTCTATATTTTGTTGGTCCCTCCTCATCAGCATTGTTGTCGCCATCTGATCCATCATTACGAAACTCCTCTTCAGAAGTCAGATTGACATGTATATCCGGAAGATCATCTAGGTTGTCCTCTTCTACTGCATCATTTGGAATAGGCTCAATGTCATGGGGTAGACTGTCTTCAACCACTCTTGTATTTCTACGTCTTTGTACAAGTGGACGTTGTTGTTGTACAGTAGCAACAACAACGTATAACTCCATCATGGTACCATCTAACCGTTGAGAAAATAAATTAATTGCTTGGACCCACTGCGCATCAGCAACCAATGGACAAGCTATATGCCACATTGTTGTTGGAAATTGCAAATGTCTATAGCTCATAGACATTATCTCTTGATCGGGTCCCAGATTTAAGGAAACATGAATTCTCTCTTGAAGGTCACTTATGGTAACACAATCAACTGTACTAACCACCGTAATTGGTTGTGTATTGTAAGAAGCTCCTTGCTCAGTTTGAATAATCTCCCCATAACAGTACACACAGGCATTCATGGCTCTCTACGTCAAAAATGTGTTCTTTCATCAAAATTATGATAGTGTAACAAAATATTAACAATTATGTTTGACGATATGATGTTTATTATAATGTAATTTTATTGCGCCTTTCTATACCATAAACTATGCTACTGATGTTTGACCATATGATATTTATTAGAATGTAATTTTAGAGCGCCTTTTTATTTAGTTTGTTTTTTCTTCTTCATTTCACTTTATATGTTCATTAGTATCGTTAGCTAATCATTATATGAATTCATGTTTTAATCCTATGTTATTTATTAATTATTCTAAAATTAACTAATAATAACTAATCGTTAATTATTCTATTATTCTATAATTAACTAATAATAACTTTAATTTGTTAATTCATATATCCTTATTTGATTCTATAACATTATATTTATCATTTATCATTGATAAATATACTGATCATTAGTATCGTTAGCTAATCATTATATGAATTCATGTTTTAATCCTATGTTATTTATTAATTATTCTAAAATTAACTAATAACAACTAATCATTAATTATTCTATTATTTTATAATTAACTAATAATAACTTTAATTCGTTAATTCTTATGTCCTTATTTCATTCTATAAAATTATATTTATCATTTATCATTGATAAATATACTTATTTGCTTTTTCTTCTCTTAGAAATTTTAGTAGTTTATAAAGAAAATATGAATCATCTTAAGCATATTCCTCGGGAGTGTCAAACCAGGATGCAGCAAGGCCCGTTATCATGCACCAGTTCCCGTTTGAGTCTAGCTCGAAGCGGTGTTTTCGGGTTTTACCCCTATGTACATCTGTGCCAGAGCCACATCCACTAGTTTGTATCCAGACAGGAATTTAATTGCGTAGATAACCACATAATCTTTAAGCTACCAAAATTTCTAAATACTTAATCTTAAGTTAATCTAAACTTAATCTATACTACATAACAGTAATTATTTAAAACTATATATAACTAATTACAAAAACTAAATAACCAAATATTAAGAACTACCTAAACTGCTTAACAAATGAATGATTTAAAACTAAACAAAATTAAATTAATTAAATAAAAACATTAAATTAAATAAAGAAACATACCTCTAAATGAAGATTCGTAAAAGCTCGCACAGCAAAGAAATTTTTTAGAGAGAGAGAGAAAATCGGAGAGATAAGTTGCAATGAACAAGTGAGGAGGGGGGGGGGGGGGGGTGGCCGCCCTTTTATAAGGAGTTCAGGCAAAGGCGGCATCGCGGAATCCGCCTTTCGCCTCTGCGTATGGACAAAGGCGGCTTCCGTGATGCCGCCTTTCGCCTTACCCTGAGGCGAAAGGCGGCCTCCTCCCGGCCGCCTTTGCCATGTCATCGATCCGGGCCAAAGGCGGCGCGGGGGAGCAAAGGCGGCATCGCAGAAGCCGCCTTTGTAGCGTATTTTTTTAAAAAAATTTGACCTAGGCCGTTTTTCAGAATTTTTTTTTAAGAAAAACGTAAAAAAAAAATCCTTACCTTTTACCTCCTCCGTTATTCCCCCATGGAGCAACCCTATCCCCTCCCTAGTTTCCCCGCGCAGCACCACCTTCACGTCTTCGGTTCTGATCTTCTCCCTGGTTCCCAGCCACCCTTGAGGACCTCTAGGCTTCTACCCAACTTAGCCCCCTTCCGCGCCCGCCTCATCTAACCTCACCGTCCGTGGGTCACCCCCTGTAGTTCCCCACCTCTACTCACCCTCCGCTATGGTCCATTCCTACTCTTCATATACCTCTAGCGTCCCCTAAACCTCTTGCCTACAAGACCCTGCATCGTGCTACCCTCAACCTCCCCCCAACACCAATAGCACATCGCCTTCGCCATCATCCCCCAACAGCCTCACCTCACTCTCCCCTCACCCTCGCTCCGTGTCCGGCCACCCTCACCCCACTCAGTCTCCATGTTACGACTTTTATCCCCTCCAAAAACCAACCCTCTACCTCTCGCTATCCCCGGTCGTCGACCTATAGTGCACCACAAATCGAAATTCCACCCCATGCCCTCCGTGCTCTGGCCAGCCCAACTTCCTCTCCCGCTCCGGCCGACAGCATCCTCCTCTGGTATATTTATTTATTTATTTTTTCATTTATTTATTTATTCATTTATCTATTTATTTATTTATTTATTTATTTATTTATTAATTTATTTATTTACTCATATAATTATTTATTTAATTATTTATTTATTCCTTTATTTATTTATTCATTTAATTGTTTATCCATTCATTTATTTATTTATTTATTCACTTTTTACTTTCATCTTATCTATGGTGTTGTTATTTAATTTTGTCTAAATATTTATACCACCATGGGTTGTGTGTTGTGTGTCTTTATCGCTATTCAGTGTTCGTGGTTAGTTCGTGAGGGATTTCTTTACCTTCCTCCAGAGTTTCATCGCGTCTACTCTTGGTTTGTGGTAGGAATTTTCCTAAATTTTCAATTCCCGCACAATCTATGACACTTGTTTATTTTAAATTAATTTTCGAATACCATTCCTACACCTATAAGTATTTTAGATAATTAATTGGGGTGTTTTTATTAGTTGAAAAATGCTAAAGATAGGTTTTGAAATAATTATCTTCTTACGTGTAGGTAGTTCTGAATATAAACATTATTGATAAATGATTTTTCCTGTCTAATTAATTTAAAATTTTCATTAGTTAATTTATATGTTGTAAATTTAGTTTTCAAGGATATTTAATATACATGAATTATCCTTGTAGCATGTTGTATGATGTGAAGTGTATTATTTTATAAAATCCCATAGTGTGTCCTCTACTAGTGTTTTTATAAATTGTAATAAAAGTGTATTTAACAGTTCAAGGACTGCAAATTGTGTCTTGGGGTGGCGTTGATGTGTATTTAGTGACAAAATAATATTTGAGTGAGTTTATGTGTTTTAAACCATGGGTTGGTTCTTAATATTGTTTAATGATTTTCATTGTACTTTAGTTAATGGTGAAATTATTTTCATTAATTGTGAAAATGGTTCTTTTAGTTTTTCAAGTTGCGTGAGTTCATTTTTTGAATGGTGAGAAGTTGTTTTCTTATGAGTTTGGGTATGTTTATTATTTTAAATGGAATTCTCATGTGTACTTGGTGAGAACTCTATTGAAGTATTTTTTGGAACTTTTTAAAATTTTTTAAAAATGAGTAAATGATTTATTAAATGATGCTTGATATGCGAATCATGGGTGAAAATTGTTTCGACGTAAATTTGGGTTTTATTTGAAAGGGGGTGCTAATTTTATAAAAAATAATTTTGATTTCTAAATGGCTTTGGGTTCTTTGGGTGATTTCTAGAATGGTTTGAAATGAAATATCTGAACAGATGACCATTTGGATTTGTAAAGGAAAAAGTGGTGTTTGTGTGATGTTTTGGGTAATATTATTAGACATATTGAGTTGAAGGCCTGTTTGGACATTTTAACCCAAGGGTAATGTATGTTGTAATTTTTAATGGATATTTTGTTTTGGTGGAAGTGTATACCCGATTGGAAACTTTGGACATTTTATGGAATGGTTTAAACGTTAAATGGTGTGACGGACCGGGTGACACTTTGTTAATATGAAATGATTGAATGTGTATTTGGGGAAGCTCCTATCTAGGGTAACCCATCCTGAGTGAATTCATAGGAAGCGTCCATGTTTTGGGAAGGCAAGTGTGGTGAGATGAGTCATGCATGTGAGGGCCTTCCAACGTACACAATATTATTATAACCACTATGGGTTCTTGGGAGTCTTTTAGATGATCAAGTGAAGGTTTCTAATCAACCTCGATTAGATGGGTTGATACCACCTGGATTTGTTGTTAGGCCTTGTGGGATTTTTCACTCTATTGATCAGTTTAGGGAGGCCAGTAGGTTATAGAATTTAGAGCTTCACCATATACCCAAAGGTGGTTCAGAAACCAAGTATGACCAGGGGTCTTCTAGGGATGTTTATGATTACCCATGTTTATAGGATTAGTTTTACTGCATGTTTACTTTTCATTATACTAGTTTATTTACTACTTTCATTGTTTACCTATTTTCCTTTAGCCTGGATTTGGTATACTTTCATTTGGGTTTAGTTTATAAAATGAAAAATGATTGGGGAAATGTTTTGTCATGTGTGTTGGATTTTTAAATGAGAAAATCATGTAGCATATTTTAAAATGTAAAAACCTTAATATTTTATTGGTATTCCAAACTAGTGTAAGTGGACAGTTTTGGGAAAGGAGACATTGGATGTTGTGATTTATCTTGAAAACCCTACTGAGATTTTTTAATTCTCATGCCTATTTTACCATTTCAGTTGCATGTTTCCTTTGTTCATTTTTTTCTTGGTCGAGTTTCTAATTATTGGAGAAAGTTTGGTCTTTTGTTGGGAGGTGACTTGGAAGGTCACGTGGAGGTATGTTGAGCTATTTTATTTATTTATTTTCATATGCTAGAGTTTAGTTTTATTGTTCTATTTATTCTTGTTGTTTATTTATCTTTTATTGGACAAATAGTTCCCAAAGATTAAATTTTGATGCCTAACACTAGTTTCCTACTCGTAGGGATTGGGAACTCCCTTCGAGACATGTCATAGACTTGATTGGGGACCGGTTCAAGGACCACCCAGGTTGGTTCATGACAAAATGGTATCAGAGTACATATTATTATTATTTGGGGTGTCCGATAGATGGAGATTAGGACTGTCGGGATGAGAGAGGTAGGTACGAGAAGGAAATCATGAACCCTCGCATGTTCTAAACATCGAGTCGCTAGGGGTAGTCTATGAATTGATTCATTGTCTCGTTTGGATTTGTTTTGGAGTGAGGGATGACAACAGAGGCAAGATGATGTTACATAGTTATTTCACATGGACGAATAACCCATGTGGAGTTGGAGTACACATATTATGTTCCTCCAAGTTGTTGACGCTTACTTGGGGCATGTACCACTACCATGTCGTTAGGTTAAGCATGATTAATTTCCCCACACACTGGTAGTATGAAGTAATTTGAGTGTCATCTTGGTTCTGGTTAGTGTAAGTGGGCGTTTAGAAATGAAAAAATGGTTTTGGAAATGTTAATGATTTGTTTTAAATGGTATTAAATTCATGAAATGGGTTTTAAAACTGAAATATCTTGGTCTAAAAATTTGGCATTTTTTGAAAATTGGTAGAGAAATGGTTTAGGCGCATCCACAGGTACTCTTTATGAACATTTTCACATGTGAGGGGATTCTTTGAAAGTGCGTGTTGGTATGTGTGGATGAAAGTGAATGAAGATGTGTGCAATGGTTCATGGGATTACTGGGCAGGTGTACTTGGAATTAAAGTCTTGAAATTGTTTTTATAAAGTGAATTTAAAAAGGGGAAATGATTTTGGAAATTGGATTTTGTTTGAAAAGTGGATTTGAAATAAGGAGGTTTTGAAATCTAAAATGAAAAAGGGAATTTTGTGTTATGTTTGAATTTTTTTGGTTTTAAGATGACAGTTTTTGGATGAAGGAACGTTCAATGATATTACTTCACCATTATATTGGTTTTGGATTTGTGTTTTATATGTTGTTCAGAAAATGCCCCCCCCCAAAAGGTCACTATGGTTTCTGTTAAGTCATGCCCAGTTTTTGGTACTTCTCGGACATTGCCTATCCTTCATCGGGATTGAGGTTCGTTAGAGTCATTAGAGTTCCTTGAAGAGGTCGATTACGTCTTCATAGTATTATGAACTCTCTATGTTGTTAGAGTGCGTGTTGTTTTGGGTCTATTCCAAGATCCAGCTCTGGATTAATGGGAGTTATTTGCTCTGCCATCATTGAAAGTTGGGATAATGTGGGATGTCTTTAAATATGTCTTCGTCCGATGGTTTATACCTAAATAGGTGAAGATGAAGAAAACAGAAGAGCTATTTCATATTCAATAAAGAAAATAGATGGTGAAAGCATATGTTGACAATTTCAAGGAATTCATGTCCTTTTTCTCTAGAGGTAGCATCATAGGATTTGGTGAAAACTTCTCTCCTCATTGGGGGCCTTCTTCAAGAGATCAAGGATAAGGTCCTCCCTTTTAAGGACCATCATTTCGAGAAGCTGGTGGACAAGGTGTTCTTAGCTAAGTTGGTCTCCAAAGCATAGGTGGTTGGAAGTCTAGTGTCTCCAGTTGTTAGGGAAGGTTCCCCATCTGGTGAGCAGAGTGTGCTAAATGGACATACATTGAAAAAGTATTATGTAGTGGTTTTGGATTCCAATTAATCAGACCATTCAGTGGTGTGACACTAGTGTGGCTAGTTCGGGCATGTGAAGCTATTATTTAACACCCCAATAAGTCATAGTACATTATATTTTTTAAGTAATTCAATAGCTTTCACTACATGCAACACCGAGTTCGAGTGCACCAAGACTTACAAAACCAGCTGTTCAGAAGGCGGTTATGAATATTATTAACTAAATTTTGAATTTTATATACTCTTAATAATTTTAACATCCATATTATGTGTTTCTTAGACATAATATAAGAATAAATTCATTTTTTCTGATAAAAGAAGTGTTTTTCAAAAAAATCAATTTTACCGCCTTTTAATGGGGATCCTATATTAAATCCAATATTTGACACTTTTATATATTAAATTTGACAAAATAAACTTCTTATTTATAAGTGGGACATAAAAATTTATTTTGGATAAATTTTTGGGGTTTTACTGATAACATTCATATTTTGATGAATAGTGAAAAATACTAAATTTTAATTGAAAACAACTTTTTTAATAAAAATAATTTATAGTGTTAAATTATACATTTTAATGGGTTTGAATTATAATTAGATTATATTTTTATCATTTAATACAATTTTTGTCATTGTAATTAATTTTACATTGAAATTGGACATAAACACATATCAATCTTTTGATAGTTTTTACTTCTCAAAAACAAACTTTCTGGTTTTGAAAATGGGAATTAATTTTAAATTAATAAATGAAACTTATATGTTTTTAATTTGGTAAAATAAACATCATTTTTGGAATCATAATATCAAAATTATCATAGGGTGAATTTATTGTATTTTTATGATAACTTTAAATTTTTGATGAATAGTGAAAAATACTGAGTAATTGTTTGAAATCGACATTTATTTAAATAATAATTATTTTTATTTAAATTTATTTTAAATTAAAAATAGATACATAATACCTATATTAGTTCAGTGTAATTCATTGGTGTCATTTTATAATAATATTTGATATATACAATTTTATTGAAATATTTAATGCCTTTTACCCACCTCTTAGGGACACTTGAAAATTTGAATAAAACATAATTTTACCACTTCTGTGAATTGAATTTTAAAAATAAGAGAGACATGATTGACATCCATAAGTAATATTTTGTTCAATAGGATTAAAATAATTTTTGTTGAATATTAACTTCTGAATTTTATTTACCACAGTTAAAAGTAAATAGGGTAGTTAAAGGTAAAAATGATATTATAATTTCCCAAACATAGGTCCTAATTCTATAGGATAAGTTTATTTTGACGAAAATCAACCTTAGTAATAAAATATGATCCTTTTGGTGTACTTGGATAAAAATAGGACATTTATTATTATTTTTTTAAAGAAGAGTTAAAAGTGTTAAATTGAAAATTTAATAACTAATCCATTTTTAATATAGGGTTATATATAAGATAAATTAAACTATAAATATTCATTATAAATATAAATTTTTTCCTACATAATGGTATTTTATTTATAATTTTTATACATTATACAATTAAATTTATTTATGACAAAATGATGATGTAGTATTTACCTTATTATTGAAAGTTTAAAATAATTGATATTATAAATATTAAAATGGTTCTAAATTGAGACTGTTGATGCATTCCACGAATTTTCTAGGATAATATGACATGTTAGGGATGATTAAATAATTTTTTTTAGAATTGATAAAGTTGTTATGACTTTCACAAAAACCAAATACCAAATAGTGTCAAAATTGACATAAATGAGTTTTTAAAACAAATACTATATAATTAATGGATCTGATATTACTAAAAATATAATGTCAGGAAAAAGAACATAGATAAGGTTATATATATCAAGAATGAACCAATTGGGGTTCTATTTTTTTATAGTACTTTTATTAACCATTTATTATAATAATACAAGAATTCATGGTAAAAGTTAAACTATTTAGCTAAGAGTTAAATCTAAAATATAAGGTTAATATGGTGACCTAAAACTATATAAAACTAATTTTTTGAGATTTTCTAGACCCATATCTATCTTATCCTTGAAATAAATCCTTTTTGAGCCATTATAATACAAAAATTATTGTATAATAATTTAATATTTCATGCTTTTCCTAAAGTGACCCCACCACTCTTATAAAAGGGCACTTCCCCTTCCCTTAATCTCACACTTCCAAATACATTTGGAATGGCCAAACCCTACTAAAATATCCTTAAAAATACCCTCAATTAAACCTATAGGCCTTACTTTGATCAGAAAGACAACCATGGATCCCTTTTGATCAAATCAAAATAAAACACTAAAAGAAGAGGTGATAACTTCATCACCTTTTTCAAAGTTCTTTTCTTCTTCCACTTCCTCATTCTTTGTTTTTTCCACAATAAAATAATAAATCCAATACCTTATACATACTAATATGTTTTTATAAATATGGTACCACCATATTCATTATTATATAATTCTTATGAATGACAAAGTCATCATATGTGCGTATATATGGCTTACCGTCTCCACATCGTGATGTAGTTGGTTATTCAAGAATACATTGTTTGGATGGGTATAATAATGAGTATAATTAATTTAAATAATGAATATAAAATGGTAATGATTTAGTATATATAATATACCATCGAATTAAAAACCTTTTTACTATTTATAGATTGATATTCTCGATTGTGCGTACGTACATCTTACCACCTCCATGACGTGATGAGTTTCATATTAAACGATCACCCATCAAGTATTTTATTAAAAAAAATATATATTGATTAACTATGGGGTATATGAAATAATATTTCTACAATAAATATATATATTTATATATATAAACATATTTTGTTCACTTAATTCCATACTATATGATAAGAAAATGGAAACAACGTTCACACATACGTACATACTACCATCTCCATGAACGGTGTTTCCATTTCATATATATATCTATTATACATATTTATATTCTAAATATATATGATATGTAAGTCATTTTTTAAATTATGGAAGTAGGTAAATAATGATATAAGTGATATGATCAATAATAACAAGTTAAAACACGTACGATAAATATTGCGATTATTAACCAAAAGATCACTTTAACATGCAAATTATTATTAAATGGGTGATATAAAGTCATAAATGAATCATATATGATATCATAAATATTATTATGGTTATGGTATAATATTCTAACATACTATGGTCATTTTACATGAGGTTAAACGTAACCTCGACTAAAGGAATGTACAAGGTAAGGGTTAATTCCCCAATCTCATTATTATCCGAGATTGTTTATGTGTAATTATTTACTGGGACATTTTTATCATCCATGTCCGTATTTCATAAAAATGTTTTCAAAATAAATATTTTAAGGTTTTTTGGAAGGGAGTCTTTATCAATATCAGTATTTTAAATGTTTTAATGATTTATTTTTTAAATTTTTTTAATTAATGTCCATGTTTTAAAAATGATTTTAATGATTTATTTATTGGGACATGACTGTTTTAAAATGTTAATTCCATTCAAAAGTTTAAAAGTCATATGGGACACTTTGATTGAAAAATCTATTTTAAATGACTTCCTTTATAAATGAGTTACTTTTAAATGATTTCACTATAAGGTATATTTTTCTCAAAGAGTTTTACTGATTGTTTTCAACTATGTCAACATCCTTTACTGGATATTATTCTTGATTGAGTTTGATTTATTATAATACAATCTTCCATATTGTATTGAATGATTTATGATATTTCTGATTGTGGATGTGCAATTTTTATACCATTAATGATTTATGGTTAATGTGTTGACATTTCTTATGGTAGTTTTAATAAGAATGTTAATGTTATGTTTCAACATTTTCATATGTGGAATGCATTGGACTTAGCATGAGATGGTTGAAGCCTGCTATTACTCCTTGAGGCATCAGTAGGCCTTATGAGACAAACTAGTGTCTTGGTACAAGGACTTGACAAATTCGTATTTGTAGTCTTGGCACGAGGCCTTGACTATATAGTTATGATGTCTGTCATTATGAATTCTATCATTATGAAAATGGATATTGATATTACATGTGATTATTCGACTAGTAGAATATCCATGTGAATAAGTAAATGGAATTATTTGATATATATTTACCATATTATGCTAAAGTTTATGTTTAAAAGGCCTGTGTTTTAGTCTTATTAATTTCCTTAAATGTTAATGCTTATTTATGATAGTTTCTGCTATATTGTTATCCTTAATAAGCATCTGATCTCACCCCTTTCTATGATTTATTTTTCCCAGGATGCGAAGAATCATATTATGATGAACTTGAAGGGATAAGCTAAAGGATATGAGTTTGTTCAGTGGGAAACAATATTGTTTTTCTTTATTTAATGATGTAATGTAAAACTTATGTATGTTTCTAGTACATACAATGATACTAAACTAACCAGTCTTTCAAGACATGATCTCTTTGTGATCATTCCAATGTTATTTAATAATGCACTAACTCAAGGTAACTTGGGTCGGGGCGTTACAATTTATATCAGAGAAAGTTTATTAAAAATTATGGAAACTAGATTTAGAAAAACACTGATTAGAGAACATTTACCTAAGATAGAATTTGAGGATTAGTATAGAAGAACTTATTAGAATTTTGGTAATGTAGATATTTTCTAAAGTTTCCAAGCAATACATCCCTATCTAGATACGTGCAGGTAGAGGCAGCTTTGGCACAAATGTACCTAGGAGTGAAAACTCTGACAAGGAGTTTCAGGCTTGACCTAGGGTATCCTGGTTCACGACAATGGTCCTTGCTACACTATTGGTTACGAAACTCCTGGGGGATATGGTTAAGATAATTTACATTTCCTTTACAAACCATTATGAAGGATTTATGATTAAATACTTCCTTAAAGGAAACATTTTTATGATTATGAATTATATGCAGAAACTTTTCAATTTAATTTTGGTATTTTTCAAGTTTGGAATTACGATTTACAATTCATAAAGTATCCTAGTGTATACAACTATTCAGAAATGGTGACCAGTAGAAGGAATGATAATTATAGCAATACACATGATCCAAAGAGTAATAAGGATCATACCTTTAATAGTCTTAACCCAAAATTTAGAAGGGAAATTGTCTCCCACGTATTTTAATCCTATAAAGAAGTCTTATCATGTGTTAATAAGATATGTAAAGAATTTTCTGAGTCCTATGGATTTGAAGGGAATCCAGAGAAGAAATAGATGGATGAGAGATTGACAGATAATGAGAAGAAGGGAAAGAATGATTTTCTCATATGTGATAACTGTGGAAAGAATCACCTTGGTAAATTCTTGAATGTAATGAGAGTTTGTTATAAGTGTGGAGAAAAAGGACACCAAGTACATGAATAAAAAGGTCTCAAATATACAATGCATCATCTTCAAAGAGTTGGGACACTATGTGAATCAATGTCCCAATCATCAGAGTATACCCCAAATGATGCTATTGTATAATAATCAAGTTATGATACTACCACATATGAAGAGGAATAATGAGTGTTCTTATATTTTTATTATAGAATTATGTATTTTGATTTTTGTATCAATGATGTACTGGTTATATTAATTATGTAAATAAATAAGGATTGTACTGCAGTACCATTTCATTGAGAATTTGAGATTACATGGTACTAAGAAAAGTGAATCAATAACAAGTTAATATTTTTAAAAAATATATGGTTGAAGGAAATTTTATCCTTAATATGGTCTTGATACCGAGGTAGTGATTTTGGAATACGAGATGGTTGATTTGGATAAATTATGTTGGATATTCTTGAATACCTTGGAACTGATTAATGGTTTGTTTATTCCAACATTGTTGGAGTATTCAAAATTTTTTGATATAAGGAATATATTTAGTATTATATAAGGAATATGAGATAATGAATGTAATCAATAAGGTTTTATGGTAATTCAAGGTGTTATAATATTTTAAGAGAATAGATGATGAAGGTACTCACATGTTATTATGTGGCAAAAAGAGATATTCTTTATGTTATGTTGACCTTCCTTATAAATTTTTGGACTATGAGTTTGGACACAAGTATTTTGGATAATTCAAATGGTTAGAATGGATTAATATAGAAATTAGATTATATGGTTTATGGAGAAACCATTTCTTATAATTATTTTTGGATTTTTATAAGAAGAACAACCCGAAAGTTGGGTAATAACCCGTCACATCCGACAAGGTTGCGAGACTTGAACCCGTAACCGAAGAGCGACAAGGGTGCATCACCTACCACTGACCTATGTGATATCCTGGTTTGTATAATGTAGTTTCTTAAATGTTCGGATAGATGAATTATAAATTCAATTTTTAAAACCCTATACGATTTGGATGAAAAGAATATTTTTAAGTTCTATTATCTATTGGAGTGAAAGATGAGTTTGTGGTAGAAATTAGTTAAAGGATGAAACTCTAATTTTGATGTTTTTATATATCAAGAAATTGATTCTTAAAATTTAGGGAATGGAGCTTAAAACCAAAAATATGTTATACTAATACCTTATGTTTTGATGAACTAGTGATATTTTAAGTTGTCCAAGATTTGGGGCATTGAGGCCCTCAATTTTATTTTTTTGTTCACTTTTTGTGATTGATGAACTCAATCACTCCATATAAATATTTATTTTTTCCCTATAATTATTTTTCTAAAATTCCCAACAATGTTCTCTTATTCGAAATCCTAATTTGGTGGTGAAAGTTTCATTTCCATTTCCATATTATTAAGACAAAATTTTAATCATCCTATTTCCGATGTGGGTTTTCTACAAAGATAGTTTCCATTTTCATCCTTTCATTTTCAAAGAACAATTTCAAATTGTGAGGAAACAATTTAATAAAGGATGAGAGAATGTAACACCCCAATATTTCATAGTACGTTATCTCTTTATTATAATTCAATAGCTTGCGCTATACGCAACACCGAGTTCGGGCACAACACGACTTACCAAACTAGATTTTCAAGATGTGGTTATGAATAATATTAACTGAATTATGAATTTTATATACCCCATATAATTTTAAAATCCATATTATGTTTTTCTTAGACAGAATAGAAGAACTAATTCAACTTTTCAGATAAAAAAGTATTTTTTTCTTCGAAAAAAGCAATTTTACAGCCTTTTAATAGAGAACCATTTTTAAATACAATATTTGACACTTTTATATATTCAATTTGACCAAATAAAATATGTTTTTAGAATCAAGAAATAAAAATTTATTTTTGATAATTTTTCGGTGTTTTTCTGATAACATTCATATTTTGATGAATAGTAAAAATTACTAAATTTTAATTGAAAACAAATTTTTTGATCAAAATAATTTATAGTGTTAAATTATTCATTTGAATGGTTTTAAAGTATAATTAGATAATATTTTTATCATTTAATCCAATTTTGGTCATTGGATGTAATTTTACATTAAAACTGGACACAAACACATATCAATCTTTTAATAGTTTTAACTTCTTAAAAACCTGCTTTCTGGTTTTGACAACAGAAATTAATTTTAAATTAATTAATGAAACTTATATGTTTTTAATTTGATAAAATAATCATAATTTTTAGATTCAAGATATCAAAATTATCTGAAGGTGAATTTTTGGTATTTTTCTAAAAACATTCAATATTTGATAAATAGTGAAAACACTAAGTTATTGTTTAAAAACTAATTTTATTTAAATAATAATAAAAATTATTTAAATTTATTTTAATGCAAAATAGATACATAATACCTCTATTAGTTCTATGTAATTCATTGGAGTCATTTTATAAAAATATTTGATATATAAAATTTTATTGAACTATTTAATGCCTTTTACCAACCTCTTAGGCACATTTGAAAATTTGCATAAAATGTAATTATACCACTTTTGTGAATTAAATTTAAAAAATATGAGAGTCACAATTTACATTATTGAGTAAAACGTGTTTCTAGCAGAAGAAAATAATTTTTGGTGGATAGTAACTTTTGAATTTTATTTACCATGGTTAGAAGTTAATAGGGTAATTAGAGGTAAAAATTATATTATAATTACCTTAAAACATGTCCTAACTATATAAGATACGTTTTTAGACCAAAATAAACATTAGGAATAAAATATAATCCTTTTGGTCCACTTGGATTAAATTAGGAAATTTGTTATTATTTTATTTAAAGAAGAGTTAAAAGTGTTAAATTCAATGTTTAATAACTAAACCATTTCTAATATAGGGTTATACATAATATAAATTCAAATATAAATATTCATTGTAAAGATAAAAATATTCCCTAAATAATGGTATTTTATTTATAATTTTTATCCTTTAAATAATTAAATTTATTTCTGACACAATGATGATGCAGTAATTACGTTATTATTGATATATTAAAATAATTTATCTTATGAATATTAAAATAATTGTAAATTGAGACTTTTGATATATTCCTATAATTTTCTAGGTTAATATGACATGTTATGGTTGATTAAATATTTTTTTTAAAGTGATAATGTTGTTATGACTTTCAAGAAAACTAAATACTAAATAGTGTCAAAATTTACATAAATTAGTTTTTCAAACAAATACTATATTATTAATTGATAAAATATTTTTAAAAATATAAGGTTCGGAAAATAGACTTAGATAAATTTAGACATATCAATAATTAACCACTTCAGGTTCTCTTGTATTTTTATGGGATGTTTAATAACCATTTATTATAATAATACAAAAATACATGGTAAAAGTTAAACTATTTAACTAAGAGTTAAATATAAAAGATAAGGTTAATATGGTGACCTAAAACTATCTAAAACCTATTTTTTGAGAGTTTTTGACCCTCCCCACCTTATCCTTGAAATAAATCCTTTTGGATTCATTAGAAACCTAAAATGACTGTATAATAAATTAATATTTCAAATTTTTCATAAAGTGACCCTCACATCTCTTATAAAAGGGTACTTACCCTTCTCTTAATTTCAAACCTCCAAAGCCATTTGGCTCAGCCAACCCTGGATAAAATATTATACCAACTACCCTCACTTCAACTTATAATCCTTTGTTTATAAAGCCAGCCTAAGGAGCCCTTTTGATCAAATCAAAAGGAAGCACCCGAAGAAGAGGTAATAACTTCATCACCTCTTTCAAAGTTCTTTTCTTCTTGAAATTTCACTTTTTTACATACTAAAATAATAAATCATGTACCTTATACATACTTATATGTTATCATAAATATGTTAAAACCAAATTCCTTATTCTATCCATCTTATGAATGACAAATCCACCATATGTGCATACGTACGGCTTACCGTCTGCACATCGTGGTATAGTTTTTTATTCAACATTACATTGTTTAGATGGGTATAATAAAGAGTATAATTAATTTAAATAATTAATATAACATGTTAATGATTCTTTATATATAATATACCATCCAATTAAACACCGTTTACCATCAATAGTTTGATATTTTCGCTCATGCGTACGTACGACTTACCGTCTCCATGATGCGATGAGTTTAATATTCAATGATAACCCTTGAACATTTTTTATAAAAATATATATGATTATTAATTATGAGGTATATAAAATAATATTTCTACTTGAAAAATATATATTTATGTAGATAAATATATATTTTTTACTTACTACTATACTATACGATAAGAAAACGGAAACAACGTTCATGCGTACGTATGAACTACCATTTCCATGAACGGTGCTTCCATTTCATATATCTATCTATTATACATATTTATATTCTGAATATATATGATATATAAATCATGTTTCATATTCTGGAAGTTGGTAAATCATGATCTAAGTGATACGATCTAGAATTACAAGTTAAAACACATACGATAAAGAAAATGATTATTATCCAAAAATGTTACTTCAAAATGGAAATAATTGTGAAATGGGTAATATAAATTCATAAATAAATAATATATGATATCATAAATATTAATATGGTTCTGGTATAATTTAGTAACATACTATTTTCATTATACAGAAGGTTAAATGTACCCTCAACTAATAAAAAGTACATGGTAAGGGTTAATTACTCAATCTCATTATTATCCGAGATTGTTTATGTGTAAGTATTTACTGGGACAATTTTATCATCCATATACATATTCCATAAAAATATTTTGAAAATAAATATTTTACTGTTTTGTGGAAGGGACTCTTTATCAAGATTAGAATTTTAAATGTCTTAAGGATTTTTTTCTAAATAATTTTAATTAATGTCTATGTTTTAAAAATGATTTTAAGGATTTACTTATATGGACACGACTGTTTTAAAATGTTAATTCCATTTAAATGTATCAAAGTTATATGGGAAACTTTGATTCAAAAATATCTTTTAAATGACTTCATTTATAAATTCATGACTTATAATGATTTCACCAAAGGGTATATTTATCTCAAAGAGTTTTACTGATCATTATCAACTATGTCAACATCCTTTACTGGATATTATTCTTGATTGAGTATGATTTATTATAATATAATATTCCATATTGTATTTAATTAGTTATGATATATTTGATTGTGTATGTGCTATTTTTATACCATTCATGGTTTATGGTTAATGTATTGACATTTCGTATGCTAGTTTAAATATGAATGCTTATGTTATGTTTCAACATTTTCATATGAGGAATGCATTAGACTTAGTAAGTGACGGGTGGTGATTGATATAGCTCCTCAATCAATCGGTAGGTCTCATGAGATAAACTAGTGTATTGGCACAAGGTCTTGACAAAATCTTATTTGTAGTCTTGGCATGAGGCCTTGACTATGTAGTTATGATGTCCGATATTATGCATTCCATAATTATGAAATTGGATATTGATATTACATGTGGTTATTTGACTAGTAGAATATCCATGTGAATAAGTAAATGGAATTATTTGATTTATATTTTCCATATTATGCTTTAGTTTATGTTTAAAAGGCTTGTGTTTTAGACTTATATATTTCCTTAAATGTTTATCCTTATTTATGATGGTTTTTGCAATATTTTTATCCTTACTAAGCATCTAATATCACATATTTCTATGTTTTCTTTTTTCTAGGATGTGAAGAGGCATATTATGATTAACTTGTAGGGATAGGATAAAGGATATGAGTGTGTTCAAAGGAGACATAATGTTGTTTTTATTTATTTCCTTATGTAATGTAAAACTTATGTATTTATCAGTACTTCTATGGATACTAAAATTATCGGCCTTTCAAGACTTGATCTCTTGTGATTTTTCTAATGTTATGTAATAATGCACTGAATCTAGGTAACTAGGGTTGGGGCATTACACATCATGTAACATCCCTCCAAAGACATGTCATCATTGCGGCTATCTGGGTCACTTTGAGAAGTTTTATAGGAAGCATCACTTAAAGAAGACGATGTGACTGATGGAATTTCAGTGCCTGGCTATGAGGCTATAGATGCTTCGACCATCAGTACCCCATCCATAGGTCTTGGGGTGAAGCTTGCATGCAGTCAGGTGTTGCCTGGGGTGTGAATCCTAGATTTGGGTTATGTGTTATGTTTTGGCGATGGAACATTTAATGTTATTTCATTCTAGTTTTTCTGCTATTAAAAATTTTACGTTGTTGTAGGTCCATTGTTTCATTGTGATGTTATAATGGACATGTTCTATTGTAATCCAAACAGTTTTGTTTTTCTAATTAGGTTTTCCGAAGCGTTCATTTTTTATAAAAAGTGTGTCTTTCCCTTTTAAGGGTTTATCTTTGTTTGTAAGTGTTCAAAGGAGTCATGTTTTTTAGTTATGCTCTGGTTTACTATTGGGATTATGTTTTTCATAGAGGTTTTTCTACAGTGTTCGGGGTTCATGGTCTCGATCAAGAGTTCCATGTTTTAGTAGAGGTGTGGTTTACCTTGTGCTATAGAAGTTAGTCTGAATCAGTTGGGAGTTCCCATGTCATCCCCCTTCCCATAGTGGTATGGTTTGGTGTTAAATTTCCACACTAGTTGAATTCTTGTAGTGGGGAGAACCCTCTCATGTTCTCCCATTCTCTTGTAATGTGGTTTCATTCGGTTTCAATCAGGCATGGTGTTTTGTTTTGTCTTTTGTTTAGTAGGGTGACTTTCTGGGGGCAGAAAGTGTCTGTGGTGGTGAGAATTGTCACATGAATTTTTTAAATTAATTTATATTTTAATAATTCTGGGCTCTGGGTTCTCGCCACAAGGTCCAGGCTGGGACTCCACTTAAAATTTTCACCATTTTATGTTTTTACAGGGGTTGGAACCCAGGCACGGTCACTGCGTGATTGGCGGTAGCTGCGCAGTCACCCCAGGTGCTGTATGGGTGCCCAAGTGGACTCTGTTGAGGTGCACAACCTGCACGCGGTTTGTTAAGTCGTGTGACGAGCACACAGTTACCCAATTTTCGGAATAAGATAAATAAACGGGTTAAGATTTAAAAATAATGTTCAACAATAACAATAATAATAATAATAATAATAATAATATTATTATTATTGGTTCTATTATTATTATTCTTTATATTATTACTATTGTTATTAATATTAAAATTATTAAAATTATTATTTTAATGTTAATTATTAATAATATTATTACTTTTATCGTCATTATTATTTTTATCATAATTACTATTATTATTATTCTTCATATTATTATTATTATTATTATTATGGTATTATTATTATTATTATTATCATCATCATCATCATCAATAATAATAATAATAATAATAACAATAATAATAATATTATTATTATTAATATCATAAAATGAAAAACTTACATCTAACCCTAATGTTCTATACTACGGGCCGCCCCTACCCCCTATTTCCCTTTTCCATCCTCCTTCTTTCCCAAATGACATGACTATATCCCCCTCCATGGTTTCCCTACACAACACTTCCTGCATATCCCCGGCTCTGACCATCTTTCTGGTTCCCATCTGACCTCAAGGACCTCCAGGCCGCCACCCTGCTTAGCCCCCTTCCGCGCTCTCCCCATCCGACCACACCATCTTTAGATCACCCCATGTAGGTCCCCACCTCCAATCACCCTCCACCATATCTACCTTCGACATGGCTGACGCACGCTCGTCGCCTCCCTATAGTGGCCCCTCCACCTTTCTCCTGTAGGACCCCACATCGTGAAATCCTCAACCTCCCCCCAACGCCTGCAGCCTAGCATCCTCGACCTCCCCCATCACCGGTAGCCCAACGCCTCTACCCTCATTCCTCAACATCGTCTCCCTCAAGCTCACCTCACCCTTGCTCTATCTTCGGCCTCCCTCACCACATCCTGCCTACCTGCTCCAGCTTTTCCACCCTCAAGGAACCGGTGCCACACCCCCCTGCTCACCTCACTCCTGCCATCCCGACCTCATATCCCACTCTGGCCAACATCGACCTCCTCATGTATATTTATTTATTTATATTTTAATTATTTTAGTTCATTTAATAATTAATTAATTAATTAATTAATTAATTTATTCAGTCATTCATTTAGTCATCAATTTATTTTTTTATTTATTAATATATTTTTTCATTTACTTATTTATTCATTTATTTATATATTCATTTATTCATTCACTCATTTATTTATTTATTTATTCATTTATTTATTCATTTATTTATTTATACATTTATTTATTAATTCATTTATTTATTTATTTATTTACTTTTTTATTCATTTGTTTATTTATTTATTTATTTATTTATGTATTCACTTTTTCCTTTCATCTCATATATGTTGGTCTAATTTAATTTTGGCTAAATCTTAATACTAGTGCGGGTTGTGTGTTGTGTGTTTTTATCACTATTCAGCATTCGTGGTTGGTTTGCGAGGGATTTCTCTACCTTCCATCAGAGTTTCATCGCATCTGTTCTTGGTTTGAGGTAGGAATTTTCCGAACTTTTTCTTTCTTGCACGGTCTATGACACTTTTTTATTTCAAATTAATTTCAAAAACCATTATCTTTTCTATAAGTGTTGTAGATAATTCGTTGTGGTATTTTTATTAGTGAAAAATTGTTTAATATAGATTTTGAAATAATTATCTTAATACGTGTAAGTAGTTTTGAATAGAAAAATTATTGATAAATGATTTTTCCTATCTAATTAATTTAACATGTTCATTAGTTAATTTATTAGGTGAGAAATTAGTTTCCAAGGAAGAATAATATGCATGATTTATCCTTGTAACATGTTGTATGATGTGAAGTGTATTATTTTATAAAAATACACAGTGTGTCCTCTACTAGTGTATTTATAAATTTTGAAACTAGTAAATTTAACTATGAAAGGACTGCAGACTTTATTTTGGTGTGGCGTCGATGTGTATTTAGCCACAAAAGAACATTTGAGTGAGTTTTTTTTGTTTTAGGCCATGGGTTGATTTTTAAGTTTGTTTAATGATTTTTCATAGTAGTTTAGATAATGGGGAATGAGTTTTCTTTAATTGTGAAAATTTTTCTTTTAGTTGTTCAAGTGGTGTGAGTTATTTTTTTAATGGTGCAAAATTTGTTTTCTTAAGCATTTATGAATGAATTTTATTTAAAATATAATTCACATGTAAACTTGGTGAGAACGCGATGTAATTATTTGTTTTTTCCTTTTGAAATGTTTTATTAAATGATTAAATGATTTATTAAATGATGCATGACATGAGAATCATGAGTGCAAAGTGTTTCGACATAAGTTTGGGTTTTATTTGAAAAAGGGTGCTAATTTTGTGAAAATGATTTTTTCTTTCTAAATGACTTTGAGTTCTTTGTGCGATTTCTGAAATTTTTTCAAATGAAATCATTGAGCATATTCCCATTAGGGTTTGTAAAGGCAAAAGTGGTGTTAGTGTGATGTTTTGGGTAATACATTTAGACATGACGTGTTGAAGGCCCATTTGGAACTTTTATCCCAAGGGTAATGTTTGTACTAATTGTTAAAAGAGATTGTGTTTTGGTGAAAGTGTATGCCCGATTGGCAACATTGAACATTTTAGGGAATGGTTTAAATGTTAAATGGTGCGACGACCCGATTAGTAATTTTTTAATATGAAATGATTGAATGCGTATTTGTGGGACCTCTTATCTACGGTAACCCATTATGGGAGAATGCATAGGAAGAGTCCATGTTTGGGGAAGGAAAGTTTTGTTAGATGAGTCACGCGTGTGAGGGAATTCCTACATACATAGTATTATTATAACCCCCATGGGATCCTAGGAATCATTTATATGATTGAGTGATGGTTTCTGATCAACCCAGATTAGATTGGTTCATACCCCCTATATTTGTTGTTAGGAAAGTTGTGATTTTCCACTGTATTGGTGAGTTTAGGGAAACCAGTTGGTTATAGACTTAGGAGCTTCACCATATGCTAGTAGGTGGATCTATATCTGAGTATGTCCAGGGGTCTTCTAAGGATGTTTAGGATCAACCATGGTTACTGGATTATTTTTATTGCTGGTTTACTTTTTCGTTATTTCAGTTTATTTCCATCTTTCATTGTTTACTTATTCAACTTTACCCCAACTTTGGTATACTTTGTTTTTGTTTTAGTTTATAATATGAAAAATTATTTTTGAAATGGTATGTCATGTGTGTTGGTTTTTTAAATGATAAAATCATGTTACTTATTTTAAAAGGTAAAAACATCACTTTTATATTTTTATTTCAAACTCGTGTTAGTGGATTGTTTCGGGAAAGAAGATATTGGATGATGTAATTTATGTTGGCCACCATACTGATAATTTTTAATGCTCAAACATATTTTGTGATTTCAGTTGCATGTTTCCTTTGCACAGGTTTTTCTTGGATGATTTTCCCATTATAGGGGCAAGGTTGGCCTTTGGTTGGGAGGTGACTTGGAAGGTCATGTGGAGGTATGTTGAACTGTTCTATTTATTTCTTTTCCACAGCTAGTGTTTAGTTTCATTGTTTTGTTTATTCTTGTTGTTTATTTATCTTTTATTGGACAAATTATTCATAGTGATTAAATATTAATGCCCGATACTATTTTATAGCTGATGGGGGATCATGAACGCCCATTGAGACATGTTTTAGATCGGATCGGGTGACCGGTTCTGGGTCCACCCAGGTCGGTTCATGAAAAATATGGGATATCCCAAAAAATGATTCATTTTATCCAATTATGCTCTTTTCCAAACCCACAAATTTTCCATTGGTTTATTTTTCATTAAAATATTATGTGAGGTAATAAAAAGACAATTGATTTTATTTTTGTACCAGAGATCATTATTGGAGGCCCATCTTTTTCAACTGTTTTATTTTTGAAATGGTATTTGTTTCTTCGAAAAGGATGGTTGCTTGGAAGAAATCTGCGATGATAGTTGAAAAAAAGGTTTTTCCATTAAAACGAATAAACAAATTATTGTCTCTTATACAGTAAAAACATTATTTTAGACTATTTTAATTATAACTAGATAACATTTTATATGTTGGGAAGTCACTAATTGTCCACATCAATGCATCATTTAGTAGGAAGTTCTGTTTCATAGAAACATCATATGTACTGATACCATTACTCCACAGTGAATTCAACTCATCAATCAATGGTTTCAAATAAACATCGATCTTCTTTTTTGGATGAACTATATTTAATATGATCAGAAAGATATATGGCTCTTTCATCAACATCCATGGAGGTAAATTATACGGAGTTATAAAGTCAATCCAACATGAATACTGACTACTGTAAGAACTGAATGGACAAAAACCCCCAGTAAAAAGACCCATCGCACATTTTGACCTTCTAAAGAAAAATAAAAAATCAGTTTGTCAAAATGTATTCATAAATCACTATCAGAGGGATGATTAAAGTTTTTACGGGTTGCAATGTTGGGTTTATTCCACGACATCAATGATTCTATATTTCAAGACATAAAAAATGCTATAATTTAGGTGTGAGTAGAAAATATCCCAATTATTATACAGGGAAAAAATCCAGAATTCTATGGATGAGATTATTTTTACATTGATTTTCCACATGTAGGACAAATATCCAAGGACACATTTTCACCATAATATAAGATGCATTCATTTGAAAACGCATGAATCTTCTGATAACCAAGACCCAAATTACGAACTGGCCTCTTTCTCTTATAGAAATTTACAATAAACACATTTTCCTTCACATAGCAGTGATCTTTAACAAAGAAAATATTTGAAGAAAAACAATTATTCGACATTCCATTACCTGGTTTAATAAACCTAAAATTTTCAACTGCTTTAAACTTTCTCATGTTGCAACTATGATATAAGGAATCCTAATTGGACCTCAAAAACTTGTATAATTGAGATGGTTCCAACTCTGTAGTTAAATCAATATCATCCTAAGTTTGAGTTTATGAAAAGATGGACCTTCCACATTATGTACTAAATTTTAAAAATGTGCTGGCTTTGGAAGAAAATTATTAGTATATTCACTTGAACTGTGTTCACCATGTTGATACCAAAAAAAATAATCTAATTAAAAACCAAAATGCAATAAATGACCACTAATGTTGTGAAATGTGTTATACATCCTCAGAGTAAATTTTTTTACAAGGACACTTAATTATTCCTTCTAAAAAAATTTGAGTGTGATGATGTAAATGATAAGAATGCTTGGACAACCTCAATATATACAAGATTCAAACAAGCACCGTTTGGATTCCAACAATGATTTATCCAAGCCCGATCCTCTAATAATGACTATTTTCGACTTCCTTATTCCATAATTTTCAAAAAAATAGGAAATAATTAGTTATTTTGTATAATTAGATATAAAATAAACACTTTGTAAAAAATTGAATACAATTAAATTCTCTTTTCTACCAATTTATAATAATTTCTATTATTTTATACTTATTTATACCTTTTTTAAGGTTTTATACTAATTCACACTAATTTAAAAAATATATACTAATTAACACTAATTATTATTAGTTATAGGTATTTTGTTCTAATTATTGTTATTTAACGACAACATAATTTCCAATGGATTGGCAGAATCTCTTTTGCCCGATGAATCATCCCCTTGAAACATTCTGCAAATAAAATCACTATGAAAAGTATTCTCTGATGTTTGGATATACCTTTTCATATTCATGAGGATAGAGAGAATGAAGGCCTCACCGTACCGCTCTCTATGCACGTGCATATGAAAATTGATATTCATATGTTGGAGAATACATTTTATAGTGATTTTAGACAGATAAGTTCCAAGGAGATGAGTTCTAAGGAAAAAGAAACTCTTTTTTTCGGATAGCTCACCTCCTTGCAACTTCATATGACATAAATCAGTATAAAAAATCAACTTTGATGTACATCTGGATAGATCTTTCATACCGATTTCAGTGGGATAAATTTGCAAGGAGCTAAGGCATCGATCAAAAGAAATGCCACTAATCTGCTAGAAATTGCACCAGTTTATCAATGTACTCAAATTTATTGCAATTTTTTACTAATTGATTCTAATTATTACTAATTGTTACTAATTGTTACTAATTGTTACTAATTTATCTGATTTTTTTCTAATTGATATTAATTATTACTTATTGTTACTAATTGTTACTAATTAATCCTAATTACTCTTAATTAATCTTAATTAATCTTAATTAATTCCAATTATTAAAAATTAATCATAATAATTTTTAATTATACCCAAACAATACAAATTAATCCCAATTATTACGAATTTTTCATAATTAATTCAAATTATTCTAAATTATTACTAATTATTCCTAATTTTTACTACATAAACTTAATTATCACAAATTATTCCTAATTATTAGTAATTAATAATAATAATTACCAATTAGTCATGATTATTACTAATTAATCTAAATTATTACTAATTAATCCTATTTATTATTAATTAATCCTAATTATTACAAATTAATCCCAATTATTAATAATCAATCCTAATTATTACTAATTAATCCTAATTATTATAAATTAATGATAATTATTATCAATTAATTCAAATTATTCCTAATTAATCCTAATTAATACTAATTAATCTTAATTATTTCTAATTATTACTAATTTTTAGTAATTATTACAAATTTTTACTTATTATTACTAATTATTACAATTTATTACTAATTATTGATAATTGTTACAAATTAATCCAAATTATTACAAATTATTACAAATAATTATAATTTATTACTATATATGACAATTTAAAACCATTTATTACTATGAATTACCATTTATTACTAATTATTACCATATATTAATAATTATTACCATTTATTACTAATTGTTACCATTTATTACTAATTGTTACCGTTTATTACTAATTATTACCATTTATTACTAATGATCACCAATTATTAAAAATTATTACAAATTATTACAGTTTATTGCTAATTATTACAAATTATTAAAAATTATTACTATTTATTACTAATGATTAAAAATTATTACTAATTATTGCTATTTATAAGAAATTATTACTAATTATTACCATTTAATACTAATTTTTACCATTTTTTACTAATTATTACTAATTATTACTAATTATTACTAATTATTACCAATTATTACCAATTACAACAGTTTATTAGTATTTATTACAATTTATTACTAATTATTACTAATTATTATTAATTATTACAAATTATTAATAATTATTACAAATTAATACCAATTATTACAAATTATTACTAATTATTATCATTTACTACAAATTATTACCAATTATAACTAATTATTACATTTTATTACTAATTATTACCTTTATTACTATTTACCACCATTTATTACTTATTATTAACAATTCTTTTTAATTATTAATAATTATTTCAAATTATTACAAATTATTACAAATTATTACAATTAATTACAATATATTACTAATTATTACAATTTAATACAGACTCATACAATTTATTACTAATTATAACTAACTATAATTAATTTATACTAATTTATACTAATTATTATAGATTATTAGTAATCATTACAACTTATTACAACTTATTACTAATTATTATAAATTATTACAAAATATTACTAATTATTACAAATTATTAATAATAAACTCAATTTATTACTATTTATTACAATTTATTTCTAATTATTACCATTTATTATGAATTATTAATAATTATTACTAATTATTACAGTTTATTACTAATTATTCCAATTTATTTCTAATTTTTACTAACTATTACTAATTATTAAAATTTATTATGAATTATTACAATTTATCACAAATTATTACCATTCATAACAAATTATTACAATTTATTACCATTTATTACTAATTATTACTAATTATTATTAATTATTACTGATTATTAAAGTCAATTACTAATTATTACATTTTATTACTAATTATTACCATTTTGTACTAATTATTACGATTTATTACTAATTATTACGATTTATTACATATTATTACTAATTATTACGATATATTACAAATTATTATGATTTATTACTAATTGTTAAAATTTATTACTAATTATTAATATTTATTACTAATTATTACAATTTATTACTAATTACAGAAAATTATTACAAATTAATCATAATTATTACAAATTAATCGTAATTATTACAAATTAATCATAATTATTGATAATTAACACTAATTATTAATAAATATATCTAATTTTTAAAAATAATGGCTAATTATAAAAAAGTAATAATAATTAATAATAATTATTTTTAAATATCAAGTAGAAGGAATTATTCATAAAATTAAATAGTGAAAAAAGCTAATTCTAATTGAATTTAATTGCATCTAACTAACAAAAATTAGGAATAATTTAGAATAAAATAAATCAACTAAACAATAAAAAATAGATAAATATCTTGAAACTAATGCTTTGAGAGTATAAAAGCAAAGGATTATGCCACAATTTAAAAGGTTAAACTATGAAAAATTTTAGACGAAAATTTGTTCGAGGAGATAAATATAGAAGTGAAGAAAGAAGTAGAATGAGAGGAAAAATAGATGAGGGTATATATAGGTTAGATTATTTGTGACCGTCTTACCGTCACAAATAGTTGTATTTGTGATGGGACCCATTGCAAATGTCCACTGTCCGCATTAATTAATATCCATCAAAAAAAATATTTGCGACGGGACCCGTCACAAATGTCTCACTGTCGACACAATATTTGCGATATGATACTTTTCCTGCTTGAAATAGTAAAAACTGCTGCCGAGCATTTGGGACGGGAATAGGGAACATGTCCCAAATTCCCTCCCCGCGCTTTAGAGCGCATTCATACCAAACATTTTGTGAGGGGTCCTTACTTACCCATGAAGAAAACTTATTATTTGTGATGGGACAATGGGACCATCGCAAATAACCTGTCGCAAATGACCATTTTTCAGGTATTTAAGGGATTCCTCTTTTTAATGTTTTATGTTTTCCTAGGCTTTATGTTTTTCTTCAGGACCTATATCCAATTCGACACAAAATGACCCCAAAAAATAATTAAAGTAGAAAAGGATTGATGGGTGATAGAATAGACCACACATCATTTATGGATGCATATCTAGGCATAAATAAGTTTAAATTAGGTTATTCCTGTTCTAATAAATGTAGGACTCAATTCTTCATCATAAAAGAAAATTTCATAGAGAAATTGGATCATTAAGGTAACCTTTTCATGCGCCCAAATGGAGGCATTTGAAGAGTCTCCTCATCCAGAAAAGTGTACATCAATAATTTAGTAATAACATCCTCTAAACATGTGAAAATTAATTGAAAATTTTAGGCTCTATATCCAACTTCATTTAAAAAAACATTTATGAAGACACCATGGGGATATTTTGAGGTCTTGTGGGAAGAACTGAAGAAAAATATCGATAAAAGAATTCTAGAGAAGAAACTTATTGTTCTTCCTTTCCACTTTTTTCTGTCTTTTTAGTTTTTTTATTTTATTATTATCCCCCTTCTTCATGGATTCCCTAAATATGAAGGGGTAATCTTCTCTTTTATTGGGGGACGAAGATGTTTTCTCTTTTGTAGTGTTTAAGTTCATGCACTTAACTTTATGGAATATTTTCTATCTTCTGCAAATCCGGTTTCAATTTCTAATAACGGTTTTTCATTATCAAGTATGATTGTATTTTATTTTAGATTCTGTTGTTATTGTTTTCTTAGTAAATGATTAATTTCTCCATCTCCTATGTTATGGTCGATATACGATGGAATAGATCATGGATTAGTGGTGAAGTACTTGGTGATTGTCAATACTTGTGGGAGAGGTAGTGGATATTTTTGATTGTTTGTGATAAGCACGACCCTATCAAGAATTTCCAAAGTCAGTTGAGAGTATTCGCTGTAACCCTTTCACATATAGTAAGGAGTTTATATTGATCTAATATATTGGAAATGTTTTCTCTCACCATCACTATTTGAAAAAGGGAGTGAGAAGAAGAGATCTTGGAATCTCACTTTAACCAGCTTAGTTAAAGAGAATTGGATAAATTAAAACTTTGATTGAGTTGAAATTAGAATACCGATATTGAACTGATCCCCAAATTCATATCACTATTTTCGATATTTTTCTTTGTCAATTTTTTTTTCAATATTTTCTTCATCTCTTTCATTTGTTTTGTTATTTTATTTTTTTCTAAATTAAACAATTTCAAAAACCGTCTCCAGTTCTTTCTCAATTTTTAATGTGATAGCTTGATTATTGTGCACTCCTCTCTGGATAGAAACAAGGTAAACCACTTTCCAAGATTTTAAATTATGAAATATATGTTTTTCTCACACTCCATGATAGGTACATGTCAAAACTTGGCTTTGTTTCCAAGGAAGTAGTGCCAACATTTTTTCTCGATCATTCATTTCACTTTTCTTTTTTTCTCTTCAAAATTGCATGACTTGAACCTTAATCACTATTGGATTCCCCCCTAGATCAAGAAATTGAAATAAAATTATTGAATATACATAGAAACATTAATTTTCAATCTGAACTTTTGTATATTTCTCTTAGAGACTCGAGTGAAACATCAAGTGTTCTCTCTAAGCCTATCATCATGGATGGAAATCAAAATTAAAGATTCAGAGATCTTTATGAACCACAATTTTTTAAGGAAAAGAATAAACTTATCATACATGTGTTACAAAATGATTTGGTTATGAAACCTAATATGATCACATTACATACAAAGTATCATGGATTCATATGTGAATATCCAAACAAATATATTGAAGAGTTCACACATGTCTGCTCTACTTTTAGACCTTGTGAAGTTGGTGAGGAATAGGTAAAGTGTAAGGCCATCCCATTTTCAATGGAAGTAGATTCAAATAAATTTTTTATGTTTTACAACCCATATATGTGAATTATTTTAATTCTATGGTAATATGCTTAATGCAATAATTCTCCCCCACCTCCAGAAGTACAACCAACAGAAAAGAGGTCTATACTATCATACAATCATATGGAAAACCCCTTTATGAGTATTGGAATTAATTTAAAATTCTATGTTCTAAATTCCAACATCAAAACATTTAATAACATCACATTCATGTCTTTGTCAATAAAGGATTACTAGATAATAATAAAATCCCATTTAATGCATCATTTGGAGGAGCATTGATTGACAAATCACTAGAAGAATCCATGGGCCTGATTTAGAAGATTTCCAAAAACGTGTAATAATTTTTCATAATAGGTACTGTAAGTAGAGGGATTAACGAGGTAAAAACTTTTTATCTATCACCTTTATGGGAAACTAATCTTGGGTTGATAACTAGTATGGTTAGAAATAAGGCCCTGAAGCAAGTGAGTGACAATCAAGAATGAGATATGGTATGTGGTTTATGCTCATCACCTAATCATTTCACTGACTAATGTGCTAAAATATGGGGAATTAAAACATGTGAGGAATACTTTTATCCAAGTAAGTTCTAGCAAAATTGAGGTTGGAGAGATATTAACCTTGTTCAACATGTCTTTAAAAATTACCAGAATCATGTAATACCCCATACCAAAACCAATTCAAAAACCATCCCCCATTCCAATAATAATTCCAAAACCCATCAACATTTCAATAAAATAAATATTATAAACCATCTTCACCCCACAAACCACAAACTTTTCCAAGACCCTATGCTCAAATATCCACCATCACACAACCTTCTATGGACCAACTGCAATCTAAGTATGATGACCTAGAAGACAAGGTTGATAAGATGAAAACAGTATGGATTTTTTTTCAAATCATGTCAAAAGTCCCAAGAAAAAGTCCTTCCCAGACAATCTCAAACACAAAAGAAAATTTCATTATGATAAAACCAAGGAGTGTAAAAGAAATCTCACCACTAGTATCCCATGAACCTAAAACAAAATCAACTAGGTTGGGGGGAAATTAAGTTGTAAATTCTGAAAATTATGTGAAAATGCACCTTGAAGAAGAGAAGAAAGTGGAGGAGGGGAAGGATTGGGTGAGGAGGAAGATAAAATAATCTAAATTAAAAAGGAAATAAAGGGATAATAATGATTGAACCCATCTATTTCCATCAAGGATGATTGAATCAAAGAGATTTTTGGAAGAATAAATTTTGGAAGAAATTATGGATACCTTCCAAAATGTGTGAATTAAAATTCCCCATCTAGAATCAATCAAACAAATTCATAATTATGCTAAATTTTTAAAGTATCATTAAACCAATAAGAGGAGACTTCAAGGGAATGAAAGGATAAAATTGGGAATAAGTGTCTCAACTTTTATGACACCACAATTTCTAACACAATTTCATGATCCAGGGATGTTTTCCATTCCATGCACCATTATTTTTTAAATTTTTATAATTCATTGTGAGATCTAGATGATGGAATTAATGTATTTCCTCACTCAGTATACACTTCATTACATATGGAAGACTTGAATCCCACTTGAGTGGTGGTCCATCATGAAAATATATCCACAGTCTTCCAAACAGTAGTTCTAGAGGATGTCTATATAAATTTCAAAGATCTCTTGTTACAACTAACATATATGTGTTGAATAAGGAAGAAAAGAGGTTTACATCACACACAAATCATTTTTGGGAGACCACTGTTGAATATTTCCAAAACCATCATTAATGTCCACAAAGAGACCCTCACCATGGTGTTTTTAGAGAGCACAATCCGCTTCAATATTTTTTGAATCCATGAGGCACCCATAAAATTATTGCTAACTATTTTCACTATCCCATGATGTTGGTACTAAAACCAATAAATAATCATCCATATTTCATTAATTCTTATCCTTTGGAGAGATTTTTTCAATTGAAAATATCACTGAACATATGGAAACTGAAAATATTGGATATTCTGATTTTAGGTGGGAGAAGAGGTAGAGTTTGATTTCATTGACGATTTGTTAAATGAGGAGGAAGTTTATAATGATTATTATGTGTATGAAGTCGAACCATTGGATGTGGGGAATTTTTGTTCAGTTTCATCCTGTGAGCATCCCCTAGAATAGAATTAAAACCAACCCACACTGACTTGAAATATGTGTACCATATGGAGGGTGAGAAATTTCTAGTGATAATTGCTATTATTTTATCTTAAAACCAATAAAAATCATTGATTAATCTTTTTGAGAGAGAATTTATTGGCAATAGGGTGTAACATATTTGATATACCTGAAATAAAATTAAAAATATGCTAACATAGAATTTTTATTGAGTGAGTTTTCAAACCTATTAGAAAGCCCCAAAGGAGGATGAATCCCACCATGATAGAAGTTGTGAGGAAGAATATTGAGAATCTCTTATCATATGGGATCATCTATACCATATCAAGATCACATCGGGTTCGACCAATTCATGTAGTTCCAAAGAAAATTCACCTAACCACTGTGAAGGATGAAAATAACAAATTAATCACTATAAGAATTTAGAATAGATGGAGTGTGTGCATTGGTTTAAGGAAGTTGTATCAGGTCACTAAGAAGTATCATTTAACCATTCCCTTCCTTGACCATATGTTAGATATATTGGAAGGGAGAACTCATCGTTTCTTTTTGTATGTATTTCTAGGTTATTTTTAGGTACCCATTACTCCCGATGATCAATAGAAGATAACATTTACATATCCTTTCGACACTTTTTTATATAAAATAATGTCATTTGGATTATGATATAATCTAGGAATATTTTAGAGGTGCATGGTAATTATATTTTCCAACCAAAATAGATATTTATTCAAATTTTTATTAGATAATTTCACAGTTTTTTGAAATTTCATTAACCATTGATTGAAAAATCTGGAAAATGATTCAAAAACCATCATTGCAAATAATCATGTATTAAATTTTTAAATGTCTCATTTCATGGTTGAGAGTGGAATTTTACTTGGGATTTTCATTTAAAAAGGCATTGAAGTGGATAAATCATAAATTTAAGTGATAAATTCATTTCCTTACCTGACTTTTGTGAAACATGTTAGATCATTTTTAGGACATGTATGATTTCACATGAGGTTTATCAAATATTTTAGTAATATTTCCCTACCTCTATCTATATCAATTTTTAAAGAATCTGTTTTTTATTTCAATTTTGTGTTTAGGGAATCCATTGAGAGTTGAAGAGGAGATTCGTTACCCCACCTTTGATGAAACCTCTAAATTGGGAAGGACCATTTGAACTACTTTGTGATACTTTAAACCAAGCAGCAGGAGCAGTCATTTTTCAGAAAATTGAAGAAAAGAAAAAAATCATTTTCTATGAATCAAGAAACTTAGATGAGCATAAATTCACATACACAACCATAGTAGAGTAGTTTTAGTAGTTTTTTTAAAATGATTTAGATATTATCTGCTTGAAACTAATGTAACATTGTTTTCAAATAATGTAGCACTTAAGTGATTGATGAAGAAAGATAAAAATAAATAGAGTCTAGTGAGATGGATTTTAGAGATACATGTGTTCAGAATAGAAATCAAGGGAAAGAATGGATTTGAGAAAAATTTGTTTATTCATTTAAGTAGCGTGCCCAACACTACTAAACATGGAATTATAGAAAAAGAACAATTGAATGATCACCTTCCAGGAGAGAATTTATACCCAGTTTAAGGAGAAGTTGTTTTTTTGTCATGGTCAATTATCTAGAAACATCTCAATTCCCATATCATTTCAATTATCACAAAATTCTCAAACAGAAATCTGAATCTAGATATTACAATTGGGATGATTCATCTATTTAAAAGTTTTTCAATGACCAAGTGATAAGAATATGTTTTCTTGAGAGTGAAATAGGTTCTCTCATTGTTTTTCCCAATATATCTTGTGGGTTCCACTTTTATTCTCAAAGGAAAACTATTATGTTTTTATAATATCAAATTTAATGGCCCATAATATTTAAATATGATCATGAATTTTTTTAAAGGTGTCAAAAATGTCTATTTTATAGAAAAATTTCAATGAAACAAGAAATACTCTAACAACCACTTAATATTTTCTGATATTTATGAAGACCAAGGGATAAATTTTATGGATCCTTCACAATTTAATTTGAAATTATTATATCTTTCTTGTCGTTGATTATGTTTCCAAATAGGTGGAAGCAAAGGCCACCAGGGATGATGATGCTAATGTTGTTTTTGATTTTGTTAGGGATAACATACTTGGTTGTTTTGGAGTTCCTAAATCCATAATAAGTGGTCAAGGGACACACTTCTTCAATGTGATAATGGTGGATTTTTTTGTAGAAGTATGTGATGCATCATAAAACATCAACTGCAGGTTCTAGGAGTAGAAAAATCACTTGGATTGGTGTACCCAACATTAATTTTCTTATTAGCAACAATCAATCCGAGATCCATCATGATGATAAAACACCAGATCTATGGAATAGAACAAAGAACAAATGAAATGAGTGGAATTCCAAAACCCTATAGAGGATCATAAAATATTTGTTATAATTAATTTAATTAAAAGACAAGAATTTCCTTAATGGAATTCTCTCTTTGTTGATGTTTCCGGTCATGATCCAATGTTATCCGTCGTTGTGTTGTAAAATCCAAGTGTCGGCCTCCTCTAGCAGTGATCCACACATGATCCACGTATCTCTAGATGTTGCATAAGGAATCTCTAGGTGCTATCATAGAAGAGCCTTCGCTTGTGATTTTCGCCATCAATATACTTGAGAGTCGCTTTCAAAGCACTCTCCTTGATCTGTTGGAGGAGGATCTCTCTTGTAACATGAGATAATTATTAGAGGAAAATAATTATCTCTTGGATTGAGAAATTTATCTTGATTATTGGTACACAACCACATATAATGGATAGATCTCATGAATAAAATATAATTGGGATTTTAATTACTTTGAATAATAAAATTAATAAATTACCCAAAAGCATTTATTCATTTCATTTAATTCATAGTAATACCCCATGTCTAATAATAAATGTTGACTATTATTATCACTTGAAATGCACCTAGAGAATTACACATAACATTATTTAATTAAAAAAATAAAATTATTTCTCACAAATCTCTTGAAAAACTACACATCATGTATATTAATATACATGACATGTAATTTTGTTTTTCCATTTTCTTTATTTCCTCCACCTCATTTATTAGACCATGAATAATGACTAATTATTTATTAAAAAATATCACTGCATTATTCGCTAATAAATATATTATTTCACCAACAATATATTCTCTTGAATAACTAGTGTTGAAATAAATGTGTTTAGGCATCCTTGAATAATTATTAAACAACAATGGGAATAATACTTATTGAACTTATTTAATGAATATTTAACTGAGGTACATGGAGAAACTTAGTGTGTGACCATCTAGGAATATTTCGCGGTGACATAAGGTGGATCCTGACTAATGTCCAAGGTTATAATCTAGTAACATGCCAAGGCACCCATTGGGAAAGAAGTTAATGCCACAATGACGTGTCACCTCCTGTGAATACATTCTGTGTAATGTAATCCCATTGTCATTATATCTTGAATCAAGTGGGTTTCATATTAGTGACATCAACCCATGTGCTTGATTATTCATTCTTTGACTTTTTGAAATTGAACTCTCCCATTCCTCACCATGGAAATATATTTATTCATGATATATAAATTCCATCAAAGGGCCTGAGATATCTACTTCCATTATGGATCAAAAGAGACAAATACTATCTCACATTATCTATTAATGTAGTATTACTCATGACACACACAATATGTCCTAAATTGAAATGAACAACATTTCTTTATAGTTTGCATCAATACATCTAAGTGAGTGAGTTGTAATAGCCACTAATAATAATATTAATGTCTAAGGACCAATAAACACATATGCAGATTGGAATATGCAATGAAATTATTAAATGTCGATTTCTTACTGGAGGGGCTTGTTCTCATAATATCCTCCTTGATATTACTAAGGATGAACACCATGAGAAGGTGCCTAAAAGTTTTATGAGTCCTCAACCTTAATGGCAAGGATTATTTGTGTCCCTCAAATAACAACATCCAACCAAAGAAAATATATTCAAGAATAGTGTTTTGGAACATCCGGGTTCTCATCATAGAAGGGATCCACCATGATCCTTTGGTGAAACAGATATCCTTAGGAAATTATCACATGCATTATCACACCGAAGAAGAATCAAGATATGAAACAGTATTTATTAATGAATAAAGTACAAAGCATTTGGTTCTTGGAAACAAACTCAAACAGACTCTCACTTGGACTAGAGCCAACTGCTAAGAACATTTAACCCTCTAGCTCTCACATGATATTCATGATTATGTTGAGATAGCCCTATAATCATGGGTTCCACTATGTTATCCTCTGTGGACACTCATCTCACTGAAAATTAATCCCTTTGATATAAATCCCTCAAGAAGTGATTGTCATTACCCGTCCTCGGGGCTCGTGCCGTGACTACCCCAAGCCCGCCTTCCATAGGCCAGGGGCTGGCGACTAGCACCAAGGCGTAAATCCCAACAAAAGGGAAGGCATTGCCTTTGAAAAGTACACAAGCACCACAGAGTAAGCAAGCGGAAAATTAAACACTAAGTAAAACTGTAACAAGCTGTGCTAAAAGTAAAAGGGGCCGTAAATACAAGCCCAACTGTAAAGTACAACTGAAAGGGAAAAACAACAACTGTAAAGAAAAGTCACAGCGTCGAGCCGTCCTCTGAAGGTCCCACCTGAAGGGTGGGTACAGATAGCCTCCACAGCTCCTCAGTCCAGCCGTCCGCTCTGAGTACGTCCCGCCCAGTGGTCCACCTCTAGGTACCGTCCTGCTCCGAAAGCCTCAACCACGATCAGCGCTGCCCGTCGTCTGCAACCAACACCACGAAGTGCGGGCAAAGCCCGTGCAGGGGTGAGTATAAGCTACTCAGTAGGGACCCCGAGACCCCCGAAGGTCTCCCTAAATCCACAAAGTATAATCCACAAAGGAAAGATACAATCACGAAGTAACATCTGACACGGCTTAGGTATATGCCCATACATATACCTAAGTCATCAATTTCCGTTCGGCTCCAATGTTCGAGCCCAAGCACAACCCAGTCCACACAGGAAAGAAAAACGTATACCCACACAGGATAGCACAACACAATCCACAAAGGATAGTAAACAGTAAATCCACACAAGATAGCTCAACACAATCCACAAAGGAGAGTAAACCGTAAATCCACACAGGATAGCTCAACACAATCCACAAAGGAGAGTAAACAGTAAATCCACACAGGATAGCTCAACACAATCCACAAAGGAGAGTAACTCAAGATTCAGCTCACACAGGTATACTTCTTCGGATGACGATAAAGATGATCACTGATCTATCTAAGTCGTCGGACCCACAAAGGATCGATAGGTAACTAACCCCCGAAAGACCCACACAAGATCGGGCCCACACAAGACATGTAGGCGCTGGCTCACACAGAACCGCTGAGCGCTGACCCACACAGGATCGGACCCACACAGGATCGGTCCCACACAGGACCTGTAGCACTGATCCACGTAGGATCGCTGAGTGCAGTAGTCGTCACAGTCCACTGAGGATCTCTGCACAGTCGTTGCCGCAGTCCACTGAGGATCTCTTCACGGTCGTCGCTGTCGAAGTAGCAATCGCAGCCAGCACTAGGGTTCCCGCACACAGTAAGCTCGTTCGGGAGGGTTCGCTCCACGAGCCGAGAGGCTGATACATCAACTGACACAAAGTCCGAGGTTGATGTATCCAAAAGTTCTGTATCGTCAACAAGAACTCAACGTCGCAGACGGCGCGTCAATCGGACGCCCGGTCTGAGAGATATTGGCTTTTTCGTCCTAGGGGCCCGGTTAGTTTTTAAGGCAAAACCAACCCGACCGTACTCCACCTGCGTCCAAACCTCGGGCGGAGTGAGCCAAAAGATCCGTCTCACTTAGAGGAATTCAACAATGTCGATGGCATGTCAATCGGACGTCCGTAGCTCAAGATACGAGTGTTTTTGCTCCGAGGGCCCGATTGGTTTCGTGTACGAACCAACCCGGCCGAACCCAAAGTACTCTGAAACCTTGAGTGCGATATACCGAAACGACCGTCTCAATCCAAGGATCGCGTTTCCGCTGACGGAGAGTCGTTTGGAGGTCCGTAGATCAAGATACGAGCATTTGACCGAAAACGGTCCGAAGACGGGGGGTCCGGGCCCGGGCCGACCCGGCCCACCCCCCCTGGGTCGGCCGAACCCGGTCCGACCCGGTCGGACCGGTCTGACTCGGCCAGCCCGGCCCGGCTCGGCCGAGCGGCCGAGCGACGCGGGGGGGAGCCGCCGCCCCCGCGTGACACCCCCGCGGCACCCGCGGGGTGTCGCCCTGGACAACCCGAGCGACGTGGGGGGAGCCGCCGCCCCCGCGTGACAACCCCGCGACACCCGCGGGGTGTCGCCCTGGAAGCCGGACCCGCGCGACCGCGTTTCCGTTGGCCGCCGCCGCCGCAGCTTCAGCCGCGGCGACCTCGTCCGGCGGCGCACCGGGGCGCCGCCGCTCCCGGCTGCCGGTGCCGCCGCGCCAGCGACCCGTGCCGGTGTCCCTCGCCGGTGACCCGCGCCGCCAGCGTGTTCCGCGGGCCACCGGAATCGCTCCGGTGGTCCGATTCTGTTCCCGTCTGCGCCGCTGCTCCTCCTAGGACTCGTTCTTCAATGCGGAACCACCAAATTTCCATTGCGGAACGTTCCGTCGTCGCCCGTCAAATCCGCACATCAACGAAGAACGACGGAGGGTTGTCGGGCCGTGTTCGTTTGGCCCGCACGCTCCGCGTTAGAGATAAACAACGGGAGAAACAAAATTCAACACATGAATTCAACAATTTTAATAAATTAAAATTGTTCTTATTGTCCGGTTCTTTACTTTTAAAAGGAACGATCACGGGAAAAACGAATAAATTCACAACAACCCCTACCTCGTAGTCGTCGTCGTAAGCACGTTCTTCTCGGATTGTTCGTCGCGGAAAGAGGGGATCGTCGCATCGTCGCGGAAGGGCATCGCGTCGCCGCGGAATCCGGCGTTGAGTCGACGAACTCAACGGACCAAGAAACAACAGATTTAATTTAAGTATATAAAATTAAATCCGTGTTTTGTAAAAAAAAACACAAGGAAGATTTAAGAGAAACTGAGAGTCTCTTACCTCAAACAGCAGATCAAAGATTCATTGCAGAGGAAGAGACGTCGCATAAGAACATTGCAGGAAGGGAACGTCGGCGTCGCAGAACACGGCGTCGCGTCGTCGACTTCCACGGGTTCGGCATTCTTCTTCGGAGGCCGGCGTTCTTCGCGTTCTTTACGTTCTTCGCGTTCTTCGCGAAGGAGGTTGAAGGTTCAAAAACTCTTACAAAACCTCTCAATGAGTAATCCTCCAAAAAGACTTGTTGGTCTTATTTTATTATTACGCCAACAAATGAAAAAGGTAAGTAATGACCCATCAATTCGTTGTATTAATTCAACGAAAGTAACAGCTCATTTAATTCATGAAATAAACTGCCCAATTAAATGGTCTGTTAAGAATTTAAGAAAACGCGTCAGTTGACTTTCATAATGAAGGGTTTTCGCGGGTGTGCTACTTAGCGGAAAGAAACGGCGGGGATCGTGCGGGCCCCACCTCACAAATATCCTACCAAGGGGGTAGGATATTTCTGGATAGCACCCTATCCATTTCAACTCAGTTTACGCCACTTTTAAGTGGATTCAAGTGGCTTCCAAGTGGCTTAAGTGAAATAAAATAAAGTTGTCGTAAAATTATTTTATTTCTTAACTTTAAGCCTGAAAATTAAAAACCACACCCGAGCAAACGCAACTCCGGAAGAGGCGTTTCTAAGAGAATACCGGCACTGCGATTTCATCGATGCCCTAAGAATTCGATTCCGGGCACCGGTTCAAAAGTTAGAAAAGTCCGCTCGTCCGTTCACTGAACGTACCCGAGCGAAACTTCAGAAAATGATTCCGGGCACACCGGGCCTCGGAATCAGGTGCTGTCAGAAACTACACTCTTGTAAAATTCAAAGAAAAATAATAAAAAAATTTCCTTGAAATTTACGGGTCTTTACCATGATACTAACAGAGAATGTGCTCTGTTCGTTGATGTGACCATGGTTATTTTGCAGAAGCAAACACAATATTATTATCACAATACAATGTTATAGGGTATTTACTTCTAGGCACCACATTGAGCTCCTAGACAATGTTATGAATCAAGATGGATTCCTTGGATACATCAGAATCAGCTATATATTCGGACTCCACTGTCGAATCGGTGGGAACTGGTTACTTTGAACTCTTCTAAGTCATATCCCCTCTATTGAGACAAAACAATATCCTGGTTTCAAATTTAGACATTCATAATCTGTATAAAAGCTAGTATCAGCATACCCTATGATTATAATGTCCACATCTCCTCCATATTCCAAGAAAAAATCCTTAGTTCTTCTCAGATACGTAAGGATAGACTTAACAAAAAACCAATGATGTTCTCATAGATCTACTTGATTTCTTCCTACCATGCTCAGTAAATAGGAATTATCAATCATGGTACATAACATTACATACATGATGGATCCTATTGCCAAAGCGTCTGAGATATTACTCATCCTATATTTCTCTTGTTGTGTCTAAGGAAACAATATCTTAGAAGTATCTAGGCCATGTGACACTGGAATCAATCCTCTCTTGGATTGATTCATACAAAATCTCTTTAGTATCTTGTTAATGTGTGTACCCTGACTTAGTTCAAGAAACCTCTAGGATCTATCATGAATTATCTTGATTCATAGAATGTAGGCTACTTCACCCAAGTCCTTAATGGAGAAAAACTTGTTCAACCAGTCTTTAACAGACTGTAAAACTCATACATCGTTTCCAATGAGTAATATATCCTCTACATATACTACTAGGATAATGACCACATTCCCATTAAACCACTTATAAACACATGACCCAAATTCGTTATTAATGAAATCAAATTCATTTTTGGATTCCTCAAATCAAATTTTCCACGACTTGATTGATTTATTTAATCCATAGAAGCATTTATTCTACTTGAAAACCTATTTGGATTCACTAGGTGTCACAAACACTTCTGATTGTTTCATATAGACATCTTCTTGAAGGTTCCCATTAAGGAATGATTTTTTTACATACATTTTCCAAATCCCACAGACATGGAAAGCTACTATGGAAAGTATGATTCTTATGGATATAAACATATAAATTAGTGATAAGGTTTCATCATAGTCAATTCCTTGATGCTGTCTGAATCCTGTAACCACTAGCCTTGCTTTATAGGTGCTAACTTGACCTTCCATGTCCATCTTTCTCTTGAATACCCATTTTCATCCAATAGTATTTAGATCAACTAGATCATCGACAAGAACCCATAATTAGTTCTGATATATGGAATCCATCTTATAATTTATAGCTTCCGTCCATCATGAATCTTATAAGCTCTCTACTACTTTATTATAGGAGAGAGGTTCATCATTTTCCAACAATAATGATTTACCATCCTCAGTGACTAGGAAACCAAATCTCTCTGTTTCCCTTACCTATCTTGAGCTCCTACATAGTACCTGTGTTTCTAGAACCTCTTCTATAGGGAATTTTGGAACTTATACCTGTACCAACACTAATGTATCTTGAGCATCAACTTCATTGATGTCAATATTTCTCCCACTACCCCTTTTGAGGATGTGCTCCCTCTCAAGAGTGATGGATTGCCTGATAACATTCACTTTCTTGTTTTAAGGGTTATATAGGTAACATCCTTTCATTTCCATGGGATATCCTATAAAGATATACCTTTTTCCCAGGAGTTCTAGTCTGTTTCCATATAAGTCCTTAACAAATGCCTCACATCCCCATACATGTGTGGCGACAAAATGGATTTCTTTCAATTTCATAACTCTGAGGGAATTCCATTTTTCGCCTTAGTTGGTACTCAGTTTAATGTGTATGCTATAGTGTGTAATTCATATCCCCAAAAGGATAATGGAAGATCTTCATGACTCATCATTGACCTCACCATGTCTAACAAGCCACTATTACTACTTTAACTAACACCATTCCACAGTGGTGTATAGGGAGGAGTGAGTTGAGATAGAATCCCAAACTTCAGTAAAAGGTCAATGAACTCTTGGTTTAGATATTATGCACCTTAATCCAATCGAATATTCTTTATCTTCTTACCAAGATGATTCTCTACTTCATTCTTTAATTAATTAAATTTCTATAAGGACTCTTACTTATACCTCATTAAGTATATATATCCATCTTTAAAAAAATCATCAGAAAAATTATTGAAGTAACAATATCCACCTCCATCTTCTACTAGAAATGGTCTACATAATTCCAAGTGCACCAATCCTAGAATATCTATGGCCCTTTCACCCTATCCACTGAAAATGTGGGTTGGTCATTTTACCTTGTAAATAAGAGTGAAATATATCAAGTGGTTTTGGCTTAGTAGAGGTTAAATAAAAATCTTGTCAAATCTTTGTCAAGCGCTTCTCATTTACATGACCATGATGGTGATGCCACAACTGGGTGTTATATGAGTCATGTGAGTTTGTTTCGTGCTCTATTTCAAAAACATTGTTTCATAATTTAATACATACCAACCATTATTTAAATGCGCCATACCATAACATATGTTATTCCTGTTAAAGAAACAACCCTTATTTAAAAACTTGAAAATAAATCCATCCATATCAAAAAATGATATAGAAATTATGTTTTTGGAACTCTAGGAACATAATAACAATAATTTAATACCTAAATCACCATAGATGGCAATGAGATATGGTAATTGCCAATGGATAACGCAACCAGCCTCACGCCATTGGAAGCTCGAAGATCCATCTATCCTCTGGAAATCTTTATAAATATACTTTGTTCCCACATTTGAATACAGATGTGATCCCCACATGATTTATCTAATACCCAATATGTATAAATGTAATGATTACACTCGATAACAAACACACCTTCAGTGTCCCCATGCTTCTGGGTAAAGTTTCTTTTCTAGTGGCCTTGCTTTCCACATGAAAAACATATAGTTTCCCATTCTTTTCCCTACCTCTAAATATTCCCCTTCATGGAGGGACAATGATCAGGGGCTTCATATCATTTATGAATCCTTTTCCAGTTTTCCTTTTCCTTCATCTTATTATTCACTTTTGGGACTATGGGTTTTTCATGCCCTATGTCCTTATCTACTTATTAAATTAAGGTCATAAGTTTCAATAGATTCTTCTATTTGTTTGTAAAGACCCGTAAATTTCAAGGAAACTTTTTTTTCTTAATTTTCTTTGGAATTTTACAAGAGTGCAGTTTCTGACGGCACCTGATTCCGAGGCCCGGTGTGCCCAGAATCATTTTCTGAAGTTTGGCTCGGGTACGTTCAGTGAACGGACGAGCGGGTTTTTCTAACTTTTAAACCGGTGCCCGAAATCGAATTCTGAGGGCACCGATGAAATCGCAGTGCCTGTATTTGCTTAGAAATGCCTCTTCCGGAGTTGTGTTTGCTCGGGTGTGGTTTTTAATTTTTGGGCTTAAAGTTAAGAAATAAAATAATTTTTCGACAACTTTATTTTATTTCACTTATGCCACTTGGAAGCCACTTGAAGCCACTTAAAATTGGCTTAAACTGAGTTGAATCGGATAGGGTACTATCCAAAAATATCCTACCCTCTTGGTAGGATATTTGTGAGGTGGGGCCCGCATGAGCCCCGCCGTTTCTTTCCGCTAAGTAACGCACCCACGAAAACCCGTCATTATGAATGTCAATTGACGCGTTTTCTTAAATCCTTAACGCACCATTTAATTGGGAGGTTTTATTCGTGAATTAAATGGACGGTTTCTTTCGTTGAATTAATTCAACGAATTGATGGGTCGTTACTTACCCTTTTTCGTTTGTTGGCGTAATAATAAAATAAGACCAACAAGTCTTTTTGGAGGATTACTCGTTGAGAGGTTTTGTCAGAGATTCTTGTGACTTCATCATCCCTCGCGAAGAACGCGAAGAACGCGAAGAACGCGAAGAACGCGAAGAACGCGAAGAACGCGAAGAACGCCGTCACCCTCGGAGTTAGACGACACTTCATCCGAGAGGTTCTTCCCCTCCCCGGTCTCCGATCACCAACTGCTTGAGGTAAGAGTCTCGGTTTTTCTTTTAATCTCCCTTGTGGTTTTTACCGAAACACAGATTTAATTATTTATAATTAAATCTGTTGTTTCTTGGTCCGTTGAGTTCGCCAACTCAACGACGGATTCCGCGACGACGCGATGCCCTTCCGCGACGACGCGACGATCCCCTCCTTCCGCGATGAACAAATCCGCGAAAAACGTGCGTACGATGATGACTACGAGGTAGGGGTTGTTGTGAATAATTCCTTTTTTTCTGTGTTGTTTCCATTCAAAATGAAAAACCCGATTCACAAAACAAATTTATTTCATTATAAATTATTTTCGGATATGTATTCATGTGTTGAATAAATCCTCCGTTGTTTTTATCTAACGCGGAGGGTGCGGGCCAAACGAACACGGCCCGGCAACCCTCCGCCGTTCTTTATTGTTGGGCGGATTTGACGGGCGACGACGGAACGTGCCGCAAAGGGAATTTGATGATTCCGCAATGAAGAATGAGTCCCGGGAGGAGCACCGACGCAGACGGGAACATAATCGGACCACCGGAGCGATTCCGGTGGCCCGCGGAACACGCCGGCGGCGCCCCGGCGCGCCGCCGGACGAGGTCACACCCCGCGGGTGTCGCGGGGTTGTCACGCGGGGGCGGCGGCTCCTCCCCGCGTTGCTCGGGTCGTCCAGGGCGACACCCCGCAGGTGCCGCGGGGGTGTCACGCGGGGGTGGCGGCTCCCCCCCCTCGTCGCTCCGCCGCCCGGCCGAGCCGGACTGTGCGGGCCGAGCCGGGCCGGTCCGACCGGTCGGGCCGACCGGCCGGGCCGCACCCTAGCCGGGCCGGATCGGGTCCGGCCGGGTCGGACCGGGTTCGGCCGACCCAGGGGGGGGTCGGGCCGGGTCGGCCCGGGCCCGGACCCCCCGTCTTCGGACCGTTTCGGTCAAATGCCCATATCTTGAGCTTCGGGCCTCCAAAAGACTCTCTGTCAGCGGAAACGTGATCCTTGGATCGAGGCGGTCGTTTCGGTATATCACACTCAAGGTTTCGGAATACTTTGAGTTCGGCCGGGTTGGTTCGTACACGAAACCAACCGGGCCCTCGGAGCGGAAACGCTCATATCATGAGCTACGGACGTCCGATCGACGTGTCATCGACTTCGTTGAATTACTCTTAATGAGACAGATCTTTTGGCATACTCCGCCCGAGGTTTGGACGCAGGTGGAGTACGGTCGGGTTTGTTTTGCCTTAAAAATCAACCGGGGCCCTCGGACGGAAAAACCAATAACTCTCAGACCGGCCGTCCGATTGACGCGTCGTCTGCGACGTTGAGTTCCTGTTGACGATACGGAACTTTTGGATACATCAACTTCGGAATTTGTGTCAGTTGATGTATCGGCCTTTTGGATCGTGGAGCGGACCCTCCCGAACGAGCTTGCTGTGTGCGGGAACCCTAGAGCTAGCTGCGACTGCTACTGCGACGACGACCGTGCATAGATCCTTAGTAGACTACGACGACGACCGTGCCGAGATCCTCAGTGGACTGCGGCGACCACCGTGCAGAGATCCTCAGTGGACTGCGACGACGACTGTGCAGAGATCCTCAGTGGACTGCGACGACTACTGCACTCAGCGATCCTACGTGGATCAGTGCTACAGGTCCTGTGTGGGCCCGATCCTGTGTGGGTCCGATCCTGTGTGGGTCAGCGCTCAGCGGTTCTGTGTGAGCCAGTGCCTACAGGTCCTGTGTGGGCCCGATCCTGTGTGGGTCTTGCGGGGGTTAGTTACCTATCGATCCTTTGTGGGTTCGACGACTTAGATGGATCAGTGATCATCTTTATCGTCATCCGAAGAAGTATACCTGTGTGAGTTATCATGTGTGGAATTACTGTTTACTCTCCTTTGTGGATTGTGTTGAGCTATCCTGTGTGGATTTACTGTTTACTCTCCCTTGTGGATTGTGTTGTGCTATTTCTGTGTGGGTTACGTTTTCTTTCCTGTGTGGAATGGGTTGTGCTTGGGCTCGGACGTTGGAGCCGAACGGGAATTGATGACTTAGGTATATGTATGGGCATATACCTAAGCCGTGTCAGATGTTACTTCGTGATTGTATCTTTCCTTTGTGTATTATCCTTTGTTGATTTCGGGAGACATTCAGGGGTCTCGGGGTCCCTACTGAGTAGCTTATACTCACCCCTGCACGGGCTATGCCCGCACTTCGTTGTGTTGGTTGCAGACGACAGACAACGCTGATCGTGGTGGGGGCGTGCGAAGCAGGACGATACCTGAAGGTGGACCACTGGGCGAGACGTACTCAGAGCGGACAGCTGGAACGAGGAGCTGTGGATGCTATCTATACCCACCCTCCAGGTGGGACTTCCAGAGGACGGCTTGACGCTGCGGCTTTTCCTTTCAGTTGCTGTTTTTCCTTTCAGTTGTACTTTACAATTGGGCATGTATTTCCGGCCCCTTTTACTTTCATCACAGCTTGTACAGTTTTTACGTAGTGTTTACTTTTCCGCTTGCTTACTCTGTGGTGCTTGTTTACTTTTCAAAGGCAATGCCTTCCCTTTTTACTGGGATTTATGCCTTGGTGCTAGTCTCCATCCCCTGGCCTATGGAAGGCGGGCTTGGGGTAGTCACGACACGGGCCCCGAGGACGGGTCGTGAAAAATTGGTATCAGAGGTGGTCGATTCTACTGCAGACTCTGATCTTTCTTCTATGTGAAGCAATAGTGTTTAGCGTATTGGGTGTGGTTATCAGGTCAGGGAGTCTAGTGTTGGTGCGGCGGCCGACGTATCCGTACACCAGGACCCTGACTTCTGATTTCCGACTTAATGCACGAAAACATTGATTGCATGTGTGTTTCAAGTTTTCTTTGTGATTACTTGTGTTGGCTCACCAGGTATACTGTTCTGACCGTGGCGCACTTGTTACCTTTTCCGGATGGCCCCACGACGGCAGCCAGCTAGGGTTCCGAGAGTAGAGCGCGACGACAGCCCACCGAGCGACGAGGCCTCGGTACAGGGCCTGTTGACAGCAGAGGCACCGGCGGTACCTTTACCCGCCGATCCCCCGATGCTTCCAGCGCCGATCGCTAACGATGCACGACGCCTCAGAGCTTTGCATGAGTTCCAGTGCCAGCGACCACCTAGGTTTCATGGGGAGACGGACCCCCAGGCATCCGAGGACTGGCTGGAGGCGGTCATCCGAGTTTTCAGGCTAGTGAGGACGCCAGCAGACCTCATGGTGATCCTCGCGGCGAGCCTACTGCATGCAGCAGCAGGACAATGGTGGAGATTGATGCTCCAGGTACACGATGAGGCCTCCCTCATATGGACGGACTACGAGATCCTCTTCCGCTCAGAGTTCGTCCCAGCCACCCTCCGTGCAGTGCACATTCAGGAGCTTCTTCAGCTGCGGCAGGGCAGCTTGACGGTCGCCCAGTACGCGTCGAGGTTCACCGATCTTTCTCGCTACTCGACCGACATGGTACGTGACCCCTTCTTCCGGGCCCGGACCTTCGAGCAGGGTTTGAGACACGAGATCAGGGCATCGCTGATCTCTCTCAGTATCCTGACCCAGGCAGGAGTGCTAGAGCGAGCCCTTCTGATCGAGAGCTTTCTGGCTGAGTCCAAAGCGAGACCTACCACAGGGCGGCAGGTAGCGGAGTCTTCGGCAGCAGGTAGCCGACGGATGACTCAGGGTTCCAGGCAGACCAGACCATCCGGAAGATGACCTCAGGACACTGGCTCAGCAGTGCGGGGCACACAGCGCGGGGCCAGTCTTCCGAGAGGCAGGCAGTCCTACGCGTGCGGCGGGCAGGGCCACATGGCTCGTGACTGCCCGACCCGCCGTACCAAGGAGCAGCAGATGGTGGAGGGGCCACCCAGGCAGAGGCAGAGAGTCGACCGTGGCGGTCCGCAGGGAGGAGGCGGATGAGGCAGAGGAGCTGGCCGAGCAGCAAGTGGTGGGCGACGCTTTGAGGCTCTATCACCACCACCACCAGGAGGTCCGCCCCGACCACAGGGAGGTGGCGGGCAGAGACAGGCACAGCTCCAGGCAGCAAAGGCCTACGACCACGGCACGCCAGAGATGATTTGAGGTACGATCTATGTCTATTCCACCCTTGCTGCAGTTCTTATAGACACAGGAGCGAGTCACTCTTTCATATCCATTTCCCTTGTTCGGTGCTCGGAGATTCCGACAGAGCCGTTGCCTCGATCCTTACAGCTAGAGACTCCTACGGGAGCAGACTCGACGATTACGCACTGGTGCCGGTAGTGTGAGATTACTCTAGGAGGCGAGAGCTTCAGCTGGGATCTTCTTGTAGCAGCGTTGAGGCCTTACGACGTCATCTTGGGCATGGATTGGTTATCTACAGTCCATGCTCAGATTGACTGTTTTAGGCGCAAGGTGCGATGTGTTCACAACGATGGGAGCATGTTCACCTTCACTGGGGAGAAGGGAGACATCACAGCACAGGATGGACTCACGCAGAGGAGAGGGAATCCCATCACTCATTAGTTGGCTAGACTCATCCTTGGAGCAGTTGACATGCGGAGTCCTAGTATTCTTGCAGTGGTGGATCAGTATGTGGACGTCATTCCCGATGACATTCCAGGGCTACCTCCTCGCAGAGAGGTAGACTTTTACATTTATATGTACCCCGGGACATCCCCGATATCCACTCCAGCATATCGGATGGCCCCCGCTGAGCTTCGAGAGCTACGGGTACAGTTGGAGGACTTGCAGGGCAAGGGGTTCATCCGACCCAGTGTTTCACCCTGGGCTTCGCCGATATTGTTCGCCAAGAAGGCAGACGGGAGCTTGCGACTGTGTGTCGACTATCATCGCCTGAACCAGGTGACAGTGAGGAACAAGTATCCGCTACCGAGGATTGATGACCTCTTCGATCAGCTCAAGGGAGCACGGCGGTTCTCAAAGATAGACCTCAGGTCAGGCTATCATCAGCTCAGAGTTCAAGACGAGGACGTGCAAAAGACGACCTTCAGGTGTCGGTATGGCCACTATGAGTTCTTGGTTATGCCTTTCGGAATAACCAACGCTCCAGCAGTGTTCATGAGCCTCATGAATAGGATCTTCCATCCATACCTCGATTGTTTTGTCGTGGTCTTCATCGACGACATTTTGGTGTACTCGACCATGGAGGAGGAGCATGCCTACCACTTGCGGGTTGTACTAGACACACTCCTAGAGAACCATATTTATGGAAAGCTCTTGAAGTGCCAGTTCTGGTTACGTGAGGTCCACTTCTTGGGGCACGTCATTTCTGAGGCAGGAGTTTCAGTGGATCCCGCGAAGAACGAGGCAGTGCTAGCTTGGGAGCCACCCAGGAGTGTGACAGAGGTGCGGAGTTTCTTGGGTCTAGCCGGATACTATCGGAGATTCGTGCCAGACTTCTCCAGAGTTGCGGCGCCACTATCAGCATTGATGAAGAAGGGGAAACCCTTCGTGTGGTCAGACAGATGTCAGCAGAGCTTCCAGGAGCTGAGACAGAGATTGACCAGTGCACCTATCTTGAGGTTGCCTGAGGAGGGAGTTGGATACGTAGTATACTGAGATGCATCAGGGACCGGACTCAGGTGTGTCCTGATGCAGGAGTGGGCCATGATTGCCTATGGATCACGTCAGTTGAGGCCGCATGAGCAGAACTACACTACCCATGACCTGGAGTTAGCAGCAGTGGTCTTCGCTCTGAAGACATGGCGGCACTATCTGATGGGCGAGCACTTTACAGTCTTTTCTGACCACCAGAGTCTCAGGTACATCTTCTCTCAGAAGGACCTGAACCTGAGACAGCGACGATGGCTCGAGTTCCTCCAGGACTATGACTTTGAGAAAGTCTATACTCCTGGGAAGGGGAACGTGGAAGCTGATGCCCTCAGCAGGAGGACGGGCATCCAGCTACTTGAGGAGGCGACAGAGCAGCTAGCCGCTTTGCAGATATCCTTCGTGGATAGAGACAGAGAATCCATCCTTCAGTCTCTCACCGTCTCTCCTCCACTTCTACAGCGGGTCAGAGAGGCTCAGCGTGGGGACGCTGACTGTGAGACACGGTGTGCACAAATATCCTCAAGACAGGCACCTGATGGTTTCTCCCTTGGAGCAGATCACGACGTCTTTTCAGAGGACGTACCCTGGTACCAGTCGCTTTACGAGAGGAGGTGCTGAGAGAGTTTCACACTTCTACTTTGGCGGTACATCCTGGAGTGGCGAAGATGTACCAGAACCTCAGACGACAGCACTGGTGGCCGGGCATGAAGAAGGCTGTGGCAGAGTTCATTTCATGGTTCCTCACCCGCCAGCAGGTGAAGGCAGAGCATCATGTACCAGCAGGCTTGGTACAAGCTTTGGAGGTCCCGGAGTGGAAGTGGGATGGCATATCTATGGACTTCGTGACTGGAATTCCACGCACTTCCAGAGGTCACGACTCCATTTGGGTTATTGTTGACCGACTCACCAAGTCATCACACTTCTTACCCATCCGAGAGCAGGGATCAGTGGAGAGCTTGGGGCGTCTCTACGTTCAGGAGATTTTACGGCTTCACGGTGTTCCATCAACTATCGTCTCCGATCGGGACGCTCGCATTACTTCCCGACTTTGGAAGGGGTTGCAGGAGGCGTTCGGGACGCGGCTACGTCTGAGCATTGCCTTTCACCCTTAGACGGATGGTTAGATGGAGAGGACCATTCAGACTCTCGAGGACATGCTCCGTGCATGTGTCCTCGACTTTGGTTGTAGCTGGGAGGACCACCTACCCTTGGTGGAGTTCGCGTACAACAACAGCTACCACTCCACCATCGGGATGGAACCATACGAGGCGTTGTACGGTAGGCCTTGCAGATCTCCTTTGTGCTGGACAGACCCTGGGGAGTCAGCACTTGTGGGACCAGAGATGGTCCGGGCCACGAAAGAGAAGGTCGAGGTCATCCAGGAGCGGATGAGGACAGCTCAGAGCCGGCAGAAGTCATATGCTGACAGGAGGCGGATGCCACTAGAGTTCGAGGATGGCGACCACGTCTTCTTACGGGTCTCACCTTGACGTGGTTTGCGGAGATTTGGTCGAGGCGGAAAGTTGTCTCCACGCTTCATCGGGCCTTTCCAGGTCCTCAGCAGGATTGGAGAGGTGGCTTATCGCCTGGCTCTACCACCTCAGTTGCACCGGGTGCATGACGTCTTCCACGTATCTCAGCTGAGGAGATACGTGCACGACCCAACGCACATCATTGACCATGGGGAGCTAGACGTAGATGATGGGGCGACTTTTGTGGAGGTCCCCGTGGAGATAGAGGATCGACAGGAGCGGGTCCTACGCAGGCGATCGATTCCTCTTGTGCACATCAAATGGCGGCACGGTAACCTCTAGGAGAGCACATGAGAGCGGGAGGCTCAGATGCGTGCTCAGTACCCACATTTGTTTCCCTAGTTTTTGATGTATCTTTACGGGGACGTAAAGCCCTGAGGTAGGAGTAATGTAGAGACCCGTAAATTTCAAGGAATTTTTTTTTCTTAATTTTCTTTGGAATTTTACAAGAGCGCAGTTTCTGACGGCACCTGATTCCGAGGCCCGGTGTTCCCGGAATCATTTTCCGATGTTTGGCTCGGGTACGTTCAGTGAACGGACGAGCGGGTTTTTCTAAATTTTGAACCGGTGCCCGGAATCGAATTCTGAGGGCACCGATGAAATCGCAGCACCAGTATTTGATTAGAAACGCCTCTTCCGGAGTTGCATTTGCTCGGGTGTGATTTTTAATTTTTGGGCTTAAAGTTAAGAAATAAAATAATTTTTCGACAACTTTATTATATTTCACTTAAGCCACTTGGAAGCCACTTGAAGCCACTTAAAAGCGGATTAAACTGAGTTGAACTGGATAGGGTACTATCCAGAAATATCCTAACCTCTTGGTAGGATATTTGTGAGGTGGGGCCCGCACGAGGCCCACTGTTTCTTTCCGCTAAGTAATGCACCCGCGAAAACCTGTCATTATGAAAGTCAACTGACACGTTTTCTTAAATCCTTAACGCACCATTTAATTGGGCAGTTTTCTTCGTGAATTAAATGGGCGGTTTCTTTCGTTGAATTAATTCAACGAATTGATGGGTCGTTACTTACCCTTTTTTGTTTGTTGGAGTAATAATAAAATAAGACCAACATGTCTTTTTGGAGGATTACTCGTTGAGAGGTTTTGTCAGAGATTCTTGTGCCTTCATCCGCCCTCGCGAAGAACACGAAGAACACGAAGAACGCGAAGAACGCCGTCACCCTCAGAGTTGGACGACGCTTCATCTGAGACGTTCTTCCCCGCCCCGGTCTCCGATCACCAACTGCTTGAGGTAAGAGTCTCGGTTTTTCTTTTAATCTCCCTTGTGGTTTTTAACGAAACACATATTTAATTATTTATAATTAAATCTGTTGTTTCTTGGTCTGTTGAGTTCACCGACTCAACGCTGGATTCCGCGATGACGCGACGCCCTTCCGCGACGACGCGACGATCCCCTCCTTCCGCGACGAACAAATCCACGAAGAACGTGCGTACGACGAAAACTACGAGGTAGGGGTTGTTGTGAATAATTCCTTTTTTTTTTCGTGTTGTTTTCGTTAAAAATGAAGAACCTGATTCATAAAAAAATTTTATTTCATTAAAAATTGTTTTCAGATATGTATTCATGTGTGGAATAAATCCTCCATTGTTTTTATCTAACGCGGAGGGTGCGGGCCAAACGAACACGTCCCGACAACCCTCCACCGTTCTTCGTTGTTGGGGGGATTTGACAGGCGACGATGGAACGTGCCACAATGGGAATTTGATGATTCCGCAGTGAAGAACGAGTCCCGGGAGAAGCACCGGCGCAGGCGGGAATAGAATCGGACCACCGGAGCGATTCCGGTGGCCAACGGACCCGTGGCCGCGCGGGTCCGGCTGTCCAGGGCGACACCCCGCGGGTGCCGCGGGGTTGTCACACGGGGCGGCGGCTCCCCCCCGCATCGCTCGGGTCGTCCAGGGCGACACCCCGCAGGTGCCGCGGGGGTGTCACGCGGGGGCGGCGGCTCCCCCCCGCGTCGCTCGGCCGCTCGGCCGAGCCGGGCTGGGCGGGCCGAGCCAGGCCGGTCCGACCGGCTGGGCCGCGCCCTGGCCGGGCCGGACCAGGTCCGGACGGGTCGGACCGGGTTCGTCCGACCCAGGGGGGTCGGGCCGGGTCGGCCCGGGCCCGGACCCCCCGTCTTTGGACCATTTCGGTCAAATGCCCGTATCTTGAGCTTCGGGCCTCCAAACGACTCACCGTCAGCGGAAACACGATCCTTGGATCGAGACAGTCGTTTCGATATATCGCACTCAAGGTTTCGCAATACTTTGTGTTCGGCCGGGTTGGTTCGTACATGAAACCAACCGGGGCCTCGAAGCGGAAACACTCATATCTTGAGCTACGGACGTCCGATCGACGTGCGGTCGACTTCGTTGAATTCATCTAAGTGAGACAGATCTTTTGGAATACTCCGCCCGAGGTTTGGATGCAGGTGGAGTACGGTCGGGTTAGTATTGCCTTAAATACCAACCGGGCCCCTCGGACGAAAAAGCCAATAACTCTCAGACCGGGCGTCCGATTGACGCGCCGTCTGCGACGTTGAGTTCCTGTTGACGATACGGAACTTTTGGATACATCAACTTCGGATTTTGTGTCAGCTGATGTATCGGACTCTCGGATCGTGGAGCGGACCCTCCCGAACGAGCTTGCTGTGTGCGGGAACCCTAGAGCTGGCTGCGACTGCTACTGCGACGACGACCGTGCAGAGATCCTCAGTGGACTGCGGCGACGACCGTGAAGAGATCCTCAGTGGACTGCGGCTACGACCGTGCAGAGATCCTCAGTGGACTGCGACGACGACTGTGCAGAGATCCTCAGTGGACTGCGACGACTACTGCACTCAGCGATCCTACGTGGATCAGTGCTAGAGGTCCTGTGTGGGCCCGATTCTATGTGGGTCCGATCCTATGTGGGTCAGCGCTCAGCGGTTCTGTGTGAGCCTGCGTCTACAGGTCCTGTCTGGGCCCGATCCGGTGTGGGTCTTGCGGGGATTAGTTACCTATCGATCCTTTGTGGGTCCGACGACTTAGATGGATAAGTGATCATCTTTATCGTCATCCGAAGAAGTATACCTGTGTGAGATATTCTGTGTGGAATTACTGTTTACTCTCCTTTGTGGATTGTGTTGAGCTATCCTGTGTGGATTTACTGTTTACTCTCCCTTGTGGATTGTGTTGTGCTATTTCTATGTGGGTTACATTTGCTTTCTTGTGTGGACTGGGTTGTTCTTGGGCTCGGACGTTGGAGCCGAACGGGAATTGATGACTTAGGTATATGTATGAGCATATACCTAAGCCGTGTCAGATGTTACTTCGTGATTTTATCTTTCCTTTGTGGATTATCCTTTGTGGATTTCGGGAGACCTTCGGGGGTCTTGGGGTCCCTACTGAGTAGCTTATACTCACCCCTGCACGGGCTATTCCCGCACTTCGTTGTGTTGGTTGCAGACGACGGACAACGCTGATCGTGGTGGGGACGTGCGAAGCAGGACGGTACCTGGAGGTGGACCACTGGGCGGGACTTACTCGGAGTGGACAGCTAGACCGAGGAGCTGTGGAGGCTATCTATACCCACCCTTTAGGTGGGACTTCCGGAGGACGGCTTGACGCTGCAGCTTTTCCTTTCAGTTTCTATTTTTCCTTTCAGTTGTACTTTACAGTTGGTCTTGTATTTCCAGCCCCTTTTACTTTCATCACAGCTTGTACAGTTTTTACTTAGTGTTTACTTTTCCGCTTGCTTACTCTATGGTGCTTGTTTACTTTTCAAAGGTAATGCCTTCCCTTTTTACTGGGATTTACGCCTTGGTGCTAGTCGCCGGCCCCTGGCCTATGGAAGGCGGGTTTGCGGTAGTCACGGCACGGGCCCCGAGGACGGGTCGTGACATTGTTGCTCATGTTTTATTTGACAATAAAGCTAGAGAAGTTCTTGGGAGGTGAAAACAGGATGAGATCTGTATGCAACTCATCTGGGAACTTAATCCCTAATATTTCTAGGAGTTCAATGTAGCCAATAAGCTTGAGTACATGAGGCCTAGCTGGTTCAGACTCTCCAAATTTAGTTGTGAAAAAAGAATTGCAGATCTCATATCTCTCATGTCTTGCCTTGTCTTCATAGATATTTTTAAGGCGAGACATCATGCTATATGTGTCCATGTTTTAATATAGCTTCAAGAGCTCATTGTACGTGGCTGATAGCATGAAACATTGGACATATATGGCATCATATATATGTTTTATATAGAGATATAGTTCCTCATCCATAGCCTCTTTTACAAGAACAACTGGAACGTGATCCTCTATCACATACAATTTACTCTCGTGGCGAAGGATGATGCGTAAACGCCTCTGCCATTCCTAGAAATTGGTGCCATTAAGAAGGTTTTCTTTATCAAGTATGGTTACAAATGATATGTTTGAATTTAGTTTTCTTTCTGTTACTACAAATTAATAAGATAAAAGATTTATTACTTTATCATGATAAAACTGAGACAAGTAAATAAATTAATACTTATTAGTGTCCCACTATTTTATCAAAATCCAATAGCCCTCACCATTGACTTTAGAATATTCTTTTTTCTTGAATAATATTTTTTCAATGATCCATATTTACCATCTCATTACCCCAATTAGGGCTAGTCAAGCAACATGAAAGGTTTCATCTAGGGATTCCAAATTCCAACTGCATTGTCTCATATATCCTTAATCCGTGGAGTGGACTCCCAAACCCCAACATTCTTTTATTTTGGATTTCCTCAACCTTTTCCTCTTGGTCACACCAAGTCCTGCTGTGGCAGTTGACCCTTAATGTTAACCAAGTCAATTAAACCTAAAAAATGAATTATAATTCCATAATAATTAAAAGAAACTCAAATAGGGTGGGCTAAGCACTTTGAACTATGGTTTGATTCTATCCAAGATTATGGAAGGCTACACCGACTTAATATTTTTCTAAGGGATTTTATCCTTATACATAAATTTTGATTTTAATATATTTGATTACATTAATTTTAATATTAATTTGGATATACTTAAGTGATTAACAATTTATACGATAATATTTACGCATAAGCCAGTCTGATTTTAGTTCTATCCTAAATGCTTGATTAATTTATTAATAATGTGATCGTGACAACACACCCACAATAAATAAACAATGAAACTGATGAAAATAAAATAAATGGTATGATCATGAGAATATTCTATTGGTTAGTTTATCTAGCGGTTGATAAACTAACCCAAGACCTAAGGGAGAAACACCTTGATCATTTTTGGGTTTGTGTTTACAGATTTCCACCTCTCCGCCTTCGTATTTCTTTGGACTGGTTTCACCTTTCCTCCTAACATAAGACACCTCTACTATTTTGGGAGATCAATCCATTACATATTATTTTATCTAACACAATAGTGATGGATAAAAGGGGTTTTACATAAAAGAAACCTTGGTCATGAAGAAACTACGTATTAATGAAGAGAAGGCTCACATTCCATAAAATTTTATTTAAATAAATAAATTAAAAGAAACAATCCACAAACAAAGGTCTTGGTCTAGCTCATGATCATCCACAAAGGCAACAATATTTACAATTAAATAAAATTGTCATTCAATTATTTAATCTTTATTGTTTATGTTAAATCGTGTTCTAATTAAATAATTTTCTTTAATTAATCAATCCTTTTATCTTAAACCCTTTTTTGAATTTCCTTGAGATTATCATCCATCATAATTTTAAACCAATAAATTCATTTAAAATTATCTTTGAACGTAAATTGAACCTTGGAGGAAACCCAGTGAATTCCATTTAATAACTACCCAAAGATTATAAATGAACATTTCAAATATGTTATATTAAAAACATATATATAAAACACCTATCATTTTTTTTCACCTTATATTTATGCCCACACCATGGTACAAATCTCATGGGTTTTTATAATATAATAATAAATTTTAATAAATATGTGTAATTTGGATGAGTACACGACATTTAGTTCTAACTACACAATGTTTACTATTGTTCCTCATCCATCAGAAGTACACGCCTCAGTATAGGATGTGTTGATGTACTTTGGAAATATTCAGAGTACATGGAATTTCCAATGTGCCATACATTGTGCATTGTCTGAATTACTTGGTATCTAACCAGGTAAGCCGTGTACATGGTACATGATCCAACCCTAACCTAATGGGGCTACACCCCGTGTCCTATGGGCCACACAGTGTGTGATCTAGAAAACAGGTGACACTTATTCCTGGTCGACACACAGAGTCATTTAAGACATAGATAGACTCCAACACAGAACATGTTTTTGGCAGACCAGTCTAATGCCATGAGCCATAACTACACGGCGTGTACTACCGAATACACACCATGTGTTCTGGTGTTGTATTCCCAGGAATCATTGGCACCTATGAATGAGATCCTATGTTTTATTTTATAAAAATTAAAAATAAAGAGATCATTTCTATAAGGTGAATGAGAAAAAAAAGAGGAGGAACATATCTCGAGATTCAGATTTACAGAACGATTAACTTGAATTGAAACAACTAAATTATTAAATACCTAAACAATCAATTAAAAAATAAATAATTACAATAAAAAATATAACCCCTATAATACCACTTTTAGTTTTCGGACATAGTGGAAGAACGTGGATTGGTGTACCCAACTTTAATTTTTCCATTAACAATGATCAATATGAGATCCGTCATGATGATAAAATGCCGTATGTTCTGAATAGAACAATGAATAAAAGAAAAGGGGAGTGTCACAAAACTATAGAGAGGATCATCCTATGTTGGTTATAACTAATTTAATTAAAATAAAATAATTACCTAGATTAAATTATCTCTTAATTGAAGTTTCTGATCACGATCAAATGTGATCCGTCATTGCATCGTTGAATCCATGAGTACGATTCCCCTATCGGTGATCCACACATGCTATGATTAAATATAAAAATCACTAATGGGATATCCAAGTGCTAGCGTAGAATATACTTTTCTTTCGATGTCTACCTTTTATTTCCTTGAGAGGCGCTTACAATGTTCTCTCCTTGATTTGGTGGAGGAGGATCTCTCTCATAACAGGAGAGTGTTCTTGGAGGAATAGAATTCTCTATTGTCTTGAGAGTATTTCCTAGATCCATTGTTCAGAACCACAAAGAATGGATAGATCTCATGAAAATAATATAATTGGTATTTTAATTACTTATAATAATAAAATGAATAAATTACCTGAAAGCATATATTCATTTCAATTAATTCATAGTAAAACCACATGTCTAATAATAATAGTTTACAATTATTATCACTTGAAATTCTCCCAACAATTTACACCTAATTTTATTTAATTAAATAAATAATATTATTTCTCACAAATCCCCAGAAAAACTAATAGGCCTATATATTAACATAAACAACATGTTCTTTTGTATTTCCATTTTATTTATTTCCTCCACCACATTTTTTAGACCTTTAATAATTACTATTTCTTTCTTAAATTAATATAACTGCATTATTCTCTAGTCAATATATTATTTCACCAGCAATATATTCTTTTGAATAACTAGTTTCAAAATAAATACAATCATAAATCCTTGAATAATTATTAAACCAAAATTGGAATTAATATTTATTCAACTTGTTAAATGAATATTTAATTGAGATACATAGACACACATAGTGTGTGAACCTATAGGCCTCATTCTCAGTGGCATTAGGCGAAGCCAGCCTAAATTCTAGGGTTACTGTATAACGACATGCCAAGTCACCGATAGATAAAGAAGTTAACACTGTAATGATACATCACCTAGTACGAATGCCTATCGTGTAATGTAATCCCTTTTCCACGATATATTGAATCAAGCGAGTTGCATGTTAGTGCTATCAACCAATGTGCTAGATTATTCATTATTTGACTTTCTAGAATTGAAGTCTCCCATTCCCCAGAGTAGTAATGGATTTATTTAGGATATAGAAATTCCATCAAAGGACTAGAGATATCTACTAAAATTATGGAACAGAAGGGAAAAATCCTTTCTCACATTATCTATTAATGTAGTATTACTCGTGACGCATCCAAAATATCCTACCTCACTTTGAATAGTGTGTTTTCATAGTTTTATCTAGTACAACTATTTGTGTAAGTTGTAATACCCATTAAAAATATTTTTAATGTCTAAGGTCCAATACACATATCCTCAGATAGGAATATCAAATGACACTATGAAATGTGTATTTTCTACTTGCAAGTGTCGTTCTCATAATATCCTCCTGGATATTACCAAGGGTGCCCACTATGAGAAGGTGAATCAATTTTTAATGAGTCCTAACCCTTAATGGCCTATATTATTTGTGTTCCTTAAATAAAATCATCTAGCCATAGAACATATATTTAAGAATAGTGTTATGGAACTTCCGGGTTCTCATCATAGTAGGGATGCAGCATGAGCCTTGGGTGAAACATACATCCTTAGGAAATTATCATAAGAATTGTCATTTAGAAGAATAATAAAATATGTGATAAGGTATTTATTAATAAATAAAGTAAAAAAGTAGTTTGTTCTAGGCCAACAAGTCAAACATCAACTCCCCATCACCCACAAAAAAATGGTCAATCTGAAGTGTGCAATAGAGATATTAAAGGAAATTTTGGAGAATACTATTAAACCAAACTGAAAGAAATGAATCAAAACGTTGGAAGACACATTATGGGATTATGAGAGATTCTACAAGAACCCAATGGGAATGAGACCATATAGGATGATTTATGGGGAGAGTATTCACCTACATTTAGAATTAGAGCATAAGGTATATTGGTAAGTGAGGACAATGAATTTGGATTTTAAAAGTGTTGGGAAAGAGATAACATTTCAGTTGCATGATTTGGAAAAAATTTGCAGGGTATATTTTGAAAATTCTATGATTTACAAGGATAATACTAGAGTGGATCATGATAAAATGATCAAACAAAAATAAATCCATCCTAGAGACAAAGTGATGTTATTCAATTCAAGACTCAAGAAAATACCTGGTAAACATTGTTCTAGAAGGGATGAACTATGTACATTTACTCATGTATATGACTTTAGTGATGGGAAGATTTTGGAGGAAAGAGATCAAGAGACATTAATAATTAATGGTCACAGGCTGAGGAAATTATATGGGACCATTCCATCAGATCCAGTGGAGGAGATCATAGTCCTCTAGCCTGTCTATCAATAAAATCCATTAGGTCATACCACTCATTTAAATTTTCATACTTATAGTGATTCATTTTGGAATATACTTAATTTTTATATCACTTTGATTTTATTGAGGAAAATGCATCATTTATGTCTATGGGAGGGGACTTTTTTAGTTTAGGATTTTCATTTACATTTTTTTCCTATATTCCAAAAAAAAATTGTGGGTTTTGTTTTTAAAATTTTGGTGTGTTTTTTTTTTCAATTTTTGTTTGTTTTTGAAACTTTTGAGATGAAATTATTATAATTGTAATTTTGAAACTCATTTTAATGAGTGAAACAATATATTCTATGAAATTGAGCTAAAAATAATGATGAAAGTTACTAATTTCATGTTCAATTAATTTTGAATTTCATGAAAAATACTCTGATTTTTTATTACAATGCCACATCTCACTGTATTTATCTTTGAAATAACGTTAAAATGATGCTTATGTACCATTACGCTTATATTATATTCATTCACCTCACTTGTCATAGGGAACCATAACTTTCTTGATTTAACCATAATTTGATTTATTCCTTTCAAAACGTGAGGGTTTTCGATACTTTTTTTAAATTATTATGTTATTTATTTGGATTTAAAGACCCCTATTGCAAGATAATCTTTATAATTATTCCTTAAAATGTAAATTTAATACATGAACCCCTCATAAGCCATTAAAATCTAGTTAGGTTATCCATATTATAATCAATTTTTCCATATCCAACCTGATCTTGAAGCAGAAGTTCATGATATAATTGAACTTAATTATGGGGTAAGATATATTCTATTGTTCTACCTCATTTAGTGATACATTGGGTAGAAAAAAATATGAAAAATAGACGTGTTTTATACTGAAAAAACATTTATTTGAAATCTATTTTTTTCCATAGAATTCAGAAAAATAGAAACTATTCCATTATGGATATTCTAATGGAGAATGAATGTTGTTCCTGTCAAGAGCTTTCAAGAAAAACTATTTTTAAGATGACTAAATTTTTTTCTACTTAATTTATGAATATTATGTACTTTTCTATAGTTTTTATGATGATAGAGACAATTTTATACAAAGTGGAGTGAAGAAGTTTCCATACTTGAGAAAAAGGAGAATCTTTCAATTGTTCTTCAAAAAGAGCCAAACCCTCCTCATTAATCCTCAATGTTTTTAACATCTAAATCTTACAAACAGGAAGGCACATAAAAACCCTAAATACTTATCATGATAAACACATATCCTTGACTCACATTGGGTAGATATGTATGAATTTATCAAACTTATCATGACCCATTCATTAGTTTGGAGGAGAAAAGCATTGCAAATAATTGAAATTTGTGAGATGATAGAAAATTAATTTGAGGTTGGTGCCTTTTGTGCATCAGAGTAAAAATTAAGTGTAAGTATATTAAATTGTATTATTTAGAATATGGAATAGTGTTTTTGGTGTGTCCTGATATCATTTTTTAGTGGTATGGAATTGGTTGATTTTATAAGCATGTGTTTTGAATTTGTATTGATTTGGTTTTGATGTTGACTTTTCCAAGAGTCCAAGTTCTATGTGTGGGGGAATTTATTGAAATAATATTTTCATTATTTTTCACATATATCTCAAATATTTAATCCATACCAATTAATCAATTTGAACTGATTTTCATCATTTTAGTATTTTTGGTAGATTTTGTGCTTAATTGTGAAAAATGTTTAATTTTGAAAATTTATCAGTTTTATATACCTTCAGTATTTATGAAATATCTTTTAAAATTTGGATATAAATTGAGTGATTAAATATTTAGGCTTTATTTTTCTATGTGATTCATTTTTTTCTTCTAAAAAACATCTAATTCGATACACAAGGGCACACACAAATAAATCAAGTAGAAAATGTTTTCAAGATGATAGGATAGATACCACATCAATAATGTAGGAATATCATGGCCTAGATATATAAAAATGAATTTATTATATTTTTATGAGATATGGGGATAAATTTATTATTTTCTAAATAAAAATCAAGGAGGAATTCGGTCATTCAGACTGTTGTTCCATGCGCCAAAATGGAGGAATTGGAAGAGTCTCATTGGCCGGAGAAATTATAATTTAGGAATTTGGCCTTAAAATCATATACACATCACAAAATTATATTTATTGTTTAGTGTATATTCCCAAATTCATTTAGAACAACTTTTAGGAAGGCACCATTGTGATATTTGGAGGTCTGGTGGGTAGAAACAAAGAACAATTTGGGTAAAAGGATTATAGAGATGATTTTTTTTCTTATCTCCCCATCTTTTATTTCATTTTAGTTATGTAATGTATTATTCTCCCCACCTATTCACAAATACCCTTCACATGGTGGGGTAATCCTCTAAGTGATTTGGGGAAGTATAGGTTTTCTTTTTTGTAATATTAGATTTCATGCACTTAATTGTATAAAATTTTCCACTCTTTTGAAAAGTTGGTTTCAATTTCTAATAAATAATTTCATTATCATGTACAATTATATTTGATTTATGATTTGATTTTTGTTATTTTATTTTTCAATTATTTTTATTCTACCTATATACAATTCAATTGATCATGGAATAGTGGTGATGTACCTAGCGGTTTTCATTACATGTGGGAGGGGTAGTGGATATTCTTTATTGTTTTGGATAAACAAGTCCCAATTCGAAATTACCCAATTCAATTGATGGTGTTTACTTCAACTATTTCACACATAGGAATATACGATATCTTGTAAATTTTAACTCAAACCATCTCAATTTTACCAAGGGGGTGAGAGGAAGTGATCGTGGAATCTCACTTTAATCTGATTAGTAGAAGAGAATCCGATAAATTGGAACTATGATAAAATTTCAATCGGAAAACTGATCCTGACCCGATCACCCAATTCATAAACCTCTTTTAAATCTCTAATATTGTCAATTTGTTTTCAATATTTTTCTTCATTGCTTTATATATCTAACTATAGTTTATTCTCTAAATTAAAAAATTTGAAAAACAATCTACACTTCTTTCTCAAATTTTAAGGTGATAGCTTGATTATTGGGCACTACTATATATAGAAAGCCTTTTTTAACCACATTATAGCATTTTAACATAGAAAATATTTTATTTTTTCAAACCTCATGACAGGAATGTGTCATATGGTTGCGAATTCAATTGACCAAGATATGTTTTTTCACTTTCTTCAAGATTTTTATATCCAAACATTGAAAATTAATAAATATTGTATCATTGGTGATCCTCATCATGTATAAGAAAGAATTATTCTATCAAATCAATGAATTAGACACCTTATTCTCTTTCCTTGGGTGGTAATATAACGATCAGTCCTAATCCTTTATCAGCTCTAACCATTTTCTCAAGTGCTTGTTTAACTCATGCTATTTTAATATAAACTTAAAACTTTTATTATCGATATATATATATATATATACACACACATAAAATTTTAATTAGTAAAAATATTACCAAAACTATATAAAAAACATTATTTTCATAATCTATATCACTAATAATCAATTTTCATGATGCATAATCAATAACCATGTTATTCTATATTTGAAAAAATATGAATCCATTTTTGGATACGTCACTATAGATTAAAAATCCATCATCACTAGAGTGTAATGTAAGAATAGGTGAACTGACTAACCTTATTTTTAGTTCCTTGAAACTTTCTTTACATTCATTTATCCAGAGTAACATGGATCCCTTTTTAGTTTACATGGTTATAAGATTATATAGTCCAAATAAATTCTCCAAAGAACATTTGATAAAATCCAACTAATCCTTGAGAACTAAATATAAATTTAATCATGGTTGGTCTGGGATAATATTAAATAACCTCTATAATTAATGGATCTACTAGTATACACACTATTGAGATTATATGACCCAAAAAATGAATCATCTTGAATCCAAAATTAACATTTTGAAACCTTTTTATACATTTTCTCCTTCTTTATGGTCACTTGTAGAACACTTATGTGGTCTTCATGATCTTCTTTAATCTTTTGTTAGATAGGAATGTCATCTATAAATACTAACAAAAATGATCAATTTAGTCTCAAAATGTTCTATTAATCAAATCCATGAAGATAGGATGTGAATTGGTGACACTGAATGGAATCATAATATATTCATACTGTCTATACCACATACTAAAATATTTCCTTTGTATTTCATCTCTCTTGAACTTCAATTTATGATATCCAAAACGATGGGAAATAATTGAATATTAAAGGTATCTATTCAGTTGATCAATGATGTCATAAATATGGAGAATATGACAGTTTCTCTTAATTGTTATCTTGTTCACATCCTTATAATCAATATATAATCTTATTGAATAGTCTTTATTTTCACAAAAAGTGTAGTTACAACCCATGGTGACATATATGGTTAAATAAACCCCATATCACGGTTTTATTTATGTTTCATAAAAAAATCCTGAAACTCAATTGGATATATTCAATAGGGATTAATTTAATTTTTTTAGTACCAAGTATGAGTTGTTTTTAGAACATAACTTTACTTTTTTATTGAAGGATTATAAAATATTATATAATGACACACAAGTTACTAACCAAAGGCATATCATTAATGTCATGTTTTTGGACAACCATTTTAGAAAAAAACACATTAAAATACAAATTAAGACCCATACACTTGATGCAATATCCATAGGATTTTCATACTTATCGTCGCATTGATAGATGATCATAGGGTGGTTTGAAATGTAAAACATAACTTTCCTTCCTCAACAATTGATTTCGGATTTATTTATAGAAATCAAATACACACCATTGATGATATCAAATTCAACTAGAGGAAGAAAAATGAGATTTACAAGAATAACATTCCCACCAATGTCAACCATAGGGGAAAAATTTACTTGATATGTGTTCATCGTACCACTGGGGGTTTTAATTAATAAATACACATAAATTTTTTTGGTTGGAATCATGATACCCTTATAATGTTAATTATATATAAAAGAATGTATAGATCTATATTCAAATAATCCATTATTTGTTCAGGAGTAGATGGTAAGTTTACCTTTCATCATATCTTTGTCGAATCCTTCATCTACAATAGTGATGGAATGAGATTTCCCATTTTTCCATAGCTTTAGAGGTTTCTCACATCAATAATTATCATTAACCCTAAGTTTTGGCACTAGTTTTAATAATGTATATTCTACTTATACATGACGAACTCATTTTTGGGAGGCTCATTCCTGGTATATTCCTTCCTATTCATATGGTTAACTAACTACTTTCTATAAAATCAATAATAAATTTCCCTATGACCATACCTTACACACCAATACATGTACTAGTACACCTATGGAAATTTACTCTATGATTCTTGCCACACATAAAGCCTAAAGAGAAGCACAAATTATTCTCTCAATGGTTTATAGATTTTTTGTTGAACTCTATATTCTTTTTTCCTATAAAACCCATGATATTTATATGTAATTATAACCTCTATTTAGACCAATATTACAAATAGGACAATCCCTTCATAGCTACAAACATCTATTATAGAAAATGACAAATAGATAATTGGTGTTAGGCCACTAAATAATATGTTAACCTAATATTCAGGTTGGATGATAATACCCAAAGGGTACCTCATAAGATTTTTAAAATTAGTATTATAGGTAAAAACTAATTCAATATCATTTTTATTTAATTCAAGAAACTCTTTCTTCATATTCAGAAGAATAATATTCGGAATGATTTTATTGAAAAATAATTTCTTGAACATTTCCCATTACATGGATTAAATCTAATTTTATTTACCTTTTATTCTTGAAAAGTGTCTACCATTATGTCGCTTCACCATCCAGCAGGTGGAAAACCATAATTACAGTTTCATGTTCTAAACATCGAATAATAGAAAATATTATTTTACTGGTACTGATCAATTGTTCAACAACTAGTGGATCAGAATACCCACTTAAAGAAGTTGTATGTTTCCTCATAAAGGGATCAATAGAATGTTGTTCCCTCATTTTTTCATTTATATTTCAAGCATGATTTACATCTTGGGAAATATGTGTGATTTTTTCCACATGATTTTTCATTAAAGAACAAAAACACATTTGGATTCTTAGGAGTAAAATCATTTCATTTCTCATCATACTCATCAGTAGCATGCTTCCATCAGGTTCCATCCATTGAGTAAATTAAAAAAATCAGAGTAAGAAAAACTTATCATAGCGGGAAAATATATAATTATGGAAATCACTTTTAAGATATTTATGTTATCAAACCTTATTTAATATACTAAACCTTAGGTTTATTCTTGGTTATTAACAACCATATTCTATTTAATTCCATCATTATAGTTCATATAATGTTTGATAATTTATAATTCATAACCATAGGGAATTTCAAACTAGGTATGCATTAAGGTTCGTTGTTGTGCACTAATTCCCGATTTAATATAGATCAACACGGGTAATTGTAGTTTACATTAACTGATATTTAGACTTATCCTTAAACATGTATTTAGGGATCTGACTGAGGTTTTCTCATCCTCATTTCTAATTGATAACTAATCCTTTTATCTAGTACTAACTATAGTGACCCAAGATTCTCGTACATATATATTACATAATTATTTTTCAAGTATTCATTCTATTATACAAGCACTTTCCCAAATTCCATATTAGTTTAGCGCCTTTGGAAACATGGACACATAAAAAATAGTTGTTATGTGAGCTATATCGTATCCCACTAGGTTCCCCATAACTATAAAAACTCTTAGAAACATCATAAAAAAATCATATATTCATTTAATTTTGAAAGGAAACTTAAGAAATGGTGATCATATATGCTCTAGATTGGAAAACATGCTATATATTTAAGAATAACCATGCGTAGAAGGTTATTATTACCTGAACAAAACAATAGAAGATCATAACTTGTATATCCAAGACCATAATCCCGAGTCCTGGTATACAAATTAATATTTCATAAACTGTGAATCATAAGAAAATCAAAGAAACGATCCATGAGAGCATAAGATGAAGAATTGTTTCCTTATACATAAGAATATAAAATAAATTCAATATTAGTCAAGTATCACTATCAAAACCATCATAGAGGAAACATTACTTTACGAAAACGAGTTCACAGCAGGTTCCAGTCTAGTATTACTAAAGCAATATCACTTCTTATTATATACCTATACTATTGAACCATGTTTACTTTCCCTTCTATCCATATATCAATAAATCGAATTCACTTCCCATTCCAATCATGTATATATCTTGAGATATAAATATTTACCCAATGAATTAGAGGGAGATATTGATCTCTTCTTTACATAATAAAAATATACATAATTTTTCCACAAGATCCTAAACATTCATCAATTCATAACCTATGAAATAATATGTGTATCATAAACAGGTCATCATATCACAACCTAGGGAAAATTTAAATGTTTCATAATCAAATCATAAACCATAAAATTTAGATATTTTAAGAAGTGTTTTATCATTGTAAAACCCTTGAAAGATAAATGAGTTTTATAAACATCATGTTATGAAAACATAAACCATTTAGAGAAATAATATAAATAGTATTATGATGTATTATACCCTTTAATAAATATTTATCACTAATGGATGACATCTTGGATGGAAAACAATTTTGAAATATCTTTTGAAAACATTTTTCTTTCAAATCCACCTTAAAAAAAATTAATTTATCGAATATTATGGTAAAAATTTTCATTAAAAAGCCCTGTAAACATGAAAAGTAAGAGTCAACGAAATTATATTCCTCATGGTGGGTAAATATTTTCATGTCATTCATATTAAACGAACATTCCTTTTTTAATGTTAAATGCTTTTAAAAGTTCCTTGATTGTAAAATAAAAAGGGGATTCACATGAAAAAATTAATTAAAAAAGAAAAGTTGGATATAATTTCATTAATAAATCTTTAGAAAATGATAAAAACATTTTTGAATATATATTTGGAAAACATGGATTTCAAATAAAAAATTATGACTGAACATAAAAATAAAGTGAGATTTTTATTAAAAAATATATTATTTATCCTATAGAAAAAATGTTTTCAAGTGTTTACATTAAATAAATATATATAATTAATATCAATTTGCGAATTAAGTTCATAAAAATTATTTGGAGATATGATTTCATCAATGGATGTATAATCATAAACAATCCCGATAAATGATATTGTTTAAATAAACCTTTACCACATTGGAAACATTGAATTGTAACGCCCATGAAGGAATAAAAAAAATGAAACATAAAATATCATGGGGATGAAAAAGACATAGTTTTACATGGTAAATGGGTTATTCATACACCTCATGAAAGAATATATGTCCATATCATAAAATATGACTCAATGATGAATTTTTTTCCAAACGTCCGTTACTGATTTGGTAATATTGAAACAGTAAAATCAAAGAAAGAGATACCATAAAATGTATGTTAAAATACCAATAATTATTTTATTAGAATTTTAAAACAAATCAATGTATATTATACAAACCACATATAATAAATAGGTGGTGAACATATCTTATGTGTCATGGAAAATAGAAGTAAGTTAGAGATCCCTTACATTAAATATTAACTCTTGTCATACTCACTCAATATTCCAGTATAATAAATATATATTTATTATATGTATATTAAATAGTTATATTCATTTATATAAAACCATATATTATTTTTATGGTCTTTTATTACTAGTATTATAATAATTCCATGTTAAAGTTATATTTACGGTAATAACTGATTTGGTTTTCATAAATGGATTGATTTGTTATATTTTTGGTCCTCTTACTTCTATAATTTTTTAATCATATCAATAATGATAAAAATTTTATAAAAATTATATATATTCAGTATATATATTCTTATTATACTCTGTCAAATATTGAAATATGAAATTAGATAGACAATTTTTGGAGAAGGTAGGCCATATGTACACATTAATGTAGTTTTCATTCACTTTTTAGATTAAATGAAATGAAATTATATGATATGTCTTCATTATAGAATCATATTTATGTCATATATGTCATATTTGTTTATTAATACTTTCCTTAAACAATTCTATGTAAATCAATAATGAATCACATTGCTTCGTGAGGTGCTAGTCGGTCGGACACATGAATGGCATTATTGTATTCCAAAAATATCATGATAATGATGCTTTGAGTGATATAAAAATTCCATAATAAAAATATATATTAACTATCATATATAAATTATAAGTATATATTTTTTCAAAACCTTGTAAGGGGTAACTGAAAATGAACGACATTGATTCATCATGTTGTAGTCTGTCATACACACAAATGATGATTGTGTATCCCGTTTGATGGAAGTTTCTAAAGAATTAGGAAGTAACCATAAAATAAAAACCTCTCAGTATATTAATGATACTAAGGATATTATATAATCATGGTATAAAAATATTAGAACTATTTTAAATAAAAAAATAATAAAAAAATGTTCATGAACATTACATCTTCTTTGGGTATCTTCTTTTGGTTTTCACCGACATAGTTACTTTTTTGAATATAATCCAAAATTTTGGATCATAGAATTAATTTATGCATTTTGAGAAGATATTATGATAGTTCATGTCCTAGCCAAAGGGATTCACACCTTTTAGGTGGAACCAATTCATCATTTGGACCGATTCGAGGAAATTGAAAAGAGAAAAAATAGCACAACTCATGTGACAATTATGATTTCATGGGTTTCACCTAGATGATAAATAATATCATAATTATAGATGAAAATATTATTTAAAATTTGATTAAAATAGTTCACTAGGGAATATAAGATTTGATATTTGGATGCGATGTCAAATAGAGTTATTGTATCACTTTTCTTTTTGAAGTATGATGTTGGATGTAATCATTTGAGAAACTAAAAAATAAATTAAATCGCGTCTAAGGGGAAAACATTGGTTTAAATTTTTTTAATGATGTGGATATTTCACCTGGTTTTTATATTTCATTATTTTGTGATGTTGGGTTATGTCTATGGTTGAGGTCGAGTTTTTTTTGAGAAAAATTATTTCAGGAAGGGATGAATGGAAATTTTCATATAAGGGGAATTAGTGAGTTATAAACTATAAAATGATCTCCATTAAAGAAATGGTTGACTTGATTAGTTGATTTAACTGTGGTTATATATATATATATATAAATTGTTCTTTGGTATTTGTGTTTTGAGTTTTTTATTTGATATGTGTTGGGTGTATGAATATGGAACACTCCCAATATATGATGGTTGATGTTCATGACATGTAAAGCTCCATTAGGATTGGACTACCATGGAAAATCAAGGATAAAAACATTAACATGGAACTATTGTAATGAACCAAATTCTTAATATTTATAAATTACAAAAATAATTTTAAATTTCCATTTTTTGATGGTTTTTTCGATTTTGGGCTAGTGATGGGATTTTAAGAACAAAAAGGTATCGAAAAGTTTTTTTAATTATATTAGGGTTCTTTTTTTGTTAAAATGGTTTATGGTTATTCCATGGAAGAGACGAATGTAATGGGATAATATAACCACCAACAAATAAAAATTAATATAAACACATTATGGTTCATGTTGTGAAATAGTTAGGAATTTGATTTTACCCTCTATCTGTAGGTGGTTTATGGATTGTGGTGTTTTATTTTGAAAACCTCATTTGGGTGAATTGAATTTTTGGATCTACTTATGATGAGAAGATATATATTTTTACATATACCCACATGTTTGGTGTCTTTGATCTATGTGGTCTAGAAATGTTTTGACCCCAATTTTTAGTATGATCTATACCCTATCCTCTTTTAAATATCTTTCAAACTGACATTTGATTTACATAAATGATTTTTATAGATCATGGTGTAATCATTATTAATTATGGGGATTTATCATGTAGGTAACAAAGGACAACCCAAAAGGCTAAAAAAATACATTTTTTATAATTTGACACATGTTATGTTACAGCATAGGGTATTTAATATTCTGGTAATATATGGGAGAAATTTACTATTTAATTTAGATTATTAGTTGAATAATTATTGTATCCTAGTAATGGGGGGGGGGCTGTGAGTGGGGAACACTTTTTGGATCATGATTTTGGCATCATTGTTTCATGTGTTTAGTATTTATCATATTATGACGTGTTATTGTTTGGATATTAATTAATTAGTTAATTTAATTACTTAAATAGATGAGAAATATGATCATGGAATTGACGGTGGTCAATATGAGTGTGGGATAATATTTAGACCATCATTTGAGGAAGGGGTACTTTATAATACCACATATTTATGTTATTTATATATTTTATATTCCTTAAGAATCTATTATATATATGAATATATATTTCAGGATACAAGATATTTATATATAAGGATCGAGGAAGACTACATTAGCCTAATTTTCAATATGAAGTGTATGACATGCTAAAATGTTTTACATGATTAGCATGGTAGAATAAATATTGGTGTCCCTCCTTATAAATTTTATAGTGGAATGCATTGGTTTCCAATGATAAATGGGTTCATTTATAAAATGTTATTTTACATCAGTATTTGAATAAAATATCATTTTAATTGGAAATTTTTTTTATATGAGGGATGGGTTTTAAAATTGTATTCAAGGAAGAAATGGAATTTCAAATACAATTTTATTGGAATTTTGATTAGGTCATAGTGTGTTGAATTTTCTTTAGATTACATTTTATTTTTAAAAAAATTGGATGTTTAAATAGGGTTTTAAAGTGGACATGATAGGAAATGACATGACATGTATTGGTCTATTTCATCACATGAGTGTAATGACATATTTTACAAGCATTTTGTGATTATTTTTCATCTAATTTGTGAGTGATTTTTTATATTTTATGTTGATGTAGGTTTGAAAATGTGTGGTGTGGGTTGCACAATGATAACTTTTTTAGCATGATGATACATTTGTTTCCTGTGTATCACTATGTGAAAGTTACTTATGGAATAAATGTTACAATTGGACCATATAGACATGAAATACCACTTGGATGGTGGAGATGGTTTTAGAATATATTCATGACATGAGAATTTTTCCCATGGGTCTATATCCCTAATGGTTTGTTAATGATAATTTTTGTGGTTCAGGTAGCCTATTTTGTTTTATCTGTATATGCTTGATGTGGACTCCCTTGAGTTTATAAGGATTATGAGGTGTGTTAAACATGATAAACCTTGAGCATAGAGGGATAAGTCATTGTTCATGTGAAATATTCCTTAGTAGGATTGGGTTTTGGACTTCCCTAGAGGATGAGTCATTATTTTATGTGATACATAGATTATGGAAAACCCTCGAGTGATGAGGGATAAGTTGAGGATTTTTTCATATGAACATTCTTTGTTCAGTTAAGTAGTTAGTTGAAGTTTACATGTTAACCCACCTTGAGTCATTAGCTGTGGGAATGAAATAATTTCAGTTTTGACCATACAATTCAACTTCATTTAGGGATTGGTCTGTGGTAACAATGACTGTCTTCCTTCTAAAATTAATCTCATGAAGGTTGGTTCAGGTGTCATGGTGGCCTAGTTAGAAAAATATGGCTGAACATGAATTATTATTTTTTAATTATTTGTTATGTTTCCATATGGATCCGTTTCATAGACACAAATGAATATTTTATATATATATTTCATGACCAAAAACTATATCCTAGATGAATATATAATTTTTGAGTCATTTGGGATTCCTAATAGGACAATTGACTCACCCCCTACCATGTATACAATATGGGTTTGAATGTACATGGGTATGACATCTATTTTTTACTCAGGATAAAGGTTACAAATGGAGCTACACACATGGTATATGACTTTCAAATTTTGTAGTTCGTTGATGTAACATGCTGACCCGATATTCGACAATAATAATCAATACATACTCTAAGTATCACACAAAATTATGTCATGTAATGTTGTTTTAAAAAAAATAACAGATGAGAAGACATGAAAATAAGAATATGAAACATATTATATAAAATAAAAAAATTATTAAATGAAATCTCCACTGTCATCGAATTAATACAATCAAAAATATATTCCTATTCTCGTTTACTATGAGAAAATTAGATCCATGCATCCATGATCAAACAATTTCCATTTTCCTTACATGCATCTATAATTTCAATCTGGGTACCAATCAGTGGTCCAAATAGATTTTGAGAATAAATTTAGTAGTCCACCACTAATGATGTCTAGAATAATCTAGTCAGTGTCTCTAGAATAGCAGTGTTCATTTCTAATAGATAATCAAAGGAACTGAAAATAAATATTAATCAACTCATGTTCATGTGGGAGACCTTATATACTATACATGCATTAGCATAGGTTGAGATTAGACTGATCTCATTTACCAGGTACATCATTCATAAATAATTAGAAATAATATGTATATATGTATATATACTATATATGTGATGACATATATATAAATATACATAGAAACATATTTCTATATGGAACAAGGGTATAAATCAATCATCATTACATACTATAACAATCATTGGGATCTAGCAAGGGTGATATCCCTAATTCTCCTAAAAATGAGATATTTTAGGTCTAAATGTCATGTTAGTGGGGATATTCATCAAGCACAACACCCATGATGGTGGGGTGAGTCATCTTATCCAAAAAAAGATGAATGGAAACATGTATGGTCATTACCACCATCCATATAAAAGTTGATGGTGTGAGATTATATTTATAGAACTGAATGAAAGTGAGCCTGAATATCCTTGATCAACAAATCCCTTAAATATTATTCACCTACCAATATCTGTGGATTAATCATAATAATAATACTATTTCATTTTTATTTAAATCATTTTCATTCAATTAATACCATAATATCATGGGTATCAAAAGTTATAAAATTATTTATTAGGTTATAAAATGTAACGTGGACTCTACAGTCATATACATTTATATAAATTAAACCTTTTAATTTAAAATTCAGGGAAAATCAAACTAAAGCTCAAGAAAAACAACTTTGGTAGTGGTTGGTCAATTAGAAATTTATATTATGAAGGGAAATAAATTCAAGACATCCATAGGGGAGGCGATCAACTAGGTAATAATCCTTTGAAAATATTTCATGACCCTAAGGGAGTATCATATGATTATTTAATTAATCTAAAATGAAAACCAAATTTTATGGAATCTTTGGGAAATATCAGGAGTGAGTATTAATGAAAAATGTCGTAAAAAAATTAATCATTTATGTAAAATTACTATACCACATACCAATGTCCCATGTATGACTCCTCATTTAGAAACATCTTCACATTTGTAGTATAATAGGATAAAACATAAGAATAGTAAAATTCCATAAAAATTGGGCATATTAGCTCACACCAAAATTTTATATAAGGTGTATAAATAAATATATAATGGATAGAATGGGATTAGAGATCATAACATTAGCTATAAACTCATTTTATAGGGTTGGAAATGGTGTTTGGTGTGGGGGGGGGAGGAAGAAGCCTAGATTAGGTCATAGGAGAGATCTCAATAGGAGAGTAAGAGTTGGGAATCAACTTGATAAGATTAATGAGGATGATGTTTTATAATATTATAATGGAAATGAAAAAATATCCTTTATTTAATGGGTCACATGGTTTTTAAACAAGTTTTTCCAAATCGTGTGCCGGTCATGTAGTATCTACTACCCATGGAACCCCTCGCATGGGCTGGGATAACAGTTTGACTAACCATATACAACCCATGAAAAATTAATTTTTCACTTTTCTAGGAAAAACCTAAAACTATGCAGCTAGTGTCACATGGCTTAGTCAAATGGTGTGTCCCTCTGAGCCATATTCATTATCACTCATGGTACAACCAATTTGTGTGTGCCCCAATAAACAGTTTGGAAAAACCATGCACCATTCCTATTTCATACAAAACACAGACCTATGAGGCCCAAAAAACCCCTATATTCATATAATACCTTCCATATGACACATGACCATAGTCCATAGGACATGATCACTAGCTTAAAACAAGTATTTTAAGATGAAAAATGGTTTATACCTTCATAAAAAATGAGTTTGTTACAACCATCCATCCTTTAATCAATTAGTTCATGAGTTATAATTCTATGGGATTAAGGGATAATATAAGAATATATCATGGCATGTTGTATATAAATTGACCACTCACTCCAATCGATTTTCCATTAATTTATCATGATATAATATCAACCGTATAATAGGAACTAACCTACGTTATAGTTCTATCATTATTCTATTACTATACACACTTAGTACTCCTTAGGAAAATAATAAACATCTAATAATACCTTCAAAGGCTGTAAAACATTAACCTGTCCTTGATAATATTATATAAGTTGAGAAACATGAAAAACATCATGTATAGGCTAGTATATCGGTGTAAGTTCTCTCTTATAAGGAATTTTTTGATGCATTATATGATAAAAAATGGTGTGATGAATCTAAGAGCTAGATTACTCTACCTCTTAATCAGTATCTATCTTAGCCTATGTGATACACGAAAGAAACACTGATCCCCAATGTCAAACTAAATAGTTCCTCAATGGTGGTAGGAATATGAATGCTACCAAAACTTAGCTATAATTACAATCATCCTGATCAGTAGAACCTACTCAGATTTCTTCGGAATGAGATGCAGACCAATCATTGTGACCTCTCCTACCTCTAACTAGCACAAAGCTAATGGACATGTCCAACCATAAAAAACCTCTATAATGAGAGATCTGGATGTTAACATGGAAGCTATTATTTTAAGAGAACTCAACTAGTGGTATTATCTTCTCCAAACCCCCCTCAAATTTAAGGAAAAATTCCCTTAGAAAGAACACAAAAACAAAAGTCATTCACTCTGATGGTCTATCAATTGAAGGTTGATAAGCTCTTCTCAGAAGAGAATGTATAGAAAATGCCTTCTATAATATTTTCTAGAATCACTATATGAAATTATCTAACCTATCACATACAATATAAAGTTTAGATATATAAATGTTTTTCAACTACCTACTATATATCCACCTTAGCTCATCCCCAGATATTGTCTCTTAAATAGATATGTATTGGGAAATTTTCATCAAACAATCAATGATGACCCAACGTGAATATATTCATCAAGGATATCTAGGAAAAAATGTCCCAAAATATTTGTTTACAAAATCAAATTTACACTTAGAAATAGATAACGGTTGTAAAATTTCCCACCGGTCATTGATGTTACACCTTCGCTTGGTGATATGTGGAACACTAAGTAACAAAACCTACAATAAATTTTTTTTACTAGTCCCCCAATACGTGAGTCCTATTTCTTGATAAATTTTAGAAACAAAATTATGTACTTTATAATCGAAGGAATGATATTCCTTCATCCGTTTCTCTCAGATTTCTATTAAAAACCAGACACATCTATGTATGAATAAGGTATCATCCCAATCAATTATTCATCCTGACGAGGAATATTTATATTAAAATCACTCCTCTGGGACTAGGCCCTTAGTATATTAATGTTGAATCATATTTACCTATTCTATATTGGTATATATTACTACTAAGTCTAAGAAGAACTTCCACCCATTATTATCCAGAACTACAACATGAATCTCTGAAGAAAATCCAAAATTTTTCACTCACCAATGGTCTTCTGAACCAACTATGTATGAGTCTTCTATCCCAAATCATCAACTCATACATTTCTTTTTCCAAAAATATAAGAAATATAGAAACCAATCAATATAAATTACTCAACCCATCTTCACTACCTGAGATTCAGATCATGTTGTATAAATTCATACATGAGGTGTTTATGATACCGTATACACCATCAAATGCTATATAATAAAAGATTTTCTCCAATAGTTTAAATCATGTACCAATACTTTTAGGATAAATGCCATGTGTTTTTTAATTATACTCATATGTTATCAAATTATGGGACCCATAAATGAAGATTCACTCAGCCTATATCAATACCTCTCCCAACCTGATTACTAATGCATCACAAAAACTGTTGTATATTCTAAGCACCTTTGGATGAATCAGGATCATCATTTAAGTCAATCATCCCATCAACTCTTTAAATTCATTCACACATGCCTCATACCATAAAAATTTCACACCTTATTTACTCATGTCTATAAGAGGATATGATATGTGATTAAAATACTAGATGTATCATCTGTAATATCTGGATTTCCCTAGGAAAAATTTTCTATCTAAAAAATTATTGGGATACTCTTAGAAAACAATAACTCAAACCTTAAATGGGTCTATTGATAATCCCTCTCAGAAATGATATGAGCCACAAAGTGGACCCTGGGAACTCAGAAGTAGAATTTAGGGAGCTCTATGTAAATCTGGGGTTTTCCTAGTGTATTCCACATAGTATAATGATATAGGGCATGGTTGTGTATGTTTTCATAATAAACCATGATGTTCTAGAAAAATACTAAAAAAATGAAGCTAGTTACAAGCTGAAACCCAAATTCAATAGTTCCATAAATATATTCGGTTCATCCATGAAACAAAGATGCATTACTGGTTACTCATAAAGACCATATCTTTATCAGAAAGTTTTATGAAGCCTGTATGAAGTTATGAAACACAAATGATGACATCCAAAACTAAAATCAATCTTATATGAAACCATCTCTCCCCATATATGATCAAACTGGTAATCTATTCAATGTATGGGATACTAATTATTAACTATGAGCCAGTTCAGTAGTCAGTAATCCATGGTGATCCTAAGGGTGCCATTTTTCTTATTTAAAAAAAATAATGGGTGAACACTGTAGATATGAAATACATAGGGTAATACCCATAATTTCTTGGTATTCCAGTAGATTATTGAGCTATAGAAATTATATAGGTACCATCCTATATGGATGAAGAGACATCAGTGCCACTAATTGCAGTAGTACGATCCCGAACTCTACCTTTCTCACTTGAGGTAGCCATTAATTTTTTTTCACAAATTATGTCTGTAAAACATCCACCACATGAGGAATAATATTAGGTTATATAACCTAATCATCGAAGAAGAGATTTTTAATTTGTAAAATCAATCTACCTAGTCCCAAATTGTAGGTCCATCTGAAGTCGTAATGATAACCCATTATCCATGATAAATATGATTACCCCCTTCAGTGGTGTAAAATTAATGCAATCATATTAATAATCAATACAATATCAATAGTTAACCAACTATTCCATCCCAAGAAATACATCTATCTTCATCATGCTGATGAACAAAATATTCTCCGTGAAAAGATAACAACAAATCTCAAGGGGATATTTCATTCGTAAACAAAAACTCTTCCACCACATAAACAAAAGGGAATCAAGGGCCATCATACAATATAATTACTCTATATTGTGGCCTATATAATCCAATATTTCTATTGATATAAAATATTATGATTCACCTATGTAATACAATGAAGACACTATAGTAGAGTCTTCTAGTATAGTACCTCAAATAGTAGAAGGTTTGACACTTTATTCCTCTAGTACATGTTTCACTGCATGTAACTAGCATGTACTGCTCACCTAAGTTGCAACATCATCACCTTGTGTATGTTCTATCTATTAGAGCTATGAATCTTGAGTATGGTTCCCAATACCTTGACCACCACCTCAGCCAGATCTGCCAAAGGTACTCTAGATGCCTGCTTGTGAGGTGCTACTGGACCTGCTCTAGAATCTGGAGTTAGTGTAGATACTATATAACTAGGAACTAGTGCAATGTTAGTACAAAATCTCCAAATATGACCCATCCCATCACAATATATAAAATAAACTTTTTCTCACATGCAGTAGGGGTTCATGTGTATCGACTTCCCTCTCTAGTGACATATCATGAAGCTATCTGTAAGATCTGTCTAACTAGAACTTCCTTTGTGAGAAAGCTCAAATAAATACTTACTTCCAATAGAAAAACCACTATGAAGTCTGGGTTATAAATCACTATGGACCACACCATTGGATTCCCTCAAATCACACTCAGCAATGAGGGCCTAATTATCCTTCTCATAAGAAGATATCAACTAGAAATAATTAACTTGAATTCTGATGGCATATACCAGCTCATCAATAAATAGTATCATAGTAAAGAGATTTTCATAAGATAGAGTCTATGTGAATCATTGTAGCTCAGTAAAATAGGTAGAAAAATCCATCACAAACATAGCTAAATTTTGAAAGTTTATGAACTATCTAACACAATAATACCTAAAACTCTGTTCAAATAATTAATTATAGAAGAAAATTTTGAAATCCCATCAAATTATATCCTAAAGCTAGTCTTTCTGGGTAATTAATTCCCTCCATCACATGGAATAAAAACATATAATATAAGTAGTGGGAATGAAACACATCTACAAAGAAGTCTACAAATGATTTAACATCAATAAAATGGCCTCCATCCATTAATTAGTATCCTATGGCTCACTATCAACAAAACATAGGCAGGTGCTACAGGTGGAATTCCTATATCAACTATGCCATATTCACAGCTAGTCGAGTAAACACTTGCACGAAAGGAATCATTTGAAGGAAAACCCATTGAAATATGGTGTCAATTCCCATGTTAGGAATAATAGGTAGTGGCATAGGTGAAACAACATGAGGTAACAATGGAGGATCATGGACCACTACCATTGGAGGATGGTCATCACCACCCTGTTAACATAGTAAATAAAAATTTCATGGTGTCATGATTCTAAAATGACACATAAATGCTTAAGTAACTAAATAGTTAAAAAGATAAAATATAAAAAATAGGTTAGGTATTTAAACTTACTTTGGAAAAGGTCCCACCTCTCTACCTTCTCCGAAATTTAGGTGTATGTGATAAAGGGAAGACAATGGAATCCCATAAGGATCATAAAAGACACTCCCAAATACCCACTACTAGTGATAGGGTTGAGTCTAACTCTCATGTTTCACATATTAAGTCCTAGTTTTTATGGTTTTAATTTAAATTCATAGTAGATTGAAATCTATAATTTCATATCATTATCCCTATTTAATAGAAATCATTTCATTAAAATGTTTTAAATCGATTTATGTTCTTAATATTACATATATAATTATACCATGGTCTAGTTAAATGTATCACCATTCCAAATTTATGATAGTCATACTCCATATATTTTGGAAAAAGAACCTCATGTAACTTGAACCTAGAATTCGCATCCAGTATCATGATGTTATTAGTCCTGTAAAATGATTCAATTACATGAATCGAAATTCAAAAATTTTAAACAAACATTCTTCATAAAGTTCTATTTATATTCGATCAATGAAGGAAACTATTGTATTATCCCATGGAACCAGTGTTTTACGATTGAGATATGGTATAATTGGTCAATTATGGTTCCATCATCAATAAATACTATAAAAAACCATTTTGATTAATTTAGAAACCTTATATAATTAAATTATTCTATCCCTTCCTGAAATTTTATCACATTTCCATATATATTAATCTATGAGGTTAATATATGTTACAGGTAAAGCATAAAAAAGAAAATATGAAATGTAATAATCAATTGAATATATGTCCTAATGGTTCTATGATGATTTATGATATGATAATTTCTTTCCATACTATTATAAGATAAAATTTATATGATAACAATAATATCAATATGATTAATGTCACAAAACATGTGTTTAACCCTTTAGTAAAATATATAGAATTGTAAAAGGAAAAAGCTGGATCAATAATAACCCATCATAGATAACTTGGATTTCCCCTTTATATGAGATAACTACTCCTCAGACTAGGCCCATTACTAAATAATAAAACAATATTATTTTTTGCCTAACAGCAAAATAGTTGTACAAAAGGAAAAGAAAATTTCTCTCATTCCACTTTGTATCATCCTAACTCAGAGCCACTAAAATGATTCCCTAATTCGGTGTCTCACATGGACTCAAGTGAGAATCCTCAAAGGCCAAAGTATTTTAATTAGCATCACGGGTTTAAGGTGGTATGGTGGGGAGACTATACACTCCTATTATCAAAGTGGAATAGTGGTGATAATAAATAATTATAAACAATGGAATAATAATATACCAGACACCACATCAGATGATAGAAAAATTATCCTTAGTGGAAGATAAACTTACATGAAACATCAATAATAGTCCTTCCATATGATTATTCATACCAAAAATTATGTGATGTTATGCAGATATACTAATAGGGGAGATTGAGATTCCTGATAGAAGACAAATACAATATGTTATACAATGTTAGAAAATAAAAAAGGCATATTCACTAGATTCATAAGCATACACACAATAAAAGGATAATGTGAACCCATGATATATCCAAATAAATCCATGTATCCATGACCTAACACTTTCCCTTATCCCTACCCACATCCATATGGTTTCCTTGGGTACTATTCGGCATCCTGAACTGGGTGTGAGAATGAACTCTGTAGGTCTCCACTAACAGGGTCTAGAATATTCCATTCAGTATTAATATAATTGAATTATGTATGTATAATAAATAATAAAATAAGATAAAACTAAATACTATTTATCTAAGGTTTTTATAGGACTCTTGTAATATTCTACCTACTTTGGTATAGTCCATGATAAGTTTGATATCGATTACCATGTACATCATTCATAAATAATATGTATTATATGAATATACTTATATGAACTATATAGGTTAGGAAATATATAAGAAAATACATAGATACATGGTTCTATATAGACCATAGGCGTAAAACATTTTCCATGAATATTCTAAATATCTATATGCTCCAACAAAGGTACTAGACCTGAATCTCACAAGAACGAAGGATGTCATGCTCGACACTCGAGATAGTGGCATGAATCATCATCCCCAACACCTGAGAGAGAGGGTAGAGTCATAAAGATGAATATCCAATACAAGGTAATGTTAAATGAAAATTCTATCATCCATGTAAAATTAAACGATTTAATACATCATTCCCATCACCCGATGTAAGGGAGTTTGAAATACAATTCCCAAAAAATCCATTATTATTTATTCAACGGATGATATCCATGACCTAATCATTGTTATAAAATTATGGAATTTACATTTAAAAAATTTTAATTCATTTTTCATCATCTAACCATGGGTTTTACATGTTATATAATTCATTATCAAATTATAACACGAGACATGAACTTTCCACTAAATTTTATTTTATTAAAACATAACATTTAATTTCGATTTAGAGGAAAGTCTATATAATGGTATGGCCAAAGAACATAATATATGGATTGTCAAATAAAAAATTATATAATTAAGGTTAAATAATTTGACACACATAAAGGGGTGGAGATTAATATGGTTAAACTCATGTATCAATCTATCATGGATCATATGGAGTATCATATCGTGGTTCTATTAATCTAAAAATCATGACATATTTAAAATGAAATTCATGGAAATGTATGGAATGTGTAATATTTTTAAAATCTATAATAACACTAAAAAATTAATGAAAAATAACTACAACACATACACCATGGTCATGGAGGACCCCATGTTTAGTATGAGCTTCAGATTCATTGTAGAATGGGAAAAAATAGATGAATAAAAATTCCATTAAAATAGGGATCTTTATTTGATAAAAAAATAGCGGAAGATAAATATTAAGAAAGTTAGTTAAATGATTATATATATTACCATTATCTATCTAATTCATCACACAATGACATAAATGGAGTCCAGATGGATGATAAATCAAGAAGCCTATGTTATGCCATGAGAGAGCATTTAATGGGAGTGGAAGAGTTGGACACCAAATGGAGAAGAAAAAAGAAAATGAGGGTTTATAATATTTTTTGGGAAAATGGTAAATTAACCTTCATTAGAGAGGTCTCATGGTTTGTACACACCAATCTCTAAACAAGAAAAATATACTACCCAAGGAACAACCTACCATAGGATGGGGTAATAGTTTGACTAATCAATCCCATCCCATGTGAATTTCCTATATCACATGTCTGACACAAACTACATAAACATACAGCAAGGGTAATTTTGATTATTTTAAACATCCATCCATCTAAATCCATTTACATCACCCCATAAGGATTTACCAAACCATGATGGGATGAGGGGAAAAGTTTTTTAAAATAATGCATCAAGAAGGATTCCTCCATAATATATAGAAATGGGCTATGAACAGGCCCCAGACACTCTTGAGACCTTCTATAGACCATAACTCACTATGATAAATCATGGAATTTAAGCTGAAAATGATTTGTACTTTCATAAAAAGTCATGTCATTATAATTTTCATGGGAGGACGGTATATCAATTTCCAAGGTGACCAATACACTTGTTTTTAGTTTTTTATATTGACATTCCTAGCTAGTGTGAAATGATATATTTTTATAAAATATCCCTTTTTAATTTCTACACACTATTTAATCTCTATTATAGTTATTTAATCCTATATAGAGTTTTACTAATTTCATTAAGAGACTATAATGGCCTAGACTGCACCTAGATGTTTTCTAAAGGGTTTGGGTTGTGAGATACATGGACTAGTAATTATTAATAATATATGGAATTCAGTCATAAACCACATGATTATATTCATCGGAGTAGTGTATCTAAGAATAATTAAATTACCTCACAACTAAATGTTATCCTTTGGTATATGGGGATGCACACCTGGAGATATTTAACATTAAAGCATAGATTCTATTTAGTGGATAGGGTTATGGAGTAAATGTGTTTTTTTATAATTTTACAACTTTTTCAGGGACCAACAACATTATAGATGAAATAGGAAAAATATTATTCTAAATCTACGGGTTGTGTTGGATAATTCATATTAACATTCAGGAGAGAAACCTATTACGATTATTATGGATACATGGATGGTGTTTGAAGTAATAAACCCCATTACTTTTGAGTGGGGATTCTCTCATGGTACCAAAATAGTTTTCATTACAAATCCCATTACCATAGAGACACATTCTTTATCTTGATATCTATGTAGTTTATAGAATTAATTACTAAATATAGGGTTATTATCTTTTAAAATTTTTTATATTATAGTGGTTCTATCATTCCAAATGTTGGGCTCCAATTTTATCTTTTGGGAGCCCCCATTCAATAAGTTTTAAATATCTCATTTATTTCAAGAACATCTTATATTTTACTTAAAAATGATAAGATTTTTCTAGAAATATCAACTTCTTTATTCATAACAATGACTTAAGTTTTGGTGTGAGGAAATGATTATATGAGAAATCTTGTTTATAAAATAAGTTGGGCCTCTAATTGGGGAAATGTTTAGAGCTTCATATCCACTCCGATCTATGATTCAAAATTCAGACTAGGTTTCACTTTTCATTTTGTAGGATAATATAATTAACTAATTCAATATCATTTTAGAAGACTCACACTATTTTTAATCCTTTTGATTCAATTCTACTAAAAGGTAGTTTATATTAATATTGAAGAATAGTTTATCCAATAGCTCAAGGATATCATCTAATTTCTTCTTAGGAATCATCCAATAATTTTTAATATGAATGATCTTCCAAGGGATTTTATATAGTTGACGTATGAACTAATATTTTAGTGAATTATAAATTTCATATAGAGACATTGAGAATTTAAAAAGAACACATAGTGTCTCTCTTTTATCCAGTTCAATCTATATGACCATTAAATCTTCTTTATCATCTATGATTGATTCTATGACTTGATAAAACAAAAAAGGTTTCTTGCCATAATTTTCATCAAATGAAGTGACATATTTAAAACAATTATCACCCAAATATAGAGGTGTAAATATGATTTTAGTAATTAATAGTTATTTTTTCATCAATTTCTCTTCACTCATGAAAAATCACCATGGAAATAATATAATGTGAATACATTTGCTAGATTGAGATGCTAAAGTGACTCAGGGTACGACAGTGAAATTATAATAATGGTAGGAAAGGTTGGTTCTTTATGCTATAGAGTTATATAATTATGAAGAGGTATTTTATAATTTACATCCTGTTTTGGAAATGAATGATTTTTTTTCATTTGTTTCATAGTTATTACATGGACTACAACATTATACTATTTTATTTTCCATAGGAGGACCTTAAAAAGTTTTACTCTATGGAGAAACTATAGAGTTATAAATTTGTTTATGATCATGGGGATACCTTCTATTTTTAACATTTTTATCATATGTGGGATGGAATTGTGGATAATAATTTTAGGAATCACCACTAGAAGGATTTTCAGCTATATAATTATAATGAGGAAATTTACATATATTTTAATCCTCTCTCTTAGGAAATGGGTTTCCTAAAAAACCAAAAGTACTTAAGATTCCTTGATCTACGGACACATAAAAATAGTAATATGGAATATTAATTCCATAAAAATCGGGATATACCAATTGGGTCCAAGAATATTGGAAGCTATAGTGACATGGTACATCTACAAGTCCTAGGCCAAGGTTAATACAGAGTGGTACATGCCCCTTTGTTCACATGTATAGAAAATTAGAAGTTATATTATAATGAATATATCTTATAAAACCTCCATTTGGATTATGGTCAAGTGAAGATTACATTGATTATAGTATTAAAGTGTCTATATAGGTGGATCTTGGGTAACTATAGGGATACACCGAATATCACCATCTACTTCCAAAAATTATCTAGATTGTTTCCTTCAGTTCATTAATAGAATTATTCTTTTTTACTCATAATATAAATGACTCACCATTTTAAAATCATGGAATTTAGTTACTGATATTATTTCAATAGACTATAGGGTTATATGATTCATTATATTTTATAGGTACATGTGAGGGGTTATCTATTGTGGATTAAATATTTCTGATGTTAATATACTATTTATCAAAACTTAGATGATAAATTTTATTCTCATTGGTATTTTTTGATATTATTACATGTGGATTGTAGTGATATCACTAATGGGAAAATAAAATAAAACGAAATGACCAGTGCGTCATCACATGTAAATGTGAATGGTCAATAAATATCTATTACAATTAAAGTATTTTGCATTAGTTTCATCATTTCTATTCATCCTTTTCATTTTAAAAAATGGTGTCATTTTGATTTGGATGTTCATTCTAATGTTTGGAAGTCATTAGGGTGATCTAACAACATTTATAATTGGAAATGAGTTCGAGAGGATGTGAGGAAAAATAATTAATTGATGGATATTGTTTTATAGTCAGAGACACTCTTATATATTTAATATGTATTCAAAAAATTATATTTTTTATTAATACTATTTATCCCTATCATAAATAAAACTGATTGATTAAATTTATAAATATTTACAAATACATGTAGTAGATGTTTTTAATCTCCGTCCATGTTGGGTGAATAAAATATGGATTAAAGAAACATATCTGGGAAGTGTATAATTTATTTCCTTCAAAAGAGGATGGAAGAGTTGTGGATATTTTTTAATAATAGTAATAATTCATTCTTATATCCCCCTAAAGGGAATTAGAACCCATATATCTTAGTGATATATAATGGGTCAGTTATCACCTTTTATAGTCTTGTAAAAATTACTAATTTGTTTAATTTACTTTTTTCGCATAAAAACATAATCAATGAAATTTTAGTATAAGTTCCTAGGACGATTGTGTTTATTAGTGTCATATAAAATGTCATAGATTAATTTCAAGTATTTATATTCATGATGAAAAAACTACAATGTGTAAGAGACATAAGGATGGTTATCATTAATCTTATGCAGGAGTAGCACTTTAAAGTGCTTCATTTATTTCGGAATCTAAATTATAATGATAATTGATGGGGTCTATATATAGAACAATTATCATGGTATTCATGACACATATATTTTTCATATGGATTAGATCATTAATGAGATAATGGTTTGGATAATTTATAGTATAAGAACAACATATACTCCTTCCCATCCTATATAATGGTAATTAAGTAATGAATAATTATTAGACACATGGGTGATGTGAAACATTATAGAATCATTTGGATTTATACAATATTATAATGTCGTTCCTATCTTTGTATTATTGATGGAACATATGGAAGATAACCCAATTCTTCAATTCTATGAGGATTGGTTAAGAGTAGTTTTGATGATAAATGTTCGAAAAGTTTTCAATGGATAATAAGCATTAATATTAAACAAGGAAATAATTCAATGTATTCAAATGATCCTACTATATTGAAAGGTAAACAATTGAAATCCATTATATGTCATCTAATTATTTTAGAAAATAAATACATTATTGAAGGAGATAAAAAAAAGTTTTTTAGGAACCAATTAATGTAAATCATGTGGCTTTAATGAAGGCCTTGATGGAGGGATATTTTCAAGGATTTAAATATGGAAGGTGGAAAATAGTGTCAATTTGATGATCAATATATCCCATGTTTGTTTCCTTTATTTGAATTGGTCTATTAAAAAGACCCATATATTGCAAGAAGGATCCATCCTGAAGTGTCTTATCATTGGTCAAATTAGTCATAGAGATTTTATATCAATAGAGATCAAGTTCTACCTAAAAAATAAAGGATTTTTTATATATTTTGGATTTCGGTGGGTGGGTGGGGTACACTAAAATAATTTTTTATTACTAGCTAACACATATAATATTTATTATAGGAAATTCACTTTGAAGAAATTACATTGGGTTCTATTATAGAAGATATTACTTTCGTGGAAATGAAAGGAATCATTATAGGTGTGTTATTGTCATAAAACAATTATAGGAACCAACCCATAATCAACTAATTGGATTAGGAAACTACTAGAGGGAATTCCTTAAAACTGATCACTAAGTAAAAGCTCAAAATTGATGTAAAATTTCATATGAATAATTCCATTAAAAAATTAATCATATGTGAAATGTGTATCATGGGTGATATTTAGTAGAAAAATATATTAATGGTCTCATAATAATCAAACAAACCTCATCTCATTGTAAGTACATTTATGTAATTGATCTATTACATGTATCTATTATCAAAAATCAGGTTTTAATGTATTTTATGAATCTATATACAATTCATTTCTCTATATCACAAATAATAGTTTGGTTGAATGTGATTTTACATGACCGCAAGGTCACCACAATGAGAAACATCAATTAATACCATACATATATTGAGAACCCACTTCAGAACAATAAATTAATCCCATGAATCAACAACAAGAATTATATATGATATTTAAATTTCATTTTTGTAGAGATATGTTCCTTTACATAACACCTCAAATCAATATATATATATATAATGGGATATTTCAAGAATTAATAGAATGTTAGATGTTGAATTTTTTTACGGGTAACCATCTGATTTATTATTTTAATGACTGGGAAATTTTATGAAACTAATTTTGATATTGGAAAGGAAATAATCCAACTAGTATATAAATCATTTAAAATATAAATTTTATAAAAATCTAAACCATTAGAAGGGGTTCTTTTATTGAGTTTTGATGATACAATATCAAAACCATTTTTATTATACATGAAATATAATTTTTATTTAGTTGGGGATGTATTTGTAATGTAATAGATGTATATTGTAATAGTTAATTAAAATATTATTAGATAATAAAGTTTATAAAATATTTTTATTATGCAATAGGATTACAAAGTTTAAGAAAATAAAACTTAACCAATACTAGGTTTGAATACATTTGAAACACATAGAAAGGATTTTTTAAACATTAGTAAATGATGATATCCCATGGTGTAGACCATCCTTAGAGAGGTATTCACATTAAAGAACATATTTTCCATATATGAAATGATATTAATGTGGTAGGGGATTCAAATCCATGGAATTCACTATTTCATGATATTATATATCACGAGGCTTATAATATGCTGATATTTGATTTTTAAAAATAGATTTCTTTAATTGTTTAAAATATATAAAACATCGATGTTAAATGAACAAAAAAAGTGTTACTTAAATTCGACTATTATAACCTTACCATTAAATTTAATGTAATGAATAAGAATATATGATTTATCAAAAAAATATAAAGGACCTAAGAAATAAAAATATTTCAGTAAATTATTAGAAAATAAATATTTAATTTTTAGTAATGTTATTTTGTTCACCCACAATACACTTTCATCAAAAAAACTTCTATTTGTTTTTATTATGCAATATTAAAATATTTTTTGGTAACTTTTATAAGATTTATTATAAAAAAATTATTAAAATTTTGAATTCATCATTTCAATATAATATTATAATGAATTTTTTAGAATTATATTGAAATATTGATTTTCCATGAATAGTGAAAATATGAAAATTTAATTAAATTTGTATTTTATTTCCAAAGTCATATTATGTTTTGGATTATTTTTAGAAAATAAATTGTTTCATTTTATTTAAAATTATTAAATTATGTGTTTTCAAATGAACTTATAATTTGGTTTAGCATAAAAAGTTTCTTATTTAAAAATGATTTTTTCTGAAAAAAAGTCATCACATTTTTCCGATTTCATTTGAAATATAATTTTTTCAGTTATGTATTTTGAATTTAAAAAAAATATTACATATTGTAAATAATTTTTTCCAAAATTTAGTAAATATTCTCCTTTTATTTTTTTACAATATGTATAGTAACCTTAGTAATTTTTATTTGAATGATAATGTTTAAATTGAGTATTTAATGTTAAAAAATGATATGATAAGAAATATATAATGACAATCGCACATTATGAAATTTTATTTGATGATTATAACTTGTACATTATCATAATTATTTTTGACTATATGACCTTTTATTAATGTTTTGGGATCATGATTACATTCAAAATATTTTATTTAAAGAAAAGTAAAAAATGTTACAATCTAGTTTTTAGTAAATATAATATTTTTAACATGGGATCAACGAAATGCTTTGTTAAATAATAAATATTATCATGAAAATAAATTTTTTTTATTTTATCCACGTTAATTTATTTATAATTTTTAGTGAATATATAATTACATTAAATTTAAGCATAATACCAGAGTAATTATATTAATAATTGAAAAATAAAATAAATGATATTAATAATATCAAAATTATTATAATGTGATATAATTAATTTGACCCAAAAATATTATTGATTACCATGAAAGTTTGGGAATGTTTTAATTTTTTTTTTGAATTATGAGTTTTATCACGATATTATTAAAGTCCAAGCAATAAATAATTCTAAAAAATGGAATTTTTGTTCATTAAATAATATTTTTGTAATTTTTTAAAATTCATAATAATAATAGGTTTGGAAAATTATTTAATATATGGTTTATAATATCTTCCAATGTCAATTTATGGGTAGTTTTTTCATTTTTGGTAATTATCCTGACCATTAAAGAGTAAAAAACATGTTGTTACTATAAAATTAATAAGTGTTGATTATGGGAAAACCCAATTATAATGATAAAAAACATTAATAATTTATTTTTTCATTATATTTGTTAATTTCTAACCATCATAATTGTAAAATTTGAATAAATCAGTTTGGAGGCATTTTTATGTTATAATATATATATATTAATTTAATATTTTAAGAAATTCCAAAAGTTCCCCTCCACTCTTTTATAAAAGGGAACATCTTCTCGTCAATCATTCACACATAAATGAAAACTTTATTCATGAATTACATTCCTAAATACCTTTATTTATTCCCTACAAGAATTTTATTGGATTTTTTTGTGCATAATAAAAACTTTAGATGGATTAAGGTGTAGAGTAAAGGGCGTTCTTCAGAGAAGTCATATAGTTTTTAACCAAATGTTTTTGTTTTATTTATTCTCTCACCTTACTAAAATCATCATCCACTTTGATAATTTAATAAAACCATTATATTTCATATACATATTTTTTTATTTTAAAGGCATTACCGGTATATATCTCTTCTTCCATCAAATAAGATATGAAACAGTCATTCATGTGTATAGTAAAATATATCCACATGAACTGATGCAATTATTTTTCCATCAACGTTAATTAATACTAGATAGAATTTTGTATTTAATTTAAATTTAAGTTATTAATTACACACACATATATATAATTATGATAATAGAATATAACATAATTTTTTATATCATTACAAACATTAGAAAATGATAATGTCGTTCATTCTTATCTGTGGACTACCACCTCCATGAATAAATGTGATTCAATTTTCATCAACTTATCACATGGATTATATTTATATGTACAATAAGATAAATAATATTATATTTATGATATAATTATCCTTGTATATATAAAATATTATACATACCATCTTTTTATGATGATTGTTGAAAATTGAAAATGTTACTAATTTGTACGTACAACCTACCTTCTTCATGCTTGTAAAAAAACCACTATTCATTATAACGATTATAGTTATTATTAAAATTACAATTCATATCTAAAAATTATAATTATGTAAATAGTATTCTTATGAATATTTTGGAATAATGATCACTTCAACTATACTTATCCCAGTGAAGTCATTATTGACTTAAGTACTGAATATTGTCAAAAAATCTATCAGGAACTCAAATAGTTATGTAATTTTATAAAACAAGTTAATAATTTATAAAAAAGGGGTAATAAACATGAAATTCAGATCTTAAAAAATTAAATAATTTACATATGTTAATTATTTTTGTAAGATAAAGAACGCATGTGATCATTAAAAGTAAAGGTCAATGACTTTCTTTTAAAAATAATCATTTAATTATTCCATTAAAAATATCTTTTCTTACACATATATATTTTCAAAAAAAATTATTTAAATAATACATTTAACATTATCCTAATATATTTTAAATTAATTTTTACTCATTTTTGAATTTTTTTTAAAATGGTTTGATAGTAATATTACCGTCATTTTTATAATGAGTTACTTTATTAATTTATAAAAAAAATATGGAAGTAATGTTTTGATTAAATTATACAAACTGAGAAACATCTTTTTCCATCATCACTAATATTACCTTTAAATGTTCGCTTACAATTTTACATGATTATTTTCAATTAGAATTTATTCATTTACAATTTCATAGTATGTGTTCGATAAGGGATTTCAAAATGGAAATAATATTTTCATCAATAATATTTTATATGTTTAGTGATGAAAATGATATAATTATTGTTTTATAATAATGTTTTGGGTCATGGTAATTATTTTGACAATAGTTTTTTTATTATAAACCCTATACAATAGGTTATGTAATTTACTAATGATGGGTGGTTCTGTGATAAACCATGGATGTGTGGGTCTATGATAGCATACCAATGCCTTGGGTATAGAGGTCGACCATATGGATTTCCAATTATAAGAGTGAATATAAGAGTGATATTGAAATTATGTATAAAGTAATATATATGTTTTATCTATTATTTCTATGGGTATTATAAGAATATTATGTATTCACAAGTAATGATAATGATCTTATACTTAAAGGAAAGTATTTGATACTTTTTAGTGGATATAAGTATAACTTTGAGGATAATTTTTAATGAGGATTTTGTGATTTCAAAGAAATAATATTGAGTTCCATTTTTCTTTTAATATTTTTTATAACTAATTTGGGTAATAAAAATTATTTCTTGGGAAATAAAAAATATATATTTTAATCCCAATTATAACTTTTAAAAATAAATTTTAATAAATAGTCTCGGAATAATTATTTATTTCCTTGTATTTATGTCCATTAATAAGAATTTGTTCTCTTACCAAATTTTAAAACGTTTTTTAAATGAATTATGTTTGGTTAATCGAATTTAATAAGTCATGTTGAATGTTATAAATATTTTTCATTAAATTAATTCATGACATATATTAAAAGTTTTATTTTCTAAAAAAATTAATACTTAATATTATTTTCCCCATTGGAATATTTAATGTTTTATAGAAGTTTTATAATAAAATTCTTCAAAACCATGATCATAAAATACTATTAAAAAATTTAAGATGGTGAAATAATTTTAAAAGTAACTACAATTTTTATTCTTTAAGGTATGGTCCTTTCATCTGGTATCAAAGAAGGATTTTAATAAATTTAAAAGTCAGGATGTAATTTGAGCATATGTTTCAATCCTTCTATAATAATAATGGATGGTATATTAGATAAAATTATATATAATTTTGATAAATTAATATACTTTTATAATAAATTAATAAGTATATCATTTGTTTTATCCTTATAAGATTTATATTATGATTAATTATTCTAACATTAATATTTTTTGGTTCTGGTAAATGGATGGAACCAGGAGTATTAAAGTGAAAATTAATTTGAATGATAATGTGGTGGTTGTATAGACAAGAAATAAAATAGAATTGGGGTTCTAGTAAGGAATATACTAGTAACTATAAACTATCTATAAGGGTTAATGATTTAAAACAAGAACCTTGGGGGTTTCTTATAAAATCAAATACCATAGAAATGATGTCTCATGGAAAATAAGGTTATAAACATAATGGTAACCATATTCATCATCCCTCCCGATAAGAATATAGAATGAAAAACCCAAAAAAATGCCACAAAAGAATAAGAAGATGTTTTATATATGGTAAAATGGGTAATAAAGATATAATATTACATAGAAAAATCAATAATTTAGTTGTCTCTATAAAGGATAAATAAGTTTATCTCAAGTTATCTATTGAATGTTTTAAATATGGATATAATGGTAATTATGAAAATTTATTTTCTAGGGGTTAGGCTCATGAATGGGATCATCAAGACCATATATAAATATTTTTAGAAATAAATAATTCCATTATAGTTGAAGATGGGGAACTAAAAATGATATATAAAATGGTTGAATTATTTCATTGCATACGTTTTTAAATTATTAAATCTTAGAACTTGATTCATATTTTTGATTGTATAAAGTAATTATTATGGATTTATATTGAATATAATTGAAAATAGATTATGAAAAATGATGAATGATTTGGTTTTATTCACATATAAAATTAATGAGTAATTTTAGATCAAATAATGATCATAAGTTTACCATAATTAATACACTTTTTATGGTGGGAAATTTTTTTAAGACTTTTAATGACTACTGATTGATGTTTGAGGAATATGACACCCTTATGATTATCATGTGAAAAAAATAATTTTTAGAATAATCATCTATTATTTTATTATACACATGTCTAATGGTATGCATAAAATTTAAATTTCAATGATTTATAATTTTTTTGGTAATTATGATTTTTTAAAATTTTGGGATACAAAAATAATGTTATAAGATAACCATTTCTGTAATTTTTTTTAATTTTGAATATTTCTAGGTTATAATCGAGGATGCTGATTAAATTAGTTTGGAAATAAGTATTATGTTTTTTTGGGTAGATATGTTTTATATTATATAAATCCATTAGATTGGTAATTGATTTGGTGACTACGAGACCAATGTTATCACAATAAATTTTGTGAGAATTATCAAAGTAAACAAAACATTATTCAGTAGGATTTTTTTAGGAAAAATACACAATTGATTATATTTTGGAAGAATATATGATTTTATTATGGATTTATAGGGATTCTGATATTTATAAATATGATTATCTTATCTTGGATATTTTTTGATAAGTGAAATTTAATTTTTTGTATGAGACATTAAGAGTGTTTAATGTTATTTAGAGATAAATTCAAAATTTTCATTGAAATAATATTTTATCAATTCCACCTAATTTTATTGGATTCAATCTTAGTTTAGAATATTTTTTAGGTATTATGATGATAGTTAATTTCATAATGATTTATTTTGAATATTGGGTATTACAATTGATTTTTTCAGATTGGTGTAGTATTTATTCATATGATGGTTTATGAATTTTGGAAATTATTATAACATGTGCTAAATATTTTATTTTTTAATTACTTAATATAATTATAATTTTTTATTTTTATTTTTTGTATTTTTTGTTCCTTATAAGTTTAATCAAGTCATACAGAAATGAAATATCGATCTTAAATACTCAACATTTGTTTAAAAATAAGACATTAGGGTGGGAGTTGATTTAAGGATAAATTATACTTATCAAGTAATTTTATATCCTCACGTTCCTATTCTATGCAGTAAAATAAGTCCATGACATTAGTTAATTTATTTTGAAACAAAAACATTTTTGTTTTACTTTTATTACAGAAAAATTAATAACATTTCAGGCCATCATGTATTTATGTTTTTCATCATTAACATTAACATGTACTTGTTCTATATCACTCTATAAAAATCCATGCTAGTTATTGTTTTCCTATATATCCATGATTTTACATCCCACCAATGTATTCATTTATGGAATCCTAGTTATGTGTTATTCTACATAAACATTATACTTCCATTTTCTCTCTTTTCACGTGGATGTTTTATCAAACATTTGTATGGTTTGGGATTTTAGGAAATGTATTTTGAAAAGTAAAAGACTAGTTGACAAGACTGATTTTAAATTCTTAGGAAACAATTTAATAATTGGGGGAGAATGTAATATCATGGTATTTTTAAACAGGACATGTTCAACAATATAAAAGATACGAAACACTGACAATAAATATATAATGAGATATTTTATTTAAATGTGTTTATTATACCATTAACGTTAAATTGGGTGGGTATAAAAAGAAATGACTTATTTAATAAATTAATATGATTTTCCAACTCAATATAAATGTATTGTTAAATTTATATTAAATATACATTTTTTTTGTAAACTCAATTCATTCTTCAATTTTTTTCTTCAAAAATGGAATTTTTTTACTGTTTATGAGTGAATATTATAAATAATTTTTAGTTGTTTTTTGTAAAATGAATTTGATAAAATAAATTTTATTTTTGAATTCAATAACACCTCATGTTTTTTAATAAATTAAATTTCACTAACGTCTTTCATTACATGCCACTCCAAGTTATGCATTATTTTTTTAAAAAAACAATGTTATTATTTCACTATAAAAAACACTTATATTATATTTAGGAACACTGAAAACTATATTTTTCTTATGTTACACACAATTACAAGTTCGGTCGACAACTTTCATTACACATAAGTGCATGTTTTAAGGAACAAAAATATTATATAAATATTATTATTAAAACATTATTATAATTATCACCGACCAATTAGAATGAATTTATGAATTATATTAACTAAATTTTGGAACCATTGATTACACATTTTTATTAAATTAATACTTTGGAAATAAATTTTTTATATATTAAATTAACAACTATTAGAAATAAATAATTATTTACCTAAGAAAATGTTTTTTATGTACAAACATGTTTATGCCATTGACTTTAAAAACAAATTTTAATGAATGATTTCAATGAAATATATTTATTATATATTAAATCATCTATTTAACAATAATTATATGTGTTTTCTAGATAAGAGATAATAATAAATCGAATTTTATGAATAAAAAGATATATTTTCATAATATTCTTTTTCCTCCATTTAATAGGGCACGTATTTGAAATCTAATTATTGAAATTTTTACAACAACTATTTCAAAAAATAGAACATAAATTTTTAAATTATTATGTCAAAATTATATTATGTATAGTTTTTGATGTTTTAATGAGATGTTTCATTTTTTAATGAATGGTAAAATCTAATGAATATTTATTGAAAAAAAATTTATAGATAAATTATATTTATATATTTTAGGGTATATTTAGATCAATTAATCCCAAATTAATATAATATATGCCATTTTAATTAATTTGACAATGATATTGGATATAAAAAATTTCTATCTTATGAATTGTTTACTTTAAAAACCTATTTTCACATCCTGTCTTCGGGATAAAGTTTAAATTAATTTCTACCAAATATGTGTTTCAAATTCAAAAAATGGATTCCATAAATCAGTATAATTAATAAACAATATTAAGGTCAAATTAATTTTGGACAAAAATAATAGTGAATATAATTAAACATAATTATAACTATTAAGGTAAAAATAAGATTATTTGGTAGTTAAAAATTAACTTGTGGGAAACAATTCTCTATAAACATTTACAAAAACCATTTTATTGAATTATTTTCACCATATACTCTATTTAATTGAAAATGAATAATAATTGGAGTCACATGATGTAAGGGAGACCCATTAGTAGTGTTTTCCATTTATTACTTAAAAGAATACCACTCCTCTATTGTAAAAGAGCACACACCCACCTTTTTCCTTAACAACCATCAAGACCTTTATCTATTACAAAAAATACCCAAATAAGATTTCAGAATACATAATAAAAACTTTTAACCTTCAATTTGTAAAGAAATTAATCCAATTAATTCCTTTGGTGCAAACCAAAATGAGTTACCCAAAGAAGAGGTAACTGTCTCCAACCAGTAGTTTTGTTTTATTTCATTCTCCAATGCTTCAATTATTATTATTAAATTGTTATATAATACCCCATGAATCCAAAATATAATGCAGTTTTTTAATTATAATACCAAAAAGTTTACACACTTCCATTAAATGGGATATACAATAATCATTCGTGTGTGTGACATACTATGGATTCACCAACTAGTGTTATTCATTTTTTCATTACTACCTCTTATTGATTTGAATAATTATTGATGTAATGTTTTTTATATGATATATATGATATTTATAATTTATTTATTCTTATTTTATTTTTACATAACACATTCCTTTATGTTTTCCATTTTGTGGGAATATGATAACTTCGTTTGTGGATGTGTTTGCTACTGTCTCCTCAAAGTGATGTGATTTGTTCACACTTTACATTGAATTTATGAATGATGGGTTTATTAAATGTATATAACATATATGAAAAATAATTATAATGTAATTAATATAAATATATATATATATTTCAGTTATATTTTATATTTAAATACAACAATAAAACAGAAACAATTTTAATGCATACAGACAACTTACCATAGCATGAATGGTGTATTACATTTCCTATTTCTATCTTTAATAACATATTAAAAACAAATATAAAATGATTTTATATTATATTTATATAATGATTTATATTTTTATAATAAGTACATCGTAATCTATGTATGAGGATCAATAATAACATTTCATAATATATACAACAAAACAAAGATAATATTAATCGAAACATAACATTAAGATGGAATTGTTTGTGAATCGATAATTTGAAGAAATAAATAAATAAAATATTTTAGGATATATAAGGATATTTTTATTTTATATATTTATAATAAACTTATATTTATTATAAAACAGTATTGATCATGTACAATGAAATTCAAGACTTAATGTAAGGGTTTTCTAGCCTCACTTTTATTTCAATAAGATATATGCTATAGTCACCTCTTATTAATTTTGTTAGTTGTATATACATCCCTATATAATTTTATATAATGAATTTAATTAATTTAGTAATGTTAAAAAATTTAATCTATTTTATTCTTTTAAAAATATCATTATTCAAATGTTACACATGTAGTAATGGGATTTTTGGTCTTACTTTTTTTTCTATGAAACTAATGATATATTCACCACACGTCTTATTCTTTTGGTTAATATACATATAATTAAATTATTATTATATTACTGTTCTTAATATTATTGATATTTTCATATCCTACTTATGATCTATATTTCATGGGTTTTATAGTTTAAAAGTTACCAAATCAGTACAGTAGTTTTGTCTCAATTTTCATTCTTTGAGACATATGTTTTGTTATGAACATATATTATTTTTCAACTTTTATATATTTTCCTTTGAAAAGTTATATAATTAATCTTATTATAATAAATATATATCAATCTTAATGTAATTTTATTATTTCTTGGGATTAGTATTCAATGTTACAAAATTTTTAAGAGTGTATTGCTACATTATCATTGTTTATCAAGATTATTTATCATTACGCTTCCATTGATGAAATATATTTATCGATATCTTAAGTATACACATGAATGGAATTATTATATAATAATTCAAGAAATATTCAAGTAATTGTACCATTTTATAATTGTTTTTTATTTTAAATAATTTTGAATTATTTATTAAGGAAATTTAACCTTACTTCTCTCTTTGGTTGGAAATCCATTTTATTAAAAAACCACAATTTAGATATATTTCAATTTTTATTTTATGATATTTTATACTCAATTTGAAGGAATTTTTTTTGAAAAAAAATATTTTTTTAATTTTTTAAAATTAGTTTCAAATCATCCTTTATAGTTTTTCAAAGGTTGTTTTAAATGGAAGGGATTTCAATTATTTTAATGTTTCTTTTATAAGTTATCAAATATTTTTTAATGAAAATGGACATCAAGGTGTTTTATGTTTGAAAAATATATTTTTTTAATTTAAAAATAATATATTCATCAAGAAATATTTGTAATGATTTTTAAAAATTTATTCATATGTTTTCAATTTTGATTTTAATAAAATAGATTTCGAAAGTGTTTTATGTTTTAAAAAATGATTTTCATTGAAAGGCCATTTTTTAGTATGAAAATCTCTAAGTGGCCTTTCAAAATCCTTCTCCATATAAAATGAAATAGATTGATATAGTTTATGATTTACTAGGGATATAATCCCAAAAAACCATTCTTATACATTATTTGAATGGTTTATGATTAATATTAGATGTGTTTTACAAAAGTAACATATCTTACACAAGTTATACCTCGATAAAACTCATATAAAATCTGATTCCATTCACATGTTATTTATTGATGATGACAATTGCCTGTTTTCCAATGTTTATGATATAATAAAATGTTTATAATACCCATTTTTGTTCATGGGTTATGATACAAGGTTTATGAAACCCATCTCTTTTTATGGGTCATGATATGATGAATTTTTTATTATATTGTGGAAAAAATATGTATGATCTTGTCAAGGTATTATATGATGAGTGAAGTTTGTTCAATATGACATGGCTAAAATGGGATATGAACCTAGTTCAGTAATAGAGGACAGGAACCAGAAGTGAATCTTGCTCAGTAATACAGGGCGTGAATGGGATGTGAATCGAGTTCTATAATACATTTGTAGAATGAGGAGTGATCAGAGTATATTATTACATGGTTGGAATAAAAAGTGAACCTAGTTCAGTAATGCATGGATGAAATGGGGATTGAACTCAGTTTATTAGTACCTGGCTCAAATGAGAAGTTAAATTTGTTCTATAATACTAGCCTAGAATGGGAAGTCAACCTAATGTAGTAGTACATGTCTATAATGGGTGGTGTACTCAATTTATTAATGAATATTTTTAGCTAATATGGTATTGGGAGTAATATTTTACTAGAAAAATTGTGCAAGGAGTGTACCCATTTAACTAAGATGGCCTTGGCAATATTCCTTGACTACTATATAAATAATTTTATATATTTTTGTTTTTATAAAAATCCCACATATTACTTCTATGTTATCAGTTCATGTAATATTCTCTTCATTACCTTGTGATTCATGTGTTATGAACTACAAATATTTATTCCATGAATCATGATTATGATCTTTAATATACAAGGTACTATCATATAATGTTTTTATCATGTTATCATACACTTATTATCATGATTATTCTTACATATCTCCATTTTATACCCTCTACGAGCATATAATATCACTATTTTTATGATTCCTTTCCCATTGGTGATAAAGAATATATTTAAGTAGTTATATTAAATGGGGATATATTTAGGGGAAATAATGAATATCTCTAAGCAAAATTGAAGATTGTGTTCTATGTTTTAAAATAAAAACAACTATTATAGTCCTTGATCCTGAAATTTTTTAATGTTCTAAATATTAATCTAAAATGTGTTAATATCCATGTTTTTTAATAATGGGTCAATATAGTTGGTATCAAAATAAATATCCAAAAAAACCATTGGAAACTAAAATGCCCAGGGTTATTTCTAAGGACATGTCTTGGGATTTCTCTATGTATAATCCTTTGGATACCTAGATTCAAAATAATTTTTCAGGTTTTATATATCTTATAAGAGATTTTCATGATTATGTGATTTTGTTCTATGATAAGTGTCAATGACACTATTCTTTATGATCTCAGTCAATATCCATAACTAGATGGAACTAGGTTTACATTAAATGTTTCATATGTATAAATTATGAGAATTATGAAAATTGGTTCCCTATGTGAAAATCTTATGATGATAATGAGGATGTTTTATGAGTTTCTGTTATAATATGAAAATAAATAGACCACAAATGAACCATGGATTTAATGGAATGTTCTAATAGTATTTTTTATATTAAATGTTATAATAATGATTAAATTGAGGGTTATAAAAATTAAGAGATGATTTATATTTCATATACTATGAATGGGGTATTAAAGTATAAGATACTAAAGCCTATTTAGTGGTTTAATAATAGTGTTAGTGATTGAATTGTATATGTATTATAATTAAATAATTTTGTTAAATGAACTATGATGTAGATGTATTCTATCATTGATTTGAAAAAATACAATGAATAGTGCTAATGAAAATGAAATGTGTTTTAATGGAAAGGTTATATTTTCATTAATAGATTGTAAACCTTATTATGTTCCTGATGTTGAGAAAATTGTTTTTAGCATGTATAAAGAGATGATTTATATGGGTAAAGTAAAATTGATTGTATTGAATACATTGAAATGATTATCGATATTTTCTATAAATTGGAATATGTTATAATGGATTATGTTTACTACCTTTTTTGGATTTTAGGAATAAATACAACAATCTTTTGAATAACAAATCAGGCATGTTTTCAACACATTTTTATGTTAATTCTAGTTATTACTATGTTTCAAAAGAAAACAAGACAAAAGTATTCCCATGATTTGTATCTGACGACCATGAGCTACTTTATTATATATGTGAGATCAATATTAAGCCTATTTTTAGAAATTTAGTGACCTTTATTTTGATGATTTTTTATTTTCTGCATTCAGAGGGGTTACAGGGTTAATATTCTATATAATAGTTTATGTTGAAATTTGTATGAGGTTATAGATATTAATGTATTATCTCGCTATATATGGATTTATTCATATTGGATAACATGTTATATGAATTCTCTTTTGTGATAAAGATATATGGAATGACATATCATGACATTTATGGATCTTATATTCTATTAATGCTTCGTGAATGTAAAATTCATCCTCACTACTTAGAATAAGAGATCGGGTGGAAATTGATCAATGCATAAGAGTGGGTCAGAGTATTCTGAAATTAAGTATGAATATATTCTAATTAAAATTCATTAACTTTTGGAAAAGGGTATTATAAAAAAATTATGTCCCTTTATCATCATTTTTATCATATCAATGACCTTTGTCAAGCTAAATTGGATTAAGTATTTTTTATTTATTACATTCCCCTGACGATGATCTCTATCACTCTCTAGGAGAACATGATAGTTTTAATTTTGTTCCATGTTAATGTTTTCACTCAGAAACTATGTTATCCTATGTTGTAATCAAGTAATGTGTTACTTTGGGTAAGAATTATGTTTCCATCATTCGAAATTTAATATATTTTTTAGTATTAATTTTTAAGATGCATGTTTTATATTAAAGTAAGTTTCATGTATTAAACCATTGATAATCCAGACTAATTTATATGGATAAATTATTTTTAAGGGGGTAGAATATAAAACCTTGGTTTATTTTAAGAATTATTATTTTTTCAAATGAATTAAATATTATTGGTGGATTGAGTTACACCATACACCAAGTTATGTTTTCTTTATACGAATCCCAAAGCTATTCATTCCCCACATGAAACACTTAAATTTTAGTTTGGTACACAGAACACTATGTATATCTTATATTACCTAAAATTCCATGTTCCTTTGATAACTTCGTTACCCGAATGTCTATGTTTTACTGAACTATAATATACCATTAATATTATTATTAGAATTCTTTATAGTTATCACATAGATTTTTGAATTGATTTTTTGACTAAAATAAACTAAAATTTGAAAATATACTTTAAAAATTTATATTAAATGAACCTTTGTTTTATAGAATAGTTATAAATGAATGTATAAACTATTTGAAAATAAATAGATTCCTTTTCTATGATTTTTTTCAATGTATAATGATGTTTATTTTAATAAAGTACAAAAAACCACATTTGATGATTGATATTTCTTAAATATATATATTATATATTCAATCAACTACTTTACACAAATTTTATTTGTTTTCTTGAAAATACATAGGAAAAAAAGAAATTTTACGCATAAAAAGATATATTTTTCTAAAATGATATTTTACTCAATATTAATGGAGAATTTATTTTAAACTTAATTTTTATTCTTTTTTAATTTATATATGAGAAAACAATATTTATTTTTCAATTTTTATCTTCAAAATTATATTACGGATAATTATTTTTTAAGGAGTTTCATTTTTGGATTAACATTGAAAATTATATAATTTTAATTGAAAACTGTTTTTTTGGTTAATTTATTTATATAGATAAATTTTATTATTTTGATTCAAAAGAATATTTAATCAATAATTCATATATTAATACAATTTATGTCAGTAGAATAAAATTTTATAGTGAAATTTGATATCAAAACATTTTAAACATGTGAAATTTATACCATAAAAACCCATTATTACATCTTGTCCATGGGATTAATTTATAATTAACTTATTCCACTTCAATTTTTAGATTTTGGAAATAGGGATTCAAGATTTTTAAAAATCATAAATCATAATTTATATTATGGTTTAGTCATTTTTTGAGAAAAAAACTATTTGTGATCATTATTAAAATTAATTAAAGTGATTAAGGTAACCATGAGTATACTTTGTGGTTAATAATTAACTGAAGGGGAAAATATCCTATAAACTAGTATAAAAGAAATTTTATTGGCATTTTTGACCATATCCCCGATTTTCTAGAAAATTGAAAAAAATTAAAGTTACATGATGTATGGGATATCACTGAATTGTTTTTTCCTTTTTTGTATTTACAAGAATGCCAATACTCACACACTATAAAAGGGAACTCACAACCCTCACAACTTCATAGACTATAGGAAATTTCTCTCATCTTCACCATACCCAAATAATCTCCCGTTATCCCACTTATCAATTTACATGCCAATAATTTTTCTAAAAGAAAACAAATGAAGTCCTTTGGTGCCAAATAATAAAGTTACCCAAAGAAGAGGTAACATTCTTTAATGAGCACTTTTGTATTATTTCTTTCCCCAACCCATCAATTATTATTATTCTATGATTATACAATAACAATTTATAAAAAATATTAATATATTTTTTATGATAATTTTACTCCCTATACTTTCACAAAATATCATCAAATGGGATACACAATTTGAATCCATTTATACGATGGACTACCAGCTCGCAAACCGATGTCATTCATTCTTCGATTACCATCAATCAAGATTGGTAAAAATGATACAAATACCTTTTTTATAATAGATTTGTGATACTTATTATGTATGTATACTTCCATAATTATTAAACAACACATACCTATATTCCTTTCATTCATTTTTAATGGGATAACATCATTTGTGGATGTATGGATTAAATCCTCATCAAATGGATGTGAATTGGTCAAAAATTACATTGAATGTATTAAGGAAAAGTATAATAAACTAATATGCAATATATGAAAAAATAAATCTTATGTAATTGTAATATATATATATATATCAATTCATTTTATTTTCTTTCTTTCAATACGATAAGAAAATGGAAACAATCTTCACGTGTATGTACGACCCGTTGTCTCTGGTTCTACCCCTTGCTCTTTATGTGAACTAGTGCAGGATCGTGTCCCACTAGGACCGAACACTATTTGTATTATGAACAGGTAAATTCAAAGCCATTTCTTAACTGTGGAACGTGGCACGCACTTGGGATGGTGGGCCCCCCTTTGGGAGTCGGTGTTAGCAACACACGTTTTATGATGCAGAAGCTAGGGGAGGAGAAGTTCCTATGGGTTGGGCCTACGGGTCATGTATTGGACATAGTATGCCTCTGGGCCTTCTGGTCAGTTATTGCAAGTCGTGTCGGGCCTTGTGCCTTGGGTCTACGGGTCATGTACGGGTTCCCCTTCGTCCCTTAAAAGGGGGATTATCTATAATAAAATAAAAAAGAAGGCATTCGGGCCATTCGGGTACTTAATATAAACTAAATATATATGATAATATCATGATTTAATATTTGTAAATATTTAAATCATGATCTAACTAAGAGGATAATTAATAATAAGTAAAAACATTTACAAATAAACAAAAAAGATATTAGCTAAAATGCTACACTAAAAAGAAATTGTTAATAAATGTGTTTTATAATGTCATAATACAATAATTTATGGTATGATATATTAGTATATAGTTATTTTAAAGAATTATTATAAAAATATTTTTAATATACTATTTTTTTGAATGTGGGTGAAGAATGTTATGACTTATAGTAAGGGATCTCTCGTATCACTTTCATTTCTGTGAGATATACACTACATTAACCCAAAAATTTATTTTGGGGAATATATGATTTCCTATGAAATTTTATAACATGAATTTATTTTATTGAATTATTTGAATAGTTTTAATTTTTGTTATTTGGTTATGGATCTCAAGAATCAAATGTTACCCAATTAATAAGGGGATTCCAAGTCTCACTTTTATTTCAGTAAAACTCATTCCATATTCACAATTATTTTATTTTGTGTGGTTAATCTAATTATAATGAATTTATTCTATTATTATTATCCTTACACTTATGTATATTTAAATATCCATATGATGATCCATCTTTCACAACTTTTACGGTTCAAAAAAAAACTAAGTGGTAAGGTAATTTTGTCTCGATTTTCTTTCTCAGAGATACATGTTTTGTTATGAACCTATATTATTTTATAAGAAATTTATACTTCTATTTGACATGTATTATCATGAATCCAATTATATACATAATATATTAATATTCATGTAATCTTATTCATTCATTGGTTTTAGGATTCAATGTTACCATTGTGGTTAGATTTTATTACTACAATCTCATCGTTTATCAAGATTGTTTATCATTATTCTTCTATTGATGAAATGTTATTTTCAATATCTCATGAATACTCATTACATTTACTATCCTAGGTTTATTAATGAAATATTATATTAATTTTATCATTTTTAATCATTGGTATTTATAATAATTAATAAAATGTTTTAATGAAAATATAATCTTATTTATATCTTCGGTCAGAAACTGTTTGTATTCAAAAAGAAAATTTTCTAAAAATAGTTTTAAATTTTTTATAAATTATATTTTAGACTCATTATCATGTAATTTTATTTTTAAAGGAATTTATCTTTTAGAATGTTTATTAATTGATTTAGAAATCCTTCTTTATAAGTATTCAAAGGATATGTTTAGTTAAAATGATTTCAATTATTTCGAAACTTATTTAATAAGTATCCAGTCAATTTTAAAAGACAAATTTTTTCAAAATTATTTCTGTTCTAAAAATTATTTCTTAAATAAAATAGCTTATTTTCCTCCAAAACTATTTAATTTTTTTAATTCATATGTTTTCAAAGAATATTTCAAATTAAAAGATTTATAAAATGTTTTATGTTTTAAAAATTGATTTTCAAATAATGGTTCTATTCCATTAAGAAATGATATATGAGATCTTTCAAAATACTTCTCTAACTAAGATGATATAAATTGATATAGTTTAGGATTTATTTGTGATATAATTCAGGGACTCCATAATTATTCATTCATTGAATTGTTTATGATTATGAGCACATGTTATTTAGGAAAAAAATTTCTTTTATATGGTTTTTGGCATGATAAAACACTTAAGAAACCCGCTTCTATTAATGGGTTGTTATATAACTAAGAATACTGTCTTTTTTACCTAGGTTATGATATGATGACATTTTTATGATACCCATTTCATTTATTAGATTAGGATAAGATGTTTATTAAAACCATATCTTTTTTATTGGTAATGTTATGATGGATGTTTTATTATCTTGTGGAAAACATTTGTATGATTTCATTATATGATGGGTGGGAGATACATATTAATATAATGCATTATGTAATGATTTACATCTCATGACATAAAGTGTTATAGAACGAGGAGTGAAAAATGTTCCATATGGTAAGGCTGGAATGGTAAGTGAAGCCGATTCAGTAATCTAAGGTAATAAAGAGATGTGAACCTTGCTCGGTAATAAATTGATGGAATGGGAAGTGAACATGGTTCAGTAATACAGGTCTAGAATTGAGAGTGAACCCATTATATTAAAATAATTTTTATACTAAGATGTTCTTGTGTGTAAACATTGACTACTTACATGATTTGTGGAGTAAAATCATTCCACTAATATGGCATTGGATATATGCCTTGATAGCTATAAGAATCATTTTATATGTTTATATTTCTATAATAATTCCATGTCATATTCCTATGTAGTTCATTAATTCAAAATTAACTTGATTACTATATGATTAATGACTTATTAACTCCCAATATTTATGTCATGAGTCTTGAATATATATTTGATATGCATGGAATGATCTTGTAATGTAATGATCATGTTCTTGTACCCTTATTCCCATGATTATGGTTACATGTATCCTTTATTTTTCCATACTGATAATTTGATATCACCCATTAATATGTTTCATTTCCCCTAGGTAATGAAGAAACACATTCTAATGGAATAGAAAAGGGGATGATATTTAAGGGAAACGTTGAAGAACCTTTACCAAACTAGATGATTATGTTCCATGATTCCAAGGATACTAAACTATTACGGTGCACACGAATGTATGTTTTAATGTATGAAATATTCATCTAAAATTAGGTAATATCCTAGTACGTTAAGCCTTGGTCACTATAAATTACACATGAAATAATTATATTAAGATTAATTATGTATAATTTTTTGAAATTAGGATTTTTTAATGAATACTGAAATATAAGTATTTAATTAAATATTTTATTTTATTAAAAACTTTAATTTATGTTTTGGGATATTTAGAAAATATCATTACATCCTTTTTATTTTTAATAATTAAACCATGGGTTTTCAAATTTATTTTATAATAGAATTTAGAATTAATCAGTATACATTTAAAAAGATTATTTTTCAAAAAACATGTTTTTCAATGCATTATTCCAATTTTATTTTAAATTGAATTTTATGACTACATTATTTTTAATTTTAATAAATTTATTCTACATTTTTAATTAGGTGGAACATATTTATTAAATATTACCATGATAATTTTTGTCAGTATGAATAGTAACCTTATTAATTTTTCATCACAATAAAGGATAAATTAGGTTATTAAGGGTTAAAATCGATATAATATGAATTATAAAATTACACTAAAACTTTTATAATTTTGTATATGTATAACTAATGAATAACAATTCTGAGGTCTAGTATATTTCCTTATTCTGTTTGGGGAGATTTTGTCCATTTTAATATTTTATTAAATGTGAAGTATAAAATATAACACTATTGTTTAAAAACTATAATATATTTAACTTGTAATTATAAAGAGGATATGATCGATTATAAAAATAAATTTGAAATATAAAGGGATTATCTAAATTATTGTGAGTTATTTTTATTCATTTAGTGAATTAATAATTACCTTAAATACTTGTACAACATTGACCTAGAAATTAACAATTAGATGGAAAAATAAAATAAATGATATTATGAATTTTAAAATCTTATAATTTGAGATAATTAATGTTATAAATAATATTATATAATACTATGAAATTTTTGGGATGTTTTAAAAAAAATTGTTTTAATGTTATGTTTTTTTCTTGATATTATTAATGTTAACATAATGAATCCTTCAAAAAATTGATATTGGTGAAATTTTATAATAAATGATATTTTTTCAAAATAATTAAATTTTCTAATAATATTAAAATCAATAAACATATTATGATATGTTTTATAATATCAAACATAATATATTTATGGTCCACTTTTCCATTTACGAAAATTACCTGGACCCTTATAGGGTAAAAACCATGTTGTTGTTATAGGATTAAAAAGGGTTAAAGAGTGGTTAAAACCAATAGATTTTTATAAAAACATAGTAAAAAGATTAATAGTTTTTATTTCATGAGGTTATTTTAACCCATACTAATCAAATATTTTATATCAATCAGTTTGGATCCATTTCTAATTGATAATTATTTTATATTAACTTTATATTTTATGAAATTCCTCAAGTGTCCCTCCCCTCTCTTATAAAAGAAAACCTCTTCTTATCAACCATTCACACAAAAAAAATATTTTTTAATCATATCCCTATCAAAAAACATTACTATAATCCCCCCATAATTATATATTTTTAAGAAGAAAACAAACCCTAGATTCCATAACGTGTTAAGTCAATGATGTTTTCTAAAGAAAATGTATTGTTTTTAGCCACATGTTTTTTTTCTATTTATTCCTTAACCTCCTTTAAAAATTATTTAACCATTATATAAAATTACACTAGGATATTCCATAGGATGATAGGTTATTATGTTAATGTAATGACCTATATACTTGTTCTCTACAATCAAATCTGAAATGAAACCCCTATTCATGTGTACGAAAGAGTAGTAGTTGATGAACCGATATAATTGTTTTCCATCACCATCTCTTAATGATGATTATAATAATGAAACTATTGTATATATGTGTATATGATATTTATAAATTATTTTTCATTCATAAAATATAATCTAATACATATTTTCTTCCCATTCGTAACACTGAAAAATGATAATTTCATTCAATGTGTATGTGTGGACTACCAACTATATGAAGCGATGCGATTTTTTTATCATCACAACACCACATGGATGAAATATATATAATAATAATGAAATAAATAATATTATATTATGACATTATTTTTATTATTTAATGATAAAATGAAACTTACCTTCTTTCTATTATGATAGTTGGAAAATGGAAACATTACTCATGCATATGTACAACCTACCATCTCAAAGATTGAAAAATAGTTTACTTTTCATGACTATACTATGGATTTTTTAAAATTATAATTGATATATAAATGTTATAAATTTTTCATTATTATTATTCTGGATAAGATGGATTAATAATCTCTTTAAACATACTAAACCCATCAAACACATTTTTTTACTTATGTATAATGTATCATCAAAACATATTATGTGAACATAAATGACTATCTAATAGAATATAACATAGTAATAAATGATATAAAGGGATTAATAAACAAGAATAATGTTCTTTATAAAGTAAAAATTTTAACCAAACATTGTTCTTCTGGATGATAATAAACATGCATAGCGAGTTAGACTCAAGGTAAGAGGGTTTCCTTTTAAAAAAATTATCTTTTAATGTCTATATTAGAAATTTTTTTTTCCTTATCCATATTTTTTATAAAATTAATTAATGAATAATTTCACAATTCACTTAAGATGATTTAATTTTAATTTTAGCTATGTTTTAATTTCTAAATATTGGTTTAAATTGAATTTTTATACTATTTTTTGCACAACGTATCTTTTGACTTTTCCGAAAAACGTAAGGAAAGATTTTTTAACTTTTACAACACAATATTCATTTACCACCAGCATAAAAAAAATATTTACATTGATTATTACTTTACTATTTTTGAAGGATATTTAAAAAAAATGTTTTTTCCTTTATAATTGCACAGTTTTGATTAATAATTGATTTGAAAATGGAATGGTTTTTTCTCAAAAAAATTTATGAGTATAAGGATGAAAATCCTATATTTCATGTTTTATGATTATTTTGAGGATTATTGTAATTTTTATGAATAAATTTGGTTTCTTTATAAACCATGGATGGGTGGTCACATTATTAACTAATAATTTGTGATTTGGTGATAAACCAAGGACTTGATAGTCTATAGTGTCCCTCAATTGCATTGGGTGTAGATATAAATTTTATGGTTTTTCTTTTTTTATGTGTGACTATAAGATTGATATGGAAATTATGTTCCTTGAAATATAATTTTATTATCTATTCTATCGTTGGGGTTTAATGAGAATATTAATTTCTGAGTAGGAAAGATAATGATAATATATTTTGAGGAAATTATATCATTCTTTTTAGGGGTGAGAAATATAACATTTTGAATATGTTTTTATCAATTATTCGTGATTTAAATTAAACATTTAGGTGTTTTATTTTCATATATATTTCATATGAACATTTTAATTAGATTACTTGGGTAAAAAATAGATTTATTATGTACAAAAATATTTATTTTGAACATAATGATTATTTTCAAAAAGAAAATGTTTATAAGTATTAATAGACTCATATTTTCATTCGTTATTTTTATTTAATTTACTATTATTTTTGTTATCATACCATGTCTAAAACAATTTTCACATTTAATTAGGATGGTTAAGGGAAATTAACAAGTTATGTTGAATTTCATGATGATTTTTCGTAAAAATAAATCATGTTTTACATTAAATGGTTTACATTATAAAAAATATGGATAGATAATTAATGTTTCCACAATTTAATATATGAGTTTATTATACAAGAGGTATGACCTAAATATATAAAAAAATAGACATAAAATATCTATGTGAATTTAATATAATGAGTTATAGTTTAAAGTTACTAGAATATGTAATTTTTAATGATGGGTCCCTATAAGGTTTCCCCTTATATAATGAATTTATCATTATTTTATTTATACATAACTAGTAGATTCATGTTTTTAATTATACATCAATTTATTTTCTGAAATATTAATTGATCATAACACCATTTAGTGTTTTTATTCTATTTTATTCCTATATTTTCTAAAAATAAAGATATAAGAATTCAATATAATTTAAATAAAAAATATAGCTAGGAAAAAAAGGAAATTATTATATAAAACTAAAACAAAAAATATTTAATGAATTTGTACTATGATGTATAATTTTTAAAAAAATTGTTAACTAATACAATGAAAACTGATTAATGGGTATAAATTTCATTTTACTACTATTAAAATAATAATGATTAATCATTAACATATTAATGATAAATGTTCAGTGAATATTGTAATATAATTGAAAATAATCTAATATACAATATTTAATTGAATAAATATTTTATTATGAATGTGATGAGGTTGCTAGTGGCCGATTAGATTATATACTCCCACCCTTCAAACACATCTTGGTGTACATAATATTTACAAACTATTAGTTTGGGTGCCTATTTCATATAGGGTTTCAAATACATCTTGGTTATCATGAATTCTTCATTTATAGAATGTCTCATATTGAAGAGGAACATTGTGGGATATTTTGGAAGGAGTATATTTTGACTTTTCACTTCCTATTTTAATTTATATAGTTGAGTCAGTATTTATATTATTAATAAGATTTTTTTTTATCATTTCATGATTTTTTACTATTATACATGTATATATTGTATATAACTAGATGTATTTATAATATTGTACATGAATATAATCTATTCTATTATTCACACATTTATCTACTATTTTAGAAATTATTGATAAAGATATTGGTTGTACTAGATTTCTTATTAAATTCAGAAAAAATAACTATGAATTCCCTAAAATCAAATAAATATACAATTTTAAATAGAGCCACAAAATGATAGTGTACTTCCCTTGGTAAATAGGTATTTTTATGGAGACAATGAAAATCAATTCTGTAGATAAATCTTTTATTCAAAATGTTAACATAGATAAGAATTTAAAAACTTGTTATTGGGTTTTCTAGTTTTTAATCTTATTAACACATGATATGTCTATTAGATCATGAGAAGTGACTTATAATATTTCTTCATAAAGAAATATATCTTAGAATCATAGGTTACCGGATTTTTTCAGGTTATTATCAATGTTTAAGGAGTTATTTTTTTTTCAATTGTCTCATTGAGTGCATGATAATGATTGATTAGTGTCTCATTGCAGAGTGGAGATCCCATATTTAATTTTTTTAGGAATTTACATTATATTTTTAAATAAATATGTGGATTATATATATATATATTCTATACATTATTCTTCAATGGATTTAGAAAATAATATGTAACAAATAATGTTTATATAGATTTCATGAATTTTTTATTAAGGGTGTTATAAATAATTAAATCCACACATGTTTAAATTTTATATTCTTGTAACTACTTTTACAAATGATAATATATATACTACTATATATGATTTATTATTTTAAAAATAGTCAATTCCAATTCATAATTCATCATTTTATTAGATATATATCCCCTCTCTATATTTTCTTTCTACATATTCTCATAATATTTGGTAAGTATTTATAGAAACCCATAGTTAACATAAATGGATATTATATCAATTTAGATGAATATTTTTCATAATATAGAAGTACACACATGTGGATCATAATAGTTTAGTTTCATTTTAAAATTAGAACACAATCTTTTAACATGGTGAAATATCTTCAATGAATATAGTAATGATCTTCCCCTTTTATAATCCTACACAAAAACCATTCTTAAAAACCTAAGGAAAAGAAAACATGAATATGGGTGATCTCAAATGCTCAGTTAGGATAAAACATATATATTTTTATCCATTAACATAAGAATGAGGGTATAATAATGTTATTAGGACATTAGAATATCATTCTATGACCAACAAAGATCATAATCCTGAATCATGGAATATATATTGTAAGTTTAAAAGACATTAATCATAAGGTAATCAAGAGAAAAATCCATGGAATCATAGAAAATGAATAATACATGGAATTTCTAGGAGACAACTAGATATTAAAAATAATTTTTAAGGCTACCTACCATGTCCTTCATAACTAGGTAGGCTTAGGATAATCACTAATGTAATTGCTTCGAGAGTGGGATAACAACCCATATACCCTATTGTCTTTGGGAATGTGATACATCTAGTGTACCATGTTACATTAAATACTGGTCTACAACATGTATAACTTTTTATTTATAGTCTTGGGCTATAACCCATATACCTTATTAGTATTTTTCAAAGACTAAAACCCGTATACATGCTTATTTTCAGGATTGGGCTACAACCAGTATGCCTTTTTTAGGATTAAGCTATAAACCATTCACCCTTTGAGATCATATACCATTTATCATTACCCATTTCATTTAAAGGAGATATAGGTCCCATCCGTCACATATTAAAACCATTGATTCATGTCCCCCAAGATAATAACAATTGATCCATATCATGGACTATAAAAAGAGATGGGTTTCATAAAAATCATATCATAAACCATGATATGATATAGGTATCCTAAAAATTTCATGTTATCATTACCTATTGAAAATAGATTGGTCCAATAATAATTTCGTCAAAGTATAACTAGTGAAATGAAGTTGTACTTATGAGTGTATAACTCATTTAAGAGAAATGGTTTTCAAAATCATAATTCCATCAAGATATAAACCATTCAAAAAATAATATGAATTGCATTCATAAACTATATCGATGTATTTAATCATATACAGGGAAGTATTTTGCATGATCTCATGGAACATTTCTCAAGGAAAATAGAATTTATTTGAAAAAAAATCATAAAAAAATTTCAAAAAATCTTTTCATATAATGAATTCATTATAATTCCACTAAAAAAATTTCTGGAAGAAAATATATTTTCTGCTATGAAAAAAACATTTTAAAACATAACGAATTGTGAAAACTGTTTTCCTTGAAAACATATAAAATAATATTGAAAACATTAATAAACACATTTTATTTTGAAATTATTTGAAAAAATATAATGATTTCTTTAAATCATTGAAATATTTTCTTTTAAAAATAACCATTTCAAATACTTATAAATGAATCATTGAAATTAATTAAATTTTTATTGTTATAAATATTTTTGAAAGAATTTTTATTTGGAAAACATTTTCTATTTAATAAATTATTAGAATATTAGGAATTCATTTTATAAAAAAAATAACCTAGTAAACATATAAAGGAAAATAGAAGGAAATAAAATCCATGATGTTTAGTATGTCGGTATATGGATAACATTCATTTTTTCAAATTAAAAGTTTAGAAACGTTTTATGACTAGAAAAAGAAAATAATATTCCATTCATATCCATTTCATAAAAGCTAAAACACTAGTAAAAAATTAATTTAAACATCATATAGTAATATAAAAAAATTTTGTATCTTTTTCTAGGAATAAGAGTTTTAAATGAAAATATATTTCTGATCGAAAGGGAAAATAATTCAAGATTTTATAAAAAATACTTTTATTAATATATTAAGTACCAAAGAGTGGAAAAAATGGTACATATACATGAATATATCATTAATAAATGGGGGGGGGGATAAATTTCATGATAGTTCTTAAGATATGGATCATAATATTTATTCAATGTAATCATAATCAGAATCAATCCTGATATACAATGTGATTAATTCAATAAACTCTTACCACTTAGTAACACAGAATTATAATCCATATGAATGAAAATGAAATTAAATGAAGCATAAAATACCATGAAAATAATTATTTTATTGATATAATATGTCAAATGGAAGTATATACACATCATAAAATAATATAGTTTCATAACATTGCATGTGTCTCAAAGAAAGAAAATTTAAAGGAAATTAAATTTATTATTTGGTAAAATTTGAGACATAAAACCCATGAAAGAGAGATCATGAACTGGATATATATACCCATTAATTTAAGTATTTGAATCATATAATATATCCATGGCTAGTATTCAAACCTTATATATGAAATGGGAGGTCAACATGGATTTTGTCTCATAGGAAATAAACATGAGATGAGAAAACCACTTACCAATTGAGAAAATTCAGAATCATGATCCCCATGAAATAATTAAAAAAATTAAATCCTTTAATATAAATAAATAATTTAAATTAATTATAAATCATTTCATAGAGAATTATATACACCACACAATATAATTGAGTTGTGAATATTTCATGTATCTCATATAAATAAAAAGTGAAATAAAATTTTCATACCTTAAGTCTTGACATTCTTTTTACCCATTTAAGAATAATTTATAATAAATATATATTTATTATAAATCTAACACAAAACCATATTCCTATATCTAATAAAATATATTATTCACCTATACATTTATATTAAATATTTATTTCTAATTCCATGTAAAAGTATTGTTTCGAGTATACAAGCATTGATTATCATACATGTTTTGACTCTTTATTCTTGGTCATCTTATATAGATAATGATATAATTATTTATAGAATGTGAAACATTATAATACATAGTATAAATTCAATAAATCATTATATAGAGTATTCAATAAGATATAGATATATTAAATGAACTACACTATTCATGGAGACGGTAGACGGTATGTACACATGAACACCGCTTCTATTTTACTATATTATTTTAAGAAAGAATGAAAATTATATATATTTATATATATAATATAATTATTTTAATATTATTATTTCATATATATCATATAATTTTACTAAACACTCCCTTAATAAGTTCAATGTATAGTTTGAACTAATCATAACACTTTGATGGGGCGGTAGTCCAGACTTCCACAAACTATGTTTTCATAGTTACACAAAACAAAAATCATGAAGGTATTTGTCACGACCCGTCCTCGGGGCCTGTGCCGTGACTACCCCAAGCCCGCCTTCCATAGGCCAGGGGCTGGCGACTAGCACCAAGGCGTAAATCCCGGAAAAAGGGAAGGCATTGCCTTTGAAAAGAAAACAAGCACCAAAGAGTAAGCAAGTGGAAAAGTAAACACTAAGTAAAAACTGTAACAAGCTGTGCTGAAAGTAAAAGGGGCCGGAAATACAAGCCCAACTGTAAAGTACAACTGAAAGGGGAAAACAACAACTGAAAAGAAAAGCCGCAGCGTCGAGCCATCCTCTGGAAGTCCCACATGAAGGGTGGGTACAGATAGCCTCCACTGCTCCTCGGGTCCACCTGACCGCTCCGAGTACGTCCCGCCCAGTGGTCCACCTCTAGGTACCGTCCTGCTCCGCATGCCTCCACCACGATCAGCATTGTCCGTCGTCTGCAACCAACACAACGAAGTGCGGGCATAACCCGTGCAGGGGTGAGTATAAGCTACTCAGTAGGGACCCCGAGACCCCCGAAGGTATCCCAGAATCCACAAAGGATAATCCACAAAGGAAAGATACAATCACGAAGTAACATCCGACACGGCTTAGGTATATGCCCATACATATACCTAAGTCATCGATTCCTGCTCGGCTCCAACGTCCGAGCCCAAGCACAACCCAGTCCACACAGGAAAGCAAACATATACCCACACAGGATAGCACAACACAATCCACAAAGGAGAGTAAACAGTAATCCACATAGGATAGCTCAACACAACCCACAAAGGAGAGTAAACAGAAATCCACATAGGATAGCTCAACACAATCCACAAAGGAGAGTAAACAGTAAATCCACACAGGATAGCTCAACACAATCCACAAGGAGAGTAACAGAAGATTCAGCTCACATAGGTATACTTCTTCGGATGACGATAAATATGATCACTGATCCATCTAAGTCGTCGGACCCACAAAGGATCGATAGGTACTAACCCCCGCAAAGACCCACACAGGATCGGGCCCACACAGGACCTGTAGGCACTGGCTCACACAGAACCGCTGAGCACTGACCCACACAGGATCGGGCACACACATAACCTGTAGCACTGAACCACAAGGGATCGCTGAGTGCTGTAGTCTTCACAGTCCACTGAGGAGCTCTGCACAGTCGTCGGCGCAGTCCACTGAGGATCTCTGCATAGTCGTCGCTGTAGTCCACTGAGGATCTCTGCACAGTCGTCGCTGCAGTCCATTGAGAATCTCTGCACAGTCGTCGCTGTCGTAGTAGTAGTCGCAGCCAGCTCCAGGGTTCCCGCACACAGCAAGCTCGTTTTGGAGGGTCCGCTCCACGATCCGAGAGGCTGATACATAAAATAACACAACGTCTGAGGTTGATGTATCCAAAGGTTCCGTCTCGTCAAAAGGAACTCAACGCCGCAGACGGCGCGTCAATCGGACGCCTGGTCTGATAGTTATTGGCGTTTTCGTCTCAGGGGCCCGGTTGGTTTTTAAGGAAAAACCAACCTGACCGTACTCCACCTGCGTCCAAACCTCGGGCGGAGTGCGCCAAAAGATCCGTCTCACTTAGAAGAATTCAACGAAGTCGACGAAACGTCAATCGAACGTCCGTAGCTCAAGATATGAGCGTTCCCGCTCCGAGGGCCCGGTTGGTTTCGTGTACGAACCAACCCGGCCGAACCCAAATATTCCGAAACCTTGAATGCGATATACTGAAACGACCGTCTCGATCCAAGGATCGTGTTTCCGCTGACGACGCATCGTTCGGAGGCCCGTAGATCAAGTTACGGGCAAAAGACCGAAAATGGTCCGAAGACGGGGGGTCCGGGCCCGGGCCGACCCCCCTGGGTCGGCCGAACTGGGTCGACCCGAACCGGGTCGACCCCACCCTGTCCAACCCGACCGGACCTGGTCCGGTCCGGCCTGGCTTGGCTCGGCCGAGCGGCCGAGCAGCTGGACGCCGCGGGGCGCTGCCCCCGCAGATTGGAAGTGTCGCGGCCCCGCGTGGGGTCGCGCTGGATCGAGCGGACGCGACATGTCGCCGCGTCCTGTGCAGGCGAGCCGGACCCATGCGGCCGCAGCTGAAGCCGCGGCGGCTCTGTCCGGCGGCGCTCCGGGGCGCCGCTACCTCCGGCTGCCGGCGACCCGCGCCGCCGACTGCTTCCGCGGGCCCCCGGAGTTGCTCCGGTGGTGCGTTTTCCTTCTCGTCTGCGCCGTTGTTCCTCCCGGGTTCCGTTCTTCACTGCGGGATCATCAAAACGCCCTTGCGTCATGATTTGCCGTCGCCCGCCAAATTCGAACAATAACGAAGAACGACGGAGGGTTGTCGGGCCGTGCTTGTTTGGCACGCACCCTCCGCGTTAGATAAAAACAATGGGAGAATTATTCAACACATGAATACATAACCGAAAACAATTTTAAAGAATTGGAATTGTTTTCTTGAACAGGTTACTTTACTTTGAATGGAAACAAACACGGGAATAAAAAAAAGGGTATTTCCAAAATAAAATCCCTACCTCGCCAAGTCGTCGCCCGCGGGTTCTTCGCGGATTTGAGGATCGTCGCGTCGTCGCGGTATCCGGCGTCGCGTCGTCGGGTCGACAAACTCCGAGGTTCAAGAAAAAAAAGATTTAATTAATAATAATTAAATCCTTCTTGAGTCAAAAACCACAAAGGAAGTTTAAAATGAAACCCGAGATCTCTTACCTCAAGTAGTTGGTGATCGGAGATCGGGGCGGGGAAGAACGTCTCGGATGAAGCGTCGCCAAACTCCGAGGGTGACAGCGTTCTTCGCGTTCTTCGCATTCTTCGCGAAGGAGGATGAAGGCTCAAGAATTCTTTTAAGGCCTCTCAACGTGTAATCCTCCAAATTTCGTCTTGGTCTTATTTTATTATTACGCCAACAAACGAAAAGGAGGTAAGTAACGACCCATTAATTCGTAGAATTAATTCAATGAAAGAAACCACCCATTTAATTCACGAATAAAACCTCCCAATTAAATAGTGTGTTAAGAATTTAAGAAAACACGTCAATTGACTTTCATAATGATGGGTTTTCGGGGGTGCATTACTTAGCGGAAAAGAAACGGTGGGGCTCGTGCGGGTCCCACCTCACAAATATCCTACCAAGAGGGTAGGATATTTCTGGATAGCGTCCTATCCGGATCAACTCAGCTTAAGCCACTTTTAAGTGGCTTCAAGTGGCTTCCCAGTGGTTTAAGTGAAATAAAATAATGTTTTTCGTATAATTATTTTATTTTTTAACTTTAAGCCTGAAAATTAAAAACCACAACTGAGAAAACGCAACTTCGGAAGAGGCATTTCTAAGCAAATACCGGCGCTGCGATTTCATCGGTGCCCTCAGAATTCGATTCCGGGCACCAGTTCAAAAGTTAGAAAAACCCGCTCGTCCGTTCACTGAACGTACCTGAGCCAAACTTCAGAAAATGATTCCGGGCACACCGGGCATTGGAATCAGGTGCCGTCAGAAACTACGTTCCTGTAAAATTCCAAAGAAAATTAAGAAAAAAAATTTCCTTGAAATTTACGTGTCTTTACATTACTCCCACCTCAGGGCTTTACGTCCCCGTAAAGATACATCAAAAACTAGGGAAACAAATGGGGGTACTAAGCACGCATCTAAGCCTCCCGCTCTCAAGTTCTCTCCTAGAGGATCCCGTGCTGCCATCTTATGCGCACAAGAGGAATCCATCGTCCACATAGGACCCGCTCCTGTCGATCGTCGATCTCCACTGAGACCTCCGCAAAAGTTGCCCCATCATCCACGTCTAGCTCCCCTTGGTCAATGAGGTGCGTCAGGTCGTGAACGTATCTCCTCAGCTGAGATACGTGGAAGACGTCGTGCATCTGGTGCAACTGAGGTGGTAGATACAGGAGATAAGCTACCTCGCTATTCCTGGTGAGGACCTGGAAAGGTTCGATGAAGCGTGGAGACAACTTTCTGCCTCGGCCAAATCTCTGTAATCCACGTCGAGGTGAGACACGCAAGAAGACATGGTCGCCATCCTCAAACTCTAGTGGCCTCTGCCTCCTATCAGCATAAGACTTTTTCCGGCTCTGAGCTATCCTAATCTGCTCCTGGATGACCAAGACCTTCTCTGTCGTGGCCCAGACCATCTCTGGTCCCACAAGTGCTGACTCCCCAGGGTCTGTCCAGCACAAAAAAGATCTGCAAGGTCTTCCGTATAATGCCTCGTATGGTGCCATCCCGATGGTGGAGTGGTAGCTGTTGTTGTACGCGAAATCCACCAAGGGTAGGTGGTCCTCCCAGCTGCGACCAAAGTCAAGGACACATGCGCAGAGCATGTACTCGAGAGTCTGAATGGTCCTCTCTGTCTGACCATCCGTCTGAGGGTGAAAGGCGGTGCTCAGACGTAGCTGCGTCCCGAACGCCTCCTAAAACCCCTTCCAAAGCCGGGAAGTAAAGCGAGCATCTTGATCAGAGAAGATAGATGATGGCACACCGTGAAGCTGTACAATCTCCTGAACGTAGAGACCCCCCAAGCTCTCCACTGAGCCCTTCTCTCGGATGGGTAAGAAGTGGGCCGACATGGTGAGTCGGTCAACAATCACCCAAATGGAGTCATGAACTTTGGAAGTGCATGGAAGTCCAGTCATGAAGTCCATAGATATGCCATCCCACTTCCACTCCTGGACCTCCAAGGGTTGTACCAAGCCTGCTGGTACCTGATGCTCTGCCTTCAACTGCTGGCAGGTGAGGCACCGTGAAACGAACTCTGCCACAACCTTCTTCATGCCCGGCCACCAGTGCTGTCGTCTGAGGTCCTGGTACATCTTTGCCACTCCAGGATGTACCGCCAATGGAGAAGTGTGAAACTCTCTTAGCACCTCCTCTCGTAAAGAGACTGGTACCAAGGTACGCCCTCTGAAAAGGACGTCGTGCTCTACTCCAAGGGAGAAACCATCAGGTGCTTGTCCTGAGGATATCTGTGCACGCCGTGTCTCAGAGTCAGTGTCCCCACGCTGTGCCTCTCTGACCCGCTGTAGAAGTGGAGGAGAGACTATGAGAGACTAAAGGAAGGCTGCTCCGTCCCTGTCCACGAAGGATATCTGCAAGGCGGCTAGCTGCTGTGTCGCCTCCTCAAGTAGCTGAATGCCCGTCCTCCTGCTGAGGGCATCGGCTACTACGTTCCCCTTCCCAGGAGTATAGAATATCTCAAAGTCATAGTCTTGGAGGAACTCGAGACAACGACGCTGTCTCAGGTTCAGGTCCTTCTGAGAGAAGATGTACCTGAGACTCTGGTGGTCAGAAAAGACTATAAAGTGCTCACCCATCAGATAGTGCCGCCATGTCTTCAGTGCGAAGACCACTGCTGCTAACTCCAGGTCATGGGTAGCGTAGTTCTACTCATGTGGCCTCAACTGACGTGATCCATAGGCAATCAAGGCCTTCTCCTGCATCTGGACACATCCGAGTCCGGTCCCTGATGCATCGCAGTAGACTGCGTATCCAACTCCCTCCTCAGGCAACCTCAAGATAGGTGCGCTGGTCAATCTCTGCCTCATCTCCTGAAAGCTCTGCTGACATCTATCTGACCACACAAAGGGTTTCCCCTTCTTCGTCAAAGCTGAGAGTGGCGCCGCAACTCTGGAGAAGTCCGGAACAAATCTCCGATAGTATCCGGCTAGGTCCAAGAAACTCTGCACCTCCATCACGCTCCTGGGTGGCTCCTAAGCCAGCACTACGTCGATCTTCGCGGGATCCACTCCAACTCCCGCCTCAGAAATGACGTGCCCCAAGAAGTGGACCTCACGTAACCAGAACTGGCACTTCGACAGCTTTCCATAAAGCTGGTTCTCTCGGAGTGTGTCTAGTACAACCTGCAAGTGGTAGGCGTGCTCCTCCTCCGTGGTCGAGTACACCAAAATGTCGTCGATGAAGACCACGACAAATCGATCGAGGTATGGATGGAAGATCATGTTCATGAGGCTCATGAACACTGCTGGTGCGTTGTTTACACCAAAAGGCATTACCAAGAACTCATAGTGGCCATACCGACACCTGAATGCCGTCTTCTGCACATCCTCATCTCGAACTCTGAGCTGATGATAGCCTGACCTGAGGTCTATCTTTGAGAACCACCATGCTCCCTTGAGTTGATCGAAGAGGTCATCAATCATCGGTAGCGGATACTTGGTCCTCACTGTCACCTGGTTCAGGCAACGATAGTGGACACATAGTCGCAAGCTCCCGTCCGCCTTCTTGGCGAACAAAATCGTGGAAGCCCAGGGTGAAACACTGGGTCAGATGAACCCCTTGCCCTGCAGGTCCTCCAACTGTACCCGTAGCTCTCGAAGATTGGCAGGGGCCATACGATATGTTGGAGTGGATATCGGGGCTGTCCCGGGGTACAGATCAATATAAAAGTCTACCTCTCTGCGAGGAGGTAGCCCTGGAACGACGTCGGGGAAGACGTCTGCATACTGATCCACCACATCAGGAAAACTAGGACTCCGCACGTCAACTGCTCCAAGGATGAGGCTAGCCAAATGATGAGTGATGGGATGCCCTCTCCTCTGCGAGAGTCCCTCCTATGCTGCAAAGGATCCCTTCTCGCCGGTGAAGGCGAACCTGCTCCCGTCGGTGCGTACACATCGCACATTGCACCTAAAACAGTCAATCTGAGCATGGACTGTAGATAACCAATCCATGCCCAAGATGACATCGTAAGGCCCCGACGCCGCTACAAGAAGATCCCAGCCGAAGCTCTCGCCTCCTAGAGTAGGCTCACACTACTGGCACCAGTGCGTAATCGTCGAGTCTGCTCCCATAGAAGTCTCTAGCCGTAAGGATCGAGCCAACAGCTCTGTCGGAATCTCCGAGCTCTGAACAAGGGCAGTGGCTATGAAAGAGTGACTCGCTGTTGTGTCTATAAGAACTACAGAAAGGGTGGAATAGACACAGATTGTACCTCGAATCATCTCTGGCGCGCCCTGGTCGTAGGCCTCCGCTGCCTGGAGCTGTGCCTGTCTCTACCCGCCAACTCCCTGTGGCCGGGGCGGGCCTCCTGGTGGTGGTGGTGGTGGCAAAGCCTCAAAGCGTCGCCCACCACCTGCTGCTCGGCCAGCTCCCCTGCCTCGTCCGCCTCCTCCCTGTGGACTGCCACGGTCGACCCTCTGCCTATGCCTAGGTGGCCCCTCCACCGTCTACTGCTCCTCGGCATGGCGGTTCGGGCAGTCACGAGCCATGTGGCCCTGCCCGCCGTAGGCGTAGCACTGCCTGCCTCTCGGAAGACTGGCTCCGCGCTGTGTGCCCCGCACTGCTGAGCCAGTGTACTAAGGTCATCTACGAGAGGGTCTGGTCTGCCTGGAACCTTGAGTCATCCGTCGGCTACCCGCTGCCGAAGACTCTGCTACCTGCCGCCCTGCGGTAGGTCTCGCTGTGGACTCAGCCAGAAAGCTCTCGATCAGAAGGGCTCGCTCCAGTACTCCTACCTAGGCCGGGATGCTTAGAGAGATCAGCGATGCCATGATCTCATGTATCAATCCCTGCTCGAAGGTCCGGGCCCGGAAGAAGGGGTCCCGTACCATTTCGGTCGAGTAGCGAGAAAGATCGGTGAACCTCACCGCGTACTGGGCGACCGTCAAGCTGCCCTACCGCAGCTGAAGAAGCTCCTGAATGCACACCGCACAGAGGGTGGCTGGGACAAACTCTGAGCGGAAGAGGCTCTAGAAGTCCGTCCAGATGAGAGAGGCCTCATCGTGAACCTGGAGAATCAATCTCCACCATCATCCTGCTGCTGCATGCAGTAGGCTCACCGCGAGGATCACCATGAGGTCTGCTGGTGTCCTCACTAGACTGAAAAATCGAACGACCACCTCCAGCCAGTCCTCGGCTGCCTAGGGGTCCGTCTCCCCACGAAACCTGGGTGGTCGCTGGTGCTAGAACTCGTGGAGAGCTCCAAGGCGATGTGCATCATCAGCGGTCGGTGCTGGATGCATCGGGGGCTCGGTGGGTAAAGGTACCGCCGGTGCCTCTACTGTCAACGGGCCCTGTACCGAGGCCTCGTCGCTCGGCGGGCTGTCGTCGCGCTCTACTCTCGGAACCCTAGCTGGCTGCCGTCGTGGGGCCATCCTGAAAAGGAAACAAGTGCACCACGGTCAGAAAATTATTCCTGGTGAGCTGACACAAGTAATCACAAAGAAAACTTGAAACACACATGCAATCAATGTTTTCGTGCATTATGTCGGAAATCAGAAGTCAGGGTCTTGGTGTACGGATACGTCGGCCGCCACACCAACACTGGACTCCCTGGACTGATAACCACACCCAATACGCTAAACACTATTGCTTCAAATAGAAGAAAGATCATAGTCTACGGTAGAACCGACCACCTCTGATACTAATTTGTCACGACCCGTCCTCGGGACCCATGCTGTGACTACCCCAAGCCCGCCTTCCATAGGCCAGGGGCTGGCAACTAGCACCAAGGCGTAAATCCCGGAAAAAGGGAAGGCATTGCCTTTGAAAAGAAAACAAGCACCACATAGTAAGAAAGCGGAAAAGTAAACACTAAGTAAAAACTGTAACAAGCTATGCTGAAAGTAAAAGGGTCCGGAAATACAAGCCCAACTGTAAAGTATAACTGAAAGGGAAAAACAACAATTGAAAAGAAAAACTGCAGCGTCGATCCATCCTCTGGAAGTCCCACCTAAAGGGTGGGTACAGATAGCCTCCACTGCTCCTCGGGTCCACCTGACCGCTCCGAGTACGTCCCGCCCAGTGGTCCACCTCCAGGTATCGTCCTGCTCCGCATACCTCCACCACGATCAGTGCTGTCCATCATCTGCAACCAACACAACGAAGTGCGGGCATAGCCCGTGCAGGGGTGAGTATAAGCTACTCAGTAGGGACCCCGAGACCCCCGAAGGTATCCCAGAATACAAAAAGGATAATCCACAAAGGAAAGATAAAATCACGAAGTAACATCCGACACGGCTTAGGTATATGCCCATACATATACCTAAGTCATCGATTCCCGCTCGACTCCAACGTCCGAGCCCAAGCACAACCCAATCCACACAGGAAAACAAACGTATACCCACACATGATAGCACAACACAATCCACAAAGGAGAGTAAATGGTAATCCACACAAGATAGCTCAATACAATCCACAAAGGAGAGTAAACATAAATCCACATAGGATAGCTCAACACAGTCCACAAAAGAGAGTAAACAGTAAATCCACACAGGATAGCTCAACACAATCCACAAGGAGAGTAACAGAAGATTCAGCTCACACAGGTATACTTCTTCGGATGACGATAAAGATGATCACTGATCCATCTATGTCGTCGGACCCACAAAGGATCGATAAGTACTAACCCCCGCAAAGACCCACACAGGATCGGGCCCACACAGGACCTGTAGGCGCTGGCTCACATAGAACCGCTGAGCACTGACCCACACAGGATCAGACCCACACAGGATCGGGCCCACACAAGACCTATGGCACTGACCCGCAAGGGATCGCTGATTGCTGTAGTCGTCGCAGTCCACTGAGGATCTCTGCACAGTCTTCATCGCAGTCCACTAAGGATCTCTGCACAGTCGTCGCTGCAGTCCACTGAGGATCTCTGCACAGTCGTCGCTGCAGTCCACTGAGGATCTCTGCACAGTCGTCGCTGTCGTAGTAGCAGTCGCAGCCAGCTCTAGGGTTCCCACACACAACAAGCTCGTTTTGGAGGGTCTGCTCCATGAGCCGAGAGGCTGATACATCAACTAACACAAAGTCCGAGGTTGATGTTTCCAAAAGTTCTGTCTCGTCAAAAGGAACTCAACGTCGCAGACGGCGCGTCAATCGGATGCCCGGTCTGAGAGTTATTGGCTTTTTCGTCCCAGGGGCCCGGTTGGGTTTTAAGGCAAAACCAACCAGACCGTACTCCACCTGCATCCAAACCTTGGGAGGAGTGAGCCAAAAGATCCGTCTCACTTAGAGGAATTCAACGAAGTCGACGACCCGTCAATCGGACGTCCGTAGCTCAAGATATGAGCGTTCCCGCTCCGAGGGCCCGGTTGGTTTCGTGTACGAATCAACCTGGACGAACCCAAAGTATTTTGAAACCTTGAGTGCGATATACCAAAACGACCATCTCTATCCAAGGATCGCGTTTCCGCTGACGGCACATCGTTCGGAGGCCCGTAGCTCATGTTATGGGAAAAAGACCGAAAATGGTCCGAAGACGGGGGGTCCGGGCCCGTGCCGACCCGGCCCGACCCTCCTGGGTCGGCCGAACCGGGTCGACCCGACCCAGTCCAACCCGGCCGGACCCGGTCCGGTCCGGCCAGGGCGCGGCCCGGCCGGTTGGACCGGCCTGGCTCGGCTCGGCTGAGCGGCCGAGCAGCTGGACGCCGCGGGGCGCTGCCCCCACGGATTGGAGGTGTCGCGGCCCCGCGTGGGGCCGCGCTGGATCGAGCGGACGCGGCTGAAGCTGCGGCGGATTTGTCCAGGGGCGCGCCGGGGCGCCGCCGCCTCCGGCTGCCGGCACTGCCGCGCAGGCGATCCGCGCCGCCGGCCGCTTCCGCGGGCCACCAGAGTTGCTTCGGTGGTCCGTTTTCCTTCCCGTATGCGCCGTTGTTCCTCCCGGGTTCTGTTCTTCACTGCAGGATCATCAAAACCCCCTTGCGTCACGATTTTCCATCGCCCGCCAAATTCTCACAACAACGAAGAACAACAGAGGGTTGTCGGGCCGTGTACGTTTGGCCCGCACCCTCCGCGTTAGATAAAAACAATGGGAGAATTATTCAACACATGAATACATAATCGAATTTTTTTTAAAGAATTAGAATTGTTTTCTTGAACCGGTTACTTTACTTTGAACGGAAACAAACACGATAATAAAAAAAAGGGTATTTCCAAAATAAAATCCCTACCTCGCCAAGTCATCGCCCACGTGTTCTTCGTGGATTTGAGGATCGTCGCGTCGTCGCGGTATCCGGTGTCGCGTCGTCGCGTCGACGAACTCCGAGGTTCAAGAACAAAAAGATTTAATTAATAATAATTAAATCCTTCTTGAGTCAAAAACCACGAAGGAAGTTTAAAAAGAAACCCGAGATCTCTTACCTCAAGTAGTTGGTGATCGGAGATCGGGGCGGGGAAGAACGTCTCGGATGAAGCGTCGCCAAACTCCGAGGGTGACGGCATTCTTCGCATTCTTCGCGTTCTTCACGAAAGAGGATGAAGGCTCAAGAATTCTGTCAAGGCCTCTCAATGTGTAATCCTCCAAATTTCATGTTGGTCTTATTTTATTATTACGCCAACAAATGAAAAGGAGGTAAGTAACGACCCATTAATTAATAGAATTAATTCAACGAAAGAAACCACCCATTTAATTCACAAATAAAACCACCCAATTAAATGGTGCGTTAAGAATTTAAGAAAATGCGTCAGTTGAATTTCATAATGACGGGTTTTCGGGGGTGCGTTACTTAGCGGAAAAGAAACGGAGGGGCTCGTGTAGGTCCCACCTCACAAATATCCTACCAAGAGGGTAGGATATTTCTGGATAGCATCCTATCCGGATCAACTCAGCTTAAGCCGCTTTTAAGTGGCTTCAAGTGGCTTCCAAGTGGCTTAAGTGAAATAAAATAAAGTTTGTCGTATAATTATTTTATTTCTTAACTTTAAGCCCGAAAATTAAAAACCACAACCGAGCAAACGCAACTCCGAAAGAGGCGTTTCTAAGAAAATACCGGCACTGCGATTTCATCGGTGCCCTCAGAATTCGATTCCGGGCACCGGTTCAAAAGTTAGAAAATCCCGCTCGTCCGTTCACTGAACGTACCCGAGCCAAACTTTGGAAAATGATTCCGGGCACACCGGGCCTCGGAATCAGGTGCCATCAGAAACTGCGTTCTTGTAAAATTCCAAAGAAAATTAAGAAAAACCATTTTCTTTGAAATTTACAGGTCTTTACAGTATTTTTTTATATAATATTTAAATTAGAATAAATACATAATAAAACATCATATAAATAATATTAAACTAGAAATTACGTCATAATTCCCCAACCATGATAGATGGTAATGGAAAAACATAAAACATCGTTTCGCGAGGCTATAGTTAATCGAACACAAGAAAGGTATGTTTGTTCTCAATATGATGGATGGGTGTGTATGTGTCAGTAGAAACCCTATAATTAAAAAAATATAAGAATATTTAGGATACTAAGTTTTTATTTAATCATTTAATAATAATACTTTATGGGTGGATAATAAAAACAAAACAGTGAATCAAGAGGATGTATGTTACATCTTCTTTTGGTAACTCATTTTTGTTTGCACTAGAGGGATATCTTCGATGAAATTATACCAAAACGGATGATTCTAGGATGAAAAAATTGATTTTTGGAGATTATTTAATTATATTTTTGGTGATCCAAATGGATTTAGATGTGTGAATAAGGGGGAGTAGAGAGTTCTATTTTATAGTGGATGAGGTTTCGAATTCTTGTACATTTTGAATAAGGGAATTCCATCCACATTTATCCCTTTTCATTTGGATATAATAATGGAAAATATTATATCCAAGGGATTATAGGATCAAAATATGAACAATAAATTGATTTTTTACAATTTTATAGGCCATTTTGGCACAAGTGTTTATGGTTTAGTCCCTTGTTAAGAAAATTTTCCACTTAATCGTTATAATTAATATTAATTATATTCCATAATCATTTTACTCAAAAAAAAACAAAGTTGTAATTATTATAAATTATTAATTATTTTGATTCCAAATATGGTATCCATTTTTGAAAATTCAAATAATATAATTGGATGAAATTAATTTAAAAATAATATCTCAGGAAGGATGACAAGGTAGGTTTTTAATGTATAAATGTTCAATATTTTATTAAGTGTTAATATCTAATTTTAAAGTGTATTCAATACCAATGACATAAATTGGATTTATTTTCTTTATAATTTATATAATTATTCCTTAATCCCAAAAATAAATATAATTTACAAATATAAATATATTATACACAAAATAAATTTGAATTGAAATTCAACATTTTTCTATATTTATAAAATATAGAACTTCCTAGAAAAATACAAAAACTTCTCCCTAATTTAATTTTTATGGTTTTAGTTCAAAACCTAAGTATATTTTGTTATATATAATTTTTAAAAGTCCCATAATTTATATTTTAAATAGGTTTTCCATTAAACGTCGGTAATACTGATATTATAAAAATACGGGTTTTATGTATAATATTGGGTTAGTTCAAATCTTATGCCTATAAAATATATTACAAAAGTGTAAAAAATATTTTAATAATTATATACAATATTTATTTTATTTAATCCTTATTCAATATTAATTAATTTTATTTATTATTATGAAATTCCCTTGTAAGCATAAAATTATTTTTCATAAAAATGTTTGCTTTATATTCAAGTCGATCTTATATTCATTTCTAAATAATTTATAACTAATGAATTTAACCCTATATTTTTAGAATTTATTTAATCCTATTAAAAACTCTCTTCTTAATTTCTTTACAATATCATATCATATTATATAGTTTATTTGTTTAATAATATATCATTGTTCAGTAAAAATTGGTCTTCTATGTTCTGCAAGCCATCGAGGAAAGACAATCTTTCATTTTAAATATTCTCACAAAAGTGTTACATGTAGAGAAAGATGAAATTTATGTTTCATGTTGTACAAAATTAACATGGTTTTTCATATAATGTAATCAAAAAATATAAATATACCATTTTAAGTGTTTTTTGAAATGAAAAGTATAAAAACTATTAAATCCAATCCAAAAAATATATTTAACAAAATCTCAAGGCGTTACATTCTATCCCCCTTAAAATGAATTTATCCATCAAAATTCATTTAGGTTATTGATTTTTTAACACTTGAATGTTAATTTCAAAGAAAATCATATAAAAAAATGAATACCAAAACATCTATTATAATTGGAATGTGGGAAACATAATGGTTACCCATTGCAATATACAACTAGGATTCCACATAAGAGAACATAGGTACGAACTGAAAACATAGACAGGAAATTGAAATTGAACTATCATGTTTTGATAAATAGTGATAGATAAAAATGAACATAGAAAACTATAAATGAAGTATAAATAAATCTATGATGAAGAGGCCATTTGATTCATCCGAAACAATGGTAACCTAATATATATCTTGGTTTCAAGATCCTTTTTCATAATGTTGATGAATTTTCATAAAAATATATAATTAAATTATTTCAGGGAAACCATAACATTTCTTATTGCTTGATCAACATCCACTTTATAACTGATTCTATGAAGGTAAAGTGAATTTATCATTTCTAAAGCATTAACAAATCATGAGATCCATGAATTGAATGATAGGTAATTCTAACTTTTTTTTAATCCCAAAAAAGGGTTAAAAAATGTTTTTAATATATATATTAGACATTAAACACTTAAAAATATGATTTTTAACATAAAATATTCAACAAATTGTTACCTTATTACCTTTCTGTAATATAAAAATCTAAAATATTAGAAATAATGTAACAAAATCCCTTAAAACATTTCAATCATTAATCCCCCATATGTCCTATAATAATTATTGATTTTAAAATATAAATGATTATAATTCCATCATCATGCATTCTATTGAAACATGTTAATAACATGAATTTACATAAATCTTTATTGAAAACATATGTTCTTCAAAAATAAAATTCACCATTTATTCTGTAAATATGTACATATAATAAAAACATTTACATTGGAAGAGTGGGTTAATTCTTGTAAATATTGAAAATAAATGTTATTTAATTAATCCCAAATTCATGTATAGAGAGATACACAATTATTAGGCTAATATAAATATCTAGTAATGAATGAAAAACATGATTTTCATAGACTTAATTTTTATAAAATCCCATATGAAAATTTCCCACAATGGAGTGACCCAATTATCATGGTTCACAACATCCTTTGTGATTGAATATGAATTTTATTTTTTTATATGTCTTGATAGGTTGTTGGAACTGGTCAAAATTATTAACCACTGGATATGGGGAATTTTTTTCAAAATCACAAAACTACAAAAAATTGAAATACTGAAGTGTGGGTGGTGAAATATGTGGATGATTCCCATTATTCAATTCATTATATAAATTTTTCCAATCACTTCAGTATTAAACTGGTTGATGAACTTCCTTTCCCCACATAAATCATTTACTTGACCTATTAAGACAATTACCTCCTTGTCTCTTTTAAAACATAGTGCATAAAGAATTTCTCAACTTATTACCTCCATAGTTATTAGATATTCATTTGAAATCTATATTCTACATCACGTTAAAAACATAAGATTGATACATAACTAAAACCTCTATTTCAACTATGATTTCAAAACACACAATCGCTTCGTTGATACTAAATTCCCTTATAGATATCTCTATTATGATAATTATAATTAATACACTACAGAAACTATCAACCTTACATTTTTGATGGACGATAATACCAAAAGCATACCACTCTTGTCTTTTGAAACTAACCTCATCTGTACTGATAAATTCATCATCCATTTTATTTAACTTAAGGAACTCATTTACCATATTCATACAAAGAACATGAAGAATGAACATATTGAAAAATAATTTTTTGAACTCATCCCAATCCATGGATTGAATTTTATATTTCTACCTTTTATTCTTGTTGAGATATTCCTATTGGTCTACTTCACCTTATAATTGATAAAAAGCCAAAAATACTTTCACATGTACTGAACAATGGAGAATGGAAAATATCATTTTAATAGTACTAATCCAGACTTCAGTAACATTTTGATTTGAATTCCCACTGAAAGAAGGTGGATATTTCCTCATAAAGGACTCAATAGTATGTTGTTATCTACTTTGATCATATAAAAGCTAAAAGTGACTCATAGATTGAGAAAGTTGGTGTGTATACTAGCGATGTTTTGAATTTTAGCTACTAAAGAATTTATATTCCTATTAGAACTAAAATTTATTTTCTTTTAAGATTACTATAAATATGGTCTCATCGGGTTCCAACCATCGACTAATTCAAAGAATCATAGACTAATTTTTTTTTTCTTAGCAAGGAACACCGTATTCATGAAAACCACCAATAGGATGTATAAATTATAACACCTTCCTTAATCTACGACACCCAAGGTTTTTTATAGGTTATTCATATACAACATATTTTAAAATTTATCATGATAGTTCATGATGAGTTTGTAAATTCCAAAAGAATATCCCCTGGGAGTTTCAAACCAGGTGGCAATAAGAACCATTTTTGTGTGCTGGGTTATGAATGAGTAAGGCCCATCACACCTTTTCTGGTTTATTACTCGTACGTATAACTATTCTATAACCACATCCACTAGTAGTGTCCATATAGGGATGTATTTCTAGGATCCACTCCCTATATCATTTACCAATATTATTTCGGAAATTATCCTATACTTTTCGTTATCCTAGGAAATATACCTAGATATATTCTTAGAAATATCATTAGAAAACTCCATAGGGATGTTACTGATGTTTTTTCATCCTAGTTTCTAGTGGTTGAATAAACCTTTTCTTCTATAACAACTATAGGGATCTAGAAATGACATATATTAATATTATATCAATTTAGAGAAATATTCAACACATTATAAAAAGTACATGCTTGGAGACCATAATAGTTCAGTTCATTGGAAACAAGAAACACAATAATCTAACATGATAAAAGATCTTTAATGTCTCCATAAATAATTTTCCCTTTCGTACTACTATATAACAACATTTTATCAAAACCTAGGGAATTGTAATACAAAAAGAGATGAGATCAGAAGAACTATAAGGGTAAAATTAAGAGATATTTAAGTACACACTTGAGAATAAGGTTATGAGAAAATGATCATGAAATTAGATGGGCATACTCCATATAAAAAAGATCGTAAACACAAATCATGGCATAAATATTATAACATGAATCATAAAGGAATCAATAGCATATCATATGAAATAATAACATAGGAATATGACATGGAATTTATGGATACACTTATTTATAGAAAATATTATGTCACAGCTGCCTAACAAGACCTTCATTACATTTTAGTCTTTAGATAATCACCAATGTATCTACTTCAGACACGGTCTAACAACCTGTGTACCCTCTTTTATGGGTTTGGGATAAATCTCGTGTACACAATTACATTATGACATAAGATATACCAATTATACCTACTTATATTTAAGATTGGTATATAACCCATGTACACTCTTATATTTAGGCATGGTCTACCACCCGTGTACCATCTTACATTTTGGATTGGAATTAAATCATTTACCTTTTTATTTTCATGTTCATTCAACAACTTGTGTACCCTTTGAGCGCATATACCATTTATCATTTCTGAATGCATTGGCGGGAGATATAGGTCCCATTGGTCACATAAAAAAATCATGCATACATGTGACACAAGTTGATGAACAATTATTCATATCATGAACCATAAAAAGTTATAGGTTTCATAAACATCACACCATAACCGATGAAATGAAATGGGCATCATAAAAATATCATCATATCATTACTTTTGGAAAAGAGATAGGTCTCCTAACCATTTCATAAAAGGATAAATCATAAAAGAGGTAAATTTCCAAGAATTTAAAATAAATTATATATCATATATATGAAAAAAATAATTATTTATAGTAATATGTTAAATATAAATTTTTTAAACAAAATAAAACATTCATAGAGACGTTAGGTTGTACATACAGATGAACACTTCTTTTGTTTCATTATTATATTGAATTAATTAATTTAAATGGACTATATGTATATATATAATATCATTATAGTATAATTATTATTTCATATACATATATTATATATATTCTCAATACATTATTAATAAATTCCATGTAAATTTTGAACGAATCACATCTCATTAGGGAGCCGGTAGTAAACACTTCCACAAATGAAGTTATCATCGTTACAAAAAATGGAATACAAGAAAATGTATTTTATATAATAAATAAATAAGTAAAAATACATCATAAATATAATATATTTCATATAAAAATAGATTTTACATCATAATTCCCAACCATGAGTGTTGTTAATGGAAAAATGAACAACATTATTTCATGACGTGGTAGTTTATCATACAGAAGAATGGTATGTTCATTATCTAATAGATGGATACATGCATAAGCTTAGTTATAACTCCTATAAAAAAATCATATAAGAATATTTTGGTTGAATATTATATTATATAATCATATAATTAAAATATTTTATGGGTTAGAGAATGATAACAAAACAAAGGAGCTTTCAGAAGGATGTTACATCGTCTTTTGGAAACTCTGTTGGGTTTACACAAAAAAGAATCCTTAGAGGGATTTATCCCAAAAGTGATGCTTCTAGGATAAGTACAAGCATGTTGGGATATTATTTAAGAATATTTGGTTGGATAAAAAGGGGTTTAGATGTGTGAATACGTTGGATTTGTGACTTCCATTTTATAGTGGATGAGGAGTAGCAATCTTGTATATTTTAGAAAATGGAATTACTACCATGTTTTTCCATTCCAATTATGAACCAATAATAGGAAAAATTCAATTAAATGGAATGCAGTTTTTATATATGAACATTATTTATTTTTAGAATGTTTTCTAGGTAAATATTTCCCTTATATTTATGATTTATTCCCTTGTTAAGCTATTATTTCTCTTAATCAATGTAATTTAATTTATAAACATTAACTAATATTTTGTTGTAAAAATTTTCTTTACCTTATTATAAATTTTAAATTTTTATAATTTAAAATATTCAATCCATTTTTCAAATTTCCAATTGAATAAGTGGACGAAATTAATTTAAAATTAATCCCACATGTTGGATGACAATGCGGGTTTATAAATTAAAAAAGTTAAAAAGATTGCTATATTTCTATATTCAATTTCAATGTGAAATTAATCCCAGTGACAGAAATTGTATTTATTGATCAATAATTGATATAATTAGACTTTAAAACTACTTAGGAATATAATTTTAATTTATAAACTAATTAAATGAAATATTAGTTTTGAATTAAAATTCAATATTTTTTTATTCATCATTAAATGGAACTTCACTAAAAAATTCCAAAAAATCACACCAACTTAATTTTTATGTTTCTCATTAAAAAAGGAATTTTATTTAGACATAATAAAAATTATAAAAGATCCAAAATTTTATATTTAAAATAGTTTTTCCATTAAAATTATATAATACTACTTTTTTAAAAATATTGGATTTTATGTGTAATATTGGGTTTGTTCATATCTTATGACTAAAAAATATATTCTGTCACTGTAATAAATATATAGATGAATATATAATATAGATATTTTATTAGTATCAATCACTAATAGTTTTTAATTTAATTTATCAGAATATAATTTCTTTGAGAGCATAAACATAGTTTTTAAGAAAACATTCCCTTTATAGTCAATGGGTCCATATATTCATTTCTAATTATTTTGTAACCGAAGAATTAATCAATTTATTTTAATAATTTATTTATTTATATTAATAAATTCCATCATAAAAGGTATATTATATCATATTATCTTGAATAAAAGTAATTTTATTAATTATATATTATTTAGTAAAACTCACTCTTACATGTCACACAATCAATCGAGGAATTTCAGTCTTGCATGTAATATACTCTAAAATTAATGTACCATGTAGATAAAGGTAAATATTATTTTTTTATAGTGTAATATTAACATGGTATTTCATATAAAATAAGAAAAACATATAAAAATTTATTTCCAGTATTCCTTGAAATGAAAAATATCAAAAATATTAAATTAATTTTAAAAAATATATATTTCAAAAAACCTTAGGGTGTTACATTTTACCCTACCTAAAAAAATTCCCCCCTTTAAGTTATCCTAACTCCTTAAATGTTTAATACTTTAATGTACCATTCATTGAAACCCACATTATAAAAATCAATACAAAAACATCATTTATAAAGGGAAACTTGGAAACATAACAATTATCTGAAGTAATATATAACTTTATTTACACATAATATAACATAGTTTTGAAGTGAAAACATGGACATATAATAAGAATATAACTATCCAATTTTAATAGAGAGTTAGAAAGGATATGGTCAGGAGAAATCTAATAAACACTAATCCATAAATCAGTAATGATCTAAGGGGTGATTTTATTCATTAGAAACAAGGTTACTAGAATAATTTTTTGAATTCAAGATAATATTTTTATAAATTTAAATAATTTTCATGAAAATATATACATATATGATTTGGGAACAACCTTAAAATTCATTATTCCTTAATCAACATCCACTTCATCTCTCATTATACAGAATGATGGTGAATTTTTCCTTACTAAAGAATTGATATCTCATTAGATCCAAGAATAGAATGAAATGTCATTCAACCAATTTTTTATCAAAACAAAAATTTATTACATGTTTTTATGTATGAAGAAATACCCATTTGTTGTGATAATACATCATACTCTAAAACATTATTTGAATATTTACATAGCCATTCTATAAATGGTTAAAATTATAACCCTTTCACATGATGAAAATCCAAATCATTTGAAATAAGGTCACCAAATTTCTCAAAAAATCCCATCATTGATCCCCTATAAATAATATAGTCACTCTTCATTTCCACATTACAATCACATGCATACCTTCATCATGCATTCTATCGAAGAAATGTAATAACCTGAATTCCAAAAAATCCATATTGAAAACATAAATTAACCCAAAATATAGCTCACTCTTTATTCCTTTAATATGATATTATTATAAAAAAAGTTCCATTCAAATCTTGGGATCATCATTGAAAATCATGGAAATAAATTTTATTTCATTAATGATAAATTAATTTAGAGGGAGAAAAACAACTATTAGACTCTTATTATGTTCAACTAAATGTTGAACAATAATATTTTTGTAGATAATTTTTATAAAATCCCATATGAAATTTGAAACTATGGTGTTCCCAATTATCATGAACCAATTAATCTATTTTGATGGAATGTGATTTTCTTTTATCTAATGTATTCAAAGGTTTTTGGTTCTGATGATCAATATTAACCCTTGTATTTTGGAACTTTTGGAATAATTCCTCAAACGTCCTGTAATTATAAAACTTATGTGTGGGACCTTCATTTTTTGAAGTTTTCTAATTATTCACATAATTATATAATATTTCCCAATCGATTCATCTTTCACCCACTTGATTTCCTCCCTCTACCCACATAAAATATTTTACAGTCAAATTATGAAAATTCCCCATAAGATTATATTAACACTTAAAAAAATGGAAGAATAATCTTATTATATCCATGGTTTTTAGATTTTCCTTTTAAATCTATCATTCTATTCTTATTAAAACCATGAGTTTGATACATTACTCTAACAACCATATGAAATTTGATTTTACAATAAATAGTCTATTCATAACTACTAAATTATCTTGTGGACAACACCGTCATGATACATGGATATAAGACACTTAAGATCTCCTCATCCTTACTTTCTATTTGGATGATAATTTCAGAAGTGTACCTCACAAGTCACGTGGAATTAGTCTCATAGGTATTGACATATTTATCATCCATTTTCTTCAACTCAAGGAATAGATTTTCCATCTTCATATTAAGATCATGTGGAAAGAAATTATTAAATAATAAGTTCTTGATCATTTCCCAATCCATGGATTCAATTCCACCTTTCATTCTCAAATAATTGATTAGAGTCCACAACTGGTCAACATTACATTCCAACTGATAAACAACCAGAATGAATTCCCCATGTTCTGAATACTAGATAATAGAGAACATCATTTATGTAGTGTTTATCTAGTGTTAAGAAAAAATTACTTTAAAATACCATCTAAAATAAGGTGGAGTTGCCTCATGAAGGACTCAACTGAACATTTTTCCCTTCTATTCTTGTATGGAAGCTCAACATGATTCATAACTTGAGAATGATGGGTGAGCAAAGAAATGATTTTTTTCAATCCATCTCACATGGAATCCTAATGATCATTAGAAATATCATTGATATTTCCATCACCTATCACCATTAACAAGGTTCCTTCAGGTTCTATCAATTGTAAAATACCAAAAAAACATAAAGTAAGGAACATTTTTCATTTTGTGGAACTACATAACCATGAAAAACCACTTACAATATATCTTAATCATAAAATATTTATTAATCTATAAAAACTTTTGTTTGTTGTATTTTATTCATAAAAACATATTTTTAAATCCATCAAGATGATTTATGACGAGTTTGTGATATCAAAAATCATATCCCCTTGGTGTGTTAAAAAAGGTGCACAATATGGCCCTTTTTCATGTTCCAGGTCATGCTTGAGACTAGGTGAATGGACCTTTTTGGAGTTATTAATACTTTGTAAATATGTGCTAGAACCATGTCAATATATACTATATAGATGGGGATGAATTTATAAGAAACCACTCGCTCAATTCATTAACAAAATTCTCGGATATAATCATATACTTTTCCAAATCAATAACCATACATTTAGAGATATCATTAGAGATATCCTTAGAAACAACCCAAGGTATCCCACTGAAATTTTCTAATACTTGTTTCCAAAAGGACGACTTAAAATTTCCTTTGATACCAACTATAGAATCCCATGATTAAAATATATGGATATTTAGTTGAATATTCATAACATTAAAAAAGTACACGTTGAGGACTATAATAATTTAATATCTTCAGAAACATGGAAGACAATGTTCTAACTTGGTTAAGGATATTCGATGTCTCTAGTAAGCATCATCCCTTTAGTACTACTACTAGAAATCCATTCTTTAAAATCTGGGGAATGAAAAATAATAGTGCACGAGCTCAAATGCTCAATAAGGGTAAAAAATGAATTATGAAAGCATTAAATGATAATCATGGTATGATAATGTGATCCTGACATTACAAGTTCATACTTCATATAAAAATGATCATACACATGAATAATGGAATAAAGATTGGAAATTTATTAGATAATAATCCTAAGGCAATAGAAATCGAAATCCTTAAATGCATAAAATGTGAATAAGACATAGATGTTGTGGCATGTACTTAAGCATATAAAATTTTATTTCAAGGATACCTACCACGACCTTCAATAAATGTTAGGAATAGGCTAATCACGGATGTAACTTCTTTGGGATTGGACTAAAAACCCCTGAACCCTATTGTTTTCAGGATTGGGCAACATCCCATGTACCCTTTTACATTTAGTCTTGGGTTACAACACAAATACCTACATATTTTTCTTCTTTGACTATAACCCATGTACCCTCATACATATAAGAATACAAAATATGTAATATCTGAAAATCCCCTAATGTGATAGCTCAAAAAAATATGAAATCTCCAAAAGATGAATAAAATATCATTACAGACTCTCTCTAGAGTCTATCATGACAATAACATCAAATCGATGCTCTGTATACATAGAAAACTACTCTTGGACACATTGATTTGTTTGTATCATCAATGAAGATGATTTCATGAACATAAATATGTTTTTGTAGGGTGTAAGTCTAAATCCAACTAATAATCCACCAATTGATCCTTAAAATAAGTTAATATATGTATAGGCAGTTCGTGTCACTATATAAATATGTTATATAAGAAAACAATAAACCACCCATGTGTCAAGACATCATATTCTGACCATAATGACAAAAACATCATCCCCCACCTACTTCAACAATATTCTATTAAGGATTTCAGTTTTAGTATCATCATTTTTAGAAACATAAATTTAATTTGACACCCCAACCATTTCATTATAGCCACAACTAATGTTTCAATATTATTCCATTACGAGGGACCTCACTCCACCACTAGTAAGAGATCTTATTTCACCAGTTGATGTTACACACACATTACATTATTTTTTAATTAGATCACAGTCACACATACATAGTATTTATACCATGTCGATGTTAAAACTCATTGGATATACTTCACCCACACATTTTTCTAAAGTTGTGTCGGTTTTATGTGAATATGACATCTGACTTTACCATCATGAATTATTAGGTGCTCATACATTTTTTAGAATATTAATTCTCCCAACTTGTGGATACTTTGAAAAAATTTAGAGTAACCTGGTGATCTTAATCCCATGATCATGTATCCATAGATAAATAGACAACCACATGAATGTCATATCATATTATGAAAAAAAGTTCTTAAAATCCATGATTCTCATGAGGATACGAAAAAAACTTGTAGAAAACATCATGAATGTTTTATAAGGATAGAAGTACTTATTAATATGTATTGTTAAAAACTATATCCAAGGCCTATGTTCTAATAAAATTCTCTCTTAAATCACATTGATGTGAATTTTTTATGTTCATTCCACTAGATTTACTTATGTATCATTTTCATGTTCCACTATAATATATGAACACCAATGATTTCATTAGACTGACCACAATCCAACCAAATAAGGTTACTTGAGAAATATTGAATAAAGAATTCATTCTGACATAGTATAACGAAATCAATATACCCTTATAGATCCACCCGTCAAGATAGATCAATGCTTGATCAAAGAATATATTTATAACACTCTGGGCATGATTTTGATCTAAAAACAAGAATAAGATCCTCTATAATATAAATAATAAAACCATTGATCATTATAATATAGGATATAGCTATGGTAAATTATCATTTATGAATAGGATTTGGGATTCTATCTAAAAAATATTCCAATAGTGAGCAAATAAATTGATCAAATGTTGACTCAAAAATAATAAGGAGGGTCATAGAATCTACAATGATAAGACATAACCATATTTTTCCTTCCATGTGAAAATGGGATATTCTCATGAGGGGAAAATTAAAAATAAGTTTTACTTGAAGGAATTACAAATTAGAAAGCCATCTGGGAACCACTGGCTAACTATTTGGACTCACCAACCAACTATTGGCTCTAATGGTTGGATAGTGTTTCACCCCTGGTTAGATAATGTGGTTGGAAGTGCAGCTCAACCAACACCATATCCACCCACAAGCTAGTGTATAATTATGATTTGTTGATACAGTTCCACCTCTATAAGCTACACAATTACTCTATGTTGGATATTTAGTTTCACACCAGTATCTCTACGTAACTAGTTTATTCCATTGAACTCATTTTTTTCTCATTCACACCCCTAAGAACTTATAATAGTAACTATAAGAAAAAATAAATTATTTGAAAATTTTAGATAATAAATCCTATAATCCTTTGGGTTCCAAATATATCTACCATTAATTACTTCTCATCCTCATGATGTTCCTTTAGTGTTTCCTTTAGATGTGTCTGGGAAATTAAATATATAAAGCAGACTCCTTCTTCTACATCTCTACATGGGTCCATCCTATTTTCCTCATGATCTAAACTAATAGTTCCATAATTCCAAATGAATAATTATTGAAATGGTAGATATCTAGAAATGGCCACTCCACAAATGCCTCATCAATGTTTTTACTCAATGTTCTCAAAATAAATTGAATTACCAATGTAGCACAGGGACAAAAAACACTAGGTTCGTGATGGAGGGTCACATAACCTCATGAATTATTCACCTTATGTTCTAGTATATAGACTAAATTCATGTTTATATGTTCATTAGTGTAAATATTATACAATAAAAATTAGTTCATTGTTTATTTAAAAATAAAAAAAATATAAAATTATTATTTGTTTTGATGTGAAAATAGAATGATAAGTACATGTCATAATAGAGATAATAAAATAACTAATTTATAATCGAAACTATTTATAGTATTCAACATGTAATAAATGAATAACATTTTTCTATTATGGAGTTCATACATTTCTTCAACTTGCTCCATACTTCTCTTCTCAACTATCAACCATTAGGCCCTTTCCTTTTTCTAGTTCTCTTGTCATACAATTTACATGTGAATAGAAATTCCCAGTATATGTGTCAGTAAATGAAATTTTTAGACACCCAAAAGGTTTCCTCTTCCTATGTGAACATAATTTATAATATTTCTTATCATTAAATATTTAAATTATCAATTTAACATGAAATCATACATCTTTGAAGCCATCATGCACTGACTAAGACACCATAAACACTAGCCCCACCTGCTTCATCTCATTTCTAGTAATGATTTAAGATAAGTCATTATTGTACTTCTATAATGGAAACATATCTCCCACCCCCTTATCTTGGTGTTCATTAGAAACATTGCAGTTCCATCATTTCAATTTTCTAACCTCACACAGATAGTGGTTGTCATTTAGAATTTCACACATCCCATCATGTCAATCCCCATTCACATATAATTTTAAAGTGTAACGTAATAGTTATATATAATTATAATTATATTATAATCATGTTATCCACTAATTAAAATAACTCTATAGAAATATCCATTATAGACTTAATTTTTTTGGATGGCATTTTCTTGGTTATTATGCCACTTATGCACATCCCCATACAAGGATAACTATGTTTGTGTTTAGGGATGTTTGGAAAACATCATAACAACACCAGTGATCCACTTGATAATTTTCATACCATAAAAATACATCTATATGATATGAAAAAAACAAATAGATTATATTTCACAGTAAGGAAAACAAGGCACGATAAGATAAAATGTTAGTATCCACTTATGGAAACATGGATATAATGAAGCAAGCCCCATGAACCCTCACACACCCATATAAAACTCATAATATGGATGTTTGAATATAGAATAAAAAATATATCATATAAATCATCATATACATATCCAAAAATAGTAAAGAACATACTACCTCATGGTTTTCATTCCCAACCCCAAGGTGTTCCATTAATTTCCTCACCAAGATTGAACTGTCACAACCACTAGTACGTGGTCACATGCCATGTATTATTAGACCGGATTCCAATACAATTTGAAATGGTTTATAGATTATTTAATGGAAAAGTAAAAAATAGGTAAAAATATATTCATATATGAGTTTGATAGTTGTCATTTGGTTTATCATGTTCAACATAATATTTGAGTAGGAATGCACTCTAGAATGTTTGGAGGATACATGATGTAATGAATGATTTTTTGGTGTGGATTTGAATATAAGGAAACCACCATGAAAAAATGTAGAACACCACTATATAGGGGTGTGAACTCCATGGTGCAGTGTCATTCAACAGAGCGCATGGGTTCACCAAATGAAACCACTATAGCTCATGGTCAATTCATGTGGCATAGTAGTGCACAGGATGGAACTAAAACATCACAATATATGGAATGATGTTATAGAACATCAATATAACTTGAACCAAAGTAGCACAAAACGGAATGGAATGGTGAATAGTTGCCACTACAGCTTGATGGAGTTCTAGAATCATTCTAGATTAGTATAGATGTATATGTATTTGTAAGGTATCATTCTTCTTCAAAATACCTCTCTTAATCCTATTTAATTTCAAAATAGTCACTCCTATTTAATTATAAAATTAATTCGAAAAATTTAAAATGTAACAACTCATTCAATTCCTTAACTCCTAAGGACTAATAGTTTATGAACATCTATTTTAGTTGTTAATGATTATTTAGAAGTAGAAACTGTGTTGTGGTCTAATCCTCTATGACACAACTTCCTCATATCATCCCTCCTTGAACATGGATACAACATAATCCCATGTTCCCATTAACTCTACTATGCATCATTTGATTCTGCAGTGTAACCCTTATTCCCAATTTCCATTACAATTCCTCCATATCCTATACATTGTGGATAACTCCTCTAGACATTGTTCATCAAGACATTGGTTTTGTGCCATGCCATATGTATAGAAAAATTTACAAAATAACACTTAAGATTATAATGACATACTGAATCCCTTAGAATGTTATTTTATTATGAGTTCAACTCCAAACCATTGGGAGAAAGATTGAAAAACAATCACTTAAGAATAAAATTTCTGGGATTTATATATCTACCTCACTTAGGTACTTCTCATAATCAATAATCATCCATATGATTCCTCCTAAAAAATATCAAGCCAAAAAGCTAAAACATCACCCATATCTCTTAATTCTACTCTTGGATCCTCCTATACTCCCCCAAATCCAGACAAGTGGGTTCATATTCTCTTATAGTGAATTCTATCTTCATTATATTATCGAAACTATAATATCCTTAAATCATTGATCTGGTTCAAAATATAGATCCTAACAGTCGATAACATGTGAAGGATCAGGTGTGTACCATAGGATTTATGAAACATGTAACACATCATCAAAGCCTAAAAAACATATATGAAATTCTATACTGTATAACACAATCCCAAACTACTCAATTATTTCAAATAGTTCTAAAAAAGGTGTTTATTTTATGTCTTTTTTCTACATAATTAATATACTGAACCGAGGTATAACTATGAAGAAGACTCAATAAAAAATTGTATAATCCATTGGTCTCTTTTTGGGGGAAGGATGTGATCTTTTTTTCATTGACAGGTAATAAACCACTTTGAAAAATAAAAGCACTAATTCAGACATATCATTAAAAGAATTTGGACCCATAACTGCTACATCTCCCACCTCATTACAACAATATGATGAATCACATAACCTCCAATAAAAAGACTCATATGGTTGAATCTAGAATTATGCCTAGAAATTTTCATTGAATTAAATGTGAATTGTGGTGAGATGATAATCCCATGATCCACTAATGTCTAGAAAAAAACCTCAATCTATAAGATTTAAAGTGTGTACAGTTTTCTAAGACTATCCATATGTCTGGGGGAGGTACATTTTGCTTAATCTCATCTTTGAACCTTGATAATTCTATAATATTTTGAAAAACTACTATGTAAAACATGTGTCTCTATAAGAAATTATTATAATATTTACTTTTGGTAATATAATATGTTATCATAGAGGTGAATAATTCTTAAATAAATCCCTGGTAAAGTATCTTGAGTCAATAAAAAGATGAAACTTTCTTTAGGCAATTGAAAATCACCCATATAAAAAACTACACTCCTCAAGGTCCTCTGTAACCTTATCATAATGTCATTCATGATTTAGTCCCACTTTATCATGGTCGCTAAAATTAAATGGGGGAAAACCACTAGGAATATATTGATCTTCCACCATCATTTGATGTGTATGCTATTAAGAGAGTGACCTTGTAATGTCCCTATACATCCCTGGCCACTAAAAATAGCACTTGAAAGTCATGGTGCATTATCATTTATCATAGTTTTACATACCATATAGATGTATATTAATCCGATATATCTTTTTATTTTATAGAATTAGGTACTACCACTCTCCAATGTTCAATGATCATATTTCCATTTCACAATGACCACCCAAGAATTTGATCAAATCTTGTGGGATAATACATCAAAATAATGCTCTTGGTGTTAATAAAAACAAGTTTTCACCCAGTTGAAAGGTAATAACTTGATTAAAAAAGGGTCATGAATCATAGACCCTATATCCTCTAATGCATCCATCCTACATCCAGTCAAAATGAATTTCATACGTAACAGCCCCATAGATGGCCACTCACCATGATCTTGGAGATCTCATATCTTAAATCAATAATAATCCATAATGATGTTAACCTACCCTAGTGAATATTAGACACTATAGAGTGTTGGCCATAGATAATACATCTAGATCCTAGGTAGGGGTTTTGATCTTATTATCTCATAGATTATGATAAACATAAGCTACAACCTTCAATTACTATATTAGTTCCACTCCTAAACTAACACTAAATACATCATAGGAAACTATGTAGCCAATACATAGATTAGGGAGTGTCAAAACTAGAGCTATCATTTAACTATAAGTCCAATCAATAAATACATCTTTACAATGGTTTTAAATCTATAACTTTACACTTTTCATTATCAACACTAAATTATTAATGATATATTGGAAAATTGTAAAATAAAACATTAGTAATACCCTTATTGGCCTAAAAATCTCCAGATCATGAACATGATTATGAGACATGTCCTAGAAATTTCAACTTATAATTTGTAAATGCCTATGTATATGCATGTCTCAGACAACACATAACTCAATAATCACACGTATCATATCCAAAAAGTATCATTTAAATAGTTTATAATAAATAAGATGTCCTTAAAGTGTACTCAGTGCTACCTTGAGGTATTGGGCATGCAGATTTAGCGTTAACCAGTAGATAAGGTATTCCTTGATGAATATAATGATGAAATATCCTAGATGTGGGTGAATGGTCTTTTTTGTGAGTTCTATTACCACTTACAACACATTCATCAACAAAAAATTCAACCCAATGTCATTAAAAATCCAATAACTGCTCTGAAACATTTTCTTTTGAATGAACTCCTCTCTAACTCAAAAATCTTAATAGCTTGATTGAATATCAACAATGGGGAACCACCAAGCTCACCATAGTTAATTAAAATGACCATCAATCATGGATATGACATAATGGATCTTTAGCATCAGTATTTATAGATTTTATTAATCAATAAAGATTTAGATAATATCATCTGAATTATTTGAAATAAATAAAGTTTCCCCCTCTAGTGATTTCCTTTTTAAAAATAAATCAATTTTTTCTCTAACTCTTCAAGCTACACAATCTGCTTCTTTAGATCTATTGTACAATAAAATACGGGGTTATAAAAAATTAAATTTCTACCTATAATGAGAATAATAAAAATTTAATATCTGTTACCATTAATATGTATGAGTAATTATTAGTTAAAGGTTCCATGATAGAGATCCATGAATGGTGGATGATTTTTATAGGTTTTCACTTGACATGCTGAAAAAGTCATGCCTACCAACTCTATTTTGATTTTCATAAGCAGGCTGAAGTTTTTTCTAACTCTACCTTCTCAAAGATCCAATTCTCTATTCATCCTTACAACACCCCAATATTTAATGATTCTTTAAAAATATATTTAATTTAGTTGATAGCTTGTGTTACACGCATCACCGTGTTTTAATGAACTGTATTATACTGTTAAAATTATTATTTGAACATCAACGTTATAAGAAAACCATAAAAACATCTATATTAATATGAATAAATAAATTTATAAAATTAATTATGATGTTTTTATATAAATACAAATATCTTGTTAATAAGTATATATTTTTTGGATAATTCTTCATATGATTCAATAATTCATTTTTCCCAAAATTCATTTTTATTTAATTTTTTCTGAAAATTGTTAAATAATTTTGTTCCATCCATAAAAAAATTCAGAAAATGAAATTCATTTTATTCAAAATATCTAAATTATCTAAGGGTGATTTCTTACAGATTTTTAAGAAAATAATAATTTTTTAGTGAATAGTGTAAAATGATGATTTTTATTAAAACCTATATTTTTATTGTAACCAAAAAAATAAATATTTTGTTTTAAGATGGTATTAATCATAAAAAAATGTTCAATTATATCCTTATTAATATAATTTATGTCGTTGGAATATTTTTTTATTTAATAATTATATTAAAAAATTAAATACATAAAAAAATTAATTGGAAATTTTTTTGTTTCAACACATATGCGCTATTAATTTAAAAAATTGACACTTCATTGAATTGAATATAGAAAAATTTATTCAATATTTTTAGTTATAATAATTAATATTATATAATAACGCGAACAAATTTTTTTCATAATGAATATTAAATATTGTAAAAATCAATTACCAAAGTTATGGTTAAAATTGGTTTACCATGGTTTAAACTGTTAAGATTATAGTTAAAATAAAATAAAATGTCATGAAAATATTATTGTGAGGAAATATTTTGGATTTATATCAAATCATGTTCTATAATTAATTTTTTATCCTTATGTCATGTTTAAATTTAATGAATTAATTTCATTTCAAAAATTCTAAGGGTCTTCAATCCCCCATATAAACATGAAATACTATCCTCTATAATTGACACTTTCAAATCCATTTTGAATAGAAAAAAATACCATAAAATGTTTTTTATATCCCTTCCCACTTAATATAGTTAATATTGTTTTTATCAAACCCTCATATAAATGATTTTTGGAGAAAACCTATGGGGGTTTTCTGGTTAAGAGGTATCATTCATAACTATACATTACCATCTTATTTGTTATTTTAACTCTTTGAAATAATCAAAAAATATGTCTATATAATAACATAAGTATATCCCAAATCATTATATTTTATGTTGTTACTGTAACAACATATATACATAAGCTCTTCCATGAATTCTAAGATGAAGTTGTCGAACGTGTGTACGGTCGACTACCACTTAACAAACCGATGTAATTCATTTCCCATCAATGCCTCTCACTGATTTATATAATGATTTATTTAATATATTTTTAGGATATTTATGATTTAATATTCATATATAATAATTATATCATATCTACCATCTTACCTCAGAATCCATTGGAAAATGATAATGTCGCTTGTGCATAAGTGTGGACAACCACCTCCGTGAAATGATGCTATTCATTTTTCATTTAATATTTATATGGATGGTAATAATGATATATTTAATTTATATATATGATATATATTACATAAAAAAATAATTCTGAAAAGGTTATTTTATTTTTTTCCATTCATTAATCATGCCTTTCAAGAAAATGGAAATCATACTCACCTATATATACAACCTACCATCTCCATGAATAATGTAATTTATTTTCTACATATATGACTAATAGATCATTATAAATAAATATAAAATAAATTTATATTATATTAAAATCATTTTTAACATTTAGGATTTGATATAACCCTTATCTATGTATGTGGAATGAAAATATCAAACAAATACATACCTAAAAATGAAGTAGTTATCACCCAAAACATGATTTTAATATAGAAATCATTAATAAACATTTAATAAAAGTACATAAGTAAAAAATATTTTTCTTATATATATATGAGTATGGTTATAGAATATATTTATAAAAAATTATATTTATTATAAATGATTTTCAATTGTGTTTGAAAGAATTCGAAACATGAGGTAAGGTATTTTCATCTATTTTTTATTTCTGTGGGACACGTGGCATATTCACCAACTATTTATTTTGTGTGGTGTATATTCTATCCATGAATTCATTATATGATAATTAAAATTAAAATTATTCTATGTAAAAATCCATCTAATTTCATTTCTTTCAGGGATCTTATGATTTAAGCATTTCTAAAGATGTAATGGTTTTGAAAAAAAATCTCCATATTTATCAAGATTGTTTCTGATTATTCATTAAATGATGAGATATTGTGGTATATATCATAATAAAACAATATATATTTTTATGTAAAAGTAATTTTTAAATGATATTTTTTTGGATTTCTTTTTCATCTCTTTAATTAGTTAAGATAACATAAGAATGTTTATAAGAAAAAATTATATTATTTCTCTCTTATATCATAAATCAATTTTCATCCATGTCCCGGTTCTCTAAAAATGTATTAAATATTGTTTTTAAAATTCAAAAATTATTTTTTAATGACAAAAATACCCATATATTAATTTTCTAAAATTTTATAAAAGGAAACATCATTCCATCTTCTAGGTAAGTAACTTTTGACATGCTAGAAAAAATGTGAAAATAATCTTCATTTTAATGTTAATGTTATGAAATTTATTAAGCATCATCATGAAAACTCAATGAAATAAGTATTCTTATACATTAATAATTCTTAAATTAAAAAATGTACCATAATTTTTTTTTATATTTTTAAAGATCAAAAAAGTGATTTGAAATTTAAAAAATATTTTCATAAATATTTTATTAATCTGATATTTCAAAATACTTTTCTATATAAGATGGAATGAGTTCATGTTACATAAGATTTATAGGGTATATATTCAAATGATATAATAATTTTTATTTCTATGAATGGTTTATGATTATTTTGATAATATTTTTTTGAAATGAATTGCCTTTCCTTGGGTTATGTTATTATGAATTTATGAAATTATTTTGAATCTCTTTTTTTTTCGATGGGTTATGATATAATATTTGTATGAAACTCATTTCCTTTAATGTTTTTTGAAATTATGAATTTTTTAGGGTCATGTGGAAAAATATGATATATTATTGTCATGTGATGGGTGGGTTTGTAATAATATTTCCCTAAAATGGGTTGGGTAAAGATTAGAATCTCTTTGGATTAAGAGGACTATAATAGGGAGTGAAATATAGTTTAGTAAGAGAAATAATCCAAAATCATGGAATTGGGAGTGAATAATTTCTACTAAGATGGTATTAGGAGTTAACCCCTTCTAATAGGATGTCCTTGTAATTGAATCTTGATTTTGATGAAAATGATTTATATTATTTTTTGTATTTTACAAATCTACATCATAATACATCATTATTACCTCATGGAATATATTATTTTATTAATATATGATTAATTTATTAAGGAATTGTAAATTTATTTTATGACTTATATTTATAATATGTGAAATATAGGGTAAGGGTTTACAAATTTTATTCCAAAGTCCTTATATCCTTATTCAGATGTTATATTGATTTCTCTCATGTTTATCATTACTCAGAATATAATTCAACCCCTTAATATATTTCATTTAACATGTTTAGAAATAAATTTATCATATATGATATGTCTACGAAGTGATCCTATTATGAAGAACATATTGGGAGATGATGTAGCTCACTTATAAACAAGTCATTTATGTGTTCATGTTTCTTACGATATTAGACCTATATGATTCAAGTGGGGATAATATGTTATGTAATGAATATTTATATATTAAATTGTGATATCTATATATAATAATCCTATGATTAAATATTTTGTATCATGGTTATTTTATTAAAAAAAAATTTAAATAGGAATTTAATGAATTTTTGATATCCTAAAGGATATGTCTAGGGATATGTATAAGGATAAGTCTAAGGACAATAAAAATAATAAAAATATGTCATTTAATTTTAGGAAAGGGTATAGTGAGTGGTTTATAATAAATTATATTCCTGTTTGGATACTAAATTTTGATGTGGCTCTAGAATAGTATTACATATAGGTAATATTTACGAAAGGGGTTCACTAATATTGACTGTATCGTCAGCTGGTGCGTGGTAGTGAATGTTACTTCAAACCTAGTTTAGCACTCTGGGGGGAAATGGTTTGTAAATTCAAAATAGATTTATGAACCATCATGAATGATTTTAATAGATGATGACCTTGAATAACATATATTAAACCTAATGTGGCATATAATGTATTGAATGTATCTTTATTTTGAAACCCAATTAATATTTTTTCATGATTTTTTGGTTTCTTACTTTGATGATTATTGATCAAAAATTGATATTTGGTTTTAGTGAACAGATGTATCCCAAAGGAATCATATAAATGATTAATACTATAGAAAATTAAATTATTTTCTACATGAGGAACCATGATTTATGGGATATGGAATGGAGAATCTCATTTTTATGATCACTAAAAAATCTTAAGCTATGAATTATGTTGGAAATTCAAATGATAATTGGAGGAAAAAATGATTTGTTGAGTCCTTCATGAGGAATATCACATCTTTTTAGTGGTTTAGTTGATCCACTAGATGATGATAAATATATATGCCGCATTGAAAATATGTTATCCATTATCTATTTTATAGAGAATTAAAATTTTAATTTAATTATATATCGTTTGAAAGTGTAAGAGGATAAATTATGAAACCTTTATGGAATATGAGGAAACATGGGGAAATTGAATCCATAGAATGGGATGTGATTAAGCTCTTATTTTTTTGTTAGTTTCTACATGATTTTCTTCACATGAAAATAGAGAAAAAATCACTTATGAAAAATAGAAGAACTATGAATTCATTATTATTTTGGGGGAAAATTTTAAATGACATGTGAGGTAAGATTATCGTAGTATCATCTAACTTCTATGTAAGGTTTGTTGACCCTTCACTAGGATAAAAATGTTTTGAAAGTGAGATAACATTAAATGACTTCAATATCTATAGATATATCATTCGATGATCTATCAATGTGGAAATAATGATTTTATTTAATTGATAATATAATGGTTACGATAAAAAATGAAATATTGAATTCATATGAATCTCTAAAAAACATGGATAAAATAAGAAGAACATTCATTCGTGCAAAAATTGTGGTAGGGAAAATGGGAAAAAATTTCAGTGGATTGGAAAAAAATTTATGCATAGAAATGAAGTTCATTACGAAATTGAATATTGAAGTGATGTGAAGATGTTAATCGATGATGTGAATAAAGAAAATGATCCACTAAATAAATAAACTTCACTCTAGTGGTTCAAGGACAAGGATTATGGAAAATTTTCTAACATGTTCTCAAATATAAAGGAATATTATGATGATCTACATCCAAAAATTATAAATATGATGGATAAAGGGAAATCTCATGTGATCACTATATCAAATAAGGGGTACAATAACAAAATTTTTAAAAGTTAACATACCATCTAGTATTGATCATATAATGTCTTATTTCACAATGGATCTACTCAATATTTTTTATCTAAATAATTTTTATTTTGTGTCATAGTATCATCTCAATGATAAGATATTTAATTATTAGTTAAATCCCCAAATGGTACGATTATAAGATATCATGTATATAATTATTAATAAAATATTTTTGGGATTGTGCCTCGATTAAATATTAATAACATTCCTATATTAGAATTTAATTTTTTATATGAATGGATTGGATTTATTTATATAAATTTGACATCAATTAACTAGGAAGGGTATTTATGTGTGATTTTACAGTACCCCCTATGATATCTATTAGAGTGATTATAAATATAATATTTTCATGTAAATCACATCTATTATACATTTCATAAATACAGTAAAATGTGTATTTTATCTTAGATGTTTGAAAAGATACATAGCATTGATGATATGCATTTTTTAAGGTAATATGTTGAAATATTTATGGAGGAGTTTACTTTTATTCCAATAAATAATGATGTTATGTTCTCAATATAACAATTTATGGAAGTCTTTACATTTATTCCACTAAATCATGATGGTAAGTTGTTAATATAACTCAGACATAGTGTTGTAGGAATTTAAAATACTCCACAAAGAATAAACCCTATTGAGTTAAAGGAAATGGAGAATAAATTCTAGAAGAAATAGATAATTCTTATAAGAAATCACATTAACAAACCCAAGGATTATTATATGACTCTGAATAATAGTAATGGCACCTTTCACTAATCATGAATAAGAATACGACCACCGATCACCCTAGGTTCCATTTTAATATCCCAAAGAAGATAACTACACTTCCAACACACTTTAAAAGTGAATCCACAACTATTAGGTTCTTGAATTCAAATATACATATATATATAAACTATCAGGATATATGGTACTAGGAATCCATAATCTTAACGTAGACTAAACCAAATATATATATCATAGAACATGAATTAAAAAAATTAATTGAATTGTCTACATTACCCCATATCACTAATGTAGTCATTAATTATACGGTAACCGTTCTCAGGGGTTACAAACTTATTTTTATGGAAAACACTCAGTAAACCTAAGTTACTCTCATGTGTCCCTATGTACTACCATTTATCCATAAGAACTTATCACATATGGGCCACAACTCAAAATGATTTCATCAAGGTATAAAATCCTACAACTTGACACACAAAAATTCACAAAGGTATCAATAAGCCATGCTCCCTATCTAGCTCCATCTACAATTTACCAGTGTCATCCAGTATTTCTAATGTATTGAAGTCACCATGGTAATTGAAATATCCTACCATTCTCTAGCGATTTTCGTTATTATAAAAGTCATAGGGTTCACAATTTAACGCTTTACATTATTCATGATATAATTGAAACTACATTATATAAAACGCATCTCAATCATTAAAATCTCCAATTGGTACACATTTTTAAATTCACTAGGATTATAAGATTCCAAATTATTCTTTATTTATTTCATATTATTCATATATCTGATATTTCTAGAGTTATAAGGATTTAAAATTATGTACATCTTGGATATATTGAATTTCTATCACAAGATATAATGGTAAACACCTTAACGGATTATTTCTAGAACTCTATTTAACCAATACCATCAATTATGAAACATATTATATCTTCTATTACATCATGGTATCACCTAGAGAATTTTTCAAATAATATCCCTCTATATTGTTATATGAGAAGACAACATATAAGAAACTATAGAAATATTAAATAAATTGGTAATTTCATACCAGTAAGTAGTTATTAACCACATGAAGATATAAATGAGCTAAAAAAATCAATGAATAATATAATTTATTGAAAATTGAAATACCAATCAAAAGAAATATAGATTTGAAATAAATAACTTGTATGCCTGGAGTGATTCAGTATCACAAATACAGACAATATATATTTCCATACCAAGACAAAAACATAATCCAATGAAAAAAAATCATAATTCATGGGAGTTTCCCAACATTTAAAAAACCAACTACAATAAAAAAATAAAATATGAACTAATCAGATTTATGGATATATGGGGCTTCTCCATGTTGGGTGGATTACTCTAAGGCATAATCAAATTATCATATTAAAGAACATTCATATTCTTTTATCTACATTAAATAGATAATCCAAAAAAACAAAAACATCCATCATATAACTTTTTAATGCACGGAACATAATTCCACTAAACCTATTTCTTAAAGAAATAAACCATATGACCTTAGTAGCACGTCCACATAATATTATGTCTAACAAACATAAGTGAGGTTCAATTTATATTCCTAGAGGATACTATACCCTATGGTCAGTTTAAAATAGACATTCTAAATAATAGCACTCATATAACCCAAGAATGATAAATAAAAGAGATAAGATATGGAAACATACAAGAAATAAATAAACCACCATAACAATATATAAAATAGAGTATTACATGTATGGAATAATGGATCCCCATGAGATGATTTTATATTCATATGGATTTCCAAAAAATAATTAAAATGAACCAAAATATCATTCCAAACTAGTCCCCATTCCATCAAGATTTTATCGACCACAACCATAATAAAATTATACACCAACACTCATTATCATTAGTCCTTTCACTAATCATGTAAATGAGAAAAATAATGGTGTCTCCTTTTATAACCATGTTCTTTGGCAGATAATGTAGGGTTTCAATACAATCTACATGACACAAAAATTAGTATAACTAAAATTACTAGTCTGATAAAATCATAAATGAATGTGTTCTCAAATATCTAGTTTAATTAGTGAAAAAATAATTTAAATTTAAAATAATAAACATACACTTTTTCCTTTAGTACATGGTGATAATCATGGTTAGTCATACATAGTTTTTCAAGTGTTGAGGAGTCTCTAAGAACATCACAATGACCGTCCCAACTATAGTAACCACACTGAATACGTGAAATCACCTTGGTATTCCCCAATATCATGATGAATCATATAGAATCAAATATTTAACCCCATAAATCCCAATTTAGATGATATCTCATTACTATATTACCTAATCTTCATGAGTAATAGGGAATGAGTGATGATATCTACTCATTCACATGGAATCCAATATCTCATTCTACCTTCCCCTAATTATCAAGAGTTATATAGAACTTGTGTGCTCATCCTGGAATTCCCATGGAATCAAATATCATAACCTAGAACTCCTAGATCATTAGGTTTCATATATGTTATATTTTATCCTCATGTCCATCCCTAGTCATTTTTGATAATATTTAATTTGTTAATTCATCCCACCATTCTCATCCATCAATTAAAAGAATGAATTTGGGAACTTATCCTTGAATTCCCACGTTTAATAATTCATTATGATTCCGAACACTCATCTTTGCATTACCAATTATCATGTATCACTCATTGAAACTTAATTTTTTATTTTCCCTTACCAACCCATCATCATTTTAGTTTTGAAATATTACTTTAATCTCACATTTAACTTTTATTTAGTCACATAGAAATTCAATTCAATTCATAAAATATTTATTTATACATTCCCATGGAAACCATTAAACATCACAAACATCATTTTTGAATTAAAATTTTTAATTACAGGTTATACATTGGAAATATCCATTTCATTCCATTAAAACAAAATTAAATTAAAGTCTATCATTCTAAAATTCAACAATAACATTTATTCATACTAGATTCAAAATATAACCCATTGATAAATTATTTATGGCAATAGAATACCATATCATGGCTATCTATACAAGTCAGGAAATCTCATTTATCCTTAAAACATTATTAAAAAGTCACACCAAAACCATTAAATTTAGAAGCAAAACTACGGTCATCCCTTATAGAAGTAACCTTTTTCTATGGTTCAAGGCATGATAAATAGTATATTAACGATGGTAAGATTAAATTAAATTATATAATTCAAGTGAGGTAAAAGAAACACATTGGAATATTGGTTACACAATTGAATAACTTTGAAAAATATTAATATCATGATTTAGGCTTATATAAAACCTATATTATGCATATAGAGTCCCAATCATCAAGTATTGATAAAAAATTAAGTCTGAATCAGATGAAAACAACCAAAATAATGACCATAAAATCATTAGTGTATGAAAAAACATATAATAAGGGACTATAATGAAAAGGAAACTAAAAATTCATGTCATATGATTCATATAAATACCTTAAGCTCTACAAAAAATCTGATAGTGGGTAAAACAGACCATTTATGGGGGGAAATACCTCATAGAAATATGAGAAGAGGGGGGGGGGGGTGAGTGGGATTACAAATGGAATCATGGGGGATAAATTAGTGTATGGAATATTAAGTTGGAAGAGGAAAAACAACATTTATCCCACAAAGAACTACATAGTAGATTAAAATTCTATATTTGGGCTTTCCCCATCTAGCTGGTGAGCCAACTAGACCAATATAGATATTGGATTGTCCCCTGGCTAACCTGTGATACAATAATAGCATAGTATTGTTCTAGATCTTTCTATTAATCCACTAGTTTAGTCTCATGACCCCTCAGACACAAAATACACATCAAATGAGATTAATAATTTGATATTACAAAACAGATACAGTACATCATACTTCAATGAAGGGAAAGGTCATATATCTGTTATATTACTTTCTCATTTAAAGGTATTATGGAGATTCCCAATATATAAGGGGAATACATAATTTTCTTTCCTTTATATAATTAATTTCATAATGGTCTCCAAATTATAACTCATATACAATTAATTACATGTACATTTCATAACCATTTACACTTCCATAAGGAACCTATGTTATTTAATAGAGAAGATAGCCTTATATATAGTAGTGATTCTGTATAATGTGAAACTAAATGTGTTTTGATAAATGTTTTTCATGTTTTTATGTCATATTAATCATTTATAGAATATTTATTAATCAATATAAAATGTATTTTGTTATATTATAATTTATAAGGACTATATAAATTTATTAATTAATTATATATAGTCTATATTTAATTAAATATCTATTAATGAAAAAATTGTAAAAAAAATTATTCTTAATTTTAAAATTTATTTTTCAAACATTTTATGGAATTTCTTTTAATATATATATAATAATTTTAGTTATAAATCATAATTTACACTTTTTAAAATGCTTATAAATATTAAAATTATATGTTATTAATATTATATAAAATGTTTATATAACAAAAATTGAATTAAAAATGATTATGATTCTAAAAATATCATATAAATTCAATATTATATAAAAAATGGAAGTGTTCATATTGAAATTAATATAAACCAACCATACGATTCATAATTTTTAAATGTTCACAATTATAATTTATTTATAAATCATACATAAACACCAATCATTTTTTAAAATAAATAAACTGTATATTTATTTTATAAATTAAATTGATATTTCTGTTTGGTAAAAAAATAATGAAATATGAATATTTTATATACCCATTATGTGGTAAATTTTATCTAGGATAGATCGTTACATATATTTATAGGTTTTGTATCATGCAAATTTACCTTTAAAAAAAATTTCCTAAATTTTTATTTGAGGTTATTTTCTTGATAAAAGCTGTCAAATATACCCAATAATCTTAGGATCTAGAGAAATATGGTCCTAAAAGAAAATATATAAATATATTTTGGAAAATTCATAGTTATAAATGATTATTACAAAAAATGTAAAATGTCACACCACACATATATGCATCTACAAAATAATAATAGTTAGTTGGGATCCTGAAGGACCACATCATATCCATTTCTATAATTGGTTTCTTTGACAACATATCCACCACTGGGTTTACCTTCTGATATGTATGCGATATGACCTGGTTGATTGAGCAGCATTGTAGATAAATTCAATCCATTTAGCTAAAATCCACCAAGACACCCCTATTGTTGTTTTTATTAAGACCTTCATAAAAAAAATTTAGTTATATTCAAGACAAAATAAATTACAATAATACTGGATAATATATATAATTGCATAAACAATGACAAATAAATCATCTTTATATCTTATCCCAATATATGTGTAATGATAGAAATAAACTTTGAATAATCCAAAGTTTGTGCAAAATTCACACCCAAAACCTAAGGGCCCTGAAAAACTAGAGGTAGACCCTTCAACATTTACATTAATCCAAGGGATGATTGGAGGAATATAATGAATGATATTGATCATTCTAGGCTTCATCAGTCAACCTGAAACACCCAATAATATGATAATATTCCTATCATTAAAACTATTGTTCATACATCCTATTTGTACCATATATTCCATATATAAATCCTTTTGAAGAGAAATCATTCCCATGTGAAGAGAGGGTAGATTTCCCTCAAAGGGCTTGGAATTTGAGCCCTCAATATCGATGAAAATATGGACCCAACTGCTACATATATGAAGTTCTGTAATTGATCGTTGAACTTTGTATTGAACATTACATCTATGATCTCAAGAATTTGGATGGGTTTTCCAATATTTAGGAGGAAAATAGATCCCATGTAGTCCCATAAAGCATGTGAAAAACCAAATGTCACAATACAGTCTTCTATATCCTCCCCTACTTTAAGGACAATAGCACGGGAAGAAGCAAGATGAAATACGGATCTCTGAATTTGATCCTAAGTGGAAATGTGATTCTTTCATATTTTCCATAGTAAGAGGAACTTGGAAGGATGAATGAATAAGGTTTTTTATCTCATTATACATCTTTTTGGGTGAGTGGAACCACCATAGTCTAGTTTATACAATTCATCAACATTAAAGGGTCCTAGATGATTCTGTTCCCACATGAGAGTATCACGATCTGTGAAACAATACCTCTTAATTTATAGATTGGTTTGACAAAAAAAAATATTTCAATGTAATGTATTTTTTTTATAAAAATTCAGAAATTCACAGTGGACAATTCTTAGCTGGAATGATACCAATATCCTATAGTGGATTATCCACACATGAAGTGGTCCAATCATTGAGATTCAATTCCATGCACCTAATAGATTTTGTATCCTGAATAATCTTATTGAAGGAGTGCTTAAGGTAAGTACAAACAGGGGATTCATGGTGATATTTATAATAATTATTATGTCTCTATTTGAACCTATTTGATAAAATTTCATTAGAAGTGTCATAATTAATCATTCTCAAAGTGAATTTTACAATAATTCTATCATTGAAGATCTTGAGATCATATACTCCACCCACCAAATTCAATGGATTTAATACACTCCTTTCATGAAATATTTACTACCGAATTTTCATATACTAATCCATCCCATATGATGTATTGATCCATTCCTTATAGTTACTTTATGTCGATCCTAGTCCATCTAAAATGTGATAATGAATAAACAAACTTGGTGGTGATCACATTGTTAAAAAGATACAATCTTGTAACATGAGACATAACTTTTCCCTTCCACCATCCCTTTCTATTAAAAATTCCTACACTTATATCTTCCTTGTAATTCCTTTTCACCTTGCCCCAAAATATAGGGACACCAAGATAGTAAAATGGGATTGAATATATCTCAACTCCAATACATATTATTAACTTGTTTTGTCTACCAATCGATAAACAATCTCCAAATATAATGAAGGATTTATCAAAACTTATGGCTTGCCCAGAATCATCCGGATAATGAAAAAAGTAGACCTTAATAGAGGATATAGTCTTTTTCAAGGCTTAATTATGAAAAATAATATCATCTTCATACAGAATGTGTGAGGGAACATAATAATTTCTACCGGCATTTAATTGTTTGTATAAGAAAAGTTGAGTCATATCATTGATTCATCTACTGAAGTAATATTTAGCAATGGAAAAAAGAATTCTTGACAGGGGATCACCCTTTCTCACACCTCTGGTCCACTGAAAATAACCTCTTAGAGTTGGATTAATATAATGGATATTCTAGAAGAACTAATAATGGTATGAATGAGTTTTACAATCATGTTTGAGAATAAAATCATTCTGTTAACATCAAAAAGAAAACTCCATTTCAATGTATCAAAGGCTTTGGATATGATAATTTTGAGTTAGAAATTACCATCCTTTTTCCTCCTCATTAAATTAACACCTTATGAGTATATGGAATGGTAATACAAAATTCACTTTCTAGGAACAAAACCAAATTGATTCATGGTGATATAATCCTTAGAAAGTGACCCATAGAATCAGTAAGGTCATTAAATATAATGGATCCCATATAATGCATTATTTATGGTAATAATTTAATTGTTTTCAATGGTATATCCATTAGAAGTTCATTCAATAGATGGGTTCCCGTAGATTAGAAATTTTCACTCGATTATGGGTGTTTGAATTAGGATATGCTAGACTGGAGAACATAATAGGATTAGGTTTATAAAGGAATAAATTAATGTAAATCCTTGTGATGGATTAGGATAATGTTTTATTTACTCAACTATCCAATGGTCATAATTTTTATGATTATACGATTCCCTAGGTGAGAGAAATTCTATTTCTAACTCATTGTTTAGTGAAATATAGATATTTATTAACTAAATGTATATCATGTTTTGGGTCATCATTTTTATTAGGAGAATATTCATTTAATGTACATAATAAAAATATATATTACATGATACTCATTCCTTGATATATCCCTATTATATATATTGGTATTATTAATAAGAAAAATTCTGAGATCACTAGTAGTTATGACCTATAATATATATATAGATAGGTATTGTTGATTGAAAATGGTTCTCAAGGTCAAACAATCAATGTAATTTATTATGAATATTTTTTTGATCAATTTTACCAACTCTAAATCACGTGTAATGGATTCAATGTGTGGCTCTATCATTATTTTCAACAATCACAAACACAGGTTTTGGAAGGAATAATAATTTTTGATGTAGATCATCATGTCAGTAATCAAATAAGATTTTCTGCAATAGATTTTAGTGCATGATATCTGATGTTATCAAGTGTTTTGATCCTATAATTAAAGAACTACTATTTTTTTCCAATCATAAAAATGAAATTGATATCTGTATCTTGATTAGTATTGATGGGGTATCCATTATTTATTAAGAAATATATTATAAATATATATATAAAGATGAAATTTTTCATGGTGTTTGAAATATAATAAATGGTTTATTTTTTTTAGATTTGGATAACATACATTACCAAAACTAGAATAGGAATGTTATGATTGAGAAGCATGTAATATTCAACCTTATCGATGCCAACATGGAATCAAATTGATCTTTATTCACCATCTCTTCTTTGGGGTATTTCTTTACTAAGGATTTATACCTATCTCTTAACCCTAGGACTTACAGACAGCTAGAACAAGAACCTGTGGTGCAAGAAACTTAAAACAAAATTTATAAAATTAATTTGAGGATCAAGAACAAAGAAGATCCCACAAATGAACACATTAGGACATGTATAATTAATATGGTGTCCAAATTTTTCTGCTGCAGCTCCCATAAGGACGAGAGTCCCACTTACCTGTTTTTCAATAGATATTGTGTTCATTTTCTATGGTCCTTCTTTAGAATGTTTAATGATTTTTCCACTCAAGCCCTATCAGATGCCTATTTCTTTGAGTGTTGCTTCAATGGATTGCATGACCGGGTCCCTTAGTGAACGGTTTAGACCACCATCCTTCACGATGGGTGTTGGTGCCTCTGGAAAGCTCAGAACAAAGTGAGTTATGATGGGTCTCTTTCTTCTGAGAGAGTTATCATTGTTAGAATTAAGAAACTTCTCCTCGACTGGGTTAGATTCACTAGTAACAGGAGGGATGATCCATCTCTACACCTGATTTAGTCTAGTATTCCGATCCCATAACCTGGTCATAGTTCTGTGCATGGCCAATGGGTCTGATGGTAGCCACCCATCATGGGTCTGAAACATAACACTGATAGCTCCTGTAACTAGTGTATTATGAAAAGGGGAAGGGCTATCCCGGACTCCAAGGGCCGTATCATTAAAGAATTCATATCCCATATTGGATGTGGGCCCTCTGTCTAGGTAGTGGCCCTTGATCTTCTCATTGGCATATCCTTATGCATATAGGGGAAAATAAGAATTTCTGAAGTTGAAACTGATTCGATCAATCTTCTAAATTTGTTGCATAGAATCATCCCTTTTTATTGGTAAATCACTTAAATTGTTAAGAAATTCATAGGTATTATCTCTAGTAACATCCAAATGATTCACACCTAGCCTGAGAGAAATAAAGTCGCAGTAACCTTGATTCTCTTATGGATCAAGGTTCTAGCATCTCGTGCTTCTATAACATAAAAATTCAAGATTATGATGGGATTAATCTTATTAGTTGTAATTTCTTTGGTATATACTATTTCCAACCCCTACCTCATTGTTTTTCTTGGATCTTCCTTATTTTTTTCCTTTACTTTTCCAGTAAAAAAATACATGATAATAATGAATATTATAACTATATCATTTTACCCATTGTAATGAAAATTTCAAATAATACTTTTATAGACATAGAAATTAATTTTTATTATGAAATATATCATATCAATGTCAGAATATAATTCTAGTAAAATGATTTTGTTGGTATGTTTATATGATATATAATGATGATTTTTTATTTAAAAATATGTTTTTTGGGTTTTTAAATTTGTTATGTTCCATTGAAGGAATAAAAAAAACATATCAATACAGGAATATTTGGTTTGATGGAGAAATAAACGAGTATGGTACCATTAAAAAATGAATATTTATTAGATATAGAAGTGGTTTAGTGGGACCGTAGTATTATTTTTAATATTTCATATATATGGATTGCTGATGATTTGAAATTATATCATGACACATAATTTTGTGATGATATGGCTAGGTAAATGAATCTCAATGAAATAAATGGGTGAAGTAGACTATACACTTGTTATTTGATCTATAGTGATATATCTAATGGAAATCATGGAATGATTCAGAACAAATATATAGATAAATTATGAATGTAGTTTAGAAGGGAAAACACAAATAATCTGTATTTATAATTGTTGTTTGGCATGAATCATACGATGTTTTATGATCCTCATAATGAGTATGAAAGGAAAAATAATATTTATTATGCATCAACCATAATATAATTTATGTATTCCAAATTATATACACAACTTGATGTTTCTTTTACATTTATAATAACATGTAGATACCAATCCAATCCTGAAGAGAGTCACCAGATTTTGGTGAAGAGAGTTTTGAAGTACATAATGAGAACAAATAATATAATCTTTGTCTTTATATGATAGGATAATCCCTATGTAAATGGTTTCATATATCTTATTTCCAATTCCCACAATAAAGATATAAAATATCAATGTGGAATCATGATTTTCCTATATGGTGGTGTTATTAGTTAGAATTTTCCTAAACAATCCACCACATAAGACTCCAAAATAGAGGTAGAGTAAATAATTGGATCAGATGTCGTGATGGAAGATGTACGGATCAAGAAATTCATCACTAATATCAGTGTGGTTCTTAACATTTGATGAAAAATCTCATGATATTGTAAAAAAATGGCGATGTTTCTTTTTCAAAGATACTATGGTGAAACAAAATGACCAAAAACATACTTTACAAATACTATCTCACATAATGTATCATTTAGAGGGGTGTGGTAAAGATTGGTTTAGTAGATACAGGTGGTATTTAACCGATCTATTGTTGAAACCATTACGATTGAAACAACATGAGTGTCATATAGTATTTTTATGTGTTATACACATGAGATATTTGTTATTCTAATTGACATGTATCATTTTAACATTTTAAAATTAATTTATATTTATTATTCATTCATGTGTGATAAAATTTAAAATAAATAGTTGAAAGATATTATCCGATTCATGTTCAGCATGATTTTTTCTCTAACTGATGATCATCATGGATTATTTTGGATTGTGATGATATGATAAGAATAGATTTAATATATTAAAGTGGTCCTTACGATCATTTATATTTTAGATTTTGTGAATAGATTCATGAGGTAATATATACAGACATACTACTTGGACTGCTCTATATAATTTTATCTCATGGAGTGTCAGACAATCTTTAATATATTTAATGTTGCATTTCTATTATTACATAAAATTACCTAAACATAGATAGATACATATAATTGGAAACATAAAATATTGAGGTCATATTTAGTCAATTCATTATATGGATTTTTCCAATAAGGTTTGACATAATATGTTTTTTTGAACATTTCATCAACGGGAGAAAATAAGGTTGGTATTTTCCTACATTTATTAAAATATTTGATATATAGATCAAGATTTAATTATATTATAGAAATAAATTTCCTTGTTTATCTAATTCAAAGATGATGTGCTCAGCTACCGAGATAAGGGGAATGAGTTTTTCTCATTAAAAATTTTAATGACAAGTTATGTATGCATCGACTTGGTCAATATTTTTTTTAATAATACATAAAATATGAGATACATGTATTAAATTGACATGATCAATGTTTTTCAGATTCTCAATGTCATTGATAAATGAATTATATTTTTAGAAAAGTAATATTTATGATACATCATGTGGTGTATATGTTAATATCGAAATATGAGTTTTATTTATCGAGATAACACAAGACCATGTTGTATCGAAAAGAGTAATGAAAATTTTATAGTGGATTACCTTTTCATTTTTTATAATACCAGAAGGGTCACACAGTTAGTAATTTTTATAAGGATAAAATTTCAAAAAAATATTAAAAATTTATATATCTTGATAAAAATATATCCAAAATTGTTTTTATATATTTTAAAAGAGTAGAGAATTTTATCCTAATGTTATAAATGTATTTTAGTGAATGTGATAGTCTCTTTTATATTAATGAAAATGTATGAGCATGGGATAAATTTAAATATTCATAAGTTTTACAACGTATGTATATTTATAATATCTGATATTAAATCTATATATAATATATTGGTTTTTATATGATACATGCATGTTTACATGCATGTGATTCATGTATATAATTTATACATAGGTTTTCGTCGAAGTATGTGTGTTAAATATGCACATATAGTATATTATTTATGTATGAGATATATATTTTGTGTTCTTAGTGAGTTGAAATATATCATGAACCGACCCAATGGGAATCAACCCATAACTACCCCAATCCCACCTCCCTAGGCTAGGTGATGGATACAAGCATAAAAAATCATAACTAATATGGGAGTGTACACAACAGAGCATATCCATACAGATGTCTAGAGGAATAAAAATAAAATTTTAAACATCCAGAAAATAAACCATTCATGAAAAACCTCTAGGGTGTACAAGAGTGGATAATGTAAAATGAAAGATAATAATATGGAAAAATCCATTCCCAAAAAAATATATGTCCCAACTCAAAAAAACTAGAATGAAAATGCTAATAGATCCCAACTTCGAATATCCACGATTTTAGCACCATACATGGTCAAATGAAAAATGTATCCCAAATATTCCCTTTAATCATTTTTGACTAGTCCATTGACTACATATGTCACAACCTAGGTTGGAAAATCCCATGTGGGGATGAGTATATACAAACCCAGTTGGATTCTGTAAATGTTGTAGGGGGAATTAGCTCAATCCAAAGAAAAAAGTATCAACATACAACTACATATATACATATATACACATATACATATATATATATTATCAACAACATAATCCAAAATTAGAGAGATATGAAATCTCTATCTCATATCTTAATAGTGGATTGAGCCCCAATAGTTCGATGAGTTCCAAAAATGATGCCAAACATCTCATGTGTCAGTCCAGTAGAAACATTCATGTCATGAAATACCTCACCAATGTGTCATGCAGTCGTGGGGTCAAAATATCATTGTTGAGAATCGATGAACTGATATAATGGGAGGGCGCTACTCATGTTGTTGATATAGGACCCATGCATTGATTCCATTGGAGAGTGAGACTATGGTAGTAGATAGAGGAACCATACCCGACCTTAGAGAAGGGAACCACTCCAGATGTCAATATAGGTCCCATACCCTATCTAGTATGAGGGTTCCACTCTAGTAGTTGAGGACCCATGTCATCATACATTATGAGGGTGCCACTGGAATATTAGATATTTGACCCATACCCTGCATAGTAAGAGTGTATCACTCTAATGGTTGTGGACCCATGATCTAATACTTGATGAGGGTTCAAATTGGATATCAAATTGAAAACTCATTCATTCACCTACACAAGGGACCCATTATAACTGTCAAGGAACCATGAAATATATCAGTATGAGGGTTACACTCTATTAATCTATCAAGGAACCATGTCTTTCCCACAGGATGGTACCACTTAGATAGAATGTGGATGACTCAGGACCTCCAGTTAGAGGTGTTCCCATCTAATATCTCTTATGATCCATAATGACCAGTGCCATCCCCAAGAGTCTACTAAGGAAGAATCACACCAGGAACATCTCACATCATATCTCAAAATACACTAACGATCCCACTATAGTGTTATAAGAATAAGGACACACAAGATATGCTACTCACATGCTAATGTTTCAAAATAAATAAGATATGAGAGTAATAAGTTTCCTAAAAAAAATAACTAGGGCTGAATAGTGTGTAAGGGGACTGGCATGGAATGTGGCCCTAGTCTATGGCTTAGCAGTGTCCCTGTTAGTTCATGGCTTACTCACTATGTAAATATAAAAATACTAATTAGAAACATTTTCCGATATCACTAATTCATTTACTGAAATTTCAAAAAAATGAAACTAAATTAGGTATCACTTAATTAAGGTTGTTTATAAATGTTGATATTTTGTCACACCTCATATATAGACACTTTTTAGAAATGATGGTAAATAAACATCGTTAAAATAACGATGTTTATAAACATCACTATTGAGTGACATCTCACATACATATATTTTTTATAATACTCAGTAAGTGAAACATCATTTAATGGTAGTTCTAAAAAATATCACTATCTTGTTTTTTTATAAAATTTATCATATATTTGTAAAATAATGATAATATAATAATATCACCACTCATATGCCTCTTGAAATCTATTTTCCCTTCCCCACTACTATAATATTCACCATAAATATCTTGAGACACTATCACTAGGTTGAGAAGTGTCATATATATATATATATATATTTATAATAAATGTATAATATATAGATTAAAATATAAGGTGATTAACATTCATGATATATGATTTTTATAGCTAATCAAGGTCTATGATATCTCTATTCACTATAATATGGAAAAGGATAATAATATAGTTAATTTTGTTAGTAGAAATAACATGCTACATAATACATTACAAGGATTGAGAACGAACTATTTTCACTTATATTTAATGGATGGATTTGGAAATATAAAAGTAAGAATTATATCATACCTTAAAAAATTATATTCCAACCATATATAAAAGAGAAGATCAAAGATTCACAATAAGATGATCTAGAGATACAAAAGAAGGTGAAAGCGGTAATGGAAGGAAATATACAAGGGTTACATATCAATGATGGTGGTGTGATTTTGTTTGGAATAATGTATTGTGTCCTTTAATTACTTAAGATAATGAATGAAATATTGGAAAATTAACATATCTCATCTTTCTCCATCATTCATGTTATACCAAAATGTATTGCGATATGTGGGAAAATGTCTTTTGGGACAACATAAATATGGAGATTTTGCAATATATATCATGGTGGTTGGCATATCATTAAGTTAAGGTAGGGTGGTCGAAGTCTAAAGGGATACCGAAAGCATTTCTTATAAACACATGAAAATAAGATAATGTCAAAATGGAATTATTCCTCACACTTAAAAAAAATACAAAGGATATAATGTTACATGGTTTATGGTGGATCGACTCAACAAGAATTCTCACATTATCACTATACTGGATTATTTACCTCTTTAAAAATATTCCAATATATAGGTAAAGGAAGTGGTGAAGCTATAAGGGGTACCACTATCAATCATATCTGATCATGATCTAAGGTTAAACTCTAAAATATAAAGAATAATTTATAATATTTGAGTAAAAAACAGAATTTCAGACAAACCTATCACCCATAAATTGATGGTTATATGAATGAACTATTCATATTAATGAGTACATGCTATGATCATACTCAATAGAATTTATTAGATAATGATATCAGTATATCCCATTTGTTGATTGCTCATATAACAATATCTTCCATTTGAGTAATCAAATTGATCCGTGTGAATAATTGTATGGTAAGAGATGTAGAACATCAACTTGATGGAATGAATTCAGCGAATGAAAACTAATTGGACATGAAACTGTTCAAGAAATGATTGAGAATTTTCAAGCCACCCAAAAATATATAAATTTTTCTCAGAGTCCTCAATAGAGTAATGCTGAAAACTGTCAAAGAAACATGGAGTGTCATATTGGAGATACTGTTTTCCCTCATATATATCCGTGGAAGAGATTCATGTGGTTTGGAATGAATGGAAAGCTAATCCCATAGTGCATTATCCCCTTTGAGATCCATGATCTCATAGGAGTAGTGGTATATTAGATTTCACTTCCAACAAGTTTGAATCATGTTCAGGACATATTCCACATATCAGTACTAAGGATGTATATACCCAATCCATCACATTTACTGAACCCAATGGTGGTACAATGGGAGGATCATCTCTCATATGAAGTGGATCTGGTAAAAATCACAGATAGTAGAGAAAAATACATACACAACAAAACAACTCACCTTGTCAAAGTGCTGTGGAGGAACCATATGTTTAAATAAGAATCATGTGAACCATAAGAAAAAATGAAACAAAAGTACCCTCCCATATTTTCAACTAAGAATACGAGATGAAATTTTGAGGATGAAATTTCGAAAGGGGGGAAATATGTTACAACCCATGGTTTTTATTTGAATTTGTTTCTTAAATAAACATGTTTTATATAATATATATTAAAAACATAGTGAAATCAACCTAGATTTTGTTTTATTTGTAAATAACGATACATTAATAAAAAAATTAAACCAATTAAAATTGAAAAAATTATTGTTGGATAAAAAAATATAAAAGATTAAATTGGAATATAGGGATCACCCCAATCTATTAGAATCATCAACACCAATGAAAACCCTATAAAAATATATTAGTGAACCATGATTCATTTTAGAAAATGGTATTATAGAAACACAAGATGAGTTGAGTTAAATAATGATTTATCAAATTTAGATCTATTTATATGAGGAAATGTAACCTTTTAAATATTAACATAATATTTTGGAATATAATCCTCATAATTGGAAATTGTATCCTGACTATTGGAATAGTATATTCACTTCAAAATAATAAATTATATTATAATGAATATTTACTATAAATAATTTAATAGAATTTAAGTTATATAATTTCAAAAAATGTCATGATTAAATACTCAAATAAAATATAAACAAATTTTTTATTAACCAATATTTTAATGTATTTTATAGAATTAATTTTTTTATTTAAAAATTAAATATTAAAAATATTAGATATTTATTATGTTGTAATTAACTAATGTTTATAAATAAACACATTAAAATTATTCAAGTCTTATTTTATGTAATTTTCTAAGATACATCAATATTTAGGTGAGTACTAAAAGTAATGTTTTTTCATAAAAATTTTGTGTCTATAATTACATCATTCATATTGTAGTAACGAAATAATTTTTTTATGAAATTTTTTAGTCCGTAGTATATTTATTTTCAGAAATAGTTAAAAAATATTCAATAAAATCAATTTCAAAACATCAATTGAACATTCCTAATCCTAAAGTGAAAAATTATTCCTTAAAATATCAGTTTTCATTTCACTCCACTTTCCTTTCACTAAAAATTTTATTCTAAAAATAACACTCTCCGCATGTATAAATAACCACTCTCCCTCCATTTAAAAAATAACACCTCATGCCCATTACAAAGGAAAATATATATAAAATATCCCCTATTAATCCTCATATAATCCATAGGGCTGTTTTGTAGAAATACATCACTAATGAATAAGGATTTATATTTTCGTACAAGAGAAGCTATAATAAGGATTAAGTAAATTCTGATCCACTTCTATATTTTTGTGTTTATTAATCCATTTATCGTTATTTTTTCACCAACTATTTCACAAAAAAACCTTAAAATAATTAATTATAAAGTAATTTAACATCATGTGAATGATTCTAAAGTTCCATATTTACTATAAAACTATATATATAAATTTTATACATTTATTTCCCGCCCACCTGATAATGTATATTAAAGGTCAATTAACCACCTACAACAACATTTACATGTCAACACATATAACCATAATCAAGGATGGATATTATATATATATATATAAAATATAAAAATTTATTTATATTAATTATGAAATTCTTTAATTAAATATACTAAGGGATAAATTACATTTTAAAAAAATTGTAAAATCATTGAAAAAAATGAATTTTTTAATAAAAACTTTATATAAAAAAGATTAAATTTCATCAACAGAAATTAATTAATATAATAAAATTCTTATTACTATTAAATAGTTAAAAAAATTATTATTATTGACTTATATATCACTGTTTTAATAAATATAAGTATATTATTTAGGGGGCACAGAAGGGACCATATTAAGTGGGCATTAAGGTAAGGGGAATCGGGAACCCAAATCCATTTATTTTGGTTATACCTCATTCATGCCAAATTTCAGTATTTTTAATCCATTAGTCTTCCTTAAATATAATTTTAGTATTTTAACCTTTTTATTTCTAGGATATATTTGTTTCCAACATGTTTTGATAACCAATATACAGATTTCGCAAAAGATATCTTCTTTAAAAATCCAATCTCGAAACCTATTTATATGGGTTATACTACACTCTAGATGGATGATTCTTATATCAAGTTTGTATTTACCTTTTTTAATTTAGGAACCCCAATTATATTCTTGAATGTATGATTTATTAAATCCTTATAAAACTCATTCTCTTCTATGGATTTATATCATGTCCTTGATTGATATACCTTATATGTGTCATGCATGATTATGTAATCTCAATGATGTGATAGGTGAACACAGAATTATATAAATGATTCGGGAAATGTGATGTATCTAAGTAGACAATGTGACATAAGTGAGAAAATTGTTATAGTTTTGGTCACAATGATGATTTTATGATTTTGAACACATGTTATGTGTGAACATGATGATAACTTTTTTCATAACTATGTGTGTATTTGACAAAGAAGACATGATGCTTGATTTTTTTTTCATTTCCACATTCCATGCATTAATATATTAATTACATAATGATGTTGATGATAATCCTATGATTATGTTATGCTGATGATTATTGTTATTCTCACTCATGTTACATTGATTAATGTCCCTTATTCATCATCCTACTAGGATTTTAGATCGTCCCTTTCATTAATGTATATCCTAAGGTGACTAATTATACTAAGGAGAATGCAAGGGCCACAAAGAATATAAGGATGAAAAAATTAAATTATGTTTATATTTGTTTATGTAAAAGTTATACAAGATCCTAATTTTCCAAATATTCTAAACTGTATTATCATGTATTTTTAATGATATTATGTTTCTTATAATTAAAATGATGGAATAGTCATTTAAGAAAAATTTGGGTCACTATAGTTTCAATCTAATAGTAAAGTATCCTCGATTAGTCTCTACAGGATAGTGGAACTCTAATATTAGATCTTGGACCCATTCCATTCTACATATGAGTGTTCAATTTAGATAGATGGTAGAGGAACCATGCCATGCAAAAAAACATGATGAAAATCTAATATCTCTGATGATCATACCGGATCGATACCATTATTGAGCATCACCTAATGATGGAATAGTCATGTAAGAAAAGTTGGGTCACTATAGTGTCAATCTAATAGTTAAGGATCCTTTCTTGGTCTCTACAGATGAGTGGAACTCTAATATTGGATCTTGGACCCATTCCTTTCTACATATGAGTGTTCCATTTAGATAGATGGTAAAGGAACCATGCCATTAACAACAAGAGGATGAAACTCCAATCGCTCTGATGATCATGCATGATCCCTGCCATTATTGAGCATCACCTAATAAATAATCACATCCAATTCATCAATCCATTCATATCTTATGAATATTCCTTAAATCCAAGAGGGTGATTGGGTTTTATCCTACATAGAAATGTGGAACCAAGACCTTGTAGGCCCATCAGTGAATAATAAGAAGAACAGTGGATGAAAAATTGAAATATTTGTGAAGAAAAATTTTTCTAAGAATTATTTTCCAAATAATTCAATATTTTATTCCCATGTTTGAGAAAAAAATTAAAAAAAACAAAATTGGTTCACAAGCTCATTAAAAAGTTTATTTCGAATGCAGATCAAAGAAATAGTATAATCATGATCAGTACTTTAAAAAAAATGGGATAAAATCCACAAATTGATGATTCCTACCTTGATATTGGATCATTTATGAGTGAATTACATACTCTGAAATGAATGAAAGAAGTTTTTGTGTTCATTGTGCCTCAACTCTCTAACATCTAGATGGTTAATTCTTATTAAAATTCTATAATAGAGGGTGGAAGAAAAATCCCCTCAATGGGACCAAGGATATGTGTTTAATGATGCACTGAAATAGTGTGTTTATATAGGACATATAATAATTCCACTTAATAAATTAATTATATTAATTCTAAAATTAATCAACAACATCTACCACTTATTGTCACTTTATTCGAATGTCTCGTACTGACCAATTTTTGATCATTCATAGGGTACAACTCTTATTTTTAGTTCAACCATGGCCTCTTATTTTACATCTTAGAATCTATAATATTTATACCATTTTCATTAAGAAATAGTTCATTTGTGATGTAAAATATAAAATATAATTTTAAAGAATTAATTCCGAGCATACCTGGCCTTGAAATTACGTACTATCTTATCCAATACATTTGAAAATATTTCTAGATATATTTCAAACTCTTATGATGAATGAAATGGGCCATCTACACCATGAACCGAATGATATATATTAAATTTTTTCATTATATGAACCAATTGTTTGATAATATGGGAATATCATTTACCCCTAGAAGTGGGTTTAATGAATAATTCCCCACAAACAATTTCTCTTTGGATTTATTATGTGGAAGTGATGGGATTAGAAAAAATAAATGGAATAGTTTTCTACTATTGGGGTAAAAATTTGTTTCATTTAAATATTAAAAAAGATCTATTCTTCATGAGCTCCAACTATATTATACAAGAAGGGGATAACAACCCTTAATATATTCCGGAATCCTCGTGGTATGATTATAAATTCATAGGTCATGTAAAAATAATCTATAAAACAATAAATTTATTTATTTTTTGTTATTATAATTTTCAAATATACCTTATAGTTATTGAATATGGACACAACATAAACTCATGATTTCTAGGTGTATTATTTTTTAATTTATTTAAAATTTTATTTCAGGAATAATGATCACCGTTATTTTGAGTTATAATTTTTCACATTTCTCAAAATATGATTGAAGAAAACCTAAAATATATATCAAATAATATTATATTTATTTCATTTATTTATTTACCATATTTAATATAAATTATATAATAATTGTTAATCATACATTTTTTTAAATAAAAAAACAATGATATATGAAAATGATCTAAAAAAATATTTTATGGAAGAGGTTCCATGAAATATGATGATGATGATTATAAAAACTATTTTGAGTACATGAAAAACTTTCATACCATTAAAAAATTAATATCATAATGTAATGATGATTGAATACATTTTCAAGGAGTTGATCATTAGAAATATGATTCCTAAACCATATCATTAAAAATAGACATTTTTTATAATGGATAATCACTTGTGTGTTTATATGTATTTTTTATAATATATTTATATAGAAATATTTCATGAATTATTAAGAGATTCAATGAGTTTTAAAAAATGGGTTTAGTCATAAATCCTCTCTATCATTCCATCATATTATATATAATTTTATAGTTAATTATGATTGGAATTATATCATTATTAGAATATTATATGCATACGGAATGTTTCATTTTATAAAAAACACAATCAACACTATATGTGTTTATAACTTTGGATTCATATATTATATGAATTGAATTAAAAATTAACGTCTCAAATTTCATCTTTTACTAATATCAAAACAAATTTCATCAATTAGAGTTATAGGTTGAAATGAGATGTAAATGTTATTGAGTGTATCATTTTATATAATGATATAAAATACAATAACAATGAAAAAAGATTTTTCAATGGATGATCCACTTGGTATACCAAATAGATTGACTTACCCAATCCTTTTTTGAGACTATGGTGAATGTTTTATTTTTGAATGTTATAAATAAATGATATTAGAAGGATACCAATCTTGTGAACCATCATATTTTTAATGGGATATTAAAAAATTCATGGGGAATATAAAATTAAGGAGTTGATTTTTATATTGATAATCATGTCATCGGCTAGATCATAAGAAAGATATAATTTTCCTCATATATATAGTGCATGGAATATGGTTTGTCGATTATGAGATACTAAAGGAGTGTATATACATAAATATTAAATACATGTTAAATGATTATATATTTATTTGTGTAGAATGTGATGTATTCATGTACACTATATATTAATTTTGATTTATTCATAAACCTGGTAAATCTATAATCTATGAATTTAGAATAAATGGTTATATAAAAGTGATGTACATACTATGTGTCTTGTAGATACACAATGTCTTGGAAAATGGGATTAAATAAGGGTTCCATATTTTATATGATAAATTTATTTTATATATCAATAAAAATCTATTAGATTGGCGTAAATCAAGAAATATCACTTTCTGGATTTACTATCAGTGATTCTTTAATTTGGGCTTCACTTTTCATAACTCTTTATATTTTGTAATTAAAAATATTTTCAATGATAAAAAGTAAATTTTTTACACACATTGTGGTCGATTTAATTGGTATTGAGTTTTATGAATCTTTTAGAGTGTCTCTAAAATTATTTTTCAATGTATTATAATTTTATTTTACAAAAATATACACATGGTATTTCATATAATGTGATACAACGTGATATTGGTAATATCATTTCCAAACAAAATTTAAATATATCTAAAAATAGAATTGAATATGGATTTACAACATACTATATATGATATTATATAATCTAAAATGTTACATGGCATGCAATAATTATGTTCATATTCAAAAACAATGGATTTATGTGATGATGTTTTTTGAAATTTCATGTGTATATATTGATATCATGTTTTATAATTTCTAAATGTCATGAGATGTGATATCAAAAAAACAATTGAATAAAATTTTTAATTGTTTTGGGATATCATAAGGTAATGTATAATAATGTTTAACTACTACCGGAGATGATCATAATAAGTGATTAATTGATGCCAGACATTTTATTTTTTGGGAATATAAATAAATATATGATACATTACTCTAGTTAATATTTCACATTATGAATCAACTAAAATATAATATTATTATATAATTTATTATATATTTTATTACTTCAAAAGTTATAATAATTTAGTTATTTGATGGTTAAAATTATAATAATGATTTCAATTTACATGTAAATTTTATAATGTAATACTAAATTCACGTAATGTCTCAAGAATATTCCATGTCCAATATAAATGGAAATAAATAATCAAGATGTTTATATGAGTGATCATAATGATATGGAAATTACATTAAAAATTATATATTCTAGTGATTTTAAACAGTATTTCACTTTCTAACATTCCAAAATATATTTTAGGATTATATTTTTATAAAGTTATGTCCTAACTCTTAAATAATTACCCTATATAATACAATGTGGACAATTCTATTTACATTACATTTTCAACATAAAATATTTTTTAAAAAATTAACATGTTTTAATTGCATGAAAAAACATAAATTTTTCATCCTAGGCCTCATTATTTACAATACCCATCCTTAAAAACGTTTTGAAAATATTTTAAATCAAGGGATGAGTATAAAATGAAAAATAAGGGACATAAAAATAATGAAATAAAATATTACTTCATGAATAAATAAGAACTATTTTTCATTTCCTTAAATAAAAATTTTGTTCAAAATAAATATTTTCTAACCCACTCAATTAACCTATTTAACCATACCATTTTATAAAACATTTCAAATGAAATCCCGAAGGAAAAAATAAAACCCATAATTTTTTATATGTAGTTATGAAAAAATCACAAAAACGTTTTTCAGAAAGTTAAAATCTTCACACATAAAGGTAGAATATACTTTTCATTTAACATAATATCTTTTTTATAACTTGATAAATCATAAAATTTACATAAAAATACATATAAATCATAGATAAAAATTCTAGGTGTCTTAGTAAATGATTTTCCATATCACTGTTATGGGTGGAACTACCTTATGGTGCACATCCACGATTAATGCACTAGAAGCCAATCACTAACCTGCAGAACCTTGGATTAGTACATTATAAGGCCCCAGCCTTAAACATTACTTAAAACTTGAGTTATTACAAGATTACACATTGAGTATATTTTCAGGTTTAGAGTTTTAGAGAATTAGATCATGAAACTTTCATTACATTCCACATTTAAACAAGGTGGTTACATAAAAGACAATATTCATTCTTCCCATCAATGGAAACCTATTTAAAATAAAACACGGATTCTTTCTTGACACATCCTTGACACTATCGTCACATAATGTACCATTCCCTTGACCTGTGAAAAGAATTTCAAAAACTTGGGATGAGCATAAAAATCTCAGTAAGGGTTATAAAAATATGGAAAGGAAACATGAGTTCATATATACATAAGAATGAAATCATACTTTACCCATAAAACATAGGCATATCAAATCATGAATAAATCATAGAAAACATAAGACATAAAGGTAACTTGAGGCATTCATAACATTCTTACGTAGGGAGTAACCCACTTGGTTACGTTTGGAATACCCATCACAGTATATTCCCTAAATCTCTTCGGAGAAACCTTAACGTTTCACTCCTTCGCGTTACCCAATGCATTGGAGAGCTATATCGGGCTCACCCGCCCTTAGTTTATCACGGAACCACCCGTTCTTCATAACAATGCCCAAGAACCATAACATAATCGTATCACATAAACATGAATAAAGGAAACATAACATTTCCACATTTCAATCACAATATAACATTTTAGGATATTGAAATAATGAATCCATTCAAAAAGAAACCATTTCCAAAACCGTTTAAAACATTTAATAAAGAGATTTTTGAATCAAAGTGTCTCATACCAACTTGAAGCTTTTAACATTTTAAACCATTAATATCCATATAAATAAATCCTTAAAACCATTTTGAAAACATGGATATTAATAAGAACAAATAATTAAAACATTTAAAATGATATTTTGGTTAAATGGGTTTTACCAAAATTAGAGACACTTGAATACAATAATCGAGGAATAACATTTAGTCAGAACTTTATAATATCATGAGAATAAAAGGATTCATGATATAATACTACAAAGGACAGTATATACACCATATAAGAGTGAATTGGTGCATAACAACAATGAACCCTCAATAGAAATGTCAAATGTGATGAAATCCCTTATAAAGAAGGTATCCTTAAATTAAGGACAAATAAATCTCAAAAATATGTGTGACAAATATATATACACCCAATATAAGTGGATATTAAGTTTAAAACAATAAATGGTCATTCACACATATTCAATAGATGACATATTCAATGACTACAAGTTGAACCCAAAGAAATCGAAATTGTGTTAAAAAGTTCCCTTGACAGCCTAACGACATCACATCAAAATGAGTTGATGAGAGATAAAAAGTGTATCTCATCACTTGGACATAAAATTTACATAAATAAGGATGTATGAGAACATATCCCAACATAAAAATATGTAAATTAAAAGACCCAATAAAATAAGTCTTTTAAAAAAGAGAAGGGTGAAAGGTTCGCTTACCGACTTGGGTATCTTTCAAAACATACACCCCATGAAAGAAGGAAAATAGATCACTGATGTAAAGACTCATAAACGAAATTATATTACACAAAGAGTATAATAATGGGAAGTACATACACCACTCAAAGGAAATTGTGGCAAATGTAGCATAAATCTCACGGGAATAAAAGTGAGATGAAAAATCCCTTACAAACAATTCGGCATCCTAACAGCGCCTACTCAAAAATTCCAAAATGGATTAATGAGAGGAAATAGGGTCTCTCATCATATGAACATAATAATTAAAGTAGGCGTAATATAAAATAACATCCCAATCATAAGAAATATGAGCTTTAAAAGGAATGACATGAAAGAGTGTACTTAAAAAGAAAGAGAGGTGTTGGATCCCTTACCTCGGGTCCGACTAGACTCGATCGTTCTTTAATATCCTGAATAATAAACTTGAGTTAATTTATAATTCCTTAATAACCTTTTCCATGTTCATTATTACTTTTATACCACTTATTACCATGTCATAAACATTATGTAATCATTTAAGTTAATAATATTTGTTTTGCCGATATTTGGTTCTTAAGTCGAAAGTGGACTTCTTACAATTACATGTTGTTCGTGTGGCCAAATGTTTATTATATCAAGAATTGTATTAATTATGTAGATATCATATATGTCATATATATCCAGTACATTCATGCATTTATAACATTACATAATCATTTAGAGGTAAGAAATGAAATGCACCGTTCATGGAGACGGTAAGCCGTACGTACGCATGAACGCTACTTTCATTTCTATTTCGTATTTTATAGAATGGAATAATAATGATATAAAGGTATATTATAATTCCAGTATAATATCATATATAATATCATATTTCCATCCTTTATACATCCCACATATGGTGTTTAACGAATCAAATCACTTTGAGGGGGCGGTAGTCCGCACTTCCTTAAATGAAGATATCGCGTATACCCATAATGGAATCCATAAAGGTAAGACAAAAATGAAAAATACAGAAGCATAAATAAAACATAAACATATTATATATCATATATAAAAATAGTGACATCATAATGGCCACCTTTGAAGGTGTTAAATGAGTATTGAACACTCATCGTTTCGGGAGGCAGAATTTCACCATCCACGGAAACCGTATGTTCTTTAACCATTTGATGTAGTTGTGTGAGAGTGTAGCTCGAATAAATCTTATAACAACATCCTAGTATATTGAAGATACTGGTGTTGTTACAAAAGAAGTAAATAAAAAGAGTTTAGGGGGTTGGAGAAGCAAAATAAAACAAATAAACATGAGAGAATGAATTACCTTTAAAAGTGTAACTCCTTTTGATTTGAGCCTAAAGGCTTCCTTTGAAAGGATTCTGCCCAAAGGGAATCCTCTAGGATGAGGATAGGGATGTGGAGAGAGTAAATGGGCAGGGGTTGGCCGAGACAAAGGCTTGAGGAGTGTGTTAAATGAGGTAGAGGTGGGGGCCTTTTATAAGAGGAGAGGAGGGGTACTTTTGGGAAGTAAAGAAATATTACTTTATTTGAAAATGTTTTTCGGTTTCAAAAGGTCCCACATTGATATGATTCGTGGATAAGGTGATAAGTCTTTGAAATACACTCATCCAATAAGTTTTGGACATTTTTAGTTCATAGATTTTACATTATCTTTCCATTTTATTTAAATCGTCAAATAATTATGTCATCACTGTATCATTATTATGTCATAAATAATTTAATTTATTTAATGTCTAAAAAAAATAAAAAAAATACTATGATGTAGGAAATATTTTTATATTTCAAATTAATATTTATAATCAAAATTATGACTTGTATAACCCCACTTAAAAATTCTTTTAGTAAAACATATCATGTTTGTGTCAATTTTACTTTTACATTAAATAAAATGTTATTTATGTCATTTCCCAACCAATGTGGATCCATGGGGTCCCCAAGTTGACCCATGGCTTGTCTTGGTCGGACATGATACAACCAATGAGGGTAAGACATGTGTCATGCTCATCTCATTTTATTAAAGCATTATTTTTACCTTAAACTACACTAATTACCACTAATCGCGATTAAAAACTTAATAAGTTACTATTCACCAAAAAATTATTTTAATCTCATTGAACCACATTTTACTTCTTAATGACAACCATGTATGTCGGATTTTTGAAAATCAAAACACAATGATGGCAAAATTTCATTTAAACGGAAAATCAGTTTTTATAAGTACAACTTAGTGGTTTCACTATTCATCAAAAATTGAAGTTTTTCAGAAAAATCCCAAAAATTCACCCTAAGCTATATTTGATATTCTGAATTCAAAAAATGAAGTCCGTTTTACAAAATTCAAAACATATAAGTCACATTAATTAATTTAATAATTAATTCCCGCTGTCATGACAAATAACGTGTTTTATGAAACAATAAGTATCAAAAGATTGACACTAGTTTAAGTCTGATTTCAAAGTGAAATTGATTCCAACGACCACTATTGGATTTAATGGTAAAAATATTTTCTAATTTAACTTTAAAACCAATTCAAAATATAATCTAATCATATAAATAAATTATATTAAAAAGTGGTTTTGAATTAAAACACAACATTTTACACTATTCATTAAAAAAATGAACTTTATCGGAAAGATACCAAAAATTTACACAAAGTAAATTTTGATGTCCCGATTCTTAATAAGAGTTTTATTTGGTCCAAAATAATGTTTAAGAGTGAACAAAACTATATTTAATGACGGTTCTCCATCAAAAGGTGATAATTGAACCTTTAGTGAAAACTAGGGCATATACGCCTAAAATTGAATTCTTTCCGTATTTTAAGCCTTTATCTTTTATTGTATAAATGTAAAAATATTTAAGAACATATATAATCATATTTTAGTTATTTCTATCCATTCCCGCCATTACAACAGCTACATGTTAACTACCATTTAAAATAATATTATTTTATTATTAGAGTGCAACGTAAGATTCCCAAGAAACTCGTTGTTGCGTGTTGGGTACGCCATCGAGCATAGCATCTCCTTTAAAGTCATATTAATATTTTATTCACAAATATGGATAAATATGAAAATGTCATATTCCTTATTTACCTGGGGTGTTACACCCTTCCCCCCTTTTGGGAATTGCGTCCTCGCAATTTTAAAATTGCGTTTGGAAACATCCTTGAACGTCCCACATTGGAACAAGAGTCGGTAAAACAATCACTTTAAAATAAAGAAAGATAAGCACAGAGGTCACCCGAGTTAACCCATACTAGGATTCTAAGTATGAAAATATGGACATGGAGGAGAAAACATAGGGTCATGTTCCGATGGAGAGTGATAGAAAACATGTTTAGGAGAAAGTTAACAATAAGAAAATCACAAACTTGTGATGGGTTAAACGGTGTTGGGTTCCCCAGTAGGAAAAGTTAATAGACAACATTTTTGTTTCAAGTTACTTTTTATTGAGGAATTTATTCATAAGGAAGCATAATCACTTATCATGTTGACTTTCAACTTTTACTAGATTCCTTAGTCAAACTCATATTTTTTCCAAAAGACGAGTATTTAGGGAGACTTGTTCGCATTAAGAGTACTATAATCAACTTCTAGAGAATCACCTAATCCCCAAAAGAGAACTATATACATCCCATGTATTTAGGCTTTAACCAAAACCAAAACCAAAAAGGTTAGTACTAGATCAGATAATCCAGAAAAGGATAACCCCTTATAAAAAGAAAATCTATTCTTAATCTCCAAAATTTGTCCAACAAAACCCAAAGTTCAACGAGGACCATCCGATAAACAATTTGTCCATAAAATTCTTCAAAGTAAACCAATATAAGATTGAAACCCAAATATTTGAAGGATTTAGTCACATAGTCTTCCATGTTAAATCGTAACATTTATCTCCAAACAACATCAGTTGCTCCTAAAGTATCACATTGAAAAGTAATTATCCTAATCACATATCCTCCAAAATCAACTTACTCTTAATTCATAAAATCATATAACTAAAAAGAATCAGTCAAACTAACCAGGGACTTCACGTAGTCCAGTGGTAGGCGATAAATACCAGTCGCACTTTGGTTGTGGGTTCGATTCCCGCAGCATTGTCCGACGCGACGGGTTGTCACACGGTCTGCGTGTTGTCCTTTTTCCAAAACAATATAATTCTCAAATCATTACCCAAAAAGGGATAAAATCATCAAAAATAACCATAACATAATTTAACCTCAATTTTATATCATGCCTTTCACTTCAATCATAACATATGGTAACCCATAATTACCTCAAAAGTAAGGATCATATAAACCCAAATGGTTCTTTATAACTATGTCCACAAAAGAAAAGATAACTATTACTTGAATAAAATTTGCCTATATTAAACATCAGGGTTACACATAATATAAAAAGTCTTCTAATGTAACCCCATCATCAAAAGAGACTTAATACTCTTAAGAATTTCACCCTAACTCTTGAAGCCCTTATATGTTGACATCTTACTCATTCAACATTATTCATGATCCATTATCCATTCCTTTCCAACTTATTACGAAATACCTCTTTCCTACAAACAAAATCATGAATCATATCCTAAGATTCCAAAATAAGAAAACAATAGTCATGAAATAGTACATACCTTTGATTGGTCATTGTCAGTTTCTTCATCCTCAATCGGAATGGCATTAGGTATTGGTAAACGAATATTGGTACGCTCTTGGTGACACCATTCACGAAACTTCTTCATAGGACATGTGTTTGCATAATGACCATGCACACCACATTTAAAAAATTCAATTGATCCCTCAGAAAGAACTTCTTTCCCTTTCCTCGAGTCAACTGGATGCTTCCTTTTTCCATGGCAGGTTCTTGCTTTATGACCTTCATTTCCACATCTATAGCATATTTCTATCCCTTTGAAACATTTTCCCAGGTGTTTCTTTCCACATCTTTGACACATAGGTTTTTGAACACACTTACCTTTATGATTATTACCTGTACTTCCGTAGGGATTTGTTTCTTGCATATATGATGCCTTAGAGAAATCTCCAAGGTTTAGGTGGTCAATGATGACTCCCGATAGTTGGTTGAGGATAATCAAAAGAGTTCTCATTGCAGCTCCCATATTATTCAGTTGCTTGCTCAAAAAACTGTCACAGTTTCCTTCACATCCACTGTTACTTTGGTGCCTGCTAGATCCAACCATTTACTAAAACCAAAAAGGTCAGTGTGTGTATATCAACAAAACCATCATGTACTAATGAGTAAGATAGACAATAAGATATACTTACTCATTCACTTTATCTAAAACTAAGACTCTTTCTGAAATCCTAACCATTATGGTAATTGTCAATTATGCTTAAAGAATACCCTAACCTCTAAAGTTATCTAAACCGACTTTTGATACCAACTATAAGGCCCCAGCCATAAACCTTACTTAAAACTTGAGTTATTACAAGATTACACATTGAGGATCTTTTCAGGTTTAGAGTTTTAGAGAATTAGATCATGAAACTTGCATTACATTCCACATTTAAACAAGGTGGTTACATAAAAGACAATATTCATTCTTCCCATCAATGGAAACCTATTTAAAATAAAACACGGATTCTTTCTTGACACATCCTTGACACAATCGTCACATCGTGTACCTTTCCCTTGACCTGTGAAAAGCATTTCAAAAACATGGGATGAGCATAAAAATCTCAGTAAGGGTTAAAAAAATATGGAAAGGAAACATGAGTTCATATATACATAAGAATGAAATCATACATTACCCATAAAACATAGGCATATGAAATCCTGAATAAATAATAGAAAACATAAGACATAAAGGTAACTTGAGGCATTCATAACATTCTTACGTAGGGAGTAACCCTCTTGGTTACGTTTGGAATACCCATCACAGTATATTCCCTAAATCTCTTCGGAGAAACCTTAACGTTTCACTCCTTCGCGTTACCCAATGCATTGGAGAGCTATATCGGGCTCACCCGCCCTTAGTTTATCACGGAACCACCCATTCTTCATAACAATGCCCAAGAACCATAACATAATCGTATCACATAAACATGAATAAAGGAAACATAACATTTCCACATTTTAATCACAATATAACATTTTAGGATATTGAAATAATGAATCCATTCAAAAAGAAACCATTTCCAAAACCATTTAAAACACTTAATAAAGAGATTTTTGAATCAAAGTGTATCATACCACCTTGAAGATTTTAACATTTTAAACCATTAATATCCATATAAATAAATCCTTAAAACAATTTTGAAAACATGGATATTAATAAGAACAAATAATTAAAACATTTAAAACGATATTTTGGTTAAATGGGTTTTACCAAAATTAGAGACACTTGAATACAATAATCGAGGAATAACATTTAGTAAAAACTTTATAATATCATGAGAATAAAAGGATTCATGATATAATACTCCAAAGGACAGTATATACACCATATAAGAGTGAATTGGTGCATAACAACAATGAACCCTCAATAGAAATGTCAAATGTGATGAAATCCCTTATAAAGAAGGTATCCTTAAATTAAGGACCAATAAATCTCAAAAATATGTGTGACAAATATATATACACCTAATATAAGTGGATATTAAGTGTCAAACAATAAATGGTCATTCACACATATTCAATAGATGACATATTCAATGACTACATGTTGAACCCAAAGAAATCGAAATTGGGTTAAAAAGTTCCCTTGACAGCCTAACGGCATCACATCAAAATGAGTTGATGAGAGATAAAAAGTGTATCTCATCACTTGGACATAAAATTTACATCAGTAAGGATGTATGAGAACATATCCCAACATAAAAATATGTAAATTAAAAGACCCAATAAAAGAAGTCTTTTAAAAAAGAGGAGGGTGAAAGGTTCCCTTACCGACTTGGGTATCTTTCAAAACATACACCCCATGAAAGAAGGACAATAGATCATTGATGTAAATACTCATAAACGAAATTATATTACACAAAGAGTAGAATAATGGTAAGTACATACACCACTCAAAAGAAATTGTGGCAAATGTAGCATAAATCTCACGGGAATAAAAGTGAGATGAAAAATCCCTTACAAAAAATTCGGCAGTCTAACGGCGCCTACTCAAAACTTCTAAAATGGATTAATGAGAGGAAATAGGGTCTCTCATCATATGAAAATAATAAGTACAGTAGGAGTAATATAACATAACATCCCAATCATAAGAAATATGAGCTTTAAAAGGAATGACATGAAAGAGTGTACTTAAAAAGAAAGATAGGTGTTGGATCCCTTACCTCGGGTCCGACTTGACTCGATCGTTCTTTAATCTCCTGAATAATAAACTTGAGTTAATTTATAATTCCTTAATAACCTTTTTCAAGTTCATTATTACTTTTATACCACTTATTACCATGTCATAAACATTATGTAATCATTTAAGTTAATAATATTTGTTTTGCCGATATTTGGTTCTTAAGTCGAAAGTGGACTTCTTACAATTACATGTTGTTCGTGTGGCCAAATGTTTATTATATACAGAATTTTATTCATTATGTAGATATCGTATATGTCATATATATCCAGTACATGCATGCATTTATAACATTACATAATCATTTAGAGGTAAGAAATGAAATGCACCGTTCATGGAGACGGTAAGCCGTACGTACGCATGAACGCTACTTTCATTTATATTTCGTATTTTATAGAATGGAATAATAATGATATAAAGGTATATTAAAATTCCAGTATAATATCATATATAATATCATATTTACATCCTTTATACATCCCACATATGGTGTTTAACGAATCAAATCACTTTGAGGGGGCGGTAGTCCGCACTTCCTTAAATGAAGATATCGCGTATACCCATAATGGAATCCATAAAGGTAAGACAAAAATGAAAAATACAGAAGAATAAATAAAACATAAACATATTATATATCATATATAAAAATAGTGACATCATAATGGCCACCTTTGAAGGTGTTAAATGAGTATTGAACAATCATCGTTTCTGGAGGCAGAATTTCACCATCCCCGGAAACCGTATGTTCTTTAACCATTTGATTTAGTTGTGTGAGAGTGTAGCTCGAATAAATCTTATAACAACATCCTAGTATATTGAAGATACTGGGTTTTTTACAAAAGAAGTAAATAAAAACATTTTAGGGGGTTGGAGAAGCAAAATAAAACAAATGAACTTGAGAGAATGAATTACCTTTAAAAGTGTAACTCCTTTTGATTTGAGCCTAAAGGCATCCTTTGAAAGGATTCTGCCCAAAGGGAATCCTCTAGGATGAGGAGAGGGATGTGGAGAGAGTAAATGGTCAGCGTTTGGCTGAGACAAAGGCTTGAGGAGTGTGTTAAATGAGGTAGAGGTGGGGGCCTTTTATAAGAGGAGAGGAGGGGTACTTTTGGAAAGTAAAGAAATATTACTTTATTTGAAAATGTTTTTCGGTTTCAAAAGGTCCCAAATTGATATAATTCGTGGCTAAGGTGATAGGTCTTTTAAAAAAACTCATCCAATAAGTTTTGGACATGTGTAGTTCATAGATTTTACATTATCTTTCCATTTTATTTAAATCGTCAAATAATGATGTCATCGCTGCATCATTATTATGTCATAAATAATTTAATTTTTTTTAATGTCTAAAAATTATAAAAGAACTACTATGATGTAGGAAATCTTTTTATCTTTCCAATGAATATTTATAATCAAAATTATGACTTGTATAACCCCACTTAAAAATTCTTTTAGTAAAACATATCATGTTTGTGTCAATTTTACTTTTACATTAAATAAAATGTTATTTATGTCATTTCCCAACCAAAGTGGATCCATGGGGTCCCCAAGTTGACCCATGTCTTTTCTTGGTCGGCCATGATACAACCAATGAGGGTAAGACATGTGTCATGCTCATCTCATTTTATTAAAGCATTATTTTTACCTTAAACTACACTAATTACCACTAATCGCGATTAAAAACTTAATAAGTTACTATTCACCAAAAAATTATTTTAATCTCATTGAACCACATTTTACTTCTTAATGACAACCATGTATGTCGGATTTTTGAAAATCAAAACAAAATGATAGAAAATTTCATTTAAACGGAAAATCAGTTTTTATAAGTACCACTTAGTGGTTTCACTATTCATCAAAAATTGAAGTTTTTCAGAAAAATCCCAAAAATTCACCCTAAGCTATATTTGATATTCTGAATTCAAAAAATGAAGTCCGTTTTAAAAAATTCAAAACATATAAGTCACATTAATTAATTTAATAATTAATTCCCGCTGTCATGACAAATAACGTGTTTTATGAAACAATAAGTATCAAAAGATTGACACTAGTTTAAGTCTGATTTCAAAGTGAAATTGATTCCAACGACCACTATTGGATTTAATGGTAAAAATATTTTCTAATGTCACTTTAAAACCAATTCAAAATACAATCTAATCATATATATAAATTAGATTAAAAAGTGGTTTTGAATTAAAATACAACATTTTACACTATTCATTAAAAAAATGAACTTTATCGGAAAGATACCAAAAATTTACACAAAGTAAATTTTGATGTCCCGATTCTTAATAAGAGTTTTATTTGGTCCAAAAGAATGTTTAATAGTGAACAAAACTATATTTAATGACGGTTCTCCATGAAAAGGTGATAAGTGAACCTTTAGTGAAAACTAGGGCATATACGCCTAAAATTGAATTCTTTCCGTATTTTAAGCCTTTATTTTTTATTGTATAAATGTAAAAATATTTAAGAACATATATAATAATATTTTAGTTATTTCTATCCATTCCCTCCATTACAATGGCTACATGTTAAATACCATTTAAAATAATATTATTTTATTATTAGAGTGCAACGTAAGATTCCCAAGAAACTCGTTGTTGCGTGTAGGGTACGCCATCGATCATAGCGTCCCCTTTAAAGTCATATTAATATTTTATTCACAAATATGGATAAATATGAAAATGTCATATTCCTTATTTACCTGGGGTGTTACATACCTGGCCACCAATTCATAGTTAATATTAATTAATCAATATTCATTAAAAATTGAATCATAAGTACATGTTTTATAAAAAATCCACATGTAATCAGAATCAATTCCCAAGAACCATAAGATAATTATAAGACATAGAATACTTCATTTTCAGTATTACATTCAATAAAATATTCATTACACACATAATAAATTATTTCAAGATCTTAAAATATCCACTATATTTTAAACCCCATTTCAAAAATAACCATAAAACATGGAATGAAGTTTTTTCAATGAAAAATTATTCTATCTTTATTATGGATGTCAAATATCAAGTAATGGTGATGACAGTGAGAAAAATCACTATTTTTATATACATTAAAATTGAATGTTTCTTATTTCATTTATAAATAAAGTCTAAATAATATGAATAAAAGAAATTGTTGTTTCTTGATAAAATGAGAGTCCTAAAATCAATAGGGGAAGAAATACCCAAATCAGGGATATTATTTTCTCCACAAGGCAAAGGAAAAGAAGGTGGTCAAATCATGCAGATCGTGTTACTTTCAAAAGGAAATGAAATATCAAAATCATTAATGGTCTACACAAATGGGTCATGTAAAACACATACCATGATTAAGGTAATATGGACCCTCTTTGTAAATCTAACTTTTCCATTCAATGGTACCCAGAAAATTGGTGTTGATTGAGTGAAGACAACTAAGAAAGATCCTCTGAGTCATGCAACTAGTCAACAAGAAGGATCTTAAAAATTATTTGTAAATCCTTCTAAAATAAATGATGAAAATATCATACAGATTATGAACTTATGCGGTAATTTATAGTCATTATTTTTTCATATAATGTTAATGAGACACCATGAAGTCCTCAAATAGATTCCCACCTTATCAGGAAAGAGGATACTAGACTGTCCCCTTCATCAAATGAAGGGTATCATACATGTGTATTCAATTTTTTACTATCCCTTTAAATCCATTTACATTATGGGACGGTTTACATGAATATAATAATGCTTCATTATAAGGTTCTTTATGTTTCATGCAAATCATCAAAGACAAGGAGTGTAATTTCCTGCAAAAACATTCCACCAACTATGTGAGATATCCTTCCAATGTATAATAAAGATGAAAAGAAAAAGGGAAATGATGGGTGGTTATTGTGAGAAGTTGATATGATGATTTTCATGATAATGGAGTGATAGAATCTTAGTGATCACTATTTATCTTGTTAACCCCCCTTGACATGCCATCACAATCCTGCAAGGACCCCTTGAATAGTCCTCTTAGTCTCACAAGTGACCCTAGATGAGCTATATTCGATCACAAGAATGACTTGTGACAAGAATCCTAATTTCATGAAGAATCTTATACATAATAGCATGAACTTATAAAATATCAGTCATGTTTTCACATGTTTAGTGTAAATCCCTGTGATCAAATGACTTCTAATAAATAGGGTGTGGATGAGAAATTCCACTAGTTGTTGAAAATCATGTGTCACCAACCCTGATGACATATTACAGGATCCAGAGAAGCATGTGACATAAAAAATACCTCCATGAACTCAAGATCATATTTATGAGATATTAAACATGAAATGAATTGTATAATCGGGGCAGTATGTCTTATAAACCCTTTCCCCCTAAAAAATAGGCATCCACAATCGATTTTACTCTAGAGAAAAGAATCGAATTGTTCATATCAACTGGTCACACGATCTAAAAATAATTCCTTGAGGTAATGTCTATGGAATGATATAATTGATCACAAAACATTTATAAGAACTTCATGAGAACTCACTATAGATCACGTGAATGACATTGAGCTTGTAATTTGAACAATGAAAAGGTGTTTCAGCATGTCTATTAAATTAGAAGATTCCCAAAATAATATAAAACCAGACAAGCATGAGGAACCTACACAATAAAGTCTAGAATAAAAGATAGGAAAATTTATGAGACTTATGTGATGATGGATTCTAGGATCTTCATGTGATTTTCATGACTCATTCCGATCATGGGAGACAAATGGGACTTGTCACTCAAGTCATGTTAACCTCCCTCATCATGAAACTTTTATAGTGTGATATCTCTTTGACACATTAATAATTTCACAAAATTCCTTCCAGGAATGACACTCAACTTTTGCCGAGTCCCCTAGGCTTTCCTTTGAAATAATCAGACTTCCTCCAGTCATGCTTCCACATTATGTGGTGACACCAAGAAATGACTACAAGGTCTCAAGATGATATAAATACATGTCAACCATGATCATGTGATGTCCTCTAGACAATTTATCCTTGATCATGTGAAACCCTATAGAAAAATCATCTTTGATTATGTGGAATCCTCCAAACATGTTAGCCTTGATCATGTGATACCCTCTAGAAATTCTATCCATGATCATGTTATGTCCCCAAGAAAAGTCATCTTGGACATGAGACACCATCTAAACATTCCATACATTATCATTCAATGTCCACCCTACATTTCATCCTTGATCATGTGAAAACACATCACATTATATCCCAGATCATGCTATGTCCTCCAAAAAACTCAACCAGGTCATGCAAAACCCTCTTAACATGCCAACACTGATCATGTGATGTAATCTAGAAAATTCATATTGATCATGTAATTGATCATGGACCTATCCTCTATGAAAATTATGACATGTCCATACATCCTCAAACATATCATGCAGAAAATAAGAATTTCTCTGGTAGACAATCAAAAATGTTTACCAGAAGTCTAGTCCATGTATTTCACACATCATGGGACATGATAAGCTTTTCCAAGGGATATATTAGGAAAACCATAGTGTGTAGGACCCGATTAACCTGACTAAAACAACTCTAATTCCTATTATAAATGAAGATCAATAAAAATATTTCATAATGTCCATGATCTATACTATATCACCCAAAAAATGGACAATCATACCTCTTAAAGTAAAAACTCATTGTGTAAGCCCCTATCAACTTAACTATGTGAACTGTGATTCATATGATAACTGGTATATATGGGATTCAATCCTAATTCCCCAGTTCAAATGGTAATTCACCTCGATATATGTCCATCTAAGACTCTAAAATTCATCCATTGATGCATAATAACTCTCATGGGATGACAATTATTCATAACCCACTATTAAGTTTAAATGGAAAACTCATCAAGTAACACCCACACAATTGAACTATGATGAATATAATTCCCACCATAACCAAGATACATATGATTACTTCATAAGTAATGAGCCTTGTATCCAATATCCAAGGACCACCCAGGTGAATATGTCATGTATCTATATACAGTGAGACTGATTACTTAATATCCATTATTTCTCACACAAAGCATGGATCATGTGAGATTTAGAATTTTCATTTAAAATTTCATTTTCATTTTTAATATCTACCATCATGGGAACCTCAATGTGTAGGAACTGTAACTATAGAATGATATGATTACCACAACCTAAGGGAATACACCTTTAGGAATGTACCATGGATGTGGTAGAACATTGGTGATACTGATTCCATCTATAAACAGGATACATATGATGTCTCTATGAGGCTATAGATAAATACATGGTGATAATGTTACTAGATATATTTCCATTCCATGTTATGTTTAACTACCTGGGATCAACTAACTATGTGATTATTGATTCCTATTATGAATAAGATATGTATAACTCTATATAATGGCTCAATCCCATCCTTGGAATATTAATCACAACCCTTGATGATAATATATTATTGAATTCCTGATTATATAGAATAAACATATATGTAGCTAAAACATAATTTGAAATGGATGAAGACCTTTGGATACAAATCAATAGAATCAATAATAGGACCCCTTTACAAATATTAGAATTTAATACATGATCATTTTGGAAGAGTAACTGTTCCATTATTGGGTTTATAATGAGATTCAAAGACATATCTTAAATCTATAAGTGAATCTCATAGTATGTATATATTCACCCCGCCCCACAATTCTATTTGATGAACAAAAAATCTCATCCTCTTTGATAGTGAGTATTCATAAAGATTATTTGGTCTGAAACCCTAAATGACCACTTACCATTGAAAATAAGGATTGTACATAGTTAAAGATGTGTGAGCTGTTGGGTATTTCCATTAAAGAAATTTATAGTAACAACTATGTGAATAATTGTGAAAAAATCAAACTCCACCACTCACACCTAAGAATCAATCGATATACCGCTCAATGTTTATCATGAAACAAAAATGGTGAACCAGATGTGCATCTCTCAAATGAAAAAAGTATTATTTTACCAGTACTAGGAAATATTGTTTTTATATCCAAAAAAAATAGCGTGGATCCTAATATGAATCATGAAAATGATAAAAAATGATCATTTTCTCCTATGAGGCTTTAGTTTTGACTAAATAAGTAAATAATCTATTTAAAAAGTCCTTGTGAGGGAATGGAAGGACCAAGAATAATAAAGGAGCATTCTGTTACCCATGCATATATTATAGAGAACATATCATGCATATTATGATTCACTAATTGGTAACCTTGTTACTGTTTTTCTTCATGATTACAAATATTAATCTCAAAAGAACAACCAACCTGAGGTCATGTCTAGATCTAAAGACAATTCTGGAAAATTAGATACAACTACAATCCCTGATGGATGAATAATAACCTCGATCACCAAAAACCTTCAGTGTCTGGTGGAGAATGAAATAGTCTAGGAATTAAGTTTAAATTTAATGATCTCATCCATTTAGGTTTACCATGAGGGCCTCTAAATAATGAAACTAATGATTATACATTGTCTAAATAAACTGGTAGGAAATCCACTGGTGATAGTTTCCACCAAAAACCAAATTATAAGATTATCCTTGGAGCAAGAAAAGAAACAACTTTAGTATCTAATGAAGGTGGATCAATGAGTCAACTATTACTTTATTTCATTTCATGAGATGATAAATATAGATACTATTAACTTTCATAACCAACACCATATAGTCAGTGAAACATAGTCGCCTGATGAGGGCACAAGATGACACATTACCACCTATGAAACCCATGCACAAGAAAAAAGGAAGACACATAGGGTAGTGAATCCTCTGGATATATGGGAGTGAGATAATATCCCCATTTTCCATGTTAAATCCCACATGAATATTCATGGGGTAACTAGCCAGTAGACTCATATCCTTGTTGACATAGAACAAGTTTGTGGGAATATTCCTATATTATGTATGGGGGAGGTACATATCCATAACCTCATGTATGAATCCCATTGATATATTCAGGTGGCAGAAATATGATAGAAGTGGGATCATATAACCAATTCAATTGACAAGAACTTCCAATATATACTAGAGAAATAAAATGAGAAGTCTTATTTTCGTAAGAATAATTTTATAAAGTGACATTAGAATCTCAAAATAGTTTAATATCTCTATAAAAATGATATGTATGTGGTAAATATACAAGGAAATGGAAATATTCCAATCCCTACATCAATTATAGAACAACACCCTCATCTACTTGTATAGTTGGTTTCTTTGGAGAATGAACACATTATTTCTTCCACCCAATAGGATTATCATCTTATTACGGTAAAGGAAGATGTACCAGACCGTGTACACATTTCCATTTCAATCAAGGATCACTAAGTATGAGACGAAATTGCATTGCGATGTGGGAACATTCATGTTAAAAAAGGAATGAATCAGACTCTAACAGCAAAGGACTAGCCTCATATCCATAATCTAACTATGTCTTTCTATGAGAGAGTTGGAAATGCCTCTAGAAAGGCTCATATTCTATCAATAAAGACTGGAATAACACTATAAAGGCTTGGTATTAGGCACATATCTCCATTCTATATGAGTTACAAAAGGTGAGAATTGATGATTCCTCATAGAATATAGACATTATTATCAATGAATCATTGTGACATAATATATTAGCACATATAATCTAGGCTCATATCCCAACTTCAATACATGAATGACTGCCCCAGCTTCCTTCAAATGTTTTACAAGAGGTGCCTCCAATCCATTATCCCGTTCTAGTGTTCCTATACATATTATGAGATGGAACACATATTTGAATTAGTCTCATATCCACACAAGAACGAGGGTTTTCATGTATATTCTGACAACCACCCATTGACAGGCTCACATTCCTACAGATAATAAAAAATATCATTGGCATATTCTTGAAACTTCTCCTGAGCAGGCTCATTCTACCTCTACACTAGAAGGTTATTGACATAATTCAGAAGACATCACACTGTAGTCTCATATCCATACACAATAACATCTAGAGTTTCTAAAAATAATTAATATATTCAATAAAGTACAATATATTCCACATTTCGCTTAACTGAACTATTGAATATTATTTTTTAAATTTTACATTTATAACCTCGCCTGTTAGTTTTTATGCATGAAAAGTACTAATGAAATTATGAATTATATAAGGGTAATAATACATGGTATTTTATTAATTAGTTCAATGTATGTATGTAACTATATTTTTAATAAATTAATTCTATTATTTTTTAGTAACAAAATTTTATTCATAAAATACATATTTTCTTCAAATATATATATATATATATATATATATGCACAAAAATTTAAATAATTTCTTGAAATTTAAGAAGAATTATTTAATAATTTTTTTCCTTTTTTATATCATCATATCAAAACATTCCATTGTTGAAATTTTGATAATTTTTTAAAAAATGTGAATTTCAATGATTAGTGAAAAACATTGGGTTTTATGGAAAATAATATTTAATTTAAAATATATAATTATAAAAGTAATGTATTTTAAATAATAATTAGTTAATGTTTATTTAAAATAATCCAATTACAAATTTTTTGAAAGGATTTTACACTTAAATTTTGTATAAAAACAATTTAATTTTAAAAAGGGGTTTTTATTAAAAAACTGTTTTGTTGCATTTCATTAGTATAATGTTAAATGAAATGATTCCAATTAGGATTTATAAATTTTTAAAAATAGATTAAATATTTATAATAATATTTTCCAAATTCATTAAATATATCCCTTTTATTTTTGTTTAATATGAATGATTAACATAATATTTTTTATGGCCATGGTAAAGGGTTAATCTGGCAGTTATGTTTAAAAAAATAGAATATACAATATACAATTACACTAAAACTTTCCCAAATTATATTTAATGAGCACATTTCAGCCATAATCATCCATGGGTCTAATTGAATATAATTTGGATCCACTTCTTCGACATTATGTCCATTATAGTATTCTATTGTATGAAACGTGAAACAATTCACATTATGTTTTTTAATAAGTATAAAAATTTTAATAAATTGAAAACCAGATGTTATTGTGACATAAATAGTATTTCAAAATATATAATATTGAACTTGAATATGGTTATTTATATTTATTTTTTTGATATAAATAATTACCTTAAAGGATTGAACAATAATTATTCAATAATTATTTAATTATTTTAAAAACTAATAAAATGATAAAAATTAAATTTATATGAGTAATTAAATGAATAAAAAATTTGAATAAATGTTATTGTATGCATAGGTTTTTACCATAATTATCATTTTGTCTAATTTAGTACCTTTTTTCCCATTTAGTAGACATTAGTTCCCTTATATAATTTTATTAAAATGAATGTCAAACTATTCACCCTAGGGTTTTTAATAAATATAACCTTGGTAATATATGGTTTTCAAGAAGCGATGTTCAACCATAAATATTAATTGTAAACATAAATTAATTATACTATTCATGATGATTTATTCTTAATTTTTATGGATGATATAAATGCCATAAATTCTTACTCAATGATGATGTAGTAATAATTAAATTAAGGAAAAAGAAAATAAATGATATTTCAAATATTAAAATAAATATATTTTAAGATAATTAAGCTCATCCATGAATTTAATTTAATAATTTTACATGTATAAGAAATAATAAAATAATTTCTTATAATTTGAATCTTTTTTTGATGTTTTTAGTGTTATAGTAATAAATAGAATCAAATTTAAATATAATGATATTTAATGGATATAATATTTTACTAAATTATTTAAAAAACATAACTAATTATTAAGTTCAAATCGATGACATTTTTTCTAAACTTTCATACCATTTACATTTATAGGCTATTTGGAAGATTATCAAACTAGAATTGTGTTTTTATATTTTAATATTTTAAGGAATTCTAAAAATGCGCCTCACATAAATTATAAAAGGGAACCCCTTCACTTAATTACACCAACATGATCCTCTTATCTCTACATTCACAATAAAATTAATATTATAATTTTTTATAAACACATTATAGAGGTTATTTTCTTCTTAAATGACAAACCCTAGATCTATTTAGAGAAGATGCATAGAAGACGCTTCAATGAAAAGGTAATTTATCTAATCAATCACATTATTTTCTACTCTTCATTACCCCTCTAAATATATTATTTTTATAATAAAATTATAAATCAATTATACTAAATATTCTTAAATGTTATTATAATTATAAAAACACCACAATACAAGCTATTTTCCATCAAACAAAATCTGAATGTATCACTCATACAACTTAACATCAGCATATAGTTATACAATTAAATTTTCATCACCATATTTTATGAATTGTTATGATAATGGGATTAATGAATAAATATTATAAATGTGTTATATTTATTATTATATAGATAATAATTATTATTTATCCTTTTTTTTCATTCTATAAATTGAAAAAGGAAAACATTGTTCATGCGTACGTATGACCTACCGTCACCATGAACGGTGAAAATCAATTTCAATCTATTTGTTTTATAAGTGATTGTAAATATGTATATAAATAATATATGTTATGTTTATTAGATTATTAAATTTTAGTAAATGATCATATTTTGATCAATTTATAGTGAATGAGACTACAAAAATGAAACATACTGGGAAAAGAATGCAGTTATATCCCAAATAGTGGGTTTCATAACAAATTATTAATAAGCTGGTGATTATATGTTGTAAATAAATAATACATGGTACGACATAATTACAAGTATTAAATAAATTTATAATAAATCCATATTTTTTATATTGGTATTCAGAATATTAACAAATAAATGGAAGAATTCAGGTAAGGGAATTCATAGCTCATTTTCCATACATTGGGTTAAATTTCTACTTCATTGATACTAATATTATGTGTGAAATGATTTTTTTATCTAATGTTGGATTTAAAATTATTTTATATGGATTTCAAATTGTTCAAAATAATTTAATAATTATATTAATTCTCACATCAATGATATTATTTTTGTAAAGTACTTCGTCTCAATCTTCATTTGTTGAGATATATTTTGATGTTATACACATAAATTCTTTTATGAGGTGTATATAGAGCCCATTTGACATGTTATATAATTAGATTATTTATTCTAATTATATTTAAAGTTAAAATAAAGGTTATTACTTCATGGTGTATATTATTCAACTGTTTACAAAGAGTTAAGGATTTATTTCACACTAGAATTATTATTCTTGATTGTTTATGTTTACGTATCCTATAGGGTATTCTCCCCTTACATGCCCATGATTCCTAAAAAAATTAAAAATATTATTTACCATTATTCAATATATATTTAGTTTTAGTTTTTCGCATGTTTTAATATTTAATAAATTATTTTGAAGGAATATTTTTGATCATTTTCCAAACAAGGCAGTATTTTAATTTTCAAGCAAACTATCAAAGGAAATGTTTTTTTCATCTTATATGGAGCGAATGTAATTTAACCATTTTTGTAACATTAATTATTTGAATAGTACAAAACAATATTATATTTATATTTTTAAATATAATTTTTTTTATTTTTAATTATGCATATTTTTAAACAAAAAAATGTTTCAAAATTAGAATGGATAGTTTCCAAAAAAATTATTTCATATAATATTTCAAAATCATTTTTTATCTACGAAAACAATATTTTCTGTGACACATTCATTAAATAGAAAATTATCCAAAGGATACCACTCAAATTATTTCTCTAGATTGTTTATTTTAAGGATTTCATCATGCTTATGAGTCACATTATGTTTATTATGGGTTATGAAATGATAAAATGTTTATGAAGCCCATTTCTCTTCCTGGTTTCTGATATGATAAATGATTTATTTTCTTTTGGAAAAGAAATTTATGGATTTTATTATATGATGGAAGGTACCTATATCTCTATCCAATACATTTGTTAATGAAATATATCCTATAATAAATATATGGGAAACAATTATATGGGCTTGATCCACTATGTGAAACAAGTCAAACTCTTTGATATATTATTAAAAACAAGTTTTCATTCTAGAACAAATATGGGAAATATGTGATTGAAAATCCACAATGTTTATTTACATGGTCTTTAATATTCAAATATGATATGGTTTTATTTAATTATGTTTATGGAAAACTTTTCTAAAATCAAAAAACAATTTATGATTTATTTATGATGTTTTTTACTTATATAGCCCATGTTTCTCTAATTTTAATTGTCTTATGGAAAGACTCATGTTTATGATATATTAAATGTTGGCTATGTAATTATTAGTTTATGTTCATAATCACATAACCTTATTCTTATGTTATGTTATCTTATGGTCATGAATTGATATATCCTATGTTTACCCATGTTGAGCATCCGAGCTCACCATTATCTTATGTTTCATTACCCTTAGTTATAAGTAATGATGTTAAAATATTTTTTTAGAAGGATTTCACCCAAATGATGTTTATTAACTCTTGTGAAATATAAAATTATTGGTATATTTGGTGAAAATGTTAATTTTTTTGACCAATTTATTAAATAACCCAAGTTCTTATGAGATTTTCAAAATTATATAAAACTATAAACCTAAATGGTCCTTGGTTATGAAAGTGATCCAATATTTCATTTTCATGTTGTTTGTTATGAATAAAAAAATTGGGCCACATTTGTAGTGTTTTTATCTTTATCATCATAGTATTAGGCTTAATGTTATGATATTTCTACCAGACTATTGATTATTTTGGAGACATTTATTTTGTGGTAATTATGAGTTATTACATTTTGGGATAAAAAATAAAATATCTAAGATATACATTGAGGTTAAGAAATATATTTAATGTAACATATATTATAGTAATGTTTGTGGATGTTTTTCACATAAATAATAATTTTATAATAATTATCATTTATAAAAACAAAAACCCATTAGTTAGGTGAAGAAAACTCTAGTCGAGAAAGGCTGCAAGGTTAGAATACACTACCAAAGGGTTAAAAGGGTTCAACACCTAATAGAAAATAACATTATGTCTTCATAAGTATGAAATTTTATTTTTAATTTAAATTATTTTATACGAGAAAGATATGTTCTAATTGGGGACCCTATAAAATAATATAATTTATTTGAGAAATAATATTTGAATTTTATTTTGATAGAGTATATTATTTTATTGGGGATTTATTTTGATTTATGTTATTTGTTGAAATAGATAGTCTACCATGAATATTATAATGGAATTTTCATTTTGTTATGTTGTATATATAGTGATTTATTCGATTTAGTGGTAAATATTAAATTTTTCCTCCAATGATATGTGATAAAATCCTTCTATGTTTTAGATTTCAATCTTAGACTGGATTATTTTAGAGGTGTTTTGAGGACAATAATTGTTTAAATGATCTATATTGAACATGGGGTATTATAAATACATTTTTTAGATTAATTGTTTTTGGGAAATTATCATATCATATCATAACCATTATAAGTTTTGGTTAATATATAAAGATATAAGGAATTGTTTTTTTTTCATTTGTGGATTTTGTTAACTACGAAATATCATTTTAATGCTTCAAGCACGGAAAATTCATATTCATATTTTGGACGAAAGATTATTTGGTGGAAAAAATTCTTATTTCCTAATAATTAAATTTCCCCATGCTATAATAAAATACACTAAAGTAATATTGAAACAATAAATGTTATCTATTTATATTTCACACCTATAAATCAATGGACTTTTTACGTATCATATATTTAATGTTTTGTAATAGGTAAATTTTTCATGACCAAGTTTCTTTATCACACTCCATTAGTATTTAGGAGTTAGTTTTATCTTACAAATATAGGATTTTACTTCCCACTTATGTTCTCCTATATAAAATCTTAATATAATTTCTCCAATTTGACCTTTATTCTTCTCTTACTCTATTTTGAAGATGATGTTTTAGTAATCCAATTTAGTAATTGAGATTTCAAAAAAGGATTTATGAAAAGTCTAACCCCTAGTTTTCAATCCCATATTCAATTTTTAAGGAAGATAATTATTAAATTGGGGATATTGTAGTATACTAAATTTTAAAAAAGGAATAATATGTTTGATATTATATAAAAAATGTCACGTTGTTCTTAAACTGACTATAAAGTATTATTATTTAAATATGAATACTATAACAATGCCATTAAATTGGTGGAAATGAATAGTATTGACAAAATTATTATGTATATAATGTATATTCACTTTGAATTTTCTTTAATTAATTCTTTTTAAACATGTAGAATATTTTAAGTAATTTCATTATATTATATTTTTTGTAAACACATTTTATTTATTAAAAATACGTTATTCAAAAAATTATTTTCATTGTTTTTATAAAAAAATAATATATTTAAATTATATAAAATTTAGAAAATACATTTGATAAGATAAGTTTCAATTTTTAAATCATAAAATTAGAATTTTCAAATGGTGAAATTTTCAAATTTTTCCAAAATGTTTTATTTTTCAATGAATAATGGAAAAAAAATCTTTATTGAAGAAAATATTATTTTTACAATGTAAAATTATTATTATATTCAATTTTATTTTTTATTTATTTAATTTTGAATTAATTAATTTTTAAAATGGAGTTTATCCTTAAATTTTGTATAAAAACCTTTTCTAGTAGTAAATTTATCTGAAAAACTTTTTTTCATTTTATTTTTCCCATTTAATAATAAATTAAATTAAATTATTAAAAATATATATTTTTAAATTGGAAAAATAGACTCTATATTTATAATATTATGTCCTAAATTTGTTAAATATATACCTTCCATTTTTTGACAATATGAATAGTGTGCTTAGTAAAGTTTATTACCACTATTTTTGGTAAATCAGGTAATTAAGCAGAAATCAAATATTATAAATATTTTCCAGTTACCATAAAAATTATTAAAATTTTATTAAATAAATATTTATCAACCCGAATCATCCATGATTCATGTTTACAACCCTTTTTATCTAGTTGGTTGACATTATGTCTATTAAAGTATATTATTTTAAGAAAAGTGAAACTACTCACAATATGGTTTATAATATGTGTAACATTTATAATATATGGTCATAAAAAATATATGATCAAACTTAAATATTATTTTGGATAAAAATATAATAAACATAATCATTTAATTTTAATTATAATTTTTATGGATTAAATAGTTACTTTAATCCGTTTCACAATGATTATGTAATAATTATTTAATGAATGGAAAAATATATAAAATAATTTTAAGTAAAATTATAAGAATCATTAAATACATTATAAATTTTCTTAAATATTATTATCTGAGTATTTATCTTCTATAATAATCATAAGGACGAATTTTGAACTTTTTGTATCTAGATATATGACATTATGTCCCATATAGACATTTTTAAAAGAAAGTAAATGTATTAAGACAATGCTTTTTAATTTTTATAATTTATTTAATATTTTGTTTTCCAAAAGAAAAGATCAACCATAAATAGTCATCATAACATTAGATGATTTATATTCTTCTATGAATTTTATTAAATTTTAGGTAAGATATAAATATCATATAAGCTTATACAACGATGATGCAGTATTAATTAAATTAATTGAAAAATAAAATAAATGATATGAGGAATATTAAAATAAATATATTTTTAGATAAATAAGATGATCCTTGAATCAAATTGGGTAATTTTACATTTCTTGGATATAATAAAGTAATTTTTTTTTAATTTGATTCTATTTTTTGATATTATAAATTCAATGTAATGAATATTATCAAATTTGACAATAACGATATTTCATGAATATAATATATTATTAAATTATAAAAATAATAATAATGAAGGGAAAATGGGATAATATGTTTTCTGAAAAATAATCCCCTTTACATTTAGTGGAAATTTTTATGCAATATCTCTGGAATAGTCTTATTATATTTTAATATTTCATATACTTCAAAAACATCTCCTCGACATAATTATAAATGGGAACCCCTTCCTCCACTTTAGTTCACCAAAATTATCCTTTTATATTTACCATATCTTGAATATTTACCTTCCCCATTATGCTAGCCACATTCTAGAGGTGATTTTCTTCTCAAATTTCGAATGCTAGATCCCTTTAGAGAAGAACTGAAGGATACACTTCGAAGAATATGTGATCACTCTAACCGATCAATTTATTTTTCTACTATTCCTTACCTCATATAAATCTATGATATTTTCCATTAGTTAATAAAGTCAGTATACTCGATATTCTTAATTGGTATTATGATTATTATAACGCCATTATATACCATAATTCCCATAAAAAAAGAATTGAAAGTACTGCTCGTACGACCTACTGTCGCCACATACCTATACAATTCATTTTTCACAAACATATTTTATGGATGGATATTATTATGGGTTTAATTAACATATATGATATATTTGATACAATAATGATTTTGGAAATATTAATTATTTTTTATCAATCTTTCATTCTATTTGTAATCGAATGAAATTAGTGTTCAAGTGTACGTGTGACCTACCATCTCCCGGAATGATGTAATTCATTTTCTACCCTTAATTTCTATGAATGATACAAATTTATATATATATAAATTATATATTTTTTATAACATGATTAAAATCCTTTAAATTTTCTAACCATTATCAAGCTGTAAGGACATGTATTTTCAAATTGAAATATTCTTGGAAAATGATGCAGTTGTCACCCAACCAATTCTTTTCATAACAAATTATTAATAATAGGGTGATAATTTTTTTTATAAATAAATAATACATGTTATTATATAATTAATTATATGTAAAAAATGTATAAGAAATTAATATTTATTATACTAGAGGATTGAAAGTTAAAAAATTAAATCCAAGACTTGATGTATGTGAATTAAAAACAGAATTTCCATTCATTGGGTTAAACTTATACTTCATTCTTGCTATGATTATGTATAAAATTTATTTTATTATATTATTTTTAAATTAAATTTATTTTATGTGTATTTATTATTAATAAATATAATTTTTTAATTTTATTATTTACAAAATCAATTATATGATATTTTTATGGGATTTCATCTCATTTTTCAATTGTTGAGACATATTTTGATGTTATAAAACTATATTCCTCTATGTGGTGTACATAGATTCCATTTTACATGTACTATCATGAATTTATTTATTATCATGGTATTTAATGTTCTATTAATTTTTAATATTACATTGAGAATATGATTCTACTGAATAAAAGTTGTAAATTTTTATTTTAAAAGATTATTAATATTTATGATTTTTTATGGATATGTATCAAATTGGGAATATTTCAATTCCATGACCATTTTCAAAAAAAAGGTTTCCATATTTTTTTTATAATTAGTCTCTGAGTATTTTCTGTCATTTTTAACAAAGTCCAATTTTTTTTAAAATGTTTTGAGATAAATATTTTTTTATAATTTTCCATGAAAATTAGTTTGTGACTTTCCCAGAAAAAACACCAAAGGAATGTTTTTTTAATTTATATATAATGTACATATTATACTATAATTATAACCCCATAAATCATTGAATATTACTATAAATGAATATACGAATATTTTCAATGAAAAGTTTTCTATTTTTTATTGTTCTTTTTTTCAAATAATTTCTTTTAAAATAGATATGATATTTTCCTCATTTTTTTAAGGTACTCTTTCAAAATTATATTTTATATATAACAAGATTATTTGTTTTAAATTATGCTTTAATTAAAATATTATTAAAGTGTTACATACATATTCTTCTCTGGATGGTTTCTATTTTTGATGACACGATGTTCATGAATCCGTTTACTTTTCCATATGTTATAAAATGATGAAATGTTTATGAAATCAATTATTTGTCTTGGGTTTTGATATAATGAGTGATTTATGATTTTGTGTCACAAATTTGTATTTTTTTAATTATGTGATAGGTGGGACTTATATCTCCCTCCAATTAATCGGGGAGTAAATTATATATCATGAGATAATTGTGGGATACATAATGATGGACTTGATCCATTATAGGAAACTGGTCTCGGTGCAAGATCCTTTATGGGAATGAGGCTGATCTGCTTGATCCAAATTTGAAAAAATGTGTGTCCTAGTCCACAGTTTTTATAGTCTTGGTATTTAACCTTGACATATGGAATTGGTTTTACTATTTATAATGTTGCATCACTTTTACGAACTGATTTTATGATTCAAGAATAAACTATGATGATTTATTTCTATAATGTACCATTTTTTCATAATTGATAATATTTTTTATATATACTCATGTTTACTATCTATGACATGTTGTGTATGAAATTATTAAATTCTTTTCATGATCACATAACCATATGTATATGTTATTAATTCGTATTATCATAGATTGATATATCCTCTCTTTACACCAAATAAGAATATGTTCTCACCATTTTCATATGCTTTGTTTCCCCAGTTATGGGAAATTATGGTAAACTAATTTTGTCTAGAAGGATTTTATTTGGATTGCGTTGATGAAATATTGTGAAATAAGAAATGGTGGGTATAATGGGAGAAAATTTTTATCATTACGAACAATTTATTTATGAATCCTAGTAGTTAATTGTTTTTCTTGAATCTCATACACTCTAGATCTAAAATATCCCTGACCACATTAGTGATCTATTATATAATTTAGTTGTTGAATGTTATGAATTAAAAAAAATTAGTCACATTTTTTATTTTTTCTTCTTTACAACCGTATCCAAAACAATGGATTTTAGGATTCTATTTTTTGTATTAAAGTATGGATTAGAAATATTTGTATATTTGAATGTTTTATTGTGTGAGTATTTTAATAGTAAGGATTAAAATCATATGTGTATAATTTCATGGTTTACAATAAGTACAATGTCTTAGTAACCCCATTTTTGGCTTTATGTTATAAAAATGTAAGGTGACTAATGAAATTTTTGGATACATTTAATTTTGAGATAATTATGGTTTATTATATTTTGGGATGAAATGTAAAATTTATAAGATTATATATGAGGTAAAAACATATCTTTAATATTAAATATATTATGGGATTTTAGGTCATTTCTAACATTTATTTGAATATTATAAGAATTATCATTTTAAAAAGGACAATCTGAAGGTCAGCCAATGACCCATTACATCTAGAAAGGCAGTATGTTTTGAACTCACAACTAAAGGGTGATAATGGTTCAATACCTACCATTGTCGTATTTTAATTCATAGTATGTATTAAAATTTATTTTGAGTTAAATGGTTTAATAGAGGAATGATATTTCTATTTTGGGACCCCTAAATCATTAAAAGAAATTATTTTAGGATTGGAGGTTGAATTGTCTACTAGAGGGGTATATGTTTTTTTTGATTATTTTTGGTGATTTAGTTTATTTATTTAAATGATTATAATATCTTGTAAATTATTAATCAAAATAATTTTGTAGTGTGAAATTAAGAGGGATTTTTTTAATTTTGAGATAAATAATAAATTTATCTTGTATTTATATATATGTGATCAAATACTTTTGATTTTTCATGTTCAATGTTTGTGTACAATATTTTTGGGGAATTTTGATGATAGTTATTTGTTAAATGAACTATGTTGGGCATTGGATATTACTATTTATTTTTGTGGGAAAATTATCTTATCTTATTCTATAAATTATTAGCTTTGGATAATGTCTAAATAAAGGAGGGATTGGTTGTTTTTATTTTGTGGATTTTTGATCTATAGATGCTGATTTTATCGCTTCAAGCATGAAAAAATTGTACTCATCATTTGGATGAAAATATGAGTTCTTCATTGAAATTATTATTTACAAGAAACTAAATTTACTCATTTTAATTTACTAGGATTTAATGTAATATTGAAATAAAAATGTAATCCATTTACTTTTTGTACCTAGAAATTAATGGCCTTTTGACCAATAATTGAATTATGGATTTTTGATGGTCATATTTTTGATGACAATGTTTTCTATCACTCTCCACTAGTATTCAAGAGTTATTATTATCGTCCATATAAATTTTTCCATTTACCATTTATTCTCTCCTACATGGATTTTTATTATACATTATCTCAATAATCCTTCATACTTATCTAACTCTCTTTTCATGATGATTTTTTATTAATTATTTTTATAATGTATGATTTCAACAAATGTAGTGTGAAAATTCAAACCCTTAGTTTTAAATATTATGTTCAAATTGTGAGGATGGAATTTATTAAATGGGGAAGAATGTGATATACTATGTTTTTAAAAAGAAATACCATGATAAATAACCTATAAGATACTCCACATCAAGCATAAACAAACAATGTAATCTTATAATTGAAATCTTACCATTATAACGTAGTAATTAGATGTGAAGGAATGGATAATATTTACGACATTAAGAAATATATATTCATCTTACACTTTGATAAAATATTAGTTAATTCATTTTAAATAGTTATAATAATTTTATTAAAGTCATTATAATTGATGATTAGTGAAATAATTTTATTCATCAAAACATATTATCATCAAAAAATAATTTTTATTAATATTTATACAAAAATAATATAAATAATATCATCAGAATATTTAAAAATTATTTGATAAAATGAGCATACCTTTTTAAATCAGAATATAAAAATTTACCTACTATGAAATTTCGATAATTTTCTGAACAGTATGATTTTCCAAGGAATAGTTAAAAATTAATTGTTTTCATTAAAAATATTATTTTACTTACAATTTAATATTATGATTTCTATTTTATAATTGTAATAAATTAATTTTTTATTCTAATAAGAAAACTATGATTTTGTAAATGGATTTTATACTTGAATTTAGTATAAAATCATTTTAATTTTACAAGGATATTTATCCAAAAAAATATTTTAGGTTCATTTTTTTGGTTCAGTTTAAAATTAAATTATTCCAATTATATGTTTATAATTTTGAAAAATAATTTCCATATTTTGAATCCTATGTTCAAAATTTTATTAATATATCCATTTTATATTTTGATAATATGAATAGTGAATATAATAATTTTTTATACCACGTTGAAGGTTATGATAAACCGTAAATATTATTTTGAAATAATAAGTGTTTTAAAATGTCAGGGTAATTTATTTTTAATCTTTAGGTATTTAATATGTTCCTTAATATTTTTCATAACAATGACGCAATAATTATTTACTTAATTAAATCATTGGTAAAATTATAGTGACCTGGGAATAACATACATTTATATTAAATTATATTTGATTAATATCATGCATGATTAAAAGTCACATTTCTGAGTACCATAATTGTTTAGTGTATTTGGGAACATTTAACACAATCATATAATCTAGTGAAAGATCTTCAATGTCTCCCATACTGATCTTCCAATTTTGTACACCTACATAAAACCATTCTTCATAACCCAATGAAAAGGAATCATAAAAAACATAGATATGGGATGTTAAATAAGGTAAAAATAAATGAGATATGTTTTTATAAAATGGATATAAGGGTATGAGTGCTTGATAATAACATTAGAATATCATACCATACAAAAAATATTCTTATAATGAGTCATGGTATAAAGATTGGAAGTTCATAAGAATTGAATCACAAGAAAATCAAAGAGTATGAGTTGTAAAATCATATAGTTAGAATAAGGCCTAAAATTTTGGAATACATATCAGATGATAACATTGTCAATAGGTGAAATAAGGAAATAGTTCACTCATTATGATAAGGACATGAAATCAATACCTCATGTAAACTTATGCATATGAAAATAGGTCCGCACGTAATAGCGTGAACACATAATATTGTTCATTTATAAAATTATGACAATTTATTTATTTTAATTCATAAACATATAGACATGAAACCAGGTCTATTCATATATCTTTGACCACAAAATAAGGATGACTCATAACATTGTGAATATGTAATTAGGTCCACATATAAACATATGTACATGTAACCAAGACCAAGAATTAAACTGTAAACATGTAATATGGTTCACTCAAAACATTTTGAACATGTAATCAGGTTGAAACATTGGTGGTTAGGCCTACGGGGAGGGACACACCACAATCTCTAGTGGTATCACATTTTTCATAGTGGATCAGGTTACACCTTCTTCATATAGTTGATCAAGCCCGTCCACTTGTTCTAATCAGTATCACATGATATATAAATCATTAAACAATTAATTGGAGGGAGATATAGGTCCCACTCATCATATATTGAAATAAAATATATGTGTTAATTAAGATAAAAAACATTAATCATATAATGACCCATAAAAAGAGATGAGTTCCATAAACATCTTATCATTCCCCAAATTATAAAAGGGGATCTATAAAAATATCACCTTATTATAACATATTAAATGTGATTTGTTTTTTAATATTTTATCATATAATAACCGATTAAAGGATTTGGGTTTCATAAAAATTTTATTATTATATAACTCATGGAAGAGAAATTTGTTTTAAAAACAACTTGTCAAATTAAACATAAACCATCCAATGAAAGAATATGTATAGTGTCCTTGGATTATATCAACATTAAATAATAATGAATATAAAAGGATTTCATGTTATATGGATAATTACTTTTAAATATCAGAAATAAAATTTTCTTGAGGATAATATTATTTCATTTAAAATATATATCAAAAAACATTTCCAAACATATCTTTTCTTATGAATAATGATTTAAAATTTAATATAAAGCATTTCTTGTAGAAAATACCATTTCATATTTCAAAAATGATCATTTTAACAATACTATTTCTAAATATTTTTATTTTAAAATATATTTTAAATCATTTAAATGATTCATTTAAATAATTAAAATACATTTATTTGAAAATTACCTTTGCAAATTTATAATGGAATATTGGAAAACCATTTTAGACACTTTTTATATCAAAAACTATTTGAATTTTTTTTTCATGGAAAATAACCTTGAATATGAGATTAAAGGATCATTTAAAAATATTTTTGAAAACATTTTTAGAAAACATTGTTTTGGGAGATAATAGATTCCCAATCAAAGTGATAACCAATGTTAGATTTTCATAGAAAAAAATCATTAATTATCACAAGTAAAACAATTGGTATAATTAATTTGATATAAAATTAAAAAATTTGAGTAGAAAAGTCATGAGAATTATTGAGGCATGGATCATAATATTTCTTCAATTAACAAATAATCATAAATATTCCTGATAAATGATGAGATTGTAGCAATAGACTATTACCAATTTGGTAACACTAAATCATAATTCTAATGAGAGAATAAAATTATTTTAATATTAAAATATCTATAAAATAAGTATATTCATTATTTAAAATTTAAAATGGATGTATATACAACTCATAAAAGAAGCTAGGTGCATACCATAAGATGTGTTTCTATGATACAAAATTTAGGCAAAATTACCTTACCGATTGGTTAACATTTGAACCGTACACCCCATGACAGTGATATAATAAAATGGATATGTAATTTCACATAAGAATAAAGATAATATTCATAAAATACATTCATGATTAGTATATACACAATATAAATGAAACAAGTTGTGAATATCGAATAAGACTCGAAAAAATAAATGTGAGACAAGAAATCACATTACTACATGAGTAACTTTTGAAGCATGAGATCTGTGAAATAATAAAATAAATTTAATCATTTAATATACTAATATAAAGTTAATTTATGATATATTATGTAATAGTTAATTATATACACCACAAAATAAGAATAAGTGGTGAATATAGTATATATCTCACAGAAATTAAATTGAGATGAGAAAACCCTTAGCATAAGTTCAGACACACATCATTAATGTTATAAAATAATTTATATAACATATATGTTTGTTATAGATCTACCTCATAACCATATTCTTATATATCAGGATAAATAATATTTTTATTATGAATTTATATTACCTGTTGATTAAAAATTTCATATTAAATTCATGTTTCGGGTAATAAGTGCTTTGTTTTTTTGGTATATATTTTGACTTGAAATTCAATGTCGTCTAACGTAGATCATTCTTTACCTAATACCATAATTTAAAAAATTATATAAATGTAATATATATTCATTAAATACGATTTTATAAGAATCAATAAAATATAGAAATATGAAATTTAATACATTGTTCGTAAAGATAATAGGTCATATTTATGCTTCAACGTTGTTAATATTTTCTTGTAGTATTGAAAGAAAGAATGTAAATGAAATATATATATAATATCATCCAAGTATCATTTTTTATTTCATAAATATCATATTAATTTACTAAACCCATCCATAGTACATTATATATAAAGTGTAAACGGATAATATCATTTTGAGGGTGCAGTAGTCTAAAAGTCCACGAACGAAGTCATCGTATTCCCATAAAATACAAAAACATATAGGTATATGTTATATAGTAACCATAAAATCCTTTTGGAATCATAAATATCATAAATATCATATAAATATTGTTCTTAGGACATTATTCCCAACTTTGTATTGTGTTAATGGATGAACAAATGACATTGGTCCGTGATGTAGTTGTCTTTCAAACACATGAATGATGATTAAAAATACCATTTGATTGAAGTGTTTTTTAGTGTTTGTATTACATTTAAATTAAAAACATATCCGTATATTTAGGATACATATATTATTATATAAGAATGGAATTATATGTTTTGAGGGGTTGGAGAAAGAAATAAAACAAATTTTTTTGTTTATGTATGTCACCAATTTATTAGGTAACTCATTTTGGATAATACCGAAGGGATTCCTTGGTTTGATTTATGATAAAAGTTAGGTTTATAGTTTTATAGTAGGGTATTTTTCAGAATATTTGGATATGTTTTGGATGATACAAATTGCTTTAGATATGGGTATAACTGAGAGGTGATTTCCCTTTTATATTGGAGGAGGAGTGGCATTCATTAAATTTTTTAATGGTAAACAATACTGAGAGGTACCCCTTATATAATGTGATTCTAATAATTGAATATTTTTAATAAAAGGAATGATATTTTAGAAATATTTTGATAAAATGGACTTTTTACATGTGTATATGGAATTTGAAAACTTATGTTAATTTATAACCACAAAGTAAACTTGTTTTTACCTTAATCAATAAAATTAATTATAATAATTTCACTAATAGTTTTCTAAATACCTATTTTGAACATGATATATTTGATAAATTAATTTTATTCTATATAAGGAATCGATTTTTCTAAATACTATACACATAAGTGGATAAAATTAGTCTTAAATAAATCCCACTGACAAGATGTAACAATGAGTTTTTGAAGTAAAAAAGATAAAAAAGTTGAGATGTATTTATATCCAATTTCAAAGTGAAATTGATTAGAATGAACTACATTGAATTGGTATATTTAAAATTAATTTAATATAATTTTAAACCTATAAAATATATAACCTAACCATACAAATAAATTAGATGAAAATGCAGTTTTCAGTTGAAATTCAGTGTTCTTCACTATTCATAAAAAAATGACAAATCCCATTAAAATATCAAAAAATAATAGAATGTAAGTTTTGTTATTACTATTTAAAAATGGAGATAATTTTTTAAAATAAAAATTATAAAAGTGTATCTAATTAGATTTAATATAGGGTCTCCATTAAATGATGATAAATTTAAAATTTATAAAAATAGATTCTTTTAATCAAAAAGTTCAAATTATTCTAATATTATGAATATAAAATATATTGTATGATTTTAAAAAAATCATTAAATAAATAATATATATGTTTTATTAAAAAAATCATCAAAAGAGATTTATTTATTTTATTTAGATAAACTTTTATCTTTATATAGAAAAATAGTTTTCCTAGAAAAGTAATTTCATTATTTTGAAACAATTGGTTCTTTCATTTCCTCATAATTGAAAACAAAATGACTCATTTTATCTACATTTTTATGTTATATTTTAATTAATTAGTAAATATTATTTGTAACACCCATTCCAATGGCTATTCTTTATCTATACTAATATATTAACAATAATATTAATAGTGTAGTGTATATTGGTAAATATCATCATTTTGGGTAATGAAATCTATTAAAGGAACTATAAATTGTATGTAACACAATGCAAACATAGTGTTGTGTGTAACATAAGATAATCTCTATGTTTCATGTAGTGAAGGATTAACTTCATGTTGAATTTAATTCAATAAAAAATAGTTCTTTCTTATAACACATTTTACATTTAGTGTTTCATGAAAAAAACAAATCTTGAAAGGATTAAATTAATTCGAAAAAAATATATTTCACAATATCTATTGGTGTTACATTATACCACCAATAAAATTAATTTCCCTCTCAAAATTATTCTTGGTTATCAAAGCATTAACAATTGTAAGATTCATTCAAATAATCCCACATTGAAAAAATAAATACTAAATATTCCATTTTAAAAGGGAAAGTGAGAACCATAATGTAAACCCAACGTAACTCATAACTAGGCTTCCATATATGAGAAAACAATTGGAAAGTATTGTCTGGACATAGAAGAAAAGCATAAATAATATTTGAGAGTGATAAAGATCACTGATCACATGTAAATTGTTGGTCAATGAAATGTTATGGTCATAGAAAACATAATTCTATGATGAATTATTAAAACACCCATTCAATAGAAACAGTGGTTTTGAGATAAATCTTTTTCAAAATAAATTTCTAATATTTGAGGAATTATTTTACATTATATAAACAAAAGTAAACATACTTAAATGATTTCATTCAATTTAATTTTCCCAATATCAAAATTTATTTATGCCTTGCTTAATTTTCACTTCATCTCTTAATTCACAAAACACATGTGAATCTATTTTCCCATAAGTACAAATGGATCATGATATTGACAATTCATCAATCACTTTTTAGATAACATATCATAAAAATGGTAAGCACATGTTATCCAATATACGTAAACCCTTATATAGTGAGACAATACATTAGACTCTAAAACTGTATCATATGTTCAAAAAAACCATTCCATAAATGGTAACCCTTGTATCCCTTCAGAAAGACAGAAATATGAAACATTATCAATAAGGTTACTAAATTCATCAAAATCATCTTAACATTGATACCCCATATACAATAATTTAGTATCTATTTTTGATAATTGAAATATGTTAATACCTTCATCATGTTCTATCATTAAACATGGTTATAACCTTACTTACATTAAATCCTTATTCAAAACATACATGGGTTACTATTCTAATGATTATTAGACATATTCCATAAATCCAAAAATGCGGTAAACATAAATAGTTATATAATTAAACAATTTTCAGAAAATATTTTATCATTTATAAGGTCATAAATACTATCCAATTGTTTTTAACAATATCATTATATCTTAATCCAAAATAAATATCATCTTCTCATATTCTGGAATATGTTAAGTGTTAAATTTCATTAATATAACCATGAAATTAAATAAAATTTCTAGGTCATCAGTATCATTTAACATATTATTCAAAATCTTTATATAACATAATCATAACAAAATTTGTATATACATCATGATTCTTATAACATAATCCTTGAATTTCAGTACATATATTCCTCAGTCATATAATATTATTCTTAAACCAGTAAACATGTTTTATCATCCTATTTATTAGTACATCTTTCCTATAATATTAAATATAAACAATTTTTAAGGTTTCTCAACCTGAATGTAATATGTATTCTTACGTTCAATATAAAAAACATTTCAAGAACATCCCATGCCTTTTACATGTCATTCATATTCCCTTTATATATAAAAGTATAACCAATAATCATACCATAGTACCGATTTTCATCATGATATTTCCACCTAGGATATTGATTTTCATAAAACCCAAACTTTCCACATTAGAAACATTCAATTATAACATAGTTCGTATTAGTTCATTCTATTTACAAAGACCAGAAAGAATTGGGTGAAGAAAAATAATCATAGAATAAAACCACATAATCTGGAAAAATTATTTTAATGATGTATAAATCATGAAAATTTAATTTAAATCTAACACGCCATTATATCACCCATAGAGACATCCATAGACTTGTACTTAGAAATATTATCAGGGATCTCACTTATGTTTTCTAATCCTATTTTTCAACGGTTGACTAAAGCATTCCATTGACACTAACTATAGCGACCTAGGATTAACATATATAGATATTACATCATTTTAGATGAATATTAAACACATTAAAATAGTTTATTATTATGGTCCATAATAGTTTAAAGTCTTTGGAAATATGGAACACAATCTTATAATACATTGAAGGACATTCAATGTCTCCAATAAATATCTACCATTTAGTAGTCCTACATAAAACATTTTTTCATAGCCTGGTGAAAGGAAACATAATAAATGGTGATATCAGATGCTATGTAAGGGTAAATATAAAGGAGAAATGTATGTATAACATGAACAAAAATGTATGAGAACATACGAATAAAATTTTAAGATCACGCCCTCTATATAAAATTTCATAATCATGAGTCATGGAATAAATATTGGAAATTCATAAGACATGAATCATAAGATAATAAATTAGCATGATTTATTAGATTGTATCATTGGACTAGGACCTAAACTTGTGGAATAAACATGATCCAACAATATTATGAGCTTGTGTAAAAAATATTGGTTCACTCATTAAGTTATGGACAATAAATATGGAACTCACATAATATTTTGGACATTCAACGAAGTCCCTTTATAGTATTGCGAACACATAATATGGTTCACTGTTAACATTGTAAACATGTAATCAGGTCGACACATAAACTTATGGACACGAATCCAGGTCCACAAATAACATTGTGAGCATGTAATATGGTTCATTCATAACATTGTAAACATGTTATTAGGTCCCTGAATAAAAATATTGACCTCTAACCTGGTCAATGGAAAAAATTGTTAATATGTAATATGTTACACTCATAAGATTGTTAATATGTAATCAGGTTCACACATTGGTGGATATACCTACTGGGAAAGACACAGTATCATCCCTAGTGGTAGCCCTTTACTTGTGGAGCAAGTTACACCATCTTCCCATAGTGGATCAACCCTGTCGACATTTTCCCATCATTATCTCATGTGATATTAATATTTACCCAATGAATAAAAGTGAGATATAGGTCACACACTTCACACAATGAAATCATAGACGCATGTTCCCCAATTTAAAGAAAAAATTATCATGGCATGATCCATAAAAGATGATATTTTCAAAAAAATAAAATTATAACCCATTAAATTAAATTTTCTTTATAAATACTTCTTCTATTTATAAACTATGGAGAAGAGACACGTTTATCAATCATTTGATCATTTAATAGCCCATGAAATGAAGTTTTTTTGAAAATAAATTTATCATGTTATAAACCATTTAAAAGAAATATGTTTCCAAAAAACCTGTCAATTTGAAAATAAAACAACAAAAGATAGAATAACAATCATGTCCTGGGATCATATACCTAGTAATGAATAAAATATATCAAAGGATTTCATCATATATGGAGAATTATTTTTAAAGACCATGTATATCATTTATTAAGACAAAATATTCTTTATTGGATTATCCCATTCAAATAACATTTAAAAAAATCCATTTCTTATAATGAAATCACTGAAAATTCAATTAAAACATCCCATGTTGAAAATATACTTTACAATTTGAGAAATTTTTTTTAATCATAATTTTTTTCAGAACAATCCTATGTCATAATAGTTTCGAAAAAATGAAATGGAAGCATTGCAATCATTGACTTCTTTTCCTTTGAAAATGGCCTTTGAAAATTTAAAAATTATGATTTGTATACCATTTTAAAAAACATTTAATCAAAAAAATTATGAAAACAATTTACTATAAAAAAATTAGATTAAAAAATCATTATGAAAAATTCAATGTATTTATATAAAACATTGTTTTGGGAGGAAGCGGATTTTAGACTAAATAGATAAATAAATTGGTATTCTCATAAAAAATATATTCTTTAATTATATTAACTACCAATTAGAGGAAAAAATGGTACCATTAATGGGAAATATCATAAATAACTATAGTATAGGGAAACACCTAAGAATTATTTTTTATAGATAATAGTATTTCATCAATGGATTCGTAATCATAAACTGTCCGGATAAGCGATGAGATTGGTGCAATAGAGTCTTACCACATTCATAACATTGAATCATAATCACCATGAAAGAATAAAATTACATGAATATAGAAATATAATTAAAATAAGTATATTAATAATATAAAATTTCATAGGGACGTATATACACCCCATAATAGAATTTTGGTTACATAACATTTATCTCAAAAAAAGAAAATTGAAAAAAATTACCTTACATTTTTTTGAATCATTTGAATTGTAAAAACCATGAAATAAATATCATAATATCTATATATAATTAACCATAAATAAATGTATAATAATCGTATAATACATTAATTGGTAATATATATAAATCACAAAATAAATGAGTTGTTTATATGTTATAAGCCTCGCAGAAATGAAAGCAAGACAAGAAATCCCTTTTCTACTAGAGTAACTTTTTAATTGTTAGATCCATGAAAGAATAAAATCTATTTATGATTGTAAGATAATTAAATAAATTTATTAAATTATATAATCTTTCAATGGTATTTATATACAACACATAATAATAATAAGTGGTGAATATATCATATATCTCACATAATGTAAGGTGAGATGATAAAACCTTTACCAAATTTCTTGGCATTCTTCATACACATTAAAACATACTATATAAGGAAGTACATGTCAATTATAAATCTACCACATAACCATATTATTATATATCATAAAATATGTAATTATATTATAAGATTATATGACCTGTTTATTAATAATTTCATGTTAAAGACACATTTTGGGTAATAAAAACTTTTCTTCTTGGATATGTTTTGACATGTTATTATTGATCCACAAATATAGATCATTATTTATGTTTTTATATATTGTGAAAAATAATTTATATATCACCATAACCTTAAATTTAAAATATATTTGTATATTTGGGATACTTATGTTGTCATATAATCATGAAATAATAATAACTGAAGGGTGAAAAATAAAACAAAACAAATGTCATTATTGAAGGATGTTCACTCTAATTTGGGTAACGTTTTTTGGTTTTCACAAAAGGGATTATATGGTTGTTTTTTATCCAAATAAAGTATTATAGAATGAAGTTAAAACATTTGGGAGCTTATTTGGAAGATTTTAGACAATACAAATGTCATTTTTGGGGTGTAGAAGTGAGGGAGGTGGGTACCCCATTATTGTGGAGGAGGAGTGGCATTATTGTAAATATAAAAAGGTAACCATTATTGAAAGGTACCCCTTGCATGAGGTGCCTCAAATAATAGTCCATTTTATATAAAATGGAGTATATGGTAAGAATATTTCTATACAATGACTTTTTGACAAGTTTTTCTTAGTAATTGGCCTCTTATGGAAATTTGTGACAACTATGTAAACTCATTTTTTCCTTAATCGCTTTAATTAATCTTAATTAAATTCACTAATAATTTTGAAAAAATTGTAATTTTAACTTAATATAAAATATATATTGTTCTTATTTATAATATAGAACCCTTTTTTTGACATACTAATCACATAAGTGGATGAAATTAATTTTTAATTAATCCCACAGATGAGATGTAACAACGAGCTTTTCAAGTAAAAAGTTAAAAAGTATAAAATGTTTTTATATAAAATTTCAATGTGAAATTTATTAAAATGAATTCAATTAGATAAATATGTATAATATTTTTCTATGTATACTTTTAAAATATTTAAAATATAATTTAAATATATAAATAAATAATATGAAAATGTTACTTTTCATTTAAAAGTCAATTTTTTTCACTATTCGTCCAAAAATTAATCTTCTTTGAAAAATAACAGAATTTCCCCAAAGTAAATTTTGAGATATCTATTTCAAAAAAATATTTTTTTTACAAATAAAAATTATAAAATGGTATGAAATTATATTTAAAATAGGTTCACCATTAAATAGAGAGGAAATTTTCCTTTTTGAGATATACATCTTTTTATTGATAAAATTGGAATTATTCTTATCATATGTCTATAAAATATATTGTATGAGTGTAAAAAATTTGTTTGAATATATAATATATAATTATTATTGTAAAAGTTTATCAATATGGGTTTATTTATTTATTTAGATAAAATTGTGTTTGGAAAGGAAAATGGTTTTCTTACAAAAGGAATTTCTTTATTTTATAATAGTGCGTACTTTTATTTCTAACAAATTCATATCCAAGAAAATAGTTTATATAAATGTGAAAATAATATTTTCATAGTTTACTAAGTATTATTTATAAAATCCATTCCAATGGCTTGGTGGTAACAATAATAATATTTTATGGACAATATTAATTGTAATTTTTAGTTTAATAAAACTCGGCCATTCGTGTAACACAAGCTATCAATGTAACTTGGCATTGTAAGTTATACAAGACAAACATAGTATTGTGTGTCCCAAAAGATAATGAAGGTATTGTACGTATTTAATGCATAATTTGAAGTTACTAGTAAATTAATCCAAACATAGTGATTTCATATAACATGATCTATAATAAGTATTGCGTGAAATATAGAATATTGAAAAGACTAAAATAATTAAAAAAAATATTTCACAAAATATCAAGGTGTAAATAAAAAATGGTTTCATTAAAATGATAAGAATCATTCAATGAATGAAAATTTTGAATGATTTTAATTGGATGATTAGTTTTGACAGTAATCATCATTGGGTACAATTTTGGTCCTTTTAGATCCATATTGTTGACATTAGTTCTCTTATATATTTTATTTAAAAATAGTAAAATTGTTCACACTATGGTGTGTAGTAAGTATACCATTTTTAATATATATGTTTCCAAGAGATATTTTTGACCATAAAAGGGAACTAGAATGGTAAGATATTTATCTTCTTTATTGAAATTTATTTTTAATTTTTTGGGAATATATAAATAAAATAATTGTTTGGACATTGATGATGCAAAATTTATTAAATTTTTGGAAAATAAAATAAAATAAAATAAAATAAAGATATAAAAATAAATATATTTTGAGATAATTAAGTTCATACAAGAATTCTATAATGGGCCATGACATGTATATGATATAATAAAATAATTTTTCAATTTTGACTCTTTGATTAGATGTTTTCAAAGTCCTGGTAAAGAATACTATCAAATTTGATAATAATGATATTTTAATAAATATAATATTTTATTAAATTATATAAAAATTGTAGAAAAATAAGTCAAAATGGGATATCATTTGGTTAAAAATATAATCATATGAATATTTATAGTCTATTTTTAAGCTATTGTCTCTAGAATAATTTTATTATATTTTTATATTTAATGAAATTTTAAAAGTGCCTCTCAGCTCAATTATAAAATAGAGTCCCTTCCTTCACATAACTTCACCACCATGATCCATTAAGATCAAATATAACCTAGCAATGTCCCTTTTCCATTTTTTTATCCATATTATATAGGTCTTGGTATTCTTAAAATACCTACCCTATATCCTTGTATAGGGGATACAATAAAGATTTTTTGTTGAAGTGGAAAACATTCTAACAAATAAATTTCTTTTTCTAATCTTTATAAACTCTAATAAATAAATTATGTTTATAATAAAATAATAAAATCAATATAAAAAATTTGTAAAATGTTATTATTATTATTAAAACACTATTATACACCCTGTTTCCCATCGAATAAGAAGTGAACGTATCTCTCATATTGATTATCGTTTCCACATAGTGATACAATTTATTTTTCATTACCATATTTTATGGAAACAAATTATGATAAATTTAATTAAATAAATAAAAAATTTATCATATAAAAATGATTATGGAAATATGAATTATTTTTTATCATTCCTTCATTCAACAAATTGAAAAATAAATGAAAAATTCATGCGTACATATGACCTACCGTCTCCATAAATGATGTAATTCAATTTGTATATATAATTTTTACGAATTATTGTAAATATGTATATAATAAATATATATTATATTCATATAATGATTAAATTTCAGTAAAATATTGTACCGTGTTAAAATTATAAGGACTAGTACTTCCAGAACAAAAAAATTCTTAGTAAACGAAGCAATTATCACCCGAACATTGATTTTCAGAGTCTGTTATTAATAAGAGGGTGATAAGATGTTATAAATAAATAATTAATTGATTTATAAATATAAATTTATGGAATAAATTTATAATAATATATAATTATTATCTAGTTGGTTTGGGCAGGATCAACGAAAGGATTGATTTGAGGTAAGGTGATTCATAACTCGATTTCCCTAGTTCAGGCTAAACTTCAAATTCATTTATGCCATGATTATGTGGGAAATTACTTTTGTTTATTTTTTTAATGTGAAATTATTTTATGTGTTTTAGTGTGAATACATATAATTTATTCATTTTATTAATTCTAATTTCAATGATATGATCTTTTTAATGGACTTCATCTGAATTTTCTTTCATTGGGATACATTTTGTTGTTATATACCTATATTATTTTTGACGTGTATATTAATCCCATTTGAAAATTTATAACATGTATTTACTTTTTCTCATGATATTTAATGTTCTATTTAAATTTATTCTTTAAAGGGAAATATGATTCAACTAATTACATAGTGGTAAGGGTTTATTTCACAATCTCTCTATTACATGATATTGTTAATGACTATGTATCATATGGTGAATAATTCTCTTCAATGACCATGTTTCCTAAAAAAGTTTTAAATTATTTTTACTATTAGTCAATGAATATATAAAATCATTTTTAGCTATGTTTTAATTTTCAAAAAACTAATTGAATAAATTTTTTTTTATAAATTTCCAAAAAAATATACACTGTGATTTTTTTTGAAAAAATATGGAAGGAAATGTTTTTCCCACTTATATAGAATGAATATATTTTTCAACATAAATCATGACTTAATTATTTGAATATTCAAAGAAAATATGAAAAGGGTTGTTTAAAATAAATTATTTCTTTTATAGAAGTGTAGATTTTTATTAAATGACTTCAAAATAGTAAGGATATTTTTATTAGGAATTATATCAAGTAATATTTTAGTCATTTTCTATCGAAGAAAATATTATTTGATTTTTCATATGTTTTATTGGAGATATATTATAATTATTCCATCCTTATTCTATATATATATATATATATATTTTATGTTTAAGATGGTAATATTTTTATTAATTTTGTTAATATTATATGTGTTATAAAATTTAGAAAAAAAATTATGACACATTTGTATTGATTCTATCTTTAAGACCATATTTTGAAGTACATATTCTAAGTTGTTACATAAATAATTTCAAATAGTAGGTCTGCATATTCCTTTAAGAATGTAGAATTATACTGATATTTCTAATGTTCTAAATACATGTGTCCTTTAGATTTTTCGGGAAAAAATCTCAACTCCTAAGGGTCAGCCGACACATAAACCAAATCCAAAGGCAATCATTACCATGATCGTCTTCTTCATGGTAGTGTGGAGATGCATCTAAAGACTCTACTCATGGCATAAAATTATGTCATCCTTACCATGATGATATCTCCCTCAAAAAAACAAATATTCCCTTTCCCATAATCCTCTATATAAAGAGGGTATGAAATCTAAAATAATTTTTTATAGAGTGGTTCTCAAAACATCAATGTCAAACACATAGAGTTCCCAATAAAAATCAAGGAACCCTTTACCCTGGTCATCAATTGTCCTTGAGAGATACCCTCTATAGAAAAATTACATAGCGGCATTGTATCCTATTGAAGGGGAATATGAAATTGATATAAGGAGAGAACTATTTAGAAATAACCTCCCCACCATGTTCAAGATTCATGCCACTTAGACTATGAGATCCCAAATAACATATAAAATGAGTGTATTCCTTACCTACTCCAAATTATGTTGGCACTTAATCAGTGATTTAAGGATAGAAACATCCCCTATACTATATATTAGTATCACCTTTATATCATCGATAGAATGTTTTTTCAACTAGATATGGATGTGTTTTCTATAGCCTATAAACCATGAATGGAAGAACATAAAAAAACCTACACAGGGTTCCTATCTACATTAAAATAGCTCCCTATAAATTTATTTCTAGATCATCATTAGATATACGTATCCAATGATGGTAGAAATATTGAGCACTGAGCATCACTATGGACCCATAATTAAAACCCCACTAGTTACATCATCTAGTAATGTCATAGGTTCCAAAGAAATTAGGGGTCCAGGTAATGTGTGAGCTAGTTTGTCACTATAATGGAATTCCTATGATATAAAAATGCCAGTGCATCAGGAAAATAAGGATAGGGAATCAAAAATGTATTTGAACTAGGCCCCTTAAAATAATGGTAACACATTCTAGACATATATTCTGAAGTAAGATTCAACACAAATGTATCCCATAGAAAACAACCCCCTTTACGGGATTCCATTACACCTATATATTAAACCATTATACCTATTTCATATCAAATAGGTCTCAAATGTATCTTTCATAGATGCCATCCATGTGGGAACTCCACCCCTTGGTGTTGGGGAATATTTACCACTACATCTACCACATTGATTTTCAAACCTTATGAATATTTAGGAAATACCAACATTAGCATTAGATCACCCCATACCATTTTGGTGGGGTATTAATATATCAATATCTATAATGAGGTCCATCACTATCCAAGATGGTCCTAGTTTTATCAATGGATATTTTAAATCAACAGTAGCCCACAGGATTGAGGAATTTAGATCTCAATCACTATCACTATGTTCATCACCATTTGAGAGTGTCATAGAGAAATCAATGCGGTGCCATATAAACTCCATCCCACTAGTCTAGATTAATTTATATCTCATTTTCAATCCAATAAATTATAAAATACTCATATTAAATCACCTAATACTAAAAAAATGATAAAAAATTCAAATTAGGTCCTTGGATAGACCCTGTCATGTTGGTATGGAAGAATTTTTTTTCATCATCCTCACCATAGATAGAATTAGACTTTTCAGGATGGGAGGCAAATATAATTGGTTATCAAAATGTCTCTTCTATCCAATATAAGATGATGCTATTCTATTTTAGTGTTGTTATTAAAAAATTACTATAAATGTTCTCATTTTCACTTATCAATTGAAATGATGGTAAAATCATTTGACGAAGGAAATAAAACCACATCGGGGTCACAAGACAATATGGTCCAATATGGATAAGGGTTCAAGAACCAATAGTTGTGCAGTAACTATAGAATCATTCTACATCATTTATATTATTGGGATGACAACCATTTCCAAATATACCTTTATAAATGTAATCACTGTTAATAGAATAGATAATATGGATCAACATTTAAATGTATAGGGATGCAATAAATTCAATTTACCCTAAGTGGAATGTGATTTGGATTCACTAACTAAGGACGCATGCCTCAGTTTCTAAATAGGATAAAAAACATGTATCCTATGAATATTATGTTCTCAAATATATAGTGGAAAACGTCCAAAGAAAAGGGAAAATGCATGGATATATCCCAATCACTTCCTAGAAGAGAAAAAATTCCTTCCATGGAGTAGTAGCTATATACAATATTAGAAAGAGATACAAACTCTTAGAAACTCAATAAGTATATACTCATGGAAAACATTACCACTTGGTATCATCATTAGTAATAGATACATATTCATGATACTATATATTAGGAAGAAATTAATACACATATTAGAGTACCACATAGTCGTTAAACCATTTCCAGGTCTATGAAGTATGTTTAAATAAACGAGGTTGTCGAAATTGATAGTGGCTTACCTCTATTGTGGTGAAAATGTCTCCCTATCTATGGAAATTATTAAATATTATATCATATTGATAGTTTAAGGGAAAAAAATATGGCAACAACATCATACCCCAATGCTCCCTATAGACGGGAGGCATCTCAAACATCAATACTTCCAAAACTACTCAATGTCATTGAGACCCTAACTACTCAAATGGAAGACATGGAAGGATGATGTGCACTAAAGAAACCTAATAAGATGCCATATACTGAATGGGTGGATGAAACATTACCTACACCAAACATCATCATCCCTTCTTACTCCCCCTTCGAAGGAACATGATACATAGAACAAAATCACATTGACTTTCTATCATAATGTGGTCTGCTGACAGTCCCTTGAGATAAGTAGAAGGCAACCAAGATGAGGTGTTTTGTACATACAATGATAAGTAAATCTTTTATTTGGTACAATAACCTAATAGTTGGATCAATTGTAGGATGGGAAGCCCATCCTCATCAATTCTATTACTAGTTCATCTCTTGTTGAGGGAAAAAAATTACCAACCAAAGAAACATCACATAATGGAATAATGGGAGGGAATATATATTCATATCGAGATGGAAATGTTTAACATACTAAATCATAATCCCTCTCCTATAAGGGAAATTTTTGGAGTATTGTGATAAAAATCATTGACATGAGACGTAGACACCTCTAATGCCAATATAATATCTAGGATATTTTTTTGAGTTTATAGAAATATAACAACGTTTGAAAGATTCCATTCAGTGGACACAAGATATGTGTGTACCCATGCCATCAACATAGGGGAAAAGTCTTGGAAAAGGAGAAGTTACCACTGTGACTCAAAAGATAATAGCAGTGTCCATTCAACCACATTGAAAGGTCATGAACCACACAACACCTCCTATTATGTGGAAATAAAAAACAAAATCTCCCTCTTCTAGGTGGAGAAAAATGATCAGGGTCAATTAGTATTTGAAGAATGGATGAATAAAACATATTTCGTACTAAATCAGGAAGTCCTCAGTTTTTTTCTTCCGACCATGGACAATAAGCTGCTCAACCTACCACATAATAAGAATCCAAATGAGGTCAACCTCACTGATCTTCCCTACATCATACCTTTTTATTGGTTTCTAGGTCAAAATTCATAGGATTTAATCATCTTCAATGATATCCTCTAAAGAATATTTTATTCTAGATTGTTGATGTTAGATAAATCTCCATCACAAGTGACCTACATAAAAATTTCCCAATCCAAAGAAGGGAGTTATTGAAAAAAATGTACATCTTGGTGAGGATAGAAGTTAAACAATGGGATGAATCTAATGATATGTGATCAAGATCATGCCACCCTAAGATCATATGTTCATAGAACCATAATGATCTCCTCTCCTAAGAAGGTGATATCCAATGTTCTTCTTGGAGGTGGACCTAATTTCTAGATATAGAAAGAAATATAAGAGGAATAGTCCCACTCAGCTCTGAATCAAACTCTGACTCTAGCATATGTCATCCCTGTTACATCAGATGCGTGACACTACCCCACCGAAAAACCAACACTGGTAGAAGATCCCATATTTAGTTATGTTAACACTAATCAATTGGAACAACCCTTATTCAATGATGAATATGCCTCCTTGTATGAGTTTCCTGTATCCGACCATGGATTTGGAGACCAAAGGAATCAAATTCTAAGGTACATATGATATGATGGGTTTGATCAGACCCAATATCTCTGTCATGTAATCAACCAACATAATTCAAAATTGATCCGACCTCTTGATCCAACCTATGAAAAAGACCGAGAGTTGTTCTTGATTCTCCCAGGCTGGACACTAGTGTTGTGCATCATGATAAAAGCACTAGGAATGATTTACCGAAAAAACTGATTGACCAAAAAAAGAATACAAATGGAAAAATAAGAAATAACCACTAAAAATTGAAATAAATGAAACTACACACACCTCTATGTGACCCTATGGGCCACCTCCGACAACTAAACTATCATTTATCCATAATTACTAAGTCCAAGATGGAAGAATCACAATAAGAAAAAAAAAATTCCCCAACTTTATATATTAAGACATAATAGGCATGCCTGGATATACTATTCACTATGCGTTACATGGAAAAAGACGACCAAGACATTCCATTTTAAAAATAAGACAATTTTTTTATACTCTTTTCAAAAATTAGTAATAAGAATCCATTATGGAGAAAAAAGAATTTCCATTACACTTCCAAAATAGTTTCCAAATAATGAGAGATTCCTAATAAATCCCTTACAAAAGGAAGAATGTAAAAAATATGATCTCATTAAGAATGATAAATGACATCTTTCCCCAAAATAGAACAATGTAAATTTTTTATTATTTCAAACATGTATTAAAATCTAATAACTGAGAATGTATAATAATAATGTATAAAAATATGGGAAATGATAAAAACCACCAAGGACAACCCCTAAGTATCTAGAGATAGTTGAGTTCTAGGATCCTCAAAAAATAGTGAAAAATAAATAGAAAAACACACATCTTCCTCATGAACGAACCACTAGGATCGAATCACATCCTAATGTCGAGTGGCCTATAACCATTATCATCATTTTTTAGAAAGTGTTTTAATGTGAATACTTATTGAGGAACAAATAATAGTCCCATTTCTTTTAGAATATAGGACCTAGTCTTCCACACTAGACACATAGGTTCCCAAGTTATCTATTCCAAATGGGGGTTAGTTTTTCTCATGTTAGAATATATATACATATCATATTATTTACCGAAATCCTTGTGAACTTCTCATCCCTAGTCTCTCTCCTTTTATGAATCCCCCTTCTATGTAACCAATGAATAAACAGGACACATCAATAATAATATATCACAAATTACACATTTAACACATAAATTAAATTTATAAATCTAGGGGCATGCCTTTAGAGGGGTCTTGCACTTCCCTAAAACATTCTCAAAGTGAAAAATAAGTATCTTTATTTTAAAAGGTATACATTCACATTAAAAATTACCAATTCCCAATGTTATTGAGTTCAAAAACCATTGATATTACCAATTTAATAGTTAATGAACTAGAAACTTAGAAAAAAATAGGAAAACATTTTTAAATAGGGAAGTTCATGGTGAGAGTTTAGAGAAATCATGGCTAGGGAATCAAAACACATTTATAAGGATTAGAATCCACTTTTATATCATAGGAATATCACATAATAATAAAAAATAATTTCAAAAACTAAAAATTAATCATGGTAATCAAATTAATGTTATATTAATATGGAACTAACCTCAATCTAAAGGCACTTTGACTAAGGTAACCATACACCACTTTTTATGATTATATGAAAAATAAATTATATATATATATATTTATAAAACCTTAACTAAAATGTAAATATTGCCCTCTCAATTAGCTAATAACTACATAGAGGTAATATATATACACACCTTTCATATGAACATGCGTGTTGGTCACCCACAAAAAATGGCGGTTCAATATGCAATAAAAATAGTGAGGGGTGAGCCAAAATGAACCAGAATGCTTCTCTTTAGTTGGTTGATTCTAAACACACACTATGTAGACATGAGAGACCCATCGATTTCCATTGGAGAATCTACTATGAAATATCATCGAATATGGTGGATAATCTATGGTATGATAGGGATTTGAGATGGGGGACCACTACAATATGAGAGGGGCTAGGGTATTGCGTGGCACCTAGAAAGAGGATAGGAAATGTATAATTGGAAATAAAAATAAGATTTTTTTTTAAAATTATTGGAATCCAAAATATTCCTTTCTGGGTTTACCAAATAGTGTGCCAACCATTCGCTAGCCACTACCTATTCCAGGCACCCCCTTACATGGTTTTTCCGAATAGGACACATTGATGAATCATGCCTTTATCCTTACTCTAAACACAACCAATACATGCATTAAATCCTAAGGAATAACACATTGTGAAAAAAACAATGTGAATTATTGGAAAACATAAACTATCAAATGAAACACCCTAACTGGACGAGAACCGCAAGGATTCTCCTAAAAATATAGGCTAACTAGGAATTAATAAACATTACTCAAATATTTAAAATCAAAACCCCATATACCACAAATCATGCTCTCAAAAGATCATGATAAAATAAAACCAAAAATAAATAAAAAAAGAAGAATATTCCATTTTGGGCATGACAATTCTCTACACCATGAACATTTAATCCTCTAGAAAGTCCAAAATATTCAGTTAGTCCCAAAATTAGACGAAATCACAATGATATAAGAGAAGAGGATATTGAAATATTATTAACATGAAATAATAAATACCCCTTATTGAAAATCTCTGATCCTAAATAGTGAATAGAGAGGTTATCTCTAAAGAAATGACCCCACACTATAAGAGAGAACAACTGAGACCCTAGAACTCAATACTCCAAATAATAATTCAATTGAAAATCTAATATCCATAAAAAAAACTCACCATATAACATAATAACCCTTTACAAAGAAATCACCAGGGCCAATTTTGGATCAACATTAGAATTATTTACATGACCGATTTTCCGAGCCAACCAATAACCATGATTGTAGTTAGGTTTATCAAAAAAATGAATTACCTAATCATGAATTTATTTAGCGTTGAGTTCTTCATGATCATGTGATATGGTGGTCTCCTTAAAATTTTAGTTTTCATGTAAAAATTGGCTTCCTCAAGCTATAATAGAAACCCAAATAATGAGGCATATGGAAGGAAATGTAGATATCGACAAACCAATGACTCAAAATTCCTTTCCAAAAGACACTATCATTGAAAACCATATTTATGTGAAAGGTAAAAGGGATTTATGTCTCTATAAAAAAACTAACAAGCCTAAATGATGAGGAAAATTAAAATTCCCTAGATGAATCAAAACCACTAACCCAAACCAAAAATAAATGATTATAACAATATTAGTGTGTCCTTTGAGATTCCCAAGAAACACTCATCCAAATCCAAAGAAAAAAAGACAATATACCAATTAGGTCTCTTCACCATTTAATAACATACAATAAGAATGGATAGAACCAACTCACATTTACATATTCCAATAGATAGACTATCTTTATAAAGACACCAATCTAAGCCAAAAAAAAATATAAAATGAGGAATATCATTTACTAGTTCACATATATATGGAAAAACCATTTAAATCCTTAGAAAATAAGTCAATGAATATCTCCCAATATGATTTTTCAAAAAAATACACAAAAAAGAGATACCTAAATATTTTCCACTGCAACATCAAAGAAAAAATGTTGATATGACATCCATAATTCACACCAGCTCCTCCAATACATGAAAATATTCACTCCGATACCTATGGATAAATCCATGATATCTTGAAGCAACTGATTTCTCACATTAAATGGATATATATATTAGACTAAAACTTCCACATTTGATAGAATAATATACATAACGCTTTTAAGGTAACCCAATAATCCATGTAGAATGAAACATCTCCTTATAAGCCATCTATATATGAGGTATTCTTATATTTTATCATCTAATGAATGTGGGAGAATAACCAATAAGGCACATGTGTTTTCCAATGTTTGGAAAGGCTTTGACTACACCAATCAATTCAAATTCTAGGTAGAATGTTAGATTAGAATTACCAGAGAAACATTAATTCATAATTTCTTCGAAGTCTCTAACCATGTAATATTTTAAAGGATCAGATCTCTAAATGATGAAAAAAATGATTTCCAATACTAAAATTAACTTAGGAAAACATTTAAGGCACCTCAGAGATGAATCTCCCACTCTTAACGAGGACATTATTGAGCATACTGTTAAGAAAAGATATAGAAAACTAAAATAAAATGCATAAAAATCCTAAATTACATATCCTAACAACAAATAAACAACTCAAATAAAAAATAAACCCAAAAAAGCATCAAACCAACCCATACAAAAAAATTAAAAATGGAAAACTCCAAACTCAAAATGAAAACACCACACAACTCCCACCATTCTGAACACTTAAATTATTGTTTTGAAAACTATTTATTTCAAAACATAACATCATTACGAGGTTTTTTTATCCGTAATAGTATTCCATGAATCCTTACAAATATACATCCATCTGTAAGCTCAAGAACCCATCTATACATGCCAATAACCATCCATATATCACACACACACACACATATATATATATGTTCATTTATTATGATAACAAGGGTAAAAAAGAAACCTTGATTAAAAAAAATTCATCCTTCATTTTTAATGCCAACCACTTTTAAAATCATCCACTTATCATTAAATGAAAAACTTTTCAAATTCCCAAGAAACATTAATTTCAAATTTTATAAAACACAAAAACCATCAAAATATATTTTTACAACAATTTATAATTCAATTATTAAAAACCATTTCGAAATAAAAAAATGGTTTCCAATAAACATTATATTTTATAATCAATGTTCACTTCATTCTCAAAAAAAATCAAAACCTTCATTATTGATATCCTGCATTTGATACAAAAAATATTATTTTAAAAATCCAAGGGGAAAACCTCAAAATAAACCCAAGATGATGAAATGAATAAACCAAACAAATTTATCACTAAATGGGAAAAAATCCCAAACCATATAAATATATCTTCTACACATGGATTTGACACATGGTTTGGTGGACTATGTTTAATTCTTGTGACCACACTAGATGTTAAATTAGAAAAATTAATGGTCAGTTCGTGGATTTCTAGATCGTGGATTGTTTAGGGTAACCCCATTGAATTACTCTAATATAACCAACAATTTCACATTGTCATGAATAAAAACTAAAAAAACTGAAAAAAACTATGATTCATGCTTGTATTTTATGGTAAAACCATCATGGACCACCCTATATATTGAAATGCATTTCTAAATATGTAGTGATCAAGAACATAATAATTATTGAACACTAGAATTTTAAATATTATAGTTCTTAACAGCTATAAAACCCTCAAATAATAGGGGATAATGATCTGATACTAGTTTTTCATGAACCAACCCAAGTTAAACCTAAACCTGTCACCCGAGTCAGCCTGAGACAAGGCCAAAGAGGCATTCCTAATACTCATAGGATGGAAGATACTGTTGCTAATCAAGGTTAAAACATTAGAAATTTTATATATTTAAAAAAAATTAATAAATGAATATAAACTGAACAATAAAAATGACACTAATAGTGGAAAGAAGAAACCTTACATACTTCTATGTGACACTGCTAGTCACCACCGACAAGTAGACCAAAATCACTCCTCAATGATCGAGTCAGAGATGTAAGAAGAACCAGAAGATAAAAACAAGGATAATTATATAGTAATGAGTATTAAAACATTATAGATATTCATGAATAGATGATTTTATATATCCTGATTTTAGAAGGAAAAACATGTCATGCTAGTTTTAAAATAAGTCATAAAAATAGGGATTTTTTATTACTTTTAGAAAAATAAAACAAGAAAAAATTGTGGGAGAAACCTATTTCCATTTAATTGACATAATATGTTATAAAAGATGATATATTTACAAAAAATAATTTTTTTAGAGTGAGGGAGAAATAAAATTGGAGTTATAGAAGGGAAAAAATAAATCATGTTTCAGAAAAAGAAGAATGAAAATTTTATTTTTGATATTTTATTCATTAATGGAAAATACACAATTAACATATAAAAATACCATTGAAAAACGTGGTGAAATGATATAAATGACCATAGGAAATACCTATGTAGCTAGGGATAGTGGGTCCCTAGGATCCTCATACCTTGATGAGAAATACATAAAAAACCCACGACACCCTTGTGCATGAGCCACTAGAGGGGAGTCACATTCCAAGTTATATTGGTCTAGAACCATCATTATCATTATTTGTTAGTGTTAAAACATCAATAGTTATAGGGGGAACTAGCCCTTTGCCCTGTCGATCTATATAGAGTGTTATACCTACTCATCCCTAGGTACCTGGGGTCCCATGTCCTCTATTCTAAATGGTGGGGAGTTTTTATAAATATAGAATATTCATGAATAGAATATTCATCACACAAAACCCCTTAAAATTTTCACCAATAATATCCCTCATTAATCATATCACTCTTCCAAGGCAGAAAAAATACACAACCATGCTCCTTGGGATCATATTAGAAATCACACATTTATCACATAAATAAAATTTACATATCAAGGGGTATGACTCAATAGGGGTTTTCAACTTGTTTAAAACATTCTCTAAGTGCCAAATGGGCCTCATTATATAAAATTAATACATTAACATTATAAAACACTAATTCCCAGATATTTTCTGTTCCAAAACCAATGATCAAAGAAATCAAACATTTAAGGAACCACATACTTTGAAAAAGTCTTGAAAACATGTTTAAATAAGTATGTATATGTTGAATATATAGTGAAATATTGTGCAGTGAGTGAAAATTCATTTCCAAGGGTAGAGAACTCTTCCATTAATATAGAAATTTCACTGAATAATAAAAAAAAATTTAAGAAAATCTATGCAATTATGGATTTCAAATTATTGGTTTGAGAATAAGGAACCTACCTCAAACTTAAGGAACACTGAAAAGAGAAACCAAAGACAACTCTTTATACTTACATGAACATGAAGTTATAGAGATACATAAACCACTAGTTGCGATGTAGATATTTCCCTTACCATGGTGTAAAATCTAAAATGATGATATTTATATATATTTATATATTACACCCACACATATGGGTGTTTTTCACTCTAATGAATGGCTATTCGAACTGTACTCCAAATAGTGGAAGGTGAGCTGAAATAAATCAGAATTCTTCTCCTTCCATTTTATATTCCAAAACACACACAAATCGAATCTGAGATACCCCTATCTCTCCATTGGATAATCAATCTAGAAATTTCATGAAATCTATTAAATTTTTCTTGGGAATTGAGGGAGAAGAGAGTGGGTATTGATAAGCTATGAAGTGATAGGAGGATGGGGTGTCACAGGACACCATAGAAGAGGATGTGAAAAAAAAGATTGTCTTAGTAGTAACATAAAAAAATAAACCCCAAAATTTCAAAATAATTGAAAACCCGTATTTTTTGAAATCATTTTACCAAACAATCCACCAATCATGTATTGGGAACTTCAAAGGAGAGGAAATCCCTCACACGGTTTCCCATAAGAGGCTAAAAAGTTCAATAAAACCCTGAAACATACTATATACAACCCCAACAATAATATGGATTCCTGAAAAATAATCATGGTTTTCCAAAACATGCGAAATAAATGGAACATTCCACTATCAAATGATAGACCCTTAAAAAATGGGAAATATATGGCTACCTAAAACCTTGTGGGATAATCTTGAAATGATAAAAAATCCATGAAAATTTTAAATTCTAACCCACCAAACACAAGAACTCATATTGAATAAATATCCAAAAAAATAGATTGAAAATAAATAAAATAAATGAGAAGGTTCGAGTCAGGGTGTGAAAGATCAAAACCCCACAGAGGACATAAATATAGCTGAGACCCATTAGAGACCACTATAGTGAGATTAACATAAAGTCGGAGGTTATTTTGATCCCTCTAGTGGTCACCCAAGCCTAGTCCTCTAAAATGAATAATAATAAGGAGTGTAATTATTTGGCTAGCCTAGACACCAGGGATATCTAGTGTGACCTACCCCACTATAGTTAGATTCTCCTACATCCTCATCACATGAAATTGTATCATCTACATCATATGTCTTAGATCCCAAACTATATAATAAGTTGAAACAACACCTCAAGAAGATTCAAACTCTTAGAAAAATATACTACATTATGAAATAGTTGGCTTTTCTCCCAACCAATATATAGACCATCGATGTTATTCATCATTCAAAATAACTCAAAGTGACAATAGTTGAATCCCTCTAGATCCCACACGATTTCAGGACATATGTAGTTGTTGATGAAGTTTATCAAGTGGTGACTATGCCATCAATATTCCTAGTCACCATCTCATTAATTAAACAGAATCAAGAAGATGTCATATAGGGACACATCAGACACCTATATATTTTAGGGTGATATATTAATATCAACATCCAATGGAATTTATTTTCATCTATTCTTGGATCATCCTAAAATAGATCCATACCCTTATACTTTTGATATATATCATGGGATATTTATCTCCCACAAAGATGACCATTAAAGTTTAGGATAAGAGTGAGAAAAAACCTCTTAGGATGATCAACCAAAAATATTAGTTAGGGATCTGTCATTTAACACTGATTTCATGGTTCTCTTGTAATAGACTGCATGTAATTTCATACTTATATTCCTATATATCCACATCCATGTGGACATACCTTCAAAATTTCATCAGTTTTTGAAATATCCCATCAATGGAAATGAAGGCATAATACGTAGTGGTACCTTAAACATTAAAAGACCCTTTTATCCTCAGTGATAGTGAAAAAATAAATTCATCTTATGGATCTCCCTATAATCACTCAGGTGGTAGAGTTGAAAATATCTCATCCAATGGAATCATTCACCCCAAAAGTGAGAGAGATTCCATTATATTGTCCAAAGGATATAAAAATTTACACACATACACATATATGGAAGAATAAAAAGATGAATCCCTCAAAAACACCCCTACCAGGTTTGAGTAAGGCATCTCCACCACCATTTACAAGATTAAGAATGAAAATATGGGAATAAAAGAAGTCATGCAGACTATATTGATTTTTGAATCCATTCCCCTCAAGGATCAATAGACTAACAATGCATTTATAATGAAATATCGATACCTATTTTCTTGTAACTTTAATGATATTCTTAGACTGAAAGCAGTTGTGGATATATAAAATATCATCTTACCCAATGTCAATTATGGATTCAAGAAGGTATCCAAGAGGATTCACCCCTCTCTTGCTACTTATATTGAAGATAATGTTTATAAATTGACCAAATCCATTTTTTTGGAGAATTGAAATAACCCAAATGGATTGAAAACATCATCCCAATTAAAGAAGTGTATGATTAGAATCTTAATCAATTTTAGATACCATAATTGACATTTCAAAAAAGTTGAATTACCTTTTGCAAACACAAAAATATTAATCAATGAAACCGAGGCAATCTAATACCTATCCATTTTGAATTGGTACTCTGGTTGCAATCAGATAGAGATTTTCCTTAAGATGAGTAGGAAAATACCTTTAGATCACCTTAAAAGATCATCTTTGATTAGTTCATGATGTTTGGATTAATAAATTATGGTGCTACTTATGAAAATGTTATGTATTGTGTCATTAATCCCTTCTTGTAATGAATATCCAAATGTCATGTCCGTGACCTTGTGGTACAATCTTAATAGTTTTGTGATCACATCATGGAGCTTTAAACAATATTAGAAAAGTATTTATAGCATAATATTTAGATGAACACACCAAAATGCGAATTAGGGGTAACATCTATGAATTTCATTGGAATTTTGGTACTCCACTATGTAATTAAGGTCGACCCTGAAAAGGCCAGCATGATCTTGGTGATGTCACCCCCTCAGAATCTCAAAGTACTAATGGGGATCTATGGGAAGCTATTATAAATTTGGTGTTTCATATCCATCTTGGCTGAAAAATATCTCCCCTTATCCAATATAAAAAGGAAGTGAATATCCTACTAAAAGGATTTAGAAATCCAAGAAGCCTATGAGAGTCTTATGCAGTACCCGCTTCACCCACCAGTCCTGATACCACCAATGGAAGGTAATATAATAATCCTACATATTGGGACCTTGGAATGACCACTTGGCACTATGATTTCTTAAAAAATGATCTGGGGAATAAGAATAGTGTCTACCACCATAGACAAACAGTAATAGGTACTTATTTTTTGTAGTTTTATGTTAAAAAACATCCTCATAATCGCGTTTACAATGAAAATGTAGAGGGATTACATGAAACACCATGATGTACACTTTTTATCTCATATTTATTCTCTTAGGTAAATCATCGGTTTTCACATGCTGGATAGATATTAGGCTTGATGGGAAGTAATTATAAATTAGAATATAATCAAGTTTGGTCATAGAATTTAGGGAATGGGTCAGCCCTGGAATATTTCCATTGTGGTACATACGACCCCAAAAAGTAAACTAGTAGATATCGAGCTTCTAGATGAAGAGATTTTCTAATCCCATAACACTCCCCAAACATTGGGGATATATTTTGATAGAACCTCCTGAATTCCTATTAGAAATTGATTAGAAACCCCAAATTAAAATTGGTATTATTAGAGATTTTATGAGTTTTCCTAGACAAATCAATTTTTTACTACTCTTTTACACTATCTAAAGGATGAAAGAATAATGAATCTAAATACCAAGCCCCCATCATTGGCTTGGAGCTATCCCTACAACAATAAATAGCCAGCCTAAACACCAATACAGATTTAGATAAATTGAATATGTAGATCAATGATGAATTTTCAATAAAGAACAAAAAATTATCCCCTATCATTGGATAAATATGAGAATAAAATAATAATTCTTTTTTGAACCCACATAGTATCATTTTCCATGATCACATAATGTTTGTGCCAACATTTTGGCTATGGAACCCATAGTCTTGGATGCCCCCAACCTGGATGGATTGAAATTTTATATCACGCATTGATGTATTGTCTCATGATCACTATATGTGACATTGATGAAATCAAATATGTCAACACTACCCCATAATATGATGAACTTATTTCCACACCTCAATGGATGGAGCATATAATTAGTTATTCCTAAAATGTGATCCTCTGGGCAGATCAAGTTGGATGTGAGAATATCTAGTGTTGAGTAGTGAACATTACCCTATAGGATGGGACAAATGATAAAAAAGGAATCTACAAGAGGGGATTCAGCAAAATCCTACATAGATGAAAAAATTATTGAGAGATTCACTCTATCATGGATGAATCCCATACAAGCTAATACCACACTCATAATTCTAGGATCAACCTCCATCTAAATAAAAGGATAAGATTCTACTGGAAAACCATGATATAAGACTACATGGAATTGACATGGAAATGTCATGCACTCTAATATCATGAAAAATTCACCCATAAATCCTAAAAATTTACACATACAACATAATATTCAAATTATATTTTTCTATGGGGAATGGACGTTGTGAGGCCATATCCCCCATCACAGCTACACAATTTATGTACATCCTTAATGTTAATGATTTTTTTCCAAATGGGTTATGGAAATATCTCTTATGGAATTCACGATGAAGAATATTATCAACATCATGAATACCAATATTATGATCGAATTTAGAGTCTCTCACTTGATATTGATGGATTATGATGGCATATTCTTTTATATGGAGTTTAATAAATAATACCAAGAGTACAAAATCAAGTCTAATCCCACATTTTGATATCATATAATAGAAAATGGGAAACAATAGGCCAATAATATGACCCTATCAAGCATACTCCATATGATGGTGAGTTGGGACAAGAAGTACTAGATAGAAATGATCCTCCATTCTCTATGGGCCTACCGTACCACCTTGCATAATTCTACACAAATAACTCTATATTCACTAGTGTACCGAACTAAGGTAGTGTTACCCATAAAAACCTAATTTACCTCACTTTGAATGGATATATATGGAAAACTATTTGATGATGAGAAATTTAAAAACAGATATGATGAATTTTAGTGGATGGATTATAAGAGGTTTCATACATTTCACAAACATGAAGTATATCAAAATAACATAACACAATCTATCTATATAATGAATTACTTATTTTAGTTAATTCACGGAGAAGTGGTATAGTATCTTAGAACCCCAATGATACTATAAAAAATCCATCCTAAGATGGAACCAAAACTGGAAGGGAAAACTATTATACATACATTCTATCACAACATAACATACTCACTAGCCACGACCTATGTGGAATGTGACACAACCACTGATAATGTGATATTTTTTAATAAATACTTTTTCTAGATGCTATTAAGAATTATATTCATCCTAGTTTTCTAATGTTAAACTTCACAATTATTTCTGGAAGAATCAATTTCAAAATATACATAACAAGTCCCAACCACATGACATTAACCTATATAGAACATTTTTTGACTACATGACGTTAAAATATAAAGAATATATCTGGACCAAAAGATTTTAAAATATATGAATCACATCATTACTACATGACATTAAACAATAGGGTAGATATACCCACCACTTGACATTGAACATCATGGGAAGAAGCATCTTACTAATTTTTCATAAAAAATTAAATAGATCAGTAAAAAATTAAAATGATGATCCCATATCCGTATGTGTGGGTCAAATCTATATAGATAATTCACAATAAAAAGAACTACGTATTTCATGACTCTAGCTATCAAAATATACTGAGTGATGCATGAATCTCTAATCCAAGGCCCATCCACAATATTTTCATCCTCATCACACTACATAAGACAATGTTACAATGTTCATGATATCTTTTCAACATCTAGAGTTCTACACCCATACAACAAGATGTTAAACTGCCTGATATATGTGCTATACATAAAACATAATTGAATGGTTTCCAAGAACTATGTGTGATAGGGTTAATTTTATTTTAGGATATATTTTGATTCCTAAAACATCATTATTAGTTCCATAATCAATATTCCTCTTAGTTCATGTAGATATACCTTTTTCCTCACTACATGAGTTTAAAATTCACTACTGATGTCCTCGCCACATGATTCTAAACTACATGGTTTCTCAATTACTACACACATGCTTGATTCTCATTCCAATGTGATTTTTAGGGATACCTAGAAACAATATCATGGTCCAGCCTACAAAAATACCAAAATTTAAAATCCATTATATAGTATCCTCAATTTCATGAGGATCATTTACCATTCCTGATTTCACACACTGAGAATTGTTAAAATGGCCATTGGAATATTTATTGGGGCTTTCTGAATGATCGAGGAATATCATTTGGATATATGAATATCATGGTATGGAATCCAAGACCTTAAAAGGCACAGAATGAGTCCTAGTCACATGAAATTAAATTGGATGGTTTTTAATGAACTATTGATAACTCGATTCCTATCATCACATGATATGCAGCGGAATCTAAATCTAAAATCCCTAGTCTAGCTACAACCATCAATTGGAATAATTCCCATATATGTAGGGGTCAAAAATAAGTATGATGTTTTCCATTCAATAACAAAATCCTGATTGATTAATATCATTATATGATACATAGTGATACCATGTTCTATAACCCCATGTCTTGCTATAACAATCAATGAGAATAATACCCCCCTCTATGTATGGGTCGACTGAAATTGAAAGTTTACCATTCATGAACTATGTGTGTCTTGATTATTGTCATCAAAACATACATAGTGATTCCCCGATATTTAATCATGGGTCCAGTAATGACGATCAACCTAAAAATTCCGTCCTCCCAACATATATTTTAGACCTTTATAGGGATATTGTATTCAATAAATATATACGACTTCATTCCTACCAACACAAGATAGATAGGGATACCCAAATCATTGATATTGAGTTCCCCAAAAATATTTAAAATGATAAAAAATTAACCCTACACTACATATGGTTAGTGCCTATGAAACATTCCATAAAATACATGATGTCATAAAACATAACCAACTACTAAGTAGTCCTTTTATTATCCACCTGAATGTTTCTCATGAGAGCGTAAGAAACCAAAAATTCTAGTCTATATAACATGGTGGGGGAAAAAATCAATATTAACATCATTTCCATATGATGATAAACTAAACGAATAATTTTTTTATAACATGACATTAAAATTCATGGAAACTATTCTGGTCACAAGACATTAAAACATCATAGAAACAATTTCCCCACTACATGTCATTAAATTATACTGTCTATATCCCATCAGAACGCCTTAACAAAGAATCATAAGAGCATAAAATATGATAACCGTATTATGGTGTGATATTTCCATCCTTTAATCCCCTCATCCTATAAATCACACATCGTGCCTTGAGCACAATCAGCTACTGTAAACATTTCACGGACCTTGGAAAGTAACTGAGATCTCTATGATTGACCTCACTAGTAATGAATATATAATAAAACCTATAAACCATAGAAATCATGGAAGTATAATAATATATTTCTAACCTTGCGATCCTTATATTTCTAAATAGGAAGTCAACTGCATACTATGTTATGTGAAATCCTTGATATGATGGTCCCTTATCATAACTCCAAACATTGGAATCTCAATCCATGATTTACAATATTTTTATCTCCCTCTCAGATTGATATTTTAGTACTCTTGACCATATGTGCTTAATTAAGAAATTTTTTAACATTCACCTTATACTATGTCAATATGTACTATGACATTATACTATATTCACATTGATCAAAGGAATATGAACCTAAAATTTTAAGCTTTGATGGTCAAAATTGAAATACCAAAAGATACTAGTGAAAGATACAAAAATCCATTAAAGTTAAATACCCAAAAGGGCATCTTGATTAATAGTCAAGTCTCCAATCACTAAACTCGTCATCTCCAGAGCATAGGAAAAAATTAGAGAGTAAATAAATAAGGCCTATTGATCACTGTGACAACATTATGGGCCTTGAGAAAGATGTGACATGAACACTAAAAACCCTAGTCTATGAAAAAGTTATAGTAATGATCTCTCACATCTCATCACCATGAAAACCAGATGACTTGGTAGTGACACAAATATTAGGCTTCTTAAACCAATATTGAATATTACATTTTCAAGAATTACACATCATGAATTTATTTTTTTGGGTCACCAAAAACATTTCCTAAACCTTGTAAATGAATAGATATCTCCTTATTTTTTCTTTGATATTGATGTAGAAGGGATTAAACCTAAATCTAGTGAAAAATTGGTCCTATATGAAGGAATATTTGATTCATGTGAGCATGATGTCACCATGGTAAGAATCAACACTTGAGGATTTTTTGGTCAATCCTCGACATGATTGTGTCTTTCCATCTTCATGACTTGAGCTCACTGAACCATGATTTACATTCACCATTACCAAACTATTAAAGCATATTTTACATCCCCATGATCAATTCACTCTATATTCTACCCCTTATCAAAGAATAAATGTGAATCTCAATTCTTATATCCTATGATTTCCCACACCACAAGACTCGCAACCACATGGTGTAGGTCCTAAGACTCCTGATATAAAAGAAAAATTACCCAAGGGCATCAGAACCCTTCATAGATTGTCATTTTAAAAATACCCCACATCGTTGACTAGACATTTGAGTCTCGAAAAATCATTCATAGACCTCAAAATGGAGTGGGGGTCAAATATACTTAACCATGAATGTAATATTGATGGGCTCATGGATAAGGGAAATAACCTTAAAATTACTGGCATCTCCTCCTTATAAGAAAGGAAATGTAATTATTGTGAAATAAATGAAATCATTATCGAAATTTGAAACCTTGGGTGTTTTTGGAAACCACTTATATGTATTCTTCATTCCATAATTCGACTATCCAGTGTATAGAAAAATTATTTACACAAATGATACTCATAATATCTCATTAGATTCATCATCGCTGATATTTTTTGACAACTACCAATGAAACCGGAAAAATTATTCCCTGGCCCATAGAAAATGGTTGGGAAACCACTGTTTAATGATGATATTGAGGCATATGGGCTTTGATCTACCAGCGTGTGGAATCTCATAAATGCATGAAAGGACTTTTAAACCTCAAGAGACATAGAAAAACAATGTATGAAGTCAAGATCATAATAAGTTTTGGGTCATCCATAGCTTATCTAACCCATTCCATATTAATCAACCTTGTCCAAAAATCAAGACAATAAACTACATAGTATTTGAAGTCCTATAAAAAATACTTTAAACTCCACAATATTGGATGTCCAAATAGAAATACTTTAAACTAAATGGATCCTAAACTCCTGATCTAAAAGAACATAAACTACAAAAATTGATGTTTTGAGATAAAAGACCATAAAATATAGAAATAAAAGTTCTAATATAAAAGACCTTAAAATAATGAAATAGAAGGTCTGATCTATATTATCTTAAAATATATAAATAGAAAGTTTGATCCCAAATAAATTAAAATATAGAAATAAATGGTCTAAGATAAATGAAATTAAACTATAGAAATATAATGTTTTATCTAGAATACCATAAACTATAGCACTACAATGATTTAGTTTAGAACATTGGAAAAAAGAAAGGAAAACCATTACGACATTAACTAATAAGAGTGTTCATGAGAAAAATCTAATTCCCAGATTGAAAATACATGCCCTATATTATTCATATGAAATTATTAGGGCCATATAAAGATTCAATTCTTGTGATTTCAATCACATTATCTTATAAAAATAATTCCATTATTAATAAGTCCACTAACAAATGCAATATATAAAGGATTCATCATATGAGATATATATTTTTAAAAAATATCCCTTTAATGAATAAGTTAATCTGAAGATAGCTGGATTAGATGAATCAATGAGGAATCTCAAGTTGGGTTGATGTCATGAACATTCCTTAAAGAAAATATATTATTATTTGAATATTTGGAGTCAAGAATTCATGATTAATTGATATTATTGAATGGATGTGCATCATTGAGGATTCAGGAAACATTAGACAAACTAAATATCTTCTATATCATGAATAAATGAATGTTAAACAATGAAATTGAATGTTAAAAATATCTATTAATTTTTACCATGTAGAATAAATAATCTACAAATACCGGAGTCCCTCCCATGAATATACATGTGCACAAAATGTCAAAAAAATGACAGTCCCACCCCAGCATATGATTAGAGGATTACTTGAGATCGACATACATTATCACTAGGTATGTAATGGATAAGAACAATTGATCAAAATATTCTATTTCTTCCTCTTAAACCTCCTGTAACACCTCAATCCTGGTAAGGAAATCATGTCTAGCCTTCTCTTCTATGTCTATGATCCATGGTTTCCCTAGTATATTTTTCTCCCACATTTGGAGTGCATGATACAATTAGGATAAATTTTATTGAAGATGAGAAATTTTAGAATGGAGATAGTTAATTACAACTTTACCATCACTATCCTTGTTCTGGTGAGTGGACGCCTCTATCAAACACATGGAATATTCTTTTAAGGAATAATCATATGTTTCCTTTATAGAAGCAGGATCCTTAGTTTCAACCACCCTTCATTATAGGGACATATTTTCATCAATAAATGTGATAAAATAATTCTCTTGAGAAAAATGGGTGGTAAAATCAAATATAACATAACAAGGGGTGGTAATAATGAATCTATGGTGACCCAGATGGTTCTTCATCCCCTTTAAAGGGGGATCTAAAATAAAATTCCAAATCACCCTCTGTACCTACTGCTGCATTAACATGTAATGTGATGGAGACATAGGTCCTTGACCTAATCTCATTTATGGGAATATGATCATATTGTGGGACTATATATCTATGTTAGGGATTCATGATCACCAACTTCAATGAACTTATTTGGGAGTAGGTATCTACTTTTTTGAGTTAGTTGTATAAATCCCCAGTGATGTAGAGACATAAACCATCATGCTCAGAGGAAAAGTCACAACAAAAAGGGATATAAATGTTTTTTTAGTAATAGGATAAATGAAATGATATCACTAGATAATAAATAGATATGACTGATTTTAGATGAAATCATTTTCCATTTTTATAACTTGAAATACATGTTTCCCTATCCTCATAGTCTTTCAGGGATGGAACAACCACTTGAATTGAGCATCTTGGTGGATCCAATCGTTCTCCCTCTTAAAAAGTCATATTATCTCCATCCTTGGGAGATCCAAGAAGAGAATATGTATTAAGTGACAATATAGAAATTTAACCATGAGTCTAGTTTCCAAAAAAGTATTTAAGTTTTCTAAAACATGCCACCATCAATGCTAATTCACATGAATAATAGTTATCTGTATAACTCTTTTACAAACCTACATTCCCAAATAATTGAACAAATGGTATGACCATTGGATCATCTATAGTAGGAATCAACCCTAACAAGGCCAAGACATTATCCTTCTCTTAATCTATATTGGACGATTTGAACAATAAATGATTTTTTATAGTAAAAATATGATCACTTACATCCTTTGGGGAGGATATGTGCTATTACAAGAGGGCTCGGTAGGGTCCTCTAATTTTTTTTAAAAATAAGATGTATTAATTAAATAGAAAAAAAACTAAAAATATTGAAATTTCACATTTATGCGAGGCATGTGTGTGATATGGCTCTAATAGTTTAGAATTGTTCATTTTAGAATTCTCCTTTGGGATAGGATCATCAGAAGGTATTGATACTTAGAGAATAATGGAAGGTCAATTCGAAGGTACTGATGCCTAGGGAACCTCTATAGGAATTGAAATCTCTACCCTCATTAAATCTAGTTTACCCAAGGACCCATCTCCATTGATCCCTTGGTCACTACTATATTCTACTTCAATAGTCATACCCCGAGGTAAATATATTGGGGAAAACATGAGTGGAAATTCTTTTTCAGCTTTCTTCTTATTCAATAAATGATAAGTATGTTAGTAATGATGTAACAACAATAAATCCCTTTGATAATATCAACAATGCTAGCCTTATGACTGAATTGAATTTAGGATAGAATTGTTCTTTCACTACACCCTCCACCATACCTCGATGAACCATATGTTGAACAAAATGAAAATAATTGAATTCTTTTTTACACATTATATCATCATATTAGGGTCATTGTGGAATTGATTGACCTCTATAGGTCAATATTTGAACGAAATTTCTAGTAGTGTGTAAAGTGAGAAAATCATTTTAATATTAATTTTTCATGGTATAGTATTCCTAAAATAATATCAGGACAAACCAATCATAGTGATGTGAGGAGGGAGATCCATCTTTTCCTAGGTATTTTACCTTTTCAACATCATCCAAAACGTATGTTCTAATATTGGATTATTCTAGATTGAATATATACTGGGGTAGGACATCTCAACTAAAAAAACATGGACTGACTACTAAACCTGGAATGTGCATAAGATTTTATAGATTACTCCCGTCAAAGGGGGAAGAACGAACTCCATCATGAAGAGACAACTTATAGGTAAGTCCCCCAGGTCTAGCCCCAAAATTATAAAACATTCTACCAGTGGGAATTGCACCATTATATTTAAAGAATAAGTGATTATAATGGCTGATGAGGTCCTTAACAATCCAATCCTTTAGTGTATCATGCATTAACCAACTAATACACTATTAAAATGGTTTAAATCCAATTCTAGATACGCTTTGTATGTTCAAGATATCATTAGATTCTAGATAAGTTTCGTCCAACACCTTGGAAATTTAATGGGATTGGGAATCTATGAGGGTGTTTTCCCCTTTAAATATGGAATAAGAGGTGAAACAATTTAGAAAAAACAAGGATGGATATACCAATATTATTACCTTATACAAAAAAGTTTTCCATAATTAATATGGAGACCCCAAATTCACCTTTTTACATGATCAGGAATATATACCTACTCAGGTACATTGGATTAAAACCGACTAGCTAAATGGTTTGGTCAACAAAGGGGGTAACCTCCCATCCAAATCATTTAAACCCCCTTCTTCAACATGGTCTAACAATCACCCTCAAAACTATATGTGTAATTAGAATGATAATCTATTGTATTTTCAGATTATATCTGAGCATGGGATTTTAATATGAACCATTTCTCCAATATTATGAATAGGATATCATCCCTGAGATGTAGATACTTATTATATGAATTTTCTGAGAGTCTCATCAAATCCCAAGAAAGAGGAGGGGTCATCTCTACATTATCCAAAGAGTATTTTTGGGAAAATCACATCATACATCAATACTAATATGTTTGTTCCATAGATCATCTCAACATCCCAAATATTAATACCCACCTCACCATGAATAAGGTTCAGTGATTTCATGTATTTGCTTAAGTGAATAATAAATTTTAACATCAATACTATATTATAATATGATAATGTATTTGATATGTAGAAAACATCATAAATACCTATCATCTTTATTTCTATATAAAATTCAAAAGCAATATTCCAAAGTCAGAAGGCCCATCTCTAATTAATTCTAAATCATACCCCTGATCGAAGGTCCCAATTATGAAACCACCTAAACCATCTGCTAGTGAAAAAACAACTCAATTTGATGTTACTTATAGATTTCAGAATCATGTTATGAATATTTTAGGTAAACATATATGGGAATTAACAACATTAAATTCCTTTCCATGTGTTGTTCCACATAAATGAAGTGGCCCACATGTGATTTAATATCTTGAAATTTGTTTGTGTTTTTTAGTACCCAAGAAGGATGTATGGTTGTTGAATTTCGAGAAGGGATGAGATATTCAATTGTATGACCAATCATGGGAAGGGGAATAAAATTCGAAAGGGGATATTTTATAAGGATCACTCTTATTAGGGTTATGAGACTTATCTATGAAAAAATAAGTCCATGGAGTTAGTTGGAATCAACACTTGTTATGATGGAATTCCGATGGGCAATAATTTTACTAGACCCTGTTCTTGAAGACATATGAGTGTTTTAATTAATTTTGATAAATTAAATAAGTATAAGTCATATAATGTAGACACATCTATCATAAGATATGAATAACTCTAGAAAAATCAAAAGCTTCACAAGAGCCCAAAAGGGATTCATGATCAGATAACATGGTACACATATAATGAATTTCATGACTCATAGAGATATTTAATAACCCTCAAGACACCTCAATAATGATTGGTTAGTCATAAGACTAATGATATTGTGAAATAAAAATGGCCACAAAAACTAAATTAATCCCATGTGATTTGGTAACCAAGCCAGCAGATCATCAGAAATCTATAACACAACCATATGGATATGGTTCAAGAAATTTCCAAAGACATATCCATGGTAGATTTGAAAAATTGTTTAGAAAAATATCGTATCATGAATTGATTTCAGGAAATTGTTCTCACTAATATTTCTTGAAAAACAAGTGTTATAAACATCCCCTATGGATTGGTCCTGCAAATAGAGTCATGCGAATGGGATCTTACGACATGGTCTTGCGAAGGGGTCAGATGAAGAAAGCTGATAAGAAGAGCTCTAGAGATTTGGAGTAACTAGTGAATGAGATCCCCTCTATTCACCTATTTATATGATAGTCCATGAAAAATAGTAATATTGAAAAACAAACATTTCCCCATTCACCAATTAGTAGCACCCAAAAAACTAATGTGATTATTTGCTTTCCTCAGAACTGATCCCTTTTCCCAAAAATATCACTACTAGGGGGGATTTGTTTTTGAAATCTAAATGAGAATAATAAAATAATAATTGGATGAAATAATTTATCCAGGGGAATTATATTTTCTAAAATCAAATGTAATAAAATGTGCTAAAAACATGCAGATCCTATAAAATTTACAAGGAAATATGATTTCATGATCATAAAAAGGTCATGAGAACAGATCATGTACAATAAATAACCTACAAATCATCCCCTATGTCCACTTTTGAAATAATCCTTTTTCTTGATAAGGAACCAAAATAATCAGTGTTGATGATCAAAGACTTCAAGATGAGTTCCTCAGAGTCACACGACTTGCCTATTCTTAGGTGTCTAATAATCATCCAAAAATTCATTAAAATAGATGATGAAAATATAAAAAATATAGAGACCATGTGTGTTCATTTATATTAACATGATGTGATCATATAGTTTACAAGAGAGTGTGATTTCATTGGAGACACGACCAATATTTAATGAAATAGCCTTATGGAATGTCACCTTCATCTTGTTATGGGCCTATGACATGTCTATTGAATTCTGTACTTCCCCATCAACTCCATAGTCATATATATGGGGTTTCCAAAAAAATTATCATTCATAATCACAAGAGCCTTTATTAGTCACACAATGTATCAAATATGTGGATATATATTATCTCTTACAATACTAATATGACTTTATATGATCCCCATAATTTGTAAAATATATCCTGAAAAAAAGTGAAATGATGATAGTTTATTATAAGGGGAACATACATTGATTTACTTAAGAATGGAATTATATTACATGTGTGATCACTGTTGACCTCAAAAATTACCCCTATTAAATCAATAAAGATCATAGATGGCCCCCTTGTAAATAAACCTTTATGAAATGATTAACCCCAGATGAGTAATCTTTTTTCACACAAAATACTTTCTATAGTGATTATGAACTCATGAAGACTCTTATAAATAGCGGCCTATCATTTTAAAATTCACTTGGAATATACACAATGTCAGGTTAAATCTATTTTTTCAAAATCAATATAATAAATGGGGTTCTGGTGAGACATTATTGATATCACTAAAAACCATTCCCCCACCTTAGATGACCAACTCCAGGATCTCAAGAAGTGAGTGGTACAAAAATCTATCCAATGACTCCAAATAATATTTGTGTGATACAAACCATGAAAGGAAGTCTACAACCTAGGTAGTGAGGCCTATAAATCCCTACTCATCAACATAATAATTTAATCCATGATAATTAACACATGGGAGAATAAAATACAGCTTCTCAATGTGATTGTTAATGTTCTCACAAGGATCTTAGGCCATGTAAATTATAGGAAATAACATATATTATCATGAAAATTACATAATAACTCTACAATATTACTCTATATATCCTACGATGGACTTCGACAGTTTCATCTAGATAATGAAATGGTGTTCCCACATGTTGATTGGGTCACATAAAACCTTAAATAATATTACTCTATACAAACTTGAGGAAAACATTAAACAAGTCTAGCATAAAAGATTGGAAAATGAAGGAGACTTCTTTGAAGATAGATTATTTGATCTTCTAGTGATTCATATGACTCATTAATATCATTTGGTAGTATCAAGACATGTATTTGAAGTCATAATTCATCCCTTTTATGATATTTTGACCATGAAATTACCCTTTGAATTTAAATGCATGTCACATGACAACCTCCCGGTCTGAAACACAAAATTTATAGTCCACTGGTCTTGTAAGCGAAATAATGTGACACCCTATATACATGTCACCTATATTATGTGGTGACACCAGGATATGTTAGCTAGGAATCATGATGAAACCAAGATAGAGTATCCCATATCATGTGATTTAATCTGGAAAAATCAACCTTTATCATGTAAAACCATCTAAAGTAGTCAACCATGATCATACCACATCCACTGGACATGTAATACACGATCATGTGATGCCATCTAGATATACCATCCCCGATTATGTGATTTCCACAAGGAAAGTCACCTAGGTCATTTGGTACTCCCCAAACATGATAGACCTGAACATGTGATGTCCCCAGGACATGTGAGCTATGTTCAAGTGATACCATCTAGACATTATATCCCTGATCTTGTGATGTCCTCTAAACATATTGTCCATGTAATGCGGAACCCTTTAGACATGTCATCCATGATCATGTGATGTCATATAGACAAGTCAACTAAATATTTGATTTTTCTTGGACATGTAATATTAGAAATAATGACATGTCAAGATGTCGTTAGACATATCATCAATGAATTCGAAATATTCCAAGAAAAAATTCAGAAAATTTCACTATGAAAACAAGGCCATGTCAGATAGACATATCAAGACAAGATAAACCTACCCATGGTGCATATTAGGACAACCTCATGTTGTATGAAATGATTAAAAAACCATAATGAATATGATTCGTGTTATGAAACATGATACATAGGACACATTCCTAATGCCCGATCTCCAAACTCTCTCCACCATGAGATGTAAAATCATACATCAAAATGGGAATCATCAGTATATAGACCACAAAAATTTGAAATAATTGAAGTATATTTCCTAATATTACTTTGATATGTAGGATGCCTTATTAACACTTTAGATAAAATGGGAATCCATCTCAATATAAGTCCCTCTATATCTTTGACATTCCAACCACTGAGACCCAATCTATCCCATTTTCTAATTATTATTCATCATACACTAGTGTATTGAGAGGAAAACCTCAGTGTATAAGCTCTAATAAAATGAAATATGAAAAATCTAATTTATGACATAACCATGATACCATGGACAAGTTCCTATGTCATGAGCGACATATCTAAAATCTATTGAACTACCAATCTGCATAAGTCCCACATCCCTATGTAGTAAGACTGATTACATTTTATCCATAATTTCTCACATCAATCATATCCCAAGTGGGATATGTGATTTGAATTGATCATATAATTTTCATAATTAATATTCACAATCCTATGAAACATCTTTATTTATGAACCTGATCAGAGGAATGATATGACTACACCCACACAGGGGCATCCACCTTGGGGAATGTGCTATGGGTAGGATCAAAATATCATGACTCTGATTCCACCCACAAATAGGATATGTGGGATTCCTCCCTTAGTGTGTATCTCAATACCTAGTCTCTATAAGCCCCATATTGGTCACTTTTTCAGGAAGATAAACAACAAAAATTTTCAAAATTATGTGGGTATTTATTCCTATTATAAACATGATTTACAGGACACCTCAAAACAGCTTAATTCCATCCTAAGAATATTAAACAACTCACTTCATTGTAGTAAATTATATAGATCTAGGTTATGTGGATTCAAAATATTAGTATATACCCATTAATGGTAAATTGATTAATAAACAAGGATAAATAAATATAAACTCATTAATATGTCTTCATTTACACATGGAATGATTTAATACCTGATCATTTTATTAGGGTAACCAATACAGAGTTATAATTCAAAAAAGACTAAGGATCATATATAAATTCAACAAGTGAGTATCGTATTAATTAACAATCCAAACCAAAGAGTGTGATGAGACCGACCCCCACCCCCTCAACCAATTTGATTTCCTATACGTCGATGTGCCTAAAAACCCAAATGATAACCTATCTATGGAAAGTAGATATGTTCCCAATTATGGATGTTGGAACCATTGTGAGATTCTGTTTAAGAAAAAATTTGGTATACCTTTTTAGATGAATTGTACAGCGTATTCATCCCCCCATAAAGAAGCATCGAGTGAAATACAGTTTCAAATATCTCATAAAAAATACATAATAATATTTATTTTGGAAAATTGAAATAATGGAATAGGAAGTATAAATTTCTATTTATAATTATTTTATTTCCATAGTAAAATATCCCAAAATAATATTTTAAAAAATAGTCATATGCAAGAAAATGATTTTGTAATGGAAACATTAATAGTTTATTTTTGAATGAATGTCATATACATAGAGTTGGAATCCTCATGTATTTTCTTTAAAATCATGAATAATAGAATTTTGTAATAATTTATTTTATTAAGACCATTTTTAATGTTTATTTTTCCTTTCACCAGGGTATAATCAATTACTAAATAAATTTATTTCTTTTCTAACAATTTTACAATATATAGATCATATATCCAAAATGAAATCGATATGTTTAATATTTTAAATTTTTAAATTAATAAATCACATCATAAAAAATAATCATGGAATAATTGTTCTTTTATTCATAATTTTTAATTTTAAAACCAATCATAATAAATCATTATTAAAAAATGATATATGTTACTACCAAGGATACCATGGGTATTATTTATTCTTGAGTAACATTTCCATTTTTCAATGATATTTTTTGTAAATAAATTCTGACATATTTTAAGCATCCATAATGATCCTTATATCATAAATAAGATATATTGTTTCATTATGATTACTTATATATATCTTCCCTAAAATTTGGTGATGAAAAACGAATCACATCACTTTGTGGAGGCCGTAGTCTGCACAAAATCATTAATAAAATTGTCATTTTTCATAGAATTGGTAGTTTAGAAGGTATATGGAATATTTTATATTAAGAATTATAAATATTAAATTAATATCATATATATAAAACAAATAAATTATTACATCCATCCATAATAGTAGGCGATGGAAAACATATTACACCAATACACGAGTTGGTAGTCCATCGAACACATGAATGCTGGTTTCATTGCCCATATGATGAATGATGATATAGACATGGGTGGTGTTCTTAAAATAATAAAATAAAAATATTTAATATATTCATTTGATACAATTTTATCATGGTTGAACATGATTTGAAGGAAGTTTAACAAAAAATAAAACAAAACAATCAGTTGAGAACTAGATATATTATTCAGACATCCTCATAAGGTTTACACCAAAAAAAATCCCTTTAATGGTTTTATGATAAATCAAATGTTTCTAGGATTATGGTGGGGTTTTAGTGATGTTATTATTCTATTTATTATATATAAAATAAATATAATGTTTGAAAAAATGGTAAAAAAGGATCCCTTTTATAAGAGAGGAGAGGGGAACACTTGGAATTTCAAAAAATATTAAATTAATATAAATTGACTTCCTAGTTAAAATGGGTCCAAATTGATAATTTTAGATGATAATAAGATGATGAGTTTAAATAATCACATACCAAAAAATATTTACTTGTTTAGGTTGTGATGTTAACCTTATCTTTTTATTTTAATCCATAATAACGCTTTCCACACTAACCTCTATGAAAATTTTATTTACACTTTGGGGGTGAAAATTGTAACTACAGATAGAAAAATAGTTTTTAAATAGACCATGGTTGTTATTTTAAACCATATCATATTCAGTTGGAAAATTATATTATTTATAGATATTTTATATCTTTTAAAAATATAGTCTATTTATAAAAATATCATTAATTTCAATTTATTAATATACATTAAAGTTGAATTTTATTATATGAATAAAACAAAATATTTATAATATAAAAAATATAAAATTCCATAATATGTTATATTTATCCTAAAAATTTATTGATAATGTTTCAAATTATATTATTTTTAATATTTTTTTACTATTTTTTATTTTTTTATTGAATAATTACTACATCAATGTTGTTTAATCTTTGATTGTAATTTTATCATCACTTCAAAATAAAATTAAATTTACATTGAAATTAATTTATTATTTCAAATTACTACTTATAAATAAACATATCCTATATTTTTCCATATTATAGATATATTAGATTTATTAAAATCAAGAGTGTGAGATTTCAGACTTCATAATCACTTAAATATTATAATGGTAAAATTCATCTCCATATTACATCATAAATTCATATATTTTAATTTTCTATGATTATAAAAGATTTATACACATCTTGTTGTCAAAATATTTTTCAACCTATATCGTCTGATTTACATTTATAGAAGAGATATAAATTTTTAAAGTTATTATTCACAATACAAAAAATAATATATAATTACAAATTAAATTTGTGCCCAATTATTGAAAATATAGAATAAATTCATTTAAATTCAAAACATATAAGTCGAATAATTTAATTGAAAATTAGACCAGTAACACATGATAAAATGAATTTTTTCTTCAAAATTCCATTTTTAAATTAAAAAATGTTTCCATAATATATTCAAATATAAAATTAATTCCAAAAATTATAATGGGGATATGTTTAATGAAAATTATCAAAAGAAATTTAAGCAGAAATAAAAAACTAATTTTTATTTGTAAATAAATTAATGTAAAATACTTTTTTCAATAAACATTATTGTTTTCCATATTAATTTAATAATTAGAAATTTCAGAAAATTATCAAAAACTGATTCTAAAATAATATTAGAATAATTATTTTAAAAATTAATTAAATTTTATAAAATAATTTTTTTAATTTTTAGATAAATTAATTAAAATATTTTCTCACCAAAAATCAAAATCCATTATTGAAAAATCCTAATTTTAATAAAAACGGATTTACTAAAAGATGAGTTATTACTTCCTAATAATTAATCAATATATTTCAATATATTTAGAAATTTATGTGTATATATACATATGTATTTAATAAATCATTTTATCACATATAGACACACCAATTCAATGGATAAAAAATTATATTCATATTTAAATAATTATATTTACATTCTCATTTCAGATCTGGGTTGCATATTATATACATAATTTTACATAGTATTTCTTTTAAAATATCACAATATTACATTGTCCCTTAAACACATGAAATAAATATACTCAATTTGAAAATAATCTCAATAATCCAATGTTTTCCATATAAAAATACATTTTTTTTGAATTCCCACATTTTAAAAATGGTTATTGGAACCTCTTGAAAAAAGGGAACATAAAATAAAAAGGATATTCAGAATAATACAAAATTGGGTATCCAAATTTAAATTTTTTAGAATTGAAAATATCAACAGGGAAGAAAATAATAATGTCCAAATAATGATGGAGATTGACATAGATTATTGACCATAATAAAGGAAATAATCTCAAGAAACATAACAAACACACAAACATAAACAAAAGGGTATTGAAATAGACCATCGACAAATTATAAATGAAGAAAATATGATAATTTTTTTCTTTAATTTCCTTTTCCTAGAATTGATGAACTTCCTTAAAAACTACACTACTAACAAAAAAAATAAACTTACATGGAAATTATAATTTTAGGCATTAATTAATTTATTACAAAATATCATATTTTTTCCGTAATGATGTGTATTCAAGATGAATGTTTTATGCCTAAAGCATTAGAACCAACTTACACCAGACCATATACTTAAAAAAATGGGGATACAGATATACCTGTAATATTTTCAAATTATAGAAAAACATAATTTTTAGGATAATGTATGATAATTCCCAAAATGAATAAACCTTTGTGTGTAAAAATAATATTTTAATCTACAAAATTCAAAAATAATATAAATATTTCAAAATAAATCACTTTGTTTATAACTATAACTAAAATTAGTCAATATATGTCATACAACATTCTTCCCAGAATTATTTAATATTTATCTCTATGTTATATAAATCATTATTAAAGTCGCAATCCCAATGTTTATATTTCATAATAATATAATCTCCCAAATATGTTAATTATTTACATAAATAAAATGTTTCACCATAAATTCAAATTAAAATCATATATTACCTCAATATAAAATAAATAAATGTGTCCATAAATAGAATCCTATAAGATTTTATTTACCTTAATCATATAATATTCCAAAAAATATATTTATGTTCTTTTGAAAACCACTTAAGAAACATTTCACTTTTTAGTCCCATGGTTATATATACAACAAGACTTATTTTCAAAAAATATAGCCTATCTTTAATTATAATTTCATACTAACTAGGAAATAAAATAGACTATTGGTTGGTGTTTTTGCATTTTTAAACATTGGTTATGGGTTCAAGCCCAATGGGATTGCTAGGTGTGACTTGTTGTCATTTTTAATAAAACAATATTATTAATATGATGATAAAATTATAAAACATTTTATAAAAATTCTCAAAAAATATCATTAATCAATAAATTATACATTAACCACAATGATTTTCTATAATTCTCATTTTTCCAAAAAAATAAAATAATCATGATTGACAATCATCCTGATGATATAAAGTCAAATTTTTATTCATAGCTTTATCATTTTTCCACCAAAAAGTGTCTAAAAAATATCACCCATTTAACTAATAGAATTTTCCAACGGATTTATTTCATCATATATATTTTCCTAAATATTGAACACAAAGTCGACTATACAATGTTTCATTATTCTCAAAATAATTTAAATGTATCTGAATATCATTTAAAAGAAATTATTTTTCAAATTTTTAAAAATATTTACCATTATTTATGTTCTTATAGAGTTATAGTTCCATAAAAATCTTCAATATCAAATCCATCATGATTCATTATTAGTCATAATATATAATTCATACCTTAACTGTAGACATTGGATTCTTTCTTTATGTTGTTGATACCCCCATTTTCTTCCAACATGATATCTGTTTCTCTATAAAATAAGTGGTCATCACTTTGGTGTTATGTCCACATCCAAATTATATGGATGAGTTTCGATTTTAAAACAAAATAATATACATATAACAATCCATTGATATTTTAATGAAATGAAAATGTGATTGATATATCAAATAGATTCATCCTTGTTTTTAGATGTTCATAAAGCATTCAAAATAACTTGGGAAATATTTCTCAATATTAGTGATGAATAAATAATCTTTAAGGGAAATTATGGTTTTGTGAGATCCTTTTACTCTCATATATATAAATTATATTTAATATTTATTTAGTAAAATATGTATATTGTTACATGAATTATATCATGTTAAAATGATAGTGGTCATTGTGAGAATAATACAAGATGAAATTCCATATTACATTAACTTTAAAATACTAAAAAATAAATATATTAAAATCATAATTATATACTATTTTTATTTGAATTGTTATATCATACCATTAAAATTACATACCCATAAAATCTAACAAAATTATTCTAAAGGAAACCTTGACATTAAACATAAGTGTTACTTGTACTTTAACTTTACAAAATTTCTCCAAATAACACCCTAATCACAACCAAATTCCATCATATAAAATGTTAGAAGTGTATTTAGGACATTGATCTTATGACCAATATTGAAACCATAAACCCATTAGGGTATCCAAAAAACATAATATAACATCTCAAAAAAACATCATAATATACAAAAATGTATAAATCATACTATGATACCAACTATATGGACATGACCTTATACATTATATGTTATAAAGAATTTAAAATAAAATTATCTTTCATCCATTACATATGAGATTTTAGGATTACGGTTTTAGAGAGTTAGTACATAATAATATCATAAAGAACCCATATATTATAATATTTAATCTTCCATTCATTATCAATTTTATCAAAAAAACAAAATTTTAAAACGAAACATGTTTTATTTTCATAAAAAATATAATTAATTTTCATTTTGAAATCAAAATTTTCTCTACTCCTACTTAAAGCAATAAGAAAAAAATTAAATCATTTGAAAATTATAATAAAGACCAGTAAGTATTAAAAAAGGAATGAACCAAAATTTTAGTACACTAATACAAATAATTTCTTTTCCATTCTTAAAAATAATAATTGGTTCAAAAATAAACATTTTATTACATTAGAAATCACTTATATTACTAGGAAATTTCATAAAATATTTTATATTAAATATTAAATATAAAATGAAACGGATAATGGCTATGTATTAGTTGTGAATAAATAATAAATATTCTTCAAAATGTTATATATTTCACCCATAAAAACAATAATATAATTTTTCTTAAACATAATATATTTATATTATCTTGTGTAATCATAAAATTTCAATAAAAAATATAAAGCACTAAAAAAATATAGGGATCATGGGAAATAATTTTCCATGTCAATCTAAAAAATAAAGTAACCATACATTGAACTTTTATACCCAATACTTCTAAGAGGTATCCTGGAGCCACTTGTCCTTAAATAACTATAGAATCTCTTATTCTTGGTTAATAAAGAAACCACCCATACATGATTTATAATGCAACCACCCATACATAGATTATAACAGAACAACCCATTATCTTAAAAATTCCATGTAACTATAAAATAATAATAAAACTAGGAAGAATAATCATTCATCATTACAATCACAAAACTATTTTTTACACCCATTAATTTTTTTTCAAAATATTTATATATACAACCAATTTGAAATTTTTTTTTGAAAATAACTAGAACATAGTGAATTGTGTTTTTTATTGGAAAAAATCGTGTAATAATATAAAAGACTACAAATATAAAATAATAGTTAAAGTTATGGGAAAGATCATTGTTTCAATATATGTTAAAATAGAACATTTTTTTGACTTTTCTAAAGAGAGCTAAACTGTTATTTATAAATTTTTTAAATCAATTCCTTTTGACAACCATTGAAAAAAAAACAAAAAATAGGAAACAAAGCCCATTATATTTTTATGTACATATTCAAACGTCTATAAAATTATTTTTACAAATATGGACATGGGAGAATCAGATTTAGATGGGAAAATTAAAAAGACGATTTTATTTTAAATTGTCATAGACCACAAGTGTGACTCATCCTTTATATTCATTATCATCCTAAATAATAAAAATGTATTAATTATTTACATTCTTAAGAACCTTATTATATTTTTTAATTCTTATTAACTTATTTTAGTCAATTAAATTGTCAATTATTTTCTTGTAAGTAGTTTTGATGATATTCTTCTCATATGTCAAAAATAACCTTAGTTGGTTTACTATAGTCAATATGGTAATTATTACATAATCCTCAGATGAATAATCCTGAAATAATTATAATTTTTATAAATTAATTATAATTTTTTAACCAATTATAAAATTTTGTTTTGAAAACGACTTATGGAAAGTCATTATTATAGTAGGTCGGACGTATGCATGGGTTCCATTTATTATTTTCGACAATCGTTATTGAAAGAAGTTTTGTATTATTTTATATATCAATAGTTATCATTATATAATAAAATTTATTATTTATTTAAACATACATGTATATATATATCATCCATGTGACGTTACGATGAAAAATGAATCACATCGCTTCATAGAAGGGGAGGTCTATATGTGCGTATGAATGACGTTATCATTTTTCAATGAATGTAATGATTAAAAGGTAAATTATATATTGAATTTTATGAAAGATATATATTTCATTAATATCAAATATATATATATATATATATTAAAATTATTTTTACAACCATCCATAAGAGGAGGTGAAGGAAAATAAATAATATCACTACGTATAGAGGTAGTCTTTCATACACAGAAATGATGGTTTCAATTCACATTTTATTGAAGAGGAAATGGATATGGTTTATTAAATTAAAATAATATAATCATTGTATACATAAGAAACTAGTGTTATTAATTCATCCTGGATGAACATGATTTTCATTAGGAGGAGGAGGAAGTAAAACAAAATGGTTGACTTTAAACTATTACACTTCTTTGGAAAACCTCTTAATGTTTACATGAATGTTTTTACATAGAATGGGTTTTTGATGAAAATATGGAATATAGGATGTGTGGAGGTATGTTGTAAATGTACATGGGAGTTTTTTATTTTTCAAAATGTTCTTTATGAGTGAAGTAATTAGAATACGAGGTTACCTCTTAAAATATAAGAGAATGGTACTCAGGGAATTTTAAAAAAAATATTAAATAATATAAATTTATATTCATGTTAATATGTATCCAAATTTATAATATTGGAATATAAGATGATTATGATATGAAATAATCTCATTCAATAATATATTTTAATGTGTAGGGAATGTTTATACTTACATATTTTTCTCAAATCCACTAGTTAACCATTTCCACATTTACATTGATAAAAATGTTTTTGTTAGTTTTTAGGGTCATTAAATTTATGATAATTGGAAAAAATAATACGAATATAACAAGGATGATATTATAAAACATATCCATTTTTTTATAAATATAGCATTGAAATAAATTTTTAATTAATTATAAATTATTATTTATTATAGAATATAATTGATTTATATTTTATAAAAATTCAATTACAATGAAATTAATAAAATAAAAAATCCATTAAATTATACTATAATCAGTTCACACTTCCCTAACATGTCTATTAATTTAATAATTATTGCATCAGCAAGTCATAATATTTCATGGTAATTATATACTCACTAAAAATGAAAAATAAATTTCCATGATAACAACAAATCATTTTTCTTTCCAATGACTAAATATAGCTAAATATATACTATGTTTATCAAATTGTTAAAAATCGTATAGTTATTATATGAATGAGTGAAACATTTTTGACATTATATTCAATTTAATATTATAATGGTAAAAGTCATTTTGAAAAGGATGAATGGACATATATTTTACTTTTGGATTAATACAGACACGATATAATAATCCAATAATATTAATTAATGTTTTAGAGTCATATTTTAGTCCTAATCATTTTATTTTTAGCATAAATTATACAACTTACCTTTACCAAGGCCATATAAATATAATAACACTTCAATTCATAATGAAAAAAATAAAAGCTATGAATTTATAAAAATTTTATTCATTAATTCAAATATAATACTATTTATTATAATTCAAAAAACTTACTTAATTTAAATTAGTGTTCATCTATTAAATCACATCAAAAAATATTTTTTCATAATAATTCCCATTTTCAATGTATAAAATGTTTTAATACTAAATAATTTTCTTTCTAATGACTATTATTTGATTATAAATAATCAAAATTAAAAATGGAATTTTTAAAACAAGTCCAAAATACAATTTTCCATTGTAAATATATTAAAATTTAATAATGTTTTCAATAAAGATCAATTTTTTCACTATTCCTTGAAAAATCCAACATTTTAAAAACTTGTCAAATATTAAACCCAAAATAGTAATGAAATACTTATACTAAAACTGAATTTAATTTTATCATATACATTTTCTAAAGTTCAATGTAATTAATTTTAATATTTCCACATAAATATCAATGAAATACATTTTGAGGGAAAATTATTTTTGAAGAATAAATGGATTTATAAGAAACTAAGTTTATATTTACAATGAATCAATTAGTATATTTTATTTTTTTGGGAGATTTATACATGTTTTATAATTTTTTGAATCATATTAATACTCTCAACAAAAATTAATATGTTATATTGCGGATATTTTGAAATTACATTTCACGGTACATTTAATCTTAGTGTTTAATATTTATTATGATCTCTATTTTAATTTTACTGGATATTGAAATAATATTCCTATAGATTCCAAATCTCTTTGAATATTTATTTTATTCATTCTTAAACATCCCTGGTATTGTATCATATTGATGAATTTATATGAATCACTTCTAGGAATTGTTTTATTTTATCAATCAATTGATACAGAATAGAGGCGGTAGTGTTCCATATGTAATAAAATCAACAATCATAAGATTCATGTACACATGCATCTGTTTCATGATGCATATATATAATATGATATTATATATAATTTTTATATTTAATACATGTATATTATGCATGTAGGTTTTCATTCATGCGATGAATGGATAAAATATTTTTGTGTGTGAAATGTAGGTCATATTATTTATGCATCAGATTATTATGAAATGGATTTCACAAATTGAAATGGATCGCAATAACCCACTCAAATGTTTTAACATTATATTAACCAATGAGTTGTTCTTTAATTCTTTGAATTTATTCATACTTTTGTGTTCAATAAATAATCCCCAAAATAAATCAATAGATGATATGTTTTTTTGATGGTGGAGTGGTGAGAATAACCAATATAAAGAAAAGTGTATTATATGTATGGGTCTCTAGATTATTATTATCTATCACTAGGTTTTTAGATCAACTGTTTCCCTAAAATATTCTATATTATTTCTTCTTCTTAAGTACAGTTTATCTCATTTAATAAGGTAATATATCCCTTAAGGAAGTTGTGGTATTATTATAATACAATATGGGATGCCTTGGGAATTTTATCTTCTTTAAGGTAGGGTGATTTTATTCACTAATTTTACAAATCTTAATTATTTATACTCTATCATGGGTAAAACTAGAAGATACTAGAAACATAAATTTCTAGGTACACTATTTTTAAATTTATTAACATATTTATTTCTAAAAGTGGGATTTATTATGTTTGAGGTTGTTTTATAGTTCCATTAATCATTATATTGTTGAATGAAATCCATAACTACTCTCATTTTAGGATTACATGTGTTTTAAATATGTTTACATCATTGGTTATCAAATAATGGTGAATATAAAGGTTTTCATAAAATATTTGTAGGTTATAAACAATTACATGACTTGTGTTAATGTAAATATTATTTAACCTTAAGCATGGAGGATATCTAACAGTTATACCCATATATTTATTTTATACATAATGATTTTTTTTAAAATTTAGGTAGATATGTTCTAAAAAAATGTAAATGGGAAATTATGATTATACATAATGGTAACCAAAAGACATAGCTTTACACTAAGTGTTCAGATGAGGGTAGTATGTTACATTTCTAGCATGTCTAAAGTTAATATGGATATTAACTATACATAATTTGAATGTATAAAGGTATTACAATTTATAAAAGGTATTTCATAACTGCGTTCTCATCTTAGCCCATACACAAATAATGATTCATATGGTTCTTATCCATTTGACCATCCAACAAGTATCTACATAATTCTAAAGGTAGGATACCCTTAGGTAGAATATGGATTCCTTGTTACAGTAAATAGACTGGTATTTGAAAAAAAAACTAAATTTTCTAATTGTTTATAAAATGATTATATCTAATATTATATGATTTTTGGTTATAAATTAATGTATAATGTTTTTTTAAATTAATTAATTAAAACTAAAATTTTTATAATTTATTAATTAAATATTTATGATAATATTTTCCAATCTATTAATGTTCAATTTTAAAATTCATTTTTGTTAATTATTATATGTATATCATTGTGATTTAGAAATTAAAGGTTTAATTAAAAATTATACGGGTTACTTTATAAATTTTTTATAAAATTCCAAAATATATAATATTTTTATTATATAATATGTTTGTACAATTTAAATTGAATTATATAATATATTTACTTATTTAAATATCATATAAATTAAATAAAAAATAATAAAATAGAGTTCACATTAAAATGAATTTAATGTTTTAAATTATTGTTAATTTATAAGAAAAAGTAATTATAAATTATTTTTATATATATTATATATGTGGCATGTTTTAAAAAAAATAATTTATTTAGTTATTAATTTTTCTATATTCATGTTTAGTATTTTTTTAAAACGAAATATTTTGGTTTTAAATTTATTTTATAAATTTATTCAAGGATTAAATCATGTCTATAATGCTTGGAAAAATAAAAAAAATTGATTTTATATACCTTGACCTCAGATTATAATTGATGTTATTATCTGTATAATAGTAACTCAATATAGTTTGTGAATATTATATGTTTGAGATATCATTAATTTAATTGTCTCTTCCAAAAATTTTAGGTAGAGGGACATTGGGTCAAACAACCTTATCTCGTAGAGATTATTCTATATCTAAAAAGGTAAATGAGGTTGGTTATTTTCCACTCCATGATTTTTCATTTGTAGACTTTCAATATCATATAACACTATTTTTTATAATGATATATTCATATTACATTTTCATAAGGTTAAATATGATATATATAAATAAGATTGGATACTATTTTTTGGTGAGTAAAATAATGTTATAGTTTTAGAAAATAGTTTCATTTTACTGTTGTTTAAAAACATTAATTTTACGGATGGAGTATGAATTCAAAAAAAAATTAGAATCAGGTATTAAAAAAGTACAATAAGTCATGACAATGAAAATATTACAGAAGATGTAGTAAATTTGAATTTAGTAAAGATATTTTGTAAATGTAAATATTTAGGCTTTATAAAACCATTGAAAATTAAAAGTGTGGGATTCCTTATAAATAATCATTTGTTAATAAGTATATCTTCCAATTGGGTAGGTTATACCATATATAGTTTCACATGGATTATTCTATGTCATGAAATCAATGAGTAGGTGATTATGGTAGAGATATGGGTAGGTCATTCCATAGATAGGTTCCCATTGATGGAACATTATTACCCTATACATGGTAAAGACATGGCAGAAGCACAATAGTAGTCATATTTCATCATGAAACTACATAATTTGTTCAATGAACACATTGGATTTCTTGGGTCATCATATTTAGTTTGAGAATATTTATTTTATTTCTCTTAAATAAATTCTATAAAAAAGATACACAATCACTTATGTGTCTTTGCGGTATATTATGGTATTCTTAATCACAATCACATTGAGATCACTAATTGGTATGGCCTATATATTATAAAGTTTTTTGGTATCTTGGATTGAGAAGTTTTTTATAGTAGAAATATTAATAATACTTTAATGAAAATGTTATTGATAATTTTTTAACCAAAAATTAATACTAAATATTAGATATCTGATGTGATTTTCCCATTTTGTTTTGAAAATAGAGACTTAGAGATATTAAGGAACTTGTAAAGGATTATGTAGATCATCATAATATTAATAGATAAAGGGCATTTAAAGTATAGGAAATACCCCAAATATAAAATTTTACAAGTAGTATTAATGCCATATTTGATGAAATACTATAATTCTACCTCAATTAGTAAAATTATGATCTTTTTACCATGTTTAGGGATGATGGAATTTCCATTCTTTAGTATGAAGAAGAGTGGTAATATATATAATGATGAATTCTTTTATTATGTTTTGAATATATATTTTTTGTTTATACATTACTAATTTTAAAAATAAATTTTATAAGTTTCAAAGTAATATGATAAGTTCTAATTATAATCCCACAAACCATTTGAATAATAACCTCAAACCTAAAAATGAGAAATCAATTCCAGGACTTCAAATAGATATATTGATGGACCAGTTTTTTATAAAAAATTTGACAATTTAGAATCTTTTTTTGGTAAAAAAATCTCAATTTTTTGTTAAAGAGGTGATTAAGAAGGTTGAAAATTGGATATAATACATAGTTATCTATGTGTGACTGTTACTACTTAGAAAATAGTTGTATTATGTGCCTTATTAATTTTACTAATAACTAATTAATTATGGTTTTTTATAAAACACAAATATGATACCTTATAAATGATGAAATGGTTTTATAAAGAAGATTGGTATCAACTTAGAAATTATATTAAGACACTATGATCTGATCATGATAATGAAGAATTTGTCCAAGAATTATCAGGTCATTTAATAGGTTATGTAATTGATACAAAAGTCATTCCATTAGGAACACAATAATATAATGGAGTATCTAAAAGGTGAAATTCTAATTTATTTGACATGTCTTGATCAATGGTGATAAATATGTCTCTAATATCATATTTTTGGTGATATTATCTTAAAACATAACCATTATTTTTATATCAAGTTCCATAAAGTGTATTTATAATAAAAATATATGAGATATGGTATTTAATGAATCCAATATTACTTTCAAGAAAATATGGAATTGTAAAGAACTCATATAATAATACTACTCTAATAAAAATTTCCTTTTGTTAAAAAAATAGTTATTGATTATACAAATGAAACTAATGTAAAATATTCTTACATCCCTAATGAATACATTGTGTTTGTGTCCTATACTACTATTTCCTAAAGTAGTAAAACATTAGTTGACATTCTAGTTGGAATAATGATCACCAAATAAAACTTGAAGAGCAATATTTAACAAGTTTTCCGGAGATGGATGCTCATATGGTTTAGTAAAGTGGGTTTGATGAAGAATTGGGTCATGATATAATATACTATCAATGGTCTAATAGGATTATTCAATTTCTATTAAGATATTTATTTCACATATAAAATTATGATGATGTAATTTCCATTGGAGATAACCCTTCTTTATAGCGAGAGTTATGATTCCATGAAATGGTAAAAATCCAAAAAATATTTGTTCGAATCCATTACAATAACCATGTTTGGAACATGGATAATATCTCATAATAGGTAATATCCATTATATTTATTTGTTATTTCCATAAAAAATGACATTGATGAAAAATTGAAGTCCTATATTTAATGTCTAGTGGAATTAATTCCAATCAAGTCTATAGTATTGACTATGATTTGACCATTTCTTCTGTTGGGATAATAATGTCCATTCATATTCGTCTTGCTATAATTGTTCATTTTTGTTATGAAATACCAAAAAAATATCAAAAATACATTATTTAATGGGAATTTAAATAATATTTTAATATGATACATTATGAGGGATTTGAAGTCACACATGATTCTATTATGATTTGAAAAGTTGAAACGATAAATTTAAGGACAATTGAATGAATGAAAATGACATAAAATTAGGTTTTATAATGATAAATAATATACTATTTTCATAAACAATATGGTTGATTCTAAATTTTATATGTGGGTTACTATGAGTATAGTAATATTTTTTATACTTTGTTTATATTGAATATCACTGATCAAAAATGTTATCTTCATACTTTATTTGGTAAACGTGTTGATAGGGAAATATTTCTTAATTAATTATTTGGTTGAATCAACCTACATGCTATATTTAAAGATGTATAGAGATAAATATAGTATATTTCATTGATTTAGTCAAAAAACATATAAAAGTAGAGTACTAGAGTTTTATAGAATCGAAAACTGTAAGAAGGTATCGTTACTATTGTTTAATGACCCAAATCACCTGAATATTTAGGATCCTTATAATGAGATAGAAGGGATGAATAGTATTCCTTATACATATTCTTTAATAACTATCATATATTCTATGATTTTTACTAATCATGATGTCTCTTATTTTTTTGATCAAAAAAAGAGATACCAATTCAATATTTATAAGATTCATTAGATTACAGAGAATAATATTCACACAATATAATGATGTACTTGATATATGTTTTTTATATCAAGAATATTGGGTGAGCTCTATTTAAAGGGTTATACATTTTATATCTTCCAATGTAAAAATGATGATATAAAATAACTATATGGAATAATATTTTTCATTAATAGTTGATATATCAATTTGAATATTTAAAAAAATCCCCCATTGAATACCCTATAATAAAGGTAGAGTGCGTAGATGCATTATATATATAAAATAAATATTTATAGATCAAGAAGATAATCACTAAACATGGGGTTTTATGTATAATTGATTGAAATATTGATATCTATAATGAAAAAATGGTTTTTGGCTGGCCAAGTTACTCTAATATCACCAATGGACCTCAAATGTCCATAAAAAAATACAATCTATATCTATAGATTTTTTATGTGGTTAATGTAAAGATTAGTTGGGTGGTTTCTAGGCGGATTCTTTTTGATATGTTAATGAAAAAATTATTTTATAATTGATAATAGGGTTATGTATAATCATTTGGTTTGGGATAAATAATTAATTTTTTGTGAAGGTTGTAGTTTTCTCATGTTATTATAAAAAAGGAAATATTCATTTATAATTCAGTATTTTTTTAATCGAATTATACACAAATGGGTGAATGATTATATTCCCTAAATGTATAAGCCTGATTATTTCTAAATTTATAATCAACATTTAATATTATGTTTCATGATAATATAATGTGATATGTTGAAAAAATTCTCATACTCATTTCAAATATTATTATTTTGGACAAAAAATCATGGTTTTATATCATAATAAGTAAGAATTTACATCTTGGACATATTCACTGATTTATACCCCATGGAATTTTATACAACCATCAAAAAATATAATGGTCTAATATTACTGTTAACAATTATTTTCTTGATGTTTGAGAGATACCTATAATTGCAATCATTATACACTGATTCCGGATATACTCTATTGTTTTTGAAAAGACATAGCTAATTTAGTAGTGGTAATGTACATTGGTGAGTGTGTTATTGGATGGACCATATCAATGATGGGAATATTCAACAGGTAATACAATAAATACATTTATCCAGTGATTTAATTGAGATGATAATATTAATTTCAATGCCACATTGTTTCAAATATTATGTTTTCGACATCCGAGAATTAGGACATGAGATGTTATCATCAGAATGACAAATGATATGTGACATATTAATTTAAACCATCTATATTTTTAATATAATGATGAAAATATGATACGCCTATAATATAATGACATTTTACATGCATATTATTCATTTTTAATAATGGATCAAATGGTTATATGGTCATAAATTTTATTTCTAGGACACATATTTTTGTAGAAATGTTAATATAATGATATGATAATGTTAAATAGAAATCACATAATACCATTAGTAATTTGAGAAGAAATAAAACATTATTATAGGTTACTCTTTGCATACATAGGTGAAATATCGATTTCATAATTGTTTTCAATTATTTTATATCCCATAGGATCACATAGGTATTACCTTTGATAAGGATAATTTTATTGATATAGTGTCTATTAATAATGAAGGGATCGGGATAAAATCATATCCAAAAGAATTAGGATAAATTTAGAAAGGGTTATACAGTTTAACATAACTTAATTATTGTGTTTTATGGAATGTTTCATATTGTTATATTTTAAATAAAATGTATATGCATAAGATTCATGAAAACATGCATATGTTCTGGGATGTGTATTTATAATATGATAATATATATAGTAAATATTTATCAAATCGAAATTATTCATTAATATTTACATGAATGTAATACATAATATATATACATATTCGTTCATGGTATATGAAAATAAAATTATTTATTCATTAGATACATAATAATTTGTATGAAGACATTGCAACATCTTGCATGATCTCTATTGAATGATTTTATAATTAAAAAATCATGGTTCCTAAATAATGTGTTGTTATTAATTGTTGTCAACTCAATAAATAATGGAAAAAGATAAAAAGAATCGGAGATAATGTATAATGGATGAGTGATGGTATTCTCTTATATAATATTACATGTTCTCTATTATTGGTTGTGTATATTATCATGTTCATCGGATGGATTTTTGATCATCAGTTTTTGTAAAATGATTTTAAATTTACCCTTCTTCCCAATATTTGTTTATCTAATATGACAAAGAACAAAAGACCATTATGATATTCTAGTATCCTTATAATATGATTAGGTTTCCACAGGTGAGTACATTAGCTCAACTGAACGGTTTTTTTTTCACTAATTCATTTCATATTTATGAAATAAAATTCATTGATATTAATGGTTAAAGTATAAAAACTCAAAATTTTATTGTATACTATTTTTTTGGATTTCTTTAAGATTTGTTTATTTAAGAGAAATAACTTTTTCTTTTGGTTTGGTTATAATACATTTAATCATAATATTATTAAATGAATCCCATGAGGTCATCCATTCGAAACCTCTTATGGATAATCCTAATGAATATGGATGAAAACTATGTACCATCAATATTTATTTTACCAATTTAATAACATAATTATTGATCATTATTATTACATAAATTTTGATTCTTCTCTTTTTTATAATTTTTAAGGATTAAGAATAATTTCCTTGTACATAATTAGTTCAAGGTTTTGGATAGCCTTATGATGTCCATGGTGGATGATATGTAGGTTTTAGAATAGTGTTTTTCATAATTGATGCAATGTTTTTCAAAGGATTTTTCTACATTGTAGTATCTCAGAGGTGTATGTGGTGGTGGGTGAATGGTTAGTCCATGGTTTACAAAATCATGATTCCAAACAATGTCGGTTCCCCATGTTCATTAAATATATTAAATCTCTATTTTCATCTTCTAAAATTTAACCCTATTGGGAGTAATCAATCCTCCAATTACAAGGACACATTCTAGTGTTCCTCATCCATTCAATTTTGTAATCATTCAGGGAAAATCCTATTATTGTGTTTTGAGGCTTAATTTGTTTGGTTTTCTCTTCAAAAAAATTTACTTCTACACTTCCCTCATTCTTTTACATTCTTTATTAACTAATAAGATCATTGAGACTGAGGGTTCCCATAAGATAGAATTTATTTAATGTTTCTATATTTCCTAATGTTTCTGAAGTTATTTTGTACATACCTAGAGAATTTAAATAGTATTATTATTTTTTCATGTCAATGAAATAGATTTATGTTAGGTTTACATTGTAAAATTATTATTAATATAAAAAAATGATTCTTAATTAATGTAATTTTTTATTTTAACATGATACAGTGGTATTATATGTTGGTATTAAAATTCCCACAAAAATATAGTTCAATACTAATTTTAGTTCTATTACAAAGGGTTTATCCTTAATATAAAAGAGTAATTTTATCATATATGTGTTTACTCAAAATGTATTTTAAATATCAGAAATAGATATTTTAAATTAATTTCAACAAATAATGGAATTTTGAGTATTCAAAAATAAATTTTATAGTCTATGGATTCAAAATAAAATGTTTTTTTGGGTTCTTTAAATGTTTATTATGATTTTAAATTCGCTTGGTTCTTGATGATTATTCTATTATTTTGATTTGAAGTTTTCATTTATTTTCATTTTTTATAAAGTTTAACCTTAAGTCCTTGTTGGATCATAATGATGATGGTTATAATTTATATATTGGGGCTTTAAACGTGAACCTTTTTAGTTAGAAATGTTTGATTAAATTTGAAATTTTATGTTGTTATATAATGGATTACCTACTATTGTATGATTATACTATTACATTATTTTCAAATAAAATTATAAAATTACGTGAAGATATTTCAGAGGTGTGGTTGAGTTTTACAATCCTATTGATATGATTTTATGGTATATGATCATCGTTTGTCATATATATAATAATTCATTTGGGTAAGTAATGTATAACTCCATAATATATTGTTGAGATATTTCTATACTACTTTATGATAATTTGATTAACTACTAGCACTATTGTGAGAATTTATCTATATATTGTGTTTCTCCATTGTTAGGACATGAAGGGTAAAACCAATTATTGGGATAGTTTATTTGTAATTGGTTCTAGTTAATATGGATAGGTATTATAAAATAAATTTAATGTGTTGTCCACTTGGAATATAGGATCCCATTATGCCTGAGAATATCTTACTTCTATATATATTTTGATTTTTTTTTAAATTACTGTATTTTTTCCATTAAATATTAATAATAATAATTTTACCATTTATTACCTGATGTTTATAATAAAAATACATTTATAAAATAGGTTTAAATTTTCATTAATTGTCTCCCTTACACAGAAACATTATGAAATGATTATACAAATTTGGAAATTTAAATTTCCATTGGTTTTACAAAAGTGATTTAAAATTATATTCAATTTCTATTTATTTTAAAATAAAAAGTAACGATTAATTTCTTTATCGATTAAGAAAAGCATTGGATTGATTTATTGTAAAAAAATTCAGTTAGGGGTGGTTAGGATACATAATAGTAATTTTCTTCCCAATACTATAATTATATAGTTAATTAAAATTACATCCAATTTATATTTTTTGGTCCTTGGATTATATCTATATTCTTTAGATGGGGTTATTTGATAGAATTTCAGTCTAAGGGACACATGTAGACATTTGTTTCTTATTTAATTAATTTTATCATCATCGACCTATTTTATTCTTCACCCTTTATTATATTTAAGTGATTTAGATTTTTTTATAACAGGATTTATTATTTTTTTCCGTTCAATTTATTATTATTTTGATTAAAGTTTTTCATTGAGGCATTTTTTGGATATAATTTTTCTTCATATTTATTATTTTATTGGTGTTAAAATATAACATAATGAATGGTGATTTTTGATTTATATATAGAATTATTTTTGTTGTTATTTTACTTATCTTTTGATATATTCCTCAATGGATAATACATATTCCTCCTATCTAGTTTTCATCATGGAGATCAGCAACCCCCGAAAGTCATTAACATAGTATGCCAAAAGTACCACGATTTGGGGTAGAAAATGTTAGTTTATCAAATAATGATAACATATCTCAACTATTATTTAATGGGATTTATAAGATAAGAGATAAAATCCTCAAACCATAGGGATAGGTAAAAAATGGGTTCTTTATCCCAACCATATCATGATGAATCATTATTTTTGAGGTATATCAAGGATGAGAGTTTGTAGAAATATAGTTTGGTTCTATTCTATTTTTATATTTTTAATCATTATTTGAATATTGCTATTTGTTTTTTAATATTTATTTGTTTGTTTTGAGAACATTTCATTAGGAAGTAGAATACGAGAAGGAATTAAGGTTTTAATGGTTACAATTCACATTCTATAAAGCCATGTGTATACCTTACAGACTAATATGGGTGGACTGATGTTGAGCATTTCATAGATGATGTACGGTTTACCAGACTACAAGAAAAAACCATGCAATTTTTATTCTCCTATAATTTATTCTATTGAATCGTTGTGTTTATTTTTTCTCTAATTATACTCATTATATGTATTAGTATAATGGGGATGCATTATATGTATTATTAATTTTATTTTGGATGTTTTAATTTTTATTTTCATTATTTATATTTTGGGATCATTTTATTAGAGGGATCATATTTACATGATTTATTAGTGTTTTCAAATGCAATGAGATTTAAAATATATTTTGGGTTCATTATTTTCTTGATATAACAAAAATGTAATGTTGAGTAAAATGTTTGATTAATGCTAAGGTTTTATTTTTAATAAATTGTTCCATTTTTTTTAAATTTAATAATTATAAATTGTTTTTGATGTTTTTTGGATGCTTTCTTAAAATTTGTTTAACACATTCAATATCCATAAATGGAAAATTCATTTAATAGGGGTATTATAGTAAAAAATCATTTGGGTTAAATATTTTTATTATTTTTGAATAAATTTCATTTAATAGTTTCTTTATAAATTGTTTTAAGAATAAATTTATATTTTTGTTATGTTTAATGTATTTTTGATATCAAATGATTTATTATTTTTTATTGCAATGGGATTATAGACTTTTAGTGATTTCTTATTTGTTTAATGTTTTTTGGAAGAGTATACCACACAATTTTATGATGCATTGGAAATAGAGATCTACCACTACTTCACTACATGAAAATCCTCAATAGGATAATGTTTTTCAAGGATGATTGTACTACTATCTCTGCACACATTTCATAGTGATATTTTTCTCCCAACTTAGAATGATGATTTTGTATGAGAGATTAAATGTTTGAACCCTCTTAATTTATTTAGGGAATCAAATTATTCTAGAGAAAAATATTTTTTGTGGGATATTAATGAGAATATGTTTTTGACTCAGTCATCCCATGAACCATATTCTTATGTTTTCAAAATATATGATAGAATTTTATAGTATTATGTTCTAGAATTACATTATTCGAAAAATTCTATAGCATTATTATTTTATGGTAGGGATTTATGAAACTATTTAATCAATGGTATTTCCTTACAGTGCCAATGATATTAAAGAATATAAAACATCATGGTACCTATAAAATATCATTTTAGTTTATGAATATATTTTGTATAGATATATAGTATTATATTATATATCTATATTTATTAAATTCCATTAATTATTTGTAATTTTTAATGAAAATTAAATCAAATTCCTTATATTGGGTGTATATGTGTGGGATTGAATCCTATGAAGAGTTTATAAAATAATCTATTTGATTAGAATATTTTTTATAGAATTCCAATTTTGAATAATATTTCACCATTCCCCAAATGTGGTGGAAGATGAGACAACATTGAAAATGGGACGTGATCCTTGTCTGAATGATTTTGGTGGAAGTTTAATAGGATATGATGTAGGCATTTACTGGTTACATCTGGGATTAATCACATGTTGATCCATTAGTTTTAGAATTCCTTGATTAATATGAAATTATGTACCTAGATTTCTAATGGCTATAATAATTATGGTCTCATAGAGAACTGATAGAGGTGTTGTAAAAAAGTATATCAAAAATTTCTCCGAAAAATACCCCCTTTAAAGAAACACATTGTAAAATATAATATATAATATTTTGGTATATAAAATGCATGATAAATTTATTATTATATATTCTAATTATTTTGGTATCATTATTTACATTTTTTTTCTTTTTATGACTGTGGTTTTGATAATTTTTTTTTCAATTTTTATATATTTGTTCTACAATTATGTGACCATATAATTTTGAGGTTTCAATTTTTTTCTCTTGTGTGATAAATTTATTTTAATCCTTGATATTTTTATGGTTTATAATGTTTTTTTAATGTTCTAAAGTTTCAGTTCTTGAATGATAACTTATATTTTTTTGGATAAGTCCCTATTGTGTTCACACATTAAAAAAATTACATGTGTTCCTTATCTTTTAAATAAATGCTATAATATATAGTTACGAATATATTCCCCTAGCTTATTTAAATTTAATCTTCCCATATGAATGTGGTTATTTTTAATCATAGATTTTGTTATGGATTATTGTGAGGATTGTGGGCGAACCATTGTTGTATAATTTTATTTTTTAAATTCTTTGGTTAGGTTTATCTTTTGTTTTGTGATTATATTTAAATATGATAACCATTATACACTAGGAATTAATGATTTTCTTCATTGAACCAATGATTATTTCAGTTATCGATCTGCTTCTCAATGGAAAACTCATGGTTGTAGTCCTTATAATATTTAGTTTTATACTTATAATGAAGCTAATCCCCATGTTTCTATCTTGATAAACTAATTCATTTATATATTTATGTAGTAATAAAGTATTATAATGGGGAAATGTTTTAAATTATGAACATCAAATCCAATATAATTTTATTTATTTATTTATTTACCATTTTTATTATTGATTTTGGGGTATTTATATTTTTACTTTTTTTTAAATATAACATATTTTAGTATTTCTCAATTTTTGCATGGTTCAAAAAACCTTCTGATAACAATTTAAGAGATTATTTAATTTTTAGTGGATCCATTTTCATGGTTAGAAGAACATTTATACAAATTTGAATTCAGACAATGAATGATATATCTGGTGTATTTGATATGTGGTACACATTATGAACATGGTTTTTTAAAAGATGTTACCAAACTATATGAGATATTGAGTTTCATTGAAAATTGTAAATTACTATTTTTCCCTACTCAAATTTTACTATTGTTGGGGTAAACATTCAAAAAATTAGAACCTGGAAACCCATATATTTTCCACCATCAATATTCATATCTTTATTTTCAAATAAGATTAATTTCCAAATGTTTTTATTGATTCAACATGGTAAGATCTTCAAAAATTCTTCCCTACCCATATTCCTATTTGTTTTACATTCTTCATACCCTAAAAAGCACATTGAACCCAAGGGGTTGAATTCGATAATTTTTTAGGTTTTACTTTTTCATAAGGATGATCTTAAACATTATTGAGAATATTAGTCCTTTTTTATAATGATTAATATCATTTATATTGGAAAAAATGATACATGGAAGGTTTTCTCTAATCGTAATTCATTAATCATTGGTTATTGATTTCTTACTCTAGTAATTAATTAATTGATTGTGTTTTTTATGGTATTTAATGTGGTTATTAAAACTTATAAATTGATTTTTATATAACAATGTATTGATATGTTAAAAAATATTATTCCAAAACACTATAGTGTAAAATTATATTTCACACAACCACACATAAGGAATGATTATTGAATAAATTAAATTTATTTTTAAAATGAAAAATCACAATTTAAATGAAATTAAATTATTATATAAATTATTTTAATTGTTATTATATCAAAATAATGTTTCTATTTGGTTCATTGACATCATGTGACTACTTTTAAATATTAATTACCATCCTCAATTTTCTATTTTGGTTTGGGAATTTTTTGGGTAATTCAGAAGTGTTTAGTGTTCTAGAAAAATGATGGATTAATATAGTAGGATGAAATATGGTGAAAAGTCTCTTGAATAGAGTTATAGGCGATATTCCATGAACCATTAATATAAAAATGTGTCCCTTGGATGTTGATATGATATTATATACTACACTCTAACACATGGGGATCAAGCAAGAAATTTATTATATGTTAGGACTATCTCAGGTATGGTTGTACAATGTTATTTAGGAAGGGGAGTGAAAAAGTGATATCAAAGGTGCAGGTTTTTCATCTTTCCATAATGTCAGTATGAATTTTGGGTTGTGCTAGTATACTGGTTGGTGGATTTTGATGTCAAAAGAGGTTTTTATAATTAATTTCTTTCCCATAAAACATCATTGGAAGCCATTGTCACCATTCATATATTGGAAATGTTTCCTATGGGAATAAATTCATATATTCTAGCATTTATTCAAATATTATCTACGGGATTAGAAATATGAAATATTTTGAATACTATTAATGGAATTTTTATTCCGATATATAATGGTTGATATGATGACTTAAATATCAGTTTTGTTTTTTAGTTTCTCATATTGATGTGTTGTAGTACAATCCCACCTTAAAGATAGTAAAACATACCTCAATAGGAATAATCTTATGAATCACAAAAAGAGAACCCTCAATATGTTCCAGAGCTTGATGAAATAATGGTGTGTATTTTCTGAGCCCTATTTCATGTAGATATACATGATACCATTCCTAATCAATTTGTGGAACATTTATGGGATGAATATATAGATTATTCCAAAGATAATATTCACAAGAAACCATTCCTCGGATCTAATGATCCTATGGAATTTGGGTAGTAAATAAAGAATATTAAGATTAATTTTGAGTTTATGGATACTCTAGAATATATAATGGTGAAAATTTATAACTTTATGATTAAACATACAAAAAATATTATGTGAGACACTGTGGTTATAGTGAAGAAACATGATGTTTTAGAGTGTAAATATTATAAAAATATTTTCACACAAATGTTCTATCGACAGTTGATTGTTTTGGAAAAGTCTATAGAGTGTCCCAATGTTGAATAGGGTGATAAAAAAACATCTATAGTGTACCATGAATTTTTATAAAATATAAAATGATTCATTAATATAAATATATATTAACTACAACCCAAAATATCATGATTCCTAGTTTATTTTTTAGAAAAAGTTCATAATACATAAAAGTGAGTAAAAAATAAACTCACAAAATTTATTATCAATAAACAGATCGAAAATCTTTTTGAGATCGAAAAAAATCATGGGATAAATTGAGGAATGCATAGACAAAAGGGGTGATAAAAAATACCAATAATGAAATAAACAAGATAAGGAATCCTAACAAGAAAGTCAATAGTATAACATCATACCAATCAAGATAAGACATGTGAGTAATAGCATAATGGAATAATGTAAAGAACATTGTATCATAAGATCATGGAATAAGAGTAAATTTTGAAGAAACATAATACATTACATAAATACAAGTCAAGGATGAATTTTGAGACAATATTAAATATTGGCCAAAACCCCATAATAGATTATGTTAACTTTATAATACCATAAATGACAACTCATGAGATTAAAACATTATCTAATGAATTTCAGGGATATATAATTTTTTTCTCACCCACCACATTTATTTCATTTACTTGAATATCTATTCCACATATGGAATCAATCATAATGCCTAAAAATAATAATTACAATGGAATTGAAATTGGGTTGTAAAATTATATCATACATCATTATTAAAAGACACTTCATAAAGAATTAATTTAAAAAGTGATCACAAGGAAGGCATATCCCTATTAAATTACCAAATATTGGAAAATATATATATCTAATAGGCATATATACATAAGTTAAAATAATCCCATAACATTATCAGTAATTTTAACTAATGAATATTAATACTTTTAAGAAGATTAAAAACATTAATGGGGAAAATTGTAACACCCCAGGTAAATAAAGAATATGACATTTTCATATTTATCCATATTTGTGAATAAAATATTAATATGACTTTAAAGGGGACGCTATGCTCGATGGTGTACCCAACACGAAACAATGAGTTTCTTGGGAATCTTACGTTACACTCTAATAATAAAATAATATTATTTTAAATGGCAGTTAACATGTAGCCGTTGTATTGGCGGGAATGTATATAAATAACAAAAATATGATTATATATGTTTTTAAATGTTTTTACATTTATCCAATAAAAGATAAAGGCTTAAAATACGGAAAAAATTCAATTTTAGGCGTATATGCCCCAGTTTTCACTAAAGGTTCACTTATCGCCTTTTGATGGCGAACCATCATTAAATATAGTTTTTTTCACTCTTATAAATTCTATTGGACCAAATAAAACTCTTATTTAGAATCGGGACATCAAACTTTACTTTGTGTAAATTTTTGGTATCTTTACGATAAAGTTCATTTTTTAATGAATAGTGTAAAATGTTGTATTTTAATTCAAAACCTCTTTTAATCTAATTTATTTGTATGATTAGATTATCTTTTGAATTGGTTTTAAAGTGAAATTGGAATATATTTTTACCATTAAATCCAATAGTGGTCGTTGGAAATAATTTCACTTTGAAATCAGACTTAAACCAGTGTCAATCTTTTGATACATATTGTTTCACAAAAACACGCTATTTTCTCTGACAGCGGGAATTAATTATTAAATAAATTAATGTGACTTATATGATTTTAATTTTGTAAAATATACTTCATTTTTGAATTCAGAATATCAAATATATCTTAGGGTGAATTTTTGGGATTTTTCTGAAAAACTTCAATTTTTGATGAATAGTGAAACCACTAAGTGGTACTTATAAAAAACTGATTTTTCTGTTTAAATGAAAATTTACCACTAATGTGTATTGAATTTTGAAAATCCGACATACATGGTTGTCATTAGTATGTAAAATGTGGTTCAATGGGATGAAAATAATTTTTTGGTGAATAGTAACTTTTTTTCATTAATCACGATTATAGGTAATTCGTGTAATTTAAGGTAAAAATGATATTATAAAATTGTGAAAACACCATGACACTTGTCCTACCCCTATTGGATGAGTCATGGCCGACCAAGACAACCCATGGGTCTATTTAGGGGACCATATGGAGCCTCCTGGGTGAGATAATGACTTTAATGCCTTTTTTTTAAATAAAGGTGAAAATGACACTAACATAAATTGTTTTACTAAAACAATTTTTAGAAGGGGTTATACTAATCATAATTTTGTCTATAAATACTCTTTGGAAATATAAAAATATTTCTTACATCAGGATAGTTTTTTTATAATTTTTAGACATTAAATAAATTAATTTAATTATGACATCGTGATGATGCAACGATGACCTCATTAATGAACAGTTTAAATAAAATGAAACGATAACATAAAAACTAAGACCTACACTTGCCCAAAAACTATTGGATGGGAATATTTCAAAGCCTTATAATCTTATCTTCGAAAGATATCAATGTGGGACCTTATAATTTCGAAACACTTTTGAAAAAAAATAATAGTTTCATGATTTCCAAAAGTGCCCCTCCTCTCCTCTTATAAAAGGCCCCCACCTCTACCTCATTTCACACACTCCTCAAGCCTTTGGCTCGGCCATCCCCTGCCCATTTACTCTCTCCACATCCCTCTCCTCATCCTAGAAAAATTCCCTTTGGGCATAATCCTTTCAAAGGAAGCCTTTAGGCTCAAATCAAAAGGAGTTACACTTTTAAAGGTAATTTATTCTCTCATGTTCATTTGTTTTATTTTGCTTCTCCAACCCCCTAATCTATTTTTATTTACTATTTTGTAACAACAACAGTATATTAAATATACTAGGATGTTTTTATAAGATTTATTCGAGCTAAACTCTCACAAAACTACATCAAATGGTTAAAGAACATACGGTTTCCATGGATGGCGAAATTCTGCCTCCCGAAACGATGATTGTTCAATACTCCTTTAACACCTTCAAAGGTGGCCATTATGATGTCACTATTTTAATATATGATATATAATATGTTTATTATTTCCTTAAGCTTCTGTATTTTTCATTTATGTCATACCATTATTGTTCCATTATGGGTAAACACGATATCTTCATTTTAGGAAGTGCGGACTACCGCCTCCTGAAAGTGATTTGATTCGTTAATACCATATGTGGGATGTGTAAAGGATAAAGTTAATGATATTATATATGTTATTATACTTTAATTATAATATACTCTTATATCATTATGATTCCATTCTAGAAAATACGAAATAGAAATGGAAGTAGCGTTCATGCGTACGTACGGCTTACCGTCTCCATGAACGGTGCATTTCATTTCTTACCTCTAAATGGGGTGTAATATTATAAATACATGTATATGATGAATATATATGATATATATGTTATCCAAATCATTAATATAATTCTGGATATAACGAACCTTTGACCAAATTAACAACATGTAAGTGTAAGAAGTCTATTTTTGACTTAAGAACCAAATACCGACAAAATCAACATTATTAACTTAAATGATTACATGATGTTCATAACATGGTATAAAAGGAATAATGAACCTGGAAAAGGTTCTTAAGTAAGTAGTAATTAACTCAAGTTTATTATTCAGGACGTTAAAGAACGATCGAGTCAAGTCGGACCCGAGGTAAGGGATCCTACTCCACTCTTTCTTTTTAAGTACACTCTTTTATGTCATTCCTTTTAAAGCTCATATTTATTATTATTGGGATATTATTTTATATAAATATTACTGTAATTTTTATTTTCATGTGATTAGATACCCTATTCTCTCTCATCAAACCATTTTGGAAGTTTTGAGTGGCACCGTTAGGCTGCCGAATTTTCGTAAGAGATCTAACCTCTCTCTTTCTCTTTAAGTACTCCCCTTTATGTCACTTCTTCTAAGCACCTATTTGTTATGATGGGGGATGTTATTTCATATTCCTATTTCGGTACATTTTATTGTAATGTGATCAGATACCCTATTTGATCTCATCAATCCATTTTTTGGATGTTTTAAGTGGCGCCGTTAGGCTGCCGAGTTTTCGTAAGTGATTTTTCATCTCACTTTTATTCCCGTGAGATTTATGCTACATTTGCCACAATTTCATTTTAGTGGTGTATGTACTGCCCATTATTTTATTCATTGTGTAATATAATTTCTTTTATGAGTATTTACATCAAAGTTGTATTGTCCTTCTTTCACGAGGTGTATGTTTCGAAAGATACCCATGTCGGTAAGGGAACCTTTCACCCTCCTCTTTTTAAAAGACTTCTTATGTTGGGTCTCTTAAATTACCTATTGTTATGTTGGGATATGTTATCATATATCCTTATTTATGTAAATTTTATTTCCATGTGATGAGATACCCTTTTTTTATCTCTCATCAACTCATTTTGATGTGACGTCGTTAGGCTGTCAAGGGAACTTCTTAACCCAATTTCGATTTCTTTGGGTTCAACATGTAGTTATTGAATATGCCATCTTTTGAATATGTGTGAATGACCTTTGATTATTTTACACTTAATATCCACTTATATTTGGTGTATTATTTTTACACACATAATTATTCAATTGATTTATCCTTAATCCAAGGATATTGTCTTTGTATGGGACTTCGTCTCAATCTCCTTTCATTGAGGCATATTTTGTTTTATACACAACCTTATTTTATACAGTGTATAAACCCCTTTGACTTGTATGTTTATTCAAAAGGAATCTTTTTTATACGAATCGTTTACTAAACGACAAAAGGGAATGTTTTTGTCATACGTATGCAGCGACAACGACTTCTCCGCCGCCATGACCATTATTTGAGTTTCGGCTTCCTCTACAAGCCATACCATTTTTTAAAAAGAAAATTAAATAACATGTTTTACTTTTCTTTTATTTTGGTATTGAAAATGGTTTTCATAATGTTTTTATATCAATGTTTTGTATTGATATCTTGTGATTGAATGTTGGAAATTTTATGTTTCCTTTATGCATGTTTTATGTGATACGATTATGTTGAGGTTCTTGGGCATTATTATGAAGACGGGTGGTTCCGTGATAAACTAAGGGCGGGTGAACCCGATATAGCTCTCCAATGCATTGGGTAACGCGAAGGAGTGAAACGTTAAGGTTTCTACGAAGATATTTAGGGAATATACTGTGATGGGTATTCCAAACTTAACCAAGAGGGTTACTCCCTACGTAAGAATGTTATGAATGCCTCAAGTTACCTTTATGTCTTATGATTTCTATGATTTATTCATGGTTTGATGAGGTATGTTAAAGTGCCTAAGTTTTATGGGTAAAGTATGATTTCATTCTTATGTATATATGAACTCATGTTTCCTTTCCATATTTTTATATCCCTTACTGAGCTTTTTTATGCTCATCCCAAGTTTTGAAAATGTTTTTCACAGGTCAAGGGAAAGGTACGTGATGTGATGATAGTGTCAAGGATGTGTCAAGAAAGAATCCAAGTTTTATATTAAATATGTTTCTGTTGATAGGAAGAATGAATCCTGTCTTTTATGTAACCACTTTGTTTAAATGTGGAATGTAATGAAAGTTTTATGATCTAATTCTCTAAAACTCTAAACCTGAAAAGATCCTCAATGTGTAATATTGTATTAACTCAAGATTAAGTAAGGTTTAAGGCTGGGGCCTTATAGTTGGTATAAGAGGTCGGTTTATATAACTTTAGAGGTTAGGGTATTCTTTAAGCATAAGTGACATTACCATAATGGTTAGGATTTCAAAAAGAGTCCTAGTTTTAAATAAAGTGAATGAGTAAGTATATCTTATTGTTTACCTTCCTCATTAGCACATGATGGTTTTGTTGATATACTCACACTGATATTTCTGTTTTTAGTGAATGGATGGATCTAGCAGGCACCAAAGTGACAATGGGTTTGAAGGAAACTGTGGTGGTTCTCTGATTAAGAGACTAGATGAGATGGGGGATTCAATGAGGAATCTCATGGTTGTTCTAAAAAAACTATGAAGGAGTCATGATCAACCACTTGAACCTTGGTGAATTCTCGAATACATCATGTATGAGATGACCAATCCTTGCGGAAGTTCATGTAATAATTATAAAGGTAACCATTAGAGTTTACATGATCCTTACTTTTGAGGTAATTATGGGTTATTATATGATATGCTGGAAAATGAAAGGCATGAGATAAACTTGAGGTTAAAATATGTTATGATCATTTTTGAAGATTTTATCTCGTTTTGGGGGATGTTTTAATAATTATATAGTTTTGGAAAAAGGACAACATGCAGACCGTGTGACAACCCGTCACGTCGGACAAAGCTTTGGGAATCGAACCCACAACCAAAGTGTGACTGGTATTTATCGCCTACCACTGGACTACGTGAAGTCCCTGGTTAGTTTGACTGATTCTTTTTAGTTATATGATTTTATGAATTAAGAGTAAGTTGATTTTGGGTTATTTATGAAAATGATTAACCTATCATGGAGGATATGTGATTAGGTTAATTACTTTTCAATACAAGACTTTAGGAGCAACTGATGTTTTTTGGGGATAAATGTTACGATTTAACTTGGAAGACTATGTGACTAAATCCCTCAAATATTTGGGTTTCAATCTTAGTTTGGTTTACTTTGTATAATTTTATGGACAAATTGTTTATCGAATGGTCTTCGTTGAACTTTGGGTTTGATGGAAAAATTTTGGAGATTAAGAATAGATTTTCTTTTTATAAAGGGTTATCTTTTTTTGGATTATTTGACCTTGTACTAACCTTTCTAGTTTTGGTTTTGGTTAAAGCCTAAAGACATGGAATGTATATAGTTCTCTATTGTGGATTAGGTGATTCTCTAGAAGTTGATTATAGTACTCTTAATGCGAACAAGTCTCCCTAAATACTTGTCTTTTGGAAGAAAATATGAGTTTGATTAATGAATCAAGTAAAAGTTGAAGGTCAACATGATAAGTGATTATGTTTCCTTATGAATAAATTCCTCAATAAAAAGTAACTTAAAACAAAAATGTTGACTATTAACTTTTCGTACTGGGGAATCGAATACCGTTTAACCCATCACAAGTTTGTGATTTTCTCATTGTTAACTTTATCCTAAACATGTTTTCTATCACTCTCCATCAGAACATGACCCTTTTATTTTTCTTCCATGTCCATGTTTTCCTACATGGAATCCTATTATGGGTTAACTCGGGTGACCTTTGTACTTATCATTCTTTATTTTAAAGTGATTGTTTTACCGACTCTTGTTCCGACGTGGGACTTTGAAGGATGTTTCCAAGCCCAATTTTAAAATTGCGAGGACACAATTCCCAAAAGGGGGGAAGGATGTAACACCACAGGTAAATAAAGAATATTACATTTTCATATTTATCCATATCTGTGAATAAAATATTAATATGACTTTAAAGGGGATGCTATGATCGATGGCGTACCCAACACGCAACAACGAGTTTCTTGGGAATCTTACGTTGCACTCTAATAATAAAATAATATTATTTTAAATGGAAGTTAACATGTAGCCGTTGTATTGGCGGGAATGGATAGAAATAACTAAAATATGATTATATATGTTTTTAAATGTTTTTACATTTATCCAATAAAGATAACGTCTTAAAATACGGAAAGAATTCAACTTTAAGCGTATATGCCCTAGTTTTCACTAAAGGTTCACTTATCGACTTTTGATGGAGAACCTTCATTAAATATAGTTTTTTTCACTCTTATACATTCTATTGGATTAAATAAAACTCTTCTTTAGAATCGGGACATCAAACTTTACTTTGTGTAAATATTTGGTATCTTTACAATAAAGTTCATTTTTTTAATGAATAGTGTAAAATGTTGTATTTTAATTCAAAACCTCTTTTAATCTAATTTATTTGTATGATTAGATTATCTTTTGAATTGGTTTTGAAGTGAAATTTGAATATATTTTTACCATTAAATCCAATAGTGGTCGTTGGAATTAATTTCACTTTGAAATCAGACTTAAACTAGTGTCAATCTTTTGATACTTATTGTTTCATAAAAACACGTTATTTGCTCTAACAGCGGGAATTAATTATTAAATAAATTAATGTGACTTATATGATTAGAATTTTGTAAAATATACTTCATTTTTTAATTCAGAATATCAAATATAGCTTAGGGTAAATTTTTGGGATTTTTCTGAAAAACTTCAATTTTTGATGAATAGTGAAAACACTAAGTGGTATTTATAAAAAACTGATTTTTCCATTTAAATGAAATTTTACCACTAATGTGTATTGAATTTTGAAAATCCGACATACATGGTTGTCATTAGTATGTAAAATGTGGTTCAATGGGATGAAAATAATTTTTTGGTGAATAGTAACTTTTTTTCATTAATCGCGATTAGAGGTAATTAGTGTAATTTAAGGTAAAAATGATATTATAAAAATGTGAAAACACCATGAAAATTGTTCTAACACTATTGGATGAGTCATTGCCGACCAAGAAAACCCATGGGTCGATTTAGGGGACCCTATGGAGCCTCTTGGGTGAGATAATGACTTTAATGCCTTTTTTTTAAATAAAGGTGAAAATGACACTAACATAAATTGTTTTACTAAAACAATTTTTAGAAGGGGTTATACTAATCATAATTTTGTCTATAAAAACTATTTGGAAAGAGAAAACGATTTCCTACATAAGGATATTTTTTTTATAATTTTTAGACATTAAATAAATTAATTTAATTATGACATCGTGATGATGCAACGATGACCTCATTAATGAACAGTTTAAATAAAATGAAACGATAATATAAAATCTAAGACCAAAACTTGTCCAAAAACTATTTTATGGGAGTATTTTGAAGCCCTATCATCTTAGATTCGAAATATATCAATGTGGGACCTTAGAAATTTGAAACACATTTGAAAATAAAATAATAGTTTCATGATTTCCAAAAGTGCCCATCCTCTCCTCTTATAAAAGGCCCCCACCTCTACCTCATTTCACACACTCCTAAAGCCTTTGGCTCGTCCATACCCTGCCCATGTACTATCTCCACATCCCTCTCCTCATCCTAGAGGATTCTCTTTGGGCAGAATCCTTTCAAAGGAAGCCTTTAGGATCAAATCAAAAGGAGTTACACTTTTAAAGGTAATTCATTCTCTCATGTTCATTTGTTTTATTTTGCTTCTCCAACCCCCTAAACTCTTTTTATTTACTTATTTTGTAACAACAATAATATCTTAAATATACTAGGATGTTGTTATAATATTTATTCGAGCTACACTCTCACACAACTACATCAAATGGTTAAAGAACATACGGTTTCCGTGGATGGCGAAATTCTGCCTCCCAAAACGATGATTGTTCAATACTCATTTAACACCTTCAAAGGTGGCCATTATGATGTCACTATTTTTATATATGATATATAATATGTTTATTCTTTCTTTAATCTTTTGTATTTTTCATTTATGGCATACCATTATTGTTCCATTATGGGTAAACACGATATCTTCATTTTAGGAAGTGCGGACTACCGCCCCCTGAAAGTGATTTGATTCGTTAATACCATATGTGGGATGTGTAAAGGATAAAGTTAATGATATTATATATGTTATTATACTTGAATTATAATATACTCTTATATCATTATGATTCCATTCCAGAAAATACGAAGTAGAAATGGAAGTAGCATTCATGCGTACGTACGGCTTACCGTCTCCATGAACGGTGCATTTCATTTCTTACCTCTAAATGTGATGTAATATTATAAATACATGTATATGATGAATATATATGATATATATTTTATCCAAATCATTAATATCATTCTGGATATAATAAACCTTTGACCAAATTAACAACATGTAATTGTAAGAATTCTATTTTTGACTTAAGAACCAAATACCGACAAAATGAACATTATTAACATAAATGATTACATGATGTTCATAACATGGTATAAAAGGAATAATGAACTTGTAAAAGTTTCTTAAGAAAGTAGAGATTAACTCAAGTTTATTATTCAGGACGTTAAAGAACGATCGAGTCAAGTCGGACCCGAGGTAAGGGATCCTACTCCACTCTTTCTTTTTAAGTACACTCTTTTATGTCATTCATTTTAAAGCTCATATTTCTTGTTATTGGGATATTATTTTAAATTACTCTTAAGGTAAGTTTTATGTTCATGTGATGAGAGACCCTATTCTCTCTCATCAATCCATTTTGGAAGTTTTGAGTGGCGTCGTTAGGCTTCCGAATTTTCGTAAGAGATCTAACCTCTCTCTTTCTCTTTAAGTACTCCCCTTTATATCACTTATTTTAAGCTCCTATTTGTTATGATGGGGGATGTTCTTTCATATTCCTCTTTCTGTACATTTTATTTTAATGTTATGAGATACCCTATTTGATCTCATCAATCCATTTTTGGGAAGTTTTAAGTGGCGCCGTTAGGCTGCCGAGTTTTCATAAGTGATTTTTCATCTCACTTTTATTCCCGTGAGATTTATGCTACATTTTCCACAATTTCCTTTGAGTGGTGTTTGTGCTGCCCATTATTTTATTCATTGTGTAATATAATTTCTTTTATGAGTATTTACATCAATGTTGTATTGTCCTTCTTTCACGAGGTGTAAGTTTCGAAAGATACCCATGTCGGTAAGGGAACCTTTCACCCACCTCTTTTTAGAAGACTTATTTTGTTGGGTCTCTTAAATTACCTATTGTTATGTTGGGATATGTTCTCATATATCCTTATTGATGTAAATTTTTTTTCCATGTGATGAGATACCCTTTTTTTATCTCTCATCAACTCTTTTTGATGTGACGCCGTTAGGCTATCAAGGGAACTTCTTAACCCAATTTCGATTTCCTTGGGTTCAACATGTAGTTATTGAATATGCCATTTTTTGAATATGTGTGAATGACCTTTGATTATATTACACTTAATATCCACTTATATTTGGTGTATTCGTTTGTCACACATAATTATTCAATTGATTTATCTTTAAACCAAGGATACCGTCTTTGTATGGGACTTCGTCTCAATCTCCTTTCATTGAGGCATATTTTGTTTTATACACAACCTTCTTTTATACGGTGTATAAACCCCTTTGACTTTTACGTTTATTCAAAAGGAATCTTTTTTATACGAATCGTTTACTAAACGACAAAAGGGAATGTTTTTGTCATACGTATGCGGCGACAACAACTTCTCCGCCGCCATGACCATTATTTGAGTTTCAGATTCCTCTACAATCCATATATTGTTTTTAAAAGAAAATTAAATAACATGTTTTACTTTTCTTTTATTTTGGTATTGAAAATGGTTTTCATAATGTTTTTATATCAATGTGTTGTATTGATATCTTGTGATTGAAAGTTGGAAATGTTATGTTTCCTTTATGAATGTTTTATGTGATACGATTATGTTGAGGTTCTTGGGAATTATTATGAAGATGGGTGGTTCCGTGATAAACTAAGGGCGGGTGAGCCCGATATAGCTCTCCAATGCATTGGGTAACGCGAAGGAGTGAAACGTTAATGTTTATCCGAAGATATCTAGGGAATATACTATGATGGGTATTCCAAACGTAACCAAGAGGGTTACTCCCTATGTAAGAATGTTATGAATGCCTCAAGTTACCTTTATGTCTTATGATTTCTATGATTTATTCATGGTTTGATGAGGTATGTTAAAGTGCCTAAGTTTTATGGGTAAAGTATGATTCCATTCTTATGTATATATGAACTCATGTTTCCTTTCCATATTTTTATATCCCTTACTGAGCTTTTTTATGCTCATCCCAAGTTTTTAAAATGTTTTTCACAGGTCAAGGGAAAGGTACATGATGTGATGATAGTGTCAAGGATGTGTCAATAAAGAATCCAAGTTTTATTTTAAATATGTTTCTGTTGATGGGAAGAATGAATCCTGTCTTTTTTGTAACCACTTTGTTTAAATGTGGAATGTAGTGCAAGTTTTATGATATAATTCTCTAAAACTCTAAACCTGAAAAGATCCTCAATGTGTAGTCTTGTATTAACTCAAGATTAAGTAAGGTTTAAGGCTGGGGCCTTATAGTTCATATAAGAGGTCAGTTTATATAACTTTAGAGGTTAGGGTATTCTTTAAGCATAGGTGACATTACCATAATGGTTAGGATTTCAGAAAGAGTCCTAGTTTTAAATAAAGTGAATGAGTAAGTATATGTTATTGTTTACCTTCCTCATTAGTACATGATGGTTTTGTTGATATACTCACACTGACATTTCTGTTTTTAGTGAATGGATGGATCTAGCAGGCACCAAAGTGACAATTGGTTTGAAGGAAACTGTGGTGGTTCTCTGATTAAGAGACTAGATGAGATGGGGGATTCAATGAGGAATCACATGGTTGTTCTAAACCAACTATCAAGGAGTCATGATCAACCACTCCAACCTCGGTGAATTCTCTAATACATCATGTATGAGATGACCAATCCATGTGGAAGTTCAGGTAATAATTATAAAGGTAACCATTATATTTGATATGATCCTTACTTTTGAGGTAATTATGGGTTATTATATGATATGATGGAAAATGAAAGGCATGAGATAAACATGAGGTTAAAATTTGTTATGATCATTTTTGAAGATTTTATCTCGTTTTGGGGGATGTTTTAAGAATTATATAGTTTTGGAAAAAGGACAACACGCAGACCATGTGACAAACCGTCGCGTCGGACAAAGCTTTGGGAATCGAACCCACAACCAAAGTGCGACTGGTATTTATCGCCTACCACTGGACTACGTGAAGTCCCTGGTTAGTTTGACTGATTCTTTTTAGTTATATGATTTTATGAATTAAGAGTAAGTTGATTTTGGGTTATTTATGAAAATGATTAACCTATCATGGAGGATATGTGATTAGGTTAATTATTTTTCAATACGAGACTTTAGGAGCAACTGATGTTGTTTGGAGATAAATGTTACGATTTAACTTGGAAGACTATGTGACTAAATCCCTCAAATATTTTGGTTTCAATCTTAGTTTGGTTTAATTTGAAAAATTTTATGGAAAAATTGTTTATCGAATGGTCTTCGTTGAACTTTGGGTTTTTTTGGACAAAATTTGGAGATTAAGAATAGATTTTCTTTTTATAAAGAGTTATATTTTTTTGGATTATCTGACCTTGTACTAACCTTTCTAGCTTTGGTTTTGGGTAAAGCCTAAAGACATGGGATGTATATAGTTCTCTATTGTGGATTAGGTGATTCTCTAGAAGTTGATTATAGTACTCTTACTGCGAACAAGTCTCCCTAAATACTCGTCTTTTGGAAAAAAATATGAGTTTGATTAAGGAATCAAGTACAAGTTGAAAGTCATCATGATAAGTGATTATGTTTCCTTATGAATAAATTCCTCAATAAAATGTAACTTAAAACAAAAATGTTGACTATTAACTTTTCCTACTGGGGAATCGAATACCGTTTAACCCAGCACAGGTTTGTGATTTTCTCATGGTTAACTTTCTCCTCAAGATGTTTTCTATCACTCTCCATCAAAACACGACCCTTTGCTTTTTCTTTCATGTGCATGTTTTCCTACACGGAATCCTATTATGGGTTAACTCGGGTGACCTTTTTACTTATCATTATTTATTTTAAAGTGATTGTTTTACCGACTCTTGTTCCGATGTGGGACTTTCAAGGATCTTTCCAAGCCCAATTTTAAAATTGCGAGGACGCAATTCCCAAAAGGGGGAAGGATGTAACAACCCAGGTAAATAAAGAATATTAAATTTTCATATTTATCCATATTTGTGAATAAAATATTAATATGACTTTAAAGGGGACGCTATGCTCGATGGCGTACCCAACACACAACAACGAGTTTCTTGGGAATCTTACATTGCACTCTAATAATAAAATAATATTATTTTAAATGGAAGTTAACATGTAGCCGTTGTATTGGCGGGAATGGATAGAAATAACTAAAATATGATTATATATGTTTTTAAATGTTTTTACATTTATCCAATAAAATATAAAGGCTAAAAATACGGAAAGAATTAAATTTTAGGCGTATATGCCCTAGTTTTCACTAAAGGTTCACTTATCGCCTTTTGATGGTGAACCGTCCTTAAATATAGTTTTTTTCACTATTATACATTCTATTGGACCAAATAAAACTCTTATTTAGAATCGGGACATCAAACTTTACTTTGTGTAAATTTTTGGTATCTTTACGAAAAAGTTCATTTTTTTAATGAATAATGTAAAATGTTGTATTTTAATTCAAAACCACTTTTAATCTAATTTATTTATATGATTATATTATCTTTTGAATTGGTTTTGATGTGAAATTGGAATATATTTTTACCATTAAATCCAATAGTGGTCATTGGAATTAATTTCACTTTGAAATCAGACTTAAACTAGTGTCAATCTTTTGATACTTATTGTTTCATAAAAACACGTTATTTGCCTTGACAATGAGAATTAATTATTAAATAAATTATTGTGACTTATATGATTTGAATTTTTTAAAATAGACTTCTTTTTTGAATTCAGAATATCAAATTTAGCTTAGGGTGAATTTTTTGGATTTTTCTGATAAACTTCAATTTTTGATGAATAGTGAAACCACTAAGTGGTACTTATAAAAAACTGATTTTTCCGTTTAAATGAAATTTTACCACTAATGTGTATTGAATTTCGAAAATCCGACATACATGGTTGTCATTAGTATGTAAAATGTGGTTCAATGGGATGAAAATAATTTTTTGGTGAATAGTAACTTTTTTTCATTAATCGTGATTAGAGGTAATTAGTGTAATTTAAGATAAAAATGAAATTATAAAAATGTGAAAACACCATGAAACTTGTCCTAACCTTATTGGATGAGTCATGTACGACCAAGAAAACCCATGGGTCGATTTAGGGGACCCTATGGAGCCTCTTGGGTGAGATAATGACTTTAATGCCTTTTTTTAAAATAAAGGTGAAAATGACACTAACATAAATTGTTTTACTAAAACAATGTTTAGAAGGGGTTATAATAATCATAATTTTGTCTATAAATACTCTTTGGAAAGATAAAAATATTTCCTACATCAGGATTTTTTTTATAATTTTTAGACATTAAATAAATTAATTTAATTATGACATCGTGATGATGCAACAATGACCTCATTAATGAACAATTTAAATAAAATGAAACGATAATATAAAATCTAAGACCTAAAGTTGTCCAAAAAATATTGGATGGGAATATTTCGAAGCTTTATAATCTTATCTTCGAAATATATCAATGTGGGACCTTATAAATTCGAAACATATTTGAAAATAAAATAATAGTTTCATGATTTCCAAAAGTGCCCCTCTTCTCCTCTTATAAAAGGCCTCCACCTCTACCTCATTTCACACACTCCTCAAGCCTTTGGCTCGTCCATCCCCTGACCATTTACTCTCTCCACATCCCTCTACTCATCATAGAGGATTCCCTTTTGGGCAGAATCCTTTCAAAGGAAGCCTTTAGGCTCAAATCAAAAGGAGTTACACTTTTAAAGGTAATTCATTCTCTCATGTTCATTTGTTTTATTTTGCTTCTCCAACCCCCTAAACTCTTTTTATTTACTTCTTTTGTAACAAAACCAGTATCTTAAATATACTAGGATGTTGTTATAAGATTTATTCGAGCTAAACTTTCACAAAACTAAATCAAATGGTTAAAGAACATACGGTTTCCGTGGATGGTGAAATTCTGCCTCCCGAAACGATGATTGTTCAATACTCATTTAACACCTTCAAAGGTGGCCATTATGATTTCACTATTTTTATATATGATATATAATATGTTTATTATTTCCTTATGCTTATGTATTTTTCATTTATGGCATACCATTATTGTTCCATTATGGGTAAACACGATATCTTCATTTTAGGAAGTGCGGACTACCGCCCCTTGAAAGTGATTTGATTCGTTAATACCATATGTGGGATGTGTAAAGGATAAATTTAATGATATTATATATGTTATTATACTGGAATTATAATATACTCTTATATAATTACGATTCCATTCCATAAAATACGAAATAGAAATGGATGTAGCGTTCATGCGTACGTACGGCTTACCGTCTCCATGAACGGTGCATTTCATTTCCTACCTCTAAATATGATGTAATATTATAAATACATGTATATGATGAATATATATGATATATATGTTATCCAAATCATTAATATCATTCTGGATATAATGAACCTTTGACCAAATTAATAACATGTAAGTGTAAGAAGTCTATTTTTGACTTAAGAACCAAATACCGACAAAATGAACATTATTAACTTAAATGATTACATGATGTTCATAACGTGGTATAAAAGGAATAATGAACTTGAAAAATTTTCTTAAGAAGGTAGAGATTAACTCAAGTTTATTATTCAGGACGTTAAAGAACGATCGAGTCAAGTCGGACCCGATGTAAGGGATCCTACTCCACTCTTTCTTTTTAAGTACACTGTTTTATGTCATTCCTTTTAAAGCTCATCTTTCTTGTTATTGTAATATTATTTTATATTAATCTTACTGTAATTTTTTATGTTCATGTGATGAGAGACCCTATTCTCTCTCATCAATCCATTTTGGATGTTTTGAGTGGCGCCGTTAGGCTGCCGAATTTTCGTAAGATATCTAACATCTCTCTTTCTCTTTAAGTACTCCCCTTTATGTCAATTCTTTTAATCTCCTATTTGTTATGATGGGGGATGTTATTTCATATTATTATTTCTTTAAATTTTATTGTAATGTGATGACATACCCTATTTTATCTCATCAATCCATTTTTGGGAAGTTTTAAGTGGCGCCGTTAGGCTGCCGAGTTTTCGTAAGTGATTTTTCATCTCACTTTTATTCCCGTGATATTTATGCAACATTTTCCACAATTTCCTTTGAGTGGTGTATGTACTTCCCATTATTTTATTCATTGTGTAATATACTTTATTTTATGAGTATTTACATCAATGTTGTATTGTCCTTCTTTCACGAGGTGTATGTTTCGAAAGAAACCCATGTCGGTAAGGGAACCTTTCACCCTCCTCTTTTTAAAAGACTTCTTTTGTTGGGTCTCTTAAATTACCTATTGTTATGTTGGGATATGTTCTCATATATCCTTATTGATGTAAATTTTATTTCCATGTGATGAGATACCCTTTTTTTATCTCTCATCAACTCATTTTGATTTGACGCCGTTAGGCTGTCAAGGGAACATCTTAACCCAATTTCGATTTCTTTGGGTTCAACATGTAGTTATTGAATATGCCATCTTTTGAATATGTGTGAATGACCTTTGATTATTTTACACTTAATATCCACTTATATTTTGTGTATTCGTTTGTCACACATAATTATTCAATTGATTTATCCTTAAACCAAGGATACCGTCTTTGTATGGGACTTCGTCTCAATCTCCTTTCATTGAGGAATATTTTGTTTTATACACAACCTTCTTTTATACGGTGTATAAACCCCTTTGACTTTTACGCTTATTCAGAATGACTCTTTTTTATACGAATCGTTTACTAAACGACAAAAGGGAATGTTTTTGTCATACGTATGCGGTGACAACGACTTCTCCACCGCCATGACCATTATTTGAGTTTCGGCTTCCTCTACAGGCCATACCTTTTTTTAAAAGAAAATGAAATAACATGTTTTACTTTTCTTTTATTTTGGTATTGAAAATGGTTTTCATAATACTTTTATATCAATGTGTTGTATTGATATCTTGTGATTGAAAGTTGGAAATGTTATGTTTCCGTTATGCATGTTTTATGTGATACAATTATGTTGAGGTTCTTGGGCATTATTATGAAGACGGGTGGTTCCGTGATAAACTAAGGGAGGGTGATCCCGATATAGCTCTCCAATGCATTGGGTAACGTGAAGGAGTGAAACGTTAAGGTTTCTCTGAAGATATTTAGGGAATATACTGTGATTGGTATTCCAAACGTAACCAAGAGGGTTACTCCCTACGTAAGAATGTTATGAATGACTCAAGTTACCTTTATGTCTTATGATTTCTATGATTTATTCATGGTTTGATGAGGTATGTTAAAGTGCCTATGTTTTATGGGTAAAGTATGATTTCATTCTTATGTATATATGAACTCATGTTTCCTTTCCATATTTTTATATCCCTTACTGAGATTTTTTATGCTCATCACAAGTTTTTAAAATGTTTTTCACAGGTCAAGGGAAAGGTACATGATGTGATGATAGTGTCAAGGATCTGTCAAGAAAGAATCCAAGTTTTATTTTAAATATGTTTCTGTTGATGGGAAGAATGAATCCTGTCTTTTATGTAACCAATTTGTTTAAATGTGGAATGTAATGCATGTTTTATGATCTAATTCTCTAAAACTCTAAACCTAAAAAGATCCTCAATGTGTAATCTTGTATTAACTCAGGAATAAGTAAGGTTTAAGGCTGGTGCCTTATAGTTGGTATAAGAGGTCGGTTTGGATAGCTTTAGAGGTTAGGGTATTCTTTAAGCATATGTGACATTACCATAATGGTTAGGATTTCAGAAAGAGTCATAGTTTTAAATAAAGTGAATGAGTAAGTATATCTTATTGTTTACCTTCCTCATTAGTACATGATGGTTTTGTTGATATACTCACACTGACATTTCTTTTTTTAGTGAATGGATTGATCTAGCATGCACCAAAGTGACAATGGGTTTGAAGGAAACTGTGGTGGTTCTCTGATTAAGAGACTAAATGAGATGGGGGATTCAATGAGGAATCTCATGGTTGTTCTAAACCAACTATCAAGGAGTCATGATCAACCACTTCAACCTTGGTGAATTCTCCAATACATCATGTACGAGATGACCAATCCATGTGGAAGTTCAGGTAATAATTATAAAGGTAACCATTAGAGTTTATATGATCCTTACTTTTGAGGTAATTATGGGTTATTATATGATATGCTGTAAAATGAAAGGCATGAGATAAACTTGAAGTTAAAATATGTTATGATCATTTTTGAAGATTTTATCTCGTTTTGGGGGATGTTTTAAGAATTATATAGTTTTGGAAAATGGACAACACGCAGACCGTGTGACAACCCGTCGCGTCGGACAAAGCATTGAGAATCGAACCCACAACCAAAGTGCGACTGGTATTTATCGCCTACCACGGGACTACGTGAAGTCCCTAGTTAGTTTGACTGATTATTTTTAGTTATATGATTTTATGAATTAAGAGTAAGTTGATTTTGGGTTATTTATGAAAATTATTAACCTATCATGGAGGATATGTGATTAGGTTAATTACTTTTCAATACGAGACTTTAGGAGCAACTGATGTTGTTTGGAGATAAATGTTACTATTTAACTTGGAAGACTATGTGACTAAATCCCACAAATATTTGGGTTTCAATCTTAGTTTGGTTTACTTTGAAGAATTTTATGGACAAATTGTTTATCGAATGGTCTTCGTTGAACTTTGGGTTTTGTTGGACAGATTTTGGAGATTAAGAATAGATTTTCTGTTTATAAAGGGTTATCTTTTTTTGGATTATCTGACCTTGTACTAACCTTTCTAGTTTTGGTTTTGGTTAAAGCCTAAAGACATGAGATGTATATAGTTCTCTATTGTGGATTAGGTGATTCTCTAGAAGTTGATTATAGTACTCTTAATGTGAACAAGTCTCCCTAAATACTCGTCTTTTGGAAAAAAAATATGAGTTTTATTAAGGAATCAAGTAAATGTTGAAAGTCAACATGATAAGTGATTATGTTTCCTTATGAATAAATTCCTCAATAAAAAGTAACTTAAAACAAAAATTCTGACTATTAACTTTTCCTACTGGGGAATTGAATACCGTTTAACCCATCACAAGTTTGTGATTTTGTCATGGTTAACTTTCTCCAAAACATGTTTTCTATCACTCTCCATCAGAACATGGCCCTTTGATTTTTCTTCCATGTCAATGTTTTCCTACATGGAATCCTATTATGGGTTAACTTGGGTGACCTTTGTACTTGTCATTCTTTATTTTAAAGTGATTGTTTTACCGACTCTTGTTCCGAAGTGGGACTTTCAAGGATGTTTCCAAGCCCAATTTTAAAATTGCGAGGATGAAATTCCCAAAAGGGGGGAAGGATGTAACACCCCAGGTAAATAAAGATTATGAAAATTTCATATTTATCCATATTTTTGAATAAAATATTAATATAACTTTAAAGGGGACGCTATGCTCGATGGCGTACCCAACACGCAACAACGAGTTTCTTGGTAATCTTACGTTGCACTCAAATAATAAAATAATATTATTTTAAATGGCAGTTAACATGTAGCCATTTTATTGGCGGGAATGGATAGAAATAACTAAAATATGATTATATATGTTTTTAAATGTTTTTACATTTATCCAATAAAAGATAAAGGCTTAAAATACGGAAAGAATTCAATTTTAGGCGTATATGCCCTAGTTTTCACTAAAGGTTCACTTATCACCTTTTGATGGTGAACCGTCATTAAATATAGTTTTTTTCACTCTTAAAAATTCTATTGGACCAAATAAAACTCTTCTTTAGAATCGGGACATCAAACTGTACTTTGCTTAAATTTTTGGTATCTTTACGATAAAGTTCATTTTTTTAATGAATAATGTAAAATGTTGTATTTTAATTCAAAACGTATTTTAATCTAATTTATTTATATGATTAGATTATCTTTTCAATTAATTTTTTAAGTGAAATTGGAATATATTTTTACCATTAAATCCAATAGTGGTCGTGGGAATTAATTTCACTTTGATACCAGACTTAAACTAGTGTCAATCTTTTGATACTTATTGTTTCATAAAAACACGCTATTTTCTCTGACAGCGGGAATTAATTATTAAATAAATTAATGTGACTTATATGATTTTAATTTTGTAAAATAGACTTCATTTTTGAATTCCAAATATCAAATATAGCTTAGGGTGAATTTTTGGGATTTTTCTGAAAAACTTCAAATTTTGATGAATAGTTAAACCACTAAGTGGTACTTATAAAAAACAGATTTTTCCGTTTAAATGAAATTTTACCACTAATGTGTATTGAATTTTGAAAATCCGACATACATGCTTGTCATTAGTATTTAAAATGTGGTTCAATAGGATGAAAATAATTTATGGTGAATAGTAACTTTTTTTCATTAATCGCGATTAGAGGTAATTAGTGTAATTTAAGGTAAAAATGATATTATAAAAATGTGAAAACACCATGACACTTGTCCTACCCCTATTGGATGAGTCATGGACGACCAGGAAAACCCATGGGTAGATTTAGGGGACCCAATGGAGCCTCCTGGGTGAGATAATGACTTTAATGCCTTTTTTTTAAAATAAAGGTGAAAATGACACTAACATAAATTGTTTTACTAAAACAATTTTTAGAAGGGGTTATACTAATAATAATTTTGTCTATAAATACTATTTGGAAAGATAAAAAGATTTCCTACATCAGGATATATTTTTAATAATTTTTAGATATTAAATAAATTAATTTAATTATGACATCGTGATGATGGAACGATGACCTCATTAATGAACAGTTTAAATAAAATGAAACGATAATATAAAATCTAAGACCTAAAATTGTTCAAAAACTATTGGATGGGAATATTTAGAAGCCTTATCATCTTATCTTTGAAATATATCAATGTGGGACCTTACAAATTCGAAACACTTTTGAAAATAAAATAATAGTTTCATGATTTCCAAAAGTGCCCCTCCTCTCCTCTTATAAAAGGCCCCCACCTCTACCTCATTTCACACACTCCTCAAGCCTTTGGCTCGTCCATCCCCTGTCCATTTACTCTCTCCACATCCCTATACTCATCCAAGAGGATTCCCTTTGGGCAGAATCCATTCAAAGGAAGCCTTTAGGATCAAATCAAAAGGAGTTACACATTTAAAGGTAATTCATTCTCTCATGTTCATTTGTTTTATTTTGCTTCTCCAACCCCCTAAAATCTTTTTATTTACTTTTTTTGTAAAAACACCAGTATCTTAAATAAACTAGGATTTTGTTAAAAGATTTATTCTAGCTACACTTTCACACAACTACATCAAATGGTTAAAGAACATAAGGTTTCCGTGGATGGCGAAATTCTGCCTCCCGGAACGATGATGGTTCAATACTCATTTAACACCTTCAAAGGTGGCCATTATGATGTCACTATTTTTAAATATGATATATAATATGTTTATTCTTTCCTTAATCTTCTGTATTTTTCATTTATGGCATACCATATTTGTTCCATTATGGGTAAACACGATATCTTCATTTTAGGAAGTGCGGACTACCGCCCCCTGAAAGTGATTTGATTCGTTAATACCATATGTGGGATGTGTAAAGGATAAAGTTAATGATATTATATATGTTATTATACTGGAATTATAATATACTCTTATATCATTATGATTCCATTCCAGAAAATACGAAATAGAAATGGATGTAGCGTTCATGCGTACGTACGGCTTACCGTCTCCATGAACGGTGCATTTCATTTCTTACCTCTAAATGTGATGTAATATTATAAATACATGTATATGATGAATATATATGATATATATGTTATCCAAATCATTAATATAATTTTGTATATAATGATCCTTTGACCAAATTAACAACATGTAAGTGTAAGAAGTCTATTTTTGACTTAAGAACCAAATACCGACAAAATGAACATTATTAACTTAAATGATTACATGATGTTCATAACAGGGTATAAAAGGAATAATGAACATGAAAAAGGTTCTTAAGAAAGTAGAGATTAACTCAAGTTTATTATTCAGGACATTAAAGAATGATCATGTCAAGTCGGACCAGAGGTAAGGGATCCTACTCCACTCTTTCTTTTTAAGTACACTCTTTTATGTCATTCCTTTTAAAGCTCATATTTCTTGTTATTGGAATATTATTTTATATTACTCTTACTGTAATTTTTATGTTCATGTGATGAGAGACTCTATTCTCTCTCATCAATCCATTTTGGATGTTTTGAGTGGCGCCGTTAGGCTGCCGAATTTTCGTAAGAGATCTAACCTCTCTCTTTCTCTTTAAGTACTCACCTTTATGTCACTTCTTTTAAGCTCCTATTTGTTATGATGGGGGATGTTCTTTCATATTCATCTTTCTGTACATTTTATTGTAATGTGATGAGATACCCTATTTGATCTCATCAATCCATTTTTGTGATGTTTTAAGTGGTGCCGTTAGGCTGCCGAGTTTTCGTAAGTGATTTTTCATCCCACTTTTATTCCCGTGAGATTTATGCTACATTTTCCACAATTTCCTTTGAGTGGTGTATGTACTGCCCATTATTTTATTCATTGTGTAATATAATTTCTTTTCTGAGTATTTACATCAATGTTGTATTTTCCTTCTTTCACGAGGTGTATGTTTCGAAAGATACCCATGTCGGTAAGGGAACCTTTCACCCTCCTATTTTTAAAAGACTTCTTTTGTTGGGTCTCTTAAATTACCTATTGTTATGTTGGGATATGTTCTCATATATCCTTATTGATGTAAATATTTTTTCCATGCGATGAGATACCCTTTTTTTATCTCTCATCAACTCATTTTGATGTGACGCTGTTAGGCTGTCAAGGGAACTTCTTAACCCAATTTCGATTTCTTTGGGTTCAACATGTAGTTATTGAATATGCCATCTTTTGAATATGTGTGAATTACCTTCGATTATTTTACACTTAATATCCACTTATATTTGGTGTATTCGTTCGTCACACATAATTATTCAATTGATTTATCCTTAAACCCAGGATACCATCTTTGTATGGGACTTCATCTCAATCTCCTTTCATTGAGGCATATTTTGTTTTATACACAACCTTCTTTTATACGGTGTATAAACTCCATTGAATTTTACATTTATTCAAAAGGGATCTTTTTTATACGAATCGTTTACTAAACGACAAAAGGGAATGTTTTTGTCATACGTATGCGGCGACAACGACTTCTCCGCTGCCATGACCATTATTTGAGTTTTGGCTTCCTCTACAAGCCATACCTTTTTTTAAAAAGAAAATTAAATAACATGTTTTACTTTTCTTTTATTTTGGTATTGAAAATGGTTATCATAATGTTTTTATATCAATGTGTTGTATTGATATCTTGTTATTGAAAGTTGTAAATGTTATGATTCCTTTATGCATGTTTTATGTGATACGATTATATTGAGGTTCTTGGGCATTATTATGAAGACGGGTGGTTCTGTGATAAACTATGGGCGGGTGAGCCCGATATATCTCTCCAATGCATTGGGTAACGCGAATGAGTGAAACGTTAAGGTTTCTACGAAGATATTTAGGGAATATACTGTGATTGGTTTTTCAAACGTAACCAAGAGGGTTACTCCCTACGTAAGAATGTTATGAATGCCTCAAGTTACCTTTATGTCTTATGATTTCTATGATTTATTCATGGTTTGATGAGGTATGTTAAAGTTCCTAAGTTGTATGGGTAAAGTATGATTTCATTCTTATGTATATATAAACTCATGTTTCCTTTCCATATTTTTATATCCCTTACTGAAATTTTTTATGCTCATCCCAAGTTTTTAAAATGTTTTTCACAGGTCAAGGGAAAGGTACGTGATGTGATGATAGTGTCAAGGATGTGTCAAGAAAGAATCCAAGTTTTATTTTAAATATGTTTCTGTTGATGGGAAGAATGAATCCTGTCTTTTATGTAACAACTTTGTTTAAATGTGGAATGTAATGCAAGTTTTATGATCTAATTATCTAAAACTATAAACATGAAAATATCCTCAATGTGTAATCTTGTATTAACTCAAGATTAAGTAAGGTTTAAGGCTGGGGCCTTATAAAAATAGCATTTCATTTTTGAAATTAAATGTTTAAAAACTCTTAATTTTAAATATATGATAGAATTAATTGTATATAAATAAATCCATGGAAACATAAAATGGGAGAATCATATAATAGAATGGTCATAGAAGGTAATTATGTACAAATTGTAAAATTTAAAAACCCATTCCTTGCACACTATTGTAAAAAGGAAAAAAAGAAACTAATTTAGAAAATGAAAGGAATATTACATTCTATTTTCGATGTAAAAAGTTTAAATTATGTATAAATTTCATTAAAATATAATATATATTATTATAAAAAACAAATTTTCAAATATTTTTACAAAAAATTTACAAGGAATAAAAGGATATATGACTGAAAAGAAAAATGAAGTCATATTTTTAAAAAATCATGTTATCCGTCATATTAAGTACTAAAGAGATAGAAAATTATAATATCAATTTAAAATTACATGAATAAATAGATTTTATGAAAAAATGGGTATTAATATACAATGATAAATGAATTTACATCAATGTTAATTCAAGAATAAACAATATCGATTAAAATAATATTGAATAATAAACCCTTTATTTTTTGGTAACTTTTGAATCACAACCCCAATAAATAATGTTATATAATTATAATTTGAAATAACATGAAGTTTAAAGGATTCATATTATAATATTTAAATGGGATTTATAAAAATCATATTAATAAAATATTAGTGTAAATGAACTTTCATCTCAAATAAGGTTGTTTTGAGACGAACCTCTAACCTCAATTCTAGGCTTATTGTCATTGTATTTTAGGTAATACATAAATACGTTAAATAAATTATTGTATTTAATAATTAAATTTTATAGGATTAAAAATTCAAATTGTGAAAACCAACGTGATATATTTTAATGATGGGATTATTAACATAGTAATATATGTCCACATCGAGTTTTTTTGGGAATGATGAATTCTTTGTTTAAAAAAAATGGTGTGTTGACTAAGAGGAAGGAGATAATTATTCCAAAATAATGATAATAAAAAAATTATGTATACATGTTTTATATATAAACTATAAATTTAAAATTTTACATGATTTTTTGATATTTAAAATGAACGATGATAAAATAATAAAGAATGTAGTTTGTATGTATGCATATGTAATATTTACATTTATCAATGATCGTGATAGAAATAATGTAAGTGTTATTTTATATTACCATAATGATCATAAAATAAGAAATATAATGTTATTTAATTAAATAGACTTACATATACTATACATCTGATGGCTTAAAAAATAAATCACCTAACTTCTTAAAGTTGTATGTCTCCATAAACATGAATTATATTATAATATATTTAATGGATAATGCGATAAAAATGTAAATGATATATTTATTTCATAGAAATATTAATATTTTATTAATATCATAAATAAATATTCAATTATAACTTATTACCTTCCATATCATGCATACTTAGAAAATAAATCACATCATTTCAAAAAGTCGTAGTCTGACGTACATATGATTGATGATATCATATTCTCTATTGAATGGATTAATAAGGTATATGTAATATAATAATTATAGATGATTAATTATATCAGATATATAATATATAATAATTATATACAATATTATATCAGATATGATAAAAGGCTCTACAGAACAAATTATATCATTTAGTGAGGCTGTAGTCTGCATCACACATGATCAAAATTTATAATTCCCATTTTAATGATGACGAGATGGATGTAGGTCATGAACTTATAATAATAAAGATTAATATATGGTTTATACTATTGTTAATATATCATTATAATTTAATATTATTTTAATGATGTGGAATAATAAATAAAATAAAACACTCTTGTAATGACGATTCAACATATTAAGACAACTTTGTTAGGTTTTCTCCAAATGATTTTATAGGATGGATATAAAATCAAGAAAGTATTATTGGATGAGGGGAGATATTTAAGGAAATTATTTTTCTAGTAATTATAAAAAATGGGTTTAGAATGTTTGTAAAAGAGAGGAGTGGGGGGGGGGTCATTTTATAACGGGTTAGAGGTATGATTTTCAATTTATTAAAATAATAAATTAATCCAATATTTCTCTCATTCAACATTGATCATAATAGGACCATTATATAATATTATAAGTAATATGGTCTCAATATGACCATAAAATTGGAATTATACAATTTTAAGCCATTTTAACCCTTATCTATCTAGTTTAATGATCTGTAAACCTGTTTTTACCTTATCCAAATTAAATATTTTTTTTACATTTATTTATCGAACAAATTCATGTAGGCATTATTAGATAATATAAATTATAATTTTATCTAATATGTAATCCATATATCTAAACTAAACTCACCTATGTGGAAGGATTTAATATAAAAACATGTATATGTGTCGAAAAATGATTTTTTATAAAAAAATCAATTTTTAGGAAAACATGGTCTCATAATAAGTATAAGAAATGTGATCAAAATTAAATTATTTTAAATTATAATATATATATATAATCTATTAATTGTTTTCAAATAATTCCACAATGGGGTTTATTTTAAATATATAAAATTAATAAACATTATGTATATTGAAGCTATTTTTAGGAATTTTTTTAAATCCATAAAATAAACTTATACAAAATACAATATAAATATGATTTAAATGTAATTAATTGGTTTTAATATATACAAAAAATTCTTATGTTAATTTGAAATAAATTTAAAATATCAATGGTACTTCTTCATTACTTACATTATTAAATAGAAATAATAAATCTACAAAAATGGGTATTTTTTAGTATTCGTATAAAAAATCTATATTTTCATAAATAACCGAGAAGTTCACCAAAGCTAAATATTGGTATGATTATTTAAAATAATATTTTAATGAGATAAAATAAATTCTTAAACATTAAAAATGTTAATAGAAATAATTTCTCCTAAATTAAATAAATCTCATTTTCGAAGGAAATATATTTAATGATGAATAAAATATATTTTTTAAAGTTTACTGGTAATATATTATGATTTAGTAAATAAATTTATTATTATAAAAAAAATATATATATTTGATAAATTATTTAATAGTATTTTTTCACAACAATTTATCAGTTAAGTAAGATAATTCATCTGTAAATAATAATATTTTAAAATTATATCATGGTTTGTTTAATCTCAGCATTGATTGTAATAAAATATATAAAAAATTTAAATTTAAGATAAATATATTATATATTACCAGGATGATATATTCTAACCCATTAAAAAGTATCAGTCAATTAATTTGAACTTCTGATCAGTAAATCATTTTTTGGAGTTCAAATATTCATATGTGGAAAACCCACATTACAAAAGGGTTAATAAAACATATACATAAAAATAGGGAAGTAAGGATTTCAATTTCTTAGGGATATGGAAGTACCAATTGTATTGGAAGTATTGAAATAAGAGGGGAGGGGTTTCCTTTTATAAGCATGGGAAATGAATCATTTGGAATTTTTCAAAAGTAAAAATTCCAAAAAAAAAATTCTCATGTTAAAAGGATCCATAATGGAAAATTGTAACTTCGTATAAGTGAAAATGAAAAAATATAAACATAAAAAAGTAATATGATAGTTTTCGGTCATTTATAATCATTATCATTTTATTTCGACTATATGTAATCCCATTTTTACTTTATCATCAGGAAATAAGTTTTACTATTTTCACGATTCATTGTAGTCAAAAATTAAATTTTCCTTATTAAAATTAAATTTTCTAATTAAAAATATGGAATCAATTTTCTAAAATTTATCCCAAATAATTGGATGAATATATATTCAAATTAATCTTTTAGTCATGTTGAAAAAATGGGTTATCAAGAAATTATTTTTTTGGAAAACGGTTTCTTATTAAAAATATGGAAAGTAATAAATAAATAAATACATTTAAATTCATATATATAGATATATAATTTTAAATTTCATTTATATCCATCCTAATTAGGGTTATTTTAATTATTTAAAATGGAGAAACAATATTCAAATTTAAAAGTTATTTAGAAGAAAAAAGTGTTTTAATGCTTACAAAAAAACATAAACTAAATTCTAGTATAAGTATTATTCATGTGACAGCCCATGTTATATTATTGTTTCTATTTTTTATTTATATAAGTTGAGTTCATGCTCACATTTTCATGGGCATTCAAATTTATAAATAATTTTTTATGTTTTCTTTATGAAATTGTTTAATGTGCATGGTCAGGGTGAAACCTTGTGGCCTCCCTCCACGATGATCCTTTTCATTTTATTTATATGTATGCAGTGTTTTTTTTTGAAGGATACAAATGGATAATTTGAAACTAGGATCCACATTATAGTAACCACGTGGGAATGTTTGTTTGTTTGAGAGATTATACATTACTTGAGAACAGTTTGGTAAACAATGTAGATAATGTGTTGTTGGATCTATTGTTTTTGCAACAACATTTACAAGGCTTATCCATAGTTTAACAAACCATGTAGGGACTACTATGGGTTAGATTGAGATGCTTATATGTAAATTAGTGAGACAAAAAAATTTAACCATGAGGCTTTTGAAGAGTATATAATTGTCTTGAGGTTCTTTTTAGAGGTGCTGGTGACTACATGGTTTGTCTAACAGTGGGGCCAAACCAAGAGAGATTCCAATGTAGTTAAAAATATAGGTCATTCCCACTTTTCTATTTCAATATAAGAGGTATTTCACCCCTCTTATACTCCTCATACATCATCCAACCCTATGGATCCCTTGGGGGTGCATCTCTACCAGCCTAATTTGATTATTTCACTTAAAATGAATTTTAAGAGATTTGAAGTGATATACACTTATCTTTATCCCTTTAAAATTATTTCTCTCTTATAATGTTAATATGTATTCCACCATGAATCCTAGTTATCATGTGGCTCAATTTAATTATTCTAAGAGGATTTAATAATTTTTTTTCTTTATGTATAGTTGTTTTACAAATTTTCAATAGTCTCATGCGTAAGGTCAGCATTAAATGTTACTTGTTTTGGGACATTTATAATTTTTTTCTAGTTGTGGAGGAAGGAGTTACTATGAAATTAATTCATTTTAAAATTATAATATTTCTTTTACTGGCTATATTAATATTAAATAAATCAATGATTATATATGGTATCCATTGATTATTTTTTACTATTTTATTGTGTTTTATACTTGGTATAATTTATTTTACAAGTGACTTACACGTCTTGATTACTTATATTGTATTTTTTATTATTATAATATTCTTGTAAAATTTATTATTTATTTTTGAAATGGATTTAATCAGGAAAAATGGGTTTTAACCAAGTTATGGTTTTCAATAAGAGATAAAATATTTAGAATTGTAATTTGATTTTTAATTCAGGTAAGGACCTCAAAACAACTATTAATAGATGATTAAAGGAATTTAAAATGGTGATATGAAATGTGTTTGTGTGTGTGTATGGTTAACTAAATGATATATTCCATTTAAACATTTTAAATTTAATAATTGTTTTAATTATTGTCATTTTTTCATTGTTTTGGTCTTAAGAGAGACAAACTAGCATGGAAGGGTAGATTTGAATCCTTTGAATACAAATAGAGGATTGTTTAGACATATTTATAATTTTTAAGTGTTGTTTTTTAAAATGTGGGATAGAAGTAACTTTGTGTTCCATGTTTTATTATTTTAATGAATATATAACATATATTGGGGATACATTGAAATGATTTATTTTCTCAGGTGATTTCCATCTTTCTTCAAAGGGATTTTACAAACTGTTTTAAAAATATTGAAAAAGGAAAGGAAATATGAACCGTGGTTCTGTCATAAAAACATTTTTTAAAATTTTATTTTTAAACAATGTATGTCGATTTAACCCTTGATTTACCCATGATTATGTATGCCTAGTGTGGTGTTTTTAAACACCATGTTATACTTATTTCTCCCCTTATTTGGGAATTTTCATGTTATGCCTCAAGTGAATTTTATGTGTTTGGGAATTCAATTATTGTGTATAGGTGTGAGGGTAGATATGGTTTATCTTTATGTGTATACATAGAATTTTTGAACTATGACTCAAATCCTTTTTGTGAATGTGATTCTCTGGTACTAATGTGAAGATATTTTTTTCCTCTAATTATTTTGTATACCACCAGTTTTTAACTAGTATTACTAGAAAAAAAGTGGCAGGTAGGGGTTTTCAATCCTAATGATGTTCTTTGTGATAAGTGGGTTATTTTATAAACATATCATATTTATTTTTCTGTTTTTGAAGGTTAATACCATATATAATAAGATAGAAGGAATGTTAGTGTCTTTTTGTAGGACCATGGAAATTTTTTTTTCTTGATGAGTTATTGATCGAGGGTTTTTTGATCTACTACATGATTTTATGATTTAAAATGATTATTTAATAAAGAACATTCCCTAATAATATTAAATTTTTATATTCGTTTAGATATATAAATGAATATGTGGTGTCTAATTTTTGTCTATAACCTAAGTGAGTTGGATTGTTTTCCTTGAAAATGAATTTTTAATAATGTTTGTGAAAACCATTTTTATATTTTTAAGACTCTTTTTAAGACATTATTATGTTTTTTTAAATGAGTTTTATTATAAATATTGACTAATCTAGTGAAATGTTTCATTATAACAAATTAAATTGAGATAAATAATTTCTAAGTTGTATTTGAGTAATTGTATCAATATGTGTGGATTTGAGGTGTCATGGTTCAATGAATTTTTTTTCTAAATACTTGTGTTAGATTTTTTGAATCAAAGGGAATATATTTTCAAGGCGGATTACAGATTGGTTTTGAATTACTAGAATCATATATATTTAAATAATACTTTATATATTTATTTCTAAACTACCAGTTATGAATTTCACTATGAAACAAATTTCATAGTTTCAGTGGGTTTTGTGGACCTACTAGGTTATTTTGATCATGCTTATAATTTATTAAATTATATATTCATTTTCTGACCCTTCTTGTTGGTTATGGATTTAATGTGGTGAGTTATGTGTATATATTAAATCAAAGGTTTCATGGAGGTTTTTTCAAGCACTTCTAGAGATATTGTTTATTAGTATTTTTTATTTTCTTAATTTTTTTTCCTGAATTTTCTTCACTATGTATTTCATTTTTACATATTGATGTTATTTATGTCTATAAATATGGGATTGAACATTGTAGATTATTATAAACTATTGAGCATGGTTTTTATTTTTTTACCCTTATGTATTCAATAAATTCCATTAGTTTATCACTATTTAAAAAAATAATTCCCAAATGAGTTTTTTAGGATGGAGAAAATTTTTCTAGTCTATTGGGAATTATAAAATACTTAATGAATTGTTTAAAATCATGTAATATTCCATTTAGGATATAATCATGGTTATATTAATTAAAAATTACATCAAAGGAGGTTTTGGTATTTGAACTTTTCGAAAAGAAGGCTCATTTTTTCTCCTTAGTTATTTGGGGATGTACTAATAGAATGGAGAGTAAATCTATTTTATCGTGAGAGGTAAGGGTGGGGAGAGTCTTAAAAGATATTTACCATAAAAAAACTCAAGATCCATGGGGTTTGTTTTTTTAAAATTTACTATTTAATGTTTTTTTATCTATTTCTGATGTTTTTGATGTGATTATCATTTTCTGGGACACATTGATTGTTGATTAAAATTGGGGAGAACTAGATCGAAATGGGTTGATGTAGGTTGGAAATTAGGCTACAAAATTATCACACATATCTTGGTAAACCATGTGATTATTTTTTTGATGGGTAAACAATCATTATAAGGTGTATTTCATAGTTGTAATTTAGTTTCAAAAATTTTGATAGTCATATAATTCATAAAAAAATTTCTATAAAACATTACAATTTAGACTTATCTTGGTTAATTATTTCTCAAAATATATTTTTCACTTATTATTTTTATACTAATGAGTATTTTTTCCCTTTTGGTATTTGGTTTTTGAGAAAATTATTTTCGAACAAGGTTTTTCTTATAAGGGGAAGGATAAATTTCCATGGTTTTATGAAATTATATATTGAAGTTGTTGTTTCCTTTTTTTATTTAAAAATATTCAAATGTAAGTTATATTTTTGAAACTATTTGAGTTTATTTTTTTAAAAAATACATATGAATGAAAATTAATTTTCAATTCTTGGTTATAAAATGGGAAATAATTTTTAGAAGTAACATTATGGTTTTTGTTTTTTTGGGGTAATATGCGTGTTCCACCAAAGTGGTTCTGTTTTAAAATATTATTTAGAATAGTTTCTGAAAGTAATCCTTTTTTATAAGGTGAATTTTATTTTCATATTTATTTTTTTTCAAAAGAAAATTTTCTTTTTTATGTAATGTTACCAAGCCTAATTAGAAAGTTATTTTTTTGGTTTTGATTCCATTCATTTCTAAGATTATTTTTCAATTATAATTTTTTATGAATCATGACGTAATTCTTGTATTTATTATTTTTATACCCTTAGAATGTTCACGAAGGTCACTTTACATTTGGTGCCTACCTATAACTGAAATTGAGTGGTGGATAAGGAAACAAATTTGTGGGAGGTGTTGATAACAAGTTCACTATTTTTAACGGACATTAGAGGTAATCTGTTTAATTTCATTGGGGACCACTCCTTGGTGGTGTTAGTCATGTACTAATAGTTTTTTATAAGCGTAAGGATACTAGTAGATGATTTCCTAGTTTTTGGATGTCCTTTGTAGATGTTTTATTTTATAGAGTTTTTGTGGATTGTTTAAATTCATGTTTATGGCATGTTCTGTTCTATTAATGAATATACCACTACCTCTATCCCAATCATGGTTATTTTGTGGATATGATATGAGAGTTATATTGTTCAGACTCATTATTTTGGAAAACAATTTTGGTGATAATAGGTTGATTCCACATTTTAGTGAGCCAAGTGGTGACCATTTATTATTCTTGAGAGAGTCTATGGATATATGATTAGATAACTATATTGTTAGATAAACCCGTCAAATTTTATATAGTAACTAGTCTATAGATGTATAAATTTTCATGGATACATTTTTTGATGGTAATTTATGATTTTTTCCAAGGTAATCTATAGGTGCATTAACTAAGGTGGGTTCTCTTGTCATTATTATTTTTGGATCTAGTGGTTATTCATCCTTTCATATAGCTTACAAGTGCTTATAATTTTTATTGGTTTCTTTCAGGGTTTCTTATTGGTTGAGTATGAGTTTATAGGTGGTGAATGTTTTCTTCCACCATGTTATATGAACTCTAAATAGTGGTAATACCATTATAGGGGAATTATAAATGGCAGAGATACCATGTTCAGTCATCCATGATTCATAGGGATTGAAATTTGTGGTTATTTTTTGGCCATTAATAGGGATGTTTAGTTTTATATTGGTTGATCATTTTGATCATTTTCGAGGATATTGGATGTTGAAATTAAATTTATGAAGTGTTTAATTTTTTTGTAGTTATATTATGTTGGATAATTCTATTTTCTATGTTTTCATTTCGAATGAGGATTTTTTGGGGGGAAGAATGTGACATGGAAGTGAGTTTGTGACACCCCTCATGTAATAGTGTAGTTAAAATTTTATTTATTTCATGAATTGGAGGTCAACGTTTTTATTTCATAGATTTATGGATTTTCAACATTGATATGTTTTACATTTTACGTCTATGAATAATTAATTTACATTGTTAGGGGAAACAGTGAGCGTCATTTCATAAAGATCCTTTTATGTTTAGTTTGAACTATGCATGGTTTTCCAACATGGTATTCACACAATTATGTTCAAATCATGTAGCCAATAAGAGAAACCATGTGGTTCATTATTTTTTTAATGTGTGGGGCATTTATTGTACATGGTTTGATTAATTGTGAAGCAGGCTAGTTATTGGCTATCTAGTTTTTGATAGATCCATTTTCACATATTATGTTTTATTTTTCATATAGTGTAATGGACCTAAGGAGACAATTATTTCATTCCAGAGGTCCTTGAGTGAGGTTCATGGTTTTTTAACTATGTTTATTCTTAGAAGACACCATTCGTATTAAGGTTCATTTGTAAATAGTGAACCCGTATGGTTGGTGCACAATTTGTCTAATTGTGTGGTCAAACCATGTGATTTTTCTAGGAGTTTATAAATATTTTTAATGACCACTTTTACCTTTGAAATAATTTTTATTTCACCTCTTGATTCTTTCCATTCCAATAGTGTTTCCCAAGATGAGTGAGGTGATATTACCTTTATTTGACTCATAATTCATTCTCCCTCTCTTTTCCATTGGAATTCTATTCCCCCCATAAACCCTAAGAATCATGTGGCACGATTTTTGGTTTCTAGATAGTTTTAATGTTATGCATTTTGTATTATTGCAGTTATAAAAAGAAATTCTAGTCTCGTCAGTGCCGTCATCAGTGAATGTGAAATGTTTTGGGACATTTAGAATTTCTTACTCTCCTTGAGGTAATTTTTCTATGCAGTTGGTTCATTTTTCAATTTTAATTAAATATAAAAAATTCAAAATTCCCTTTGTATAAAATTATAATTACATATTGTAGCCATGTTATGATTTGGAATGATTTCACTATGTATTATGCTCAGGATTATTGGTATTAAAAGTGTATTCCATATTTTTTTATTTAAAATGGATTTTTTAGGTTACGATTATAATGAAATTACTTATTTATTTTTTATATGGTTTTCTGGAAGGAAAATGGTTTTTGAATAGGTGTTGGATTTTAATGTTTGAAAAAATGGATTTAAGGGGAATTGGACTTGGAATTGAGTTGTAGAGCACAAAATGATTATAAAATAGGGTTTAGATATATATAAAATAGAGATTTTAAATTTTATGTAGTTTAAACCTTTTGAAATTCCTTATTGTGTTACTTTTATAGGGTATGGTGTAATTAGATGGGATTTTGTCCTTATTTTTATTTTCAATGAGAAAATCCATTATCGTAGGGTAGCTCTGAATCTTTAAAAATGAAATGTTTGATATATATAGAAATCATAATATGGGTTATGTGGTATTATTAAAGAAAATATTGATGCAATAATTGTTTTGGGTAATGATATATATTTCTAATGGAGAGATCCCTTATGTAGTGGTGGCATTTATAAGATTTAGATACTTGGGTGATTTCTGTAAAATTCTTTAGGGAGTGTGTAAATTGCTTTATAAAATGTTAAAAGGGTATGAAAATCTACTAAATTAATTATTGTAAATCTCCCATTGGAATATTTTTTTTAGAAATGGTGTATGTCGATGGAATTAATGATTTCCACATTCTTATGTAACCGACGTGTGGGTTTTTGATCACTAATTCATTCCTGTGGACACAATTAATTCAGAATTTTCTTGTTATGTAATAGGTGTAGATTATGTGCATGAGGAATTCCATCATTTAGTTTAAGGACGAGGCAAGTTTGAGTTATGAATTACTTTTAGGCCCGTCTTTATTAAACTATGCCTTAATCTATTTTTTTCATGGGATATCAACTAATATGTAGAAGATATATTTTTCCCCTAGTTGGTTTGCACAATGCTAGTTTCCCACCAATCATGATTAGTATAAGTGATAGGTAGTTTATTTTCAGAGAAATAGTTCTTGTGTGGGATAATTGGATGAAAATATGGATATATCATATGTCATTAGCTAGTTTTGGTGGTTTCACACATATATGGTATGATACATGGAAAATAGTGACTTTGGTTAAAAATATGACACAATCATTTTCTTGGTGAATTATACATTGTGGGGAGTTTTATATAGTTCTTGATTATATCATTTCCCTTGAATTATTTTATATAGAACATTATATACTTACTTTTTGTTTTATTATCTATATGAAATATATATATGTTATGTGCCTACTTATTGTGTTTTACATGTGTGAGTTGGTTTGTTTTATATGAAAATGAGTTCTAATTTGTGGTTGTGAAATTATGTTTTGAGTTATTGAAGAATAATTTGAGAATACTTTAAAGTGTGTCTCAAAATGGATTTTGGTTTAAAGATGGATTTGTAATGTGAAATGTTTTTTTAGTAATTGTTAATATTTATATGAAATAAGTCTTTGTTTTTTTTTGTTGAAATTTTAATAGTGTGTGTCATTTTTTACAAATTCATTTGATGTAATTATTTTCAAAACCTATGTTTTTGGTTTTGGGAATCAACATGAAAATATTTTTAATGTTTATTATGGAATTGTTTTTATTTCTATTCATCACTTATATATAAATATTACTTTTAGGTTTATTTTAAAACATTAATTAATGAATTTAATATGGAACAAATTAAATAATTTATACTAGTTTTAGAGACATATTTGGACACTCATCTCATGGAAATAAAATTCTTGGTTCTATAATCTCAATTGGATCCTTATTTTACATCGTGGAAAACATAAAGTGAGTTGTGCAGTGGTGAGAAACCAATGGTAAAAGGAATTCAGTCGTAGGAGCATCTTTAAATGGTTGTTTTCCAGTTTTTTTTGTTATTTTTTTCTACTATTTTGAGGTTCTTATATGGTTCATATTTTTTATGGATTCTCTTTACATATATGAAAATGAAATAGATCATGGAAGATGGTTATGACCAATTGGACATGATGTATATTTATTTACTCCTCAATATTTGTTAATTTCAATTTTTATCTCTTTTTTTGGGAAAAACATTTCCCAATGAAGTTCCTATGATTCCCAAGAACTTATCACCAACCGTGAGGATAAGGAACACCCATATAGACTAATGTCCAGTTGGGTCGGGTGTCGGGTATGATGATATCCTGAGTTGGTTTGTTTCAATTTAAATATAATTAATTAATATAAATATAAAAAATTAATAATTTTTTATTTTCCAATCAAATAAAATGAATAATTGGAAATTTTTATTAGAAAATTTAATAAATAAAAGGATAGTTTTAGAAAAACGTAGTGTTGTTGAAAATTCACTAAAAAATAATTATTTTACAGAAAATTCTGAAAATTTATTCGAAAGTTAATATTGAGATAATTATTTCAAAAATGAAATTAATTTCATTAAAAAATAACTAAAATCTTAAAAAATTAATTACTATATTATCATTAAAATTAATGAAATTTTTGAAGGAAACATATTATTCCCAGAAAGAAATATTTTTTTAAATTTAATTGATTAGTAGTTAATAATTTTTTAATGAACTTATAATAAGATAGAAAATAATTTATATTTCATAAAGTATTTATTCATACTATTTTATTTAATGACTGGGTTATATTGGTCACATTTAAATAATATTATTTTAATATTATATCATTGTTAAATTAAACTCATGGTTTTGTGTGATCAATTATATAATTGAAATAAAATTTATTCAGTGATTAATATATTATTAATTATCAACATGTTATAGTGAAAAAGTTTGAAATGAGTTATTCTAATCCTGATTTGTTTCATTCTACAGTGGAAACAAATAAGAACCAGAAGGCATGAATATTTCAGATGGGTCTTCAATATTACATTTGATCATAGATTTTCATGTTGAATCTCTATTCTTATATTGAAAATATAGATAAGGAGATGATAGTTGTTACTGGACCAGATTGTATGTGAGGGTTGATCAAACTTCCTCTTTCTCTTGGTGGTAGTTCATTTTTTCCATTTAAGGGAAAGATGATGTTTGATGACGTTTCTGGTTCTTCTCCAGAGAACGTGTAATCTAGAACAAATGTGATGTCGAGAAGAACCCAATTAAATTGTTTATGACTCGGAATGTCCTTAATTCATGGTTGTTTTGTTCTAATTCCCCAATACTTTTTATACATTCTATCTTTCAAGATAATGACATCCATTCTAGAATTTCTTTTCTACCTCGTGTAATATAATAAGATCATACAATCCTAAATGTATCATAGTGTAATATGATGCTTCATGAAATAAGTGTTATGACCATATAAATCTAAAAAGAATATTACTAATGAAGTGGAAGATTCTTAAGTGGATGAATATGTGAGGACGTCGGTAGTATAGTGACCCAAGTATTTTACACCTAATATTACATGATTTTAATCATAATTGAAACCAAGGATCAAATAGTTTGACGCTTTTGGATGACTTGATACTTAATTAGAAAACATAAAACCAAAAATAAAAACATCTTTTATTAAAATCACTATGGGCTCATAAATCCCATTGTGTTCCTATAACTTCATAGGATAATCTAAAAAAACATAAACAAAAGTGATTAAATAAAAAACCCAGTATGGTAATAAACACCGAAAGGAAACATATCACCTTAGTTAGAAAAAAATAACCAGATAACATAAAACGAATGGATTGTGAATAAACATATGAAAAAATAATATATAGAACATGGAATCATATGACCATTCAAATATTCTAATGTGGGAAAACATGTGTCATTACATAAACCTAATTCTATGATAACTTCTAAGAAGATATCCCATGGTGGAAAACGTCTCATAATGGATTAGGCTTACTCTATTTTACCATACATGAAATATTATGAGAGTAAATATTACCCAATACATTATAGTTATATCTTATTGAAACCATCATAATATGTTCATGAATATGTGTACAACGGTAAGAGATAAAACATAAGTAATAAATATAAGTGTTTCCCCTGGAAGGAAATAGGCCATGTATTAATTACACAATGCATAACCAAAGGGCATATCTTAATGGTATCTTTGATAGAAGTGATTTAAATCACACCTAGACATTAATACTTTAAAAAATAATCATATATCATGATAAATGATGTATAAATAAAGTTAAAAAATGTTAAAAGTGTGGTTTAGTAACCTATAAATTGTGACAAATAATTGAGGGTTTAAAAGAAGAGGTAAATAGTTTCTAAAAGGGGATAAAAAATTTAATTTATTTAAATAAGGAAGTGGACTAAAATATTTTTCCATGTAATGGTGGTGCATTTTCTTGGTAAATAAACTTTGTTTTAAAACAGTTTACTGAGTGGTACTTTAAAAGTGGCAAGGAAAATATAAATGTTCAACTTAATAGTTTTTAAAAATAAATTAAGAAGGGATTTTTTAAAAAATATTATATTCCCATCAAATAAAAATTAAATAAACATGGTATATATGTTTGAGACATATATAAAAAATATATAATAACTATACAAAAGTAAGGAATTTAAAAATTGAGGAATATATTGAGATAATGTTACTTTGAAGAAATATAGAGTTTTAGAATGATCCCTTACCTAATATCAAAATGTGTTATGAACATGAAATTATTATAATGGATAATAAAATGATATTACTAATTAATATAATTTATAACCCCTTATAATTGCATTATATTTAATATATTTTTAATAAATTCGATTAAGATACATTGAATGAATAATATTATACCATTTCATCATTCGAGGAGTCTTTGTTTTCATTGATTCATGGTCAGTTTACTTGTGTATAATTTTTTATGTTCATTCCAAATGGGAATAATTATCTGGATGTGAAATTACAGGTAATTAATAAAATTATATAATTTTAAAGGAACCATTTATTGTTTTTATTTTTTGTAATATTATTATTCATTCGATAAAACATTAATGATAAATGATTAGTTTATTTTTGTGGTTTATCGATCATTATGATCCAGTTTCACATTATATAATATTGAGTATTTATATTAGATTTAGAACATGAAAATTTTTAAAATAGAAATATTACAATATTAATAAAACATATTAATGGTTTTATAACAATTATTGAAGGCATTAATGAAAAAATACTAATTATCCATGGAGAAGTAAAATACAATAATTTAGACAATGGTTATGATTCCTTGAATAATAGAAGATTGGAAAAAGGGCGAAATAATTATATTCCTTTATAAATATGAAATTTATGTATATACATGATAATTATGTTGTTAGTTTTTTATGTATGAATCAGGTAAGGGGAAGGTAGAATATGAAATGAAATTAAACGATATGGTTTGAGAAAGTAATATCTTGAATATCACATCCTTGAAAGACCCATTAAGGATAATGGAATTGATATTTTTTAAGATCAATAGCTCTTATAAGTGATGAACATGCTTAGGATGGTATTTGAGAATATTATTAACTATATACAACTTTTAGAATGTATGGGGTGAATGGATGGTGAGGGGAAATATTTAAAAGTGTGGAGATAGGTGTGTTTTATTTTTATATTCATTACTTTATTATCTTCACTCAAGACCAAAAATATTATTTATTATTATGACTCAATATGTTAAATAGTGAATAAGGGTTTGAGATATTTGGTTGTTACATTAAAAATTACTAATGTTTTTCATTTTTATATTATAATGTTGAAACCCATAAATTATTCTATCCCATTATTCTCCCAAAATTCAAATATTTTTGAAATATCATATAAAATAACCATTATAATTTTTTGGTGTTCATATTTATGAAATGGAATTCATTTTTTGAAATTTATTTTCTAAATATGAAATATTAAATTTTTAAATGAAGCCATAATTTATTCGATGAATACCAATTTAAATATTATAATAAATTTTATAACAACTTAAAACATTAATTAAGTTCTCATAAAATTATCTTATAAGTATCTAATAGTATAATATTTCTTCTTAAATCTATTTTGTGAATATAAATTTTCTTATAAATCAATATATTGATTTAAATGTTGTAAATAATAATTTATGATTTCTAAGAACAAATAAACAATAGTTATTATTTATAAAACATTTATGTACTTATAAGATGATATAAATATATCAAATTTTCATTTATAAGTTAAATAAATTTTATTTTATTCTTTAATTGGATAGGTTACTATTATAATGGCTAGATTAATATTCATAATGGTGAAATTACTGTTACGAAATTCCGGTTTCTTTTCCAACAGTATAGTTTAAAGAATTTTCATTAACACCTGTTATTTTAATCATTATTCAGTCACTCCTATTTATCCATATGATTATATATATAATTTATCATAAAAATAATATTTTATTACTAAAATTATGTTTTATTTCTATAGATTTGTTTTTGAGTGAGGTCATTCTAGTGGATCAAGAATATCTATATTTTTTCATTCTTGTTATCTTGTTTTATACGTATTGTTTCATTATAATATTTTGAATTATTTTTTACATATTTTTTCAATAATTTATAATTAATCATTTGTGAAAATAATTTTTTTGGGGTTATCTATGTGATGTATGCGTTGTGTGACATAATTATAAAAAAAAATTCCATCGATTAAATTTTTGGTCACTACATTCTTCCCCCTTATGTTATTTGACACTCAAACTTTCATTGTAAATAATAATATTAAAATAGGATACATTTTTTATCCTTAACCCCATCCTCTGGTTACCATATCACATCTTTCTACATATAGATTATCTATAATACCTTAACCATTTGAGTGGTTTTTCTACACAGAACATTGTCTATAAAATCTAAAAAATTCACTGAATTCTCCATAGAAATAGATATAATATAGAATTTTTACCACCATGGAGTTTAGTACATGTGAGGGATCTAGTATGTATTTTATCTGGAATTATATATATAATACATCATGTACTTTTGAAATTGTTGGTGTAAGTGCTAGTCAATTTTCAACATATCTTCTATGAATAAGAATCTCTTAGGGGCCAATGAAACTTGTACAGTGCATTCCATTCTTCCCAAATATCATGAATCTTGTCCATTATGATATACATAAGAATACCTTGTCTCTAACCTCATACTCTATGTCCAATTGATGATTTTTGGTTTTTAAAATTCTATCTCCATTGGATAACTCTGATATATTATTGGATGGTATCTAACTTTTTATCCATTTATTCAACCATTTCTAGTACAAACATATTACCTTCACCAACTTCATCCCATTATGAAGGTGTTTTATCTCTATTCCCATTAATGGAATCATATGGAGGCTTTTGGATTCCTTCGTGGAATGTATTTTTAATTTGAACTTTTATTTTAGAATATGTTGATCCCATCCTCATTTTAATTCCATTGAGATTGCTCTCAACATTTCAGTCCATGTCTGAATAAATCGCTCAGATTTTCCATCAGTTTGGGGGTGATAAGTTTTATTGATGTTAAAATTACTATTTTAAGAATCTAGGAGTCTTTTACATAACTTGGACGTAAAGTTAAGGTCATGATATGATATAATTGATAATGGTACTCCATTCATACTCACCACTTCAATGATGAATTTCTGTGCAAGTTGATTAAGTGAGATGTCTTCTCAAATCAAAATAAACTATGATGTCTTTGTATGATAATCCCCAAAGACCCATATTGAATTATCTCATTTTGATTTCTTTATTATTCTACTGAAAAATTCCACATTTATGTTTTCACATTTATATTTAGGTATGGTTAATGGTTTCATCATTTTCTTATACTTTTCCTCTCATCCTTCACATGTTAATATACTAGAAAATTTTATTTATATGCAATGATCTCTTTATTCATGTTGTTCAACCAATATGTCTCTCAGAGATCTTGATGTATCTTTTTTCTCCCTAAGTGGATATAGAATATTGATCCATCAGTAACATTAAATATATCCTTCATTATTTTAGGATATAATGGTACACATAGTTGTTAGATAAATATTTTTAATCATTCATCACCAATTTTGATCTCTGGGTATTTCCATTTTTTTATAGAATTTATCTTCTTCTAAATTTCCACATCATATCTTTGATCATTATTTATGTTCCATAAAAGGGTTATTTTAGAAATCATTTATCAAATGATATATTATATACCTTCTTTTATGATTCCCATTTAAATCATCTGAATGTCTGAAAATATTGGATCCTTCAGAATTAGCGTCACTAATAATGTTATAAGAACCATTATACCTAGAGAATCAAAAACTGTATTTTATTTATCTGGAAGATGGCGAATTGAGAATTAAAAATTCTTTATGAGTTGTAAAAAATAATTTCTAGAAAATATTAATACATTTCTATGTAAATATGTAATTATATATCTCTCACTTCTCCACAGAGAGATAATTCCTCTAAAATTTCAATTTAAGTATCAAACCTGCAAACTCAGAATCATTTATGGAATTGTTTTTCATATTAAAATTATGCTACTTTGAGTAATAATATATTAATTTAGAATTTTTCATAACTAAACATCTTATGCCCTTCATTAAAGCATCATTGTATGTCGTAAAGAGTTCACTATTTTTTTACTCTAATTTATGCTGCAATGATAAGCCTCAATTTCAACTCTATGAAAAAGTATTCTTATTAATTGGTCCATAGAAACATTACGCCCTTGTATATTATCTAGTTTAGTGGGACTGATGTTCAATAGAAGTTCTTTAAAAATTGACAGTAACGCCTAGGGTGACAACGGAATCTATGGATCATTGATTCAATTGATGGTGTTAGGAGGTCTTCAATTACCATTTCATTATAAGGTTATATATATATTTCTTTGATGGTGACAAAATTTCCTAATACTGATACATATCTTCTTCAGAACTCTCATTTACTCTAATTTCATATATTTTATCCCTTCACAATGTCATTAAGAAAGTATTAAAATTCTCATCATGATCCTCCTTACTCTTATTGTATATAAGAATATTATCTATAAAGCCTACCACCAATTTTATGAGGTAATATATAAGGAATATATTCATTAGGTCTATGAATATAGGTGGAGCAGTATTGAGTATTTTGGGAACTACTATGAACTCATAATTTCCATACCACATTCTAAAGGATGTCTTGGGAATATCTTCATTCCTCACCTTTAGTTAGTGATATCATGAATGATGGTCCACAGGAGAGAAATACATGGTCTAATGTAGTTGATCGATCATGTCATCATTACATGGTATGAGATACTTGTTCGTTATCATGATTTTGTTGAGCTAATGATGGCCAATATAGATGTGCATTGATCCATCATTAGTTTTAATGAAGGGAACGGTTCATCGCATGGTGAATCACTCAGGATTATAAAACCCCTACCCATATTTTCTTGTAACTATTCTATAGTTACTACAACTCAATAGTTGTAACACCCGAGACTTTTATGTGAAATATTTTGTTTTTATGTTATATAAATCATAAAAATAATCTTTCACTACACATAACAATATCTTGGCTTGCTTTACACGCAACTGCGGCCTTCCTCGATAGCTTGTGTCGTACGCAATACCGAGTTTCACTAAACAATGATATGCTATTAAAATATTATTAAAACTAGCTGTTATGAATATTAATAACCACTTTTTGAAATTTTATAAATTTTATTTTTCAAAATGGACTTCATTTTTGGATTCGGAATATCGAAATTAGCATAGGGTGAAATTTTGGTATTTTTCTGAAAACATTCAATTTTTGATGAATAGTGAAACCACTAAGTGGTAGTTAAAAAACTGAATTTTTCATAAAACTTAATTTTACCACTTCTATGAGTGGAATTTCGAAAATCTGAGTGACACAGTTGATGTCAGTAATTAAAATGTGGTTCAATGAGATAAAAATAATTTTTTGGTGAATAGTAACTTTTTACTTTTTTTACCACGGTTAAAAGTAAATAGGGTAATTAAGGGTAAAAATGATATTATTGTTACCCTAACAAATGTCCTAATTATATTGGAAAAGTGTAATTCGACCAAAAACAACTTTAGGAATAAAATATGACCATTTAGTCCCACTTGGATTAGATTAGGACATTTATTATTAATTTATTTAATGAAGGGTTAAAATAGTTAAAATCAACGTTTAATAAGTAAATCATTTTTAATATGGGGTTATACATAAGATAAATTCGACTATAAATATTAATTATAAATTTAAAAAGATTTACTACATAATGATATTTTATTTTTAATTTTTAGACTTTAAATAAGTTAATTTATATATGACGCAAAGATGATGTCGTAATTATCTTATTAATGAAATATTGACATAATTGATGTTATAAATACCCAAATAAATATAATTTGAGACTTTTTATGAATTACACTAATTTTCTAGGTTAATATGACATGTTATTATTGATTTTAATAACTTGGTTCTAATTAATCATTCTGTTATGATTTTCACAAAAATCAATTACTAAATAGTGTCAAAATTGACATAAAATAGTTTTTTAAAACAAAAATTATATTATTAATTGTTATTTTATTCCTAAAAATTTAAGGTTTGGCCAAATGACTTAGATAAGGTTATATATTTTAATAATAAACAACTTGGGGTTCGTTTGACTTGATATAGTAAGTTTATTAACCATATAGTGTAAGAAAACAAGAAGACACGGTAAAAGTTAAATTATCTAACATAAATCTAAACGATTAGGTTAAAATTGATACCTAAACTTGTCTAAATTCTATTGGGTAAGATTATTTAGACCCCTACCCACCTTATCTTTTAAATATATCAATTTGGAGCTATTAAAAACCGAATTTGACTTTATAATAAAATAATATTTTTAGTTATTCCAAAGGTGCCCCTCTCCTCCCTTATAAAAGGGCACTTCCTCCCCCTCTTTCTCACACCACTTTGAGCCTTCAAGATAGGCCAACCCATGCCAATTTTTCCTCTCCACTTCCCTAGAAACATCCTATAGGTTCTGGTCTTCTTCAAAGACCTATTTTAGTGCCCTAAAAGGAGGTCTCAAAGAAGTACTTCAAAGAAGAGGTAATGTCCGTTACCGATTATTTCATCTTTATTTCTTTTTCCACTTCTTCTTCTTTAGTTGTATCATTATGAAGTAATAACATCAATGTCACTTATATACTGATATGTTATTATAATTATTAAACAACCATATTTCACCATCTATCCATCCTACGGAAAATGAAATCACCGCGTGTGCGTACGTACAGAATACCGTCTCCACACCGTGGTGTAATCTATTTTCCACCACCACCTTACTTGAATGGGTATAATGGTGTAAATAATGACTATATATGACTATTATAAAGTGATATTGATTCTGAAATAGTATACATACACTCCAATACAATTCCACGATCATAAGAATGATATAATCACTCGTGCGTATGAACGGAATACCGTCTCCACGATGTGATGCGACTCGTTCTACATGATATTCATTTCATAATGATTATATAAATGAATTTAATGAATGACTATGATATATATTACACTAATAACATTCGGGAAATGAGGTATCTATATCCTAAAGAGAAGAATAAGAATTTATTCGACAAAACATGCATAAGAACAAAAAGTAATAAACACCCGAATAACAAGTAGTAATGAAATATTACTAATAAGAAGCTAAGAATATGACCATATATGATATACTAAAAATAAGTATGATTTTGGAATAAGTCAATAACATTATTTAAATCATTATACAGGAGGTTCGGACACTTATGAAGCAAATCGGACCTAATGTAAGGGAAATATCACAATCTCATTTTTATCCGAGATTGTTTATAGTTTGGAATTTAGTAGGGTGTATTTTATCATCCACATCCATGTTTCCTCAATATATAATATTTATATCCTTCTACAATAGTTTATATCCAATTTTACCCTTCGGTGAGTTTTTAGTAAATGATATGAAAGGAATCTTTTGTCGTTTTTCGTACGAGGTACTTTTTGACTTTTCCGAAAAAAGTACGAGAAGAATGTTTTTTTAACTTATACGACATGAATGGATTTTTAAAAAAAATATTTCCAAGAATCATCCTTTACAAGTTTTAAAGTTTATTTTTAATCAACTTCTTTTAGTTTAAAATTTTATGACATGTTAAGAAAGGAAAAATGTTTTTGAAGTAAAAAAGGATATTTTCCTCAAGAATGGAGTTCAAGAGTTTTATCAAAATCCTTTTCCATCTAAGATAATAAAGGGCTCTATCTCTATCCCTATTATTATATTGATTTGATTATGCTGTGATGGAAATATTTTTATGAATTCCTTTATCTTATATGAATTGTTTTATGATGTCTCGATATTTAAGATTCCCATTTTTATTACATGGGTTATGCAATGATGTATGATTTTTGATTTTATGGAACACATAATAATGGTATCATTATGAGATGGGTGGGACCTATATCTCCCTCCAATACAATGGGTAATGATTTTATATCTAATGAGATAGACATGGATGGAACAGTAGGTTATACCGGTTTAGTGAAACAAGACTGAAACGAGGAGTGAACTCGGTTCACAAATGGACTTTGTCCACTAAGATAATCTTGGCAATGAGTATTGACTAATAAGAAATGATTCTCTATGATTATGTGTGTATGCCAAAAATTTTCATGTTTTATGTTATGATTATTGGGATTCCATTTCACTACTATGATTTATCCCATGTTATGAAATTATCCTCTCTTTTGCAGGTTAAGATTTCCAAAAGTTATGTTCTTATGAATATGATGTGATTGATATTTCTTTTGTTTAACCTTACTGAGCATTTGATCTCACCCTTTTGTATGTTTTCATTTCCCGGGTCAGGAAGAAGGTTATTAAGTAAGATATGCCAAAAGGGATTATAGATATGATGAAATAAATGGGAGACAGTGTAGACGCTTTATGAACTAGTTTATTATGTTTCCCAGTTTCTAAAGACACTATACCTATATGGTCCTTTCGTGGTTTTGTTATATGTTGTAATAAGTATGCTTCAATTGTGAAGTATTAACAATGTATGTAAAGTATGGGTCATTATAGTTGGTATCAGAGGAAAGGTATAGTCAACCTTTGGAAACTAGGATGTGAAATCCTTAGTAAGAACCCTAAGGATAAGTCTAAGCATAGAACACAATCTTAGTGTTTTAGAAATGGCCATGAATAACCTATGATAAGACCTTAAGTGTGAAATTTTATTCTTGATTATGTGGTTTTCCTATTATAATTAGTGTTGCTCGCACTATTCTTCTTGGTTTTAGTCAATGGCTGGAACCCGAAGGAACTGTGTTAATGAGGAATGCGACGGGCGATGAAATGATTGTCCCCCTGAGAAACCAAACGTTATGGGAGCTGGAATGAAAAATCTTTTAGCCATGCTCACACAAATTTCTCAAGCTATGAATCTTGCAGGACTTCCAAACGAGCAAAAGAAGGAGCAACATTCTGTTGAATCCTTCATGAGACAGTGTCCACCTTCATTCAGCGGGTCTACTAATCCATTAGTTGCTGAACAATGGGTTAGTACTACTGAAAAGATATTTTCAGTTCTTCAATGTTCTGAGCATGATAAAGTCATCTTAGCAGTGTATAGTTTGGAAGGTGATGCTGATCAATGGTGGAATCTTATTAAGAATACAAGGCAAAGGGATGAAATTGAGTCCATGGAATGGGATGAGTTCAAGAACTTATTTTTCAATAAGTACTTCCCTCGTATTCTCCGAACAAATATGGATAAAGAGTTTCTTGAACTGAAGCAAAAGGATGATGAATCTGTTGGTACCTATGAAGCAAATTTTACAAGACATGCAAGGTACACTTCTGGTATTATTATCCAACCTGAGAGTAAGATCGATCGATTCTTTAGTGTCTTAAAACCAAGTCTTCGAAGGGCCTTAGCCATAAGGGACTTCAATATCTACGAGGAAATCGTTCGATGTGCTCTCAAAGTTGAGATGGAGATTAGAGTATCCAATCAGTCATATGTGTATGATAAGAAGAGGAAAATGGAATTCAAAGGAAAATCTAAAGAGCACACTGAAAAGAAGACGAGCTTTACCTTATGCTAAAAGTGTGGAAATAAACATGAAGGGAGTTGTCTTAAAGGGACAAGTAAATGTTTCATGTGTGGAAAGGAAGGTCACCGGGCATTTGAATGCCGCAATGATGGGAAGAAGATGTCTAATGATGCAGATAAAGGAAAAGATACACAGAATGAACCTACTACACTTCAATGTTTGAAGTGCAAGGAGATGGGACATTATGCCAATAAATGCCCTAATCCAAGGGTTGATGATGATGGTCGACGTCAACAAACTCTTAAGGCTAAAGACAAAGGAAAGTCACATGCAATTTCTATCAGCGATGTGGAGTATGATAACGATGTGGTGAAATGTACACTTACCATCCACTCTAAAGTAGCAAATGTTTTATTTGATTCTGGATCCACCCACTCTTTTATTTCTGAATAATTTTCTAAGGGTATCACCGTATTACCTCAACAATTAGATGTTGAGTTAGCTGTGACAACACCTAATGGCACAACAGTCGCATCAAAAGTTTATAATTCTTCTCCGATTGAAGTCTGTGGGAAAGTTCATCCTGCAAATCTTGTGATCCTTCCTATAGTGGAATTTTATGTGATTCTTGGCATGGATTGGATTTCTTTATATGGAGCTCATATCAATTGCCAAAGAAGGGAAGTCACATTTCATATTCCAGATCAATCTATGATCTTCTATCAATGTAAGTATTAACATAACCTTCCAGTGGAAATTCCTTCTACCTTATGGGTCTTGATTCCACTAAATGAAGGTTATTTATCTCAAATGGTTGGTGAGAAACTCACGATTAAGAATATGCCCATTGTACGAGAGTTTGATGATGTCTTTCTGGAGGAATTACCGGGTCTTCCACCAAATCGTGAAGTTGAGTTTTCAATAGAACTCGTACCGGGTGCTTTTTCTATTTCAAAGACACCTTATAGAATGGCCCCAATTGAGTTACCGGAATTGAAGAATCAACTCCAAGTTAATCTTGATAAGGGATTCATACGCCCTAGTGTGTCACCTTGGGGAGAACCTGTTCTATTTGTTAAGAAGAAAGATGGATCAATGAGACTCTGCATTGATTATTGAGAACTTAACAAGATCACAATCAAGAAAAAATATCCTCTCCCACGCATTGATGACTTATTTGACCAACTACACGGAGCTCAATACTTTTCCAAGATTGATCTTCGTTCAGGGTATCATCAATTAAGGGTCAAAAGGGAGGATATACCAAAGATGAATTCCCGTACAAGGTATGGACACTATGAATTTAAAGTGATGCCATTTGGTCTTACTAATTCCCCTGCTATCTTCATGGATCTGATGAATAAAGTCTTTAGAGACTATCTTGATCAATTTTTGGTAGTCTTTATAGACGATATTCGTGTCTATTCAAAGAGCAAGGAAGAACTTGAAGATCACTTGAGAATTATATTGAAGACCCTGAGAAAGGAGAAACTTTATGCCAAATTTACCAAGTGTGAATTTTGGCTTCAAAATGTTTCATTTTTGGGTCACATAATCTCAAAAGAGGGGATATCTGTGGATCCAGCAAAAATAGAGGTTATCGAAAGATGGTCAAGACCAACAACAGTAACTGAGATCCGAAGTTTTCTTGGTTTGGCTGGATAGTATCGATGTTTTGTGAAATATTTTTCACGATTATCTAATCCACTCACCAACTTGACTCGGAAAGGAGTTAATTTTGTTTGGACGGAAGAATGTGAAGAGAATTTCAAGGAGTTGAAAAGAAGGTTATCCAGTGCACCTCTGCTCACACTGCCTTGTAGTGGAGAAATGTTTGTCATCTATAGTGATGCATCCAAGAAGGGATTGGGGTGTGTTCTTATGAAAAATGATATGGTGATAGCTTATGCCTCACGACAGTTGAAAATCCATGAGAAAAATTACCCAACACATGATTTGGAGTTAGCTGCGGTAATCTTTGTATTAAAGATTTGGAGGCATTATCTTTATGGAGAAAGGTGTGACATTTATACTGATCATAATAGTTGAAAGTATATTTTCACAAAAAAGGAGCTGAATATGCATCAAAGAAGATGGTTGGAGCTGATTAAGGATTATGACTGCTCAATCCATTACCACCCTGGGAAAGAAAACAAGGTGGAAGATGCATTAAGTCGACAAGACCATGCCAGTTTATCCATGATGAGGATCACAAAAGATCCAATATTTATGGATTTACAAAGGACAGATCTTGGAATTACAATGGAAGGGAAAAAATATTATCTTTATCAAATGAATGTTCAACCATCTATACATGTGAAGATTAAAGAGGCACAGAAAGAAGATGTTGAGTTACAAAAGAAGGTGAGAAATGTTCCTGAATTCAAACTTGATTGTGATGGGATAATAAAGTTCAGGAATCGAGTTTGTGTTCCTCCCATCCCGGAATTAAAGAAGGAGATGATGGATGAGGCTCATAGTTCATCATTATCTATTCATCCTGGAAGCACGAAGATGTATAGGGACCTGAAAGAGTACTTCTGGTGGGATGGCATGAAAAGAGATGTTGCTGAATATATCTCTCGATGCTTGGTTTGTCAGAAAGTTAAAGTTGAGAGACATAAGTCTAAGGGGATGTTACAACCATTACCCATACCCGAATGGAAATGGGAAAACATCACTATGGACTTTGTCACATGACTTACTAAAACATCCAAAGGCAATGATGCTATCTGGGTCATAGTTGATCGTCTTACCAAGTCTGCACACTTCATCTCTATTAGAGAGGATTTCTCTCTGGATCAGTTTCCCAGGATATATGTAAAGGCAGTGGTAGGATTTCATGGAGTAACACTTTCTATTATAGCTGATCAGGATCCAAGATTTACCTCGAAATTCTGGGGATGTCTTCAGCATACTCTGGATATAGAGTTGAGTTTCAGCACTGCTTATCATCCTAAGACAGACGGTCAGTCTGAGAGAACAATTCAAACTCTAGAAGATATGTTGAGAGCTTACTCTATGGATTTCAAAGGTGGTTGGGATCAACACCTACCATTGGTGGAATTTTCTTATAATACAGATTTCACTCCAGTATTCATATGGATCTTTATGAGGCTCTCTACGGAAAGAAATGAAGGACTCCAACTTGCTGGGATGAAGTTGGGGAAAGAAAGCTATTAGGACGTGATCTCGTTGATGAAATGGTAGAAAAGGTCAGATCTATTCAAAAACACATAAGAGTAGCTTAGAGTCGACAGAAAAGTTATGCCGACAACTGAAAAAAGACCTAGAGTTTGAAGTGGGTGATAAACTGTTCTTACGAATATCTCCCTGGAAGAGAGTCATGAGATTTGGAATGAAGGGGAAGTTGAGCCCTAGATATATCGGTCCTTTCAAAATACTGGATCGTGTCGGGAAGGTAGAAAACTGATTGGATATTCCACCGAATCTCTCTCAAGTACACAATGTGTTCTATGTATCTCTCCTGAGAAAGTACATACCTGATCCTTCACATGTACTTAGCTCAAAAGTTGTACCGCTGGAGCAAGATCTTTCTTATGATGAACAGCCGATAGAGATTCTGGATCGTAGCGAAAAAGTCCTATGAGACAAGACCACTCGCTTGGTGAAAGTTTTATGGAGGAACCACAAATTAGAAGAATCTACATGGGAGCTTGAGGATATGATGAGGGAGAGGTATCCTTAACTGTTTGTTACAAAGTGATGAATTTCGAGGGCGAAATTCATTTTAAGGGGGGTAGAATGTAACACCCAAGAATTTTATGTGAAATATTTTGTTTTTATGTTATATAAATCATCAAAGGAATCTTTCACAACACACAACACTATCTTGGCTTGCTTTACACACAACCGCGGCCTTCCTCGATAGCTTGTGTCGTACGCAATACCGAGTTTCACTAAACAATGATATGTTATTAAAATATTATTAAAACTAGTCGTTGTGAATAGTAATAACCACTTTTTGAAATTCTATAAATTTTATTTTTCAAAATGGACTTCATTTTTGGATTCGGAATATCGAAATTAGCCTAGGGTGGAATTTTGGTATTTTTCTAAAAACTTTCAATTTTTGATGAATAGTGAAACCACTAAGTGGTAGTTAAAAAACTGAATTTTTCATAAAACATAATTTTACCGCTTCTGTGAGTGGAATTTCAAAAATCCGAGAGACATGGTTGATGTAAGTAAGTAAAATGTGGTTCAATGAGATGAAAATAATTTTTTGGTGAATAATAACTTTTTACTTTTTTTTACCACGGTTAAAAGTAAATAGGGTAATTAAGGGTAAAAATGATATTATTATTACCCTAACACATGTCCTAATTCTATTAGAAAAGTTTAATTCGACCAAAAACAACCTTAGGAATAAAATATGACCATTTAGTCCCACTTGGATTAGATTAGGACATTTATTATTAATTTATTTAAAGAAGGGTTAAAATAGTTAAAATCAATGTTTAATAAGTAAATAATTTTTAATATTGGATTATACATAAGATAAATTCGACTATAAATATTCATTAGAAAGATAAAAAGATTTACTACATAATGATATTTTATTTTTAATTTTTCTACTTTAAATAAGTGAATTTATTTATAACACAAAGATGATGAAACAATTATCTTATTAATGAAATATTGACATAATTGATGTTATAAATACCCAAATAAATGTTATTTGAGACATTTTATGAATTCCACTAATTTTATAGGTTAATATGACATTTTATTATTGATTTAAGTTTCTTTTTTTGATCTAATCATTCTGTTATGATTTTCACAAATATCAATTACTAAATAGTGTCAGAATTGACATAAAATAGTTTTTAAAACAAATATTATATTATTAATGATTATTTTATTCCTAAAAATATAAGGTTCGGCCAAATGACATAGATAAGGTTATATATTTTAATAATAAACAACTTGGGGTTCGTTTGGCTTGATATAGTAAGTTTATTATCCTCATAGTGTAAGAAAACAAGAAGACACGGTAAAAGTTAAATTATCTAACTTAAATCTAAATGATAAGGTTACAATTGATACCTAAAATTGTCTATATTCTATTTTATGAGAGACCTCAACCCCTACCCACCTTATCTTCGAAAGATATCAATTTGGAGCTATTAAAAACCGAATTCGACTTTATAATAAAATAATATTTTTTGTTATTCCAAAGGTGCCCCTCTCCTCCCTTATAAAAGGGCACCTCCTCCCCCTCTTTCTCACACCACTTTGAGCCTTCATGCTCAGCCAACCCCTGCCAATTTCTCCTCTCCACTTCCCTAGAAACATCCTATAGGTTCTGGTCTTCTTCAAAGACCTATTTTAGTGCCCTAAAAGGAGGTCTCAAAGAAGCACTTCAAAGAAGAGGTAATGTCTGTTACCGATTCTTTCATCTTTATTTCTTCTTCCACTTCTTCTTCTTTAGTTGTTTCATTATGAAGTAATAACATCAGTATCACTCATATACTGATATGTTATTATAAGTATGAAACAACCCTATTTCACCATCTATCCATCCTATGGAAAATGAAATCACCGCGCGTGCGTACGTACGGAATACCGTCTCCATGCCGTGGTGTAATCTATTTTCCACCACCACCTTACTTGAATGGGTATAATGGTGTAAATAATTAATATATATGACTATTATAAAGTGATATTGATTCTTAAATAGTATACATACACTCCAATACAATTCCACGATCATAGGAACAATATCACCACTCGTGCGTACGTACAGAATACCGTCTCCACGATGTGATGCGACTCGTTCTACAGGATCTTCATTTCATAATGAATATATAAATGAATTGAATGAATGAATATGATATATATTACACTACTACCATTCTGGAAATGAGGTATCTATAAACTAAAGAGAAGAATAATAATTTATTCGACAAAACACGCATAAGAACAAAAAGTAATAAACACCCGAATAATAAGTAGTAATGAAATATTACTAATAAGAAGCTAAGAATATGACCAAATATGATATCATAACAATAATTATGATTCTGGAATAAGTCAATAACATTATTTAAATCATTATACAGGAGTTTCGGACACTTACGAAGAAAATCGGATCTAAGGTAAGGGAAATATCACAATCTCATTTTTATTAGAGATTGTTTATACTTTGGAATTTACTGGGGTGTATTTTATCATCCACATCCATGTTTCCCCAATATGTAATATTTATATCCTTCTATAATAGTTTATATCCAATTTTACCCTTCGGTGAGTTTTTAGTAAAAGATATGAAAGGAATCTTTTGTCATTTTTCGTACGAGGTACTTTTTGACTTTTCCGACAAAAGTACGAGAAGAATATTTTTCTAACTTATACGACATGAATGGATTTTTAAAAAAAATATTTCCAATAATATTCCTTTACAAGTTTTCAAGTTTATTTTTAATCAACTTCTTTTAGGTTAAAATTGTATGACATGTTAAGAAAGGAAAAAAAATTTGAAGTAAAAAGGATATTTTCCTCAAGAATGGAGTTCAAGGGTTTTATCAAAATCATTTTCCATCTAATATAATAAAGGGTTCTGTCTCTATCCCTATTATTACATTGACTTGATTATGTTGTGATGGAAATATTTTTATGAATTCCTTTATCTTATATGAATTGTTTTATGATGTCCCGATGTTTAAGATTCCCATTTTTATTACATGGGTTATGCAATGATGTATGATTTATGATTTTGTGGCACACATAAGAATGGTATCATTATGAGATGGGTGGGACCTATATCTCCCTCCAATGCATTGGGTAAAGATTTTATATCTCATGAGATAGACATGGCTGGAACGGTAGGTTATACCGGTTCAGTGAAACAAGACTGAAATGAGGAGTGAACTCGGTTTAGAAATGGACTTTGTCCACTAAGGTAGTCTTGGTAATGAGTCTTGAATAATAAGAAATTATTCTCTATGATTATGTGTGTATGAGACAAATTTTCATGTTTTATGTTATGATTATTGGGATTCCATTTCACTACTATGATTTATCCCATGTTATGAAATTATGCTCTCTTTTGCAGGTTAAGATTTCCAAAAGTTATGTTCTTATGAATATGATGTGATTGGTATTTCTTCTGTTTACCCTTACTGAGCATTTGAGATCACCCTTTTGTATGTTTTCTTCCCCCAGGTCACGAAGAAGGTTATTAAGTAAGATATTCCAAAAGGGACTATAGATATGATGAAATAAATGGGAGACAATGTAGACGCTTTATGAACCAGTTGTTTCTGTTTCCCAGTTTCTAAAGACACTATACCTATATGGTACTTTCGTGGTTTTGTTATATGTTGTAATAAGTATGCTTCAATTTTGATGTATTAACAATGTATGTAATGTTTGGGTCGTCATAATAGTGCTCATCCTATATTGATTATTTGATATGGGAAAATATCTAGGTATAATATCAATTAAGAACTCAACCACTTGGGCAAAAGAAGGACCAATAAACTATTTTGGGAACAAATTAGTGATGTCCCTTATGATGGAAATGTATTTGAGTATGATCCTATCCATTTCCTCAATAATTTTATCTAAATATTCTATATCATAAAGAAATAATATCCACAATTGAGATGATGATTCTATATGGGATTGAACATCCTCTTTACACTATTATAGAATTAGGGGATTTCTTGGAATGGGATGAGTGATCTCCTTTATATAAAGTTGATGTTGGATTCATATAGATATATCTAATTCATTCGTAGTATAACATAAAACTCTACAAAAGTATATAAAATGAAATTTTATTGGTGGTTCAGTCAAAAAACATTAACTAGGGAAGAGTTATATACATTTTGTGGAATAATTTCCCCATTTTGTTTTGCACATCTAAGTAAACCATTATATTTGGAGATGGTATTTGAATAGTTCTACTAAACATACATGAAATAAAAGAATGTGTAAAACCAAAATAACAATGTGAATTATATACCTGTTGATTGAATAACCATCATACGTGTAACCACATCATTTTCAGGAACAACCAAAGAAGTAGTTATAGAATATGACCTTCATTTATACTATAAAGGCTATCTTTGTTGACTGTCTCTTATGACCTGTGGCTTTTGGAATTGGCTAGAATAATTCCCATGTTTTTTATAGTTGAAACATGGGACTATAGTTTGAATTTTGATATTAACCTCCATTTATTCAACCATATTAGTGTGTTTCTTCAAATCCCTTTAGAAATAATTATATAGATTCCCCTCTCTTCCTCATTTTAATAATCTACTATTTCTCTTGAGATAGTTCGCGGGATGTTACTACCACACTTTTGACATATGGGATGTTGGATTTTATTTACATCAAGATATTTATCTGTTGATCATACCTTATTAAACTCTATTTCCAAAATTTTATCTCTGATCCCATGTGACCCCTATGATTATTTGATCTCCATTTCAACCATTTTGGAACATCAAAAAATATTCTCATAGCATTCAAAATCTAGAATCTCCATGGATTTTGATATAACCATCTTTAATAAACTATATAATCAATCAACCTTACTTTTAGTGTTCATGTAAAATGTGTAGGTGTACTATAAAATCCATGTATATTTTTTCTCATATTCCCTGATATATTCATCATCACTTTCCATTAATCCAAGGAATTACCTCTCCATAATAAGACATGGAGTTTGACAAAAAGTCTTACTGGTATTTTTTTCTCAAATCCTTTCTAATCCATGTAATCAATTTCCTCCACAAACTAAGTGTTTTTTATCAATGTCCACAACTAATATTCTTTCATAGAAAAAAATTGACCAAAATTATGAATTTACCTTTTTTATACATTTGAGAATATAAAATATCTTATCAATGGAGCTGATCCATTATTCTGTGCTAATGGGGGGGGGGGGGGTTAGGGAGGTCAGAATCTCCCTTAATGATAGGATGACTTGGTAAAATAATGGATTCAACCTCATCATTCTATTTATTAGTATTAGGAGGGATTTACACATGACTGATGTAATTATTCATAACATGAGCCAGTTGACCTAGTACTGTCATGGTGTTCTAAGATCCCTTTCCCATAAAATTTGTAATTTAATTTGAGAAATCATCACATTTACTATCACATTGTATTATTGTATATGTTCTCACATTCCCCCCTATTACGTAAGAAAAATAAATAATACAGAATTAGTTGGATGTAAGGAATAGTTAATGATAATATAAAAAAGAAACTATGAACATTGATGGAATAAAAAAATGAATACTATATCAAATCATATGACTCTGCAAGTTTCATTCTAGGTTATCCATGATGATAGAATTATCACCGGGGTTCTTACTAAAATTTTTAATTACTAATCCCAAAAAATTACAATACCGTAGTCTCTTACCAACTGTATTTTATATATCATATTACCCATAATATTATAATATTTTATTAAAAATACGAACCAAGGATTGAATTTTCTACTGTATTTTTAAAACTAGCTTCATGATTAGAAAACATGAAACCTAATATAAAAAAATATGTTATTTAATATCAATAAATATCTTATAATTCCATTTTAGAACCTATAACAACATGGGATAACGTGTTAAATACATATAAATAAGATATGAACTTAAAAATATAGTAAGGGAATAAACATGGGAATGAATCGAAGAACTCGACTTAGAAAGCGATAACATGATATCATAAAAGTAATGGATCATGAATAAAAATATGGATTAATAACATATAGAACATAGAATTATATAATCACGAAAATATGGTAATGTGGAATAAATAAGTATCATGAAATTGAAATGAGTCATGACTAACTATCAAGACTATATCACGAGGTGGAAAATGTCTCATAATGTAGTATGTTTACTCCCTAATCCCATAAATTATGTCTCATGTGGATGAACATTTCCAAATTCATTGGGGAACCCACTTGGTGAACCCGTCATAATATATTCATTAATATTTATTCCATAATAAGAAATAAAATATATGGAATATACATAAGATTTACCCATGGAATGAAATCAACATCATAATCATGCCATAAGCCATAAATAAAGTGTGTATCATATTGATATCCATGAAATAATGGATTTAAATCATATATTTACACTAATAAAGGACTGATTAGTGTATAACATGATATATGATGTCCAAATAATTTGAAAACATGAAAAAGTGTGGTTTAGTATCCTTATAAATATTCCCCTTGAGCAGGGTTTTAAAGAAATAGGTACAAAGTCTTCAAAAGTGGTAAGAGAATAATAATTTACATATAACCATATGTGAACAAAAAATTCGTTCATAATAAGGAGTTTTTTATAAATCGTAAATTTATTAAAAAAATTCCATTGATTAGCACATTAAGAGTGGTAAAGAATGTGTAAAAGTTCCCTTTAATCAGCTTTATTGAAAGAATTAAGAACAAAAAATTAAATACATGTATATCCCCATAAAATATAGAACAAGTACATGTTTGTTTTTTTTGAGACATATAAACGTAATAAATATAAATATATAAGAAGAATAATGTAAAAAATTGAAGCATATAGAGAGAGAACATAACTTAAAGGAAATATGGAGGTCCATAAAGATGCCTTACCTTATCTTAGAATGTGTTCTTTAGTTTCCAATAATTTCAAAGATAATAATATTTGATTAATGAATTACATATTTCATAACCTATTAAATATTTATTTGATTCATTATAATTTTGTTTTTTTATTTATGACAATTTCAATGTGAAATACAATTCAATTTCATTGTTCTGGGAGTGTTCATTTTCATGGTTTCATGGATGGTGTACATGTGCATAATAATTGAAGTTCATGTAAAATTGGATTAATTATATAGTTTTGAAATTATATGGTATTAATGAATTTCTAGATGTTTAACTATCCCAATATATCATTTTTATGGTATGATGATGATTTACTTGATAAAACATTAACGATGAATGTATATGTTTTTTGTGGGGTTTCGATCATCAAGAACCAGTTTAATTTTATTTTATATTATGTCAATACAGTATATATAGAACATGAAAAATGTTATTATATAAATATAATAAAATTTTTAACCATAATTATAGTTTTATGACTCTTCTTGAAGGTATTAATGTAAAAAACTCACTATCCATAGAGATGGTTGAAAAAAATAATTTGGACAATAGTTTAATTTCGTAGAATAAGAGGTGATGATATAATTTTTATATAGAATATATTAAATTATAAATAAAAAATTTTATTATATACATGATACATTAGTTATTTTTCATTGATGGAAGAAATATGTGAGGGGACGAAATAATAAGAAATGAAATTAAATGAGATGGTTTCAAAATGATATCTCTGGAATTTAACATCCTTGAAGGAACCCATATTGAACATGGAATGATAATTTAGTCAAGGATAGTAACACTAGGATATGGGAAAGAGGATTCAGTAGGTAATTGGTAAGAATATAGAATTGATACAAATATTAGAAGGTGTAAGGATATTTGGGGGTGAGCAGTGGTAGTTATAGAGGGAGTGGGTGTTTCTTTATTATATTCATTAGCTTAATATTTTGGTTCATGATAATAAATAACATTGATTACTATAACTATATATAGTAATTAATATAAGTGGGTTAAAGGTAATTGGTTCTTACAATATACATGGCTTGAAAATCATATTATTGTGCTTATAATTTTAAATATTGTAAATTATAATATTTTACAATTCACCAACAAATCATCTATTTTAAAAAAATCCCATAATTTATAAATATTTTTTTTCATTGTGTAGATTTAAAAAATGGATTAAATGTTTTGATATAAGTTTTATAATTAGGAAAAATTTCTATTTATAAATAAAATCATATAATAACTGTAATATATTTCTTTTAATATTATAATCAATTTTATAACCATTTGAAAATTTAAATAAGTTATCATTACAAAATATTATAGTTTTTACATGAAACATTACTAACATACTAATGTATTTTATGAAAATAAATTTTATTTTAAATTAGTATAGATATTATAATGTTGTAAATAAAAATTTACGTTTTAGAAAAATAAAAACCTCTAATTTATTATTTTAAAAATTCTTATTTACTTATACCATGACATAAATATATTACTTTTTCATTAATAAGATACCTAAATTTTATTTTATACATTAATAGGTGATGTTATTATTATAATAGATAGAATAATATTATAAATGATCATCCTACGATACCTACCATCAAGTAACTATTTAAATTGAATAGTTACAAAATTTCTATATATGCCTATTATTTCATTGAAAATTCATTAACATCAATTTTATCTTATTGTTATATATATATATTTTAATATTCAAAATTATTATTTTTTTGTTAAAAATATTTTTTATTTATACCTCTTTTTTCATTAATTCAGTCATTCCTGTTGACCGACCAAATATAAATGTTCCCATTCATGTTATTTTAGTTTATATTTATTTTCATACAATAAAATTTGATATATTTATTTTATTATTTTTCGACTAATGTGTCATTCATAATTTTAGTGAATAATGTTTTTAATTGTTTCTCTATGTGATGAATGTGTATCACGATATAATTATAAGGAGGGAAATTCCCATGATAAAATTATACATTATTACAGATAGTGATAGGTATCGACAATGTAGATTTATGTTTACCAACTACATTAGTTAATAATAGTGAATCTCACTAATTCAAATCAACTCATGTTGTGAATTTTATGAGTATTACCTTTGTGATTATTCCTCGTGTTATTGTTTTTATTATTCCCCTTAGATAGTAGAGATAGCGAGGTAACTTATTTAATTCTTGTGACTTCACATTATTATAAATGGATCATACATTTAGTGTTCTAATTCTTGGCCTGAAGCCTATCAATTTCATATTTGGATGGATTTCATAGTTGGACAAAAGGATAAGGTTTCCTGATTTTTATTGGGGCATCATTACAACACCCAAAAAGGGAATCAATTTCCTTCTAAAGATAATGGGACCTAAGATTGAGACGAGGAAGAACTAATTTAAACTAGTTGGGAAGATTAATATCATATTTTTATTCTTATCTAGATAGGTATTCATTGAGTGGTTATCTTACTCTAGTGTCGATTGAGTTCTTCGATGGGTTTTATTTTAAATTTTCGACTTTTCACTTTGTAATAGAGGTATAGTTATTTTCAAATTTGGTACCATGTATATACAGTATCTTTATTAAACATTACCACATTGAGCTATCTCACTTTAATAATTTAAGAAACAAGATTGATGATTTTATGGATAATGGATGTATACAACCGTGTGTGTATCTGTGGGGGATTCATATCATTTTTATAGAGAATGTTGACGTGAAACATAAAATTTTTTATTTGTTATAGGAAACTCAATTGAGTTATTATAATGGAAAGGTATTTTTTCCATGGAATTATAATTTTTTTATAGATGAATGGGGGTGAAGTGGTTTCTAAATTTTTTACATTGATGTAGTTATGACCATATGGGAATTGAAGAATCTGATAGTATGATAACCACTTTTAGGCGTATGTATAACAATTATGAGTAACTTATTATTCCTATTATTTTAACCAAATCTCATATTGTTTTAATAGATGCAATGAATATAATACTCCATGAGTATTATGATCTATTGATAGTAGTTTTTTTACTGACTTCCTAGTTTAATAAAAACTGGATGAGGTCCACATGTTTCATCTGAGGAAAATAATGGAAATTTTAAGAGATCATTGATTGTATTCCTATGTATTTTAATTTAGATTATAGATTTGGGACATTATTTTCTTGGGTCACATGGTATAAAAATAAAATATTTTAGTCCCTCCAGAGATGATGAAGACTATTAACACATTGTAGAAACCACAAAATTGTTTCAAGATTCAGAATTTCATTGGATAGGTTGAGTATTACCACATGTTTTTAGGATTTCTCAATGTTTTATTCTCAAATGGCCTCCCTCACATTGAATGCTGAAAATTTTGTATGGGATGAAATATTCTAGATCTAAGATTTTTATAATTTTAAAAATATATTGGGTTATACACTATTATCAACTATTCTAGTGGTTGGGTATGGATATGTAGTCTTTTTGATGAAGTAATCGTCAGTTGGGGCTATGTTCTCATGAAAGGTTATCATTTGTTGGCATAATGTCCTCAAAATCTAATACCACATAATTATATTAATAAAATCCATGAACTTTATCTCATAGTTTTGATGCATGATTTATAATGTTGGTTAAATTGAATTTTTATTGAATGGTTCACCATATATTCTGGTCATAAAAGAATTAGTTAAATATTTTCAAAAACATTTTTGAATCCCCAATATAGGTGTTGATGGATTTATTTAAAAAAATAGGATTTTGACATTTTATACACTGCTAGAAAGATTAATATCCATTCTATTATGTTAATAAAAAAATCCAACCCAAGCCATGAATGAATAATTAGAATAATATAACTTATTATATCCCATTAACTAATTTTTTTCTGGTTTCCATGAGAATGATATCACAATTTTTCTATAAAGAATTAATATTTCCACCTCTCTTCTTGAGATGATTCCTCAAGATAAGTAGTTTGATGATTAATTATGTGGAATTATATAGTATCTTTATTATAGATATTCTATTAGTGTTTGGAAATTATCTACTATGTGTTCATTGTGTATCTGAAAATATTATGTTCTATCGTTGACAGTGGGAATGTTTCTGATGGTTGATTTTGATAATTACCTATTTTTAATTTGACCATATAACCAAATAGATGTTCTATTATATGTGTTGATGATAATGATATATAACATTTTTGACATTGTTTCTAGTTTTTATAATATACAATATATGAACAACCAAACACTATAAACCACAAGGTATCCTTTATCCCCTTCGTGTGATGACTTGTAAGTTCGATTATATTTCGCTATTTTTTATGGTTGCACTGTCATGTAACCTATTGAAGATGAATGTGACATTCATAGTGATCGACAGGTAAACCAAATCAGATTATATTATACAAATTCTTGTTAAACTAGTCTTTATGTCATATTATATATCTACATGAGAGAGATAATCAGGTATAATAGAGTTCCATATGTAACAGTTTATATTGGGACCCCCAGTTCACCTCTCATTTTTGAAGAGGCCTTGGGGAATATTTGGGATCCCCGGTGTGTTGACCACATTATTTCATCTATAGATGAACATAAATAAATAATGACATATATTTATCATGGAATTCATGATTTGTACATGCATTATTGACTGTAGTGTTTCATCTAATAGCCACATGGTACTTGTTGTGTTTTTATTTAACAATATTTACTATTATTTCACACATATAGAACCCTTTGGCCCCATGTGTTCACCCTTGTAAACTGTTGTTGTGTTGGTTAAGAATAGGTGATAATTCCTTATTGGGACCTAGTTTTATTATGAGTATAAATAATATATATTCTTGATTAATAATAGTATTGTGATAGAATAGAGATGATATTAATCTAAATTTAATAACCATTTATGAACATTGGGGTTTTTCATTGAATTAGTGTTTTTTTAGTGTCACCATGGTTGGGTCACCTGAATCTTTGAAAATAGGGGAAAATTTCACTACAAAATATGATATTGGTTGATATTGTTCAGTATATTGGAATGATTTCTTTCTAAATGTATTTCCCCCATAGTTAGCATCAATTCATGATGTGTTTTATATATCCTACATCAGAAGTATCTATTTCACCCAAATAATGTTTTTAGCTCGGAGGACCTTGATGCTAACATATACTTACCCATGGCTAAGAATCCAGTTAATATGATTGGTTCTTAAACAATGTTTATTAATGTGAATTATAAACCTTTTGATAGAGTTTATAGTACCATGGTTCTGATTCACTAGGTACATGGCAGTGTGAGGCACATATGAGTTAGTATGGGCCTCATTTATTTGATGCGGATTCATCATGAAAGTATTTATTGAGAAAGAATGACTTTGAAATGGGTAGGTTGTAACAACCTGTTATAGAGTTTTGGTATGATACACCTTCCTAGGATTCATTAAATGTTTATATCATTCTTTATCCATAATTTAGGCCATTCAAATATGTTTGGTGTGTTTGTGAAAAAACTGTAGTTACTCTATAATAGGCTATATAGTAAGGGTTGATCTACATCATGGAGTTGGATGGGTTGTTCCATGGAAAATTAGGCTTTGGTGTATGGGTGATTTAGGTCAGGATGGGTTGTAGTGTTGGAGGTTATCCAATCTACAGAACCCTAGAGACCAAATTTTATATCTACTAATAATTTATTCATATTTATTCCATGGAGGGTGGGATGAGGAATAAGCCTTTTCTAATTGGTTATCTCTACCACTATGGGGAGTTAGTTATGGGAGAGAATTGATGAGATTAAAACAGTTTATAAGGGTTTCTATGGAAAGGTTCATGGGATATTTCATGGACATACATTTGGTGAAGAAGATCATGTTAAGAATTCTAGTATTTTTTCCAAATGCTAGTTGAGAAAGATGTGGTGCATCAGGGTCATGGGTGGCTACATTGTGGTCCGGGGTATTATCCCCCTTCAGAATCAAGACCATGTAGGGATGTGACATCATATATATTTTATATAATTCATGTAACATGATCTACATGTGTTATTCCAACATTTCAAAATCAAACTCCATTCAACATTTTTTCCTATTTAATTCTCCCAAGACGACATGGGGGTCCACCAAGAACTTTTCATCTCATTTTGATGCACTGGATGAATTTTTGATCCATCTTGGGTATGTGACAATTCATCATGTATTGGAATCATATTCTCTTACCATTTATAAATTTATAGTGTTGAATTGTAATGTAAATGATATATTGGGTCCTTAATCAGATGGGATTTGATTCTATGGATTGTTTCTTGATATTCCATGTCTTTGACTATTTATTGGTGTTCTTATTTGAGCAGTTGATAATTTGATCACAAGATAAATGGTAGGTTAATCCACGAGAAATTTAAAATCATTTGAATCCTTAAATACATTTTTTGATCATGTGAGTTATCAATTTATTTTTAAACATTGGTTTGGTTGTTTTAGTAGAACATGGAATTTGAATGAAAACACTTTATCAATGTATTTAATAGGCTTGTAGGATTTTGATTAAATATGTCTTGAACTGATTAAATATTTTATTTAATTATTAATCATAAAAATTTAGCAAATTTAAGGATAATTTGGAAATTAATTAAATTTATGAAACAAGATATGTGGGTTTAAAATTGAATATTTATGTTGAAATCTGAAAACTATGTAATTGTGTAAAACTTTTGTAATGTTATTAGATAAATCATTTTCCCTTGTTTTTTAGGTTGTTAAATGAAATGTTTTCCAAGGTAGTTAGTAGGTGAAAAATATAGGAACACTAAAAATATTACACCATGTAAATGGATTAACATTGAGAAATCTAACAAAAACATTATACTCATGATTTTACCAAGTGGTGGTGTGTAATATTAGCATGATCTGAAGAATTTATGCACACTAAAGTCATGATCACAGATTGAAATGTGTGATGATCTTCAAAAAAAACTAATGGACCTCAAGGATTATGAAATGGTGCTATAATTTTTATACTTGATTATTATATACCATTGGTAATAGAACTAATTTTTCATGTCATTATCATATTAATAAAATATAAATTTAAAGAAGTTATATAAAATACACTATCATTTCATTTTAATTTTTTTCTGAAATACATAAAATTATTTTCCATTCATATAATTTATTTAAAAGGATATATTTTTGATTTGTAAATTTATTTCATATAGTACACTTATTTAGACACTAATCAACTCTTTAGATCAAACCACACCTTTTTCATTGGATGTATGTAGAATTTTTTTACCAGCACTAGGAAAAGGGATGATCCAATCAATGGTGTTAGTTATTCACGATTCATGAAACCTATATATATGGTCACGAAAAATGGATATATGGTATAATTATTAATCATAGTTTATGAGACCTGTCTCGTTGGATTTCATGTTTTCTTACGGATAATGATTACACTGGGGTTGTGTATCACATTGATCATTGTCACTCATTTCATGGAACAGTTCATATGGACGATTTTTTGGTATACCCACTTTTTATAGATTTATCCTCCACTACTTTATAATATATGTGGAAAACACATTCTCTTTAATTTTTTATGATGATATGTGCCAATCACCAACTTATGGGGATCGTGAATTTCCACCATTAAATATATGTATAGGATCAGGAATCTATGTACATGGGTCTTTGGGTTCATTAATGATAGGTTCATTAAATTTATTTTTGGAATTTCCATTCTCAAGGACCATTTGATGTTTATAGAATCAGTATTTAAAGATTTTTTGTTGAATTTTTTATATAAATGTTAAACATATGTCTTGGTATGAAATTCAAAAATATTATTTCCCTTAATATATTTTCTATTGAAATATTAAAATTATTTAAATTAAATATTATAGAATTTGTTATGTAATAATGTTTTTTAATGGATAATAATTTGGGAAAACATTATATAGTTATATTATTCTAAATAAAATGGATATGGTTTTAATAATGGTTTCTAGATATGAGATTGAATTTTTCTTTTAATTTTTATCGATATATAATATATGATTATTTTTTGGTTCACATCTAGTTTTTTATGTGAAACAATGGGTAGTTATGTAAGAGGTAATGAATGACATGGTAATTAAGTGTGTGATAATTTGTCTTTACAATGGACCTAAGGTGATCTTTATTGTACATAGGGAGTTTCCCCATGATAAGGTCGGGTAGGGTTCAACTATTTGTAATGGAAGGTTATTAGTATTTATAATTGGCCTTTCATTTTATTAATTTGGCTGATTTTATTCCAGTTTATTTGTAGGGTTATTTGGTTCCCCTCATTCTTGAGATTATCCTTCTTGTAAATATTTTTGTAATATTTTTCTTTAGTTGTATTATGTTTTCTTTAATGTTTGGAATATGTTTTGATCGTTTCTAATCCTATTATTGTTTTTAAAGTCATGTTATTATTTTTTCAGTTTATTATGAAATATATCCTTCAACATTATGGGTTTAGAAATATTTTCCTAGTTTGAAAAATATCTTTTCTTTTGAAATGAAAAAATATATTTCAAATGATTGTGATTTTTTATATATATTAAAAAAGAATTTAATGATTTTATTATATTTGTATTTTAAAGAAGCATGAAATTTATTTAATCCTAATGGTTATGAATAGTGTGTGTAGCGGATAACTACATGGGATTTTCCCCATGTTTATTAAAAATGTAGTTTACAGAGGGTCCTCTAGGAAAAGGAATTCAATCATTGTCTAATTTTAAGTTTCTATTGAGGTGGTAAGTTGAACAAATTACCTTCATAGAAAGATGGTTAGTCATTGCTTGTTTATTTGTTTATTTATTTTCATATCCTTGATGTATCAAACACATTATCCTTATTTATGTTAATAATGTTTTTATATAATTTAAATTTTATATTTTCTTTTGTATATTATGAATGATTAATTATTTCAGGATGGTTGTTTTTTGATTCTGTGTTTGGTTGTCTTCATTACTCATAAAATAGTTATCTCAGAAATGTAGACATCCAATATATAGAATTATCAAGAATGATTCTAGGTTAATGTATTATTTTATTATATATCTATGGTGAAATTGTTCCTAAATAAGTATATTTAATTCCTAGACACTACCTTCACACCTGTTAGGATTGTGATTACCCATTATCCCTAATCAAGTACTATCTTGATAACCTTGATCAATGTGTGGGATTGAGTTTTGGGATCTAAAATGAAGGAGTTATTTTCAATGGTTATAGCGTATAACCAATTTATATTATTTTATAGTATATAAAATTTCACTATACACATAGAAAAGGGAAAAAATATTTTATATATATATACTTTTAAAAAATCAATAGTTATGATTGTTTTCTTCATGTGGTGTCCAGATGGGTTACTACATAGGAGGATTCCCAACATGTGTGTAATTGAGGTAAAATAAAAAATCATTTAGTTTATAATTAAAGATATTAGGTAATAGTATGTGGTGTACGATGATGGAAACTATTGTATTACAGGAGACCCATGGGGTCATATGACCAAGTTAATTCCCCATGGTGTTTTGGTGATGACTGAACATAAGCAATGTTGATAATTAACTAATGGTTTATATTATAATTTTTTTAAAAAAATTATTTTTTAATGAATTTTCGTAATGTGGTTTAATGTTTTTATTTTGTTCCCCAACCATGAATAAGAGTTTCTTGATATATATATAAACTAGTAACATACAACCTATTAAAAAACTAATAAATGATATCCCATTCATTAAAATCACTTTAATAAATATATCATCCTTCACAATATATTGGAAATCATAACAATAAAAATATTATGTACTTTTCATTAATATTCATCAAAAATAGCTTCCACCATGGTACTATTATCCAAAATCTTATTTATGATGTACCTTATAGTTTTATCAATGTCAAAAAGAAAAATCATGGATATTTTTATTCAGTAGTGAGAAAAATATATTATTTATATCTATAATATTGATCTCATTATCCCACCTGTAATATAATAATATTTTACACAGTCATGATAAAATGTTTATTCCAAAATAAATGTGAATTATTATTAATGTGAGCATGATAAACAATTGATTATATTTTATTTAACATGGATATAAAGAACAAAAATTATTATAATATAAAAATTGCACACATGAAACATATATAGCTAGAGGATATAAGGAAAATATTTATTATACCATATTATTCATTCTATAGATTAATTACCTATATAAGGTATCACTATTAACAAATAAGTAGTCTTGTGAAATATCCTTTCATGGATCCTCCCGTGAATATTTCACTAAATCACCATATATAATATGTGAATTAATGTAATGTTTGATGTACCCATAGGCCCCAATTAAATATTTCCATAGATAGACAAATAATACCCCGTGATATATTTTATATAAGATAAAATAGTAAAATATAACACCATATATATTCCTATTTTCCCATGTATATAAGTTTACTCTAAAATAGAAATTAGTGGTTTTCCATTGAATACTTATATTTATAGTTGGTATACTTTTAACCCAATGATTTTTTTTGGGAAAAAATACTATACACCTATATCAATATCACTAAAATAGTTTATGTAAAATAAAATATATCCTAAAATTTCAAATTATTTTGATAATAAATGTAGTTAATGAAAAACACGCCACAAACATGGATTTCTCAATAGATATAGAATATTTTAATATATCCATCATAATTAGTTAATCATGCGCTGAACACCTAAATGGAATAAATCATTCATAAATTTTTTCTTATAAATTAATATCAATGTGTTATTATATATAAGAATATCATCTAATCCAAGAGACTAAATTAAATTTTATTCCCAAACAATATGACATTATCAATAAAAAATCTAACTCATTACCATGATAACTAATATTTAAATATATTTTAATTCAATGTAATATCAGTTATAGAAATATATTTCTAATAATAGAACAATATGTGTTTCATAACATCAATAAAAACATCTAATAATGTTTTCTTACCAGAAAATTTTCAATAAACAATAAAAATATGATCACACTCATTAATAATTTATTGGAAACCCATTCATTCATTATCACCTTTTATTACAAAAACATATTCTGAATTATGTATATCAAGGGTAACCACATTTTTATCCATGATCATAGATCTCATTGGGTGATCCACATGTCTTCTCATCTTTAAAATAATGTCTACTTTTAGATGCCCACATCAACATCCAAAAATCTTATTTTATGAGAAACAATTCTAATAAGAGCTTAAATTCGCCCAAATTATGGAATTGATGTATTCTAATTGATGTTTTAACATAATGAAACTCTCAAATACATTATTTTAAAAAATAATAATTATTATTTGTAACTAGATATATATATAAATAATGAATGAACGACTAAAATGATCCCAAATAACATTGAAAACATTACCATCATGATCTAGTTGAAAAAATTAATGTTCATAAATAAATTCATGTTGGTTTTGCTCAATATTCCTAAAAAATATATTTATGTATATAATATTATAAATATTATATTCTTTGAGGCGGTGGATAGGATCACATAAGAAATAAGGTTATATTTCGTATAATAATAATCATGTATATCTATATATATATAATATTCCAGTCCCTTTTAGTTCATTATATTGATAGTATAGGGTGTTGAGGTCTTTGAGATGAGTATGAGTAAGGGAGATGTGGAGATGGAGTTAGGTTTATAACAATATGTGCTGTCTCATATCATAATTCACAGATACATGTTGTTCAATGTTTAATATGATGGATTCAAACCTTGTACTACAATTTCAATATGTTCAAATTCGTATCATTAAACATTGTTAATAGAATTAATTTTTATTGGGTAGTTTTACATGGTTCTTAATTGAATGTTTTAAATTGTAAATTTGAATGTTCATGATGTAAAATTACACATTTTTTGTCTAAATCAGATTCATTTTATCCAAGTATACGATTTGTGTGATGGTTACATTGTTGATAGAAAATTCACTCCATGATTGGATTGGTCTTCTAGCTACATATAAATCCAAGCCTCCCTCAAATTTTCCAAATTAAATTTTCATCCCTATAAGACTTCAGGAAAATCAAAAGTTAATTTCAGATCCATAATATCCCATAATTTTTTAACCATTGGATTCTAATGTTTTAATAAAGAAGATTCTAGGTGAGATCTTACTCTATTTATCCTCACGTTCTTCCTTGATTTTTTAGAGGGTTCATCAAAACTAGGTTGGTAACATTTTGGGTTTTTTCTAACTATTATATTGATGATAAAATTCTTCATTTTAGATTGAGTTATGGATTCATGGTTTTCTTGGGGCCATATGGTTTATCTTCACATATTTTTGGGGTGGGTGGTATGAGTTGGAATAATAGAATTAATGAACTAGACTAATGAAATTAATAGATAATGGTGTGATACAAAATGGTTATCTTCATTCATTGATATTGATTGATTGACTATTATTTTATTGTTTATGTTAAATGAGTGTTAAGGAACTATTATATGTAATGATGGATTGAAGAAAAATTCCCTTTAATATCCAAAATATTTTTATTCCATCAAATGGAATAGTAAGTAAAATTTACATGTTTTAGGTTTGATTTCCTTCTTGTAACTTGTTGGGCTTCATTGGGTATCTTGGTGGCCATGGATGTGATGTGGATTAGTTGAATTCGATGTGCGTCTAGGGGAATGTATTGGTGTTGTAGTTATGTGTCACAATGATTACATGATTTTTTTTGTTTAATAATAATAAAAATATTGAAATTCAAAAATATTATGTTTGGTAAATAATTTAGCGGTAAAAATTCAAGCTAACAACTAATAGAATAACACATGATGACTGTAATTTTATTTTAAAAAAAATGATAAAATATGTAATTTTGGAGGTGAATTCTATGGGATTATCTTGTATTGGTTATTCAAAATTTAAAATTTAACATAATATCATGATGTTATGTAATGTTATCATGGTGGTAAGAAGTGTTTTTTCTTGTGGGGAAACATAAGTATGTGCATGTCTTAGTCAAATATAAAACTATTTTATTAAAATTTTACACACCAAACCTTATTCAAGTAACTATACTAACTCCAAAAGTCCTTAGTGGGACTACATCCCTTAAATGTTTTATAGGGAGGACATGAATAACTGACTACCCTCACTCTCATGCTCTCTATCTAGAAGAAAATTCAATTGATACTGGTTGTGGATGATGATATCTACAGTGGGGGTCATGTGGGGTATTTGAGGGCATAAAAATTATTCATTATATTTTCATGATACCCTCCAAACCTTATTACATGATATAATATGTGTTATTGGTTCTACAAGATGTGATACACAGTTGGTGCCACAAGATATGATATGGTTTGTTCCGTCATTGGTGGCTATGGGAGGGATGAGAGAAAATGTTTTTTATTTTTTGGTAGGAGTGGTAAATACATAAAATGTTTTTGTGGATTTTAATGATTATTTTACTTTTTTACATTATCTTCTTATATATGATCATCATATTTAGTGAGAGAGCCTTTTGGGGGCTGGTGGACTAGTTCAGTTATGTAAGTGATGGTTAATTATTTTATTTTTTCACCAAGCTATTCGTATTTTTATTTAAAAAAATTCAAAATATTCCTTTCGTATTATCCTTATATTATACATTCTATTATCACCAATGATATATAAATTTTTTTAGACCTATAGGGGGAGTTTCGAAATTGAGGTGGTAAATAGTAATACTATGATAATGTAGATCTGATTTCATCCATATGTTAATAATTTTGATATTATTTTACATGTACATAAATTTGCATCTATTTTATGTTCATTACATTGACATATTTCTTGTTTGTTATTTTGGTTCACTTATATTTCAAGAATGGTTGATTATTTGGATATTAAATGTTATGATATATTGATATTGAAGGTAATTCATCACAAGTGAGTGTTTTGTACCCTTAGTGCATGTCACCAACCCATTTTCTACTTGTAATGAGACATAGGGGTCACTCCATTACATGATTGTTAGGCCAATAGGGGTTCAAGTGGAGGGGGAAGTGGGAAAGTGTTATAAAAGACAGTTCTTTTAAAATATAGAGTAGAGTTTAGAGATAGGAACTAGTGGGTACAACATGGTTTGATATAGAAATAATGCTAGAAAAATTATCATTACATAGTAGAAAAGGAAATCAATAATGAAACAAGATTATTGGGCCCCCATTGATTTGAACGAAAAACTGTAATCACTCTAAATTTATTAGGAAATGTAATAATACATTTGGGTACGGACCAATGATAGTTAGATTCATTATACTTGAGTTGTGGTTTAAATGGGATAGTTATAGGAGTAAATAAAAAATTAACTAAAGTAATTAAATAAATAAATAAAAATTATATATATGTGTTTATCCATTATTTGTGGAGATAATGTTTTCCCACCACCCAAATATGGTCAGATATGGGGATGTCTATTAGGATATAAATATCAATTCCTTGAGATAATATCCCTATTAGGATGGTGATAAGTGATAGTGTATTTTGTGGGCCTTTCTGCATCAGCTCCCGGTGATGTATAAGGGCAGTATATGTAATCCATATTCGATGAATTTTCAAGAGGAGTTGAATATTTATTCTAGACTTTTTCAAGCCTAATTAGATAATTTATTTCACTAAGTAGTTATCTAGATGAGGGTAGAAACACAACACTGGTGGATACTGTAACTCTGGGGAAAAAGGAGACATATGTACGAAGTAATGATTTATAGTAGGATTTAAGGGCTATGTAATTATCAATGTCTATGAATGTGAATAAGTGGTAAGAGTTTATCTACCTTAAACCGAGGATCATGAGAATTTAAAATTTAGGGATTAATCTTAAATACCTTCTATTAATTTAGCATACATCAATACAAATAAAGAGTTTCAACTACATCGCATGGATTAGGAATTACTTATACCATTTATTCATTATTTACATTATTCATGGTTACAATTTATATTTATTTGTATAATAAGGATAAGGATATGGATAGGGTCTTTGGGAAGTCTATATTACCCCTATATGAGGGTTATTAGAAAATTATAAGGAGAATGGTTTCAAATTGATGGATGGAATTGACAGACTATTTGAGTATATAATAGTTAAGGAAATGAACCCAACTGGAAAAATTGTGCAACTTGAGGACTAGTAGTTACCATGTGTATATCAGGATCTTTATAATAATGTGATTTAGTTTTAGTGGTCACACTCATTACAAAAAATTGATATTTTTGGCCCAAACCATTCATTAAGGAATGGGATGTCATGACACATTCCAACATCAATGGAAGTTACCAAATAGATTATTTTAGCTATATCAATTTCTAGTTTATTTTATGTTTAATGTTCAACAATCTTATTCTAATCTTGGAGAAGGTTGAGTTGATAGAGAGAATCATAAACATATCCCCCTCCATTAAAGACTCATGCATGATCATGTACTTTAGGACATTTTTAGCGAGGTATAGGAGTATGAAATGTTGTGATTAAAATGAAAGAGGAATCAGTTCTAAAGTGTCTAGTGGTTATTTGTGGTAGGGTCAGTTTTTCATCTAGCAATGTATTTTCATTCTTTTAATTCTTGAGATTCTCACACCATTCATAGACCATTTTTTCAATACAACATAACATCAATAGGAGAGGATTTATGTTACCCTAATATAACCCACTCCATTCAGTGGGTACACTAGTTTTATTACTATCTACAAATGACATAGAATACAAGTGGTGAAACATTAGTTATTATGATATTTCTTCATGTTGTAGATACAACCATGCAATAAAATTATCAACATGTTTTTTTTGTATTCCATTCAAATTTAAGTTTATAGTTTCCATAGTAGAATTGAGTTTTCTGACGTGGAAGGGAGACTTATGGTGTTCTCTATTATGGTATTTTTCTTGATGGGAAGTCGGTGGTAAGATACACATCATTTCTTAATGATTGAGTTTTCAGTAGAGCCTATGAGGTAATGAGTGATTGAGACAGAAAATGTTGTTGTAAAATCTATAGAGGATTACCATGAGGATATTGTGAAATGACCCCACTAACATGATGTTTTGTTTTGAATTAGATTTTTATTCTTGTAGTACATTTATTTTGATGAATTACTATCGAATTTCACCATGGGAGTTTTGGGAATTTATAATCTTGATTGATGATATGTCATAGAAAGTATTTTTTATTCTCTTATATCTTCATGTAAAGCTTTAGTTGTCCCACCAAATAGGTAGATGAAATTTTTATGTTCTATATACATTATCAATGGCTGAATCAGGTGATGATAATGATTCATTACCATGTTCCAATAAATGATGATCTATTTGAATGTATAAGAGAATATTAATTTTTTTAGGGTCTATTTAGGGTATGGATAAAATCTCTTATGTGTGAAGGTTGTATATATCACAAAATATTTCTTCTAGTTCATATATTATCCCTTTCAGTTTCTATCCATTTCATTCGATGTCATGATAGCACCATTTGTGTTAATGGGACTAAGAAACACTATATTTAAGGATATCCTGAACCATTTCTCATAATTTTTATAAATTAAATTACTGTATTATTGATATCCATTGAGGATAATTTCAAAAACATTGGGTCCATTTTTTAGAATATTTTACACCCCTAGTTATATGGTAATTTTTTATACGTTAATGTTCTAGATATGATAGGTGTCTTTCTATAAACATTTGGTATCCCAAAATGGTGTAATGGTGGATGAGGAGAACATTTAGGTGGTTGTTTCATCAAAATATATGAAGATCATGATATATGTATGTTACATTCTTAATATTTATGTTATTAATGGAGTTCTATATGTAATGTCTCTTGAATTATGGAAACATTTCCACCATTCTAAAAAATTTAATGGGCATTTTTTAGACTATTTATTTCTGGGTAGCATTAGACAAAATGATGGGGCAGTGGGTCTATTCCCTTGTCCTTCTGTTACATTTAGAGGGAGTGACATTTGATGTATTATGTGATGCATCAAAGTTGGGTTAAGAATGTATAATAGTGAATTAACATTTGTTGGTATCATAAGGGTTTTGGTATATTTTTACCCCATGGGAATAATTATGTTTCCCATGAAATGGATATAGATTCAATGATATTTTCTATATGGTTATTTTCACAATACCCCCATCAATAAATTCTTTCCAGTATTCACAGACCAAAAAATCCTATCTAGTAACATTTATCTACATGACCAAAATCGTCAAAAGTGGATGTGGATGGAGTTTCTTCAAGAGTATGATTTTGAGATCTCCTATACTCCATGAATATTAAATTTAATGGTAGATGCATTAATAAGAATGTAAAAATGGGTTTTTTAGAAACTAAGGATGCATAGAGGGAAATGGAAAAGTTAGTGCCTCAGAGAGAATAATGTTACTTTTTAATGGTCTATATTCTAGATGATGATAAATCCTTAATATAAGTGGTTTATGAACCTATCATTCATGGGGATTCCATTATGGGGTTGTCAATGGATATCCATCCTCATTTCATGTTCCATAAAATGATTCTTGTTCAATTCAATATGCATGATGGATACCTCTATGGATTTTATAGATTGCATCTAGTAGTTTACTGAGGTGTATATATTTTGTAACTTATCATGAAGAGGGAATTTGGTGACCATGGATGATGTATTTAGATTCATAGTTCATGTTGTGATGTCTACTGTACTCATTGGTGAGAGACGAAAATCATTTCCCAAGTTGTTTGATGTAGATTTTTGGTGTCCTAAAGTGGAAGTGAAAGGATTTTTTTATGGATTCTATCAACAGGATCCCCTAAGGTCATAGTCAACATGATTCTATATCGGTGATTATGGAATTACAGATGAATTCATCTAAATATATATCCATTTGGGGGATTATTTTTGTGTTATTTATAGAAAGATAATTCATGGATTATGTGGTGAGTGTTCGTGGATCATTGAGGACCATTATTTCCGTAAAATACACTCAATTTTATTCATGATTCCAGAGGGGATTATAACACTTCATTGGATAATAATTATGAAATAGTACTAATTTTTACCAATAGAGGGATGAGGAGATAGATAAGACCATCAAGATAGTGGGGATTATAGTTTATGGTTGAATCATTGACCTAAGTGGATAATCTGAATGAAACCTACTATTGGTTATATATTCTTATAATAATTGCTACCAATCTTCGTCTAGTATGGCATCCTTTGGTGTGTGGTATGGGTGATCTTGTCAATCCTCAATGAGATGGTTCCTGATTGGAGAGTTTGTATTTATATTTCCTGAAAAGATGTGGATTAATAATATGAGGATCCATGTTTTACATGAGGGGATGAAAGCTGTGTGGGACGAACACAAGGCTTATGAATATTAGAGGAGAATGCCTTAGGAGTTTGAGTCCATGTATCTTATTTTACCAATGTAAAACCCTTAGTATTTTTAGTGGATGATTATTTACTGTATAAATTTATGAAAATAATTTATTGGAACATTCTAGGTGTTATAGAATGTTTTCAAGTGGGTTAATAGTTTTCATGGACTGTGTGGATCAACATAGATCATGATTCTATATATTTCTATCGAATTTATTGGTGCCTTCAAGATGATTCCCAAAACAAATTGGGGGAGTTATATATTGAAAAGATGTGAAATTATATTAATGAAAAATTAATATTTTATAACATCACTATAATGTTTTGTGTAGTAACTTTATCCTCTTAGTATTTTTTTTGGGATACGACACTCTTGGTTAGAGTACATGAGGGATGGTGTAGTATATGGTGACCCATTACTCAGAAATGGTCATCCTCTAATGTTGTTATTATTTTTATATTATAAAATTTTTATGCATGTTTTACTTCTTGTTTTTATATTTTGGGATATGGTTTCAATGTGTTAAGGATTTATCTCACAGTGAGGGTTTGGTGGTTTCTAGATTTTGGTGTTTCATTTTTATTGTTAATTATTATTCTCATAGATGAAATTATTTTGATTGGTATATAATTTAACATACTAGACCATCCTGGACAAATAAATTTTGGTTTTTATGGTATTTGTGTTGATTAGACAATTTTGAGGAAGGGAGTAGAGTAGGAGATACTGATATAACACCATGTGGTGATTCATTTTATAAATAATCAGTTCATGGAATGTTTTGTTTTTCTAAGTAGATTGGAATAATTTTCTATAATTTATTTATGGTATGATTCATGATGTGAAATTTTTTTCACGTCCTATGTGGTCATGGATGATATTTTTTTCTTCTTCATTGCAAGATACATGGAATTAATTTGGATTCCCATGATGTGAAATTCATCATAGTTTTTTTATCAATAATCTTTCTTTTTTGTGTATGTGATTTACATGAGGTAGAAAACATGATCCAAATATACAATCCATGAATGGGATGATCTCTCGGATATTTAAAAATCTCTACTTTCGTTAAAATTTCTTTCATTCTCCCATCATCACTCTCAAAATTAATTTGATTCCCAAATAAATTATGGATCCTTATCATCCAATAATATATTCGGTTCACTATTCTTTTCAAGATATTCGATATTGATGATTCTTCATGAGTTTGACTTCTTTTTTCCTCTTGGTTATTCAATTTTCATTTGGATCTTTCACTTTAGTTGTTTTTTTGGAGTTAACGTTTGTTTTAGAATTATTTTGATGTGATCTTGTTTTGTTTCTATTTCACTCAATGATTATATGTGTGCTGGTGTCCCCATAGTTCATCCTCCCAGTAAATGTATAATAGGAATGAATATTAAAGATTATTTTGTGGTAGTGGATTATATTTATATCCATTTTATTTTGGTTTTGTTTTATTAGTATCATTTTTCATTTTTTTGGGTGAGTGGTATAAATCGTAATAATAATAATAATCAACCAAAACATTAAAATTGAATAAAAAATATCAGATATGAATAAGATTACTATCATTCGATGATATTTTTTGATCTTGATCATTATATATTATTTTTTGTAATTAATTTTTTTGATAATTGTTTTGATTAAGTATACCGTTTAATTACATAAATGATTATATTCATAAAATGAAAGACAATGTTTATAATGAATCTCTTTACTTATTTAGATTCATATATCATTGGGGACATGGTTGTGCATCTTAGTGTACATGGTCATGATATGACTCTGTGGCCATTTTTGTGTGATATTGAGGTCTTGGTTTTTTACAGAATGGTTTTTTTGGGGTTTTTATACCATGGTTTCTTTTGTTAAACAAACAAAAACTATAATTGGGATAAATAATTCCATAGTGAATATTTAAAAAAATAAGTAAAGGAAAAAACCTTAGTTGATGTTCAATTAAATAAATAAGGGAAAATGGAATGCCATTATAGTTTTTATATGAGGTTTGTGTGATGGTTTTTCTACATTAGAGAAAACACATGGTGGATGGATGTTGTGAGTAGTTTTGTATGTGGGATTTGGGGTGGTATCTTCTATCAAACAACACGTTCAGATTCTATGTGAAAATTACATACTGATATTCTCTCAAGTTTTCTTACACACCCCATCCAAGTTGAATAACCATATTGTAGCCAAGAGAACCTAGGGTATTTTATTTTCTGACATCCTTGATGAGGAGGATATATATCACAAACTATAATCTATACCCTTATCTACCTTTAGTAGTATCATACAGTGATACATGTTTTGGATAATGAAAAAAATACCGGGGTTCATATATAGTAGGGTTGGGAATATAGTTGATTCCTTGAAAATTAATGATACTATACTTCCACAAAAAATGATGAAATAAGTGTGGTTACTTCTAGATATGTGATGTGTAGTTTTTTATTTAAGATATTATTCAATTGGTTATTTCATATATATATATGGAACAGAATGGTGAAAATTATGTATTCGAATTGGGTGGGAGTGAAAAATAAATAGGAATATTTTTTGGGATACTATTATTATTGTCCTCTAGAAATTGTCATCTTATTCATTGATATTTTATTTATCTATTGAATCTTAGTGATGTTATGGGACTTATTAACCTATCTAGCTTCTAGTTAGTTCTAATTTTATTTTCACCAGGGAATTAATATTATAATATCATACATGTATGATATTCCTTGTGAACGACCCCAGACATTTCAAGGGACGTCTCTATAAACTTATGGTTAACACTCTTTGAGTTTTTTTTATTTTGTTTAAACCTGCTTTATCAAGCTATGGATCGAAATGGGTTAAGTGTTACAATAGATATATTGGTAAAATATGTGAGTATATGCTAACAAAAAAATATATAGCATGAAACCAATTGATGAGGTGAATAGTATTAAGTAGAAAATTGGAATTTAATTCGTGGAAAGAATTAATTCACACCCTGTAAATTTTACTAAACTGTAAACATCTTACAAAATGAAAATCATGCCATGAATATTTTACAAAACATGAAAAGATTAAAAACTGTTTAATGGATGAATAAAGATTGAAATTGGGAAAAATGAAGGAAAATATACTTAAATGATGTGATATCAATTCAAATAATGTAAATATTATATAAAACCTTTATAAAGGGCCTACAAAATTTAATTTTGTAAATTAATTTCTCCATATTCACTATAGGACTTCTGTGAATGATGTCTAATGGTCCACTTCCATCGAGAAGAAGCCTGACATTTGATCTTGATTTCCAAACCTAGATTATAGAAGTAAACCCTCTATTTATTCTTCCTATTCGTGATCCACTATTGATAAAGTTAATGGTTTTGATTGAATTGAATGATCATGCCAGTCACTACCACAAATTTGTGATTTTGTTACCATATTCTCGATTTTCATTGTGGGTGACCTAAATCATATCCTGTTTTTTTCGTTTAATTATTGGTAGTATATTTGAAATCTGTGATCATTCCATCACAAAATAAATATATATAAATAAATAGGTTAATCTCTGTTAAATTATAATACATATATTTAGACTCTCCAGTGAACATAATTAGGTATATATGTGTCAATAATGAGACCTATTGTTAAACAATTGGTGTAATATACATCGAAATTGTTGTGAAATGGTTAATATGATGTTATAGACCTGTGATAAATTGGATAAATTGATTGATTTCAGGGTTAATATTATGAATTGGAATAACAAATATATTATGTGATTTCTTATGATTGAATCATATAACCTAATTTGGTTGATGAATTTTTTAATGAACTTCTGGTAAAATGAAAAATGAAAAATGTATTATACAGTTGTGATGATAATTAAGAACCTATGTTAATTAAATATATTTGGTTAGACACATGAAAATTTGATAAATTGATAATTTTTTCTTCTAATGATATATCTGGTATGTGTGTTATTTACCTTGTGATTCTTCTTTCTTAGCTTTTGAGATTATGTGACATCGATGTGATTTCTAACTGAGGGTGGGATGCATAGTTGAATGTTTAGTCTGTCTAGATACAACTCATTATTTATGTTGATGGTTGGGAGGTTGATCGATGATCTATCATAACATAGGAGGGATAGGATCATACGTAATGGATTCCATAGGGAACAATATTTGATTATTTTGAGATTTTGGGAACTAGATGCATAGACACAGGATACCTAAGGGTGATATTCTGGTATACCTATAGACATTGAAATTTTTTATGACATTATATGTGTGATTCAGTCTCGATATTATAGTCTTACACTTGTTTGGAGAATCGTATAGATGTAAGAGGTTCCACACACAGAATGAGATATTTAGCAGGGTCTTTATAGTTGTTTTGGATTATCCAAGCTATCACCTCAGATTTGGACGGTTGTTATGTTTCTTAATGAGTATTTTTAATTCAATAAATCCCTACCCTTAAATATTATTTAATTCATACACTATATTTGGAAAAAATATATATTTTTATACACGGTGGTGTCAAAATGCAGTGATTTAATCATACACTGGATGAATATTCATTATTTAAATAGATATATTTAATGGATTCATGTTTGGATAAGAGAACGCGACCTTATTGTTGAATGTTGTCTTACTAGATTGTTTGTAGAGTAGATGTGGGACTGACCTAGGGTTCGAGAAAGTTGTTATTGTGTTTTTATTTAATAAGTCTTAGTTTTTTATCTATATAAATTTTATCTAGTCATTTAGATATAGTAATATCTTAATTACATTATACTTTTATAATTTTAAATTATTTTGCTCATCCGTTTTCAGATTTTTTTGACTAGTTATTTATTCATATTTTTTCTTATAATTCAACAACTATTTTATTTGTTTCTAATTTTCCTATATCTTTTTAGAAGAGTCTATTTTCTCACCACTATATTATCTAGACCCTCTATTCTAATCTTTATTCTTTGCTGTCTATGGAGGTACACATGATGTCTCATAGCCAACTAGATCAACCACATATGGAAGCAGATGGTTGGGGATGTTAAATGTTGTATCAAATGATGGTTTCATTTCTATTTCATTAATACATAGAATTATTTGAAAGGTGACTAGTATAATTTGAGGCATGATAATGATAATTATTATGGGAGTAACTAACCCATGTATAGGGAAATATGAGTGCCCAGGGTTGGGATCATAGTTCCAGTTGTTCTGTTGATCTGGATTGGTGTTATTTTACACTCAGTTATTCAGATGTTGTGTGATTTTATTTTTTCTGGATATTTTTACTCATCGAATAGTGTGGCATGATATGATTATGCATTCATCATGATAACTGGTTAAGGATATATATATTGACACCCGTTTTTTAATATAGGGATATATTTAATGCATGTGATATCATTTACTGTATGAACTATGAAATGAGTTACCGATTATACCTTATGAAAAACTGAATAAATGAAATTTTATGTAAAAAAATTCACTTGTTAATCCATTTTTTGGAATAAAAAGAGGTAGTGGTTATCTATTTTTGATATATGATGAGGTTGATATTTTTCTTATCCAATTTTATAAGGACTTCATTATTTTTTTAAAATACATCATCATCATCTTTAAATTGATCATCAAGAGAGGCTTAATTAACATCCTCTAAATGAAACTAATCCAGATCATCATGTAGACCCTGAAAATCATATGGATGTTCATCATCGTGATTGCTTCATGAGGGACATGCAATCCGCTGAATGTGAGAATGATCACACCGTTCCCTTCATGTATGAGAGGATAATAGAGTTTCTGATGAACCATCAAACCTTACTCACTGGGATAGAGGCCCCCATGAAAATGAGCTTCTGATCAAGTAATTCCATATGATATTCAAGAACCTACAGAAACCTGAAAATAATATGGTGATTCTTACTATATATATGATTTGTAGACCTACTAACCATTTGTGGGATATTTTGGAGAAAGTTTTTCATCAATAATATTTATCCTATAAGTACATATAGAATATTTTAATGACCCACTTCTATCCTGATACATTTAGTGTTGATACGGATCATTAGTTTATATACCTATAATATGAAATCTTATTTATGATGGATTATATCAAACACTTCATGAACCTATTTCCCTTGGATCAATCCATATTAGGTGATTGAATTTCTATAGTGATACATTTTTAATATGTGATTCTCTATGATATCATGTCTTTGGTGAATATATTTCACCTCCAAAACCTCGTTGATGTGACGAATAAAGATATCATCATGGCAGGTAATCATAGAGAGGCATTGAGTGGTGGCAAGATAGTTTCTATAAAAAAATTTGTGAACTCTTCTTCTTGTTAAATGATGTTTTTTGTTAAAAGTTATCTCTAGGGAAGAAGTATGAAGTCCAATTAAGGTAGAGTAATTAGTCTTCATGATCATGGTTCAATTTAGTGTATTTTGTTTTTAATATTGGGAAAGAATCACATGTAGTGTACTCAACCAGCAGTGGAGTCTCTTGTATATGGGAGGATAATTAATCGTTCTATGTTTTATATGACCCTTCTGCAACAGATTAGTACTAGGGGATTTGGATAGGTACCTGAGTCATGATTGGGCTTAATTACACCTTTGTAGACTAGTAGTTAGTGTTCTATTGTCCATTTAGAATGAGGTAGGGGATAAAAAAGGCTATTGTATGAATGGATGCACTACAAAGAGGGAACATCATAGTGGATTCATTATATTGGCCATGGAATAGGAGGAAAATAGTGCATGATATAAATATACTCTAACTAGTTTTCATGGATAACCTTATACCGCAAGCGGTATGATTCTTGTATCATTTACCTTATCATGTATTTTTTAGAAATAAGATCATTAGATTCATTTATATCTACTATTTTTCATGTGGTTTTAGAATTGATGTGCACATCATATATGGGGCCATGAATGTTGACACACATTTGAACTATGGTTAGAGTATATCATGCATTACAATGAATTTTTCTTCAAATTGGAGGCTATTATTTATTTTCGGAGATTTATATTTTGTAAATGATAAAATTTTATTCAATTCATGATATGCATTGTCTAGTTCTATACCTGGATCATATCAACTATTATTGGAGGATATTTGCATTTCTATCTCTTAAGGGGGGTTTCAATACTCACTAGGGTATGTGGGACCTTCAGGATGGTTCTACAAGAAACATTTAGTCCATATTAGATTAACTCACAACCAAGATAGAAATCCTATGTCTATATGATAGAAGAAGTCATTAGGATAATATCAAACTAGTAATGGATCGTTATTATGATGTCCTTTAGAAATATTTCTCTAGATTACCACTAGAGTGGGAGACCTATTTCATTATTAATTTGGTTTTAGGAGCTGATGTATTTTCTATTTTTTATTATGGGATTAGATGAATAGAGCTTCATGAGTTGAAGGTCTAAATGGATTCTCTAGAAACAAAGGGTTTCATACTCCCTAGTACATATCCACGAGGAACTCCAAATCATCTCACTAAAAAGGTAGATGTTTATTTCCATTTGTGTGTGTATTATCATCGACTAAATGAGATGATGGTCATAAAACGATATCTCCTTTTACTCATTGATGGTCTCATCAATCAATCGAGAGGTTCCCATATTTGCTCCATGATTTAATTGAAATTATGGTACTGATAATAGAGTGCGTGACCATTAGACATACCCCTAACTAGTTTTAGGATATGGTATGAATTATATGAGTTTTTAGTGATTCTATATGGTCTGATGAACACACTACCATTATTCATAACCTTGATGAGTCCGATCATTCATCCCTTCAAAGAATTATTTGTGGTTGTTTTTACCAATGGAATATTAGTGTACTACTTTTCTACAAAAAATAATACCCAATATCTAACATTTTCATATGTACATTAAGAGAGAATTATCTTTACACTATGAAATCCATATATAGTTTTTGGATTGATATAATGCACTTCCTTAGACATGTCACCTCAAAAGATAGAGTGTTTATGGACCTATAAGACAATGTGGTCATGCTATCACGGAATGACCAATGAAGGCATAAATGATTTATAGTTTTATTGGTATATCATGTTATTACCAATTCTTTATCCAATACTTCTCCCTTATGGAATCACTGTTATCTAGGAAGACTAGGAATGATGTTCTATTTTTTAGTTCAGATTCTTCTGAGAGATATTTCCAAGAGTTGAAGGGAACATTGAAATCTACATCGATCCTCTCTATAAAAATTTTGGGTAAAGAATACACAATGTACTATGATTCATCTAGAGTCAGAATTTGACTAGTTATGATTCATGAGTCCCAAGTGGTTTTTTAGGTTTCTAGATACATGAGACCATATGAGAGGAATTATCTTAGTAATCATCTTGTGTTATCTGTTGTGGTACATTCCCCAGATATTTGAAACATTATCTTATAGAATATTAGGTTATGGGGTATATGGATCACAAAATCCTATATTAAATCTTTTCTCATCATGACCTAAACCTTGTGCAGAGGGGATTTTTTGAGAATTTGTATTATTTTGAATTCGAGATGTCTTACACTTCAGGGTAGGAAAGTGTTATAATTGATTCCTTGAGGTGAAATATGTTTCCAATGGAATTATGAGAATCTTGGGTTGAGTGGAAGTGGTGATATTTTATTTCATTTTTTTGAATGGGTTCCTATGGGTTTGTGGATGGATATGATTAGAATACCTCATGCTTTTGGATGGGGAAATACATATGGGTTTTACAAAGATGTATTGTGATATGAATAGGGAGTATTTTTTTTGGAAATAAAGGAGGGCCAGGGTTTCATTCTGGTGATATTTTTGACTAATCAGTAGGAGAAGGATGTGAATCATTGGCATGTTGGGTTTTTCATCACAGTCACATTCCAATGTGGAATTTAGATGATTCCACTATGGATTTTTTGATAGGATTGCTGAGGAAAAATCATTTGAATGATGTTTTATGGGTGATTATAGATTTAATGAAGAAGTTATCCCACTACTTTCCAATCAGTGAGACATTCACCATTGATATTTTAGGAAGTATTTACATGAATTAGATAGTTTGGTATCATGATGTTCTAAGGAGAACTATTTCTAAAACAGATCCTCATTTCACTTCGTGGTTTTTCAAATTTATTCATAAGTCATTGGGAATGAATATTATTATAATTATAGCTTATCTTTTATATAATGGTGATCAATCTATGTGGATAATTTAGATTCTAGGGGAGATGATACATACTTGTATTTCGGATTTAGGTTTTTCGTGTGAATAGTATTTAGAACTCATGGAGTTGTGTTATAATAACCACCACCATTTATGTAACAACCTGAGATTTTATGAGAATTATTCTTTTTAATTTCTTTGATGTCTTTTTTTGTACGCTACACCAAGATTATCTTGCGCTATACGCAACACCGTATTACTTTGCAGTATATGCAACACTATTCTTAGATCGTGTTACACACAATTTCATGTTCGTTTGATAGTAGTTATTTTACGCAACATTGAGTGTATATATATATATATATTCAATGTATAGATGAAATATGGTCGGATTATGTTATACACAACAACAAAGGAGTCTTGCACTACATGAAACCCTGACTGGGATTACATTACATGTAATCGCGACCTTCCTCGATAGCTTGCATTGTACGCAATACCGATATTCACTAAAAAATGATATGCTATAAAAATATTATTAAAACTAGCCGTTATGAATAGTAACACCAACTTTTTGAAATTTTATAAATTTTATCATTCAAAATGGACTTCATTTTTGGATTTAGAATATCGAAATTTTTCTAGGGTGAATTTTTGGTATTTTTCTGAAAACTTTCAATTTTTGATGAATAGTAAAAACACTAGGATACTATTTAAAAACCGAATTTTTATTTAAATAATTATTTATTTTATTTAAATTTATTTTAGGTCAAAATTGATACATAATACCTATATAAGTTCAATGTAATTCATTAGAGTTATTTTATAATAATTTTAGATATATAAAAATTTTATTGAACTTTTCACAGTCTTTTACCCACCTCCTAGAAGAATTTGAAAATTTACATAAAACATAATTTTACCGCTTCTGTGAGTGGAATTTCAAAAATCTGAGAGTCATGGTTAATATCAAAGAGTAAACTGTGGTTCAATAAGATAAAAATAATTTTTGGTGAATAGTAACTTTTTACTTTTATTTACCACGGTTAAAAGTAAATACGGTAATTAAGAGTAAAAATGATATTAATATTATCCTAAAACATGTCCTAATTCTATTGTATAAGTTTAATTAGACAAAAGAAAATCTTAGGGATAAAATATTACCCTTTAGGTACGCATGGATTAGATTAATACATTTATTATTATTTTATTTAAAAAAGAGTTAAAATAGTTAAAATAAAAGTTTAATAACTTAAACATTTCTAATATAGGGTTATACATAAGATAAATTAGAATATAAATATTAATTATAAATCTAAAAATATTTCCTATCTAATGGTATTTTGTTTTTAATTTTTAGACATTAAATAACATAATTTATTTATGACACAATAATGATGCAGTAATTACCTTATTAATGAAATATTAACATAATTGATGTTATAAATACCCAAATAAATGTAATTTTAGACTTTTTATGAATTAAAATAATTTTATTGGTTAATGTGACATGTTGTTATTGATTTAATTAACTTTATTTGAACTAATAATGATTTTATGAGTTTCAAAAAAATCAATTACCAAATAGTGTCAAAATTGACATAAAATAGTTTTTAAAACAAATATTATATTATTAATTGTTATTTTATTCCTAAAAATATATGGTTCTTCCAAGTCACTTAGATAAAGATATATATATTAATAATGAACCACTTTGGGTTCGTTTGGCTTGTTATAGTACGTTTATTAACCATATAGTGTAAGAGAACAAAAAGACACGGTAAAAGTTAAATTATTTAGCTTAGAGTTAAATCTAAATGACAAGGATAAAATAGTAACCTAAACTTGTATAAAACCTTTTTTTTGAGATTATTTCGACCCACTCCCACATTATCTTCGAAATAATGCAATTTTTTGATATTAAAAACCGAATATGACTTTATTATAAAATAATATTTTAAGTTTTTCATAAGGTGCCCCTCTCCTCCCTTATAAAAACGGCACCCACTCCCTCTTCTCTTAACACCATTTGAGCCTTGAAGCTCGGCCAAACCCTGAAAATTTCTCTTATACACTTCCCTAGAAACATTTTGGAGGTTATGGTCTTCTCAAAAGTCCAACTCTACTTCCATAATAGGAAGCTTAAAGGAGGTGCGTCGAAGAAAAAGTAATCTATTCTTCTGATTCTCTCAGATTTATTTATTCTTCTACTTATTCTTATTTAGTTTTATTATTATAAAGTAATAAAATCATTATTAAATATATACTGAAATGTTATTATAAATATAAAACAACTCAATTTCACCTTCTATTCATCCTACGGAAAACGTAATCACCGCGCGTTCGTACGTACGGAATAACGTCTCCATGCCGTGGTGTAATATGTTTTTCCACCACCACCATACTTGGATGGGTATAATGGTGTAAAGAATAACTATATATAGTTATTATAACATCACACTGATTCTTAGATATTATATCATCAACTCTAATTCAATTCAGTAATCATGGAAATTATATCATCGCTCGTGCGTACGTACGGACTATCGTCTCCACGAACGCAATGCGATTCGTTTTCCATGATTAACCATTCAAGAATGATTATAAAGTATATATAATGAATAATAATTAAATATTTGAAATAATTAAGCTACTGTATTTATGTATATATATATATATATATATTTCATCTACTTACTTCCATTCAAGTCAATAAGGAAAAGAAAACAGTGTTCGTGCATACGTACGGCCTACCGTCTCCATGAACGGTGTATTCCATTTCATTTACCTATCTATTATATATGTATATATAAACTGAATATATATGATATATAATTCATGATTTAATTTTTTATGTAATAAAATCATGATATAAGTAATAATAATATCAAGAACAACAAGTCCAAGCACGTACGATAAATAAAACGATTTTACCAAAAATGCTCATTTAAAATGGAATTTACAAAAGAACGGGTAATATAAAGTCATAAGTGAACCGTATATGATATCATAACAATGAATATGATTATGTAATAAGTCAATTACATTATTTAAATCATTATACAGGAGGTTCAAATACGTATGAAGCATATCAGACCTAAGGTAATGGACAACTATTCCAATCTCGTTATTATCCGAGATTTCTATTCGTAAGTATTTACTAGGGTTGTTGTTATCATCCATGCCCATGTTTTCTAAAAAAAATTTCATGTATTTTGAATGTCCTTTTTACACATTTTTGAAATTTACCACAAGTTATTAAAGGAATCTTACTTTTTTTACCACACGGGGAACTTTTTGACTTTTCCGACAAAAGTACTAGAAGAATGACATTCTTAACTTATACGGCATGAACGGATATTTACGGTTTCATAACTTCTCATTTTCCTGAAGCTTACTCTACAATATTTCATGTCTATTTTCAAGAAAATACTATTCTTTTAAAATTTCATGTAATTTTGTGAAAAGAAAATGATTTTGAAGAAGAAAGGATATTTTCCTCAAGAATTCATTCAAGTGTTTTATCAAAACAAGTATCCATCGAAGATGACATTATTTCTTATGTGTATGTTTCAAGTATATTGTCTCTATGATTTACATGGTTTCACTTTTCATATGATGAAATATCCACTTGTTTAATATGGATTATGTGATGATGGGATGATGTTTTTGAAACCCATTTTATTCATTGGGTTATGATGAATGTTTTAAGTTTATTTTTTGGTACAAGTAAGAATGATTTCATTATGAGATGGGTGAGACCTATATCCCCCTCCAATGAATTGTGTAATGATTTATATCTCATGAGATAGACATGTATGGAATGTTAAGTTAATCTAGTTTAGTGTTACAGCACTGAAACGAGGAGTGAACTCGATTCAAAAAGGGACTTTGTCCACTATGATGGTCTTGGCAGCAATGCCTTGGCTACTATAGAAATTGTAACATGTGCTTAATGGTTGGAAAAATTACATGTTTCATTCTATTGATATTTTATTAGTATTAATGTTTCCTTATGATCTATTCCTTACGTACTGCCATGTTTTATGTCATTTCTCAAAATCTTGATGCTTAAACATTATGTTCATGTATATATGTTCAAATATATATGATTTGTTTTATTTTCTCTATGCTTACCCTTACTGAGCATTTGAGCTCACCCTTTTATAGTTTTTCTTTTCCCCAGGATTTAAAGAATGGTTTTAGGTAAGAAAACAAAAAGGGGATGATCTTTATGGGAGATGTTGAAGATCTTTCACCATGATAAGAAGATTTTGTTCCGAGTTTCCAAAGACACTAAACTATTATAGTACTTGAGTGTTGGTTCTTGTTATGTATTCTGTATTCAACAAAAGTAATTTAATGTCCATGTACATCAGGCTTTGGGTCTCTATAGTTGGTATCAAAGGCAAAGGAGGTTGGAATGAATCCGATACTTGTGAACTCTCACATGTGAGCGTTGGACGAAGCATGGCTCTCCGCCCAAGGGCTTCATGAGGAAATGACTGCCACTAGGGATGTTGTTGTGTCCTACCCAGGGGGTGTAGCCACCCATGGAGTGCCCTGATAGGTATCAATTATAGTCCACTGGAAGTAATTCCAGACCTCTATAGTTGGTATCAGAACAAAGTATTAGTTGACCTTTGGAAACTAGGATGCAAAAACTTTAGTGAAATCCCTAGAGATATTTCTAAGGTATTTTTAGGGATGTCCCAAATTTTAAGTATAAGTGTAGGTTATAGTCCTAGAATTATGGTAACAATATTATAATTAAACCTAAGATGTTAGATATTGAAGGTACTACCCTGTATTATGTTGTTTTTCTAGAATGATTTTTTCCTATTACACTATTCTTTTTGGGTTTTAAACGATGGCTGGAACCCGAAGGAACCGTGTTGATCAATATAATGGAAAATGAAATGATTTTCCTCTTAAACAAACCAATGATATGGGATATGGAGTGAATAATCTTATTACTATACTTGCACATGATATGAATCATTCTGGACTTCCAAATGACCAGATAAGGGAACAATATTCTATTGAGTACTTCATGAGGCAATGCCCACCTTCTTTCAGTGGGTCTTCTGATCCACTTGTTGCTGAACAATGGATCAGTACCATTGAAAAGATATTTTCCATAAATCTCTGTTTGGAAAATGAAAAATTCTTTCTGACTATTTACCGTTTAGAAGGTGAAGCAGATCAATGGTGGACTCTAATTAAGAATATGAGGCCCCGAGATGAAATTGAATCTATGGAATGGGATGAGTTCAAGAACTTATTTTTCAATAAGTAATTCCCTCGTATTATTCAAACAAAGATTGAAAAGGATTTCCTTGAGCTTAAGCAAAAGGATGATGAATTTGTTGGTATATATGAAGCGAATTTTACAAGGCTTGCAAGGTATGCATCTAGATTTATCATCCAACCTAGAAGTAAAGTTGATCGATTCTTCAGTGGCTTAAAACCAAGTCTTCGAAGGGCATTAGCTATAAGAGACTTCCGTATCTATAAAGAAATTGTGTTTTGTGCTATCAAGGTAGAAATGGAAGTTGTTATAACATATCCATCTCATGGTTTTGACAAGAAATGAAAGATGGAGTTCAAGGAGAAATATCAGAACAATGGTGAAAAGAAGTTGAATTTTTTCTTTATGCTCAATGTGTGGAAAAAAGCATGGTGGAGATTGTCGTAAAGGACTAGAAAATGTTTTAAGTGTGGAAAAGAAGGTCATCGAGCAGATGAGTGTCTAAGTAGTGGAAAAAGGGTCTCTAATGATGTGAATAAAGAAAAGACTGCATAGAACGCACAACCAACACTTCAATGCTTCAAGTGCAAGGAAATGGGGAATTATTCTAATCAATGCCTTAATCCAAGGGTTACTGATGATCAACTTGAGCAGCCTATTTTGGAAAAGGACAAAGGGAAGTCACATGAGGTCACTATTAGCAATGTTGAGTATGACAATGATGTGGTGGAATGATTATGGGTTTATGTAAAGGGATTCCCAAATAATGTTGTGGAATCTCATTTATAGTATTGTGGAACATTAAAATTTCTATGTAATGGTTTATTGTGGTTTTCGATAATTATATGGTACCGGTAACCATGAAAAGTGATTAAAATATTTTGGAAAGTAGATGATATGCGCATAATGAAGGGATAAAAAAAATTAAATGTTTGATAGTATTCATGAGCTCAGGATTGATATAGGGACTAAGTGATATCATGGTTTGAGTATATAGAATTTTTGGGATTTTGGTATGTTGAAAGAGTTAACTTTTGAAAAAATTCATGTTTTCACTAAGGTTCAATGGGTATTCATTTTTCAAGAGAATACATGATTAAGGTATTCACATGTTTGTAAAATTAATACACATTGAACCTTAGTGAAAACATGAATGTTCTCAACCACTCTCCATCATAACTTGATGGTCATATTTCTCTTCCATATCCATATTTTCACCTATGTTCTTATATGTGGAAACCCAGTGATTAGTTAATTTGGGTAACTGTTACGTTTCATAAATTAGTTTTTTATGTTAAGTTCTGGTATTCCATTTTACGATGTGAGATTCAATTAAAGAAACTTTCATGTCAAAAACCATTTATAACCCCGAAAAATTTCAAGGGAGAAACTTATTTTAAGGGTGGTAGAATGTAACAACCCAAGATTTTATGATAATTATTCTTTCAAATTTCTTTGATGTCTTTTGTTGTAAGCTACACCAATATTATCTTCCTCTATATGCAACACCGTATTAGCTTGTTGTATACGCAACACTATTCTTGGATTGTGTTACACACAATTTTAAGTTCGTTTGATAGTAGTTATTCTACACAACATTGAGTATATATATACATTCAATGTATAAATGAAATATGGTTGGATTTTGTTATATACAAAAACAAAGGAGTCTTTCACTACACGCAGCCCTGGCATGGCTTACATTACACTCAATCATGATCTTCCTCGATAGCTTGCGTTGTACGCAATACCGAGTTTCACTAAACAACGATAAACTATTAAAATATTATTAAAACTATCTGTTATGAATAGTAATACCCACTTTTTGAAATTTTATAAATTTTATCTTTCAAAATGGACTTAATTTTTGAATTCGGAATAACGAAATTAGCCTAGTGTGAATTTTTGGTATTTTTCTGAAAACTTTCAATTTTTGATGAATAGTGAAACCACTAGGTTACTATTTAAAAACCGACATTATATTTATATTATTATTTATTTTATTTAAATTTTTATTAGATCAAAATTGATACATAATACCTATATTTTTTCAATGTAAATCTTTGGAGTCATTTTATAATAATTTTAGATATATAAAAATTTTATTAAACTTTTCACCGTCTTTTACCCACCTCCTAGGAGAATTTGAAAATGTACATAAAACGTAATTTTAATACTTCTATGACTGGAATTTCAAAAATCCAAGAGACATGGTTAGTATCATGGAGTAAAATGTGGTTCAATATGATAAAAATAATTTTTGGTGAATAGTAACTGTTTACATTTATTTACCACAGTTAAAAGTAAATTGGGTAATTAAGGGTAAACATGATATTACTATTACCCTAACACATGTAATAATTATATTGGATAAGCGTAATTATACCAAAAACAACTTTAGGGATAAATTATTACCATTTAGGTCCACATGTATTAGATTAGGACATTTATTATTATTTTATTTACATAAGAGTTAAAATAGATAAAATCAATGTTTAATAACTAAAACATTTAAAATATAGGGTTATACATAAGATAAATTTGACTATAAATATTCATTATAAAGATAAAAATATTTCCTACCTAATGGTATTTTATTTATAATTTTTAGACATTAAATAACTTAATTTATTCATGACACAATGATGATGTTGTAATTACCTTATTAATGAAATATTAACATAATTGATGTTATAAATACCCAAATAAATGTAATTTTAGACTTTTTATGAATTAAAATAATTTTATAGGTTAATATGATATATTATTATTGATTTAATTAACTTTTTTGGAACTAATAATGTTGTTATGTGTTTCAGAAAAATGAAGTACCAAATAGTGTAAAAATTGTAATAAAATAGGTTTTAAAACAAATATTTTATTATTAATTGTTATTTTATTCCTAAAAATCTATGGTTCGAAAAAATGACTTATATAAGGATATATATATTAATAATGAACCACTTTGGGTTCGTTTGTCTTGTTATAGTAAGTTTATTAACTATATAGTGTAAGAGAACAAAAAGACGCGGTAAAAGTTAAATTATTTAACTTAGAGTAAAATCTAAATGATAAGGATAAAATTATAACATAAACTTGTCTAAAACCTATTGGTTGAGGAGATATCTACCCATACCTACCTTATCTTAGAAATAAATCAATTTTGAGCTATTAAAAACCGAATATGTCTTTATTATAAAATTATACTTTATGTTTTTCCTAAGGTTCCCCTCTCCTCCCTTATAAAAAGGGCACCCCTTTCCTCTTTCTTCACACCCTTTTGAGCCTTGAATCTCGTCCAAACCCTTCCCATTTCTCTTATCCACTTCCCTAGAAACCTTTTTGAGGTCTTGGTATTCTCAAAGACCAACTCTACTTCCTTAAGAAGAAGCTTAAAGGAGGTTCATCGAAGAAGAGGTAATATCTTCTTCCGATTCTATCGGGTTTCTTTCTTCTTCTACTTATTCTTATTTAGTTGTCTAATTATAAAGTAATAACATCAGTATTATTTATATACTGAAATATTATTATAAATATGAAATAACACAATTTTACATTCTATCCATCCTATGGAAAACGAAATCACCGCGCGTGCGTACATACGGAATATTGTCTCCACGTCGTGGTGTAATCTGTTTTTCCACCAACACCTTACTCGGATGGGTATAATGGTGTAAAGAAGAACTATATATAGTTATTATAAAATAATAATGATTATTAGATATTATATCATCCACTAAAATTAAATTCAATAATCATGGGAATGATATCATCGCTCGTGCGTACGTACGGACTACCGTCTCCATGAACGCGATGAGATTCATTTTCCATGATTAACCATTCAATAATGATTATAAAGTATATATATAATGAATAATAATGAAATATATGACATAATTAAGATAATTTATTTATTTATACATATATATATATATATTTCATCTACTTACTTCCATTCATGTCAATAAGGAAAAGAAAACAGCGTTCATGCGTACGTACGACATACCGTCTCCACGAACAATGTGTTTCATTTCATTTACCTATCTATTATATATATATACACACTGAATATATATAATTTATAAATCATGATTTACATTATGGAAGTAATTAAATCATGATATAATTAATAATAATATCAAGAACAACAAGTCCAAACACGTATGACAAATAAAACGATTTTACACAAAACGCTCCTTTAACAAGGAATTTCCAAAAGAACGGGTAATATAAAGTCATAAGTGAACCATATATGATATAATAACAATGAATATGATTTTTTAATAAGTCAATGACATTATTTAAATCATTATACAGGAACTTCAGATACGTACAGAGCATATCGGACCTAAGGCAAGGGATAACTATTCCAATCTAGTTCTTATTCAAGATTGTTATTCATAAGTATTTACTGGGGTTATTGTTATCATCCATGCCCATGTTTTATAAAAATGTTTTCATGTATTTTTAATGTCATTTTTACCTATTTTTTAAATTTACCACATGTTATGAAATGAATCTTACTTTTTTTTACCACACAGGGGACTTTTTTGACTTTTCCGACAAAAGTATGAGAAGAATGTTATTCTTCACATAAACGGAGTGAAAAGATTTTTACGGTTTCATAATGCCTCATTTTCATGAAGCTTAATCTACAATATTTTATGACTATATTAAACAAAATACTTTTATTTTAAAATTTCTCGGAATTTTGTGAAAAGAAAATGATTTTGAAGAAGAAAGGATATTTCCTCATGAATTCATTCAAGTGTCTTATCAAAACCATTATTCATCTAAGATGACATTATTTATTATGTGTATTTTTCAAGAATAATGTCTCTATGATTTACATGGTTTCACTTTTCTTATGTTGAAATATCCATTTGTTTTATATGGACTATGTGATGATGGGATGATGATTAAGAATCCCATTTTATTCTTTCAGTTATGATGAATGTTTTAAGTTTATTTTGTGGCTCATGTAAGAATGATTTCATTATGAGATGGGTGGGACCTATATGTCCCTACAATGCATTGGGTAAAGATTTATCTCTCATGATATAGACATGGATGGAATGGTAAGTTAATCGAGTTTACTGTTATAGGACTGAAACGAGGAGTGAACTAAATTCATAAAGGGACTTTGTCTACTAATATGATCTTGGCAACAATGCATTGGATACTATGGAAATCATAACAAGTGCTTAATGGTTCCCACAATTTCGAGTTTTATTATCATGCTATTTTATCAGGATTAATGTTTCTTTATGATCTATTCCTTACTTACTTCCATGTTTTATGTCATTCCTCAAGATCTTGATGTTTAAACATTATGTTCATGTATTTAAGTTCAAATGTATATGATTTGTTTTATTTTTGCCATGCTTACCCTTACTGAGCATTTGAGCTCACCGTTTTAAATGTTTTATTTTCCCCAGTATTTAAAGAAAGTTTTAGGTAAGAAAAAAGGGGAAGATCTTTATGGGAGATGTTTAAGATCATTCACCATGATTAGAAGATTTTGTTTCGAGTTTCCAAAGACATTAAACTATTACGGTCCTTGAGTGTTGTTTCTTGTTATGTATTATGTATTCCACAAAAGTAATGTAATGTTCATGTACATTAATATTTGGGTCTCTACAATTTATCATTACATTTGGGTTTCTTAGAGGCCTTTTATATAATACAATGTCATTCCTTATGTTTTCTTACTAGATGTATGTGTGTCATCACTTGTTGGGCTTGTGTCATGAAGGAGATGAATATCCCAATTCAACTGATTAGAATGTGGTTAATGACTATTCATCAATAATTGAAATTATATAATGACAATCAGAGATGACATATGGAGTTTGTTGTTGAAAATCTATTTTTTCATTAGATATCACATAGATTGTTAAAATTTCTTATCAGAATGTAAGGGAAAATAGTGACCAGGTGTTGGGATATTCAAGGGGGTGGAATGGTCCAGTCTAGTGGCATACAGTTTAGAAAATCCACAATAGTACAACACCATGCATGATGTGTTTCACATTTTATAGATTTGGATATATCATTATAACACTTCTCCCATGATATATGTAAATGATGCTGAGACAAATGTCAATTTTTTCTTTGATGATCAACCGATCTGAATCATTAAATGAAGTGAGAAAAATATTAAGGTAAATATTACTCATCCAGTATAAGTAAAATGAAATCAATAATGTGTTCAAGAGAAGATTTGTGATATAAAATATAATTTTCAAGAACAATTTCCAAAATTGATCATTGATACACCACAATGATACATGGATTATCTTGGGTATGGGTTTTTATATGGTGAGGATGTTGTATGTTCTCACATTTTTCTGGTGCATTTCACTTTAATTATTTGGATAACCCTATTTGAGTAGGGTTGTATTTTATTTAAACCTATTTTTTCAAGTATAGGAAATGGACGTGTTAACTATAGTAGTGGTGTAGTAATAATAATAGGAGAGTTCTGGAAGAAAACCTAATTCTGGTCATGTACCCAATTCTTAATTTTAATTTTATTTTGTAGAAGATGTGAATTTGATTATTCATCTGAATTAATTCATACACATTAAATTAAGAACACCCTATAAATTTTACACACCATGTAAACATCCCATGATAGGTAACCCATGCCATGAATATTTTACACAACATGAAAAATTTAAATTATTGTTTTTTAACCCCTATTAATGAAAATAGGAAAAAATAAAAAGGAAAAATACTTACATGATGGAAAACAGTTCATGTATTTTAAAAGAAATATGAATATTTTTTAAAAGGGCTTCCATCAATGATTTTTTAAAACACGTTTCTCTCTATACACTACATACATTCCTTGTTTAATGTATGAGGGTCCACTTTGATCCATAAGGTAAACTATGTTTGATATTAGATTTCCACCCTAGATTATTAAGTTACACCTTCTATTTTTTCTTATACCTCTCAGTATATTATTGATAGAATTTCAAGTTCCTATTAAAAGGACTGATAAAGTATATCACTTCCCCTGATTTGAGGATTTTTCATCAGCTTCCCCACCTTTTATGTGGGTGGTCTAAATATTATTGATTTTATCTAATTTAGTTTTCCACAGAATGTGAAACATGTTTGATTTGGGAGAGTAAAATTTTGAAGTATAATCTTCTTCTTCTTTACATGTGTAATGAATAAGAAGATAACATGAAATGTGGAGAGGGATCCCCCACAATAGTTTATTTTTTAACATTATATGAGGGAATCCAATCAATCCCTACAATAAAATAAAATTACACTAATTTAATTATGAAAAGATCTACTAGTTGGTTTTGTCAACATACATTAAATGTAGAATAGTTTAATAATTTTGATATAATAATTTTTTACATTTAATTTCTCATATATAACTCAACAGATTTGTTTTGAGAATGTGTTTGAATAGTTATATTATACATAAATTAGATAAAATAATGCATAGAACTAGAAAAAATAATATTATTCCTATTCACGATTCAATAACTACCATACTTTTCACTAGTTCATTATCAATTCAACCTAAGTAATGGTGTATTTATAATTCAATTCTTACTCTATAAGTCCCTTAAATTATTATAATTGTTTATATCATACAATCATGGTCTTAAATCATTGAATTTTATAATGTTTATGTTCCTTTGTGTTGAATGATTGGAATATATTCTAGGTAATGATCAAAACCATATTTTCTATTATTTCATTTGTGGAATTCTTATTCTCCCATAATCATTGACAAACATAATCATACACTTTTTAATACTTGAATTATATCAAAATTCCATTGATATATTTATGTAATACATCTTCCCATAGTTTTAACACATTAGTATTTTGGTATTCATTCCCCTATGAGATTTATCTATTGATACTATTAACATAAACTCCATTTGAACTTCATATCTCCATATTTTGGAGACCACTAAGAATAAACAATCACCATATTGAACTTAGTGGAAAAATATAGACTATATTCATATATACAGATTCCTAAAATTTCTAAATACTTTCATAGAATCACATTTAATAAATTAAAAAGTATATTTACAATTATTTCAATATAAATGATAATGATATAGGAATGTCATGTAAGCCTTGTGACATTTTTCCATTAGTCCCTGATGAACTCATATAAATTTTTTATCACTTGGGGGAACTAACTTTATGTTTAATAATTATGATTTCAAGGAAAATATTTATTGGAATGTTTTTAATAAATCTTTCTTGTTCGATGGAGTATATTTCTCCCTGAGGTTTCGTTTTCATGATCTGTTTCCAGAAATGGTCAGTTTCTCACCCAATGAAATAGACATCTATGCTGAATATCTATCATTCAGTAAATTATTGGATATAGGATATATTCTTAATTTATTTAATACATTTTTATAGGATTATGAGATCTGAAGATCCACTAAAAGTTAGTAGACTATATTACACAATGGACTGATTTGCAACTTGAACTCTATTAGTATAAGGAGGGTGTTACACATGATTCGTCTTATAATTCATAATTTGATTATATTAATCTAGTAATTCCATGATGTTATTAGATATCACTCCCATCATGTCTGGAATCTTATTATGGAATCATAACAGTTCATATAATATTGTTTTTTAACGATTCCACATATTTCCCTCAATTAACTATTATAATGAAAAAATTATTTTTAGGTGGATAAATGTTTTAATAACGACATTGATTTGAAAATATGAACTTATAAACAATACACTATATATTATTTTTATATCTAATGTATCTTTCTCTTGATTTTAATCAAGGATATCTCTAACAACCTGATATTTTTAAAAAATAAAATTATTTAATTTATCTTTATATCTTGTATTACAAACAACATGATTTTTTCAAGATCCAAATTATGAAAAAATATATGTTAATTGATTATTATAATTTTATTTATTAATTCTAATGATATATGAAATCAAAATTCATTAAAAGTCATTTGATGCTTCAAAAATATGGTTTACTATAAACTGTTTTTTAGTTGATAATATTATTATTTTTTGAAACATTTAGAAAATGGATTTTAAAAAACTATACCATTATTGAAAAGGGTAAATAGAACTAATATTATAGTGAAAATTTCAAAATATTATGAAATGATTTGGTCCTAATTGAAAATGTCTTGTTTTTAAATATTTTTATTTCATAGAACAAAAAAATAATTAATAGTGTAATTATATTTTCTTTTTTTTCATAAATTGATATATAAACCATTTTATTTATTACAATATAACCATAATTTCCATCCAAAAACCATGCTTTTGACTATTTATTAAATTAATGAAAAAATGTTCAGAGTAGATAGGCGGGGTCAGAAAAAGGGACTTTCCCTCATCCGTCAAAGAACAAAGTTACAAATCATAACAAGAAATATCATTACCATAATCAGAGTCAATAGTAGCTTCCCATTAAGATTATGATGTACTCTAATTTAGGATCTTAAGAATAATAGAATTGAACTTGCCTAATAGATTAGAAGATTGAGTACACATAGTGTGAGGTGTATTATAATAGTCCTTCCTTAGACTTCGCTTCGAGGGAGTATGAGTGTAGTCAACCATACCTTTTATAGAAATGATAGAATCATTGAATGAAGTAGGGAAACCAATACCTTATACAATTTCATATTCCTTTGAGATCTCACCCAACTTCCCAGATATCGTAGAGGATTTCAAGTGATTCTAGATCTCCAGATGACAGTCAACCTATAGAGGATCCCCAAAGTTAGGTGTCATCTCCAAAATCTCATCACGTAAAAAACCTTCACTAGGACTATCCTTCATGCATTAATTGGAGGGGTTAGTACAATCAGGATATCCTCTAATAGAGAGAATATAATTTTTTCCATTCCCAACTAATCCGGTGGGAGTATCCACATGACCATCCTTGGATGTAATCTCTTGGTAAAAATCAACCCGATTAGTGGATGGGCCAACTATAAGGGATGCAAAATTTACATGAATGTTAGAAGGACTGCTATTGGATCTCAATGGATATGAGTCCACCATTAGTCCCTTACCTTAAAAAGGTAGCTGATATTCTTTCGCATAAGCCAACATATTAGGCATATTGGGAGATTTCTTAGTGATATGATCAAGGGGTAGGGAAAAGAAACATCATTCTTCTATGATTTACTTCTATAGTGTTTGGATGGATGCTCCTTCATCCCACATTTCTAACAGGTGATCTTTCTCTAACATAGTTCCAAAGAGTTACCAAAATACATGAATTCATTATGAAAAAGTGGCATTATCTCATAATAAACCTCAATTTGATTGTCATCTATTGGAGTGGAAATAGTTACCTTGTCAATCAGGATGGAGGTAAGATCAATTTCCACTAATAACCAGGCAATGTGTCCAAACCGAACATTCACAGTATCCTTGTCAACTCATATTGGAGTCATAATTTACATTCCAATATTACAAAGAATCTTTGGATGAAAAATTAAAAAATTAAGACCATGAAGATTAAGCCATACCTAAGAAAAATCTTTCCATGCACACGAAACATTGAATTCTAGGGACCATTAATGAAGTTGAAGCCATAAAGACTTATAAGAAAGAGATCTAGTGCTCCCTACATTAATTTTAGAAGAATTTGAAGGAATTATGAAATGACAAAAAAACAACATCCAAGTAATACAAACCTATAATAAAAGAGACCCACAAAAAATGAGATCCTTCGGACCGATTCCTCAAATCTATAGAATTTATAGCACCTAGGAAAAAAAAGAGGCACAATCCGGGAGGTTTTCCAGATTGAAATCTTTTCAGAAAATCCATTAAGATTGGTCTCAACATGGGATGATGAACCCATTCATAGAAATATTCCAGAACATGAGTAGTTTAAGATATAAATTGATCCATTAACATATAATTTAAGTTTATCCTCCACAAAGCACGAAAAATAGGCAGAAGGGAACACTGAATCATCCGATTTTCTAGAGAAATAACAAACATGAGAAGACCAGATTTTATTTGGGAGAAGTTGTACAGCAGACATAGCATCCCAACCCCACGTGCAACCAAATTCTAAAAAACCATGTGCAGTAACCTTGGTCTTGGAACTGAATATGACATCAGCATCCTCCCTCAAGAATTGTGATCCCACAAACCACCTTCAATAAAAATATCGCGGACAGTGCGATCTCATGAAGCTTTATCCACCGGGTGCACACAGTCTCCAAGACATGGCACATCATCATTCTAGGTGATAGAACAGATAGTAGCATTCCGAATGGCATCAAACCGAAACATTGGGTGACCAACTGTCGATGCATAACCACTGAGCCACCACATACCATCATTCCTGACAGACCCTCCTTTTCCAGCCCCAACCATAGATCCTTGAAAGTGGGGATCAAATATCATGAAACCTATAAAATCCAAACCCCAGGGATGTGGAGGCCCCGCACACCCTGATATGCCATATTTTTTGACAATATAATTAATCGCATTTTTATTATAGTTTTTTATTATTTTTCTGCACACATACTTTTATGGCTAAAAAACCATTTTTTCTATTGGAAAACTTTCATGTGAAGAATTTTATTTAAATTATAATTAACTAAAATAAAACCAAATTAATAATAATAAAGATAATATTTATAGATTTTAGATATATATACATTTTTTAATTTTAATTTATTTTAACTAAATTTAGTAAATATATAGTTAGTAAATATTAATGTTTTATTTCAATAAAATGTATTTTCTAGAAAACTATTTTTCATTTCTTTTTCCACACATATTATAGAATAAATTGTTGAAAATTTATAAAAAAATATTCCAAAATAAAATTCATTAATGAAAAATTCATTTAGAATTTATCTTATAATGAATTATTGGGAATGTTCTAAAAAGAATAATTTTTTGATGAATACTGAAAATTCATTCTCTTATTCAAAATAGAAATTTTATTTAAATAATATATAAGGATAAATTTTATTTTAATATTATTTTAAAAGTAAAATTAGAACAATTATGTTATAATAAATCTAATTTCATTCATTGGAATCAAATTCAAGTTGATTTCCGATATAGAAAAATTCAATTCTTTTGAAAATTTCTCTTTAAATAATGTTATTTAATATTGTATGGGGGATTATTTTTCAATTAAATTATTATAAATGTATGAATGTAATTTATAAAAATTGATTCAATATTTTCAATTATAATATTTAAAATTATATCATATTTTTTAATTAATATACAGTCCAATTGAATTGTAAAATTAGTAAATATTAATTATTGAGGTTAAGGATAAAACAAGTTTATCAGGGGGATAAACTGATACTTTCAGGGTTAAAATGAAATAAAATATAACAATCACACTATAAAATCCACCCAATCCATCAAGTCATGTTCGTGTGGATAAAAAAGGAAATATAAAGAAGTCTTCACTACAATCAAAACATGTCACAAAACTAGAGTATAATGCATAACAGAGAGATATGACCAGATCTATAAAATAAAAGATAAATAGGCTAAACAAAAATATATGAATGATAATAGACAAAAAATCCTCCTTGTTTCCAAACATTGTCTCTAAACTGTCTCAAATCAACGGTTGTGACAACATGTGAAGGAATAATGCTATATGTTTCCCTTCCCTTTACCTATATCCTTCAACATAACATCTACAATCACATAATAGAAAAATTAATGTCTGATAAAAAATCGAGTATGATTATACTATAGAGTCAATACAAGGTCAAATCAAATAAATACATAAGTTTTATCTATAATAGAATGTCTTATAAAAAAATTTATGAATATCAAAACTTTTTATAAATATTTTTCTATTGGTTTTTATAAAATAATTTCATATTCACTAAATCTATAAAAATGTAAAATATAACTGATAAATTAGCAATTATATCCATACACAAATTGATTTGGAAGTTAAAAATATCCATAAACTAGTCCATCCTGTGAATCCAAGTGATACTACCACATATGAAAACATTTTAGCAAAAATACATGACATAAAACATCATGAGATAAATACACTATAAATAAAAAAGAATATAATTTTGGACATAGCTTATGCGAATATGTTCTATACATATAATAAGTCCTAAACCTAGACTCTATTTGTACCAACAAATATCGAGTCCCCCATTATTTCATCAAAATCCACAATGTTACCACTAGAATTTCCACACTCTATATGGTCACTTATGTCTCTTTATCAATGCACACAAGGATTCCAATGATCCAAGATTGTAAAAATAAATTTCAAAATCATTCTAACAATTTATAACACATTTCCAATGCAATTCAATTTGATTTTGTTTTTAAAAACCCATTTCAAAATAAAACCCACATTTCATGAATGTAATCAAATATTTTGTGTGAGAAAACCCATTTTTATTGAAAAACCCTTTAAATTCATTTATCTAGTCTAATGAACACCTCAAAATAAACATTGAATTAAATTTAATAAACAATCCAATGGAATTTTGTAGAAATATTAATTAATTCCAATATTCGCCCCTTTGTAAAAAAACCTACATAAAAATGGTTGTAGAAAATATTTTCTTTTGAAATGGAGACCGAAGAAGAGTAAATTGGGTCCTAATTATACTAGATCTAAAAGTATAAACATATATCATTTATTAAACCTATTTTCTCTAGAATCACTTCAAAATTAGATTCCTATGTGATTAGAGGAGAAGATATCTAAATTATATCTAAAACGTTGAGGACACATAAGATCAAATCAATAACATAAATTGATGTGAATCATCAATAATAAAGTATTTATTCCTATAATTATAAATTAAAAATGTATAATTCATTGGGGAAGTGTATGAATGAAAAAAATGAGTTAATGTGATTATTATGATTTAAAACAACAAACTAAAAAGGTGAAATCCAACTTTAAAAAAAATTAGAATAGGTTCACATAGTTTCATGGGGATGGCTAAATGGTTTAACTAAATTTGGGCCTTAATCTTTCACACATAATATCCATTCTATATGATTGTATGTTTTATATTCATTGTTAGTTTAATTATGCACTATCCATGAAACACCCCATTTAAAAAGGGTGTACATTATTTACTGGAGGGAAAATATTTTCTTTTATCATGACCAACCCTTTAAGCAAACCAATATTCCAACATAGATTGATACCACCAGATTTTACCATTATTATAATAACTATGCTCTAATCATGAGCATGGTTTGTCTATTAAAAATATATTTTTTTGACTTTTATTCCCTTGAAACTCTAGATAATATTCAATGAAAAACCATGTTTAAATAAAGGAATACCTAAGATCTAGTTGTTCCTATAATTTTACCCAAAATAAAAGTTTCATTTATATATAATTTCATTATGACCATAGAAACACAAAAATATAATTTCACCTCTTATACATCAATAATTCTAACTCCCATGATAATGTAAATCCCATCCACACTACAAAAATACATCATCCAATGTATTTATCTTACCATAATGTAACTTATCCTAGAGATCCATAATCTAAACTAGTAGGTCAATAGTTGTATTTTCTGGTTGAAAGTCAATATCCCCCCACTCAATAATAAGGGAGGGATATGGGTGATACCATCTCTATTTGTAAACATTAAACATGAGATGAATCTATGTAAAATTAAGTGACAATTACTAATGTTTTTCCTCTTTTATATGTCTCTCGATGATCTGTATGGGAAAAAAAATTTCTTACATACCATGCCTTCCCAACAGAAAATGTATCAAATTGGAAAAAACATTGAGAAAATCTTGATTACCAACCTCAAACACTAGTGGCTAATGATTATGTTCCACATGGGGATTATGATAACATTGTTCTCTAACCAATATCTTATAGATTAACTACATCATTTTCAACGTTTATCGAATAATCCTATACCGAAAAAGTAACTCTCTTCCCAATCTCCCTAGTATTCGAGAGATATATATGGAAACCAATACAATTATTGAAAGGGATCCACCATTATTAACTTCAAATGTAATTCCCCGACACCAGAATCCAAGAGCTAGTGCATTATTACATTACATTGGAATTATTATAAGGATGAAAATTTTGAAGGAATGTTCAGTTTAGAATTCATGGAATTCCAAATTACATAGATAATACCAATAATACTTTGGGAAAATAAAATGAAACATGCTACACAATAAATTTAAAAAAATATATCCTTGAAAGCTTATTCAGAGTTCTCTTCATCCTAACCTAGGAAAAAACATAATAATGGTGAGATCAAATTCTAAGTAAGGGTATGCATAACAAAATAAATAATGAATAAATCTACATTCAAAAATAAATAACTGACTTCAATTTATATAAAAATAATTATAAAAGTCATAAATAATGTGGAAAGTAAGAAACTAAAATACATTCCATAAATAAAAAAACAGAGATAGAACTAAGTCCATTAATATGTCGATGAAAAATCTAATGGACAATCAATAAATGATACTAAGTGAGGGGAATATATTTCCTATTATGATTCAGATCTCATAAACAAGAAAAACTATTAACGTCAAGACCTTTCACAAGATGGTTTAAAGTATGGATAGAAACCCATTTACTTTGGAAAACCTCATTGTCTTATGAGAACCGTTAATGCATCGATGAGGTATATAAAGTACGTGGTCCACCAATTATTTTTAGATCAAATAATTCCTCATATTGATTGATGAAAATAAATTATATGCCTTATAAAATAACAATATTGAATGAGAAATACATATTTATCAATTATTACCCTAATTAATCAAATAATTGTAAAAGTAACCACTGGATGGATAACAATATAATTTTTAAGCAATAAAAATATCCATTTTATGAGAGTATAGATATTAAATTTATTTTTCAATGAAAAATGATTAAAAAAATTATATTTCTTCAAGGTAATGTTAAAAATCATAGAAGTAAGTGATATTCTGAAAATTGTTGAAGAGAATAATCCTTAACCATTCGAAAGTTTCCCATACCACATTGAAAAATTTACATCATAATATATAGAATGGAATGACATTAATTTAAACATAAAAAATCATTAGAATGACGGTATTCATGATATAATATGATGAAATTATTATATACGCCAAATAAGAGTTTATTGGCACATAATAACAAATAGGTCTCAATGAAATGTAAGTTGAGACAAAATTCCTTTACCTTATATTTTATTTTTTGTTTATGGTCTTTATACTGATTTATAGTTGTTTAAAATATTTTAATAACTAATAATAAATCCACACTCATGTTTATAATTTCATATAATAAATTATTACAATATTGTGTTACTCTTTTGTTAATACACTTTCATTATTTGATCTAATTTGGGTGTTAATTGACTAGTTTTCCCAAGTACGTTTTGACTTGTTATTTGTTGTTCTTAATAAATATATCATGGTTTCATCATATAAAGAATGTAAAAATGACTAAATTATCATATATATTCAGTAAATATGTATTTGTAATATATGATAACATTTGGATATTAGAAATGATGTGCACTGTTCATGGAGATGGTAGGCCATACGTAGGCATGAACGCTACTTCCATTTCATTATTGAATTAAAAGAATTAAATCTAAATGATAAATATTTTTTTATAATTTCCTGTATGATATGAATGTTATATATGTTTTTTATTTTTATTATAACCATCATTTATACATTCTATCTATGGAATGAACTGGTCATATTGCTATGAGGGTGTGGCAGTCCACAATTCCTCAAATAAAATTATTGTATTTACGCATGATTGAAGAATAATGGAATGTATTAAATAAAAATTAGAGAATAAAAAAAATATAAATTTAATATATATTAAATATAAATAGGGTGTCTATTATAATGCCTACCATGAGAGGCGATAGGGAATGTTGAACATTCATTGTTTCGTGAGCCAGTATATCATTGTACACTAAAAATAATTTATTCATTAAACATTATATGGAGTGGTGTGTAAGTTTAGGTTAAAAAAATATCAAATAATAATCATATTATATTGAGGATACTTATTTTTTATGTAATAAAATAATAAGAATATTATGTGGAGCGGATAATGGGAATGAAATTCGAAGGCCTGAAAGATTGTGTTACCTCTTAATCGGGTAACCACTTTTGGTTTATATAAAAAAAATCCATGAATTTATTTCGTCCTAATGGGAGGATTATATTTCTATGGGTAATTTTGGGAGACTATTTGGGAAGTTATTGGCCTAAATGATGTGGTTTTATTTTTTTAGGAATGTGGAGAGGCGTGGGCCTTTTATAGGGAAGGGGGAGTGGCACTTTTGTAAATACCAAATGGTAATCAATAACGGGGGGTCTATCTTACCTAATGTTCCTAAAAAATTCAAAAATAATGGGGTAAATGTGGATAATTATTGAGAAAAACATCATCGGCACAAGTATCATTTCATTTTAAAATTTTAGTTCTTTAACTTCTATGATTCCCCAATTTTATCATTTTGGTTTTTATTAAAGAATTTGGTTTCATAATTTAATTAATTTTAATATGAAGACTATATTTAACAGATATGTGATATAAAATATAGATCCAATAAATTATTATTATTATATATAATTTATATTAAAAGAAATCCATGTTTTTTAAATTAATTTTAAAACAAGTACATGTGTCACGCTAAAACGATGCATGAACCCAGACCGTGTACACAACATTTTTATAGTATATGGCTCAATATATTAATTATAAATGATTAATTGGTAGATTAATAGACCATATATATTATTTAATAAAACTTAAAATAACTTTAAATACTTCAATATTTTTATTAATTTTAAATCTTTTAATTAGATTCTTCTATGGTAAAATGATAATAATGTAAATTTTGACATTATTTATTTAATGTTAATTTTAAAATATAAATATTATATTCGAGTTCAAATATAATTTGTTTAAATTTGTTTAAAATGAAATTTTCACATACATAAATAAATAAATACAACAATTCAATCAATTAAATGCATTTTTAATATTTATAATATCATTTGTTTTAGTTAATTTTTAATTGAATAATCACTTCATTGATCGGCGACTTCACCCCCCCTCCACGCATGACTAGGGTTTTCTTTTAAGCTATTTTCTCCCCTCCTCTGGCTTTGCCCGACCTTAGTGGCGGCCTTCTTGTCTCGGATCAACGTCGATGGGTGGTTGATTTGTAAGGTCCAGCTTCGATGTTATCTCAGTGGTTAATTCATTGAGACTTTATGCTTCGGGATCTCGTCTCGTTTATGGTGTGATCGGCACCGGCACTGATACACTTAGTAATAGATTCATCATTTTTTTCTTCGAATCTACTCAGCCTTGGCATACATTGACTCTGAGTGGTCCGACATCAGGTTCTCGTCTCAGTGGTGGTGATGTTCCTTCCGGCTCCTGGGTCTCTTTGTGGCTCTGGGTGTTTGGGGTCGACTCTAGTGTTTTTGGTGACGACCTTGATGTGCCTTTGGTTTCATGATCTTGTTATTGATATAGTCTTCTTGTCGTCAGCTCCTCTATGCTAGTAGCATGATCAGGATTCCATTGTCGTTGTGGTTTGATCAGCGTTGGCTACAGTGTTATCAACATCATCCTTGTCTTGACTTTCGGCTTTGTGATATTAGTGTGGCCTCATCCCAGCTCGACGTCGGCTCTCTCATGTGACGATGCGCTTGGGGTCGGATCCAATGCATTGGAGGGGGGGCTATTTCATTTTGGTTCTCTAGTATATTTTCTCTAGGTTTTGATTTGGTTAAGGTGAGATCTATTTTTATTGGATGTCAAATTGGTGGTATGGTGTTGGTGATATTTATGTGTTGGGCTGTGAATTTTCTGGTTCCCTACTCTTTAATTGTTTGTGGAGGTGAAGTGGATGTACTTTTGGGTAATCCTGACATTCTACATGGTTTTTCTTCAGAAGAGGATAGAGCTGGTTGTCTTCATTATGTATGGATTTTGGGATTTGGACGATTGAGAGGGTATGGCATAGCCATCGGTTCCAGCCCCGTGCATCCTTGCATGGGACAACTTGTTGATCATACATACTTTGGTGGAGGCTTGCCTTAATGATATTAATTCTTGGTATAGGAATTTTCATATCATCTTGTTCTGGGTTGCAACCATTTTATTCTTCAAATATTGTTAATGTCCTTATGTAGTTGAAGTTCTAGTTTCCCCCCTTTACCCTTAAAAGGGGCTTATCCAAAATCTATAAAACTACCAGTATTCAGGTCATACAGGTAAATCACTACATTGATGTTTCTTAATAATTTTATGTACCTAAACCAACTCTAAATATTATTGAAAAAATATTATGATATATATAAACTACTTATATCAAAAAAGGTTATGTATAAATAAATATATGTTGTTTAGTACATATCTCAACATTTTAAAACTGTCAAATGTAACGAATGTTCCCTTTTTGGTCATTTTCCTTACATAACCTTCTATTTAGAGAAATTTCATTTAATAATATCCCAATAACCATATATTTCAAACCATATGGGGACATGGTAAAGTTAATAGAATTAAATAGATTTGGTACAAGTGTTAATATGATTTTTTACTTTAATATTAATTTTTAGTCCCTTATTAAGAATAATCATACCTTGATTAACGTAATTAATCTTAATCACATTCATTAATCATTTAGCTAAAAAAATTATGTTGATCCCATTAGAACCAAAATATCATAAAAATTACATCTTTAAATTTCAATTTTTTAAAATTAAAATCTCATCTGTCGGTAAATTATGATTAACAATAATTTTGTAGATGGGTAGAAATAACATGTTTTTATAGTAGGAAATTGTTCAAAAGTTTGTTCAGTTTTTAAATTAAATTTAAAAATAAAATTACTTCTAATGAACTTTTTTGTATAAATTGGTTTATAATGGTACTAATTTTACTCTAGAACAAACATAAAATTTAATTTATAGTTAATAAATATTTATTCTAAAAGACTATTTGTAACTAAATTGCAGTAATTTTCACTATTCACCAAAAAATGGCGTTTCTAGGAAAAAGACAAAAAATTCACCCGATGATATTTTCAACATTATAAATTCAAAAGTTTTGTTTATTTTTAAAAATAAAATTTATAATAGTGTAAAAATTTATTTTTTAAATAGGTTCTCCATTAAAATGTGGTAAAACTCAGTCTTGGGTGTAATTGATGTTAATTCAGTGTTGTGTGTAGAGTAAGCTTAAATTTGTGTATAAAGCATACTTACAAAAAATTATATTTCTTGAAAAACGAAAATATTTTAAATTATTGGTGTGTCACATTCTCCCCACTTTAATTAAATTGTGTCCTCATAATTTTAACATGACCTCAGTAATATATGGAATAAAAATAAAATAATTTTGAAAGATCAACATTGTAAAAAGGGTCAATATTATATTTTTTTAATAGCATATAAATTAATCTACATAGTATACATGTAAAGAAAAATCTAGTCATCATGTTCGGATTGATATTTTTAGAGAACATGTTCATACGAAAGTTGTTGACCATTAAACCATTAACCATAGGTATGAATAAGTATCATTGATATCATAAAAAATGAAGAAAACCAGACAATTTTTTTTCTTCAAAACCATTTTATCTATAGTTATGTGATTCTTTCACTGTATGATAATATATATAAATTTACATTTCAATAAGCATAATCTTTTCCAATAATTAAGCCTTGAACTATATCTACTTCATCTATTGGAAGTTGATGCATAATATATTGTGGTAATATATTACTCTCTAAAATCTCTTCCAATTATCATCTTAAAAAAATTTATTAATGATTCAATTTTCAAATATATTATGCTCTAATAAATTATGAATTAAATTTATTGAATTTTTTAGATTGGAATTTTCATTAGCATTTATTCAACATGAAGGAGACCCAAATTTCCACATTCTAAACATGTGAATAACTATATCTTGTATCCTATTGAAATATTTTAATCACATAATTCACCACTAAACCTTGTGGGAAACATGTATTCTTTCTTATTCATTAATTAAGACACATGTTAGTTGATATTTTCCTTAAATAGAAAAGTGTTGTAAACACCATAAATGATATCATAGCCCACATATCGACAAGTATTTAATAAGTTACAAGGTATTAAGTAGTTAACTAATTCAATATTTTCATCATAATTATCTTATCATTAGGAATATATTAAGTGTTTTCTTTCCCTCAAAATTTTGTTTTCTAGAAATTGAAACATTCTAATGAATTAATTTTATATGCTCCATTCAACATATGACATCAAATCCTTAACAAAAAAGTACACCAATAAAATTCTAATATATTACATAATTATTATATCCAATACATTGTTGATAAAAGTTTCAAATAAAATAATTATTGACCAATAATATGAATCATTCTTCTTCATTTTTAGAAGTATCATAACTTCATCACAATCTAATATCATCATCTGGGTTATATTCCATTGACTCTTAGGACATGGATCTATATAGTGACTCTTCTCCTCGTAATGAAATCATTGAACATTTGAAACATTTTTCAAACCCTTGAAATCAAGATCATGGTGTCATATTTCTCCATATTATAACAAAATCACATTCCCTTCAGGCATTAACAAGGGTGATTCTTGCCATAGTTATCACATGTGGGAGAATCCTTTTTTCCCTTCTTTCTTTTATCCATATTTTTGTCTTCAATCCTCTTCTTATCATATAATAAATAGGAAATTGATATATACTTATTTTTCATGTTAAAAAATTATACTATTTCCTGATTTTATGAGATTACATGGGAGACAATCTCCTTTAGAAATGATGGATTAAGATCATAATAGAAATGAATGTAATACCCTTTATATCACACGCACTAGTGGAGTTCTCATTCCTTCTAGTAGGAATAATTTATAAATAATTGAATATATTGGATTATCTTATATGGTTTTTTAACATTGTATAACTCAAAATATGGCAGAACACATCCCATTATTTTTTGCATCATAAATCCCTAAAACTATAAACAATGGATACATTTGTGAAATCATAACATTTAAATCCTTTAAAATGGTAGGTAAATAATATGTGAGTTATCATATGAATATCCTTTAGGAGTTTCAAACTAGGTGCATAGTAAGGCCTATTGTCAGGTACCAGGTTACCCTAAGTCAATCCTAGAACAACTTGTCCATGTCGTTACTCCTAAGAGCATCTCTTCCAAAACAACATCTACTACTAGTATCCAGATATGGATGCATTTTATGGAATACAAACTTAATAACTACATTTCAATTTTTTTTGGAATTTTATTCTAATCGTATCCTCGATGTCTATCTAGGGTTTGTGCTCTCTAATCTATTTTTTTTTCTAAATCAATTTTCCAAGGTTTCTTCTAAACTTCCTCTGATACCAATTTTAATGCCCCAACCCCAGATTCCTAGATTTGGTGCATTATTACATTACATAAGGATTATTACAAGGAAGTAATCAAAAAGTACCATTAAAGTTAGAAATCATATAATGATAGATTACATACATAGTACGAATAATACACTGGGGAAATATAATGAAATATCACACTCAATAAACTGAAATAAAAACTGTCCTTGAAAGATTATTTAAAGTTTTCTTCTTCATAACCCAGGGAAAGAAAAATAATAAAGGTGAGCTCAAATTCATAGTAAGGGTAATTAAAATTTAATAAATGATGAAACAATCTATATGGAAAGGTAAATAACTTAGTACAATTTTCCTAAAAATAACTAGATATGAGATTAATAATGTGGAAAGTAAGAAATTGAAAACAATCCAAAAATCAATAATCTGAGAATGAACTACATACATACATATGAAGACAAAAAATATCTTTGAAAAACCATAATAGATACTAAATGAGAGAAATTGTTTTTATCCCATGTCATTTCTTGGTAACATGAAAACCTATTTCCTTCAAGACCATTCAGAATACGGTTTAAAGAACATATAGAAACCCATTTAATTTGGGTAAATTATTTACCTCATGAGAACCTATCAATGAATCAAGGAGCTATACAACATCTGTTATAGTACAAAAAATTTATCATATCGAATAATAAAAATAAATATTTGACATTATCAAATAACCTTTTTGAATGAGAAATACATATTTAACTACATTTCCACCAATTAATCAAATAACTTCTAATGTAACAACCGTATGAATAATGGTATATGGTTTTGGAAATAAAAATATGAATATTATGATATTATGGATATTAAATTATGTTTTCAATGAAAAATTATTACAATAATGTTTTTTTCTTCATGGAAAATTTAACAATAACAAAATAAAGTGGGATTAAGGACATTCTTTAGGAGAATAATCTATAAACATTCAAAAGTGTCCCATACAACTTCAAAACATTTACATAAAAATCTTTAGAATGGTATGACATAAATTTAAACATAAAACATCATGAGAAAAAAGGTATTTAAGAAATTATATGAATATAGAATTATATACACCAATAAATATTTAATTGGTGCATAATAACGAAGAAGTCTAAATGAAATGTAAGTTGAGACCAAATTCCTTTACCTTATCTATCCTTCTTTGTATGGTGATTATCCTCTTTTATAGTGGATTAAAACATGTTACTATATAATACAAGAACCACAATAATGTTTATAGACTCATATATTTATTTATTACTATATTTCATAACCTTCTTGTTAATAATCTTTCATTATTTTATCTATTTTGGGTGTTGATTGGCTTGATTTACCATGTATGTTTTGACTTGTTATTTCATGTTACTATTAAATATATCATGGGGTTTTCATCCCTAGAAATCAAAAAATGACTAAATTATCACATATATTCGGTAAATATGTATTTAGAATAGTCCATAATATTTGCAGATTAGAGGTGAAGTGCATCGTTCATGGTGATGTTAGTCGGTATGTTTGCATGAACACAACTTCCATTTCATTTTTGAATTAAAATAATTAAAAGTAAATGATACACATGTATTTAATAAAATAAATTATATTTTTTTTATATATTTTCACTTTGTTTATTATAAACAACCATTATACGTTCCATGTATGGAATAAACGAGTCATATCGCTTTGAGTGTGTGGTAGTCTACACTTCCTCAAAAAAATCGTATTTATACATTATGGATGAATAAAGGTATTTTTAAATAAATATTAAAGAATAATAAATACAATATTTTTAAAATATATATATAATATATAAATATAGTTTCCAACATAATGGACACCATGAGTGGAGGTAGGGAATGTTGAGCAATCATCATTTCGTGAGGCAGTAGTTCACCGTACCCAGAAAAAATATGTTCATTACCAATTATATGGAGGTGTGTATATATATGTTGAACTTTTATCATAAAAACATCCTAGTATATTGATGATTCTATTTCTATTATGTAATCATATAATTATATAATTATAGATACTGGATAATGGAAATGTTATTAGAAGGCATTAGAGAATGTGTTACCTCTTTTGGTTTGTACCAAAAGAATACTTGAATTAATTTATACATATAGGTAGGATTCTAGGCATAGGTGAGGTATTTTGGGAGACTATTTGGGTATCTATTTTCCAAACATATGTAGTTTTAGATGTGTTAGGAATGGGGATAGTAGGTGGCCTTTTATAGGGAAGGGGGAGTGGCACTTTTGGAAATACCAAATAGTATCCAATAATGGGTGGTCCATCATACCTACAAGTACCTAAAAATGAAAAAAAATAAAGTTTTAGATTAGAATAATTGTCTAGAGAAAAGTCACCCACAAAAAAGACATGAATTTTAATAATTTTGTTTCTTAACTTCTAGGATTCCCCAATTTTTTCATTTTGGATTTTAATTAAGATTCTAGATTCCTAAAATAATTAAATTAAAAATTAAGAATATATTAAAGTGATATTGACTAGAATATATAGAACCACTAAATTAGTAATATTAAATATAATTTTTAGAATAAAATACTAATGTGTTTTGGAAATTAATTTTAAAACAAGCGCATGTGAGGTGCTAAAACACTGCTTGAACTCGGACCATGTTAACAATGTTTTTATAGTATATGCTTAATTATGGTAATTATAAAAATTAATTTTTCAATTAATAGACCATATTTAATATTTATTAACACATAAACATATTTTTTAATAATTTTTTATTTTCTTAAATCATTTAATAATTTTCATTTATTGTAAAATAATAATAATGTCATTTTTGAAATTTTTTATTTAATGTTAATTTTAATGTATTAATCTTATATTGGAATTAAAATATATTTGGTTTAAATCTGTTTAAAATGATATATTCATATATAAAGAATAACGACAATAACTGAATCAATTAAATTCATCTTTAGTATTTATAGTATCATTTCGTTTAGTAAATTATTAACTAAAAAATCACTACAATGACTATTCTTATATATTTTATGTACCTAAACCATATCTATAAATTATTTATAATATATTATGATAAAAATAAATATTAATCTTACAAAAAAAAATTTAAAAACTAAAATATTATGTTTTAGACATATATAAAATTTTTATTAATGTTAAATGTAAGGAATGTTTCATTTTTTCTTTTTTCATTACATAGCCTTTGATATAGGGAAATTACATTTAATAATATAAAAATAATCATATATCAATAAAAAAGTGGGGACATCGTCAAATTATTTTCACCCAATGGATTTTGGACAAGTGTCCAAGTCATTTTGGTCCCTAACATTAAGGTTTAGTCCCTTATTGAACATAATTATACCTTAATCAATGTAATTAATCTAAATCACATTTAGTAAACATTTTGGTTGAAAAAACTTATGTTGATCTTATTACACCAAATATATCCTACTATGTATATATGTGTATATCATATTTTCAAAATTCCAATAATAGAAGTGGAAAAAATAATTTTAACACTAATACCACAGACGGGGAAAAATAACGATTTTTTATAGTAGGAAAACATTCAAATGATGGTAATGTTTTTAAATTCAATTCAAATAAAAAATTATAATGATTTTAAATATATAAGTTGATGTATAATTGATATAGTGTGACTCTACAACAAATATATGATACAATATATCAATTATAATTATTTTAATGAAAATTATCTTTCTATTTAAATTGTATAATTATCATTATTCACCAAAAAATTATGTTTCTCAGAAAAGTCCCAAAAACTCACCTTAAGATAATTTTGGAATTATGAATTCAAAAACAATGATTATTTTTTGAAATAAAATTTACAAATGTTTCAAAATTTAGTATTAATATAGGTTCTCTATTAAAAGTTGGTAAAAATCAGTTCCGCTCTTAACACAATTTAATTCCATGGTGTGTGTAGCGTAAGATTAAATATGTCTATAATGAATTAAGAAAATAAAATTATATTTATTCGAAAAGGAAAATATATTAAATTCTTGGAGTTTCACACCTAAAAACTATTTTTAGGAAAATTTTACAAGAGGAAAAACATTTTCCCATGACCTATATAAATCTATAACTTAAGCCTGAATCATATCATCAAGAACATGGATAGCTCTATCAGCTTGTCAATGCATATAAAGATGATTAATTGGGATCAAATTCATATAGGAACTTATTTTATCATTAAAAAACATTCCTGAAGATGGGATTGAACCTTTGTTCCATGTCAAAAACAACCATAGAGTGAACCCCATGATCTATGAAAATAATTCATTCATATATGCCCATAGGTTCTTTTATATTGGTTACCACTTTGAGATACATGATAAAGTATGATTTAGTAGTTTGATAAATGAAAAAACAAATAAAATACTTCCCACTAGGATACCGTGGGAAACTAATGAATAATTCCATGGAAATATCATCCCAACTCTAAACCATAATGTGTGAATTTTTAAATAAACCAGCTAGTCTATGATATTCCACCTCAGTTTCATGAAAAGTGATACACCATAAAATAGACTCTGCAATTGATGGCCTCATCCATATACCTCAAAATAGATGCCTCAAGTTATGATATAACATATTTTTACAAGTTTGAATTTACCATCAACTATAGTGTTCATTGTCCATCAAATCACCCCTTCGAGATCTTGTAATTTACATTGTTGTATGAAAGTAAAAAAAACCCCACTGGGAGATGAGACCACACACTGAGGTCCCCCCCACCACAATGGAATTTAAAAAATCATTGCAACATAATATATATAACCTGTTAAATATGAACTCACTCATAAAAATAAAATTCTACTATCATCAAGGACAATACAACAAATCCACCAGCCTCATCCACTCCCAATATCCTCTCAGCAAACAATCTCATCCGAGACAACTCCTCAACTAATTCCCTCATGGTTGGTGTTGGTGATTTTCTACAAAATAAATCGAAAGGCACATTCCCTATCCCATGAGTGTATGAAATATCAAGTTACAATGTTTGATAATGCTCCATCTAGATTCTATGTCACTATTTCAAATCCCTTAAATTGAAAAATATTTCAGCATCCTATACTTCTAATACAGTGTAAAATAATCCTCAATGTGATAGATATTCCGTATTTTAAGTGCATTATTAGCCACTACATACTCATGATCATGGGTAGGGTAGTAGTTCTAATGAATTCATTACTAGTGAGATTCATAGACCACCAACTGTTTCCCCTCTACAAAGACATATCCAAAACCAATACCAGAAGCATCATAGTAATAATCATTACCTAAAACATATTATTGAAAAATTAAATCTCTCATTGAGTTCGAACCCAACTTCATATAATAATAATAACATTAAAATTTTTATTCCATTCAAGATTTATACCATTTATGGTTAAATATAAGATCAATGATGAAAACATAAGGAAATATTGAACAAACCATCAATAGTATCTACCAATAACCGAAAAGATTATATATCAATCAAATTTATGGGATTCTCCCACTATGTAACACCATTTATTTTCTTAGTAACCACTAATAATCCCCTCTTAGATATCATCTTCCCACAAAATGTTCAACTCATAGATCCAAAGCATAGTTTAGGAAATCATACCATCCAGAAGATGTTCTTTCAATATTTGATGAATAATAACAAAATTATCCCAATGATCCCCCAATTTCATGGAGTATACAAAAACTTCATCCTAACAATAAATAATAGAGTTTATGAAACAATGAAAATTTAGTTTATCAAATCAATAAATAATGTAGGATTATTGGTGAGACTTAATAGAATAGCCAGAACTCAGAATCCCCATACCATCTCTTAAATATTTTCTTTTATATATCATCTTATATAAATCTAAACTGGTTGTGCCTTGACGGATGTTCAATCTACGGAAACCAATATGACCCCAATAATATTGGAAAAAATATAATGAATCATAGGATAAGATGATTTGATCATCGTGGTCACCCAATTGAAGTATCAACAATCTATACAATGTTTTAGACTCCCATAAGACTTCTTAGAAAAGAGGACATCTGATGAACACGAGGACACTCTATGTCCCAAAATACCATATCCACTATGTCTTCATGATGGAAATTAACTTCCATCAACTATGTTGGTGTCATTTGATAAGGTGAAATATTAATGGGCATCGTACTTGTGAGTAGGTCAATTGTAAACATCACACTTATCGATGGTGATAAACTAGAAAATCCATCTGGAAAGTCCCCAAGGTATTAAATAACCACATTAAGATTTTTTGTTCCCAAACAATGTGCAATGAAATTGAGAAAAATCTCTCAAAACTGGAATTATATTACCCATGAAAATGAAAAAATAGGCCACAACATTCTCTGTCTTGTGTCCCAATCACCATAAAAAACATTAGTGGACACATCATAAAATAAAAACTAATCCCAATGATGATATATTTTTATCTAATACATAATAATGATCAACCTATATATTCCATGTTTCAATTATAGTAATTCAAAATATGGAACTAAAATGTCCCAAACCACCTTTAAGTTTGTTATCATCACCCGACATGCAGGACACTTAAATCCTTATTCAGACCACTTTCCCAAAGGTTATGATTGATCCAAAAATAATGGTATATGTTTAGATTGTAATCTGAATAATTCAACTACCATTGGATATATTATGGAATGAGTATAACAAATATCAAATAATTCTAGAACCATATAAGATGAAATAGTGACCATACTACTAATAGTAACTTGACCTACTTCATATTGCTCTAGCTCAATGTTAATCAAATTAATATGATTGGTCTTGGCCACATAAACATCCACCATGGCATGAGGGTTAGACACACTACCCTTTTAATAATTAGTATATAAATATAATCCCAGAGTAAGAGTGGATCCTACCTTTCTATCCTTAGATATCCTTTCACAAAAAACAATTTATGTGACTATATTTTCCAAAATGTTGATATCTCTTAAAAGAATCTACACAGATTAGCTTGGAATGACCATTTATTACAAATTAATTGTAGAAAAATTCATCTTGTATAGGCAAATCCCTTAAAATTGGTCCTGAGGAAATATAACCATCAATGTACTCCTATTTTTTTCAAGAATACACACCCTATCCAATAGTTACACCTACAAAAGATCTACAGAAACCATTATATTAAATTATTTCAACCACATCCAAAAATGATTTATTGACTACCTCCATAATGGTCACAATAAACATAATAAGTATCATTATTAAAATATTGAATCCCAATCCAAACTAAAACATCTGATTAATAGGTACTAAATAGTGAAAAGATCCAGTGTAAGATGTAGTAGCTCTAAAAAAAGGGTGGAACACCCCTTAATTATGTTCTCCCCATTCTATATGTCCACAAATTATTAGGTATTCACTTAATGTATTGTATATAAGAAAAAATATTATTTAATATGTTCCATATAGAAGTCTATATAAGGTACTCCTGCAATATAACATTCATAAAAGATCTCCACCATCTTGTTTGTGATCCCTTGAGAAGGTATTTAGGAAAACCTACCATATACTCCTCTAGAGTCTTCCAGATATTAGTGATACCATAAATATGGTCAAACCAATCCTATGATTCCATCGGCCCCTTATCACCTTGGAATATGGGTCAATGCTACTTAGTAAATTTAGAGCCATGATCCACCACATGTCCCATGTTTACAAAACAAACCTAACCCATAGTGTGAACTGTATAGATTATATCTTCACCCAAATAATGGTCCACTGTAGGATTCACTCGCGAATCCTATATCTCAGCTTCCTCTCCCTTATTTGGAAGAGTTATTCTCAGAGGCCTTTTCTATTATAAACTATATAATAACCAATTACCTATACGTAATATTCCAAAATCATCAGACCAACCTCAAGAATTAAAATATATACATGCTAATATAAAATATTTAATGAATTTAGGATTTATATGATTGAAAAAATTAAGAACAAACTTGTTAATTTAAATAAATATATCTTTAATTTCATTTTATTGACCTCAATATCAATGTTTCACGCATGGAAATAAATTTCCATCCACCCATGGAAACATTAGTTAAGACATGTAAGTGATTTGGTCAGCCACCAATCCTCACATACTACCCATATTATGAGGATTATAAATCTTTTCTACCCAATACATATAATGAAACAGACATTAGGATGAGAATACCTCTAACACCATTATGTAATGAACTAACCTGAGTAAACTAGACTATCTACCAGACCAAGACCTCCATAGAGTGGAGGAGAAACAAGTTTTTTTGAAACAAGTCATGAATATATCCTAAATAATCTGTACAATAATACTATAATACAAAATAATGAGATTCAACCATATCTATATAAACTAATCGAGATATGAAAAATTAAAATGTATTAATCATACAAGACCAACAGGTCTTCTTGCGACCAACTATCATGTCTGAACCATCCCTAACTAATTTATATGATAACATGATAATCCAACATACTGTTAGATTCCATTCAATTTCAATAGATCATTCAATATAACATCTAAAGCATCCCAATATAAAAAATAATTTTGTGAGCACATGACCCACTTGGATACCTCCATAGAGCCTATAAATGTTCTAATAACTGGAATTAAACAATTCCGTATTTTAAAATAAACATGTTTTACAATGAATTATCATTAATCCAAAACATATTTTACACTATTTTCCTTTTTTTTCTCTAAAAATCATCTCATATTCACAAATTTGGGAATATGAAATTCATAAGATATAAAATAATTATTCAAATCCATACACAAATAGGTATTTATTTAAAAATATATCAATGCAATATTTTATCCTATTAATCTATGTGACACAACCTCATATAAAATATTTTGATCAGAAATATATGATATAATCCATCATGTGACAGATAAACCATAATGAAAATATAGCATTGTATTCATCTCTTTCCTATATTAATATATATTAGACATAAAATAAGTCTAACCATAACTTTTTGGTACCAACTAAAATCGAGTCTCACCGTAGTACATGGATATCCCTAAAACAACCCCATGTATAACCCCACAGACTATGGTAACCTATGTCTCTTTCTTGATGCACATGAGTTTCCCAACGTTACATGATTTTCAAAATTAATTTCAAAAGAATTATAATAATTTATAAAAAATTCCAATACTATCCAATATGATTCGGTGTTTGAATACCCATTTCCAAATACAAACCACTATTCAACAATTTAATAAAATACTTGTTGTAGAAAACACTATTTTTTTGAAAACCCATATAAAAAAATTATTATTTAAATGAAATCCATTGAAAAATCTAATCCATTCCATTATATTAATAACCCAAATTAATTTACAGAAATTATAATAATTTAATATAATTAACCCCTTTTATATAAATAACCTCCTCAAAATGATGTAAGTACAAGTATCCTTTGAAAACTAAGATAGAGGAAGACTGTACTAGGTTTTCATGATCATATATCTAAAATAAAAAACCAATACATTGTAAAACAAATTATATTAGGTATTAAATCCCTATTGGGTTGAAACAATATGAAATAAGAAGATATCTTACATAGATCTAAAAATACATGGGAAAAACTAATAAAAAATAAACACACATCGATGTGAGCCCCAAAGAATTAGGGAATTCCACCTTGAATCCAAATGCAGATACCTCTAAATATCATTAGATGTTTTTGGATGATCTAAAATGATATTAGTGGGTTATTATTCATCAAATTGACCATGATAAAATATATAAATTATAACTTTTTAATAATTTCAAAGGGGTCACACGATTACCTATATAAGGATAAATAGATAAACTAACATTGTTCCTTTAACATGAACCCCTGAAATCCATTTTAGTTGGGTCCATTATTTTCCATCATGGCTAGTTTAACCATGTTCTTACTATGTGGTCCATTATTCAGAATGGGAGAAAATTTTAAACTACAGGATGGATGATTTCTTTAAATATTCCCAAACTGTGCAACACCCACAGAATTTCAAACAGATAACAATAACAAAATGTTTCTACATGGTTATACTAATTTTTATCCAACCATTATAATGTTTTCTCCTTCTAATATCTCTTTTTCTGACCCTTGTTCCCCCGACACCACTTAAATGAATTTAAAAACAATTCAAGCTTAAATTAATCCATATTTGAAACCTAGTGGGTACTGCATAAACTCTTGTATAATTAATTTTTTATGTAAGATATATCAACATTATATTACATATCATTTGAGAAATAAAAATTTTAGAGCATTATTGAATTTGAAAAACATTGTTCCACTTTATTATTTTAAAAACATCTATATTTGTTCTCCATCCAACTTATAAAATAGAACCCACTAACTTTACCACATCACACTTCTAAAATATTTTGGTTCCTCAAGTACCTACCCAAACCATTTAATTAATTTCTTAATAATAACATAGTGGATACTAAATTTAATATGAAACTACTCTTGGAAGGATTTTGGATTAGAACTAAAAATTGTATACAAATAAGATGTATCATTCCCAAATTAATATTTATATTACTTTCTTATATCGACTTTTTAATATAATATTCAATTATGTTGATATAATAACACCATTATAACCCATATAATATGTTACTAATATATTAATGACATAACCAAATTAAAATCATATTCAATCAAATGGGAAATGAAACTGTTAATTGTGTGTACAACAGACTACCACATTGCAAATAGATGAAATTTATTTTCCATCATACCCTCTCACGAATAGATATAATGATGCATTTAATATATATATATATATGTGATATTTTTGAAATAAAAAATTTCTAAATTATAATATCACATGTAACCTTTTTATCTTTGCTTAGGGGGGACTATGATATTTTTGGTCATGTGTATGAATGAGTATCACCTCACAAAGTGATGTAATTCATTTTTCATGAACACTGTATATGGAAGGTTGTAGGGGTGAATTTTATTAAAATATATGATATATATTGAATAATTAGGATTTTATAATTCTAAATTATTATTATTAATTCATTTATTCTATTCTTTATGAAGACAAAAGAAACATATATCTTTACATACGACCATCCATCTCAATTGATGGTGTAAATAGTTTTCCTAACAATAAATTTTTATGTGGATCTAAAAGTATATATAATGAATATATTTTATATTTATATCATTAATAAAATTCTGGGAAATATTGAACAATAATTAATGTACACATAGTAAAACTAACAGAACAGAACATACAAGATGTAATAAAGCATTTATTACAAAGAACTGTAATATTAATAATGAATTATTAATGAACATGTGATAAAATGTTATAAGTATATAATTTATTTAATAATTTATATGAAAATTATTTTATAATATATATATATATATTATAATACTATATTTATTTTATTTTTGGTTCCAATTTGTATGGAGGAAGTGGACACATATGGTAAGTGACTTTTCTCTCGCTATTATTTTTATTGAATAAATTATCTATAAACAATATATTTATTTTATGTAATGTATATACTACCTAATAAATAATTTTATGATTCTTTTCATGTAAATTATTTTTTATACATTTCATTATATAATTACTTCTTTCATGATTATTATGATTCATGATATATAAATGTTGTAATGAAATTTTGTTACAATCACTTTATTTTTAGGTATTATTTTTGATTATTCTCCAAATTTTGAGATCTTATAATATAAATCTCAAGAAACATAGTATTTTTTTTCAAAAATGATTATTTCATGAAAATAAAGTATTTCCTTACATTTTCCTCTATATATGTACTCATTTTTCCGAAATAATTATTTTAGAAATAACATGATTTAATTATATTTCTAATCAAAAAATCATATTATTCCATATCAATGTTTTAAAAAAAATGTTTTAAATAATTTTTTTACTAATATCTAAAGATTAATTAATTTAATTTTCACCTAGGTTGGAAATTTGAAAAAGAAAACATAGAGGAATCTTATTTTCATTTTCTAAATGAGGTAGTTTTTTTATTTTTATAGAAAATGTGAATGAAATATTTTTACAAAATATAAAATATGAACAATATTTTCAAATTTCATGATCATATATGTATTTAATGGGGCATCTATATATATCAATTGTTATCATCAAAGAAATTGTTTTCATTAATATTAAGGATATATTTATATTTTAGTTAATTGATCTAAAATGATGAGGTTATTTCCAACATAATTTTTTTTGATCTTTTATGTAATTTATATTATACAATGAATAAACCATTATAGTTTCATATGTTTTAATTTTAATTTGTTCCAATAGTGCACTCCATTTTATTTATTTTTCTAGTATAAATTTATGTTTTTAATTAAAATATTTTTATAATACTGATTACCTTTTCATGGGTTAGGTTATTATTAATATATGAAATGATTATGAAACACATTTTTTTAACTTTCTATTATGATATGATGAAATTTTTTTGAAAACCATTTCCTTTTTCTTGTGTTATGACAAGATGGCGGTTTAATGATCTTTTGGAACATGAATATATGGATTATTTAAATAGTGTGGCATATATCTCCCTTAATTTAATTTTTAAAAGTTGTATATATAATGATAAAATGATAATAAAAAAGATGATATTCCTAATCTGTGAAAGGATATTAACCAATATTCCTAAACCACTATTATAAATTAATATAGATGCCCAATATATTATGAAATGGGAACCCAATTTTAATTACTAAGACATTATTATTTGAAGTTCTATGTTATTTACCATGATATTATAATGCCTATTTACAGTTATGATGGTTCCATAAATACAATGCATGAAATGATCTTTTGTGATTTATTTATGATGATTTCTCAATCTTATTGTTTATGTCTATTGAAATACGAGTTTTTTATTTTATACCCATGTTAATGATGCCCGAAAGTTTATCCATGATTTTTTATGTTATATTTATAATCTCATAACTTAATTCTTTTCTAATTATTTCATATAATAATCCATTTATATATCTCATATTTACCCTTAATGAGCATCTAAGATCACATTTTCATATGTTTCTTTTCCAAGGTTTTGAATAATTTATTAAGAATTGTTTTTCATGATTAGTAATAAATAAAATAATCTCAATCCAATATGTTGGGGATATTTCATGAAATATGTTGATTTTTTACCTTCTCTATAAATATACTAAACTTTTATGATCTTCATTCATGTATTTGTGAAATTTATTGAATATTAATCTAAAATGGTTTAATATTTATTTATAAAAATCCTAGATTGATATTGTTTATATAAAAAAAATTAAGTCACCATATTAAAATAGGATAGAGAAACATTATTTATGTACCTAAGGTTATGTTAATGGATACATTAATTATAAGTCTATGTATATTAAAATATCCTAGAATTTTGGTGAAGGATTGAGTGAGTTGTTTCTGAATAGTTCCTTACCTTTCAAGAAACAAAAATTTGATGAGGATTAAGAATAGTTTCATCTAGGATTAATAAATTCAATGAGGGAGAGTTATGAATAAAAAATCATCACCTAGTGTAAAATAATTAACCATTCTACACACCTATTTTCACACTCATGGATGATATGCTTTATAAATTAACAAAATCATTTCGAACCATCCTAAAGTATCTAAATAGATAATGACCATGAATAAAATATGTTAAACATAAACTGTAGTAGATTGAAAATAATTTTTCATGATTTATATATATTATAAATAATATTTCAGATATTATGTGGTTTCCCATTATGAATGTTTTTCTAACACTATGATTTTTGATTTTAGTCAATGTCCTGAACAAGGTGGAACTAGGTTAACATTTAATGTGATAGGAAATTTTTAATGAAAATCCAAATGATATAATAAATGGAGTGAAGAATATATTTGTTATTCTTAATTTGTAATCTTCAAATATATTTAAAAATTTATACCTTATCTTACTCTCTAACTCCCTTAAGAAGAAAAGGATTGATTTCTTAGAGGGATTAGTTATTGGTGATCATGAATGAATGAAGATTTTTTTCTATATATATATATATATTGTGGGAAGTTAAACATAACATCATAGAATATGTCAATTGAATAGGAAACAATTTTGTGTGTGGGGAATAAGGACATATAGTAAGTTATTTCAAAAGAAAAACCAAATGTTAATTAATGATAATAGAAGATAATAATATTTTCCCTAATGAATCATCAATGGTTGAATGTTATAAAGTTTTAACATATAGATAGCATGAAAATTGATTTTATAAGGGGAATACTCAAGAGTATAGTCGTCAAGGTGGTATATGTAATGTTTTTTTATTATTATGAAGAGACTACAAATGACGCCTTAAAGGAAAGTTTTATGAAGGAATAAGATGATAAAGCCTTGTTATTAGTTTAACAATTATGTAGAATGATTTATGTTATTATGAATTGGAATTGAAGGATTATGTAATGTGAATCATGAAATATATATAAATATTATTCTATATATGTTTTTCCTGATGAATTTTCAAGACTATATTAAATTGATGATGACCTAGAAATGTTATTCAACGTAAATGTGATATTTTCTTGAAAAAATAATATTATGGAAAAATAACCCACAATATGCTCATAGCTTCGACAAAATTATATTTTGTTTTATAAGGATATAATTTATATGGATAATTTGATTTTGATAGTATTGAAAACCTTGGAACTGATTAATGAAATGTGGAAAATTAGTTTTTGTTATAGTTTACGTAGATTACAAAAAATTTTATTGTACTTAATATATAAAATACTTTTTATTTTATTTATTTAATGAGGAAACATGAATTTTAGAATTTAAATTTCTTTTTAATTATTGTTTTTACCTTGTTTTTAAAGAAATATATTAGATAGATAATCTTATATTTTTTATGTTAAAATTAAGTGAAACTGTATGATATTCTATTCATTAATGTTAAGTTTATTTAGGAAATTTAATGGACTTCTTAATTTTTTTTTGATATTTAGAGGGGATAAAAGGTTAATACTTTAAAGGATAGTTGTAGTTGGAATTTTATATATATATGAGATATAAATTTATTATATCATTATATAAAAATTCATCTATATTGTATAACATGTGCTAACTATTTTTCTTTTGCGGATAACTAGACATTAAAAGGAAATAATTATCCTTATTTTATGGATCTTATGTTCCGTTAATGTTCATAAAATAAAAAATTCAACATAATTTTATCAAGTAATAGATAAAGTGGAAATGAACCCATGAACAACCAATTTACATGAATATTCCTAAGAAATGGAAATAAATCATGTATGTATGTTTTCTTATAGTCTCTATAATGATAGCAAAATTGCACTCAAATTTTTAAAAAGGTGTCATGAGAAAAAATGTTTTCTTATTACCTTTATTTATGTTGAATTGATGTTATTCTACTAAAAAATTTGGTTTATTTTTTTATTTTAATTAAAATATTTCTGGTCATTTAATTTAGATTGATCAATTATATAAGGAAATTACTTTTCTTCCATGTCCATATTATAATTTCTCGCAAATGTTTTCTGAGTTGGAAACCCAGTTGTGTGTCATTCCAGAAAACACTTTTAATTTTATATATCTTAATTTTAAGGGGGGGGGTTCATCATTTATTTATTTATTTGTTTAGTCCAAACATAAATTTTCATTATTCATACAGTTAATTATAGATATCAAGGTTAATTTTTTTAGGACAGAAATTTTTTAGGTTTAGAATGTAAAACCATGATAATTTATAAATTTTTTTTCAAATAAACTTATTCTGTTAATATAATTCATTATGTTGAGAAAATATTTTTAATGAATCATGTAATGAAAAAATAATACCATTCATAATCAATAATAAATTATTTACCGATTCTTAAAAAACAATCACATAATTTTTACTAAAAGTCATTTATGCATAAAAAATAACTATGTTTCAAAATAATTATTTTTAATTTTAAAAATGGATAATATATTTAGTATCTAAATATTTTAAAAGTTTTATTTTTTAAAAAAATATACAATTTTTGATAATAATATAAAAACAATTTTTTAATGTTTTTTTTGAATTTTCTATAAAAAATTAGATGAATGTGAAAATAATGTTTTTTAAATACCATCATTTGGATATGAATTTTTTATATTTATTATAATTAAAATAATTTCATTTGAATATTAATTTTCTATTATTTTGGTACAAATATTTTTCTATTACGAACCACATATTTTTATAATGAAAATTTCTTAATTGCACAATGTTTTTCCATTATAATAAAATTAAATTGTGCCAAATGAATAAATATAAATATTAAATTTATAGATTATGTATCCTTTTAGGAGATATTAAATTCATATCATTATTATTAATAGTCAGAGTTGAAATAAATATCCTTATCCAGGAAATCAATTTATTTTCATTCAAATAGTTTTTCATCATTTTTCTAAAATTATATTATAAATTATTATTTAAAATTTTATAAAATATATTTTTGATTATAAAATTCATATATCAGATTTGAATTTATAAATTTCCATTGGATGGTTTTTTGGATATTTTTCAGAATTGAATAATTTTCCAATCAACAGTGAAAAATAAAGGTTTTTTTGACACTAACTTCTTCTTCTAATGAATATATAGGGATAAATTTATATTTTATGGCTTTAATAGTAAATAATATCAATAATATTATATTTCATTCAACATAGGGAATTTTAATCAAAATAATATTGGATTGGTGTAATAAGAAATTTATACACCTAAAGAATCATTCTTCAAAGATTGATTGTGTCATCGTGCCTGTGTGTTGGGTTTAAGATTAAAATAATCCACATCTACGTATGGAATTGGGATAATTTGATTCACTATTTTGAAAAAGAGAAACACATTATATAATAATGTAAAATTATTGTTTCCAATTTTTTAAAAAATAGTATATATTAATTATTGAGGTTAAAGTTAAAGTGGATTTAACAGATGTATAATATAAAAATATAATGATTAAAACAAACTAATATTTTCATATTCTTATTTTATGGAAATACATTGACTTTATCTAATTTATGGTTTGATAATGATCATTTATTTTTCATTTGGCATGTGAAAATTTTGTGTTTAATCAATTCATTTCAAAAATTATAGGTGTGTCCTCTCCACCACATATAAAAGGAATACTATCTGTTATCCACGTTAGAAATATATATAACATTGGTTTAGAAAATAACTACTAAAATGATATCCTTACATCATTACTCATTACTTATATACCATGTTTTTTAATGACTAAACCCTATAATGTATTATTTATTAAACCTATTAATGTTACCAAAAAAATGTGGTATCATTCTCAACCCAACATTTAAATTTAATTTTTTCATAAATCCATTTAAAATAATGTTTAATTATTATGATATGGTAAAAAATTATATATCATTTATAATTATTATATTATCTGACATTCATAATCTATATTCACTCTTATAGTTATTTAATTTTGAAATTATAATGTCTCATTCCACAGATCATATATATGATCGATGATACATTGAGAATTAACATTTTATATTAAATTTAAAAACTAATTCCTTTATCCTTATCTTATGATTTGATATGATCATCTAAACATATCACTCATGTTTACCCTTTCTGAGGATTTGACCTAAACTATTATTATGATTCTTTTCACAAAGATAATAATAAAATATTATGTATGTTTTTATATAGATTAGAAAATGGTAAGCCTATTATGGGAAATTTTGAATATATTTCCTGAAATTTGATGATTTTCTAACTAGTCTCTATGTACACAAACCATTTCAATAACTATGCATGTATTTGTGAAATTTATTGAATATTCATCTAAAAGAGTGTAATATTTTTTATGAAAATTCTATGTTGTTATATTAAATATAGTATTTTTTCTAGTAGATTTAATATCATAATAATATAATAATATTATTCATGATAGTTCACAATGTTTTTTGAATTTATTAAATCATATCCATTGGTACTGTAAAACTGAGTGTGCATTAAGTACTAAACATCAAGCATAGAGTATAGGTTAGTTCAAACCCAATGAGACATTTTTAGGTTATTTCACCTAGGTACAGGTGTGAAAGTTAAACATCATCTTTTAGAAACTGGATATTGATTTCATTTTTTAGAATCCATTATATCTATTATTTTCAAAAATTTAATGATTTATTCCAATATATAAAATTATTCTTATGTTTTTACTAATTTATTATTTCCAAAATATAAAAAATAACTAAATAATTATTATATAAAACTATAGAAACTCAATAATCTTACACAATATATAACAATTTTTAACATAAATCACCAATAAACGCATCACAATGATTGAAAGTCCTAGTGCCTTTGGTTGACCTGAAATATTAATCATTGAAATGAAACTAAAATAATGAATTACTATTTTAATCTCCATAATGTGATATTATGTCCCATAGTGATTATAAAACATTATAGGATACCCCTTATATTATATAATCAAAAGGGGTGAGATATAAAGTTGATTAAGATAATAAACATGATAATGATGAAGAGTATATGAGTATTTTAGATTACAAACACCATAAAAAATCTAGGATTAGGAATAATAATGTATAATAAATGTGTAAAAAATATATTTATATGAACAAGGAATCATATAATTGTGAAAAAATATAAAACATGACATAAGAATATGTCAAGGATCACTTTCTGAACAACATTACATAGTTAAAAGAGTCTCATAAAGGATTATGATTACTACCTAATCACATTAATATCATATCATAAGATATAAACAATTCCTAATTAATAAGATCAAGATATAAGTTAAAACATCAGAACATATACAATAATATGTGTGAAATAAGAGAGAATCAATCAAACAGAATATTTATAAGGAATATCCATGGAATGTAATGGGATACAGAATATATCTTCAATGAATTTAAAGATGATAATTCATAATAACTTCAATGTAAAAAAGTATATTAATATTTTAGATGTTCATATTTAAATCAATAAGAATTTTTCTCAAATATAGAGTATATTTTACAAAAACATCATTAAAAAGGTTATATAATTGTATAAATAAATAAACATTTAAAATGATGTTTTTCTGAATAGTAAAATAAATATTTAATGTATCTTGGAATTTTCAATTTCTAGTAAGACCTGATTTTTATCCAAAATGGTTAAACATAAAATTTAATATTTTTTTGAATCAAAATGGGTATGATAATTCAAATTAGAGTTACATGAAAGGATTAATTGATAGAAATGTTCCACTTAATTGAGTAAAATTTGAAGGATGTTCTTGAAAAATGAATGTGTGAAAATTATAATACCTATTAAAATTTTTTGAATTATATATTTATATATCTATGTATAATATATGTATATATATAATATTAAAAAAAAATTTAATTTTAAATAGATAAAGAATTTGAAGTAGGGATAGAAATGTATATCCTAATTAAAATAGGGTTATTTTGAGAGTTCCCTTAACTATGGTTTATATTCACTCTAAAAATATACTTATAAACATGATTTATAGAATTTTATCTATTAAAAATATGATTAGAAACCTTATTAAACTATATTTGGTTTATTAATGTGATTTTATTTTTTATTTTAATTTATTTAATTGAGTTATCATTTATGTTTATGTTTTCCCAATTTGGTTCCTATCATGGTTCCAAGATCCTGTCACTTGATCATAATTTTGGATATTCTTTTTAAAAGGGTCACATATCTTTATATGTGTAATTTCATAATTTTAATCTTGCTATAAGAGTCTAATATGGATTTTATAGTATATAGGGCTAAAAATTCATATTTGTTTTTTTAGTATAATTTTTTATCATTATATGTTTAATACACTTAGGTGGTTTTCTAACCGTGGTGGAGTTACAATGTATTATTTAACCATAATACCATATTAATATTCCAAATTAAGAAAAAAAAATACAATATCTAAATTTAGATAATTTTTCATCATAAAAAATTATAAAAAACTGGCCACGAAGGAAGAGTTAAAAAATAAATAAAATTCTTTATGTTGTTGGTGAATAGAAAAAACATTGGATATTTTTTTTGTTTCAAAATAAAATTTGAATATAAAGAATAATGGATATTTCATTAACAAAATAAAAATATAGTATATTTTTTATATTTTAGTCATTATGTCTTGTTTTATGGCGTATGTAATGATTAGATAAAATAATAAAGGAATTAAAAAGAGTTTTACTGAGAATATTATCTCTTTTAATGTCATATCTTGAATTACTTCATAAGGAACATTGGTTTTTTGTTTTTTGAGACCATTAAAATGAGAATTTATTAAGGATTTTTATGAATATTATTGAATTAAAAAATAACATGATTGAAATCCAAGAATGTGTGAGGTGTAAGGGTGGTGAGGGATCGTATATATATGGTGAGGATATTATTTATTTGTAATATATTATTTTTTAGTTTATTATTGGTGATTAAGACTATCAACAATAAATAATTGATTAAATATAGTAATTTTCATTTGATTTTAGAATAGTTTTTTTATACAGAAATTGTGTTCTGTTAATTAATTAATCATATAATATTAATTTCAATATGTTTTAATATATTTAAATTCAAATGAAATTCAAAAATTTAATAAGTAAAAATAAATATTGGGATTTTTATAAGTATATTACATAAATGAAATCCATTATATAAATATAAATTTTAAAATATTATATAGCTTTTTTTAATAGTATATATATTTATATAAAAAATAAAATATTAAGGTTATGATTTCTTTATAACCCTATTAAAAACTACATTAGGTCTCATTCAATTATGTTATCATTACAATAAAACATAATATTATTTTATGAAAATTTATATGGAAAGATATTTAATTTGAAATTTATGTTTATATGAAAAAAATGGAAATAGTTATTTTATAATTTTTAAAGAATTAATTTTTTATATCAATATAGATATTTGAATGTTTTTATTTTATATGAAAACTACTTATTATGTTATTATTACATAGTTGATGGTAATATTATAACAAAAATTTTAGTATTCTTAATGGTCATATTTCTATTTGTGTATTCAAATTACTATTCCAACAATGAGATTTGTAATGGTTATATGGGGTTTTAGCTTCTATAAATAAATCATCTATCGTCCCTTAATTATTAATTTATATTTTCTCTTAAGGATATATATATTTTCAATTTAAAAAAAATATATCATTACTAAAAATTTGTTACATTTCTATTGTGTTTTTTTGTGAATGAGATTTTTTTGGGGTACAAATAGAACAAAATTTCTACATTATATTTATTATCTTTTCTTTTTTGTATCTCATTATAACACATTAAATTTATTTGACAATATTAATTCTCTTAATCTACTGATGAAGTTAATGTATTAATTATTTTGGTTATATATTCTGTTTTATGTGAATTATATAACACTACATTAATAAATTTTCAATATTTATATAATCATAAGGTAACTTTCGTTTAGATATTTTTTACTACATGGAGTAGAACTTTGAATCATATATAAATAAGATTCTAGGATTATCTTGATGATTGGGAATTTTTTTATAAGTCATTGAATATATATTTTTGAGTTTATAACTATATATCATTCTCAAATAGATGGCCATTATGAGAGTAATATTTAATCTTTATATGATATAATAATGTATTACACTGTGGATTTCAATGTGGATTGGGATCAATATCTTCTTTTCGTTGAATTTTCATTCCAAAACATATTTCACTAGAAAATTATGATTTATCCATACGAATCCCTATATCTATATATGCGATGAACTATAACACACTATCATGAAATTTTATAGATAATGTTATTGGGACCTAATCATTTAGTGCTAATGAAAGATAAGGTTATATCCATTCAAAAACACATTAATGAATCCCAGATTCAGTAGGAATTATAGACTATCAATCATTGTTATGATATATAGATAAATGATTATTATAATATATTAATTCAAATATTTTATTGGAATAAGTTTTTGAGATTTAGAGACAAAATATATCTTATTCGTATATATACTATCCCCTCAGCTATTGTTGATCACATCGAGACGGTAGTGTATTGATTGGTGATTCTTGTATACTTATCCCATGTTCATGATGTGTATTATATAACTATTATAATAGATTACATTCCAAATAATTAATGTCTACTAATACAAGGGGTTTTACTATGATGTTAAGATATTTATTATGTGGATGAACCTATGAATATTATTCATAGAAAATATAAATTATTGTAGAAAATCCGATCAAACCTATTCTGACTGTAAAAAAATAAGAAGAATAAAAATATATTATGTTTTAGATAATATATCTTTTGGTAAGAATTTTTAATTAAAACAAATTTTATATTATTTTTTGTGTTATTTAGGGGTATTTAAAAATCATTTAACAATAATTTTACAAGTTAATATTTTATATTTAATATCCCTAAATATTTTATTAATAATTAAATCTGTTTCATTATCAGAAAATTAAAAATAATAATTTTACCAATAGTTGAATTAATTTTATTATGTATTTTTATCAAAAAATCTTGTAACATTTTAAATAAAATATGAGTTAAATTATTCAATATATTCATAAACCTGTTTTGGATAAATATATATTTAAACAATTATTCATTAAAATTTTAATTAATAATTGATAAGAATTTGTCGAATAATTTTAAATAAATAATTCATATTGAAAAATTTAACAATTTTTCATTACTTGGTATATATATATATATATATATGAAAATTTATTAAATTATAAGTTAAAAATTATGACAATTCATTTTTTGGATGTGCAGTCTAAAAATATTTATAACGAAGAACCCACCCCGCCACCACCACAAAATCCCAATCCCCTTCCCGCCTTCCTCACATCCTCTATCAAGGATCATCCATTGTTCCTCCTAAATATTCCACCTCTTCTCATGACTTAAACTCATTTCATGACTTTCACATCATCCCATATTCATGAAGATATTTTCACTCAAAACCATTTATCCTTGTTTTACATGTATGCCTCCACTAATGCACCTGCTTCCCCGATTCCCCTTTGAGCCTCATAGACCTTGGGATACAATCATTAACACCCCACCATGTTCCCTGTACCCACATGAAAAAATCCCCCAGTTCCAGTGTCCATACCCATCTATATTTCAAATCTAACTCTACTTCCCCAACTAAAAAAACAGTATCCCTAAGGTCAAGTGATGTTTTATTTTGACATTTAAATTTTTTACCAATAAACCATTGTATGCATTAATCCATTTTTTTATAAATTTTCAATTAATTTATTTTCTAATTATGCAATGAGATAAAATTAGTTTCATTTACCAAACACAAAATCAAACCATATTATCATAACCACTCCATTCAAATTCAATCGGATTATTAGGAATGAATCAGGATGATTTTTTGCTGATTAGAATTTTTCTTCGAAAATTAAGATAATAGAGTGTGGTAATGTCATTTATTTTATCTTTCATTCACAAATACATAATATTTATTTTAATTCTAGTATTCATTCCTTATAAAATATAGTCATCAACTTTATGAATTTTTATGAATTTTTGTTACATATTTTTATTTTGGAAAATTGTAAAACTAGTTGTCTTTGAAGGAGTCTCCAGCATAATTGAACGTATATGTTTATTTTCTATATATATGTCATAGTTTTTTACTTTATCCTATGGCTTATAACATCAAAATGTTTCATATTATTATATTGATACCTGGATCTAAAATCATTGATGTATCTATTCCTGTAATTTATTAAAACTATCAATATCTAGAGTTTCTTTATCAGGGTGTATAGAGAATTAGTGATAGAGTTATTGGTATGATCAACAAAATAATATATTTGTTGATTTATTAACCATCAAATAATTTTATATCTATGATAAAATTGAATTATATTCAATTTTCCACTACTCAACTGCTACTTTATGAAGTTTTGGTCTGTCTATTTCCCATATCTAGTTCCAATTCCCAAACCAAAACAACTATAAAAATTATATTTTACATGTAAATTAAACTAATATTACAAAGGGGAATATTATTTATTAGAAGATGATAATAAACCATGGAATGTAGAAAAATAAGACTATACTGACCTATTCTAGATTAGGTGTGAGTTATATCTAATTATGTGATTTGTTTTTTTGTTTAAGCCCTCTTCAAATATCGTACATGTGAATCTATACTGCATTCTTTATATTTAAATTTCCCCAAACTCGATTATCTAAATTTGAAATGCCATAGAAATTTTCATCTAGGTTACCTATCAATTTCCCTTATTGAAAATGACATGGATGATTGAAATATTAATATAATATTAATTACATTAATTTTAATTAATAAAATGACCATAACTTTTTATTACATTAGAGATTATTTACCTACTTTGTAAATTTTTAATTTTTACAAGCATCTATTTACCATGAAAATTTGAAAACCACTATATGAATCTGGTTAGATGCTTTATGATCTTTCATGTAATGAGTATATTTTATGAATAAGAGTGAATCGTGTTCCCATGATAACTCTGAATTATCAATAATAAAGATAATAGTGTAGTCATTATCGATGAATACTTGTTAAAACTCCATCATTATTAAAATATGTGACAATTGGTGTATTCTAGGGCTATAATACATGATATTTTATCATTATGGGTCACAAATATTGGAATTAGTGCCATTTATTAGCACTTATTATGTAATCTTGTTGAACTCATATCATATTATACTGTGTTTTATAAATTCGTTTTTTTGTTATGTTCTTAAAAAAATAATTACATGTAGGGTATTTAACATACAACATATTGAAATTTATTATTTTATTTATCATTTTTTTATAAATTTATCAATAAGATATGTGTTTTTTATTCTGTTATTACTATAGAGAAATGTCATGAACCGACCTTGGTCAACCCCAAACTGCTCACCCGAGATGGCCGACGATAAGGCTCGAGATGTGTTCTCGATCCTCCTAGGTAGAAAACTGGTGCAATGAAATCGAATATAATATAATTGGGGTATATTTTTCCCATTAAAAATAGATATAAGGGTATCACGATAGAGTTCAACATCACAAATTGAGAGAGAATAAATCACCAAAACAATAATACATACACAAATAAAGATACAATGTAAATGGAGAGGAACTAAAAATTGTTCCAAAACTAAAACTAATAGGATCTTATAAGATCAAACAATTAACTCTTGGTCACCACAATCTATAAGACCATCCCTCTCAAAGGGAATATCTGAAAAAAAAAATACCCCTAAAAAACAACTAGGGTTATCCAGCCCTTTGTGGAACATGTAATGTGTGAGCATGAAATAGAATAGTTAGAAATAAATATAGATCACATAAATTTATCTCCTAAAATAGAAAATAATTTCTAGTTTTGAATACATTTAGGGAAAAAGTTTAATTGAACATTTAAAGGTTAAAAATTCAAATTCTCATTTGAAACCCCTATTCCGGAAACAAAAAGACTTGTGGAAATACCACCTGAATAAAGTATAAAAGAAAAAGAAAATAAATATAAAAAATATTAGTTAGATAGATAAAATAAATATAGAATATAAAGGTAATAAATATAAATACAATAACACTATTTTTAATAAAAAAAATAACAAAAGTAAAATAATATGATTAATTAATATACTGATATGTAATAATGAGATTTTTGTAAAAATTCTTAGTATAAATTCTTAATTTTTCTCGATTCAAGATTTACACAAATTATGTGGTGAATTACCATGGAAAATAACCCAACCAGTTTCTCTAAACTAGCCTCCATAATAGAAAATACCACTTGGAGTATCCTCTGTCCATATGATTTTAATATGTCTAATCATGTTTAGGAGGTAGTAATCAGTCAACCTTCTTGATATAATCTTGTAATCACATGATAACAGTTTAATGGATAATAATACGGTAACCAAACACTTGTAATTAGACATAAATTATATTTTACTCCATGCATATATTTCACATTTTCTATTATCTTCAATGTGAAGGCCCACACATTGGAAGGATGGCCAGTGGTTTAATTATCACACATTGAACCTTTTTAATGGGCCATTTAATATACATGTCATATGAATATTATACTAATTTCCAAAATGTCATAATGTACTAACCAGGCCTAATGTTTTTAAAATCCGGATAAATCTTATCAAAATACCATTCCATTGAATGTATTTACCAAAAAAATATGATGAAATAATTAATACAAAGATGTTTCTAAATGTTCCAATGTTTAGCAAATACATTTGAAAACCCCATTTTGGATCACTGAAAAAAATTACAGAAACATTTGGGTTTTAAGTGAACCATGTGTGAGATGGGATGTAAGAGAGATTGGGAATATGAAAGAATAGTGTTTTCAAATCCACGGTTACCAAAATGGATATTTTTATGGTATTGCATGCATGTTCATGTTCTTAAAAAAATGTGAAACAAATACAAATATGTATAAAACCATATTTATAATAAAATACGTGAATGGATATCAATATTACCAATGTAATATTAAATAACCACAACAAACATTAAAACCCATCAAAAGGATACAACACAAGAATTTGACCATAAAAGTAACCAAAGCCAACACCCAAATCCAAATTTAACATATCAACCAACTACCAAAAAAATGTTAAACATAATCTTAATTTACTCAAATTAATTCTAAAAGATCAATATTAATTTAATCAAACACCATACATACATGTATAAATAATGGATAAAAAAATAATTTCATTTAAAAACTAATTTACATTAATTTTACAACATTTAAACCAAATATAAATTAAAAATAACTTATCCAAATCATTAAGAACCCATTTAGAAATTATTATGTATTGTCTAATCATCAAATTTCAGGTTCTATAATGGAAATTCTATGATACACCAAACACAGTGACCTGTGAATGTTATTAAACTCAATGGTAAAGAAGAAGAAGGATCAAAGCGAAATTTTGACCCCCAAGCATAAATAAAAAAAACCATATTATCCAACCCTCTCTGTAGGATTCATCTATGAGGGAACCCAATAATGAAATATCCCTAAAATAAGAGAGGGAGAAGAATATTTGAAGATAACTCCTATGAATCCAAATAAATATACATAGAAACCTTGAAGGGGCATCAATAGAGGAAGAAGAACCAATAAGGGAGAGTTTTGGAGCCCCACCATTCATCAAAATCGATCAAGAGATGAGGAAGGTCTATTTAGGGTTAAAAAATAAGAGGGAAAAACATTGAAACTAATGTTTTAATATATATAATTAATTAATATGTTTTCGTAGCATGATATACCAAACCATGAACCAAACATGTTCCAATTAATGATGGAAAATACAACCACATGGGGTAGATACATAGAATGAGAATCCAATGGCCAAACATTTAAATAAAATCGGTTAAATTGACAAAAACCCTAACTTTCTTATTGCACTGTTTCATATAACTATGGATATGTTGTGTGGCTAACCTCAAACACCACTAAAATTCCACATGGTTTTTTTAGATCACATATTTTGGGAAAACCATTTTTAGGTCATGAAATAAAAACCATTCAATAACCAAATGATCTTAAAACACCCTCTTACCCAAATGGCCACATGGTTTCTCCCCAAAATATGCAAAATAATTGTGCATAGGGATAAAAATAACCCAAAACCATAAAATAAGAAAATTATCTCATGAGACTCAACTCGAATCATAACTAAAAGATTAAAAACCAAAAATAAATAGAAATAATAAAAATAAAGTAATTTGTGGTTTTGCATGTAATAATTCTCCCCACCAATAGAAATTTTATCCCCCCAAAACCCAACAAGTAAAATGAGGAACAAAAATAGAACTAGAGACTAAATGAGATGTAATGATACCATAATAACTTATTTGATCTTTAAGATCCACAAGTCACACCCAAACAATAGAAAAAGAACCCATAACATGATCGATTGTTCGTCTACCACCCATTTATAAACTAATTAGAATAATGGTAAAAAGAATAGAACTCCCAACAGGATGGAGACCCAATGAAAAAAACTCAAAACAAACATCAATCTGAACCACAATTCGTCATTTCCAAAAGTCACTAATATCACGAAAATGATCAAAACAGAGAAAAAAATTGATCTATTTAAGTCTAACCATATAAGTTTCATAACAATTATAAAAACTAGAAAACTATAAGAAAACAAGCACACTAAAAATTTTATGAAAAAAACTGACTTCCAAAATTATAGAAAACAAACAAGGGTAATCTGTATCCATCCATGCACTAAAATTGGAGGAAAAATATAGGCTAACACACTCACAACAAATAATTCCTCACTCCATGAAGAGATTCACTCCATGAAATATGGGAAGTAACCTAGTATCATGAAGAATCTATTTTTATTCTATCAGAAGATAGTACCCTCTGACTGAGACTCCCTGTTCAGACAATGCTGTAATGACATCTGAATGACTTTGGAGGATTGTAACAAGAAAACATAAAATACCTAAACCAACCACACTGGAAACCCACATGTGGGTGGTCGAATGAATGAAAAAAGGGAGATAACAATGGAGACTCATTGCAAATGGGTTTCTCTGGTACTCACATCTTAGTAGATATGGAAACACCCTAAGTAAACATATATACTAGATTTCCACCTGTTATTAACTTCCCTCTTGAAACTAGATCAACCAAAAAAGACTCATCAAATACCTTGACAAACATACCTAGAGAAGTGAACATGAACAATAATATTAGAATAATACACCAATATGAATAGAGGATCTCTTAGAAGTACCATTGATATTATCTATGGACAAAAAGAAACAAGCTCTTCAAAATTATTAATATGGACTTCACCGTTCAATGACCTTAATGAACATCCAAAATCCACAAAACTTCCTCACCTTCACCTTATCAGATATATAACATGGGAAGAATGTGGTCATAATGAAATTTCAATAAATCCTAACATGAAATGATGATGGGACGACCATGTTCTACTAATTTCAACATGGACCATCAAATAAACTAAGAACAACTTGTTCCCTCAAAGCTTCATGGGTTCCAAAAAACCATATAACACATTCCTATTCTTCAAGATAATCCACAACATATAACATACATTTATTTATATACAAAAATACAAAGACATGACATGAAATCAATTCTACCACCCCACATGGAGGCTGGATGAGGACAAAATATAGAAGAGACTTGTGAGAAACCATTTGGATTTTTCTGGGTGGGAAAATCTTATAACACAATTAATGCCAAACAAAATAAGAATTTTCTAAGAAATTCAAATATATAAGGGACATTACAAACCAAAACATGAAGAAAAAAATCAAATCATCAAAATATAAAATCAATATCTTATTTAAAAATAACTGTTTCCAAGCCTAATTCAAACCTATTTTACTCAAAGTTTACTTTTTTAATACTAAACCCATTTTTCAATCAAATCCATGTCCCAAAATAATAATTCAATTGGTTCCATTAAAAAAGATTTCTTTACTAGAGATCAACTCACACTTCCCAAAATAAATATATCACATTACTTATATATACACTCTTCAAATATGGTATTAGCAACCATGCATAACCCAACCACATGGTTTAGAGAAGCATGTCCAAATCAATCTCTTACCAATGGATGTAACATGAACTCTAAACGTAGGATCCACATGGTTTGATGCTCTATAAAAAATCCCTATGTATCACCAGTAATCATTAAGTTTCATTACCTAAACTAAAGAAACACAAAAGGACAAGAAGACCCTAACAACATATAACCAAAAAGAAGTCCAAGACTCATGTCACAGACTTCCCCTTGAATGTTGTGGATTAGAACAAGTAAGTGTCTATGAAACAATTCTCGTACAAACCTCCCGAGTCACAATAGTATTAAAATATATCCTACTAGAACCCAAAAATATAATTGGTTCCTATAATACATTGTTTTCACTAACAAACATAGATCAAACCCAAACCAGTCAGCCAAACTAGCCAATGAAAAGGCCCATGTTCCCATAACGATCCTCCCTATGTAGTAAATAGTGTCAGGAATAAAAAATAATACAAATGGGAAGAATTTTTTCCATAATGAACATATATAAAAGATTAAATAGAAAGTATTCATCACATAATGATAATCCATAAAATATTGATCAAGATAAATACATAAAAACATTCAAATACAAGAATAGTGGAACAAAACAAAAAAATAAATGAAACTAAAAATATATATCAGACAAGATCACATTGATAACTATTGGTCATCGCCATACAATAGACTATTACACTCCCCTGGAATACCATAAAAAATTTAAACCATTAAATCTGATTAATTATACCCACACATAGTGGAACTTATATTTTTTAAGGGTAGAAAATCTCTGTAGGTATGGACCACAGATTCCATACATTCCCTTTTCCAAAATAATCCATATTTTTAAGTTTGAAATACATTTTATAAAATAAGGTATTAATGTTTTAATTGAAAACCCCATAATTTTATTTCAAAATCCCAATTTTAAAAACCAACATAGTAGTGGAAACACAACCTGCATAAAGTACAAAATAACATAAAAAATCTAGTTATTCGAAACCATTATGTAGAGAAAATAAAAATAGAAAATAAAGGGACATAATAAAAGTAGAAAAAGGAAAAAATATTAAATCAAATAACCCAATTGATGAAAAATAAAGAAGGTAAAAAAAGATATGTAATCATGGGAATTTATTAAACATCCATTATATAAATACCAATATGTGCTCGGTTCAGACCTAACTATTGACATATGGTGAACCTTCATTGTTAGAAACCATCTTGGATGCTCTGAAGTAGCCCCAACAATGGGAAGTCCCACGTAAAAAATTATCTATATAGTAGGAATTAATATGTCTAATTAGTACTTGAATGGAATCATCACAAAACCCTCTATATGACTTCCAGAAATCATATGAAAATATTTACAATAAACATTAGTATTTCCCCAAATGTTTGGAATTAGACCCAACTCATGGATGTCACATTGCATTCATTTCCGAATCCCTAACACCATATTTTTTAAGTAATTCATTGTAGATGGATGACCATTGGGGTACCTATCACACGCAAAAATGATCAAAAGTTACCACATGAAAAACATGTCACATCAATTCAATTTTTTTTACAAAACATCACAAAGTACAATATTTTCATAATCATTTGGACATCCAATCCATTCATGTGAAAACAATTTTCCATTAAAACAATTTATGAAAAACCAAGGTGAAGAAATAATCCAATCAATGAAGTTTTAAAATGGTCCATAAATTAGAAAATTCAGTTGAAACCCATGTTTGAGTTAACTGGAAGCAGGAAATCAATTTAGAAGAACATTGGCGTTTTAGAACTATTTGAGGGATGGGGTGGAAGAGAGAAGGAGAAAATTAAAGAAGAGTGTTATAAAATGAGGCTACCAAAATGGAAAATTTTATAGGATACCATTTATCTGTGTCTTAATATTTATATGCAAACCCCTTGAACATATATATATTCCCACATCCACTAGATCATCTATAGAACACCATAAATAAACCCATACTCTTATTAATGTACCATAAAAAATGTTACAAACCATCAAAATGACTCCATCAATGGAATTAAACCAAAAATGGTGCCAAAACACACACACAATACTCAATTTCCCACATCACCAAACTACTAATGTGAAAAAAGGCTAAAACAAAACCCAATGTACAGAAATTCATTCTATAAGATAACTTTTAATTTTATCAAACTTTTTGTTGACAATATATAGATGCGTAACCATGAAATCCCATTGAAAATACATTTTAATAAATTTTACATCAATTAAACACTATAGAAATATTTCAAAAACATTAAAAACATTATCAAAGAATTTATATATTATTAAATTAGGCTCAAGCATCAAATAACATGTTCCAGGAAAGAAATGGATTGAAACCCCTACCTAACTGATGTATGAATGAAAAAATAGTAATGGAAGGAATAATAAGGACCACAGAGAAAAAAAACACACCCTATAATCAATGAAATCAACACATATTAGAACACCATAAAACTTGGATACATCTAAGATGTAATCCAACAATGAAATACACAATAAACAAGATAGGGAGAAGGGGATAAGAGGAAAACACCAAAAAATCCCAATAAACATGCCTCGAATCCATGAAGGAGAAACAAGGGATTACGAACATCCAAAGGAGGCGGGTTTGGGATCACCAAACATGAACAAAAATTGAATATAAGGGAGGAGTGTTGATATGGGGTTAAAAAATATGATGGGAAAAGTTTAATTTCATGTTTTCAATATACTAAGTAAGTCTCACTATATGGCCACACGACTTACCAAAATATTCACCAAATATGTTCCTCTAAAGTAAATAAGTAAATCCCATAGGGTATGTACACAATATTTTGGTAACCTTTAACCATACATTAAAATCATTTCTTTCAAAATGATAGAACTACTCACAAGATTTCTCCACAGTTTCTTCGAAACATGTTCCTGATGTGTGCCTTACCTAAAACACAACCAACATGCCACACATATACTCTTTTTGCTTTCAAATTTTGGCCCAAACTATGTGTAGACTGTAAAAGGTAAACATTTAAAGATGAAAATTAATTGAGCACACCGTCAACCTCTATTATCCACATTATTTCTTCCCAAACCGTGGACACAAACCATGCATGGGGCCAAAAAAACCAAAACACTATAACATGAAAAGTATCACCAAGGAGAAAAATCATACCTCAACCAAATAATTCTATACTATTGGACTTATTTTTTTCTTATAAAACTATGTTTGTGCAATTTATGTTATGTATGTTAAATTTAGTGTCCATTTAAAATTTAAAACTTGAATATTCTGAAATCAGAATGATTTATAATGGTAATATTTGTAACATATTATTACCAATTAGGTAATATATTTCATATATATCAATATTTGTATCACTGACTACATTTCAATAAAAATATATAATAACTATAATAGTGTATTTATGAAATCTCTATAATTGATATTTTATGAAATCCATGTAATATATTAATTATGTATCATTTATTACAATTAAATTTATATTCATTCATAATTGGCTATTGATTAGTGGGAATCAAGAGTCACCATATCTATTTTAGAGATGTTTTCTACAAGTTTTTGTGTGATGTATCACTCATTGTCTTAAATTATATAAATATTTAAATATTATATCTCTTTTAAGTAGCATGTGTGGGAATAATATGGAAATTTGAGGTTCTATTATCCATTTACTTTTCCCATAAACATTATAAGGACATGGACTGTGTTTCATAATCCCAAAGTCACACTACTTTTTGGATGGGATTCTATATAAAATAAATTTTATGGTGCTTGGATTTGACCATGGGCTGGCTTAGATTGAATGGTTTTTATGCCATACCTTCATTAAATTTTAAAATTAAATTATATTTTAATATATATATATATTAATATTTTTTATTATATATATATATATAACTTCTGATAATTATTGAATAAAATAAAAATGAAATTTTCTAATACGATTGTGAAATTTTTATTTGAAAATATGATGGAATAATGTTCATGTAATCATGAAAAATACAATTTTAATGAATTTTTAGATTGGATGGAAAAAGACATAATTGATTTAGTTAACTATAATAATTCCTTGAAAAGTTTCCTTTAGGATTTATTTTGAAACATGTTCTTTGTTGGAATCAAAAAACGTTTGTTCTCAATTTTCATTTAATTCTAAAATAATAACACAATGAAAAAACATCATCATAGAGGAATATTAAAATATACATTTATTTATGGAAAATGAAATGAAATGAATGAGGCATAATATAATATTCATAAATATTATTAACATTTATAAATAAAAATAAGAAATGAATGTCTTTTATGTCTGTAATGAATCATTCTAAAAATGATATTACTTTTAATAAAATATGATTACGTTCCATCATGTTATACATCAATAGATTCTCATTGGTTTTCTGGAATTTCCAAAAATTTATAAATCCTAAAATATCCTTCATGAAAAATAAATCCTTCACTAATAAATTATAAAAACATTTTAATCTATATCCTAAAAATTAAAAACTGGTCACCCGAATAAAAAATTGAAGATCCGTCAATCCTAAAAATCCAAAATCATAATAAACATGTATATTAAAATAATATAATTGTGATATTTTTGGTTCTTAACACAAAATATGAACATAAACCATTAATTTTATTATCACATGTGTTGTTATTATTTATTTTAATTTATTTTTTAGAATATTATAATCATTTTTAATTAAATTTTGTATTTTATTATTTTAAATTCAACTAGATTGATTAAATATTGTTTTTTATGCAATATAATGTTATTTCAAAATAGGAAAACTAAATTTTTTATTTTCAAAATTAATTCTATATTGATACATAAATTTTTAAATTGATACAATTAACACTGGGACATATAATTGTATTGATATTTTTCAAATTATTATATTTTTAATATCCCTCTATGATATTTCTTTTGTTAAATAACTAACAGTACATATTTTCATTCCAATTTTACAATATCTACCAAGAATAATTCAATACATTTTTTCAAATGTGGGTTACTTCATTTATATTATAATAATTCACTAATTTTCACTTTTTATTGTATTAATGATGACATAATAGATATTATTAGAGTTATGAATCACCATCATCAAATGAAACCATGGTTAATTTAAAAAATGGGTATTAGTATTATGCTTGGTGTGTGAACATGAATCTTCTTTTCATGTATGGATTTGGTATTAAAGTTTCATTTAATGAAAAGTAAAAAAGGAAAATTTTAGGAGTAGACGTTGTGTACATATTGTACATGCCATGCACTATGGAACCGGATCCAGGATGTGTTTGGCCATGTCACAGTCACATACACGACTGTGTGATGACATGGTAGGGATGCTTAAGGTGAGCCCGATAAAGGCCTATTCATACTATGTATCATTAGGGAACACACTATGTTATTTTATTTTTAATTGTTATATAGGACCAGGGTCGCCTATCATTTCAGAAAACATCTTCTTCTGGCTCCATGTCATCTAGGACCGACTAATGATTTCAGATTCATCATCGAGCCCTCGAACCACCATCCAGGAACTGAATCAAAATCCTTCGGTTGCATTGGAATAGCATTTGTGAGTTTTTCCTTCTTATAGATCATCTTCTATTCATTCCTCTTCATTTTTGAGATATCCATTGTTGATGGTTGTATACATTTTTGTTGATATACTAAATTCTAGGTCAGTATAGACATTGACGTACAACTATATTGATGGTACAACATCGAGGTAGGTGGTTTTTTCCTTTTCACATATTTTCATTGAATTATTTGTGAAAGAAGTTCCCAATACCCATGTTTAGGGTATTGCGTGTTGAGGGGATTTGACCCTGTAAATGACTGCCATGCATTTTTCCTTGAGTATCGGTTTTTATTTGTAAATATGGTTATTTAAATTCTTATAGATGTGTCTTACCATGTATGATATAATATTGGTCATTGGGATATAGATTTCCTATTAGGTTGGTCTATTTTCCATACCGGACACTATTGGGATGGAGTGATATTATTTGACATGCTTGTGGTATGCATTGTAGCGGTTTATCCTAGGAGTATTTGTGATTTAAATTGGATGATAAATATAGTTTGTGCATGATTTGATCACACAGGGATGTGGAAACCTGTTTTACTGAGACCATAGGGGGAATTGATGTTGAGGGCTTCCCCAAATTATCTATTTTATTTTTCCTACTATGTTACCATAGGGGTGATTGTCATTGAGTTCCCCCTTAGGGTGTCTATAGTTATCATTACGATACTAAAATGGGAATTAATATTGCATGCTTCCTCAAGGATTTTGTAGTTTGTCATTAAAATACTATAGTGGGAATTGATGGTCAGTGCTTCCTCCGAGAGTCTTTGGTTGCATGAGACCAAAGGAGTTTAACTATGTGAGCTTACCCAGAGGGTCGTTATATCTTATTTGTATAAGTTTTACCAAAGGGGTAAGGGTGTGGTAAAATTCCCAGAGGGTTTGTGCTGAATGTTTAGATGAATAAGAGAGATTTGGCCATGTGGAATTTCCCATATAGTTTCTATTTATTCATTGAAATAATAATTGATAATTTAAAAGAGTGTAGTTGAAACTTTATGACTATTTACTTTTGAGTACATCCTTGTTTATTGCATCATTTTTCATATTTTCATGTTATATATAAATTCAATGACAGTTAGGCATAGATATTTGGTTGGTTTCCTACTGGGATTCATTTCACACCATGTTTGGGTCATGATTTTGGGCCCAAATAGAATATATTGTTGTAAGTATAGATCTGGTAAAGCGTCCTTATACTTCAGGTATTTGACTGTTGTGGAGATGGGGAGCCTGGGACAAAGATGAGGCTTACGATGCTATTAGAGTTTACTTGTTTTCTTTGTACTTCAGTTTAGTACTATATTCCAGCATTGTGAGTTGTTTGGATGCTCTCCTAGATACTTGTGACATGCATCATTATTTACATATATTTACTATAGTTGTTTATTAATTTTCAGTTTTCTGTTGTTTACTTATTGTATGGAATTACTGTTTCGCCTAATGTTATATGTTTTTTTACACTGTGTTTACTCTTCCAATAAGGGAATAATTTCCCTACACTTAGATGCAAAGCCCTCTCTACTATTCGGTAGCCCTGGGCATTTTGGGAAATGTTCTTGATGCCATGTTACCAACCAGGTACAAGTCACCTTTGGGCGGTAGTCGAAACCGAGACGTTACAAAATGGTATCAAAGGAATTCTTTTCTTTTTTGACTTATTATTTAAAGCCTATAGGCAGGGATAAAAATAAATAGTTAGTTGGCAATAAGTTGTGCCTAGGAGTATCCTACTCGTGTACAGGGAAAAGCCAATATGCCTCGAATATTCCAATTTTTTTTGTTTTTCAATTATTACAGTTGATTTCATTTCACCATTGGCGGATTCACATATTTTATACTATTATCATTATTGTTATTGAGGTTTTATTTCTATTGCAACCTAATGAGATGAGGGTATTCAATCCCATGAATTATATAATAACTTTCTAGAGATCACATGACATGCATTCTTGTCCTGCCATTTAGGGTTCATTATTGACTCCATATTTTTGTGATAGATGTTTTGATCGATATGCATGCAGTTGTGATAGATTCCTTGATAGAATACATGCTATTCGAACAATTATTTCGAATTGTGTGAGGATTCATTTGAATGAGTGCCAAATTTTTTTCCACAAGGTGTTATGGGCCCTCATGGATTAGAATTTGGTGGATCATGTGTTTTCATACACTATTATACTGTTTATGTGACATAAATATTATGACATTATTTGAATTGCGGGGAGTACGACCCCCCATAGATCAGAATATGGAAATTTAATGTTCATTTTAGTGTATTTATGGGCTCCCGAAGTACTTTCTGAGTCTTACTGCATAAGATAAAATAGAATTCATGGTGTGTATTGATAAATACATACCATGTATACTTTTATTCTCAAGGGAATGAATTTTCATAAGAACACTCCGTGTACTGTATGTAAACGCCATGTAGTCTGAAACCATGTGAATGGAGGTGTGGGTAGAGACACAGTGCTGTGAAATGTTTGGTGAGAGACACCAGGTACTTGGAGTACATTCCATGTTATAAGAGTGATGTATCTAGTCATGAGACTAATGACATGGGTGGATTAAATTAAAGTTGTACACATTGTGTTCTATTAATACACTTCGTGTAGAGGTGATAGTGTTACCAACCATGTGAATAACAAAACATATGGTTATGACATATGGGATACACGTTGTGTCCTAGGTGAACACGTCGTGTGGAGTCAACCAGGATGGAACCATGTGTTTAGCCGTGTGGGGGAACTCAGGTAGGGGGAAGAGGATTCAAGTACATTCCATGTCTCAAAGAGAACACTTTGTGAGTATGGCGTGTTATATGACCAATGATCGCAGATGGGCATGCCCTATGTGGATTCTTAAGGGAACACGTCATGTAGTGGTCATACACACCATGTATCAATGTTTTAAAAAACCTAAAGCCTTTATTTCTCCTGTTCATTTCTTGCACTTCTATGTTTCAATACTTGCTAATCTAGATCTATGGTGTGCAATTGACCTTGTAGTGTAATGCTAGCAAGACTTCATCCGGTTTTATGCAAGATATAGGGAAGTGATAAAACGCTGAACATGGAAGATCTGAGACTACCAACAGATCCTCCCATCATGCTTGTCAGGGCACTAGCTGTTATTCCAGGTATGGATGCCGATGCAATGTTCTGAGATGGAACAATGAGGTTTAGGCCGACCTTCCAAGGAGAGTTGCACCCTACCCTGGCTATGGCATAATTTACGTTGGGTTTTGAGTAGAAACAGCCTCCCACTTTCACAAGGGTTGGAGGTCCTCAAGCTACATAGTCATGGTTTGAAGCCATGTTGTCTATCTTCGAACAATTGGAGACACCTACAGAAAGGTGGGTGAATCTCTCTACTTACATGCTTTGGTATTCTACCAAGATATAGTGGGATGTGATATCACTGATGGGACACCATCAGTTTATGTCTTGGGATGAGTTCTAATCTACATTCTATGATTACATCTAACCAGATACTTTGAGGGATGATTGAGCCAGAGATTTCATGAGTTGGGAGCTAGATACTCTATTAGTCAGGGTGTATTCTTCTCACTTAACAGAGCTGTAGTGATTCATATCCATTCTATGGGTGATGAGTTATTCCTAGAAAATATGTTTGAGTATGGTATTAGGCATGACATATTATCCCAAGTGAAAATATTCAGTTTGACAATCATAACATCTATTGTCATATAGGCATAGATCACAAAGTGCAACATGAGGGATTCTAGAGCTATGGACTAGGAGGTTCAATATCCAGAGTTGTTGCTTCTCCGAATGATTGTAGGAAGTAGCGTAATGAGTATACATGTGGATATCTGAGTAGACAGGACACACCTTCAGGTATGCAGGTTATATTTTACACATGTGGGAATGGTGGGCATTCGAGGCCACAATGCCCGAGAGACCCAGTTGAGTGCCAATATTTTGGAAAGATGGGTCATATTCTGCATTTCTATTAGATTTTCTCACCAGTAGCTAGTGATAGAGGATCCTATTTGACTCTTCATTCAGGAGTAAGACCACCAGTTTCTCATTAGGCTCGGAACTGGCATTCGTCCAGCCGTTCTGGCCGAGGTTGAGGTTGTGGCCATGGTATCCAGTCGCTAGGATTTTAGTGAAAATATGGTGGATCAGCTAAGGGTGGTCAGGTAGGGATGCATGGCTTCATTAAAGGTCCGACATTTGTAGTGGATCAGAAACAGTTGGAGAATGTTCTTAGACCCGATACAGTTAGAGGTACGATTCTAGTTGACTCAGTTACAGCTTCTGCACTTTTCAATACAGGGGCTTCCCATAGTTTCATATTAGCTGCTATTGTGGAGATCCTCAAGCTCTGTATCTTTACGTATGTCAATATCTTGATATTGGACACTCTTTTATGGATTATAAAGACTACTGTGTGTTAGGGAATGGATTACTCTCTTGAGGTTGGTGGGTGTCACTTCTTATTGGACCATTATTTCTTAGAGATGATAGGCTATGATTTCATTCTTGAAAAATACTGGTTGGTTCCCTAGTAAGCTAATATCAATTCGTATCACCATAGGGTGGGGTTTACATCAACAGAGTGTAGTTTATTTCTAAACAAGGAAGAATGGTATGTCCATACGAGTAGAGCAGCAACCAAGCATCACAGGTTAGGAGGCGTTAAATCACAGATTTGTAGTCTCTATCTAGATTATCTGGTGAATTCATAGATGGACATTACTCCATTATTATATTTTTTAGAGATCTATTTTTAATGTACATTTTAGGTTAATATTTTGAGATAGAGGTATATTTCATCATTGCATTTGTGGTAGGAGTGGCACCGATGTCTATTCCTCATTATAGGGTGGCTACACCAGAGTTACAGAAGTTCAAGAAGAAGTTAGAGCAATTACATTCAGACGGTTTCATCCACCCCAGTACTTCTCTGTGGGGTTCGAATGTCCTTTTTGTGAAGAATGTGGACATCACCCTCAATCTTTTTGTGGATTATTAGAAGTTTAACCAATTGATGGCCAAGAACCGATATACCTTGTTGAGGATTGATGACCTATTTGATCTACTTTTTGGATCCTATGTGTTCTCGAAAATTGACATGTGATCTGGTTATAATCAGTTGGGAATACGACCATATGATATACTTCTTATACCCATTCCCAACAGTTATGGTCTATATGAGTATGTGGTTATTTCGTTTTCTCCCACGAACATGCCTATAGTTTTTATGGAATAGATGAACCGAGGGTTCAGTCTATACTTGTATTCTTTTATGGGAGTTTTTGTGGATGACATATTCGTGTACTCTAGAACTCAAAAAGATCATGATACCCATCTTTAGATCATTTTTAGTACACTAAGAGAGAATAAGTTATATGCTATTCTCTCAAAATGCCACATTTGGATAAACCAAAATCACTTCATGGGTCATGTTATCTCAGAGACAGGAGTATCAGTAGACCTAGAGAACATGAGAGCAGTAGTTTCCTAGGATATTCCGAAGAATTTAATTGAGTTATGATGTTTTCTAGGGCTGTATAGTTAATAAAGACAATATATACATGAATTTTCATCCTTATAAGCACCACTGGCGGGTTGTACTAAGAAGGGTGTGAATTACCAATGGATATATTCCTATGATTTATCCATTCATGAGTTGAAAGGATGGTTGACTTCAACACTAATACAAGTTTTTCTTGAGCCAGGAAAGAGCTATACATTATACTATGATGCATTAGTTATCGGGCTGGGATCAGTGCTTATGTAGGGGGGAGGAGTTTTTGCATATGGGTCTCGGCAGTTGAGGCCATAAGAGAGGAATTACACGACCCATGATCTTTAGTTGGCTTCAATTGTTCATTCATTATGCTATTAGAGACATTATCTTTTGGGATATAATTTTGTGGTCTTAACTAACCAAAAAAGGCTCAAGTATAACTTCACTCAGCACTATTTGATTTTTATAGAGTGAAGGTGGGTTGAATACCTTTAGTAAATTGATTTTGAGCTTTCCTACACGTATGGTAAATGAAACTCAGTGGTTGATGCATTGAGAAAGAGGAATCAGAGACATGCAGTTCAGGAGGCCAATAGTGAGTGACAACTTATGTATCTATTCTTTTGGATGCATTTGGTGGTGTACAATAGACAGGGGAAGATGTTTCTTTCTTCAATAGCTGTTACCTCTACTCTACTTGATCGAGGGTGAATGAGGCAGCTATCAAATTCTGAAGGCCTTGTCCTTCGGCATAGTGTGTCTGGAGAGGACCCTATTACAAGATAGACTATAATAGAGGAAGATTTCATTCACTTACGTGGACACATATGGGTGTCAGTAGACGTACGTGAGAATATGATGCAGGATTTTCATTACCCAGTTAGGGAAGTTCATCCTAGTGTTACCTAGATGTACCACGATCTAAACCATCAATATTGGTGGCCATGAATAAAGGGAGGTTTTTTTGGATTGGTGATGAGGTGTTCCACCTATTAGTAGGTGAAGGGGAAGCAACATAAACCACCATGGATTTTTCATAAGTAACCCATTCTAGAGTAGATGTGGAATGACGATATGATGGATGCCGTGGCAGGTTTTCATAGGTCACCTCGTGGGAATGACAAAATTTGGGTTCTCATTGACAGGCCCACAAAGGCATCACACTTGTTACCGATCAATGAGACCTTCAATGCTGATGATATGGGAAGGTTGTACATCCGGGATATAATATGTTTACATTAGGGTTAAAAACTATAAGGTTTTAGATAAGGATTCTTGTTTTTCTTCTTAGGTATGGTTGGGACTATAGAGGGATTTGAGTACATAGTTACATCTGAGTACAATTTACAATCCCCAGATAGATGGCCGGTCTGAGTGCATGATTCTGGTGCATAAGGACATGCTTCAAGAATGCATCCTAGATTTTTAGGGTCCTGGGAGACTCACATACCTTTGGGGGTGTCTTCATACAATAATAGATTTTAGGGAACCATTCAGTTGGAACCTTATGAGGATTAGTGTGATATTCCATGTTGATCACCCCTCTGTTGGCTGGAAGTTGGGGAGGTAGCTACGTTGGTACATCGTCTGGCCTAGGAGACCACAAAGTAGGTGGAGTTGATTCAGAAGAGGATGGATACAACACCGTCATGGGAGAAGTCTTATGCTGAATGACGGCGATGACATTTTGTGTTTGAGTTTGGAGATCAGGTTTTCCTACATGTCACACCTTGGTTGGGACATAAGAGGATTTGGAGACATGGAAAGTTTTCCTAGATATATGTTGGGCCTTTTGAGGTTTTGGAGAGATTCAGGATGGTTTCCTCTCAGCTGTAGTTACCTTAGAGGTATCGGGAAATTAACGACGTCTTCCACATTTCCTAGCTACAGAGCTACTTCCATGACCCATATCATGTTTTCCAACCCAAGGAGGTTGAGTTTGTAATGGATGCATCATTCAAAGATCATCCAATACTGATTTTTAATCTATGTGAAAAGGTTCGTAGTATATGGTTTGTTCCTCTGGTATGAGTGCTATGGCCGCACAGACATGTACATGATGAAAATTGGGAGAGGGTTGATGATATACGATCAATGTGGCTAGAGCTGTTCGAGGATTCTTCTTCACCGCCACCTTGCTGGAGAAATTCAGGGATTAATTTATTTATGGGATAAGTTTCTATGTACCAGATCTTCTTTTTAGGTATTAATCTCGTCTTCTTGTTTCTTTTATGGAAAAATGGAAGAAGGAAAATTTTAGGAGTATATGGCATGTACTTCCTTGTATATGATGTGTACTCTGGCACCATGTCTATACCGTGTTTGGCTATGTCACTACCGCATACACGACCATGTGATGATGTGGAAGGGACACTTAAGGCTGGCTTGTTAAAGGCCGATACACACAGTGTATCCTTAGGAAACATAGAATGTATTTTTTTAATTTTTATATCAGATCGAGGTCTTGTATTTTTTTACAGAAACATCATCCTTTTTATTAGTCTCGTCTAGAAGCGACTGATTATCACTGAATCTTCTTTGAGCCCTCAAACTACCATCTGTTATCCAAATCAAACTCTATTGGTTGCATTGGAATCACATCAGTGATTTCATCCTTTTTATAGATATCTATATCTTAATTCCTCATCTTTCGTGAGATATCCATGGTTGAACGTTTTATATGTTTTTGTAGATCTACAACATTCTAGGTTGATCTAGAGGATGAGGTTCAACTATATTGACCGTAAAACATCGAGGTAGGTGTTTTGTGTCTTTAAATTGATTGTATTTGAATTATATGTGAAAAATGTTCCTAATACAATGGTTTAAGTTATTGTGTGTTGAGGGAATTTAACCATGTTAATGCCTTCCGGGACATGTTTCCATCAGTATGGATTTTTTATTGTAAATTTGATTATTTACCTTGATATGGATGTATTTTCCTATGTTTTCTCTAATATTGGCCATTGGTTCTAGGATTTCATGTTAGGATGCTCTATTTATCATGCCTAGTGCTGTTAGGATTGAGTAATATTATCTAACAAGATTGTGTTATGCTTTTTATACATTTAGCCAATTAGTATTTGTTATCTAATTTGGCTGTTGAATATCATTTGTGCACAATTTCTTTACAAAGGGCTGTGGGAACCTAGTGCAGCTAGACCATATGGGGAATTGATGTTGAGGGCTTCCCTAGATTTTCTGTAGTAATTTTCACAGTATGAGACAATAGGGGGGGGTTGATGTTTAGTGCTCCCTCAGAGTGTCTATAGTTATCATTATGAGACCCCAAAGGTAATTTACATTGAGTGAATCCTGAAAGATTCTATTTTTTATCATTAAAATAAAATATGGATAATTGACGGTTAGTGATTCTTCAGAATGTTTTGGTTTTCACAAGACCAAAGGGGTGACACTTTGTGAGCTTACCCAGTGGTTCTTTATATCTTATTTGTATAAGTTGAACATGATGTGTTACATTTTGTGAACTTTTCCGAAGGGTCTCATATAAATTTTTAGTTTAACCAGAGGGGTTAGGCTATGTGGACATTTCTATATGGTATCTTGTTTTTGTTTGGATAAATAATTGATAATGTAAATGAGTGTTGTTGAAACTTTAAGACTGTATATTTTTGAATACATCCTTGTTTATTACATCATTTTTCATATTTCCCTATTATATATATATATATATACTCACTGATAGTTTGGAATAGATCATTGGGTGGTTTCCTAATAAAGTTTTTCTAACACCCTATTTGGGTCATGCTTTTGGGCCTAAAAAGATTATATTGTTGAATTAATAGATTAGGGAAAACACCCTTCTACATATGGTACTTGACTGATGTGGATCTGGGGAGCATAGAAACCTGATGAGGATTATGATTCAATTAGAATTTACTTAGATTCATTCTAGTCCGGTTTAGTACTATATTCTAGCATTGTGACTTATTTGGTTTCTTTCCTAGATACCTATGACACTTATCATTATTTACAAATATATACTGCAATTGTTTATTTACTTTCATTCTTCAGATGATTACTTATTGAATGGCATTACTATTTCAGCTACTATTATATGTTTATTTCTACCATGTTTACTCTTCCATTGAGGGAATAGTTTCCCCACTACCACACCCAAGACCCTCCCTGCAAGTCAGAAGCCTGTCGCATTCAGGGTAATGCTCTTAAGGCCGTGTGACCAACCGTGTATGGGGAACCTTTTTGTAGTACACAAAACCGGGACGTTACACTGTGTAATGAAAGGTACAATAAATAGTAATTCATACTATTTTTCGTGTAAATTAAAATAATTACTTACTAATTAGTTTACCAAATATATTTTAAATATGATTTACCATTATATGTACATTTTGGGATGTGTTTGGTTAAAAATATACAACTCATCTGAGAGGGGAATCAAATTCAATTATCATCACTCTAGTTATAAAACCATGTTTTTTATTGTTTAGTCTCATTTTAATCTAAATGTGAAATTGTAAATGTCTATTCATTCAATGTATTCCGGATTAAATAAAGTCATGAAATATAGTTTATCAACCCAAAAACCAACACGACCATCACAATATTATTGTTATCCTTGGAGATTTAATGGATTGTTCAGGTGGGAATTTATGAGATTGTATAACTGTAAAAATTATAATACAATATTTAAAAAATTTATATTACATTCAATACATTCTTATATTTAATGAGTAATTTTAATTCATTATATTTAGTATTAATTATATTCTTTAAATTTACTCTTGAGTAATGAAATTCATGAAACTATGGTGCTCATGACTAGACCCTGGATGCCGCTAGTAATATCACTTGAATCTTTTTCACTTTAATAAAATGTTTATACTGTAATTTTATATACTTTTCTAAAGGTATCAATTCATAAAAAAATTATTAAATAATGTTATGTTGCTGATATTTCTATCCCATAATAGCTATTTATATATATGGTTTATTATAAAAAAGGGAAATGTATGTTCATTCAATGTACTCTTGAGGAATGAAATTCTATAAAAATTTCCACTCAAGCACATCCCATGCATGCCTCTTGAAATATGGATTGCATTAATTAAGAATTAATGAAATGTTCGTGTGCAAATTTTAGAGATATTTTTATTCTACACAAAATTATTTAAAATATTTAATGTTAATGATTTTTAATTTTCATAAAATTGGTATATATTTTTTAGAACTACAATATCACTTATTAATATTTAATTTTTATAATTTTTTTGAATGATGTGTTGTTAAAATGATGATAGTTGTGATGTTCAAGGAATTGAAGTGGTCTTATATTTTTTTTCTTTCATTCATGTGTATGTAATGGTCCTGTTGGGATTACAATGTTTTTATAGAGATTGGATCTTATAATTTTTTTCATATTATATTGAAATATATATTTTATTCTTGTAAATTAAGGTTCTTATAGGCAATTAATGGACTTTTTATGTATTCACATTCTAAATAAGTGTATGTGCTGACATGAGAATAACCATATATTGAGTTCTGGATGTGTTTAGAGTTTTACGCTTTGATAATTTTTTTCATAAACTGTTAGGGTTTTTATTTGATTTTTTATATTTTCTTGTTTACTGATATACATTTTTCACTCATAGATTTTGTTTCTCATTTTGTGAAGAAATTTTGGGAAACCACACATATTACTTATGCTTATTTATTTTAATTTTTTATATATTATTTTTCTTATTGATCGTAATGAGGTTATTTTAGAAATATATTACTGGAATATTAATTTAATTATTATTAAAATGTAATACTAATGACACTTATTTTTCAGAAATTCGTTCCAAAACTTATTTGGAACAAATATTATGGATTAATTTTGAATCAATTAATTTATTGATAAGGTATTATGATAATAAAAACACATGGATGATGAATTTTCATATTCTTATAAAATTTATTAAATGGAATTTATATTTATAATATAATTGATCTTATAAATGTTTTCACCTCATAGATGATTGAAATTTTACAGTGATATTGTAATGTCCCAGTTCTGTAAGCCACCAAGAGGAACCCTGTACCCGGCTGGTCACATGGCCTCAAGTGAATTTACCCACACGCCATAGGCTACCGACTAGCATCGAGGGCTTGGGTGTGATAGTGGGGAAACTATTCCCTCATTGGCAGAGTACATAATGAAAGTAACAACAGACAATAGCAGAAGCAGAAAATATCTAATAATAGTAAACAATGGATGACTAGAATAATAAGAAACTGGAGCACAAAAACACACACAAAGATATATATATAAATCTATGAATGATACATATGTCTAGGAAAGAATCCAAAAAAGTCACAATGCATGAAATAGAAATATTGATAAACCCTTGTACAAAAGAAAAAGATAAACAGATCCCCAGCATTGCAAGCCTAAGATTGGTCCATTGTTGTCCTACTCTATAGTAAGTCAAGAACCTGAAGTATAATGGTGCTTAACCTCATCTATACGTGTGGAAATATAATATGTTTGGGCCCAAAATCATTCCAAAAATAGGGTGTGAGTCTAAATCCTAGTAGGCAACCACCCGAAGACCTCTTCCTAATAGTCAGTGAATATATGTTAGGTGAAACCACAAAAAACTATAAACAAAAAAGTACTCAGTAGTAAATAATCTACAGTTTCAATATCAATCAATAAACAAAAGAAATTGGTAAACACAAATAGGTAACCCTCTGGGAAGTACTCACATACATCACCTATGGTCCTACCTAAGAAGTACAAGCAACCGTCTGGGCAGTGCACTCAACCAAACCCCTCCGGTTCAGTCAGAAGAATTCATAAGGACTCTATGAGGAAACATCTATAGTCAATTCACCTTATAGTCTATGGTATTTAGGGAATCTCTGAGGAAGCTCACATAGTCAATTCCCCATTTATCCCCAAGGTCAAGGACTCTCTGAGAAAGCTCACTCTGTCAATTCCCCAAATATCCCATGTCGTTCAAAGACTCTCTGAGGAAGCTCACTTGGTCAATTACTCTTATAGTCTAGAGTAATCAAGGTAATTCAATGTAAAACAATGACTCTCTGAGAATGCTCGCATGATCATTTCCTCTTATAGTCTAAAGTTATAAAAGACTCTCTTGGGAAGCTTACTCGGTCAATTCCCCCTCTAGTCGACTACACAAGGTTCTCATGGACATGTGTAGGTTAACGAGCATAGTAATGCAGTATTGACAAAGTAAACCTACAAAAATACTTGTCTGATTAGTCTACATCAAATCAAGCATGTCATAATACAAAATCTTTATCCTACAGCAATAGGCATGGAAAATAGGAATGGCATCCAAATAGGCTAAATAGGACCAAATGGTCGTAAAGAGAACATGCATGGGAAAAAAATCCAAATCATATCAATCATACCTATTCATATCCAAATAACCTCAAAACAAACATGAAAGGATGGAAATAAATCAATAGGGGTAAAACGGTAAACATGCAATACCCCGTTCTAGCGTATTGGTGGAATTTGCACATAATACTCAAATAATTTGAACAAAAAGGCACAAACCACCTACCTTGGCATTGCAGGAATGATATACGTGAACCTCGAAGATTGAATCTCCTCAGAACGTTGAAGATCTAAAAAAACTTCTAAAACATTAAACCCACAAAATCTCACGGACGAAGAGAAATGAAAATATGGTGCTCTAGGAGAAGAGAGAACTCACCGAGGTGATTACAACACATCCGACAGTGTTCAATTCGGAGGATAGATGCACGCTCGGGGGGTTCGTCAAAGATCCATGTAACACCCCGCGATTTTATGAGATTTATTCTTTTTAATTTCATTCATATCTTCTGTTGTACGCTACACCAAGATTATCTTGCACTATATGCAAGACCGTATTAGCTTGCAGTATACACAACACTATTCTTGGATCGTGTTACACACAATTTCAAGTTCGTTTGATAGTAGTTATTCTACGTAACATTGAGTGTATATATATATATATATTCAATGTATAAATGAAATATGGTTGGATTATGTTATACACAACAACAAAGGATTCTTTCACTACACACAACCCTGAATTGGATTACGTTACATGCAATAGTGACCTTCCACGATAGTGTGTGTGGTACACAATACCGAGTTTCACTAAACAACGATATGTTATTAAAATATTATATAAACTAGCCGTTATGAATAGTAATACCCACTTTTTGATATTCTATAAATTATATATTTCAAAATGGAGTTCATTTTTAGATTCGGAATATCGAAATTAGCATATGGTGAATTTTTTGTATTTTTCTAAAAACATTCACTTTTTGATGAATAGTGAAAACACTTGGTTAGTATTTAAAAACCGACTTTTTATTTAAATTTATTTTATATAAAAATTGATACATAATACTTATATAAGTTCAATGTAATTAATTGGAGTCATTTTATAATAATTTTAGATATATAAAAATTTTATTCATCCTTTCACGGTCTTTTACCCACCTCCTAGGAGAATTTGATAATTTACATAAAACATAATTTTACCGCATCTGTGAGTGGAATTTCAGAAATCTGAGAGACACAGTTAAAATCAAGGAGTAAAATGTGGTTTAATAAGATAAAAATAATTTTTGGTGAATAGTTAATTTTTAATTTTATTTACCATGGTTAAAAGTAAATAAGGTAATTAAGGGTAAAAATGATAATATTATTACCCTAACACATGTTCTAATTCTATTGGATAAGTATAATTCGATAAAAAACAACCTTAGTAATATAATATTATCATTTAGGTCCACTTGGATTAGATTAGGACATTTATTATTATTTTATTTAAAAAAAGAGTTAAAATAGTTAAAATAAATGTTTAGTAACGAAAACATTTTTAATATAGGGTTATACATAAGATAAATTAGACTATAAATATTCATTATAAATATAAAAATATTTCATACCTAATTTTATTTTATTTATAATTTTTAGACACAAAATAATTTAATTTATTTATGACACAATGGTGATGCAGTAATTACCTAAATAATGAAATATTAAAATAATTGATATTATAAATACCCAAATAAATGTAATATGAAACTTTTTATGAATTAAACTAATTTATTTGGTTAATATTACATGTTATTATTTATTTAATTAATTATGTTTGAACTAAAAATGCGGTTATAATTTTCACAAAAATCAATTACCAAATAGTGTAAAAATTGACATAAAATAGTTTTTAAAAAAAATATAATATTATTAATTGTTATAATATTTACAAAAATCTAAGGTTCGTACAAACTACTAAGATAAGGTTATATATATTAATAATGAACCACTTGGGGTTCTTTTTGCTTTTTATAGTGTGTTTATTAACTATATATTGTAAGAATACAAGAAGACACAATAAAAGTTAAATTATTTAACTTAGAGTTAAATCTAAAAGATAAGGTTAAAATAGAAAGATAATCTTGTATAAAACCTATTTATTGAGAGGATTGTGACCAATACCTAATTTAGCTTCGAAATAAATCAATTTGGAGCTATTATAAACCGAATATCACTTTATTATAAAATCATATTTTATGATTTCTCAAAGGTGCCCCTCTCCTCCCTTATAAAAAGGGCACCACTTGCCTATTCTCTTCACACCCTTTTGAGCCTTAAATCTCGGCCAAACCATGCCCATTTCTCTTCTCCACTTCCCTAGAAACATTATGGAGGTTCTGGTCTTCTCAAAAGACCAACTCTACTTCCTTAAGATGAAGCTTAAAGGAGGTGCATCGAAGAAGAGGTAGTCTTTTTTTCCGATTCTCTCAAGTTTCTTTCTTCTTCTACTTCTTCTTCATTAGTTGTTTCACTATAAATTAAGAACATCAGTATCACTAATATACTGACATATTTTTATAAATATGAAACAACCGTATTTCATCTTTTATCCATCCTACGGAAAACAAAATCATCACCCATGCGTACGTAAGGAATACCATCTCCACGCTGTGGTGTAGTCTGTTTTCGACCACCGCCTTACTTGGATGGGTATAATGGTGTAAATAAATAACTATATATGATTATTGTAAATTTATATTTATTTTGAAATATTATACATACACTTTAATACAATTCCATGATCATGGAAATGATATCATCGTTCGTGCGTACGTACGGACTACCGTCTCCACGACGCGATGAGATTTATTCTCCATGTTAACTAGTCATGAATGATTATAAAGTATATATAATGAATAATAATGAAATATATGACATAATAATGATACTGGATTTATATATATATATATATATATATGTATTTCATCTACTTAATTCCATTTAATTCTATAAGGAAACGAAAACAACGTTTATGCATACGTACGACCTACCATCTCCTTGAACGGTGTATTTAATTTCATTTATATATATTATATATATATATTTATATATAATGAATATATATATGATATATAAATCATGATTTAAATTCTGGAAGTAAATCAAGATATAATTAATAAAAATATCAAGAACAACAAGTCCAAACACGTACGATAAATAAAATGATTTTACCCAAAACACTGCTTTAACATGGAAATTACAAAAGAACGAGTAATATAAAGTCCTAAGTGAACCATATATGATATAATAACAAAGAATATGATTCATTAATAAGTCAATGACATTATTTAAATCATTATACAGGAGTTTTGGATACGTACGAAGCATATCAGACATAAGGTAAGGGATAACTTTTCCAAACTCGTTTTTATCTGAGATTGTTTATTTGTAGGTATTTACTGGTGTTATATTTATTATCCATGTACCTATTTTCTAAAAATGGTTTCATGTATGTTTAATTTCTTTTTTACATATTTTAGACTTTTACTACATGGTATGTACGGAATCTTTCTTTTGATTACCATACAAGGTACTTTTTGAATTTTCCGACAAAAGTATGAGAAGAATGTTATTTTTAACTTATATGGTGTGAATGGATTTTTACGGATTAATAACGATGTATTTCAATGAAGTTTCCTCTACAAAATGTGATGACTATTTTCAAAAAAATAATTTTCTTTTAAAATTTCATGTCATTTTCTGAAAAGAAAATTATTTTGAAGAAGAAATGATATTTTCCTAAAGAATTCATTTAAAATGTTTTATCAAAAATCTTTTCCATCTAAAATGAAATTATTTAATATGTTTATATTTCAATTATAATGACTCCATTATTTACATTGTTTATTTTTTTTATGATGAAATTATATCCATTTTTTATATGGATTATGTTATGATGGCATGATGTTTAAGAATCCCATTCTATTACATGGGTTATGCTATGATGTATGATTTATGATTTGGTGGCACATGAAAGAATGGTTTAATTATGAGATGGGTGGGACCTATATCTCCCTCCAATGCGTTGGGTAAAGATTTATATCTCATAAGATATACATGGCTGGAACGGTAAGTTAATTCAGTTCAGTGTTACAGGACTGAAACGAGGAGTGAACTCGATTCTGAAAGGGACTTTGTCTACTAAGATGGTCTTGGTAGCAATGTCTTGGAAAATAAAGATATCATATCATGTGCATAATGTATTTCCACAATTACATGTTTTATTACCATGATATTTAATCATTATTGATGTTCCTTTATGATATATTCCTTATGTACTAAAAAAATTTATGTCTTTGTTCAAGATTATGATGTTTAGATTTTATGTTCAAGTTTTTTACATTCAAATGTTTATGGATTGTTTTATGTTCTCTATGATTTCCCTTACTGAGCATTTGAGCTCACACTTTTTATGTTTTATTTTCCCTAAGATATAAAGACAATTTTTAGGTAAGAAAACCAAAGGGGAAAATATTTATGGGAGATGTTGAAGAACTTTCACCATGATTAGAAGATTACGTTATGAGTTTCCAAGGACACTAAACTAATAGAGTCTTTGGGAGTCTATTTTTGTCATGTATAAAGTTTTACACAAAAGTAATGTAATTTCCATGTACGTCATGATTTGGGTCTCTACAGTTGGTATCAGAGAGAATGTTTAATTAACCTTTGGAAACTAGGATGCGAAAACTTTAGTGAAATCTCTAGATATATTTCTAAGGTTTTTCTAGGGATGTCTCTAAGGTTAAGTAAACGTATAGGTTATAGACCTAGAATTATGGTAGCGATCATATAATTAATCCTAAGATGTTAGATATTGAAGGTACTCCCCCTTTATTATGTTGTTTTCCCTAGAATGATTTTTTCCTCTCATACAATTCTTTTTGGGTTTTAGAAAATGGATGGAAACAAGAAGATTCATGATAATGGAAGATATGATGGACAAAGGAATGATATTCTTCATGAGCAACCAAATGAAACAGAATTTGGATGTCCAGACATCGTTATTATACGTAATCAGCAATCTCATAATATGATCAATAATCTCAACTTTAGTTAGTAACCCGACTCAACTAATAAGAGAAAGATGGAGTTTCATGATGATCATAGAGGAAAGAATGTTCAATTCCCCTCATGTAAATATTGTGGGAAAACGCATCAGGGAAAATATTTCAACGGAACTGGAAGATGCATTGGGTGTGGAAAAGGAGGACACAAAGCCATTAATTGCAAAGGAAAAGGTTCAGTTAACACCATGGAAAAAGATACTAGTATTTCTAAGAAATCAACAACAGTTAAATATTTTACATGTGGAATGTATGGGCATTATGAAAACCAATTCCTTAAGAGAAAGTATCATGAATAGAATCATCAAAGATGTATGGGTAGTATTTATATTGATGATGATGAAGAGACTACAAATGATATGTGAGATGAAAGAATTGATGAAGCTCAGTCAATGGTTTAAGAAGGTAGTGGAATGATTGTATTTTTATCAAGGGATATGTTGTATAGGTAATTTAATGGTACTAGGGAATAAAGAAACATCTAAATATTGTTACACTATTGTTTTTCCTAAAGTATTTGAAAGAATATTTTGAATGGTACAGGTAACCATGAAAGGTTATTCAGATATTTTTGGAAAGAAGATGATATGGGCATAATGAAGGGATAAAGAGAAAATAATATGTTTGATAGTATTAATGAGCTCATGGCTGATAAAAGGACAAAGTGATATAATGATTTGAGTATATAGATTTTTTTGGGATTTTTGTATGTGGAAAGAGTTATCTTTTGACAGAATTCATGTTTTCACTGAGTTTCTATGGTAATTTATGTTTCAAGAGAATACAGGATTAAGATATTCACATGTTTGGAATGTGATCAATAAGATATATCTTATGATATATGGGGGATAAACGATGGTATCCGCGTTCTTTTTATGTGACCTTTTCAGTAATTATTTTCTTTATACTATGAGATTGGACAAATGTATTTTGGATAAGCCTAAAGATTGTAATGGATTTTGTTAGACATCAGATAGTATTGTTTAAGGATAGAACATGTTTTTCGATATTATTTCTGGAATGTTATAATAGTATTGTTTTAGAAAAAGGACAACCCATAGGATGAGCGACAACCTGTCATGTCGGACAAGGATGTGGGAATAGAACCCAAAACTGATGTGCGACAAGCCTTTATCGCATACCACTGTCCTACAAGAAGTCCCTGGTAAGTAGAAACTATTTTTATTATATTAAAAGGTATGATATATGAAGTATAAGTCTATTTTAAGAACCATATATGATTAATCTCACTATAGATGGACTTATGTATATTTGATAACTTTTTCTAACCTTATGTTTGAGACAGATGGAATGACCTATCATTCAATCGCATGATCTGTTAACAGTTCACGGAAGACAAATTCAACTTCATTTCTTTAAGAGATGAAGTTGAAATTGTTCAAGGCACAAACAACAGTGATATTGTACAAAAATCAAGTAAGTATTTATTTTAATTTAAAAAATATTCAACATTAGGGAAATGATCTTGAAAACCAATAATGTTGTCCTAGTGCCCTCATATCTGATGAATCAAATGGTACCTTAGATCATCACAAATTTATGGTTTTGTGACTATTTTATTTATCATAGCCCTATCCTATACCACTCTCCATCAGAACATGATGGTTAGATTTCTCATCCACATCCATATTTTCACCTATGTTATCCTATGTGGAAACCCATTGATTAGTTAATTTGGGTAACTATTATGTTTCATACTTTAGTTTTTAAAGATAATTTTTGGTATTCCTTTTTATGATGTGGGTTTCTATGAAAGAAACTCTCATGTAATAAACCATTTATAACCATGATGAATATCGAGGGAAAAATTCATTTTAAGGGGGGTAGAATGTAACACCCTGAGATTATATGAGATTTATTCCTTTTAATTTCTTTCATATCTTCTGTTGTACGCTACACCAAGATTATCTTGCACTATACACAAGACCGTATTATCTTGCAGTATTCAGAACACTATTATTGGATCGTGTTACACATAATTTAAAGTTCGTTTGATAGTAGTTATTCTACGAAACATTGAGTGTATATATATATATTCAATGTATAAATGAAAAATGGTTGGATTCTGTTATACGCAAAAATAAAGGAGTCATGCACTATATGCATCCATGACTTGGCTTACATTACATGTAATTACAACCTTCCACGATAGCATGTGTCGTACGCAATACTGAGTTTCACTAAACAACGATAAGTTATTAAAATATTATATAAACTAGTCATTTTGAATAGTAATACCCACTTTTTGAAATTTTATAAATTTTATCTTTTAAAATCGACTTCATTTATAGATTTGGAATATCGAAATTAGCTTAGGGTGAATTTTTGGTATTTTTTTGAAAACTTTTAATTTTTTATAAATAGTGAAAACACTCGGTTACTATTTAAAAACCGACTTTTTATTTAAATAATTATTTTTTATGTAAATTTATTTTAGTTAAAAATTGATACATAATACCTATATAAGTTCAATGTAATTCATTGGATTCATTTTATAATAATTTTAGATATATAAAAATTTTATTGAACTTCTCACTGTCTTTTACCCACCTTCTAGGAGAATTTGAAAATTTACATAAAACTTAATTTTACCGCTTCTGTGAGTGGAATTTCGAAAATCCGGGAAACATGATTAATATCAAGGAGTAAAATGTGGTTCAATAAGATAAAAATAAATTTTGGTGATTAGTAACTTTTTACTTTTATTTACCATGGTTAAAAGTAAATAAGGTAATTAAGGGTAAAATTGATATTATTATTACCCAACACATGTTATAATTCTATTGGATAAGTAAAATTCTACCAAAAAAAACCTCAAAAATATAATATCATCATTTAGGTCCACTTTAATTTGATTAGAACATTTATTATTATTTTATTTAAAAAAAGAGTTAAAATAGTAAAAATCAAAGTTTAATAACTAAAATTTTTTTAATATAGGGTTATACATAAGAAAAATTAGACTATAAAAAATCATGAGAAAGATAATAATATTTCCTACCTAATGGTAATTTATTTATAATTTTTAGACATAAAATAATTTAATTTATTTATGAAATAATGGTGATGCAGTAATTACCTAAATAATGAAATATTAAAATAATTGATATTATAAATACCCAAATAAATGTAATTTGAGACTTTTTATGAATTCCACTAATTTTAAAGGTTGATATGACATGTTAATATTCATTTAATTAACTATGTTCAAACTAAACATGCTGTTAGGATTTTCACAAAAATCAATTACCAAATAGTGTCAAAATTGGCATAAAATAGTTTTTAAAACAAATATTATATTATTAATTGTTATAATCCTCATAAAAATCTATTTATTAGAAAAATTACTTAGATAAGGTTATATATATTTATAATGAACCACTTGGGGTTCGTTTAGCTTTTTATTTTATGTTTATTAACCATATAGTGTAAGATAACAAGAAGACAAGGTAAAAGTTAAATTATTTAACTTAGAGTTAAATCTAAAGGATATGGTTAAAATAGTAACCTAAACTTGTCTACAACCTATTGTTTGAGATTATTTTTACCCATCCCCACTTTATATTATAAATAAATTAATTTGGAGCTATTATAAACCGAATATTACTTTATTATAAAATAATATTTTATGTTTTTTCAAAGGTTCCCCTCTCCTACCTTATAAAAAGGGCACCCCTTCCCTATTCTCTTCACGCACTTTTGAGCCTTGAATCTCAGCCAAACCATTCCCATTTATGTTATACACTTCCCTAGAAACATTCTAGAGGTTCTAGTCTTCTCAAAAGACCAACTCTACTTTCCTAAGAGGAAGCTTAAAGGAGGTGCGCCGAAGAAAAGGTAATCTTTTTTTTTTCGATTCTCTCAAGTTTCTTTCTTCTTCTACTTATTCTTATTTAGTTGTTTCACTATAAATTAATAACATCAGTATCACTAATATACTGATATATTATTATAAATATGAAACAATTGTATTTCATCTTCTATCCATCCAATGGAAAATGAAATCACCGTGCGTGCGTACATATGGAATACCGTCTCCACGTCGTGGTGTAATATGTTTTCGACCACCACCTTACTTGGATGGGTATAATGGTGTAAATAAATAACTATATATGATTATTGTAAAGTGATATTGATTCTGAAATATTATACATACACCTCAATAAAATTCAACGATAATGGGAATGATATCATCGCTCGTGCGTAGGTACGGACTACCGTCTCCACGATGCGATGAGATTCATTCTCCATGTTAACCATTCATGAATGATTACAAAGTATATATAATGAATAATAATTAAATATATGACATAATAATGATATTGGATTTGTGTATATATATATATATGTATGTCATCTACTTAATTCCATTTAATTCAATAAGGAAAGGAAAACAACGTTCATGCATATGTACGACCTACCGTCTTCATGAACGATGTATTTCATTTAATTTATATATCTATTATATATATATAAATAATATATATATGATATTTAAATCATGATTTACATTCTGGAAGTAAGTAAATCAAGATATAATTAATAAAAATATCAAGAACAACAAGTCCAAACATGTATGATACATAAAATGATTTTACCCAAAACGCTTCTTTAACATTGATGTTACAAAAGTACGGGTAATATAAAGTCATAAGTGAACCATATATGATATCATAATAATGAATATCATTCTTTAATAAGTTAATGAAATTATTTAAATCATTATATAGGAGGTTCAGATACGTATGAAGCATATCAGACATAAGGTACGAGATAACTCTTCCAATCTCGTTTTTATCCGAGATTGTTTATTCGTAAGTATTTACTTGGGTTATGTTTATTACCCATGAACCTATTTTCTAAAAATGGTTTCATGTATGTTTGAATTATTTTTTACACATTTTTGAATTTTACTACATGGTATTTAAGGAATATTTCTTTTTATTACCATACGAGGTACTTTTTGACTTTTCTGACAAAAGTACAGGAAGAATGTTATTTTTAACTTATACGGTGTGAATGGATTTTTACGGTCTCATAAAGACTTATTTCAATGAAGTTTCGTGTACAAAATTTTATGACTATTTTCAAAAAAGTAATTTTCATTTAAAATTGCATGGCATTTTTTGAAAAGAAAATGATTTTGTAGAATAAATGATATTTTCCTCAAGAATTCATTTCAAGTGTTTTATCAAAACTATTTACCATCTAAAATGACATTATTTAATATGTTTATGTTGCAATTATAATGTCTCCATTATTTACATGGCTTGATTTTTCTTATGATGAAATGATATCCATTTTTTTATATGGATTATGTTATGATGTTATGATGTTTAAGAATCCCATTCTATTACATGGGTTATGCTATGATGTATGATTAATGATTTTGTGGCACAAGAATGAATGATTTCATTATGAGATGGGTGGGACCTATATCTCCCTCCAATTAATTGGGCAAAGATTTATATCTCATGAGATAGACATGTCTGGAACGGTATGTTAATCCGGTTCAGTGTTACAGGACTGGACCGAGGAGTGAACTCGATTCAGAAAGGGACTTTGTCTACTAAGATGGTCTTGGCAGCAATACATTGGCTACTAAGGCAATCATATCATGTGCTTAATGGTTTTCCACAATGACATGTTTTATTACCATGATACTTTATCATTATTGATGTTCTTTTGTGATATATTCCTTATGTACTTCTAAGATTTATGTCTTTGTTCAAGATTATGATGTTTAGATTTTATGTTCAAGTTTTTTCATTCAAATGTTTATGGATTGTTTTATGTTCTCCATGCATTCCCTTACTGAGAATTTGAGCTCACCCTTTTTATGTTTTCTTTTACCCAGGATATAAAGGAAGTTTTTAGGTAAGAAAACCAAAGGGGAAGATTTTTATGGGAGATGTTGAAGATCTTTCACCATGATTAGAATATTACGATCCGACCTTCCAAAGACACAAAACTAATATGATCTTTGGGCATCTATTTTTTCATGTTTTAAGTATTCCGTAAAAGTAATGTAATGTACATGTACATCATGATTTGGGTCTCTAAAATCCACGTCCGTACAGAGCTCTTGGTCGAACAAAACAAAAAGGAGAGAGTTCTACTGATTAGACGTGACCCCGGTGGGTTTAATGAAAAAAAAGAAAGTACACAGAGTATACTTTTGAAGTACATGACATGTACTCACCATTTTTGTAATCCTCTTTAAGAGGCATCCAAGTCACTCCCATATGGCCGTGTGTGTGGCTACTATGTGGCCAGCACACGGACTCCTACGACACGGTCGTACACGACGTGTACTTGGAAAATTTCCAGACTTTCCTCTTTTTTCTCAAAAAAGGCCAAAAAAGGAATAACATACTTGAAAGAAGATCTGGGTTCTAACAAACATCCCTCTATAATTAAACTCATCCCCAAATTTCCCTAGCTCAACATAGAATATGAAACCCTGAATAGCTCCGTCCACGAGGACCATACGTCTACCTCCATCTCTCAAGTCTCATCCTGTACTCACCCGTGCTGCCAAAGCACCCGTACTAGAGGAACAGACCGTCCATGGAGAACTGTCATACCCAGATCCACAATCTGGCTAGGATTCTCCTCAATGGATGCATCCACTTCCAACTCAACCTCCTTGGGTTAGAAAACATGAGATGAGTCTGAAAAGTAATGTCGATGCTGAGAAACGTGGAAGACGTCGTGCATGTCCCGGTACCTCTGATGTAACGACAACTGATAGGCAACTAGCCCAACTTACTCCAACACCTCCAATGGCCCAACGTAACTCGGTGAAGGATTACCCTTTCTCTTGATCCTTTTGTGCCCCAAACTCAGTGTGACACGTAGAAAAACATGATCATCAACTTCAAAATCTAGAGGATGTCCCTACTGATCAGCATAATAATTTTGACGAGACTGTACAGTAGCCATCATCTTTTGAATCAACTCTATGTTCTCTATGGTCTCCTAAACATGAATAGGTCCTAGTAAAGCTTCCTCTCCTACATCCAGCGAATATAAGGGTGATCGGCATGGCGTACCATTCAAATCCTCATAAGGTTCTATTTGAATAGTTTCTTAAAAACAATTGTTATAGGAAAACTCCACAAGAGGTATATGCTTCTCCCAAGAACATCCAAAATCTAGAATGCATGCTCGGAGTATATCATCAAGAACCCAAATCGTACGCTCAGACTGGCCATCTGTCTGGGAATGCTATGTTTTACTCAAAAGTACCTCTTTACCCAAAGCCTTCTGAATCTCCCGCCAGACCCGAGAAGGAAAACATGTATCCCTGTCTGAAACAGTGGACTGTGGAACAACATGTAGATGTACAATATCTCAGATGTACAATAGTCCTAGATCATCAACACTGAAGGTCTCCATTATCAGAAATAAGTGAGAAACCTTCGTGAGTCTGTCAATGACAACCCATACTACATAATTCCCTCAACTCGACCTCAGAAAACTGGTCCCGAAATCAATTGTGACATTATTCAACTTCCACTCGGGAATGGGTTACTACTGTAAGAGTCCTGCTGGCCGCTGATGATCCACCTTCACCTATTGACAGGTGGAACACCTCATAACAAAACTAGAAACACCCCTCTTCATACGTGGACACCAATACTAACGGTGTCGATCACGATACAACTTGGTGATGCCAAGATGAACAGCCCAAACTGAGGAATGAAAGTCTCACATCAACTCCTCGCGTATGTCTTCTGGAACCCATACATGCCAATGGAAATTCAAGATCTCATTATCACCTATGGTAAATCTTGGAAGATGGTACTCTATTGACGCACTCTCACTTAGGACTAGGCCATTAGAATATAATAGCTTCCTCATTCGAACTTGATCAAGATGAGTAGAGGTAACAACTACATAAGATAGAAAAGTCTGCCCATGTCTGTTATGCACCTCCAGATGAATCATAGAGAACAGAGTCATAAGATTCCACTCACTACAAGCCTCTTGTACAGCATGTATCAGAGTCCTCCTGCTCAAAGCATCAGCCACTGCGTTTCGCTTCCTAGGCATGTAGGCATGCTCAATGTTAGAGGACTTTAGGTACTCGACCCACCTCCACTGTCTTAAATTCAGATCACATTGAGTGAAAATGTTAGTGAGAATCTTGTGGTCAGTGAAAACCACCTAATTCTCTCCCGGAAGATAATGTCTCCAACACCGTAAGTCATGAACAACAATAGCCAACTCAATATCATGTGTTGTGTAGTTCCTCTCATGTGGCCTCAACTACCGATATCTGTACATGACGACTCCTTCTCCCTGAATAAGCATAGCTCCCATCCCGATACCTAACTCATCACAATAAACAATATAAATATTTCCTGGATCAAGAAAGACTAGTATCGGTGCGGATGTAAACCTTTTTTTCAGCTCTTAAAAGGCTGACTCACAAGAATATGACCATAAGAACATCGCACCTTTCTTAGTCAGACCCATCAGCAGTGCTGCTAAGCGTGAAAAGTCTTGTATGAATTGTCTGTAGAATCCATCCACCCCTTGAAAACTCCACACCTCAAAGAAGTTCTTCAGTTGCTCCTAGGAAACTACAAATCTCTGATTCTCTAGGTCTACTGATACTCTTGCCTCTAAGATAATATGACCCAGGAGGTGAATCTGATCCATCCAAAAGTGGAACTTTGAGATCTTAGATTATAACTGAAGCTTTCTCAATTTACTCAAAATGATCTCAAGATGTGTAGCATGGTCATGTCAAGTGTGAGATTACACTATGATATCGTCCATGAAGACCACTATGAAAGAATCTAAGTATGGATGGAACACTAGGTTAATCAGTTCCATGAAAATTGCAGGCACATTTGTGAGACCAAACAGAATAACCATATACTCGTATAGACCATACTTGCTTTGTAAGGCTATAAGGGGTATATCTAATGGTCTAACGCACAACTGAAGATAACCGGACCTCAAGTCAATCTTCAAGAACACCCGAGCTCCTTAAAGCTTGTCAAAGAGATCATCAATCCTCGGCAAGGGATACCAGTTCTTGACTGTAAACTGGTTGAACTTCCAATAGTCCGCACAATTCCTGAGGTTTCCATCTGCCTTCTTTGCAAACAGGACAGGCGAACCCCAAGGAGATATACGGGGTCGAATGAAACCCTTTTCCTAAAACACCTCCAACTATTTCTTGATCTCCTGAAACACCGGTGTAGCCATCCTATAACGAGTAATGTACATCAGTGCTGCTCTTACCACAAGATCAATCAAGAAGTATACCTCACCCTCCAGAGGAAAACATAAAATTTTCTCTAGAAAGACATCTCTGAAACAATCCACCACTAGAGGAAAGTCTATCTGCAAAGTCCCCTAGTAATCTAGATATAGTCTAGAAATCTAGGCTGTACCTCCTCCCAACCCATGATGCTTTGGACCCGCTCTGCTCTCTTCGAAATCCCACTCACCCCTATGAAGAAAGGATCCACCCTTTGGTGATATGAAACTTACCCTATGATGATAATAATCGATAACTACCTGGAAACGTACTAGCCGGTCCATTCTCAGAAGGACATCATATCCTGTCATCTATAGGACATATTGGTCCCATAGAATGTTATATCTAATAGCTTTTAGTGGGTACCCCTTGCACTGACGTACACTAGTCATTCTAGTCCCCAACGGTGTGTCTAGAATAAAAATATCTGCATAGGAAAAGATACAGAGAACAAGGCTCTCCACAACAGCGACATAGATAAAGCTATGGGAATCCCCTGTATCAAAAAGATAATAAGCTAAAACTGAGGCTACTAATATCGTACTTCAAACTATAGAGGGTTCATGATCATTCTCCTGCTGGGTATGCTCCCTTGAAAATGTCTGGCCTATGTCGTGGCCCTAGGACACTACATGACCACTCTGAGCTGATCCACCCTACTGTTGCTGAAGAACCGAAAAATGATTACCATGACCACGACCTCCACCTTGGTCTAAATGGCCATGAGGACACCAGTTCCCAGGCTAGTGAAACAATTGTGGTGCTGACCTTGAACGTGGGTTCATAGAATAACATCTGTCACTAGCTGACGGTGAGAAGAACTGGAAAAAGCACTGAAGGTGACCCATGTTGCCAGAGGATCGGCACACCACAGGGTCTCTCGGGCAATGTGGTATGGTATTCCAGCTCTTCCCATACTAGTTGCACACCACCTGGCTACCAAAAGATGCATCCCACCTACTATGATATCCTCTTGAAAACTCCCTACGATGCTTCCTGCTATCAGGAAGAGGGATACTAACTCTGGATGTCGAACCTCCCTTGATCACCACTCTAGAATCCCTCAGATTACACTATGTGATCAGTGCTTGGTTGACGATAGATGATATCAAATTCAACCAGATGATATTCTCCTAGGATCATATTTCGTGGTTGAGACCATCGTCGAACTTCTGTGAAAGAAACAACCCATCACCTCCTAGAATAGGAATGAAATGATGCATCTCTTTGAAGCGAGAGGAATAATCTATAAAAGAAATAGTAGCCTGCTCTAGACTCATGAACTCTCGGGCTCGATTGGCCCTCAAGATCTCCAGATAGAATTAATCATAGAAGATATGCCGAAACTCATCCCAAGTCACAATCTGAGGGCATCCCACCTATGTGATCACATCCCACTACCTCTTTGAATAATCTCTTAGTATGTAGGTAGAAAGATTTACCCTCTTCTCTAGAGGTATCTATAGATGCTTAAAAATAGTCAACGTGGATTCTAGCCATGACTCTGTAGCCTAGGGTCCTCCATCCCCTTAGAAAGTAGTAGGATGCTGCTGCAGAAAGACCCGCATAAATTCTGCCATTGACAGGGCAGGAGACAACACTGCCTGAAAGGTATTCATAATCCTCAAAAATATCTCCCTGAATTGTGCATCAACACATATGTCAGGTATAATGGATGGTTCCAAGGTTGGCATAACTAGAGGATCTGCTGTGAGTCCATGATCAACCATGTCCGGTGTCTGATCAACGCCTGGAAACTAGCGTACTACCAGAGGATGTCTTAGTAGCATGACTCTGCAAGGTCAAGTGCGCACCTTATATCCAGATTATCAAGAACTTAATACTAGAAGCATAACAAGGGAACAAGATAAATAAATCATTCAATTTTTACAAAACATGACTACAAGGCATTTACAATTCCTACATGGAATGTTCCCTTTAGTTATTTACATTGGTGTGTAGACCTGCCCAAAATAGTCGTGTAACAACCGAAACACACATCGTGTTGTCTTAACACACGGCGTGTACATGAATCCCCATTCCATTCCCGAGTCCCTTTACATGATAAAGGCACATGAATCTCCTAAGATAAGAATACACAACATGTTCAATGTAGACATGACGTGTACTAGACAATATTCACCTAGCCCGTGTTGTTAGTGACACAGCCTGACACATGGATCACACTACACGGTGTGTTCCATACGGACATGGCGTGTATGTGAATGTATAACACTGACCCGTGTCGTTAGTGACTCGGTCTGGTACTTGGGTCTGAGTACATTGTGTGTTCAATACAGACACAAAGTGTGTATCTTAAGGTTTATCTGTCTATTTTGTTAGTTACACAGGAAGACACATGATCAACGATACACGACATGCTCAACTAGTACACGACATGTTCGCACCAGAAAATCCATATCCCTTGTCTTTTCCCTCATAGATTATGACACGGTTAGAGACTACATGTCATGTACATAATGTACACGGTCTGTACTTAATAAAAACAGTTTCTTCTCAAACATAAGAACACATGGAGTGTAGTCAATACTACAAGGCGTGTATTCTGGGTTTTTCTGGATAGTAATCCTAAGAAACTACTCCAAGACTCAGAAAACACTAAAATGAACATTGCAAGTGGCCAATTCTGATCCGTGGGGGCCCATACTCCCCGCGAATCAATGTTTGGAATCTTTTACATGCTATAATAAGGAATTAACAATGATCCACCAAATTCCCATCCATGAGGGCCCATAACACCTCAAGAACCAAAACATGGAATTCACTCAAACAACCATACAGAAAAATAACCTATCAAAACAGTAGGTATTCTTATCAAGGAATCTATCACAACACCATGCATATTCTACACAATGTCTATCACAAAAACATGAAATCGTTAATGCATCCTTGAAGAAACGACAAGAATGCATGACATTAAATTTTTAGAAAGTACCTATATGATGCATGAGATGACATACCCTCATCTCATCAGGTTTCAACAAAAATAGAACCTCAATAACATCAATATTAATAACACAAAACAAATGATTCACCCAATGGTGAGAATTATATCAACCGTAAACTTTCAGAACCAGAAGAAATTGCAACAAACGTGGTAGTTTGTATTTTACCATAACATGGGTTAGCTACTCCCAGGCACAGGATATTAAAAAAGTACCTATTTCATCCTATCCCTAGATAAATTCCCCAAACATTAAATCTAGAGAAAATAATTCCTCTAATACCACTTTGTTATGTCCCAGTTTCGGATGCCACCCAGAGGCGCCCCGTACCCAGTTGGTCACTTGGCCTCAAGCGCATTTCTCTACACGCCAGAGGCTTCCGACTAGCAGTGAGTCCTTTGGTGTGATAGTGGGAAAACTATGACCTCATTGGTAGAGTACACGACAATAGTAACAATTCACAATAGAGGATGTAGAAAATATCCAAAAATAGTGAACAATAGAAGACTTGAATAATAAGAAACTGGAGAACACACACACACATATATATATATATATATATATATAGTGATGCATGATACATATATCTGGGAAAGCAACCAAAAAAGTCTAAATGATGGAAATACTAATAGTGCTAAACAAAAGTACAAAATAAAAGGATAAATAAATACTCATAATCGCAAGCCTAAGCTTGCTCCCATTCTCTCCATCTCCACAACAAATCATGTACCCAAAGTAGAAGGGAACTTTCCTTTATCTACACCTATAACAATATAATATCTTTGAGATCAAAAGAATTATCTAAAAAATGTGTGAGACTAAATCCTAGTATGAAACCACCTAAAGATCTGTGCTTAACTGTCAATGAATATATGGAAGGTAAAAGTATGGAAAACAGTAAACATAAAAGTAATCAGTGGTAAACAATCCATAGTTCTAATATCAAGCAATCAGCGAAACAAACAGCTAAACACAAATAGGTAACCCTCTGGGAAGTACTCACTGCTATCCCCTCTATTCCAACCTATGAAGTAAAAGAAATCTTCTAGGTAGTGCACTCGGCCTAACCCCTTTGTTTCAGTCATAGTAATTCATAAAGACTCTCTGAGGAAGAACTCATTGTCAATTCCCTTTATAGTATAAGGTAGTCAGGGACTCTATGAGGTAGATCACTGGGTCAGTTACCCTTATAGCCCAGGTCATTCAAATACTCTTTGAGGAATCTCACTCGGTCAATTCCCTTTATAGTCTTGGGTAATCAAGGTAATTCAATGAAAACCAATGACTATTTTAGGAAGCTCTCACAGCCAATTCCCCTTATACTCTAAAGTTTTCAAAGACTCTGAGGAAGCTCAGTCGGTCAATTACCCTTATATCCTACTACACCAGGTTCACAAGGCCATGTCTAGGTCAACGAGAATAGTAATGTTGTATAGACAATGTAAACCTACAGGACTACTTGGTTAATCAGTCTACAACATATCAAGCATGTTAAAATACAGACTCTCCATCCTACAACAATGGGAATGGAAAATAGAAAAGGCTGCCAAAACTGGCTAAATAGGACCAAAAGGTCGTAAACAGAACATGCATGAGAAAAACATCCAAATCATAGTAATCAAACCTATTCATATCCAAAAAACTTCTACACAAACATTCGAGCATGGCAAGCATATCAACAAGGGTAAAATAGTAAACACCCAACACCCCATTCAAGGGTATTGGTGTAATTTTCACATAATAATCAAAGACATTGAAGAGAAAGTCACAAACCAACTACCATGGCATTGTAGGAATGATATACGTGAACCTAGAAGCTTGAATCTACTTATAATAATAAGAGAATAGAAATCATAAGATAGTGCTCTAGGAGAATGGAGAACTCACCGTTATGATTTAGATGCAACTGATGGCGTTTGATTCCGAGAATGGATGCACGCTCGGGGGTTTTTCAAAGATCTACGGTCGTACGGAGCTCTCAGTCGAACGATACCTAAAAGAAGAGTTTTCTAGAAATTAAACGTGACCCTGATGTGTTTAATGAAAAAATAAAGTACATGGCATGTACTTTTGAAGTACACAGCGTGTACTATCATTTTCTGTACTCCACTTTATGTGGCCTCCAAGTCACTCCCACGCGGCCGTGTGGGTGGATACTACATGACAAGCACATGACCTCATGCGACAAGGTAGTACATGGTGTGTACTCATAATGTACATGGATTGTACCTAGAAAATTTCTAGAATTTCCTCTTTTTCTCAAAAACGACCAAAAAGAAAAAACATGCTTGAAAGGAGCTCCGATTTCTTACACATATATTAAAATTCTACTACGTGACTGTGCAACTACGTGAGTAGCCAAAAAATGGAAAGGGAAGGTTTTTTTACCTCTCACATGATTAAACATTACTGTATTCTAGAGTGAATTTATAATATTTTGATTCATTCATTTATAAAAATGTAGGGTCTTCTAAATTGGATCGTTATATTCTTTTTCATGTTATGGAATGAATGATGATGTATAATATAAAAATCATGACTATTGTAACATGCAATCAGTTCTTACATTATTACATCGACATAGACTCAATGGTTCAAATCCCAAAGGACCGATCAGTTTTGTAGTATTTTAGTACCATTTAAAAATATGACACCTATTTTACATAGGATAATAAAATAAAATTCAAATTAATAGATAATATTTGTCATCCTTTAACTAATTTCACAAATTTATATATATATAATCGGGAAGGGAAAAAATAATGCTGATCTCAATTGCTCATTAAGGGTTATATAGATAAGATACTACCAGCAATGAATAAATCATAATCATCATGGAATGAAAAATAAATGAACACAGATTCCATATAACCAATAACATGACTATCATAATTTGATAAGGCATAATTATAATGGAAAGGCAAATTAAAAAATATAAACTCCATTTAATAAATAAATTGAGAATGAAATGAATCTAGAGATAATATGATTTTGTAAAAATATTGGATATTAATAATCCCTAAATTATAAATGATGAAAATAATTAATTATTTAACAAAATCATCTTAAAAATCATGAAAACCTGTATAGTCCACCAATTTCTCAAGACACATTAAATCTATTCTGTAATAAAACCATCTGGTTTCCCCAACTAATACAACTAATGATACTTGTCAATGAATCTAGGGGATATGAATAACTTCGACCCATCCATAATTTAATTTAAAAATAATTCTACATATATAAAATAGTATACAAAATTCATTAATAAATATTTTATATCATCAAATATCCCAATTAACTAATGAATACTAATTTATCAATATTTCAATAGTCAATAAAATAAATTTCAAAGTAAATTTATAACAGAAAAATGGAACGAGTTTTAATCAATAATCATATCAATGATATAAATAATATGGATATTTTGTAGGAATTTAATTTCATATTAAAATTGATCATAATAAAGTGATTGTTTCAAATGAATGTTAAGAATCAAGAAATAATTTGAGAATATAAAATTATCATTACCTCATTTATAGAATTTATATTTTAACCCAATGAATAATATAAATTAAATGAAAAATTAATAATTATTTATAAATAAATATTACAGTTAAATATGTCAACGAGGTTATATATACACCACATAAAAATTAATAGGTACATATTAAAAAATATATCTCAATGAAATAGAAATAAATATGACTTCCCTTACCACTAAAAATTATTATGTAAAATCGTAATGGTTGAAATAGTTAAAGAGGAAATTATGCACACCATAGAAAATCAATAGTTTCCATAATAATAAAATATGCCTAAATGAATGAGAATTGATATGAAGTCCTTTATATAAAATTTTCTATTTGTTGAAAATTATTTATCCTACTTTATTGTGGTTATAATCATGTTATTAATTTATACTAGAACCATAATCATGTACATTATCGTATATTATCTCCATTAATTATTTTACCTTCCATTTGTTAATAAAATATCATTATTTTCATTATTTTGGGTGTTAATTACCTTTTTTTCTTTTGTGTCTTATATCAGGAATATTTCAGTTCATGTATATAAAAAATTGATAACTCATCTATAGAATGATAATAATTTTTCAAAGGTTACATTTTCTAATTTTATAAATTATGAGTTTAATTTTTTTTTGTTGAAGTTGGAAAATGAGTCGTATTACTTCATGGAGATGATAGGCCATTACTTACACATGAGTGATGATGACATTGAATTGTTAATAGAAATCTTAAAGGAGCATAATGTTTATTAATTATACATAGTTGATATGATGTCATATATTTCACATATATTCTTTAAATGTATCCTCATTATTATAATTTCCATGACTCCAGTTAGCTGAAGCTGACACTTACATTATTAATTAGAATGGATACAAAGGGTCAAATCCCAAAGGGCATATCAGTTTAGCAGTTTTTGGGAAATATATACACACATGATACCCATTTTAAATTTGGAACATAGAATAAAATATAATAAAAAATATTAAATGAAAATCATCCTTGAAAACTAATTCTAATATTGTATCAATATACCATGGGAAAATGAAACGAAATAAGGGTGAGCTCAAATGATTAGTACAGATATAATATAATTGAATCTATTATGAATCAACAAAAATAAACAACAAGTAATGGTATAAAAACTGAACACACATTTCATTTAATTAACATTACTACCACTATAAGATAATAATTAATAAATATGTAATGTTAAATAATATAAATACACTTTACATTACATCAATAAACAAAGAATTAATAGCATCCAAAAAAAATATCAGAGAGAAAATATCATGGATAATGGTAATAAAATTATTATAAATTATGTAAATTCATAATTATTGTATTTTATTTCTTAGGTATATAATACCTATACCATAAATATCAGTCCACATGTCAGTTTTAAAATACTATGTAAAAACCAATTTTTTGTCAAATTGTTATGTATCAAGAGACTTGTTAATGAATCATGGGGATATCTATAATCAGTACCCACCAGTGTATGTTTTCCATTTAATTCCTCATATATTAAATAATATATTTATTTTATTAAATATGTTCCTTATAAACAAATATTATTATTGACTAAAGGATATATGATTATCAATATTTCCTTAATTAATCAGATAACATTCATTGTATAAAAAAATTTCAAAATAATATAGGGTTTAGTAAATAATAAAATTCATCATAAAATAATATGGATATTAATAAGAAAATAATTTCAAAAATATGATCTTATTAAAGTTATTGTTTCTAGAGAAAGTAAACAATTAAAAAATTATGTTTGATTGTATAATAATTTTTACCACTTCATAATATTCAACTCAAGTGAACATGGATGAAATAACTAAAATTGAAACATAAAATATAATGAGGTATGAATTGATCAATAAATTTCATATAAAAGTGTCTTTATATAAACTACTATAAAATTAATTAATGTAAAAAAATATGTCTCATTATAATTGAAATAGAGAGGAAATAACTTACATAACAAATAATTCAAGTTTGATGTGATTCATACTACATTATTGTGGTCTTAAACATTTAATTATCTTACACCATAATAATCATAATATTTATATATTATCCATTAATAACATCCAATCACCCATTCTCTATTAATATCTATTCATTTTCATTATTTGAGGTGTTAATTTAGTGGTTTTATTATTTGTTCTTTATCATGAAAGTTATGGTTCATGTCCATAATATATAGTTTCATAAAATAATTAATAATACAATGAAATATTTATCTTATTTATAATTACATTATACTTTTAAGAAAAATCATTAAATATGGTTTTGATAAATAGAGTATGTTACGATCATAGAGATAGTCGATTGTACGTAAAATAACAAACAATTCCATTTTTTAATTATCATTTTTGAAAAGATTTAGGTTATATATTATCCTACCAGAATTAAAATAATATTTAAAATTACATATTATTTTTTAATATATATATATATATATGTCATCAGTGTGGTTTGCTGATGAAAAGAGAGTTTTACCACTTTGCGATATAGGTAGTCCACACATACGCGAATGATGTCATCATATTTATGTGTAACAAAAGTGGTATAGTAAAATTTAATAATGATAAATTTGAAATTATTTTCTAAATTTGTTAATTTATATCATATATATTCATAAAATTTATTTTTATTACCTTCCATGTGAATCATTGGTGGAAAACAAAGAGCATTACATCATGAAGAGGTTGTCTACCCTACACACGAGTGATTTTATCATATCTACTATAGAATAGAAGGTAAAAATTTATATATGATATGGTGAATAATAAGGTATATGTATCTTATATATAGAAATATTATCCATCATCATTCCAATATATGATAGTGGGTAGTGGAAATATTAATGACATTGGTTTGTTAGACAATAGTTTTCCATATACAGTAATGATGATTTTATAACTCATTTGAGGGTGGTGGAGGTGTTTTTTAGCTCATGAACATATGGAATTGTAATATATATACATATAAGATATTTAATCTATTATATTATCATGGTTTAATACTTGATGGGGGAGATTTCCCTTTTATAATTTAGTAGGAGTTAATTTTTTTAGATTTCACAAAACTATTAATCAATTTTAAATCACTCTCCATAAATGTGGCTTGAAAATTGATTATAAAATATTTTATGGGATGATATGTTTGATATATACATTTTAAAAATAACATTTCTTAATCATATTTTTCATTATCATCATATTTTCTTTACTTTTTTCATTTTTTTCACTACGGTAACTTGCATTTTTATCCTATGTAATTTAACCTATAAAATGAATGAAAAATGAGACTTGTTAGATAATTTAGACTCACCTATTATAAATATTAAATATTAATTATCAAATAATATTCCTATATGTGTTGAAAAAGAATTTTAACACCATCGTATATAATGCGTAAAAACATCATTTAATTTTAAATTGAGCTTATATTGTTTTTACGATATTGGGGTTAATATAGTAACTATAAAAAATAAGCCCATTTATGGACCATTGTTAATACTTTTAAAAATTTACATTCACTTGTAATAATATGTGTGTTTTTATAAATTTAAATATTTTAATAAATTATCATTTATTATAAAATTATAATAATTTCAATTTTGACATTGTTGATTAATTTTTAGATTAAAAAAATAACAAGACAATGATAGAATTATAATATATTATGTTTCAACCTATATTACATGATATATTTATTCAAAAAATTAGTGAAACATAATAATTAATTCAATTTACATTTATTTTAATATTTTATTGTCGTTTGTTTTATTTTTTAATTAACTAAATAATTACTAGTTTTTTTTCATAAGTAATTAAAGTAATGATATCATATCTAAAAATTAATTTCAATTAATCATGAAAAAATTCATTTTTTGTAATAAATATTATTTATACCCGGTAAAATGGGGTATTTATCCCTATCTGAAAGATTTATATATTTTAAAACAGGGAAGATTCCCTTTTTGACTTTTTCTTTACGTAACTTTTTATAAATGTCACATTCAGGGACTAGTGTCCCAAAAACTCATAAATGATGAAAATAATGTGAAAATAGTCAAAATATGGACATATAATTAGTGTTGAGAAAATTGGTATGTCATTTTAACACATATATTTTAATTTTCACAACAGTTAAACCCCTTTTTACCATAAACACGGTAATAAATTTTAATTATTATTTCAATTCAATATGTAAAAAAATTAATACGACGATATTAAATAATATATATTATTTTTATTTTTAATATTTTATCAAATTTTAAAAATTCCTTTCATAGAAGTGGAAAATGTTAATTTAAAATCCATCCCGTAGATGCAGCGGGAAAGAGGGTTTTTGAAGAGAAAATGTTTAAAAGTTTTTAATGTTTTTATATCGAAAATAAAAAATTAATATGATTCCAATGAACTAATTTTGATTAATAGTTATATATTTGAAATTTTTTACATCAAACGAAATTCAAAATATAATTTACCACTATAAATAATTTTAAAAAATGGGATGTTATCAATTAAAATTCACTATTTTTCTATATTCATCAAAAAATAAAAAAATTTAAAAAAATAAAACAAAATAAAATAAAGATAAATTTTGTATTATAATATAAATAAGGTTTAATTCATAAAATTAATTTTATAAACATTTTAGTACATAAATATTATTTTTTACATAGTGAAACTAAACCGTCTTTTTGAAGAAATAATGTTTTCTATAAAAAATTGATTTATTTTACTTGAAATGATTCCTATTTATCTATAATTAATTTATAACCATTATTTTCACTATATAGTTAGTATTATTCCTAACCATGAAATAAATGACTATTTTTAATTGTATTATTTGTTATTGTTCATTTTGATTCAGGGTTGCGTGTTCCTTAAGTTATCAAATACAACGTTCTTGTTTTAGATTATCATCGTGTCCCATTCTCCCCATGTAAAATAAATTGAATCGTCAAAATTTCAACTTTATCTTAGTAAAAAAGGGTTTTATATTTCATTGTACCAAAGTTGAAAATCCCACATCATAAAAAGTATTAAAAAAACATCCTCGTAATATGATATAAAGGTATGCGTAATGGTTATGTTGAAAAATCCCATAAGTATATGTCCATGTTGGGTAACAAAGGTCAGAAATGAAATCATAATACTGGAATAAAATAATAACACCCATAGAGTAATATAAAGTGATAGAAGATATTTTTTAAAGAAATTAGTTTATGTAGAGAATGTTAATAACCAAAAAAACATAAAGTTATGATAATTTAAGGGATCATTTGATTCACAATAAATTAATGTACTTTGATAAATTTTTTATTTCATGATCATTTTTCCAATGTTAAGGAGTTATTTTACATTCTATAAATATTAATAAATATAATTACATTATACATTTATTTTTTTAACACCAATTTTATCGATTAATTTCACATTAATAAATTTCGTAAATTGTCACTTCCTCGATGAAATAAATATGCAAAAAATGAAGTTTTTTTTCCAAAGAAATAAAATTAAATGGTAATGTATTTTAAGATACATAAAATAATTATAATTCAATATTTTTATCTTTAGTTACAATTATAACAAAATGGTTAGTACATGTTATACAATATTCTTAAATATTTAGAATGTATAGTAATACATTAGTCTCTAAAACCACATCTAACTATCAACATGAACCATTTTGTAAATGGTTAAAATTGTGGCCCCTAAAAATGATTATGATTGATAAATTTATAGTGGAAGTCTTTGAATTTCCAAAATGAACTTCCCTTCAATCCCCTAAATAACCTAAAGTAGCTCTTAATCATTACATTTGAAACACTTCAATTTCTTCTTCATTTATTTGTGTAAAAAATGTAATAACCTGTGTAACCATAAATCCTTTTTGGAAACCTGAATGATTCTTTTTTATATAAGTAACACATATATTACTACATATATTATATTAATCAAAATATGTTGTAAACTCAATTTATGATAGTATAAACTATTTTGTTAACGAATCAATAATGAGTCCCAAGGTAGTTAGAACTATAAAATTTTCATTATACATAAGAATCAACACATTAATAAAACTTTAATACCCTTTAATTATAAACATATTATGGTTTATCATTCATTTAATCATTTTTCCATTAATTTCAACTTTAAATTGAATAATTTCATTGGACATTCGTACTTTTCAACATATAATTTCAAATCCTTAATGAAAAATTACTGTAGTAAAATTATTATACCATTCATAGTTTCAATAAATAGGATATTATTTATAAGATTTACCAATTAAAAAATTCTTTAATCTAATCAAAATCATATTAATCACCCCACATCAAATTTTAAAATAGAATAATCTTTAACATGATCTATTTTTAATTGTGAGAAATATTACTTCAACGCAATGGAAATTATTTTGTATGGTGCCCCATCTCCTTGAAGTTGTTGTAATGAAAATGGGAAAAATATTCATTGATATGAAATAATGAGAATTTATCCTATTTTCCCCCCACATAATGAAATCTACCTTTCCTATGAAGCATGTACTACAATTTTTCCTTACACAATTATCAGATGTGGGAAAATCCATCATTCCCATTTTCTCGTTATCCATATTTTTCTCGATTACCATATTAATATATTTTTACCCTTCACACCATAATACATTAATGATTATTTATTGGTCCAATTAACACATGAAATTATGTACACATATTCTGATATTTTATGGGAGACTATTTTGTTCCGAATTATTTGCATAATTCTATGAAATAAATTATCATTCATACTCTTTGGATTATGTTCATTAATATAGTTCCATTAATTATTTTATGTTCCATATCTAAACTATTTAATACACTAGATTTGATCAGATCATCATGAAATATATTGTATACTCATAAAAAAATAGAAATACATAACATAAATTAAAAAATTTGGGTTTATTTAATTTCATAATAAAAAATGTTGTTTCTTTATTAACATCACTGTTTAAAAAATTCATCATAATTTTGTATAATGAAAATGATAATTATCATGTTTATAAACCCTATTAGAATCAATAAAGGTGTGAATTTAGCCACACTGTCCTTAATTAAGTGATTATTAGATAAATCCCAATGTTACCTTTTTAATATTATTACCCCTAGGTACCACTATGACAGAACCACATCCACTCGTAGTATCCATATAGGTATGTATTGTTAGGAAAAATAACAAAATATAATATACAAAAAAACATTTTAAGTTCTCCAATATTTAACCTCAATTTATTTTATAGGGTTACATTGCATTATCTATTTATCCTTAAATCTAATTTTATAGTTTCTAATAAAAATAATTTGATATCAACTATAACGACCCTGAATCAAGTATCCAAGATCTGGTTCCTTATTAATTACATTGAAATACATACAAAGGATCAAATCCTAAAGTAAAATTAAATTTAGTAGTTTTGGTGAACTAGAAATATAAACGATGCCAATTTTAAATTGGGAATAGAAAATAAAACATAATAAATAACAAACATAAATGAACATCATCCATGAATACTGATTCAAAAAAATTTTATTCATAACCTAGGTAAATGAATAAAAATTTGGGTGAGATAAAATTATCATTATGGGTTAGGTAAAAAATATATATAATTAATCAATTTAAATAATAAATATGGAAATTTAATTATCCAAACAAACATGTCATTCATGTAACATTAATATTTTGAAAAGATATGGGATTGTTAATATTTTAATTTTAATGAATTACAACACAATCCATTTAATCAACAAAGATGGAATTAAAATTATCCAATGATAATATTATGGAGAAACTACCAGGTATAATGAAAATAACTATATCATCCATGAAAGGGATGATTAATTATTTGGAATCATGTGTCATGAAAATGATACCACTACCGTTAAGATCTAACTTAAAGGATGATAAAAACTGCTGGGTAAAAACACTTCTATTTTGGCCAACCAGTTTGTCTCATGAGACATATCGATGCTTCACAGGGATATTTATAACTGGGAAAAACACATGTATACATTTAAAAATAATTCCCTATATATAGAATAATATATTTTATTTAGTAACAGTGTTCCTTTTAAACCAATATACATATTAAGAAAGGGATACAGATTAATCAATATTTCCCCTGTTAATCAGAAAATATTCAATGGATACACCATATATAAAAATGTTATATGGTTTCATAAATAATATTTTCAATAAAAAAATAATTTTTCTATTTATGTTAAATTTAATTTTCAATGATAAATGATCACCATAATGTGATTGTTTCAAGAAAAATTTAACAATCATAGAATTGAGGGAGATTTTATAACAAATTATACCACTTGGTTACATTCTATTCAAATCCCCATTTATAACATAACCCAAGGTGAAACATATAATATCATTAATTAAGTATGAATGATGATATTACAAGTAATTATGGGCAGTATATACACCAAATAGATGTGAATTGGTTCATAATAGGAAAAATAAGTTCCATTGGAATTTAAATTGAGATGAAATCCTCTAACTCATGATCCATTTAGGTTTTATATGATTTAAACTTTTATATAGTGGTTTCAAACAAGTAATAAAATAAAAATCCAAATTAATATTTATAATATCGAATAGTATTCTTTTTTAGCATCTTATTACCTTTTCATTAATATTCATTCATAATATTACTTATTTTAAATGTTAATGACCTTGATTTCTGATTCGTTATTTGTCATTATTATTCTGGTTCATTTTAATATTTTATTGTTTCATAACCTCCAAAAAAATATTCAAAAAATATTTTAATATTTATACATTAATTATATTATTATTTCCAGACATGAAAAATTATTTTTTGAAATAGTTAATATTAAGATCATGTAGATAATAGGTCGTACATTCCAATGAGCAGTGATTCCATTTTAGGATGTCGTTTAAAAAAATGGGGTATGTTATTTTTTTATTTCTAGAATGATCATAATATCAAAAATATTATATTATATATTTAATTATGCATAGATACAGAAATATATATCATCTATGTGGTGTGTTTACAAAAAGAGAGTGACATTTCTTCATCAATGTGATTTCCCACATGTACACCAACAATGTTATAATCTTTAAGTGAAAAAATGAAATATTATCTTTTAATAATGATATATATGTCAGGAATATCATAATTATGTCATTTATATAAACTATATTCATTAAAATTATCCTTATTAACTTCTATGTAATGTGTTATTTATAATTAAATCACATTTCATCATGGGGCGGTAGTCCTCTATATTGACCAGTGATGTTATAATGTCCCCTATAAAATGGAACGTAAAATATATTAATGATATAATGAATCCATATGTGTAATTATGTTCTATAATTTCATATATATAATATATATCCTTCATCAAACCGATATTTGAGAGGTGGTAATGGAAAAATGAATGACATCAATTCGTGGGGCAGTAGTCTTTTGTATACACAAAAAATGATTTCATAACCCATTTTATGGATGTGTAGATGTTTGTAGGTAATGTAACTAACATAAAATAATAGAAATATATTTTATATTTTTGGGATACAATATAATAATGTTTTAATATTATTTTTTTGATGTTGAGTAAGAAATAAAATGAAGACACTCATTGAAGAACACCACCTCTTCTTTGGGAAACCTCCTAAGGTTTGCACCAATGCCATACTGAAATGGAATTTTATCCCAAAACCAAGTATTTTTTAATGATAGGGGGATTATTGGAGTTCATTTTTTCTATTTTATGTCTACCCAAATATATTTATAGTTTTATATTTGAGTGGAGTGAGTGACCTTTTACAATGGAGGAGTGGAATCTTTGTAATTTCCCAAAAACCCTTCTATAATGGGATTTCTCTCCCACCCCATATAGAATAAAATTTCAAATTGAATGGTTTTTTGGATTTTATTCCCTAGAAAAACCTCTATCTATAATGTTCACCAAATTTAATCATTTTTTCCTTTAACTTCTAAGATTACATATTTTTATAATTTTGGTTTTTCTCTACAATAACTAGTATTTTATTCTCTGTAATTTATACATTATTATTTAAATAAAATGATACATTTTAGATAATTTATACCTATTTATTATCAATATTAAATCTTATTTATCATATAAAAATACTATATTCATTGAGAATTAATTTCAGAATAAGTGCACATTATATGAAAAACAACATTTAAACATTAAAAGTGCTATTAGTGTTTTTTTTCTATTTATGTGTTGATATAGTAACTATAACAAAAACATGGTACATGAATGGACCATAATTGTTCATTTAAAAAATCAATAATAAAATATTAGAATAAAGTTTTTATGAATTTTCTATAATTTAATGAAATATAATTTTTTGAAAAATAACATTAACATCAATTTTGAAATTATTAGTATAATTTTAATAATAAAAAAAACAATAAAATATTTAATTTATATTATAATATTTTAAAACAAATATTAAATGATATATTAATAATTATAATTAATTGAAAACAATAATTCATTCCATTTACATTACTTTTGTTTTTTTGTATAATTTAATTTACTATTATTTTTACTAAATAATTCTCAAGTTGATGTTTCTTAAGAATTTAATGTAACTATTGTTGTTCTAAAAATTAGAAATGAACTACCATGACTAAAAAATCGTTTATATTCTAAAATATGTTTTATAAGTGAACATATTTTTTCCCTATCATAAAGTTCTATAGACATTGAATGAATGTAATGTTCCCTTTAATTTTTTACATTACATTTTATATACACACATTCATAGAATAATATCTGTAGAACTCATACATATCTTGTGTAATATTAGGAGGGATGAAATATGGCTATATAATTTTTTCTGGAACAATATATAGGTAATTTTAACCAACCTCATCTTCATTTAACCCTCAGTGAACCCATTTTTACCTTAACCAGAAAAAATTATTTTAGATATTTTTTACTATTCATTAAGATTAAAATATAGGTTAACCTTATAATATAATATAAATTATCATAATTAAAAATATAGAGTAAATTTTGAAAAAATAAATCAATAAAAGTGATGAAATTAAATATATAATTAATATCATTGATGTGACCATAAAGTGGGCTCTCAAGGATAAAATGATCAAATGTTTACAATATATTTATAGCAAAATTCAAAATAAACATTATTCCAAAAACCAAAATGTGATCAATAAATATGTAATTTAAATAATGTGAATTTAAACCTAATATAAATCAAAATTAATCACTATAATTATTTTTATTGAAATGGTGGTTATAAATTATAATTCAGTAGTTTTCACTACTCATTAAAAAATGTTACATTTCATATTTTTTTTTAAAAAAAACACCATATGATAAATTTGATATTCTGATTTCAAAATTGAATTTAATTTTATAAATTAATTATATTAATAGTATTAATAATTAATATTAAATTATCTAGTAAATGTCTTATTAAACCGTCTTTTATGGGATTAAATATTTTTTAAAAAAATTTCTTTTTCATTAAAATGATTCCTACTTTATCACTAATATATATAACCAAAGCTGTCATAATTTTGTTAGTTGTATTCAAATATACTAATTTAGTGGATTTTTTATAATGGTATACAATATTATGGTTCATTTTTGCTAAGGGTTGTGTGTTTCACAACCAATTGAATTTGATATTTAATTTTATAATTTTATAGCGTTAAAAGTTCTGTCAGTGTAATGTGTATGTCAAACACAAATCACATTACATCATGATCTTGAATTGCTGCATTTAAATGAGTCATGTTATCATATTTTAAATATAATTTAATTTAATAATTTATATGTTATATGATAACTTGAAAAGTATTATTATGTAATAAATAATATATATAATCATTAAATCAGTCATTATATCCACCCTTGAATTGTTTTGAAAGAAAACGAGTTACATCCACTGAAAGGGATTTAGTCTATCTGGAATATGATTGTTAATTTTATTTCCCATTTGACGGAAGTGAATATAGATACTGGTAATTCCATTGAAATATTAATCTATCAATATATAGATTATTTTGGTGTTATTTTATTCAACTGATTTTAATAAGATTTTAAGGAGGATGAAAAAGAAATGAAATGAAAATGCTCATTCAAGTACATGTCCCCTTCTTCAGTGAACTTCATTTGGTTTAAAAAAAATCCATCTTCAAATGGATTTTTTTATAAAAAAAATTGTACTAGTATTATTTGAGAGGATTAGAAATGTTATTTATACTAGGATTTTAAGAACTAAATTTCACCGTATATGTGAATAATAGATGATATTGGGGTGGACTCTAATATGTTGGGGTGGGAGTATGATTCACCTAGAATATTTGAAGTAAATCAATTATAGAATATTTTTTCATGAAAAAATCATAAAAAGGTTATTTATTGACCCTTATAGATTATATGGATAAAATATATCGATAAAAAGAATGTTGTACAAGTTTAATGTCATTTTTAAAACATATCTTTCTAGTTTAACACATTGGTAAATTAGTTTTTACCTTAACCAGGACAATTCATTTTCACTTATTTCACTATTCATAATGGAAAAATTATTAAGTTGAACATATTTTAAAATAGCTATACTTATTACAAAAAATATTCAAACAATTATTACAAATAAAATTCAAATAATTAGAAAAATAAAATTTCATATTAAACTAGGATATGTGATGAAAAATATGGTATATAAAAGAGAAAATTCTCATAATTATAGATGTTTTTAATATCAATATTTAATATTAAATTCATTCCACAAACCAAAATTGTATTGAATATAATTTAAATGAACAAATTATACATTAAAACATATTTTAAATAAAATTTATCAATTTAAATAATTTATACTAATAGGCAGCTCTCAATAAAAATTCTTATTTTTCACTGATCATCAAAAAATTAATATTTTCAGAGAAATATCAAAAACGTTAAATAATATAATATTGAAAATATAATTCAAAAAATGATGTTTATTTTTTATATTAATAATTTGAAAATTTCAAAAATTCATTTTGTCCATAAGTGTGCAAGAAGGAACCAAATTGTTTTATTAAAAAAACTAAATCATTTTGAAAACCTTCTATTTACATTCAAATGATTGTTATTTTTAATCTTGAAAAATTGGTAACCAATGAATTTTTATCAAATATAAAATTTTCATTATTTTGTATACATATTCATACCCACTAACAAACACCTATACTATAATGGTTTTGAATAAACAATATTTTAGCAGAGTATTGTGTTTAACATATAGTGAGTATTACATGCATCAAAAGATATTAAAGAGATAAATTTTTATAAATTAAAAGAAATGAGAAAGTATGAGGGTGTTAAATATGATTTATTGATATTTAAATGATGTGAATTTATAAAATTGATATGTTTTCTTCTGTGACACATATTTTTGTGCATATTTAATCTCACAATCAAAATCATTATTTCTTTATTTACATGTCTCTTGTTAAAATACATCACATTTTCTTTAATGAAAATGATATTTTTTATATTTTTAACCACCATGAGTGTTAATCTAGGAGTTCATTAATGCCCATTTTCAAAAACCAAGTGATTATTACATCAAGTCCAATGTTCCCTATTTAATATTATTTCCCTTAGGTACCACTATGCCAAAACCATATCCCCATGTTGTATCTGTACATGGATGTATTGATAGGACAAACCACATAATATATTTTAAAACATAACACTATTAGTTCTCCTATATTTATCATCAATTTATATCATAGGGTTACATAACAGAATCTATTTATACTTTAATCTTATTTTACAGTTTCTAATTAACTTATTTTGATACCAACTATAATGACCCTGAATGTCATAACCAAAAAACAGTTAATTATTTAATAAATTATAATATATAAAAAGTTTTAAATAAAAAAGGACCAATAAATTATAAATTTTGGAGAACCATTATTATAATAGATACCCATTTTACTTTCGGAATAGAAAATAAAACATAATACATTATTAAATTAAGTTAACTGCATCATAGAAAACTCATTCCAAGAATTCATCTTCATTACCAAGGGAAAAGAATAAAAATAAAGGTGATATCAAAAGATAATTAAGGTTTAAGTACATAATAATATATTAATAATAAATATGGAAATTTAAATATCTAAAATTTTTTTCATCATGTAACATTAGAGTCACTAAAAGATAAGGGATCATAAATATTTTAATGTTAATAACCTCAAAAAATCAATTTAATTATTAATGATATAATGATATTCATCCAGAGATAATATTATTGATAAAATATCATGGGTAATAATAATAACTATATCATAAATGATGGAAATTCTAAATTATTTGGAGTTATGTCTACAAAAAATGATACCACTACTGTCAAGATATATCTTAATGGTTGTTAAAACCTACTGGCTAACAACCCTTCTATTTTGGCCAACTAGTTTGTCTCATGAGACCTATCGATGGATTTAGGGGATATCTATAATTGGGAGAAACCAATTTCCACATGTAAAAATATTGATTATATATTAAATAGTCTATTTCATTCAGTAATAATGTTTCTTATCCACAAAAATAATTAAGGAAAGGATACATATTAGTAAATATTTCCAAGTTAATATGATAACATTCAATGTTTACGCCATATATAAAGATGGTGTGTTTTTTCAGAAAAAAATAATATCAATCCAAAAATAATATGTATATTTATTTGAAAAGTAATCTCCAATGAGAAATGATCATAAGAATGTGATTGATTCAAGAGAATGTTAACCATGCCAGAATAAAGTGAGAATTTTTAAAAAATTATACGACACGGTATCCTTATATTCAAATCCCCTTGGATAAAATAATTTTATGTGAAACATATAATATCACTAATTATGAATTAATCATGATATTACATGTCATTTTCGGTAGTATATACAATATATAATTGTGAATTGGTGCATAATAAATAAAGGTCTCAATAGAATGTTAATTGAGATGGAATACCATATCTCATGATTATATAAGGTTTAACATGATTTAAAATCATATTTAGTGGTTTTAAACATTTAATTAAATATAAAACCAAATTAATATTTATAATATCAAATATTATCTCTTTATAGCATCTTATGACCTGTTCTTTAATAATCATTCATTATATTCATTATGTCATAAGTTAATTACCATGTTTTCTCATTTGTTAATTATCATTATTATTCATGTACATTTTATCATTATATAGTTTCATAATCTCTAGAAAACTAATCTTGAAATATTTTAATATTTATATATTAATTATATTTTTACTTAAAAAAATATAATATATTTTTGAGAAATGGTTTATATTATGATCATGGAAACAGTAGGTCATACATTCACATGAGTAACATTTTCATTTTTCAGTGGTCATTAAAGAAATAGGGTACGAAATTTTGTTATCTTTAAAGAATTATCATAATATCATAAATATAATATTATTTATTTAAACACACACACACACAGAGTTATTTATATCATTCATGTGGTGTGTTGATGAAAAGAGTGTCACCATTCTTTATTAAAGTGATTGACAACATGTACACGAACAGTGTCATCCACATTAAGTGTAAAAAGATGAATTCTTATCTTTTCATAAAGATATATATATCATAAATATCATTATTAGGTCTTGTATAAAAAATTTATTCATTAAATTATCCTTATTAAATTCCATATAATGTGTTATTTAAAATCAAATAAGATTTCATTACTAGGAGGTAGTCCTCCGTATAGACGAGTGATTTTATCGTGTCCCCTATAAAATGGAATGTAACATATCTTTATTATATAGTGAATATAAATGTATAATTATGTTATATAATTTTGTATATATAGATTATATCCATCATCAAGCCCGTCCTTGATAGTTGGTAATGTAAAAATTAATGACATTGGTTCGTGGGGAGGTAGTATATCGTACACACGAAAGATGATTTCATAACCCATTTGATAAAAGTGTAGATAGTTTTATGTAATGATACTAAAATAAAAGAATAAAATTATATTTATTATAATTAGGTTACAATATAATTATGTTTTATTATATATTTTTCGTTGTCGAGGAAGAAATAAAATGAAGACACTCATTGAAGAATGTCACCTCTTCTTCGGGTAACCTCCTGAGGTATAAGCCAATGCCCTACAGAGATGGATTTTTTTTTAAAAAACCATGTTTTATTTAATTTTATGGGGGATTTGGGAGATTATTTTCACTATTTGTTGTCCAGAAAATTTGATTGATAGCGGTCAATATTTGAGTGTAGTGAGTGCCCTTTAATAATTGACGTGTGAATTTTTGTAAATTCCAAAAAACCCATCGATAATGGGAATTAACTCTCTCATAGGATGACTTAAAATTTCTTATTAAAGGGTTTTCTGGGATTATATATCCAATTAAATCCTACATCACAAAAATTCACCTCTTTGAATCATTTTCCCAATAAATCTGTGATTTCTTACATTTATAATTTTGGATTTTCACTACAATAACTAGAATTTTATCCTATTTAATTTATACATTAATCATAAAAAAATAATACATATTTGTTAATTTATACCGTATTATTATAATTATGAAATAAAATTGATAAAATAAAAATCTTATATGACTTGAAAATTAATTTTAGCACAAGTGTATACTATATAAAAAACATCATTTAGACATTAATAGTGCCTACAATGTTTTTTACTATTTAGGGTTCTATATAGTCACTATAAAGATAAATTGGTACATGAATGGGACATATTAAATATTTTCTATCATTAACAATCACATGGTAGAATATACATTTTTTTTGAATTTCAAACAATTTAATAACATATCATCTTTTGAAATATAACATTAACATCAATTTGAATATTATTAATTTTATTTGAATTCATAAAAATAATAAGATGGTAATTTATTGAGATTATATTAATTTGAACACATATTGAATGATATATTTATCCTTAAAATTGATGTTTCACAATAATTCATTCAATTTTATTTACTTTTCAAAATATTAGTATAATTTATTTTATTTTTCAATTTACTAAATAATTATCGAGTTGGTGTTTCATAAGAATTTAAAGTGACTCTTTCTACTATAAAAATTAAATATTAATTATTATCCCAATAAAAATTAGTTATATTTCAAAATAAAATTTATAACTGAACATATTTTTTCTCCTATCATAAATCCTTATAGATATAGAATTCAAGTAAGGTTTTATTCCTTTCTTTTTCTTTACATAACATTTCTTATATGTACATTCATAGAATAATGTCGGAAGAACTCAAAAAATAGAGTGTAGTATTTGGAGAGATGAAATATGACCATTGAATGGATTTTAGATCAATTTATATATAATTTTTGGAAATATTTTCTTGGTTTAACCCTCAATAAACACATTTTTTACTTTAACCATAATAAATAGTTTTTACTATTTTTATACTCATTATGATAAAAATTTATATTAACCATAATAGTTATTATAAATTATTATAATTACAAATATAGAGTCAATTTTGATAAAATAAATAAAAAAATTGAAGAAATTATATTTATAATTATTCTAACGGATGTGATGAGAAATAGGTCTTTTAAAGATAAAATGATCAAAAGTTTACATTGAATTTATATCAAAACTCAAAATCAGAATGATTATATGAACACAAATTAGAACAATAGATATTAAATTTAACAAATTTTAATGTAAACCAAATATAAAATAAAATTACTAACTAAAAAATCAAATGAAAAGGTGCTTATCAATTACAATTCATTATTTTTCACAATTCATTGAAAAATGAAGCATTCCAGAAAAAATTAAAATATTTTAACCTATGATAAAATTTATATTATTAGTTTAAATTTGAATTTTATTTTATCAAATAAAATTTAAAATATAGATATGAATTAATTTTAGACTATGTGTTAAAATTCTTACAAAACAATTTTTTAGAATAGAAATTTTTTGTTATAAAACATTTCTTTTCATTCAAATGATTCTAAATTTATATCTAATATATATATAACCAAAAGAGTCATAATTTAGTTGGTAGTAATAAAATTCCCTAATTTAATGGATTGGTTATGATGGTATACAATTTTACGGTTCATTTCTACAATGGTTTGTGTGTTACACGACTAATCAAATACATTATTTTTTTTAATTTAAGTGTTAAAAGTATATTCTATTTAATGTGTAAGTGAAAAAATAATCACATTGATTTATGGGCATGTATTCCAATATTTAAATGAATGAATTTGTCCTATGTAAAACAAAATATAATGTAAGATATTATATGCGATATCATTACGAAAGAATTATAATTATATCATTAATATTATATTTAAATACTAAATAAATCATTATATGTAGCCTTGAATAGTTTAGATAGAAAATGAGTTACATCAGTTCGTGAGGTTTTAATCTATCAGGCCAATGATCGTTCATTTCAATTCCCATTTGGTTCAAGTGAAGATGGATATATGACATTCCATTTAAATTTTAATATATCATTATATAGAATATACTGGTGTTATTTTATTAGTATGATCCAATATGGTTTCAAGGAGGGTGACTATGAAATCAATTGAAAATGATCATTCAAGAACATTTTCCCTTCTTCATTAAACTCCTTTAGTTTTAGAACAATATCCTTCTTAAAATGTATTTTTAATAAAACCATGTGTACTAGGATTTGTTTAGGGTGTTATTAAATTTATTTAGAACATGATTGGAAGAACAAAATTTCATCAGAAGTGTGAAGAATGGAGGATAATGGGGTGGAATTTAATAGGTGGGGGGGGGATAATACACTTAGAATATTTCAAGAGAATAAATTACACACTCATTTTATAATGCTAAAATAACAGAAAACAGATCATTATAAGCCCTTGTAAATAATATGGATAAAATATGGACATACAATGAATATTGTACATGTTTTATTTCTTTTTTAAAACATATATTCTTAGTTTAACACCATGATAAATTAGTTTTTACCATTACCATGATAATTAATTTTTTACATATTTCATTATTCATATTGGTAAAAATATTATGTTGAACATATTTGAAAATATAAATAATGATTAATAAAAATATTTCAACAATTATACAAAATCCATTTCATAAAATTGAAAAAATAAAATTACATATTTTACAGGTTGATGTGATGAAAATTATGGGATTTGAAAGTGAAAATTATTATCAGTATAGAAGATTTTAATATCTAAATTAAATATAAAATTCATTCCACATACCAATATTTTATTGAATATAATATAATTTAAAAAATTTATACTTTAGAACTAATTTAATATAAAATTTATCATTGTAAATAATTTAAACTAAAAGGAACTTCTCAATAAATATTTATATTCTTCACTAGTCATTAAAAATATGAATCTTTTCAGAAAAATACGAAAAATTAAAAATAAGATAATTTTGATAATATAATTCCAAAAAGGATATTTGTTTTTTATATTAAAAATATCAATATTTCAAAATTTAATTTTTTTCATAAGTGTGCAAGAATCAACCAAATAGTTCTCCTTGAAAAAATTCAATTTTTTTTACAAAACCTTCCATTTTGGATCAAATGATTGTTATTGTTATTTTTATAAAATTGATAACAAATTAATTTATATAAAATATAAATGTTTTGTTATTTTTTAATCCTATTCATTCCCACTAATAAACACTGAGGTTATAATGGCCATGTTTAAAAAACATTTCAATATATTATCATGAGTCATTAAATTCTGGTGTTGGGTGCATCAGAAGATATTAAAGTGATAAATGTACATAAATTGAAATAAATGAGAAAGTACCAGGTGTTAAATATGATTTATTATTATTTAAATGTCATGAATTTATAAAATTGATAAGTTTTCTTTAGTGACACGTATGTTTTTTTTGGTTTAATATTATAATAAAAAACATTATTTCATTTTTATATAAACCCCATGAGTGTCAATATACGTGTGCATTAAAGCCCATTTTCATGCACCAAGTGATTATTATGTTAAGACCAGTTTTCCCCTTTTAATATTTTTTCCCCTTGGTACCACTGTTCCAGAACCACATCCAAATGTATTATCCATATAGGGATGTATTGATAAAAAATGAACATAATCTATTTAATATCAACTCATTATAAGTTCTCATATATTTATCCTCAATTTATTCTATTCGGTCATATTACATAATCTATTTATTCTTAATTCTAATTTTGTGGGTTTTAATGAACATCCTATGATACCGACTATAACGACCCTGAATCTAGTAACCAAGATCTATTTTATTATTAATTATATTGGAATATATAGAATGGATAAAATATTAAAGTAATAGTAAATTTATTAGTTTTGGAGAACCACAAATATTAATTTTACCCATTTTACATTAGTAATAAAAAATAAAACATAATTCATATCCCAATTAACGAAACTTCATTATCGTTATCTCATTCTACGGATTATTTTTCATAACCAAGGGAAATGAATAAAATTATGGGTGATATCAAATGATCAGAAAGGGTTACTTAATAGTATATTATTAATTGATAAGAATAATCCATGTGTAAATTTAATAACTAAACATACATTTCATTCATGTGACATTGCTATCATGATATGATAAGGGATCATTAATATTTTAATGTTAATACCATAAAACAAAATCCTTTTAATCAATAATGATAGAATGAAATTCATCCTTAGAAAATGTTATGGAGAAAATATCTTGAATAATGATAATAACTAAATAATCAATGAAGTAAGTGATCAATTCTTGGGTTTCATATATCAATTAAATTACAAATCTACTATCAAGATCAATTTTAAAGAATGTTAAAAAATACTGGGTAACAAGGCTTCTATTTTTGCCTACTGGTTTGTCCCAGGAGATCTAGTGATGAATCCATAGGCTATCTATAACAATGAAAATCACATGTTTGCATGTAAAAACTTTTCCTTATATATAAAATAATATATTTCATTCAGTAATAATGTTCCTTATCAAAAAATATACAAATTAATGAAAATTATATGGATTAATCAATTTTTTATGAGTTAATCACATAATATTCAATGAATACTACATATTTAAATATGGTATATGGTTTCAAAAAGTATAATATCTAACAAAAAATGATATTTATATTTAATTTTAATGTAATCAAAAATGAGAAATGGTCACTGGAATGTAATTGTTTCACGAGAAATTTAAAAATCATTGAATAAAGTGAGAATTTATAAAAAATTATACCACTTAATAGCATTCTAGTCAAATCCCATTGGATGAAATGATTCTAAGTGAAACATATTATATCATTAATTATTAACGAATCATGATATTACATGTCATTATGGGTATTATATACAACAAATAATTATGGATTGGTGCATAATAAAAAAGACATTATGTAATTTAAATTGAGAATAAATCCTTTATCTCAGGATTCTTTTAGGTTTAAAATGATTTAAACTCAGGTATAGTGCTTTTAAAAAAGTCATTAAATAAAAAACCAAATAAAAAATTTGTAAAATCAAATATTATTCTTTTATAAAATCTTAAGAACTATTCTTTAATAATAATTCATTCTTTTCAAGGTTTCAAATGTTAATTGGATTATTTTATCATTTGTTATTTATCATGATCGTACCAGTTCATTTTAATATTCTATAGTTTCATAATATGAAGAAAAATAATTATAAAATATTAACATATTTATCAATTAATTATTTTTTTATTTCCAAACATGAAATTTATTTTTGAGAAATAGTTTATGTTATGACCATGGAGATGGTAGGTAGTATGTTCACATGAGTAATGTTTTCGTTTTTCAAAGGTCTATACAGAAATGGGGTATACAATTTTTTTCGTTTTATAAGGATCATAATATCATAATATCATAATATCCTAATATTTAGTTAAATTTACACACACACACATATATCTTCTCTATGGTGTGTTGACAAAAAGAGAGTCAAATTACATCATAAAATAGATTGTCCACATGTACACAAACAATGTTATCATCTTTAAGTGTAAAACATAAATTGAAATATTATCTGTTCAGAATGATATTTATGTCATGAATATTATAATTTTGTCATTTATATTAAATATATTCATTAACATTATCCTTATCACCTTCCATGAATTATTTTATTTAAAATCAAATCACATTTATTCATGGGGTGGTAGTCTTCCAAACAGATGAGTGATGTTATCATGTACCATATAGAATGGAATGTAACATGTACTTATGATATAATGAATCCATATGTATAATCATGTTATTTAATTTTGTATATATATATCATATCCATCATCCAAAACATCCTTGAAATTAGGTAATAGAAAAAATGGATGACATCAGTTCCTGAGACGGTAGTCTTTCATAAACTTTAAAGATGATTTCATAACCCTTTTGATGGGATTGTATTATAGGTAATGTTTCTGACAAAAAATAAAATAATTATATTTATAATACTTATGATACTGTATTATCATATTTTAATATTATTTTTTCGATGTCGAGGAAGTAATAAAATGAAGACACTCATTGATGAACACCTCCTCTTCTTCAAGTAACATCCCAAGGTTTGCACCAATTCCATACTGAGATGGATTTTTTCACAAACTAAATATTGTTTAATGTGTTGGGGGACTTTGGGAGGTTTTTTTCTATTTTTTTTCTAAATTGACATATAGGTGTTTATATTTTTGTGGAGTGAGTTCCCTTCTATAATTGAGGAGTGACATTTTTGTAAATTCCCAAAAACCCATTAATAATAGGAATTAATGCTAACTATAAGTTGATTAAAATTCATAATTAAAGGGTTTTTTGGGATTATATTCCTTAAAAATCCTCCATCAGAAAAATTCACCTATTTTATTATTTTTTCCAATAACTACTATGATTACATACTTTTAAAATTTTGGGTTTTCACTATAATAACTATTATTTTATGTTATGTAATTTATACTTTAATCAGAAAATAAAATTGTACATTTTAGATAAATTATACCTCATTATTCTAAATATTAAATATAATTTATCAAAAAAATTCTCTATGGGTTGAAAATTAATTTTAACACATTTATATATTATATGATAAAACAAAGGTTAATCTTTAATAGTGCTAAAAGTGTTTCTTAATAATTAGTTCTTGATATAGTCGCTATAAATAACTATTAGTACATTAATTAACCATATATGATATTTTTAAACATTAAGAATAACATGGTAGAATATTGAACTTTTATGAATTTTAAATAATTTAATAAAATATCATTTTTTGAAAAATTACATTAATGTCATTTTGAAACTATTAATTTAATTTGAATTCAAAAAAATGACAATACAATAATTGATTTAGATTATATTATTTTAAAACACTTATTGAATGATATATTAATATTTAAAATTAATAGTAAAAAATAATCCATTATATTTACTTTTCTTTTGAAAAATTCATTATCGTTTATTTTAAATTTGTATTTACTAAATAATTATCGACTTGTTGTTTCTTATGAATTTAAATTAACAATTTCAACTCTAAAAATTAAAAAAGAATTATCTTGGAAAAAACAATCAGTTATATTTCAACCCAAAATTTAAAACTGAACATATTTTGTATTCCCTATCATAAAGAATTATAGATATTGAACAGAAAGAAGGTTCCTATTATTTTTCATTATATAACATTTTATATAGGGAAATTCAATGATTATTGTCTAAATAACTCATAAAAATCAAGCATAATATTTAGAGGAATTAAATATGGTTGTATAATGGATGTTGAAACAATTGATAGGTCATTTAACTAATTTCCTATTTGTTTAAACCACAGTGAACCCAATTTTTTTACTTTAACCGTAAAAAATAATTTTTACTATTTTACTAGTCATCTGAATCAAAATTTATGTTAACATTATTATATAATAAAAACTATGATAAGTACAAATATAGAGTAAATTTTGAAATATAAAATGAAGAAAATTGAAGAAGTTAAATTATTAATTAATCTCATTGATGTGATGAGAAATCATGTTTTCAAAGATTAAATGATTAAAGTTTTACAATTTATTTATTTTGAAATTAAAAATAAATATAATTCCAAATTTTTTTTGTGATAAATAGATAAATAATAAAAATCATGTGACTTTAAACAAAATTTAATATATAATTAAGCACTATAAAAAATTTAAATGAAAAATTATCATCAATTATAATTCTGTAGTTTTCACTTTACATCGAAAATGAAACATTTCATAACAAATTTCAGAAAATCACCCATGATGAATTTGATATTATGTTTTTAACTTTGAATTTTATTTTATCAATGAAATTTATAATAGTGGTAAAAATTAATTTTAATTTTTGTGCTAAATGTATTACTACGACATATTGTAGAATAATTACTATTTTTTAGAAAACATACCCTTTTATTCATATAATTTAGATTTGATATCTAATATATAAATACACAAATTTGTAATTATTTAGTTTTTAGGATTAAAATCCTCCAAATTAATGCATTGGTTATGATGGTATAATATATCATGGTTTATATTGACAAAGGGTTTTGGGTGTCACAATCCAATCCAATATGATGTTTTCTTTTATAATTTAAAGGGGTTAAAATTACCTTCCATGTAATGTGTAAGTGAAACATGAATGACATCATTTCAGAAGCATATATTCAACCATTTAAATGGGTGATGTTATCATATTTTAAATGAAAAGTAATGTCAGAAGTTTTATGTGTTATCAAAAAAAAAGTAAAATTATATTATAAATAATATATGTAAGCATTAAATAATTAATGATATCTGGTGTTCAATAGTTTTTATGGAAAATGAGTAACATTAGTTCTTGAGGTTTTAGTCAATCAGACACATAATTGTTTATTTTATTTTTCATTAATGGATGTGGACATTGATATAGGACATTCCATTTAAATATTAATATATCATTATATATAAAATACCAATGTTATTTTATTAGAACAATTAAATAATATTTTAAGGAGTATGAATAAGAAATGAAATGAATATGCTCATTCAAGAACATGCCCCCTTCTTTAGTGATCTTTTTTAGTATTGAAACAAAATCTATCTTAAAATTTATTTTTATCAAACCAAGTGTACTTGGATTTTTTAAGGTATTTGGCAATTTATTTAGATTAGGATTGGCATAACCAAATGCCTTTAGAAGTGTTAATATTGTAGTATTGTTCGATAGACTCTAATATGTAGGGTGTATGATATGCACCAAATGTTTAAAGAGAATCAATTATACAATCATTTTATCATGGTAGAAGAATTAAAACAAATCATTATAGGACCTTATAGATTATACAGATAATATATATCCATAAAATGATTGTTTTAAAAGTTTTAGCTCATTTTTAAAACTTATATTCTTAGATTAACACCGTTTTAATTAAGTTATTACCTTATCAGTGATAAATAATTTTTACAATGTTCACTATTCATAATGGTAAAAATAACAAGTTAAACATATTTTATAATATAAATGATGATTAATAAAAATATTTAATCAGATATTCTAAACCCAATTATGAAAATTGTAAAAATACAATTTCATATTATATCGGCAGATGTGATGAAAATTTTTGTTTCCGGAAGAGAAAATTCTCATTAGTATAGAAGGTATTAATATCTAAATCTGATATAAAATTCATTCATCATACAAAAATAGTATTGAATATAATATAATTGAATAAATTGCACATTAAAACTAATTTTAAATAAAATTTATCATTTTAAATAATTTAAACTAAATGTAATTTCGCAATTAAAAATCATATTTTTCACTAGTCATTGAAAAAATGAGTATTTTAAGTAAAATATGAAAAAATTGTAATAACATAATTTTGATAATATCATTCCAAATATGATTTTTTTATATAAATTTTTTGAACATTTTAAATATTCGTTTTTTTCATAAGTGCAAATGAAGTAACCAAACTATTCTCTTGAAAAAAAACAAAATTTTTTATAAATCCTTAGGTTTACGTTCAAATTATAGTTTTTTTTTATTTTTGAAAAATTTATAAACAATGAAATTTGGTAAAATATAAAATTTTAATTATTTTTCAGTCCAATTCATACTTACTAATAAACACCTAGATTAAAATTTCCATGTTTAAATAATATATTACTAGTGCATCATGTTTCTCTTGATGCATATATTACGTGCATCATAAGATATTGAAGAGATAAATTTGCTTAAATATATATAAATGATATTTTTTAGGGTGTTAAATATGATTTGTTATTATTTCTATGAAATGGATTTATAAAATTGATAAGCTATATTTTGTGACAAATATGGTTTTGTATATAAACCCAACGAATGCGTTACATAGGTATGTCATACCATTTTCTTAAGATAAGTAAACTATTTCATAACTCTTTTCTTTTGTATGAGGACTCATAATATGTATAACTATTTTTTTATTCCATACATGATTAATAATATATATACCATCTCTTTTGAAAATTCATGTTCAACCATGTTAGTAGGTTTTACTACGATGAATTTTCAAAAATTGTTTTACTCAATTTCAATGGAGGTTCATATAAGTTGTATGTAATTTAAGGTCATGTCATGGAACAAATGTGGATGTCTTAATCCTATTTACTACTATAGAAAGTATTTAAAACATTGATAATGAATTTTTATTGAATTTTTTATCTAATTTGACCATAAACTCTATATACCCAATGATCTCCTACTTGTGCATCATATGTTAGAGTATTTGGTATATTGTTACTTATGAGTATTTTCCATGTAACAAAAACCATCAAGTAAGGGTCACTGGACTATATGTAATTGTATTTTTTATTTATGGAATAGAATTTAACAATATTTTTTCATTCATATATTTATATTTCAAATTGTATAAGTATTTTTTATGTTGGGGTCTAGTTATTTTAATTATGTAATTTTTTATTGATTTATATTAATGAGAATAGAACGAGAATAGTTGTTTTAGTAGTTGTTAAATAATATATCCATGATTATTTCAGCTCATTTCCCATGTTGTTATCTATATTCTAGAAGATTTTTCTACATTAATTTTCCAACTATAATATTATTAACATATTTTACAAAATATATGTAATTATATTTATTTGTATAATATAATGGATATGGTTTTAGAAAATAATATTTTATTAGATGAAAAATATATATTTTTTCATTTATAATTGTTGTTATTACATTAAGAAAAACATGAATATTAATTTTTTTAATATTATAATTTCAGAAAAACTCATTTATCAATTATCATAACATTTAGTGAAATAGTTTTTACAAATTATTTTTTGATCAGGTTATATCTATTGTTATAAAAAATTATAACTAAAAATTTATTTCTCAATAGATATTTCCCTATTTGAAAAATTTAAATATCATGTAATGTTGAGGTTTTGTGGTGAGAAATATTGTTTAAGGAATCTATATTGGGGGGGTATGATTTAATGATGCAAAATAATCCTAATTTTTAAATTACTATTATGGGATTTCATGTGATAAATTCTTATAAGGGGTACAATGTTACACTTCAATGTTTTAGAATATATTTTTATTAAAATAACGAAACGTGTATAATGGACTGAAATTCAAAAAAAAAGAACTAATTTGAATAATTGTTTATTAAAAAACTAAATACATGGAATTTATTGATAGTTAAATGAATCATTATTAATAAATAAATGATTCTACAAAATTAACATAGTTCTATTTTACTTCTGAAAAAACTATTACTTTTATAGAATATGTTCTAACTGATTACATATTTTTAATAAATTAAATAATTTGAGGAAATAATAACAATAAAATATATTAATAAACAACCAACTAGTATTAATAAAATTAATTTATAATATTCATGAAATTTTTATGAAATAATAAATAATGTAATTTCTATTACTCATTGATAAAAAATGTTTGGTTTATAATTTTTTGTTTTTTAGATATTAAATATATTTTATTTATAATTTTAAATTTTAAATTTTATAATATAAATTTAATAAAATATTTTTTGATATTTATTGAGAAAATTTTTCTTAGGTTGAATTTTAGTGATTTCACGTAAAATATTAATTTATAAGCAATTTGAATAAACATAATTTTGCTTAAATATGGTAACTTTTATAAATTAATTATGAAATATACTATAATGAGACTGAAATTTCAAGGAATTTTTTTTCTTAATTTCTTTGGAATTTTACGAGTCCGTAGTTTTTGACGGCACCTGATTTTGAGGCCCAGTGTACCCGGAATCAATTTCTGAAATTTTCTTTGGGTGCATTTAGTAAACGTACATGCGGGTTTTTCTATCTTTTTAACTAATGCTCAAAATTGATATCCAAGGATACCGTTGAACTCGAAGCGCCAGTATTCTCTTAAGGGGACCTTTTCCGCAATAGTATTTTATCGGGAGGAGAAGTAAATTTTTGGGGGTTGTTATTAAAATAAATAAAAATATGATTAAGATATTTTTATGTTGGTGGTGATTAAATCCACCAAAGATAAGTTAGAAGTGGGGCCACCTACCCACATAACCTCCCATGGGATGATAATTTTCTGTGGGGCCCACACGAACACCAACTCCTCAATTTTCCCTTGAAACCCTTGGAACCCCCATCGATGAGGGTAAAAATCTACACACCCCACCTTCTATCAATAATGTGACAACACCATAAAATTAATTAATTAAGATCCCTAAATTAATTTATTAATTTGATTTTATTTGAAATGCATGGCATTATTAAATTGGGGACCCAAATATTTTCTTTGCGTTGGCAAATATTCCATTGGGGAGGCTCTGGAGAATTAGAAGGAAAGTGTTCCTCTCAACGAAGAACATCTTCAATGAAGAATGATATTTTTTTCTCAATGAAGAACTTTCTCTCCACTTCTTCAACTGGGGAAATAACGTGAGGAGATTCCCACGAGTAATTTCATCTTCCTTCCTCTTCCTCTGCATCAATGGAGAAGAAGTCGCCCGCAAAGGACACCGCATACGGGCCGGGCCACCAGCCGCGCGGGCTGGGCCGTAGCATGTGGGCCGAGAAATAGCCGCCGAGCTGGGCAGCATCCTTCTAGGCCAGACCCAGATTCAGGTTGGGTCGACTCGGATCGGACCTACCCAGGGCGGGTTGGGCCGGGTCGGACCAGACCCGGACCCCCCTTCTTCGGGCTACTTTTGGGTTTTTGCCCATAACTAGAGATACAAACCTCTGATCGATGCACTGTCAGTTGCGTTGGATTCATTGGATCGAGAGAGATGAGTCGGTATATCAAACTAAAGGTTTTTGTGATGTTTGTGTGTAGCCAGGTTGGTTTGACCCCGAAATAATCTGGGCCTTCGAAACGGAAACACTTATAACTCTCAGACCAGGCATTCGATTGACGCGCCGTATTTCGCGTTGGGTTTTGTTTGATATCATGGAAAATTGTGATACATAAAATCATGAAATAGTGATAGTTTATGTATCAAAACCCCTTTTCTGGAAGAGAAGATCCTCCAGGAATCGATCGTGCTATGTGCGAGAACCCAAGAGCTGGCTGCGACTGCGACGATGACTACTGTACTGGAATCCTTCATGGGTTCGACCACAAAGACAACTGTACCGGAATCCTGTGTGGGTTCAACAGTTTTGATAGAGTTGCTGGTCTTGTATCCTGTGTGGGTTTGATAGCTTAGATGAATCAGTAACTATAACTGATCATCTCTCTTACTCTAAAATAGCTCGCCTGAATCCTAGGTGCGTCTGATAGCTTAGACGAGATAGTTGGACTATATCTTGTGTGGGTCCGACATCTTAATTGGAATGTATCCTGCGTGGGTCCGATAGTTTAGACGAGATAGCTGGACTGTATCCTGTGTGGGTCTAATAGCTTAGCTAGTCTTGTATCCTCTGTGGGTCCGACAGCATAGATGATCTAGTGGCTAAATCTGATCATCTATATCTCATTAACTTTTATGGAATTCCAATGTGAGCTAAGTCATATACTTCAACCATTATCATCATGGAGATTTACTTTACTTCCTTTGTGGATTTGTTTTGTGCTTGGGATCGAGAGTTGGAGCCGGACTGTGATTGATAACTTAGGTATATGTATGGGAATATACCTAAGTAGGGTTGGTTGATACTTCTTGTTTGTATCTATCTAATGTGGATTATCCTTTTAAGAATTTTTGAGACCTTGAGGGTCTCGGGGTCCCTACTGAGTATCGTTAAACTCACCCCTAAATGCGAAATGCCTGCACCTCATTGTTTTGGATGCAGTCGAAAGACAGCGCTGACCGAGGCGGAGTGTACGAGGACTAGACAGTACCCAGAGGTGGACCTCAAAAACAGTCAGTACCCAGAAAATACCAAAGGATGTGGAACACTGAGGAGGATATTTGTACCTACCCTTCAAGTATGATCTGTGGTGGATGATACAGGAGCTATTAGACATCTTCTAGATGTTTGTCATTTTAGTTGTACCTGTTGTCCTTTCCTTGTAATTTACTGATGGGCTCGTATTTCCAGCCCCTTTTCATTCAGAACATTATTTTGTTTACTTCTTTAATTTTTGTTTACTTCCAGTTGCGTACTCTATTGTTTTTGTTTACTTTTTAAAGGTAAATCCTACCCTTACTATAGATATTACACCTTTGGTACTAGTCGCTAGCCCCTGGCCTATGGAAGGCGGTCTTGGGGTAGTCACGGTATGGGCCCTGAGGATGGGTTGTTACAGATTGGCATTAGAGGAGTCGGTTCTACCGCAGAACATAAGACTCTGATCATTCTTTGAATGAAGAAATAGTGTTAAGCGTATTGAGTATGGTTTTTAGTCCAGGGAGTCTAGTGTTGGTGCGGCTGATGACGTATCCATACCCCAGGACCATGACTTCTTATTTTCGACTTAGTGCACAGAAACACTGATTGTGTGTGTGTTTCAAGAGTTTCCTTTGTGGTATCTTTGAGTAATCTCAACAGGTATAACTTTTTGACAATGGGTCACCTATTCTTTATCAGGATTCCATTGCGAGGATAGCTAGCTAGGGTTCTCAAGAGAGAGTACATGATGACGGCCCACCGAGCAACGAGGCTATAGTGCAGGGCCTTCATACTATGTTATCACCATCCGGTGGTGTACCGGCAGAACCACCAACCATTGGGCAGCAGATGCCATAGGCCGCATTGGGGGATGGTGCAGGCCGACTAAGCGCATTACATGAGTTCTAGCGGCAGAGGCCTCCGAGGTGTCGAGGTGAGACAGATTCCAAGGCAGCAGAGGACTGGATAAAGGTGATTACTAGATTTTTCCCTCTATTTGAGATAGTAGTAGAGTATATATTGATCTTATCTACTAATCTTGTTCAGTGAGTGACCATGAGGATGGTCCAAATAATGATGATGTTTCGGCACTTGGATCATTTTTCAAGATGGTACCTTCGGGTAGTGTGCCAACTATATCACTTCCCATTGGTCAGCAGAAACTACCAGCTTTACCGGTAGAGGACACTTGTAGGATTAGTGCCTTATATGTGTTTCAGCACCAGATATCCATCATGTTCTGAGGCGCGCCCGACCCACAGGCGGCTGAGGACTGGCTTGAGGAGGTAGCTGAGAGTTTTCTAGAACTTATACAGCTTTAGCAGGACGACGTGTCGGTAGATGAGTATTCAATGAGGCATACCAAACATTCTTGGTACTTGATGAATATGATTTGATCAGTGCTTTAGAGATTAGACCTCTGAGCGAGGTGTCTTTAAGGACAACCGAGCCAGAAATTTTTCCTCTATGCATTCCTAATTATGTTAGGGTGTTAGATAGATCCTTTGTGGTTGAATGTTCATTGGCTGAGCGAATATAGCCAGTGAATGTTAACAATTGGAAAGCATGAAACTGGCATTAGTCTTAAAGACATGGGTGTGTGAGATGTTTCAGGAAGAGTAAGTTTTAAGGACAAATGAATCTGTAGGGCAGCATACATGGAAGAATAGCTAGGAGAGCAGCATGATTTGGTGAACATTTCGACATGTTACAACCACCCACCTTTGTAGTCCCCGCTATGATCATAGATCTAGAGGGTAGGAGAGAAGAGTAGCTGAAAGCGGTCAAGGAGTGTGACCCAAGGGCTCGAAAAATGATTTGAGGTATGGTCTATGTCTACTAATAGCTACCGTATCAATAGACATAGGTACCAATCATTGATTCCTTCCATGAATCTTGTCTCAGACCTAGAGTATCCAGTTAAGACATTGACATTACCCTCACATTTGGAGATACCTTTGGGAGGAGACTTGATAGTCACACTTATGTAGATGGTGTGATATGACCTTTGAGGTGATAGTTTTGGTTGGAAACTCTTGGTGGTAGTGTCAAGGCCTTACGATGTTAGTTTGGGTATGGACTAGGAAACCACAATTTATACACAAATTGACTATATTAGGCAAAAAGGTTGTGGTTTATCTACAAGGTTGGGATGCCGTTTTCCTTGGTTTGGAGAAAAAGAAAACCCCGACAGCATAGGATGGAATCATGCATAAGAGGGTGTAATCGATCAATTAGGATTCATCCATACTTACCTATGTGTCAGTCTTCTCTAGAGTTCGAGCACCACTATCATTATTGATGAAGAAGGGGAAACCCATCGTATAGTCAGTGATATCCCAGCAGAGCTTTCAGGATATGAGGTAGAGTTTGACTAGTGCACCCATCTTGAGGCTACCAGAAGAGAGCATTGGGTATGTAGTTTACTTCAACGCATCAGGGACCAGTCTCGGGTCTGTCTTGATGTAGGAGTGAGTAGATATCGCGTATATTTCTCGGCAGTTGAGACTGCACGAGCAGAACTACGCTACCCATGAACTGGAGTTAGCAGCAGTGGTCTTCACCTTGAAGATGTGGTGACACTATCTAATGGGCGAATTTTTTACCGTATACTCTGATCACTAGAGTATCAGGTATATATTCTCGCAGAAGGACCTGATCCAGATATAGCGACGATGGCTCAAGTTCCCCAAAGACTATAACTTTGAGATAGTATATACTCTTAGGAAGGGGAACATTGTAGTAGATGCTCTTAGCAAGAGATCATTCATTAAGCTACTAGGAGAGGCGACTGAGCAGCTGGCTGCTTTGCAGATATCCTTTGTTGGTAGAGATAGAGTAACCTTTCTTCAGTTTCTCACAGTCACTCCTCCACTTCTTCAGCGAGTTAGAGAGGCACATCATGGGGACGTTGACTGTGAGATGCGACGTGCTCAGTTATCCTCAGGGAAGGCACCTGAGGGATTTAATAAAGGTGGGGAGAATGTCATTCTCTTCAGAAGACATACCATGGTACCAGTTTAACTATAGGAGGAGGTGTTGAGGGAGTTCCATACTTACCCTCTAGTGGTAAATCCTTGAGTGGTGAATACGTACCCGGACCTTTGAATGCAGCACTAGTGGCCAGATATGAAAAATGCCGTAGTGGAGTTTGTATTTCGATGCCTAACTTTTCAGCAAGTAAATATGGAGCATCAGCTAACAGCAGGCTTTGTTCAGCCTTTAGATGTCCCAAAATGGAAGAGGGATGTGATATCCATGGATTTTTTGATGGGGATACCACGTACATCCAGAGGACACGACTCTAACTGGGTTATTGTCGACCCACTCACCAAGTCATCCCACATCCTAGCAATTCGGGATCTGGGATCATTAGATATCCTGGGAAACCTCTACATATAAGGGATCTTACAGCTTCATAGTGTGCCATCGAAGATCATCTCCGATTGAGATGATTGTTTCACTTCCTGGCTATGGAAGGGGTTTCAGGAGGTTTTCGGGACGCAGCTTCGCTTGAGCACCGCCTTCCATCCTCATACGGATGGTCATACTGAGCGGACCATTCAGAATCTTGAAGACATGCTTTGTGCATGTGTCCTTGGCTTTGGTTGCAGTTGGGAGGATCACTTACCCATGGTGGAGTTTTCGTACAACAAGATCTTCTACTCTACCATCGGGATGACCCCTTACGAGGCACTGTACGACAGACCATGCAGATCACTTCTGTGCTAGAATGACCTAGGGGATTCCACACATGTAGGACCAGAGATAGTTCAAGCTACAACGGAGAAGGAGCAAATCATCCAGGAGTGGATGAAGACTGCATAGAACAGATATAAGTCCTATGCTAATAGGAGACAAAGACCACTGGAGTTCGAGGATGGAGACTACGTCTTCCTACGGGTCTCACCTTGACAGGGTCTACGGAGATTTGGGCGAGGTGGAAAGGTATCTCTATGATTCATCGGACCTTTCCAGGACCTTAGAATAGTAGGTGAGGTGGCTTACCATCTGGCCCTTCCACCTCACTTGCATTAGGTTCACATCATCATCCATGTATCTCAGCTAAAGAGATACGTGCACCACCCATCCCACATCATTGACCGTGGGGAGCTGGACATCGATGATGGGGTGACTTTCATGAAGGTTCTAATGGATATTGAGGATCGATAGGAGCGGGTCCTGTGTTTACGGTCTATTCCTCTGGTGCACATTCTCTGGTAGCACAAGAACCTCCAGAAGAGCACATGGGAGTGGGAGGCTCAGATGCATGCTCAATACCATCATTTGTTTCCCTAGTGTGTGTTGTAGCTTTACAAGGACGTAAATCACTGAGGTGGGGGTAATTTAAAGACCGCGAAATTTAAATGAATTTATTTTTAATAAATTATTTGGAATTTTACGAGTCCACACTTTCTAATAGCACCTGATTCTGATGCCCAGTGTGCCCGAAATCAATTTCTGAAGTTTTGTTCGGGTGCATTCAGTAAACGTACATGTGGGGTTTTATATCTTTTGAACCAGTGCTCAAAATTGAAATATAAGGACATCGATAAAATCCCATTGTCCATATTCTTTTAAGTGTACCTCTACCAGAATTGTGTTTTATTGGGAGGAGAAATTAATTTTTGGGGTTTGTTATTAAAATAAATAAAAATATTTTTATGATATTTTTATGTTGGTGGTGGTTAAAACCACCGAAGGGAAGTTGGAAGTGGGGAAACCTTTCCACATAACCTCCCATGGGAGGATAATGTGTTTTGGGGCCCACACGGACACCAAATCTTCAACATTAACTTGAAACCATCAGAACCCCCCATTAATGAGGGTTAAACTCTCCACCTCCCACCTTCTCTCATTAATATGCCAACACCATCAAATTAATTAATTAAGCTCCCTCAATTAATTGATTGATTTTATTTGATTTGAAATGCATGAAATTATTATATTGGGGAGCCTATTATTTTATTTACGTTGGAAAATATTATATTGGGGAGGCTCTAGAGAATTAGAAGGAAAGTATTACTCTCCCTGAAGAACATCTTCAATGAAGAAGACCATTTTCCTCTCAATGAAGAACTTTCTCTCCACATCCTCAACCGGGGCAAGAACATGAGGCGAAACCCACTAGAAATGTCATCTTCCTTCCTCTTCCTCCGCGTTAAGGGAGAAAAATCCACCCACAAAGGACGCTGCCTAGGACAACGTCTTTTCCCAACGTTGACGGAACAACGTCCATCTTCCACGACACCGTCTTCCGTGGCTTGTCAACGTGCAATGTCAAATATGAGGTAGGGATGATTATAGAATATTTTTTTTAAAACATGTGATTTATAACCTCGTACATGGGTGATTGTATGTGGGATAATTATTTGGGCCTTTGATGTGGAGGGAACGGGCTAACGAACAAGTCCGGACCCTCCGCCATTTCTTTCTCGATGCGCTATTGTTGGGCGACGGATGAACGGAAGGGATACCATGAATTGAGGCTGTCACAGTGAAGAATAGGACCTGATGAGGCCGTAGGCCCAAGTAAGTGGAAAAACAGACCACCGGAATGACTATAATGGACCGCAGAGAAGTGCGACTGAACCAAAGAATGGAGGTGGTGACCGACACCGGTGGTCGCCTTGGGGCAGCGGCGCCCCTAACGCGTCGCCGACGGAAGGCTTCCGCGGCATCCACTACGACGGTGGAGCGGATCCCGCCTCGCATGTTCTGGGATAAATGGGCGGCACCAGCTGGCACCACTATTATGGAAACTGGGGGGCCATGCCCCCCACTCCGCGCTCGGCCAGCTGGCTGAGCCACGGCCGACCACCAGGCCGGGCCGCCTGCGCGTGGGCCGAGCTACCAGCCGCGTGGGCCGGGACGCCGCACTTGATCCAGGCCACAACCGCTGAGCCGGCCCACACCCTAGTGGGCCCGAACTAGATCGGGGTCAGGTCGACCTGGATCAAGCCGACCCAGGGTGGGATTGGTCGGGTCGGACTAGACCTAGATCCCCTTCTTCGGGCTACTTTTGGTTTTTTGCACATAAATAATGCTACAGACCTCTTATCGATGCAATTTCAGTTGCATTGGATTCTTTGTATCGAGAAGGTAATTTCAGTGTATCACACTCAATGTTTTGATGAAGTTTAGGTATGGCCAGGTTGGTTCGATCCTGAAACAAATCGTGCCCTCGGAGTGGAAACACTTATAACTCTCAGACCAGGTGTCTGATTGATGCGCCGTCTATCACGTTGGTTTTTTTATGAGAAGGAACTTTGGGATACATCAAATCTGGTCTTTGTGATAGTTGATGTATCGACCCCGCTTTTCCCAAGGAGTAGACCCTCCCATAATCGAGCATGCTGTGTACAGGAACCCTAGAGCTGGCTATGACTGCGACGATGAATACCGTACTGGAATCCTCCGTGGGTCTGACGATGATGACAACAGTACCTGAATCCTGTGTGGGTTCGACAGTTCTGACTGAGTAGCTAGTCATATATACGGTGGGGGTCTGCCAGCTTAGATGAACCAGTAACTACAACTAATCATCTCTATTACTCTAGAATAGCTGGCCTGAATCCTGTGTGGGTCCGACAGCTTAGACTAGATAGCAGGAATGTATCCTGTGTGGGACCGACAGCTTAGCTGGACTGTATCTTGTATGGGTCCGACAGTTTAGCTGGTCCTGTATCCTGTGTGGGTCCGACAGCTTAGATGATCCAGTGTCTACATCTGATCATCTATATCTCTCTCTACTATTGTGGCATACCTATGTGATCTGAGTCATGTCTTTAAACCATTATCATCGAGGTGATTGACTTTACTTTCTTTGTGTATTTGGTTTATTCTTGGGCACATGAGTTGGAGTCGTACTGTGATTGATAACTTAGGTATAGGTATGGGCATATACCTAAGTAGGGATGGTTGATACTTAGTGTTTTTATATTTCTATTGTGGATTATCCTTTGTGGATTTTGTGAGAACTTGAGGGTCTCAGGGTCCTTACTGAGTATCGTTATACTCACCCCAACACGGGCTATGCCCGCACCTCGTTGTGTTGGATGTAGAAAACAGACAACGCTAACTGTGGCAGAGTGTACGAGGACTAGACGGTACCCAGAGGTGAACCTCAAAACGAGTCAGAACCCGGAGGAGAAGGAATGACATGGAGCAGTGATGAGGCTATCTGTAGTTACCCATCATGTAGGATCTGTGGTGGACAATCTAGGAGTTGTTGGGAATCTTCCAGCTGTTTGTCTTTTTAGTTGTACCTGTTGTCCTTTCCTTGTAATTTATTATTGGGATTTTATTTCTGACCCCTTTCCTTTCAGTACTTTCTTTTGTTTATATCTTTACTTAGTGTTTACTTTGAGTTGCGCACTCTATTTTTTTTATTTACTTTTTAAAGGGAATGCTTTCCCTTACTATCGGGATTACGCCTTTGGTGCTAGTCGCCAGCCCCTTGCCATTGGAAGGCGGGATTGGGTTAGTCATGGCACGGGCCCCAAGGATGGGTTGTGACATATACATTAACTAAAATTGTATTATATAATTATCTCAACCAATGATTTATTTATCAGGTGATATAAATAATTTGAAACAATTATATTGAATTTAAAAACCTAAGATTGACTTTTTGACACATAAGTAATATATTTTTCTGATAAAACTATTTTACTAAATTTAAATTAATTATCTAGAAAAAATTATCAATTACATATTTTAATTCGTTAATATTTATATAATTTTATCTTTATAATACAATTAATTTCCTTGGAATCAAATCTATACAGATTATTGTTGTATATTTATTTTTATTCCTGGAATTACGTGTTTCAAATACCTATTTTCATTTAATTTATCATTATTATATTAAAATTAATTTTTCCAACATCATAAAATATTATTTTTAAAGTGGAATCAATATTCAAAATCATTATATCCGAGTTTTTTTTATAAAGTTACTTTCATTTTTGAACAATACCAAAATAAGTTACATTGGTAAAAATTTCGCCATGTCGATAGAGGTCAAAATGGATTAAAGGTAAAAAATAAATGGATAAGGTAAAAAAAATATCATTATAAATTATCTTTATTTTTATTTCATCAATGTATTTATAAATACAATTACATATCTTATAAATGTTAAATATTTGTTACCCAATTAAAATGAATATAATATCTTATTATTTTAATGTTATTTTTATGACAAGGGAATCACTCTTCTCACTAATAAAATGAATCTTCCTCTCCTCGCAAAATATACCACATAGAGAAAATTAATATAGAAATTATATTCCCATTTTTCTCCCAATCGTTTCATATGTTCTATATCACAAAAATTTCAATGTAAGGAGAGCTTAATTGTTCATTCTGAGGTCGATACCCACTGTAGAGGTAATAAAATTTACCATTTTCTTTAAAGAATCAATATTCTTTCTCCTACATAAGATATTATATAACCAAATAAAAATTAATTAATAATTATAATCAGTAAACAAAAATGTATGTATATTTATGTAATAATCATTATCTACCTCCATTCTATATAATGAAAAATAATAACGTTATTTATGCGTACATGTGCACTATCAGCTCAATGAAGTGACATATTTAATATTACGTTACTAACTCATATGGATAGTTAAAAAAAGGATTTAATGTAAAAATATGAAATCTATAAAATAATTCTCGCTCTATAATATTGATCTATTATCAAATTTCATTCCCGTATATCTATTGGAAAAATAAAATATATCTTATGTCTATGAAGATAACCACTTCCAAGGATTACATATCCCATTTTTCATCACAAATATTAAAAGATGATTATAAAACATTATATAATCTGTAAATATTATTTTTATTAATTTATTAATGTTTTATAAACATTCTCAAGGTGAAAGGGCTAGAATCATCGAACAAAAGTATGGCCGGAAAACATAATTGTAGATAACTGGAAATTTGTTTTAATGATTAATTGTCAACAAATTAGTAATTGAAGATTTCCATGGAATGTTATATAGTAATAAAATTAATGGTATGATTTTAATATAGATTTATGATAATTATAAATGTATTATATAGGATATTAGAGTTTAATTAATGAATTTATGGACTCGAGGTATTATTGTATATGATAATATCACTTATTATCTTGATTGTTTATATTTCAATATCTATTAGTGGAAATTTTTTGTTCATTCTATCATTACCGAATATATTTTTATACTATATTGTTTTTTTTAGATTTTTAATTTATACATTCCGTTTTTGACTTCTTTGGTACTCAAAATGACCAATAGAATGTTTTACTTTTAAAAAACTATATATCTATATTTTTTTCAAGAATTTATTTCTTCTAACGCTGTTTTATTTAAAATATTTCTATAATTTTGTTTTATATATTCCAATGATTATGTACACACAATATAAATTACATTTTTATTATTATAATTTTTGAAAAAGGAATCAATAAATTTTTTCTATGATGGATATATTTTACTTATTTTAAAATTGGGACATTAATATTTTTAGCATTTATCAAATGAAGGAATTTACTATTGTCATGTAGATTATTTTATCAAATAATTTTATAATAAGTTTAAATTGTTTTTCAGTGAAAAAAATATTCCCATTGTTCATGTATTTTTTTGTTTCCATTTTTATGGTTTACCAAAATAAAAGGATTAATCTTACCATTTATCAAATCATATTTCAATTTTTTATTAGAAAAATATTTTCCATTTATTTTATCATTATTTACTGATTCTTATTTTTCACTGTGGATATGGCCTAACGATACCATCTACATTATTTCTATTTATGGATTGTAACCAAAATTAAAGAATTTTTTATAAATCCATTTTCATTACAATTTGTAAATTATGTTGTAATAGAATAATGATATATTTATGATCTTATATATAAAAAATGCGTGGTTTATATTATTTTATTTGTGTGTTTGAATCATATAAATCAAAAATTCATTGGGTTAATAATTACATATCATGGGACAACATGTAAGGGATTATTAAGCGAACCCAGTCCACTATGGGGCATTCCCACCATGGTTTAGAAGTAGTTGTGGAGTGAATCCAATGAACTATTGGACTTTATAAACTCTTTTCATTATGTTCATGGAAGTTGTACTTAAATAAAAAAACAATTCTCTATTCCTTTTTTATAACTAACATATTTATTACATGTATGATATGATCTCATGAATCATGATTGATTATTTTTATTATGAATTCTTATGATTAATTTATTGTATTATGAAAAAACTTTATTCTGTGAGTCAAGATGTGTGGTAAATGAATTTTTTTATGTTCTTAAATACTATGACCATGTTCTCATTCATTAATTCTTATATTATGCTATCTTATGATTTTTTATTTTCATCATCCATGTTTAGCTATAAAGATCATCTTAGCTCAGTGTTTTTTGTCGTTATTTCCCCATGTTAGGGAGAAATAAATTATGAATTATTTATCAGTATAGTGTACTTCATGAAATTAATTTTCATGATTTTTTTATTATCATTGATGAAATATGTTTATTATTTATATATTAAAGAATGAATCTAGGAATTTATAGTTGTGAGGAGTCTGTTTTTATGATATGAACAAAATATTAGTAAAACATTATGTAATATTTATATATGTAATGATCATGAGTTTATTGATGTTTTGGTCAATTGAACTAAGAATAAATGGATTCCCTCCCCTGGCCTTTCAAGATGTAGTTAAAATGAAAATGGTATAAAATTTCACTTAACATTTTATTGCAAAACTAAATAAACCAGAGATATCATACTAGTTGCACCTGTATTGAAATTATCTATTCTAGGATTATATATCAAAACAAAATTGAATGAATAAGAATATTTTTCACAATTACACTATCATATATTAAAATACCATTGTTAAAAAAATATTCTGACTCATATTTTCATTGAATAATACAAAATAATAACAAGACATATCATTCGATGAAATAATAAGAATATGAAAACTATCACCATCTAAATATCATGAATTAAGTAATTACAATCTCTTATCCTGTATTATTGCAAACTATAAACTTCAAATTATCATATGAAATCATGAAAAACCCCCAAACCCAAATAAAAATTTGTTCAATTAAGCCTATAAATATTTAATGGTTCTTATTAATTGAGAATAACTTCTTATATAAATATCATATTCATGTATTTAAATGGTGCCATAAATTTATCATATAAGTATCTCTTCACTCAATTTTTCGTGAATATAATCATTGGGGTATCTATGTTAGAAATATTTTCAATAAATCTTTTATAACAACATGTAACGACCAAAAATACATTAAGTACTAAAAAAATTGTGAGTCTACAAATAATTTATAATTATTACATATGAGGATCATAAAGTATTCCCTATTTGATAATAAAATTACAAATAAAAGACCCTTACAATATCAATATATGGTAATTTCATATCATTTCATTCTAATAATATGCTCTGAATATATATGATTTAATATTTAAATGTTCTTGATTCTTCTCAAAATATTTTTAGTATTCCATAAAATTATTGACAAATGAAATCAAAAAGGATTCCAAAGTAAGATGGAAAACAAAATTTATTATACCTATAAAAATCACTTGACTCTACATCACCTTTAGAAGAAATACCATGACCTAGATATGAAAAAATAATTTATGAATGAATATGTTCAGTACAACCTCACCTCACACACTAAACTATCAATAATCCAATCAATTATAAACCATTGTAAACAACATAAATCATATAAATTTATTTAATAATTATTAAATACATAGAAAATGATACTATAATTTAACGATAACATGATTTTAACATTGTCAGTGATATAAAATCACATCATCCAAACAGACATCATGAAAAAACAGCAATATCACCACATAAGATCACAATTTCTCAATGAATCATTTGGATTCAAGATCTGTCAACTGAGTCATTCATAGTTCGAGCTTATATAGGTCCATATAGTGAGGATTGGTAGATAATTGGTTGGATACAAATTAATAAAATGTTCAAATTCGCTACCTAGTGTAAATAATAAACCATTTTAGGAATCAAATTTGGACATCAGTTAAAAATTACTATGAAAAAAGGTGAAACCACTCCTTTAACTTTTCACAGAACCACCCCGTTGACCTAAGAGTTAATCCCTCTCGGTCTCCAAAAATCATGTTCTCATGCACCTATATTTTTTAAAATTATACAATATTAATTAGTTGATTCATTTCTAGATGGACTGAATGTCCCATGCCTCCAATAACATTTAACATAACCATAGAAATATTTCATTCAAAAAACCCAATAAAAAGCCTTCCCATGGTTATATATCATAATTTTTTATTGATATCCACATCATTTTTTTCATAATAGTACATGCTCTAATTTTTATCACATAGAACAATTACCTTAATGTACATAAATTCCATAATATAGACTATCATTTATTTTAATTCTAACTCTGGTTTTTTTGGATTCTAGTAAATTTTAGTGTTTTATCGGACTTTTCATAGTTGTAACACTATCTGAGTAAACACTACAGGTCTTCTATAGAATGTTGTGATCATTGAGTTTGATTTATAGAGGAGGGTTCATCTAGATGTTCAAATTTAGTAGAAACTATATGACCTTCCCCTCAAATCACATGAGACATGAAAGATAAATATTTAAGATAAGTGAATTTCTTGTTATACCATGAAGTAATATAGTATATCTTTTCCAATATCTTATAATGGGACGACTAGTTGGAGCATGGTTTGAAAAACCATGCAACATGATTTTTTTAATACGAATATCATTTTCAAAACTTAATACTGGTTCTTTTCTCTCATTATTTTTCTATTAGAAAAAGATATCAACAGAGGTGATTCCTTTGTGATAATTTGGGTAATCCTATCTCATTGAATTATGTTTTAAGGGATATTTTTTATGGGATCTAGGATTTCAATTATGTATACCCATTGTTATTTGTCATTCATTATTATTATACATTTTTCCTTCCCTCTATGAACATAACCATAGATTATGGATACTGATTTAAGGTATAGGTTTATGGACATGAGTCAATTAGAATTAATATGGATCCCTCATAGAATTTATTTTTTTATATAATTTATTATTGATTATTGTGTGTAATTTGGGAATCAATACAGTTTGCGATTTCAATCTATTCCGTTGAACTAAAATTTATAAAATGAATATTTGGGATTATGATTTATTGATCCAGGTTACCTTCCTTATTTGTAAAACCATCATCTCATCATAGATTTATTTTTACCCATGGTCATTTATATTCCAAGTATTTTGATGTAGGTGGTTTAATGATTCTTTATTATTCTACAAACTAGTCTTTCTTACTCATGGAATAGAATTCTAAAATGGTTATAATTCACTGTTCATGTATTTTTCTTAATAAGGGATTATAAATTTTTTAGAAAATTATTTAGTAACGTATTTAGAAAATTTAAGGTTTTTTAACATATATCAAAATGTTTTTATCCTCTGGTGTTGTTATTCAAAATGGTTTTAAAGCCTATTTTGTTTGTGTTGAAGGATTTAATTCCAATTTAATGATTCTAATATGCTAAACTAGAATTTTATCGATGATGATATGGGGATACATCCATGGGGATATACTCATTCATAGATATCTATTCTTATATGATAAAGTTTAAAATTGGTTTATTTTCTTTTGTCAAGGTGTCCTTTCAACAGTGTGTATTTACACAAAAAAAATTTATGAATGGGTTATATAAATAGAAGGTTGCATGCTGATAATGATATGATTATGATGATTCTAATTGAACTCATTTTTTGGATATTCATATTCCTGATTTTACTACTAATAATATTTTAACAACATGTTTGGAATGGTTTTGTAACTTATTTTAAAAATGGTTGTTTTTTAAACATTACTAAATTTTGAATGGGGTGATTTATCCATGTTCTGTATTATAATGTGTAAAAATGTATCTTATTGGTTATATTTTTTTTCAAGAATAATTGGTTTATTTTATATTGTCATATTACGAAACTACTATTGGGATCCTACTAGGATATTTTTACTACACCATGTTTACACCTCAGGATGTAAATAGATATTATTCTATCTATTGAATGAATAGTAATAGTGCTAGAGGGTGGTGGTTGGATTTTTTTCTAGTAGGGTGAGGAATTTCAAATGTGACATCATGTAATGTGGACTTGGGACAGACTTTTTTTAGAACATTGGTTTCTCTATATATGAGGTAAATGTTTTCCACAACCCACTATCATTCTACTATTGTATTTGGTTTTGGAATACTAATATTATATTGTGCCTTTTCTTACATCATTGTAGATAATTTTGTAAAAATCAAACCTTAATGGTTGAAGATTCCACCTATGATTTTTTCCATCCCATGGGGATCATGAACTCAATTCAGACCATTTTCTATCCAGTGCAGGTAAGGATTAATTTTTTTAATATGTGCTTGTTTTTTTAAAAATTATATCTATGGAATATTTTCCATTCTCCATTATTTTAATGAATATAACAATGTCTTGTAAGATATGAGGTTTGAATATGGCGTATTAATGGAATGGTTTTTAAGATGTTCTTGTCCATCTGTTTTCATAATAAACATATAATTATCATGGGTTATTATGAGATGTGTTTTCAGGACATAAGGTATTGTAATCCTATTCATCTTTCTCTCTTTTATTCATAAAAAATTATTGATGTTATTTACATTTAATCATAATTGACTATTGAATCTCATGTTTTATTTGCCTGTTATCTATTGTCATGTAGTACCGTTTCTGCAAGAAGATGGTCATAGATTCCTTATATGGTTGTTTCCAAAAAGAACATGATAAGAGAAACCATTAAATGCTCGAAATTGGATTGTATTATTCAAAAATAAAATCAATTTTATAGAATAGGGTGTGAATCAACCAATTATTTAGGACAGAGATGAAGATACACAATGAGATATAGGTAGGAATTGATCATTATATTTTCATAACCAAAGACCATTATATTTTCAAGGCATGAATTCTCATATATAGGTGGATCATTGAAATTGAATCCTCACGATGTATTTTGAGTTCCTAAGCACTGTTGACTGAGTCAAGGTGATGATTATCTTTTTCAATATTCATGGTAAAATTTGAATGTGGTGGAACACATATTTAATTAATAGAAATAATTATGTCGTAATATTGAAAAAGGCCATGGATAAATTTAATAAGTAATTACACTGAATATATAGCCATGTTGAAATCCATAGAAATATAAAAAATGAATAGGTAAATCATTTAGTGATAGACTAATCTAATTAATTCAACAAGATATCTATATTTTCAATAGATGATATATTTAATGAGAAGATGATGTAATAGAGGTTCTTGATGGGGATTCAACTAATATTTTGATGGGGGAATTTATATATTATTTGAACACCTGTGTTGAGGTTATGGATAGATAGATGGAAGAGCATGACCTAATGGTAAATTGAGGATTTGATAGATTTAATTAATCTTATAGAGATAGCTATAATGGATATTAGTAAGAAAATAGGAATAATAGTGAGATTCATGGGGAAAATAGATATTTTTATAGAGGTCTCTTCCTACTATATCATCAGTGGTTAGTAGTCTGAAATGTTAATATTTGGGATTGAAAAGACATATGATACAATGTTTTATTCATGCCTCTAAATGTTTTAAACTAATTTGTGAGTCACCATCACATTCAAAGGTTTTTTGTGGTTATTCTTCACCACACATGGGTATAACCTCATAGCCACTTTGAGATGACATATTGTGTCCAAATTCATTGTGTATATTAGGGATCCAACCATATGACTCTATAATGAATCATTTATACCGAATTAAAGACTTTCCAACACATGTAGATATCAGTCCATTGACTATGAGAGGTTCCATTTATATTTATTCTACCATATAAACTTCATAATTTTATATAGGTTCCTATAACTTATATGTATCACTCATATGAGTGATATTAAAAAAATATACTCGTGATATTTGTTATGGAATTTTTGACTCCTCTAGAAGGAAGTATGATAAAGGTTTCCAGTGTCCCTCCTTTTCTTTATTCATGTTATTGATTTATATGGTTTCATATTTATTGGTTATAAATTTGGAACCAATTGTTCTAGTAATCAAAATTTTTGGTTATATCACTTATAAGGTTCATATTGATTGTTATCATTAGAATGTGTTCTTAATCTCTTCATATGAGACTCTTGTGTGTTCTAGAGAGAATAGGATCAAAGGTTCAGTTAGTCTAGGCCATCTCTTCAAAAAAATATTATGTTAATGTTTTTTATGTATTCATTTTGGTATAGGGATCTAATAGTGGTTGTAATCCTCCAATAATCAATGAGTTTATAGATGTTTTTATAAGTGATATATCGGGTTTTCTTCATGATTGATTGGTATATTTTCAGATTTACTCTATTCAATGAACTCAATAGGTATCAATAAAATCTTACCATACAGATCTGAGTAAAATAAAATATATAAAATTCAGTTAGTTTATTTAAGATACATGGGATTTATACATCATCATGTTCCACCTCTTTCATCCATCATGCCTTTTTCTAATAAGATTGATGGGACACATTATTTATTGATCAATTATTTCATGTTCATTTGAAAAATGTTAATGAAAAGATATCCATTACCTCAAATTGATGATTTTATTAAATAATTCAAAGGGGAAAATATATTTTATAAAATTTATCTTCGGTCTAGTTAATACAAACATATATTTGAGGATTTAATTATTAAAAATTCCTTCTTTTAAGAGTAGTTATGGACACTTCAAATACCTTATGACAACCTTTCAAATAACTAATGATCATTCTTCAATCATTTCATTGTAGAATTTTTTTTCACCAATATCATGACACATATTCATAATATTTGTAGATGAAATTTTGTGGTTTTCTTATACTAAAGAGAAAAAAATTTCACTAAGGGGTTGTTTTGAGAATTTTTAGTCTTCAACATATTTATGCTAAATTACCAATGTGAAAATTTTGGATCATAGAATTTAATTTCATGGGACTTGTGATATTGGTATGTGGTATCTTATTTGATTTTAAAAAATAGCAAGATATCATTTCTTCAAAATGAACCTTCCATTTTTTCATGATATTTAGATTCATATACTTTGATGGATATTATAAGTAGTTTGTGTCAAATTATCTAATTATGTATCTCATTCGACTGCTCCCACCAATTTGAAGGTGATTTCATTCTATGATTTACAGTGGTTATAATACTTAGTGGAGTTATCAATATGGCACCCATAATATTGAGTTTAATAGAATATTAATCATGATATTATTATTATCACAAAAAATTGATCTTAATGAAAATTATGATATATTATAACAAAATTTTTATTTATGTGTGACTTTTATAACATATTCACAATATTTGTTTGTATGAATAATAATAACCATATTTGGAAAAAAATTATAAAGGATTTAAATATTAAAAATTTAATTAGTATTGTGTAATAAATAAATTATTGTTTTTTAGTAATTTAGTATATTAGTAAATGATTTATTTTTTCAAAAATTATTTTTATTTCACATTTTCTTTGTATAATATAATAAATATCAAACACTCTTAAATATTTTTTAAAAAAATTCATATATATTTATTTTATTTCGTCATTTATGATAAAAAAGTATCACGATTTAATTAATATTATGAATTATCCAAATATTATCTTTGGAATAAATTTTTTATTGATGTTATAATAATAAAATTTAAACATAATAAGAATTTTTTTCTTATAAAAAAATATTTCTTCTTGTTTAATAATTTTAATTTTAAAATCAATTGTTCAATTTCAATTAATTGAATTTGTTAAAATGGATTTCATCAATTAAATTAAATAAGTTAATAGTTTTTAAATATTTCCATTAAATTGTTTTTCTTTATAGCTAGTAACTATGTTAAATAATTATAAAATAGGTTAATAGTACATATGGTTAATTGATGTTACAAATAATGTGAAAAAACATTAAAAACTATCTAATAAATTCCTTTAACCTATTTTATGAGTGTATATAGCCCATGATTATTTAATTTTGGATTTTATGTCCTTATATATCCTTTGATCATTCAAAATGTCTTATATAATAATTCATGTAACGAAAAATATAATGTGTCACTATCTTTCTTTTAAATTTATATTATATGTTCACATGGGAATAAATTTATGTTTACATAATTGTTCAAGTATATTTATAGAATAATTAAATTGTTTTTACAATTTTATTTTATTTATGTATTTAGTGATTATATAATTTTATTAAACACTTATACAATGATGACGTAGTTCATGTGTATGTAATGTAAAAAACAATGTAAATCATTAAAAAAAATAAGTATGATATATTAGATGAATTATGATTGCAACAAAATTATATATTAAATAACTTATATTTGTGATAAAATGTATTTTATTAAAATACCACTAATATATTTACTGTTTTAATGAAAAACTAAATGAATTGTTTCAAAGATGATATTAAGGATGTTTTATAATAAAAAATATCTTATTAAATTATTTGAAATTCATTAAAAGTCTTATTATTTTCAAACGAATTAGATACGGTCTATAATATTTACAATTATCCATTTATGGGTCACATGTATTTTTTTAATAACTTCATTGAATCCAATGGAGAAATATAATTTTATATCATGGTAATCGTTAAAAGGTATAACATGGGGTAAAAAAGAGATAAGGATGAAAAAATCACAAAATCATGTACACATTTTATAATGTGAGAGGGTTTTAATGAAAGTAATCCTATTTTTAAAACATATATTTTTCCCAGATTTATAAGAACCTTAATTGATTTAAATTTTCTACAATAGTAATTACCAAGAGTTCCCCTCCCTAAACATATACAAGGGAACCTCTTATCCTATGTTCTAACACATTTTGAGCACTCCAGTTGATCCAAGACATACCCAAATCTCATTCTACCATCCCTTAACACATCCTAGGAGACATTTTTTTCTATAACATTAATCTTATATGGATTAAGGTGAAATGAAAACTAGGTTTTCTGAATAAGTGGTATAAATTTTAATCAATTTTTTTTATTTTATTTATTCCATTACCTCCTTTAATGATCTTATACAAATTGTAATAAAATTAAATAGTTACAAATGATTTATAAATATGGTTTTATGTTGAGTTACTAACATTAATCCATATAATTTTTCATTTAATGGGAAATATAACCATCACTCATATGCACATCAGAACACCACACAAACCAATGTAATATTCTTCCATCACTACATCTCACAGATGACTTTAATTGTTGAATTAAAATATATATTAGATATTATTGAAATAATTATCAATTTCTAAAGATATTTTAAAATCTAATTTTAAACAATTCCATATATTTCAAAAATTATAAATTCATTCAAGTGTACGAGTGGATTTCCACCACCACAATGTAAATTGTTACATTTTTATTAACTACCTCATATAGATACAAAATATAAATTTAATTATAAATATAATATGATATTTATGTCAAAATAATAATTATGTAACGATAAAAAAAATTACATCATGACCCTAGTGCCTCACTATAGTTTCTCAACCTGTTAGTGACAAGACTATAGGCGTGCTTCCCCGTACACTAGAGGCAGTCAACTAGTAGTGAGAGGCTAATATAGATCATTGAGAATATATACACTATACTAAGAGTACAATAATAACAGAAATAAACAAACAATAGTCAAATTATATAAGAACAATATTCCTAACACCAATATAATAGGATGACCAAAATAGGAAATACAATGTTAAAAATAAATTGTATATATTTTATTCCAAATTATATTAAATGTGTCATTATTCATTACCCAAAGTTAAATAAAGACACTAAAAACTCGAAATTACATCCCGAACCACAGCTGGGTCCCTCATCCATGCACGATCCAGACTCATCCATCTAACATAGGGCATTTTCCCTTAAAGGATTTGACAAAAATTAAATCTTTTCGAGAAATAATCAAGAAACCCGATTATGTTGTGAGTAATACTAATTATGCCAACACTAATGGTGTTTGAAACAATATACAATCAGCAACAATGAATGAATTTGTACATTGAATAAATTAAAATAGTAATGTTAATAGTTTATGTTTATTTAATTACTCTTTAATTAACCACAAAATAGTCATTTTATAGGGGACACTCAAACCCTAAATACATGCTTTGTCCAATGATGGAGTGTGAAAATCCCCAAGGCATACCATATAACTGAATGCGCATGTTACCATCCGTCATCCAAATTTACATTTGAATGTCAATGTTACCATTGATCATCAAAGTCATGTTTAAATATCCATGTCATCATTCATCAACACAATTTACATTTGAATGGCCATGTAACCATTCATCATAACAATTCATATTTGTATGGACATGTAAATATTCATCATCACAATCTTAATTTGAATAACCATGTTACCTTTTGTCATATCTTTTTCACCCCATGTAATTTTGATTTAGCATGCCATTTCCAAAAAACAATTAAAACATTAACTAATATTTAAATTAATTAAAAACATTCATGAATTGAATATACCCATCATTCCATTAATTAATTTAGCAATTAATTAATCAAATCAATTACATTAATAAATTCAACAACTAATGAATCATTTCACCATATCAAAATCCATTAATTAATTAAATAGTTAATTATTCTAATTGTTAATTACAATATCAAAAATTTTTTCAAAAATTATTTCTTCATAATAATAATCAAAATATATCCTAATAAATTCAATAATTAATTATTCATACTCACAATATCAATATCTCATACTTAATTGAACAATTAATTATTCAATTCCATTATCAAAATATCTAATAATTAACAAAAAAATTAAATTTTCAATTCAAGAATCCAAATATATCATAATTAATTCAAAATTGATTTATAAAATTCAACAATATTTATTCCTTCATTATCAATTCTATATTGAAATAGAAAAAATATACAATCCCAGTATTCTCAATTTCACAATTCTCTAAATTAATTAATTCAACAAATAAGTTAATTCAATAACGAACTCAATTTTTAGAAACCTAATAAAAGTTATACTATTAAATATAGGTAATTGAAAGATGGACCATCAAATTTGAATTATATTCCTCCTACCTAATTTTTTTTACAACACTCACCAATGAAATAATCCTTAATTTGATGTGGATCAATCTAGAATTCAATGAAGAACATGATTTAGATCCTAATCCTAAAATCCCATATAAAAAATTCAATATATGACAATATTAGATCTAGATAATAGTCTAACATAGGTTAACATGCCTCGTTTATTTAAAAATAAGAGCAGAATGGAGAGAGAGAGATATCTAAATGAGAAGAAAGAATAGTCCTGGTTGGGGTAGATCCTTTATCCCCCTATTGATTCACCAAAAACAGAGGTTGGTAAAGATTATAATTTTCTAAAGAGACACCAAAATCATGGAATAGAGGTTATGGTTGAATTGAGGGGAATTTTAGGATTAATATGTGGGTTTAGGTAAATAAATATCACGTTTTGAGTAAAATTAACTCCCGCACATGGTTTGCTGGGAGGAGTTGCACAGTTTCTCCTAACTAATATCCTTAATAATATTTCTCTTATATGGGGGGGGGGGGTCATGGTATCTATTATTATGGTTCATAGTTTAATAAACAATGCTCCAACCATAGAAAACCTCTATATCTAGTGTTTAATGTATTTCTTGGATAGGGAACATGATTAGGAAAAACTGTACTCCGATTGTGTACTTCCCTATATCTTTCATTTAATCAAAGACTGACACAAAAAAACTCCAATGTAAAACCCAGTGGTAATGTAATCAATAAAAAGAAATATATAATCAGTAAATTATCAGGGGAACCCTATAGAAAATGAAGGGGTTTTAAAATATCCCCACCTCATAAGAGATCATTCTCAATATGTACTCCCAAGATTATATAAGATTCATAGATAAAAATATTTTTTCATTGATCCCTTATATCTATTTACCTCTCCAAATTTCCCTCCTGAACATAGCCATGTTGCCAAAATACATGATCTATTAGGATTATTGTTACATGAAACACAATCTCAATGACTTACAAAATGAATATTAGATTCTCCGTAAAGAATACATCTATATCTACCTCAAAATCATCCTCAATGATCACATAAGAAGGTTTAGGGAGATCCCACCGAATTTGTGACACATCTGAAATACAAGGACACAACCTCATTACATTACATAATCTTAAATTTAGTTAAGAATTCACTTTATTTCAAATTTAGGATCTTTTAATGTTAAGAGATTAAAATAATTGGGAAAGAATACCTTCATAACATTACACATTGTTATAGACTGGATACCATAAAAACAGTATCCATTTTTTTCAAAATATAAAAAATTAAATCTTAAAACATGATTTCTTTGACAGTTCTTCAAAAATTAAACTTGGATTCCTTCTTTTTCTTACACATACTTATGAACTATGAATATAATTTTAGAAAACATAGGATGAGCACAAATATCTCAACATGGGATGTAAAAGAAAAAAATATCATAGTAGTCCATGAATAGTTGTAACGTACAAAATCATTTTTTGAAGACATACTTGTCAACCACATATACATACATTGTCAAACATGAGATTAAAAAAAGATCCAAACAAAACATAAAAACATAATAATAACCATAAACGTATTTTGGGTAATTCCTTACATAATATTGTAACCCTCACGGCTACCTTATAATTTGTAACCCTCACGACTACCTTACAAATTGTGTAACCATCATAGTTACACATTAAGTAACCATACGTCCGAACTCTAACATTCACATAACCAATGAATTTGAGGGAAATATAGGTCCCATGCTTCATCATAAAAAAATTACCACAATTTGGAACATAATCACACAACATGAATAATATCATAAAAACATTTATTTTGAATTTTGTAAAACTGAATTTTAAAAGATGCTTTTAAAAGAAAAGTCCCTTATAAATATTACATAAATAAAGAGATACTTAATAGAGTGAATGGAATATGTATATTTAATATAAATAAAAATAATAAAATATATTATAATCAAACTATTCACACAAAAAATTTCAATACCACATAAATAATGAAGTATAATGTCAACCCAATGAATGAAAATCGGGTTAAGAACTCCCTTTCCTCGGGCCTGTCTTACTTTAACCTATTTTAAACCTCCTATATATTGGTTAAAATAGTTTTATTGATATATTATAGAAACATATTCATTTTATAATACCTTATATGATCATTTAATTACATCATTTTACCCGTCCACTATTATTATTTTGTTCCTTTCAGTTTTTTTGTGAGTTATTTACATGATTTACATGATTGGTTCATGATGGTTGTTCTTTTCTATTGGAAGTGAAACCCCAGAATTGGAATGAAGTTGTATTTAAATATTTCTTGAACCACGAATTATTCCATTTACCGTTTTTAATTCTTACATGTTGATGATTCATAAGCTAAAACATTAATGATGTTCGTTTAGATCATTTTTGTGGTTCTTTTATAATAACAACCTCATTTTGTTTTATAAATAAAAACCATGAGTACAATAGAATTAAAGAACAATTAATGATACATAATACATATATTATAACCTGGTTCATCTATAAAAAAGGTTTCATGACTAGTTGTGAAATAATTAAATCATATTGAAATCACATCTTCCACTATGTGGATAATTTAACACATCAAAGACGGTGTTTTAAATTATTTGAATAAGTGGGGGAGGAGAAAAAGATTGATGATGAATTTTCTATAAACATGAGAAAATCTAGAGTATACATGATTATATACCATTCATTACTCTTGGATAATATGAGGTGAGGAAAAAAATAAAGGAACTCAAAATAAAATAAAAAATGATAAGTCTATCACGAAAATTCGGTAGACAAAAAGTGTCACTTAAAATTTCATAAATTAGTTTAATGAGAAAAAGTGGGTATATCATTACTCTTATATAATATGGGCTCTAAGGGGGATATGTAATGAAATATCCCAACATATGAAAATTCAAATTAAAAAGAATAACATAAAAAGAAGGAAAGGTAAGAAAACAAAATAGGATGTTTACCTCTTGATCTCTTCTCCTTGAGATCCTTCTTAAAGCCTTTGGTTTTGGCCTTTTAGTGAGAATAGAAGCTCTAGGACATGGGGATAATCCTTGGGGGAGTATTGGATAGAACATAGGTGAGACTTAAGGCTTGAGATGAGTGGGAGGAAGAGGGGAATGGGGGATGTATTTATAGTGGAAGAGTGGGGATATTTTTCATTATTTTAATCATAATTATAATATTTTTGCTCAAGACATTGAATAGTCTTAATCCACGATACCCCAACTAGTAATAATGGCACGTGAGTTCAAACAGAGTGGGCTTACATCATCCTTGAAATAATTATGATGCATTGATTAGGGTATTTACCATTTATCGTATTTCATTATATTCTACTATTCATAAATAATTCAAGAATTTCAGAAAATTACCAAAAATTAACCTTTACCATTTCATGATGTATAGAATTCAAAAATGAAATCCATTATCTGAAAAATATTTTCTAAATATTAACAATTTAATTTTGAAATAAAATCATACTAAATTCATAAATTAATAATTTAAAAATTATAACTTCTTCTATATCACATTGAAAAATTAATCAAGATATCATTATCATAAGACTTAATAAAATAAAATAAAAATAAAAATTATTATTCATTAAATCTATACTACTATTCATATTACTATTAACAAGGGTATGTTACTATTCCCCAAAAAACAATTTGGGTACATTAAACTCCAAATAACAAACTGAACACAATTTTTGATGGCCATTTTTTTAAAATTCTTATTATATAATTAGTAGAATTATGTTTAAAGTCTAGTTATAAATATCTACATCAAACAGTGTTTCATAAATTTCAATTTTTTAAGAAAAACTGGGGGTGTTACATTCTCCCAACCTTCTGGAAATTGCGTCCTCAATATTTTATTTACTTATTAAACAATTGAGTGTACCTTTCACTCATAGAATTTTCAGACTCCCAGGTTGCACCTTCTACCAATTGGTCTTTCGAAAAAACATATACCTTGTGGATTACCTTATTTCACAATACATGTTCCCTTAAATAAAGAATTTGAATCAGTTTCTCTTCATAAAAAATGTTCTCTTCCAGCTATGTGTCTTTTGAGCTCATGAAATGTGATGAATCTTGCACATTCTTCCTCAACATCAAATCAGGAAAAACATTGTGTACTTCAGACAAACTCGTAGGCAAATCCAATCAGAATGAAACTATTCCAACTTTATCTATGATTTCAAAATGATCAATGAACCACAGACATAACTTCCCTTTCTTACCAAAACGCATCACACTTTTACAATGAGAGATTTTAAGGAAAACATTGTCACCTACCATGAATGAAAAGTCGTTCCTTCTGTTATCTGTATTATTTTTCTTCCCTCTGTGAGTTGTACTCATGTGCTAGTATATCATATTCACTTTCTCAGCCACTTCCTCTTCTAATTATGACCACATCTACTTTATTTCACCGAAAATAATCCCAAAAAGCCGGATTTCAACACTATTTTCCATACAATGCCTCAAAAGGTGCCATCTATATACTAGAAGGAAAACTATTTTTATATGAAAACTCATATAAAGAATGATCTTGATCCCAAAATCCCTGGTAGTCCATTAAACAAGCTCAAATCATATCCTCCAATGTTTGAATCTTTCGCTCTGACTTCCCATCTGATTGAGGATGAGATGCTATATAGAAATTTAATTTTGTGCCCAACGAATTCTGAAATCACTTCCAAAAGTTAGAAATGAACCTAGGATCCTAGTCAGATACCAAGTAAGGACAAACTCAATGAAACCTTACAATCTTCTTGAGGTATAGTCGAGGAAGATGAATCCAAGGCATTGTTTCTCGAATAGAAAGAAAATGGGAATTTTTTTCCATTCAATCAACAATAACCCAAATTGCATTGTTATCTCCAGATATCTTAAGTAGTCACACCACAAAGTTCATTGGTGCATTTTCCCACTACCAATCTGGAATAAGAATAGACTAAAGATTTTAATTTAGTAACTGACTCTATTCTTTAACCTGTTGACATGTCAAACATTTCAAGGTAAAATAAGATATATCTATTTTCACTCTATCCCACCAATAATACTTTCGATTTTCTCTGTACATCATAGTACTACCAGGATGAATTGAAAATGGAGAACTATTAGCTTCACACAACAAATTATTCTTCAACTAAGAATCATAAGGCACACACAACCTTATTCTAAATCTTAAAACCCAATATTTATCATTGTTAAATTCTAGCAACATACCCATTTTATCCAATTCTACATTTTCTATAGCTCATGTTCTTCCTTCTATTCATGCTTAATTATGTATTATAATGATGACTGTACTGAAACCTGAAACAGAAGAGATATATTCCCTTCACTAACAATATCTAAACAAAAATTCATCAAATCATCAATCAAGGGATCATGTTCCAAACGTAGAATGGTTAATGATGCACAATGTTTTTTACTCAAGTCATCCTCTAAATAGTTTGATTTTAAGGGATGGTAATTGATTGTGAAATCATAATTCGTTATCAGTTGAATCCATCTTCTCTACCTCATGTTTAATTACTTTTGAGTGAATATATACTTCAGAATTCTATTATCAGTATATATTTGAAATTTGGCTCCATATAAATTATGCGTCCAAATTTTCAATGAAAAAAACAGAACTGCAAATTCCAAATCATGTGTGGTATAATTTAACTAATGAGGACTAAGTTTTCTTAATGACTAAAAAATTACCTGATCACAATTCATCAAAACACAACTAAATCCCCATAATTAAGTATCAATGTAGATTACTAACTCACTATTTTGGGAAGGCGGGGACAATACTGCAGTATTCACCAATCTATTCTTCAGTTCCTAAAAATAACTACACATTCTTCTATCAAAATTAATTTAACCCCTTTTCATGTAAAATTAGTTATAGGACCAGATAAAAGTGAAATGTTCTTAAAACAATGTCAATAATAACCTAATAATCCAAGAAAACTATGGATATCTGTAACATTTTTAGTTAGCGGTCATTCATAAAATACTTTTTTTAGAAGTATCAACTATTATTCCATCCTAATTTACATTGTGTCCATGAAAATAAATCTAATCCAACCAAAAGTCACACTTGCTAAATATTACATATTGTTTATTTTAAATTAAGTTTTTTAAAACAACCCATTGTTTTTTTTAATGATCATATGTATTTTTAGAAAATACTAGAATATCATCAAAAAACACAACTAAAAACATATCTCAGATCTCATAAAATATTCTATTCATAAGATTTATGAATACAACCGGTGCATTAGTTAACCCAAACAGAATTAAAAAAATTCATAATGCCTATATCTAGTATGAAAGTATGTCTTCAAGATGACATCCTACTTCCCCTTCAGCTGATGGTATTTGGATCTCAAGTCATTCTTTGAAAAGAACCGAGCTCCCTAGAGTTAATCAAACAAGTCATCTATGTGAGGAAAAAAAACATGTTCTTAATAGTGATGTCTTTGGAAGCTCTATAATCAAAGAAAAGTATCATTGAGCCATATTTCTTTTTAATGAACAATACAGGATCTCCCCATGGTGACGTGATTGGACGAATAAATCCTTTATCATGGAAATACCAGAATAGATTTTTTTAATTCAATAAGGTATAATTGAGCCATACGATATGTGTTTTTTAAAATTGTCTTAACTTAAGGAACCTAATTCAATTGTGAACTTGACTTCCCTATTAGGTATAAAATAGGGTAACTCATTAGATAAAACACCAAGGTATTCATTTACCATAGGCACATCATCAATCTAAATAGTTCCCTTGTTTTAAAAAATATGTCAAAGATAACTTCCATTTATATTTTTCAAAAGTTTCTTTGATTCATGATATGTTATCAATTTTATGTGCTCATTATTGTATAAAACAACAAATATTTCTGAAAAACAACTTCTTTAGCTCTATAGACAATCTTAATATGATAAATAGAAAGCCAATCCATTCCCAGATTAACATCAAACATGAATAAACATAAAAAACAAGGTATTCATGTAATGTATTTCCACATAACACAATAGAAATTTTCTTCTAATTCCTCTTTGCTATAATATTTCTCCATGTTATTTTAAAAACATGTTCTGGTATCACTTGTAGAGGTGATATTTTAAATATATCAGAAGCTTTCTCAGAGATAAAAGAATGTGTAGACCTTGTGTCAAACAAAAATATAGCAAAATAAGTGTAAAAAACAATATATCTGATAAAACTTCATTGGATGGCCTCACATCTATAGATGTATCCACAAATGATATCACTACACCTTTATTCTTATATTCGGGATTCTTTGCATCATTTGAATCACTTTTTGGGCATACATTTGGATAGTGACCCATCTCACCACATTTAAAACACTTTATAGTTTTCTTTTCAGGATTAGTCATAGGATCATTTTAATTATAATATCTAACCATATGTCTTAACTTATCACATTTAGAATACTTCTTTGTTTTTCTAAGATATTCCCAAGAGTGATTCTTTCCACATTATTCGGAAACTAGAAGCTAGATTTTTTATAATCCGATTTCTTTGGTTGAGTCTTACCCATCACTTTCCATCTATACCACTTATTCTCCTTGTTTCCAAAATATACATGATCATCAGAATACTCCATCTCAACCTTCTCAGCACACTGGATAATATTCTCATAACATTTGAATTCATGGGAGGCAATGACCCTTTGATACGTTGGGTTAATTCTGGAGTAATATCCATTGATTTTTCTATCGAGATACAGAATATGATTTGGAGCATACCTTTCCAGTCGGGTGAAGTTTGCTTCATACATGACCACCATATCTTCCTCCTTTTATTTCAATTCATGGAATTGATTCTCCATCTAATGTCCCACAACCTAAGGAAAATATTTTTCAAGGAAATGACATTTAAATTCATACGACTCTAAGGAATAATTATCCTCTCAATCCTAGATATAATTTGCAATTGACCACCAATGATCAGGTTCACCTTCAAAATAATAAATGGAAAGACATAAAATTTGATTATATGAAAAAACCATTACATCAAATATATTTTCAAGGTATTTAATACATCCTTCAACTCCTACTTGGTTAGAAGATCCATTGAATGTAGGAGGGAGTTGTCTCATAAAATTGTTCCACTACTATCATGTTATGTTGTGGTATATCTGGTTATTTTCTTGCATGGATTCCACCACCATTTATTTCTAGTATTAGTTGAGCCATTACTGTCACAAACTTCTTTGTTCTAATCCCCTCCATTCTGGGCTGCAAATTCCGATGGATGTCGATCTATCGATGCCTCTCTTCTTCAGCTTTTTTGTTCCTTCTATGGAAAACCATTCTGAACAAACATATTTTATTCAATGAAACAAGGTGTTCTTTAAAATATATATCATTTCAAGTTTACCATAGAGTAGAAAAACATTTATAGTAATATATTAACATCATCCAACCAAAAATTTTATCTAAACCATCCTATAATACAAAATATAAGGACCTTTCCTTATTATAATACCTAATCTTGAATTTAGTCAAGAATTGTCTTTCTATCACATTGAGAATCTATTCATTCTTATAGAATTATAGAATTAGAACATAATACATCCATAACATTACACGTTTTTATAGAGTGGATACCATAAAAACAGTTTCCATTTTTTTAAAATATAAAACATTAAATCATAAAACATGATTTCAATTAAAATTCATCAAACATGTAACTTGGATTCCTTTATTTTCTTAATAAACCTTATGAATTATGAAAATATATTTAAAAAAATATGTGATTATCACAAAATGCTCAGTAAGGAATGTAAAAGAATGAAAGAGCACATTAGTCCATGAATAATTGTAACATATGAAATCATTTTCAAAAGTCATACTTGTCAACCATATATACATAATTTGTGAAATATGATATTCAAAAAATATCCACAAAAAACATAAAAAAATAAAAATAAAAATATATGTATCTTGATGAATTACTTACATAATATTGAAATCCTCACAACTACCTTATAATTTGTAACCCTCACGCCTACCTTACATTTTTTGTAACTATCGCAGTTAAATATGAAGTATCCATATGACTGACCTCCAAATCACATGTACCCAATAAATCAGATGGAAATATAGGTCCCATTTTTCATCATAAACAATACCAAATATCCAAAACATCATTATGAAATATTATTAATAACTTAAATACATTTCTTTTGATTTTTGTAAAATAGAATTTTAAAAAAAGCTTTTAAAATAAAAGTCCTTTATATATATCTTATAATTGAAGAGAGACATAATAGATTGAATGTAATATGTATATATATATATAAAATAAACCTATTTAAACATATTATAATCAAAAATATTCCAACAAAAAACATTAATACCACATAAATAACGAGGTAGATTGTTTACCCAATGAATGAAAATAAGGTTGAAATTCCCTTACCTAGGGCTTGTATTACATAAATATTGTTTAAAAAGTCATGTGTAATGGTTAAAATAGTGTTATTAATATCTCAAAAAAATATATCCGTCCTTATAATACCTTATATGATCATTTAATTACATAATTTTACCATTTAATTGTTATTATTTTGTTCGTTGCACTGTTTTTGGGTGAGTTCTTTACATGATTTCCATTATTAGTTCATGATGGTTCTTCTTGCAAATTAGAAGTGAAAGTATAAAATTGGAATAGAGTAGTATTTAAATATTTCCAAAACCAAGAATTAAACCATTTATCATTTTTAATTCTTACCTGAGGATGATTGATAAGTTAAAAGATAAATGATGTTCGTATAGATCATTTTCGTTGTTCATTGATAATAACAAACTCATTTTGTTTAGTTAATAAAATTCATGAGAAATAAAGAATTTCAGAACCCTTAATGAGACATAATACCTATGTAATAAAATTTCTCAACCATAAAAATGGTTTTATGGACATCCTTGATGGAATTTATGAAAATTGAAATCACATTGTCCACAATGTCGGTAATTCGACATATCACAGGAAATGTTTTTAATTCCTTGAATAGGTGGGGGTTTAGAATAATATTGATGAGGTGTTTTCCATGAACATTAAAAAATCTATAATATACATGATTCTGGATCATTAGTTCATTTTGTATAAGAGAAGGTGAGGAAAAAGAATAATGGAACTGAAAATAAAAGAAAAATTGAGAAATCTCTCATGAAAATTCGGCAATCCTAATAGTGTCACTAAAAATTTCATAAATCACGTTGATGAGATAAATGGGGTATATCATCAAACTTAAATAATATGGGAATTAATGGGGATATAGAATTACATATCCCAACAAAATACAACAAAAATTAAAAATAATAACATAAAATTAGAGTATGGAAAGAAAGACAAAGAGGATGTTTACCTCTTGATCTCTTCTGTTTTAGATCCTACTTAAGGACTTTGGTTTTGGAAATTTGGAGAGACTAGAAGCTCAAGGATGTGGGGAAGAGCCTTTGTAAAATTATTGGGCAGAACCGATGTAAGTCTCAAGGCATTAGAGGTTTAGGAGAAAGTGGAGAACGAGTGTGGTATTTATAGTGGAGGAGAGGTGGTATTTTTCATTATTTAAATAATTATTTAAAAATTTTTGTTCAAAACATTGAATAGTCTTAATTCATGTGACCCAAAATAGTAATAATGGCTTGTTAGTTTAAACCAAGTGGGCTTAAATCAATCTTCCATTCCATATGATGCAATAAATTTTGTATTGACCATTTATGGTATTTCATTGTATTTTACAATTCATAAAAAATTACAGAATATCAAAAAATTCCCAAAAATTTACTCGTACTATTTCTCAACATGTAGAATTCAAAAATAAACTCGATTTTAAAGAAATATTTTTCTAAATATTATTATATTAATTTTTGAATAAATTCATTATTAATTCAAAAAGTAATAATTATAAAACTATAACTCCTTTTATATCACATACAAAAATTATTCAAGACTTCATTAAGATAAATCATTTTGAAAATAAAATAATTATAAAATTCACTATTCATTAGGGTGATATTACTATTCATATTACTATTAATATGGGTATGTTACTATTAAAAAAACTAGTTGGTTCTATTTGACTCGAAATAATATACTAAACACAATTATTGATGACCATTTTTCAAAATTCAAAGCATAGAAGTTGTAAAATAATGATTAAATTCTAGTTGTAATTCTCAACTTAATACAAAGTTTCTTGTATTTCAATTTATTTTTAGAAATCCTTGGGTTGTTACAGGAAATGTCATGGATTGAATTATATTTATATGGAAGTGCCAGTCCGTTCACCACCAGCCCGATTCTCTCTACGACCTTAAATAGTCCAATGAACATGGGCACCAACATTCCTATTCTAGTTACCTTGAGGTGACCCAATCTAGGTGAAGCCCAAAGGAATATTCGATCACCCACTACATATTCTTGATGTAGTTGATGTCTAAAAGTATATAAATTGTTTCTACTCTATGTCATATCTATAGATTTTGAAATATCCTATACTTACTCCAACATATCCTGTTTGAGACTCGGTCCACAAAAAAATAGACTCAACAATCTCTATCTAAAGTATATGTGATATTCATGAACAAACATTAAGAGCATCTTATGGTTCAATCTGAATATTTTCCGGATAACTATTCCTATAGGGTAACTTCGCCAAATCAATGTACTTATCCCAAGACCCATAGATTTATATAACACATGCCCCTAGTATATTCTCATGCACCTATACTGTATGCTCTGACATTCCATCTATATGTGGGTGGAAATCTATGCTCAGTCTAACCAATATACCAGACACCATCTACACACTATTCAAGAATCCAAAATTAAATCATGATTCATGGTCCAAAACTATTGACCGTTGCACCGTATGAAGAAGGAAAATTTCCCAAACATACACATTTCTCAGCTTATCTGCTGAGATAGTCTCCCAAATGTGAAATAAATGTCATACTTTCATTAGTTGGTCCACAACCACCCAAATAACTCCATTAATTCGAGGAATCCTCATGAGACCCACTCAAATTCCACAGTAACATCATCCCAGTTTCATTCTAGAATGGTTAACTACTTTAGTAATCATCCTAGTCATTGAAGCATGATCATCACCTAGTGATGGAAATAAAATTGTGTCACAAACACTGATGCCACCATTTTCATTCCCAAACACAATAACTATAATCTTAGGACATAATATATTTTGGTCACACCCAGATGTACCACCCACTTTGAGGAGTGAAACTCCAGTATCAACTCCTCCTGCATACACATAGGTAGAACAACCAAATTTTTAACATAGGTGATCTTATACTCATTTATCATCTAGTCTGATGGTGTCTCACCACCCTCCATGATTTACCTCATGGCCAGACATTCCATATTTTCATAATTCTTGTCGTCGTCTTATTTCAAAAGGGTAGACACTACTAAAACATACACGATATCTATCTTCTCATGACTCTCCTAAACCAAAATATAAATTTTAGAAAGTAATATAATCATCTTCAACTCATCTCTCAATTCCTCAATATCCTGATTCTATGATTTACTACACAATAAAGTTACCTACAATGATTCCTTTCCGAGGATTATATTCTAGCTCAAAATAAAATGAATTATTATACCCAACCCATCACTACAGTCAAATATTCATGGCTCAATGTGAAAATATGTACATTAGGATATTATGAAAGTTATATAATTTACAAACACACTCTTAATAGAAAATTGTTCAATGACTTTAATGAATTAACCACTACAACAAAAAAGAGGTTGTACGTATGATAGTTTTGTTCATGTGGCCTCAACTATAAAGATACATACACCAAAAATCAATATTCCTACATCAAAACTTCTCTATTACCTATCCCAAATCTGTCACAATACACTAGATACTCTTCCTCTTACATGGGTAGGGTCAAGATAGTTTCCAATTTAAAACACTTCTTCAACTCCCAAAAGGTCTTCTGACGTTATTCCAACAACTAAAACATTATCACCTTCTTGGTTAGACCTCAATATGTCACTTATAATGGGGGATAATTTCGTGTTTAATCTTGGATAATATCAAGATAACCCTATAAATGTGTGGATATCAAAATATGTTTTTGGATACTCACATGAAACCACTTACTGAACATTCTATATGTAAATTTACACAACGTCATATGAGATGATGTGGCCAAATAGGTGTACCAGATAAATCCAAAACTGGAAGATAGATAGCTGGTTGTATTGATGATGCTCTCTCTGTGTACTCAGTACGATGTGTAGATGCGGGGCATGATCATAATAAGTCTTAGAGTACCCCATGATTTCATCCAAAAACACCACAAAAAACTATTCTAGGTATAGCTGTAATATTTTTTTGTCAGGGAAATAATCATTTTATGCATGTTTGTCAACACAAATAACAATATGATAAACTAATTGAGGCCATAACTACTTCTAAAATACATCCTCAGTATATTAGATGGTTGAACTATCAACTGATGATACCTTGATATCATTTTGACCATTGAAAAGATGTCTGATCCCCACAACTAGTAAAATAGATCATTGCTACATAGAAGGGGTTGATAGTTCTTCATATTCATCAGGTTTAGATTTCGAAAATCAATATAAAAGTGAAGAGCTTCATCATATTCATTTGTCAAAAAATATAGAACCCCAAGGAAACATAATCAGATGGTTGTATCGGTTTTCCTATAACTCTTCCTACTAAGCCTTAATCAATTGATGTTATTTAAGCTCCATTCTATACAAAGGGATAAAAACCATCTCATCCCCATGCATGTGCTATATTGTAAAATCCACATCTCTCTCTAGTGGATGCCATGAAAATTCTTTGAGAATCCCATATGGAATCTTATCAATTATGGTTTGAAATAAATAATTCTTCTTACCTCGCTCATCTAACAAGAGCCCATAAACCATGGTGGTGAGATCCCCAAGTTTATAATGAACTGAATATTTATAGCCCTCATAGATATATAATTCTACATGATGGATATAGTAACCATCTTTATGTATCGTAAATGTCACCCTCATGGGGTAAAAATCTATATAGTTTTAGTATGATAATAAATAGTCCATACCCAATATTAGATTTAATCTTCCCATTACAAAAATTTATAGATCCATTTGAAAATGACCCTCCTCATACTAAAGAGAACAGCCATTGTATAAATATATGTCCCTCAACTATGGATCGAAAGCTGTATATGTCATAAATATCAAACTAATGAAGTCCACCTAGCTCAAACCATTCTCATGCTTTTAGAAATAAAAGAATAAGTTACACAAGTAAAAAAATAAGGGACTATAAATATTAGAATCTACATTAATATTACATGTCACTATCAATTTTCCATCCTTTTTATGAATAAGAGTGGGATTAATTGCATGTAACATTCTTTCCCTATTCCATATGATTTAGTCAAACTCTCTTGAGTTTCACCACTCTACCGATATTGATGCAAAAGACCTGAAGCCCCATTCCCACCACATATGTCGCCTCAAATAGTATAACTATAATAGCTAGACTAGTATGGTGCCAAAGATCCCATTCCCACACTCTAGTTATATCTAGCTCCACCATCAATACCCATCTTCCATGGGTTTCTCCAGAACCTCTATATATAAAACATCCTTCCACATATATGTCACTCTATTGGTGGTTGGGGGAACTGTCTCCAAGGGTTTCTAGACCAATAAAAATGATGGTAGATCACTTGAGTAAGATCCTTAGAAGCAGACCCCCCTAGTTGGGTATGATACTCCCCACTTACCTAGAAAATATTTTCATAGTGACACTTCCTACTCTCATATTATTCAACACCTAACCATCTAGCTAGAACCACTTATCTTACACTAGAAGCATCAATATCTTTCCCCTTCACTATGAGAGCCTGATCCACCACATTAGAAAACAATTTTTACCAAAATAGGTTAAATATATACATAATATAAAATTTACGCTCATATTAAAAATGTCACTTCATACTAGTATCATCCACTAACAACATACATGAAAAGAAAAACAAGTTCTTAATGTGTCTAGCATAGTCCATCACTGATAAGTTTCCTTTATTCAACCATATGAACTTCACAACTCGCTCATAGATCAACATATCTAGTTAAAAGTGCTATAATAACCTCTCGAAGAAGTACATACATAACATAACATCATCACATCATGTACAATCTTGAGCATCCATATAGTGCATTGTTGATACCCATATTATATATGTATCCAACATAACACACTTCTCAGAAGGGGTTTCCAAATGGTGAGGAATTTTCTAGATACACTCCATCCAGAACAATGTTTCCTCTTTCCCACCCTCTCCAGCATACGTTAGAGGGTGGTGTAACTGAAACACCCTTATCATATTAGACATACTCTTCACAACCCACCCTGTTTCTCTTTCAAGGAACATTATTAAGAGAAAAGTTTTTTGTCATAACTACTCCCTAAAATCCTCTCACGACTCTTCTAGTGCCTCCTGATTTACTAGAAAAGTTTCCTCTCTATACATGTCCTCATTTCATCCTTTCAAAAAGAATATTTATAGAGACATATCACTACAATTACAAACACACATCTTAGGACACATTATGAAAAAAAAACACATTTAGGAAATAGGGATTGATGTAATCCATAGAAATTTATTCCCCCAATCATTGTAATAGTGTTAAACTAAGGCATTACCACAACCCTTAGCCATAATATATATTGTTCATGTTTAACAAGGGTAAACATATTATAATTATTCACGTTTTGACATTCGAAACCCATTTATTATCATTTTCCATCATTTTATAATTCTTAATTTCATATGGGCACTATTTTCTATATATTTCAAATATGCAGGGAAACAACATTCACATCCATCCAATTACACAAAACTAATTTTCCATGTATACACATGATAATGCATGTCAAAATATAATCATTTGTTCATAGAATGATGAATTCATAATCACACTACATTCCATTTTGGTTGATGACTATAACATCAAAAAAATTGAAATAAGAATCACATCACACAACATGTGCATCACTCATGGTTAAATGACAACAACTCTAACAAAAAAATCAATAATATCAATCCAACCATAGGTACATGGGTTTTATCTCTACAGATGGGTAATATAATCAAATTCGTGTGCTCTTAAACATGACCCAACACATCCTATTCTCATATCCACCTTTCTCACATTGTATGAAAAAGATGAAAAAATAAACTCCTATAATACAAAATTTTAACATCTAAACCCAGGTGCCACACAATAGTGCCCAAATTTAGTCAGTCACAACACTTTAGGTATTCCTCCCCATATGCGATAGGCTACCGACTAGTATAGTGGGTATAATATCAATTATGAGGAGACATTACCCTCTTAAAAAAGAAGCAGAACAATGGGAATAAATAAATTATAAATCAAGGATATAAGTATAACTTGGATAATACCAATATCATAAGAGGAACAAAATTAGAAATAAAATGTTTAAATGAAACATCAGATATTCTATTCCAAAGTACATATCATGTGTCAATATAAAATAACCAAAGAAAAATAAAGACACTAAAAAAATCCTAAATGGTTTCTCTAATCACATATGGTTTATTCATCAATGATCCATCATGACTCATCCATCTAAGAAAGGGAATTTTCCCTAAACATGTCCTCCAACCCCAAAATCTATTCAGGTTTCAATCAAGAAACCTTAGTAGAGTCTGTGTACCAACATGTATGCCACTTCAAAGGGTGTATAAAACAATATATATTATCTAATAGTGTATGCAATTGTATGAAGAATTAATCAAAAAAAAGAAAATAGATTACATTTATTCCATAAATCTTTATTTTAAAAAATAACACCAATGTTCTTGAGGACACCTAAACCCTCAATACACTCTCAAGCCCATTCAGATGTCTGAACTACCCCAATGGGATACTATAACACTAAATAACCATGTTACCATTATTCTTCACAACTTACATTTGAATTTCCATGTTACCATTTATCATCAAAATTCACATTTGAATGTCCATGTTACCATTCTTCATCAAAATTCACATTTGAATGAACATTTTACCACTAAACATAATAATTCACATTTAAATGACCATGTTACCATTCATCATCACAACTCACATTTTTATGACCATGTCACCATTAATCCTATCTTTTCACACTATGAGAATATGATGCATTAGACCATGTCCAAGAAACATTTATCACATTATTTAATCTGAAAAATAAATAATCACATTCAACAATTTTACATTCCCATCATTCATATAGTTAATTAAACTATTAATTATAAAAATTGTGTATATTAATTAATTCAAGAATTTATTAATCATTTCTCCATCACAACATCTAATAATTAGTTCAAGAATTAATTATTCTCCCAAACAATTCCAATATAAGAAATTAATTTTATAATTAATTCTTCATTCACACAATCTCAAAATCTCTTAAATAATTCAACCACTAATTATTCATAATCACAATATCAATATCTCATAATTAATTCCATAACTAATTATATAATCAATCATTCTCAGTATCACATAATTTATTCAACAATTAATTACTCAATTTGACAATCCCAATATCTCATTATTAAATAAATTATTAATTATGTAATTTTACAATCAAAATTACATCATATTTAATTAAACAATTAGTCATCTATATTTTACAATCCTAATACTACCAATATGAAAATTCCAAAAAATTAATTAATGAAAAAATTGATTAATTTCATCAAATCAATTTTAAATCATCTAATTGGAGATATAAGATTACATAAAAAAATTTATATAGAGTTTTGGATTATAATATAGACCATTATCCTCAATTTTTTTACAATGATCACCAACAGAAGAATAATAAATTTAATGTGATTCAATAAGAAACTTAATGAAGAAAATTGGTTAGATAAAAATCATTAATTCAAGATCAAAAGAATCAAGATCTGACAATTATAGATACATATCATAGTTAAAACATAAATAAACATCCCTTATTAACCTAAAAAGTGGAGAAGAAGAGATAGTGAGATCTAAGTAATAGTAAATCACGTACCCGAATAGTGTAGTTCATTAATCTTCCTTTTCATTCACTAAGAATGTAAGTCGAAAAGTCTTGGACTCTATCCATGTGTAACCGAAATTATTAAATAGATATTAGGGTTTAATGTGCATCATTTTATGGTTAATATGGGGTTTTGTGAAAATAATAAGATAATTTTGGATTCCTATCAACTATTGTACATGATTTTCTAGGTAGTGGTGCATGGATTCCCCTAGATAGGTGTCTTAACGACATGCCTCTTATAGGGGGCTTCATGGCTGCTCATTTTATGGAACACAATTCATCCAATGATGTTATAACCTTGAAAAACCATTTTATCCAAAGATTAGTAGTTTTCTGGGCTAGAGAACATGGCTAGATCTAACCGTGCACCAACCATAGACTACCATCATTCTTTCATTTCGTAAAATTTTCCCCCAAAAACACCCTTAGGTAAAACACCAATTGAAATTTCTAAAAAAAAGAAATATATTATATGTAAACGAGCTCGATACATGTCAATAAAAGGTCATGTATTTACCAAACCATTCTCAATTTCTTTTTCACATGATAGTAGAAAAATAGAACTATTACTCAGGAGTATACATGCCCTACCATATCCATTATTTTAGTAGAAATAATATTTCATATGCACCGAGCATGATGGGTTTTATAATTATAATTAATGTATAAAAATGATAATTATTTAATGGATATTTTTAGGGATAATGGAATAATGAACACTTTTTAAATGGTCTACATTCTATTGTTATTATTATTATTTGAATAGAACATCCTCAAACACCCAATGTCGAATTACCTGAATATGTAATTCAATATCTCAATGAAATAAATGAAATAAATAGTATAATGATAAGGTATTAAACCCCAACAAAGATTTTAAAAAATTAAAAAATTGATAAAATTTTATTATATTAGAGATAAGTAACTTATGAGACATGTCAGACTCATGGTAATAGATACCTAACATTAACAATAATTTTAAATACATTATGGATTTATTTTCAAAGTTGTTTTTTCTCTGATCTATATTATAATATTTATTATATGTATGTATTTAAATATAGAAAAATGGATTATAATTCATATTTTATATCTCATTTCAAATTTCATCAATGATTTTCAACATGAATCATTTAAAAAAATTAATTTAAATGTGTTTACAGAAGGGAAAATAAATAATTTATATTAACATATATGATATCGATAGAATTTATCCTTTCTAGAATCATTATTTTTTTTCATTTATAATCCTCCATATTTTCATTAATGAAAAACCCTATTATATTTATATTCAATGTAATTTAGTTTTAAAAATTGTGTATTTTAGAAAAGTGGTATATAAATAATTGGATTTTTTATTACGTGTTAAAAATAATATTTCTGTTATATTTATGATGAAAATGAACAATTTCATATGTTTTGTGAAAGTATTTGTACATGGGCATTGTTTATATATGAATTGTGATCCTGATATAACTCTATTGATAGCTTTTCCAGATATCTCTCTCAAATGCATTGGGTAATGATTATTTTATTTTCATAATTATATTGGAAGATGAATGTATATTCTATTAAACATATAATGGTTTATGTAAGGGTTATATGAAGTTGTGGTACCTAGAAACATATATAGATTTTTTATTCATTCAAATGAGTTCTCAAGGGATTACTTAGATTTCTTTTGGTATGATCTATTATTAAATTAAATATTATTCATTTTATGTATAAAAAAATATTTTTTAATAAATATTTAAAAGGGTTTTTATGTTCTCTAAAAAACCCTAACAATTATTTTTTTCATTATATATTATTATAAAATGTTTAATGAATAAAATTGGGTAGTAAATCAGAATTCATTTTTAAAGAAATGATTATTTAATCTATATGTGTATTATTTTAATGGAAAACCCTCATATTTGATTTAATGGTTTTAAAATAGATTAATGGGTTTCTTCCTTCATTTTTATATATCACTTAAAATGATTTTTTATCACATAACATGTTCTATATTGATTTTTACATGTCTTATAGATGAGTAGAAATGTTATTAATTGCAGCATTGTAGATATGGTTGTTACCTTCAACAAGGAATTTAATTATTTATGAAGAACATAAATTTTTTTAAAAATGGATATAGTGTGGAAATTTTAAATTTGGATGTGATTACTATAATTATATATAAATATAACTAAAATTTTTTTATAGGTATGTAATTAATTTAAAATTTTTGTTTCATGTTATATGTTTTAAATAGATAAATTTGAGTCATGTTTATCTGTATCAATGATAGAAATCTTAGGATTTTTATTTTGGATGTAGATCGAGGAGTACATGTTTGGTTTTTTCATAGATGGTATCTGATATTGGTTTTTAAAAATTTAGAGTATATCATATTTTAATGTTAGGTTGACATAATAATTATGGATACCATCATGGGTTTATACGTATAGGGATGATAATATGTTCAAATGAATAGACGCCTCCATTAGGATTTTCGTGATGCAATTTTGAAATGATTAGGAGTATTTTGGATGATATTTATGTAATACGACATATAGGATTAATTACTAGTTTTAGTAAAAATTGAATTTTAGGAATATTGTTTTTTGTTTATAGACATAATTTTAAAGTTTTGGAAAACATATTTTGTAAAAATAAACATTAATGATAAAGATATTATTGGTAATATGGTTAAAAAGGTTTCGAAATGTTTTAAACATATGTGTAATTATATATATATCCATGGGAGTGAAAGGTGAATTGGTTACTATGTGATAACGATATTCTCAAAAAAGTTAATAATTTTGGGGGATTTATATAATTATGGACAATGGAAATACTTTTGTATAATATGGATTTTTATTCATGGAAGAATGTATGATCTATCTTTTAGAAATATATATTATTTTATTGAGATAACATTTTGGGATTAGATTAGTTATTTTGGATAATATATGACCAAGGTCTATACATTTTTATTATTAAATTTTAAGATTTACTTATGTTATTTGAAGAAAAAAAATATGTTTATAATTAATAAATATGTGATAAAATAATTACAATATTTTAATTTAAATAATATGAAGGAATAAATTAAATAATTTTAAGGATAATTACTTGTTGAATAATTTAAGGTCAAATTGGGGTTTTTATTTGATTTTTTTGATTAATGTTTTATTTCATCATGTGAATGTTTATACATTTTTTGAATTATTTTACCATGTTCTAACACTGTTTTTAGTAATTACATAAAGAAATTTTTTTCATCCATTTATATTACTCATGTCTAATTAGTATTTGATATAATGCTTCAAACATTAAATATTCAAACTCCTCATTTTAATTAAAAGTTTGGAAAATTGTGGAAACTAATAGAATCATTTAACCAGTGGATTGAATAAGATTTATATAATTGAAGAAGTTCAAGTGAGTATATTTATATATGATCATAGTATATACGCTATTGGAATTCCATCTTCTGTAGAAAATAATCTTTATTTAAAAATGTTATCATTTTAGCTTCCTCAACAATTAATTGATATTATTTTCCACACCTCATTGGAATATCATTTTTTATCATTAACATTCGTATGATCATTAATTTTATTGTTATATGTTTTCTCTATCACGCACCATCATTATTTAGATATTAATTTTTTCCTCTCTATATATATATTTTAACTACCCACCAATGTTCTATTATTTGGGAACATGATAATGTGATATTTTAGATGAAATTTAAATGTTGATTTTACACTATTCATATTTTTTTTATTATTTATTTATATGAATTTTTTTTCAAAAAAGGTATTTTTGAATATTAAAAATCTATTCATTTCCTGAAAATGTGATTTATATTCCACTCCATGAAGTTGATTCTGATAATGTTCTTATCCATTTATTTTAGAAACATGATAAAATATGATGATGAAATTTCATATAGTGGGGGTAGAATGTAACATCCTAGAAATTCTTTTTATCATAATACTAATCCTGATAACATTCTTAAAATTAAAATCCACACTTCATATGAATTATGATATATTATAAAAATATTATTATTTCAATTTGACTGTTATAACGATATTATTAAATTAGATGGTATGAATTGTAATTGAAATAAAATGAATTAAATTTTTATAATTTTTTAAAAAATTAAATTTATTTAGTAATTCATAATTAATAATTACTCTATTTTCAATAATGTAATTTTTAGTTCATAAATATAAATTTATTTAATTTTTTTAATTTTATTATGTGTGCAGATAATATATATAATATACTCCAATTTTATAAATTTTCATTGTAAAATGTTTTAAAAAAATTAATTCATCATGTAAAAATACTATTTAAATGAATTTTTTTGATTTATATGGAATGTTTGAATCTTTTTATTGTATATTGAAAAATATTGAATTTTCCTTGAAAACTACATATTCTTTTCTAGAATTTACAATGTTAGTTTTTAAAAAATAGTAATAATGTAACATATCTTCACTAATATTATCATTGATACAGTTAATGTTTCTTGAAAGTGTTTTATTCTATATTTTGGTAGTAATATTATTATACATAAACGGTTTTTTTTCATAAAATAAATTTCCATAATTTATTTTATTTTAATATAAAATTAAATTCTCCCACATTTAATAATTGTATTTTCTAAAATGTATTCAATATTTTGAATAATCATAATTAATATTTTTTAAATATTTCACTTTTTTTTTTGTAATTACAAATAATCACTGAGGTAAATAGTTTTACCAACAATAATGGTAAAATTGGATTAATTAATGTTAAAACTATTTTGAAAAGATTTTAATATCTACTTAACACTTATAATTGTTCTATTACAAGAATGGAGTTCATCTACCCTCATATCAGTTTTCAATTTATTTTCACAAGGATTTTTTTGATGATTAAAATATTTATAATATTTTATGTAATGAAAATTTCCAAATGTCTATATCTTTATTTTAAATTTAACTTATCTATTTAAATAAGATTAAAAATAAGATCTGAATGAATATGAAATTTTATTTTGAGAATAATGAAGTAATTTTTATGAGGATAATTTATTTGTATTTATTTGTAATTATATATTTATATTAATCTCTTATATAATGCTAATACGGTGCATGTGAATATAGAGAAAAAAAGTAAATATTTTTTTAAAATAATTTAATGTAATTAATTTTTGATGATTTATTTGTTTACATTAATTTTATTAGTCAATAAAAGTTATTTAATTAGGGTAAATTAATTTATATTATTAGTGAATTTGTGGTCAAATTAAATGAATAGTTCTAGAAATAGAATTATTGATATTTTATTAAATTTTACTTGTAAATTTTAAATTTAAAAAAACATAAAATTATATATTTGAATGGAATATGGTAAATAATATAAATTATGTTCCATTTATGTGTGATTATTAATTTTATAGTAACTTTATTGGCCCCTAACTGGTAAAAAACATTTATAAATTAGTGACCATCAAAAGGGTTAATGAGGGATTATGAAAAGAGATATTAGTCCAAACATCTCCTAAACCTATATAAAATTATTTAATTGAATAATATTGACACTATATCATCATATATTTTATATATATATAATTTTAAATACTATTCCATGAAAATTATTTATATATTTTTACTATTTTATGAAATACAAATACTATGCCTCCTCGCACTTCAAAAATGGATCCACCTCTCCCCTTTTCCCCAAACATTTTTATAGATCTAGTTCAACCAATAATTATCACGATATCATAAAATAATCCATATACATATCATACATGAGTAATATTTTATAATATAACAAATTTATATGGATTAAGATGTAATTAAAGAGAAGCGGTATATAGAAGAGGTATAACCTAAAACCAAATGTTTTGGTTTTATTTATTCTTTTATGTCCATAAAAATAATATAACCAATGTGATATAGTAACATCATTATCTACTATATTATGATATATTATTCATTTTATTTATTACCATTTATTTATCTTCTTAATCATATAATGTGTAATAAAACAATCATTATTTTTTATGGTGGAGTACCACCTCATAAACCGATGGAATGTTTTCTCTATCACCACTTATCATGGATGGTGATAAATATGGATCTAAAATATACATGAAATATTCATGAAATAAATATCATTATGGAATGATATTATATTTTCATTTTTCTTAACATTCGATTAATTGAAAATGATAATGTCAACTATGTTTACATGTACATTATCAATTATATAAAGAAATGAGATTCACATTCCTCGCCACCTGAAATGGATTTTAAATTTAAAGTTATTTATTGTAGAAACCTGAAATTTATGATTTAATAATCATGATTTTTTCTTTTAATTTTACATACCTAATTTCCTTTCTGTTTTATGATAAATTTAAATGTTACTATATGACCAATAATCTCCATGGTTTTATGGTAATTCATTTTTCATGACCACCATTAAAGGTTGGTTTTAAAAGAAGACATAATTCTTAAAAATCCTAATTTATTAATTATTATTATTCATATTTGATGCGGTAATTTCCATTTAAAAAACAATAAACATACCCAAATATTTCAAAGATATGAATAGAACTCCCTAAAAACACATAGTATGCACTAAACTGATTATGTAATTATACATGATGTTTTAATAAATGAAATAAATATATTAAGGATATGAGATTAAACACTAAAATGATACTCAAAAAAGTAATTATTCAATACAATTTTTTCTATAAATAATTTATGTATGTGATATGTTATAATCATGGTAATGGATACTTTTCCACATATAACTCATTTAAAATGTTAAAATATTTTATTTTAAAAAATATGTTTCTCTAATTTTCGTATTCTTAATAATATTTTATAGATATATATATATATATATATATGATAATATATGAATTTGGAATTATTTTTTTTCTCCTTTGATATTCATTTGATGGTTTTTAGAATGAATATTACAATGTATTTTATATGAAACATTTTTAACAAAGGGATACAGGAATGTTCTATTTTAACTTATAAAATTTAAAAGTCTTATAATGCCACCAAAAAACATTATATTACATTTGTATTCCTTTATATGATTCCTTGTTTTTTTTCAATGAAAATTCTCCCTCAAAATTTTCAAGTAATTTTTTTTGAAAATTGATTATTAATGAAATTGGTTATATTAATATTCAGAAAAAAATAATCATCTAAAAATTATATTTTCATGAGTTTGATGATAAAAATTAAATATTTTATTTCATAAATTTATTTAATGGCCTATAAAAATTCATTATGAATGATAGGTGGGCTCAATATAGATTTGATGTCCAACGATCTAGATATATCTCTCTCATATAATTGGTAATAATTATGTATTTCATTGAAATATGATGGATATTTACCATATAGGTTATTAAACACGACATTATTATTGTAACTTTTCATTAAATATTGTTTCACGAGCCGTTGACATGAATTTTGTTTTCAAATTAATTAGTTTTCCATTAAATCATTTGATTTCACAAGCTATGATCTTTTGTTAAATGAATGATTATTCCCTTTAATCATATAAATTAATTTTTCTAGGAAAATGAATTTCATGAATTATCAGTTTCTCATAGACTCATTCATGATAATGATTTTTCTTATATTATTTTTATAATGTTTTTTTATAAAAAACGTTGGTGAGTAAAACTGATTTTATGTGTAAATAAATGATTATTTTAGCTCATGATTAATTATTGTAATGTAAAATCTTTATTTTTTGAATTAGTTTGTTTGAAATTATATAAAGAGATTCATTAAGCCTTTTTATATATATATCCATTAATGGGATTTTTTATTCTCATCCCGAATTTTTAAATTATTTTTCATAGGGCTTCTGGTTGAGTAGAATAGAAAATAATTTTAGAGTTCCAGATATAGGAGGAACCTCGAATAAAGAAAGACATTCTTTATAATGATATTTTTTTGTAGGAAAATAGATATATGTTTGTGTTTCTTCATTAAAAGTGTTTTACTATATTACTTAAAAATATAGACCTAAAAGGTCCTTGGTTATGTTAGTTAACTAACATTTCAGTTTAAGGTTATATTTTTTGGATATAAAAAAATGGTACACCTTTATCTATATCAAGTCTAGAAATCTAAATTTTATATATTTAGTATTTCATTCTGGAGAAAGAGTTTAAGATTTTTAAAAAATAGGTACTTTAACATCATATTAACTCTAACAGTATTAGATTTTAGTTAGGGATATGAATTATTTTTATACTTTAGGATAATTTTATTGGAATCCATATATAGAGATATCATATAATGTTTTATGGACCCTGTCAGTTTCATAATCATGATATGAATTATTTGATCCTTAACATAGATAATTTAAATGTTTTGAAGGACATCAAAATTTTGTGTCACTATATTTTTTAGACAATTTTAGTATTCTCTCTATTCATAATTTATTAGGGTATATCTTTTATAAAAAATATTTGAAACAATTATAAGGATTTTGGTTTGAATACTTATATTAATTCCATATTACAATTTCCACTATTTCAAAAAAAATAACATAGTTATTGGTTATCTTATTAATAAGTAACATCATCATGTTATGATAAAAAAAAATTAATGAGTAGAAGTTGATAATACAATTTCATTGATTCAACTAGTGGTCAGATAATAGGACTTCATTAATGTTCTAGTTAGTTTCCATATCACATCCTCTCTCATAGAGATAATTCATCTCAAGAAAGTGAAATATGACGAACTCTAGAGTGTAAATGATTAATTATATATCAGGGAGACCATCAGTAACTAGACTATTTACTTATAGATTAGTCATTAAATTTATATATGATATGATGTCCCTACATCTAAATTAAATGACTTATTGGATATTTTTGAAAAATAATTTTTGATTTCACACCCCAAATTGAGAAAGATGGTTTATAGAATTATGGATCAGTTTTGGATTCCTAGTTTAAAATGGAAAATACTAATGTTTTTTGTCTAAATGTTATATGATCTATGATATTATGGTTAATAACAATTCAAAATATGTTTATTTCTATCCTATTTCGGTTCAAACATAGTTTTAGAAATAATTTTTGATCAATTTAATTAATGGTTATCTCAAACTACCCATGGTATGAATTCCATAATGTGGGTAAATTTTTATTGGAAAATTTGTTCCTTAATTACTTATTTTATACACCACTAATGAAGATGAGTAGTGAAATTTGTGCACAAAAGTGATTGTAAGTCTACATGGGATTCTTATGCTGATTTTCCCATATTGGGATACATGTTTTACCTGGAAATTTTAGATGTTCCGCTAGATAGAAATTGAAATTTTGGTCAGATTGATCATATAATAACATGCTTATATAGATTGAATGATATTATGGATAATAAAATAATGAAATATATGATTATTTTCTTATGCCTTGGACATTGAAGGTGATTTGGATATCCACTTAGGTATGACTAAATTTTCTTATTATAGTATTAAAAAGTTATCCATTAAAATTTAAACCTTTGAATGTTTGAATCATAATAATTAAAATTCTAATATTTATTCTGTTGTAGTGGGATAAGAAAAATTGTTTGGAATATGTTTGGTTTGGGAGACAAAAATAAAGATTAGTTAGGTTTTTTAGTATTATTTGGAGGTTAAAATATATTACAAATAATTTGTTTTTCAATGTAATTGTCATATTTTATTGTTAGTTTTTAACATGTCTTCATGATAGTTTCCCCTTAGTTGGGTTTTTGACTACTCGAAAACAAATGGAAGATACCACTTGGGTATCTGCGACCATTTAATATCATTATAATTAGAAAGGGTTTTGTATCTCTTGGATTTAAAAAAATAGTTTTATTCGATCAAAAAAATATTCATGTTTCACATCCCAAAAAGTATCATTCTGAATAATTTATTGTTTTGGATTTGCATGAACTCGACATTGATCATAATATGTTAGTAAAAGAAACTTTTTTATGTTTTGGATTATCAAGTGACTGTTTTATATATGATATATATACCATTGGTTTATGTTATGAGGTAGGCCGACTTTGAATCTCCTTAAACATATTGGGTGAGGTCTTTGATTAAGGAGTGCTTCCAAAATATTTTTTCAAAAAAACATCATTAAAATTTCATTTTTTGGGTAAAAAAAATTTGGTGGGGATATTTGTTATATCCCTTTGATTTCTGGGTACTAACATTCATCTACTTCCCAAAATATCATTTTTTTCTTCTCTCAAGTCATATTGGAAGAACTTTCGAATTTGACTATATTTTCTAGTTATATATAATTTTGGTTCACAATTATAGTAAACCATGAAGGTATTCCCAAGAAACCATGCACCTTGAGTTGGAGTTAAAAAGGTGGGTTCATGGTGGATCCCATTGTTATTAAAATGTATGATGATATCGCCTAAAATAATTTTACCCAATATAGATGCATGTTTTCTAGTGGTAAAATGGTTTTATTAAACCATTTAACAAAACCATGTCTCTTTTATAGAGTCATAGAAATTTTCACATATTTGAAAAAAATGCAGCCAAACAATGTGAAATTATTTAATTAATATGAATTTATTTTTCAAGACCTAAAACATATACATTATTCATCATTATTCATCAATATGAATAATATATTTACCAAGTAGGTTCCTCTTAGATATTTGGGATATTTTGTTCCTCCGAATTATCATTTTTATGGGTCATTTGTAGTTAGATTTTGTTTTTCAATGTTATGTAAATTTTCATAATAGTTATTCATTATTCTTGTAGATATCATCTTTATTACTTGAATATTACCTTAGATTGGGTTTTTTAAAGTTATATGTAAATGTTTTTGATAAGATATAATTTGGTTTTATGTAGATCTATTATATAATTGTTTTTTTTATTTTATGAATGTGTGTCAATCATTATATATTCTTCTGAAATCATTGTTGTCTGTGATTTCTCTCTCTTATATTGTTCTAAAAATTTTGAAATTGATATTTATGACTTGGGTTTATTTATCTGGGACCCCTAATTGATTCCTTAGACCCTCAAATAAATGGGTTTTATTTTATAGAAATTTGTGTTAACTTTACATTTTTTTAATTAGGGGTTTAAGAATAACCATTATTCAACAAACCATAATTTCATTATCTCTGAATATTTTTATAAAATGTTTGGAAATTTTTTTTATATATTTATCTTAAAAATTATTTAGAAACTAATTTAGAAAAGGAATGATAAATTTTGTTATGAAAATTGTGGTTTTGAAAAAAAATTATGAAAATGGATATCTCCCTTATTGTTTTAATCATAAATGGTTTTAAATAATATTTTAGTGTGTATTCAAGGAAAAACTTCCCATTGAAAATCTATAATATGGTAATCTTAAATGTGATTGATGATGTGGTGAGGATCCATCCTTTGGGAAGAAATATTTACTCAAATAACATTTCATCCTGATAATGTGTGCACTATGATGCCTAATTTGTTGAAATAAACCTCTCTCATGGGTCTATTATTACCCCCAAGACATATATATTCATTGTAATGTGAACAAAAAATGTCCTTCTAGTCATTATATTATTAGAGGGACCCTCATTGACCTTAAATTTTTAATAATCATTGGGTTTCTGTATTTTTATCTAATATCTAAAAATTAGTTTTACAATGACTATAGAAATGCAATGAAATCTTGTTTTTCGTGATTTACTAAATTACTATGGGTTTAATTGTATTTGGATCACATAAAATTATTGATAAATTTTATATCATTCCTTATAATTTTTTACTTGAGAATATTTTTCCGATTTTATAATGTCTTCTTTTAAAAATCAAGGTGGGACTCAATTGGGATCTTATTATCATACCAATCATACAACATTAGGTGTATCTAGATCCTATTTTTTTCAAATGAAGGTGTGGGAAATGTGTTTTAGGGTGGAGAAAGGAAATTTTATTAGAATTTTGTGGGGGCTTGGTGGTTACATATTGTAACCTGTAGTTAGACGTTAATGGTTTTTCAATATATTTATTATTTATTATATCATCAAACATATTATTTCAGACACTTGTATCATTATATTAATGATTTTTTAGGAATCCCTATAGTATCCTTTATATTTTTCCACCATTTTATAAGTTTTTTGGGGAAATAATTCCTAAAAGGATTTTCTTAATTCTCAGGTGATTTTCTCCCACCTATGAGGATAAGTACCACCCTTCGAGTCATGTAAGGAATAGTTTATGTTATGGTATATTGGGGTAATACATGTTGGTTCATAAAACCATCCCACTTTAAATATACTATAAAATAATAAATATATTTCATTAATATAACATATTTACATAAATATTATATCAATTTTCGTTAAAAATTTGAACATGAATTATTATATTTCAAAAATAAACCTATGCTCAAAAATATTATCCTTAGTAGTCTCATATACTTTCACAATTTATAAAAAGATTAAAAATAAATAAAATTTATATTATTCTCAATATCATTAATTTTTAAACTTAGAAACTCCATAAATTATTAATAATTATTCTTCCCCAGCATTTTCATATAGAATATCACAAAAAGTTGAATCTAAAATGCATACCCTGATAACTCATCTATTATCCTTTCATAGTAAAATATTACCCAATATTGTAAAATTGATCCCTACATAAAGAAATAAAATGACTCAATTTATTCAATTCTAGTTCATTGATCATTTCATGGTGTATACCAAGATATACATAAGTAAAAGAAAACATTAATCTAATGATTTAAATAATAAATATCTCAAATATTCTCATTAACTATGTACTACAAGGTTTACTATCATCAAGATTGTAACTATAAATAATTTATTTTACAACTCTTACAAACTATACTCTATAAATATTTTATCTTATACCCTTATTGATATATCATATGATATAGTCTTCTTTATGACATCGAGGATCTAAATAGACGAAAGGGTTGACTGTAGATGGTATGTAAGGAAAAACATATCATAACATGTTAGATCATTAACAAGATTATTATCCTAAATGAGATATCAATGTATAAATAAATTACCATAATACAATAAATTTTATTCATAAAACATGATAGAGATTCAAAAAATCATAACAAGATCATTAATAAAGCAGAATTTTTTTGGCCTGGGTCAAATAATATATCAATAATCATAAAACATATGAGCTTGATATAAATGTCTGTAATAATTCAAAAAAATAATAATCATGAAAACAAAGAAATTTATGAAAAGTATATTCGATATGCATAATAACATGATAAATAACCCGGAAATGTTTCCTAATATGAAAAACCAAATAGAAATGGGTAATAAAATCATAATAATGTAAATTTTTCATATCTTGATAAATTTCATGGAAATGTGGTATAACCTTAAATATATGGAAACAATTACAGTCAACCCCATTATCCCCCCTAAGTGAATAAAACCATTATGTATGTGTCATACTATCTCAGGAGATATAAACTTATACAAATGATTTAGTGGGGTAAATAAAATCCCTCCCAGCAACATCAATATATATGTGATCCCCATCACCTAAATCATAATCATATCTTACGGAAACCATGGAAATATAATTGGTTTCTTAATCTCTTCAAAAACAATAACAATTAACATGAACTTAAGAAACCTTAGGATATAAAATATATCAATTTCTAAATATAATCAAATAATAGTCATCTATATAGGTTGATAAAAACATAAATTTATGAGGGATATGATTTGGAGAGAAAATAGAAGTGAAATTACAAAAACAAATCAAACCCTTTGAAATATTTTTAGGAATGTTGATGTATAAATTAAATTAAAAAATTTTGATGGAGAAGATTGTAACATTTAAAACCTTATTATTATATGTTCTAAATAAATAAATATTTAAAACACTTAAAATTTATCAGAATAAAAGAATATTTATGCCTATATCATCATATTTTGAAATAATGGAAAACCCTTTCTTAAAATATTATTGAATTATCTACATTTGAGAAAGAAAATAATAAGAAGAGAATTATATTATCATTTCAGAAAGGGGTATTTGAATAATTAAAATCATATAAAATATTCAATATTAGCATTCATATAAATGGAGTATGGAAGTAGTGGGAATAAAAACATAGATAAGGAATCATAGACTATTTAGAAAGAATGTGAGTTATTCTTAAAAAAGTTATACATTATATTCATGTAATATTTTAACAATAAACAAGTTTTTTATTAATGTAATTAACTACCAAATATATATGAATTATACTCCAAATATAATTAATAAATAGTATGAATAAAATTTTTTTAAAATAATTTTTTTCTAATATAATATATGTCATACCTTATAAAACTTTTAGTAGATGAAATATTAGAGTAATTGATAATGAAAGTCTCAAATAATAATTATTGTAATATCATGGAATAAAAATTATAATATCATGAGAATAGAATGTATTTTCTCATAAAATAATTGGTCACTAAAAACTCTTTATAATAGAAATTATGGGGTACGATATTACACAAGTCCAATAGAATTTAAAATGAGACAAACAAAACCCTTAAAATTACCCCTAATTACGAATAATTTCATAAAAATAATATATAAATAATTTAAGTACCTTCATAAAACATTTTATAACCAAATTAATATTTAAGACATCTTAAAATTAATATTTATAGTCATTATAAATATGTATATTAGTTATTTTTCATATATTTTCTCATATTGGGTGTTTATAGTTATATAATTTCCATAGGAGTGTGGTCAGTATTCATTCCTCCTAAAATGTTCATTATATAAAAATGAATTGACATGAATAGATGTTTTAAAAAACCAGTTTTTTCATAATTCCACAAAATAAGGGTTTTATTGATTTTCCTTGAAAGAAAAATCGATGAAGAACTACATTCATTTTATTTACAGATATTAATGGTTTTATTATATCATAATTATTAAATTTCTTTATTCATAATGATAAAATGTCATGATATATATTGATAATTTATAACATATATTCTCATAAAATATAAACTAAAACAATATATGATTGTAGTAATGAAAAACTAAACATGTTTATTTTGTGGGGGAGGAAGTATTCACACTTCCCTGATTTACATTTTTTTCATAATTGAAAAGTTCAAGGTTGTTATTTCTTATAAAATCAATATACATACCAAAAAATATACTTACGGCGCTTATTTTTTATTTTTTACTCTGTTTTAATTGTATTTTAGGATGAATAATGGAACATTAAAGAATAGAATTGAAGATGCTTATACTAGATGTATGTACCTCACTTCTTATATTACCTACTTTTCAGAAGAGATTATGATCCAAAGGGATATAATTTTGGATGAAAATAACTTGTGGTAAACGTATGGGAATGTTTTGGCCCAATAAATGCAGGTTCTAAAGTGATTAAAAGTGAGCAGCAGAGAGCCCCTTTTATAAGTGTAATGGGATATAATTTATATAAATTCTTAAATGTTTATAAAAAATGAAGGTAAAAATAAATGTAATGGGATAAAAAATTGGTAAATAATTGAAAATGTTATAGTTAAATTGGATAAACTTCTCAAAAATTAATTTAAATAAACTGTTTAGATTTTGACGCCCTTTATCTCACAAGATAGTTAGTTTTACAATTTTGGTCTTCACCACCATAATTAGATTTTAAATTAAGTAATTAATCCATTATTAACAAAATAATAAGGATTTTTTTTTGAAATTTGAAAATTATAATTCAATATTATGATTCCATTTAATAATATTAAATTTTAATAAGAGTTGAAAAAAATGTTTATAATAAAAAATATATAATGTAATACTTTTATTAAAAAATAACTAATGTTTAAAATACAAAATATGTGTTTATAATTAATTTTTTTTAAATTATAATTTAAATTATAAAATATATATTATGTCATAAAAAATGTTTTCATCAACTTTTAATTAGTATTATATTAAAAAAATATTATGATAGTCTTCATATTTATAAAAAAACTTTTTCTGTTCAATAAAAACATTATTTTCAAAAAAATACTAAAAAAAATATTAATCTCACATATCTCTTATAAATTAATTTTTTTTTTAAATTTAGATCCTGAAGTTTATAAATTATATTTATAATCAAAAATATAAAATATGGGGAAAATAATTTATTATATGAATATAACATTTGGTGTGTTATATATTCATCATAGTTTTTTCGTATAAATTTCAAATTTAGATAATTTTAATAATTTATTAATTAAAAAATATATTACTCTTAAAAAAATAATTTTATAAAAAAATTGTTGGTTTTATAAATTCTCTTGTAGGGTTGATATTTAAAGTGAAATTTATTTATTTTTTTCATTTAATTTTGTAAATATATATATTTATAATTATTATACAACCAATTTCAATCCTATGATTCTAAAACTACCATACAATGATATTTTTTTTGTTTTTAGTGTTCCATTTTGAGAATGTTATTAAACATAGTATTTATTTAAGGTTGAATATATTCAAACAATTCATGTCATCATATTCTATCCAACATAAAATGATTTTCATCAATGAAAATTTCTTACATGGAGGAAACTAGGAGAGGTAATATTTAGATCATTAAATCCTCATACTCCCATGTAACCTCCTAAAAATTATGATTTTTCTACAAAAAATTCACTAGGTGGGTTGTCTTGTTTCCTTAAAACTCAACTCTTAGATATAATATTTATAGATAATGTTTTTGATATAGAATTTCATGCCTCATTTGTACAACTCTCAAGATCTAAACATGTGATGAATACATTATATACATCCTAAAAAGTGATATGTGGAACTTATCATGAAATTAAAATATGTGTGGTGGGATTTCTATGTTATTGGATATGATACCGACATGACCATGATCTCAAATAGACTAATGTATCTATGTCTCAGCTACTATTTCATAAAAAAATCTCATAACTCTCTACCAAGGAGATATTTAAAGAAAAAAAATTTCACCAATATCAAATTACTTTTCTCATATAATTATAAATATATAATTATTTAGATTAATTTGGGTCACATTCATATGTTAGCAGACAGTTTCAAACTTCTCCATCATTTCTTGTATATGGTCCGGACCTATCATCTTTCTCTCTCCAAAACCATCCTTGGATATTGGATACCTATATAACCTCCCATAAATGGCTATAAATTATGTCTTATTACTTCTATATAGGAAATTGGTTATAATTGAGAACCTTACAAAATGAGGTGTTGATACAGAAACACATGGAAATCAATTTTACAAGATCTCAATATATCCCCAAGATATTGAATTGTCCTATCAGGCTGAACATCTATGTAATGTCCAGGAAATTTATATTTTTTTCAATTATATGGATTTATTAGGAAATCAAAAAATATGACGGCGTGCGATTCTGAGTCCCGGAGTGCCCAAAATTATGTCGAAGTTTTTTTATGCTTAAATTAGCACGTGTAAGATGTTTTCCTAAAAAATTGGAATAAAACGTGAACGGTATCCTAGATCAGAAATATGAGGGCACCATTGCATTCAGAATGGCGGGTTTACCCTATGAGTGACTTATGTTTGATCGTAGCGGGCCTCCTTTTTGAAAACAAAATAATTGCACAATCATACATAAAATAATAAAATAAATTATTTTATTTTTCAATTTCTTATAACTCACAACCATTAACTCGTATTTAAAATATAAGAAAACCACTAAACTCTTGAGGGCATGCATTATTTAAGAATATAATAACTTTTGCAGGTGAGGGACACCAATGAATGTTAGTTTTTGGTCGTAAATAAATTAATTAAGTGAAATTTACTGTATTGCAAAATCCAAAACATTTAGATGGTAACTTTGATTGGAAATCCAATAGTACTGTTGGTCTCATTGGGGGCGTTTTTCACCTAGGTAGAGCTAACCTTGATCGGTGCTGGTCGAGGGTGACTGATAATAATTTTTGGAACTTTCTTTCTGGTACGTTTAGTAAATGCATGAGGAGCATATTAAATCTTTTGAACCGTTCCTCGGATTAAAAATCCAAAGGCACCGTTGAACTCATAGTGTCACGATTCGCACAAGAGAGGTTAATCCTTGAACATAGTGGGTTTTGAGAAGATTTTGGTTTTTTCATTTTTTTGAAGGATTAAATAAAATAAATATATTTTATTTTAAATAACCTCCCACCTATCCTTTTAATTTTTTGTGGTGGGGACCACACAAACTCACCTTTAATGCGAGGAAACCCTTGGACTTATTCAAAGTTGATATACCAAAAATTAATTGATCTACTAATTAATTAAGTGGATCCTCACCTCTTAGTTGGGGGATCATTGGAAAAGGGGATATTTTGGGGAGAGACTTTGGGAGAGCCTTTAGGAGAGCTTTTGGGAGCTTTTGGTTAGTGGAAGAACATAATCCAATGAAAAACGTCTTCTGGATCAAGAACGAGGATGTTGCACGAGCTTGGATCGAGAGCGTGGTATAGGAGCAATGAACGTTGATGTCTTCATCTCATTCGTCATGACATATTCAACAAACATCAAGGTAAGGGGTTTATTTTGAAGTATGATAAATATTTATTTGTTGATTCCCCATATTCTTGATTCTCAACGATGATGGCCAAATAAACATGGCCATCGATCCCCACATAAACCATGATATTTTTATTTCATTCTTCACGTGTTCTTCATGAATTATTTAATGCCTAATATTTATTGGCACTAGAAACACAGAGTTTTGCTGAGTGAAATATACGGACATGAAGACCTCGACGCAAGGATAAAATATATGCGATTATTTAATTTTTCAGGCTTGTAACGAAGCCACAAGGCTCTTGGAAGGAGGAAGATAAATATTTATTATCTCTAGAAACACAATATTTTGTTGAGCAAGACATATGGATGTGGAGACCTCGACTTGAGGTTTGTGAATATGCGATCATTTTATTTTTCAGGCTTAGAACGAAGATGCAGTGGGCTGCGGAAGGGGAAATGTGAGGGTGTGATTCTGACGAGTCTTCAGGATGCGACTCCGAGTGAGGTAGACGATGCAACGTGTTGTTGCAGTCGAGCGGAGGCCACGAGGCCGAAGGGTTCGATAGCTATGAGTTAGGTGAGGTGGCCAGTGGCTGAATGTGTGGTTGGCATGGCGGTGCGTGGTTCAGTTGAGTGAGGTCAGAGGTGGAGGATCCAGAGGATGCACTGTTTCAGTTTGGTGGAATAATAGGTGTGAATTTGAGGAGGAGAATAAAACATAAAGGAGTTATGTTCGAGAGAGAAAGAGTTAGAATGAAATGAAATAAAATTGAAAGAGAAATAAATAAAGGAGGGTTGAATTGAGGGTTTTGTGGTGCGCATGAGAGCTTTGGTATATTGAACGTGGGTTTTGGGATTGATGAACAAAACAGTTAAATAATAATAATAATAATAATATAATAATGTTATTATTATTTTGTTTTGAAAATTTGTGATTTGATTGTAACGTATCTGTGAAAACTCGGTTTCACAAAACACCAGTGGTAGTGTGACATTGACATTAACATGGAAATTTCGATTCCAATATTGGTTTCCTTTTTCAGGTTTTTGTATTGGGAACATGAAACACTCAAATAATAATAATATATTATTATTATTATTAAATCATCGACCCACTATAACTCCTGCGTGCGATGTCCGATTGAAATACCATCAGTGGCGATGTGATCCTATCATTAAGACGGTCAATTTAAGTCTAATGTTTAATATTAAATACTGTTTCGTGTTTCGGGTCCATGAAACACCCAATAATATTATTAATTTTTTTATTATGGGATCTTTTATTCGACATATCTCCCACATACGGCATTGAAATGTCAAACCATCTGCGGCACCAGAAACCTTGGATCGAGATGGTTCTTTTGATATACCCCACATATGTTTTGGATAAAGTTGGGGTTTGGCTGTGTTGGATCAAACAAGAATCCAACCGGGCCCTCAGGAATAAAAGTCCCATAACTTATAGACCGGGTGTCCGATTGACAAAACATCTATCGCATTGGGGCCCCTTTAACATGGTGGTCCTTTGATATTCTTCTTCAGGGGAATTTTTTGAAGTTAGAGTATTCGGCCTATTGCATAAGGAGCAGATCCTCTCTGAATCAAGCAAGCATAGTGCGGGAACCTTGTAGCTGGGAGTAACACGAGAATTGTATCCTATGTGGGTATATTATTGCAATCCTTTTTGGGTCTGTGTTTGAGATTATCTCATGGATCCACTCTAGGAATCCACATGGGGCTACTCTAGGATCCTATGTGGGTCTTCTGTACTAGTATCTTATCTGGGTCTCATGATGTACTAGGATCCTATGTGGGTCTGTTGGTCTAGGATCCTGTCGGGGTCTGATGATATACTAGGATCTTGTGCGGGTCTATTGTACTAGGATCCTGTGTGGGTCTGATGATGTAATAGGATCATATGTGGGTTTGATGATTTAGGATCCTATGTGGGACTTCCTCTTAACAGATTAAGATGATTCAGTAGTTATATATAATCATCTCTACTATTATACCTATGTTATACCTGGTGTGAGAAGATTCCTTACCATCGTTGTGATACCTTTGTGGTATTCTTTTATGTCTCTTACCTATGTGGTACTTTCCTTCGTGGTGAAACATTTGTGGTGTTATTTTGTGTGGAAATACCTTTGTGGTACATACATTTGTGGTGTTACCTTTGTGGTATTCCTTCCTTTGTGGAGTAGTTGAGCCTTGGGATATGTATTTGGGCCTTGTGTTTCCTCATGAATGAGATGGGTATACTTGTTAACTTAGGTATATGTATGGTTATATACCTAAGTAGGGATGATAGTTGTTTTTAGGCTATTTGGTTTATCCTTTGTGGATTTTGAGAGACCTTTGGGGGGTCTTGGTGTCCCTACTAAGTATCTTTATACTCACCCCTATTGGGGACACACCCACACCTTGTTGTGTTTGGTGTAGATAACGGACAACACTGACTAAGGATGTGGGTACTAGGACTGGAGGTAGATTGAAGGTGGACCATAAATGAGGCATACCGCAGATATGACCATTCGAGAGTTGTACCTACCCTTCAGGTAGGATGCTTGGAGGGTGTTCACACGAGCTGTTCATATTACCTGTACTTTCCAGTTTTCTTTTACATTCTAGTTGGGATTTTATTCTGGGATCTTCTACATATTATACACACACTTTTTACTATTCTAGTTTACTTGTGTTCGTATCATGTTGTGTGCATGGTTGCATGAGTTATAGGTTACAAAGGCAATGTCTTCTCAGTTTTAATAAATAATCCTTCGGTGCTAGTCCCCAGCCACTGGCCTATGGAAGGCAGGCTTGGGGTAGTCACAGAATGGGCCTCGGGGGATGGATCGTGAGAAATTGGTATCAGAGGAGTCATTTATACCATAGAACATTGGACTCCGATCTTTTTAACGGCCATATTGTTAAGTGTAGTGAGTGTGGTTATCAGTTTATGGAATCCAGTGTTGGTGTGGCGGCCGACATATCCATACACCAGGACCCTGACTTCTGATTTCTGACTTCGAGCACAAAAACAGTGATTACATGTGTGTTTTGAAAATTTTCCTTGTGTTTTATGGAGTCAGCACACTAGGTATATCTAAATTATATTGGCACACTTGTTCCTTATCAGGATGATGCTTTGTAGGAAACCAGCTAGGATTCCCGACAGAGTTCACGATGATGGCCCACCGAGTGACGAGGCTCTGGTGTAGGGCCCTCTTACTATGTTGGCTCCTTCAGGTGGTGTGCAAGCTGCACCACCCCCTGTTGGGTAGCAGATACCACCAGCCACACTGGCAGACATTGCATGCCGACTGAGCGCATTGCATGAGTTCCAATAGTAGAGGCCTTTGAGGTTTCGAGGCAAGACAATATCCCATGAAACTGAGGGCTGGTAGGAGGCGGTTGCTATTGTTTTCCACCTAGTTGAGACACCAGTATAGCAGATGGTGATCTTATATACTAGTCATTTTTAGTGAGTGACTATGAGGATAGTATGCATAGTGATGCAGATTCGGTATGTTGACCATTACCGATATAGTACCTTCGGGTAGTGTATCAGATATGTCACTGCCTATTAGTCAGCAGTTACAACCGGCAGTACTTGTAGAGGAAACATATAGTCTTAGTGCCATAAACATGATTCAACATTAGATACCCCTTAGGTTCCAAGGCAAGCTCGAATCATAGAGGGATTAGGACTGGCTTGAGGAGGTGTCTGAGAGTTCTCTAGAGCTTCTACAGTTTTGGCAGAATGACATGTCTGTATCTGTGTATTCAACGAGGCATGCCGATCATTCCTCATACTCGATGAATACGATAGGATCTCTGCTTCGGGGATCGAACTTTTGAGAACAATGTTTTTATGGATGTCCGAACCAGCACCATATCTCTTTGCATTCTTAATTATGTAGGGGTTCTAGAGAGTACCTTTTTGTTTGAATGTTCTTTGGCTTAGCAGATATAGACACTGAATGTTATCAGTTGGAAAACAGGAAACCAGTTCCATTCTCCAAGACTTGGGCGTGTAATGATATTTTGGGAAGAAGAATATTTAGGGATAGATTAATCTGTATGGCTGAAGACTTGGAAGAAGATATAGGAGAGCAACATGATGTGGTGTACATTTTGATTTGTTACAACCTACCCCTATATGGTCATCACCAGGCTCAAGGAGCTGGAGGACAGGGGAAGGGAGTAGCTGTATGCGGTCAAGGAGTGTGGCCCAAGGGCTCTAGGAATGATTCGAAGTATAGTCTGTGTGTACTACTAGTTGTCGTATCAATAGAAAAAGGTACCAATAATTCCTTCATTCCATGAATCATGTTTAAGACCTAGAGTTTCCTGTTAATCCGTTTAGTTGACCCTCACATCTAGTGATACCTTTGGTAGGAGACATGATAATCACACTTACGCCTAAAGAGGGATCTAACCCTTAAGGTGATAGTTTCGGTTGGAACCTCTTGGTGGAAGTGTCGAGGCCTTACGACGTTAGTTTGGGTACGGACATGATATCCACAGTTTATACTCATATTGACTATATTAGGAAAAAAGGGTGTGGTTTCTCTACAATGTTGGAATGGGGTTTTCCTTGGTTGGAGAAAAGGAAACTCATGCCGCACAGGATGGACTCATGCATAAGAGGGTACAACTGATCACTCATGAGTTGGAAAGACTTACCCTTATGGAAGTAGGAGTTTTCAGTTTTTAGTTCAAAAAATGAGTGGTAGATCATGGGGACATCTTTTCAAAAGATATTTCCAGGATTACCTCCCCAGAGGGAGAGTTATGTCTGCTTTGTCTAGGTACTACAGGAGATTTGTACCCAACATCCCCAGGGTAGTGGTGCCCTTGTCACCTTTGAAAAAAGGGGGATCCTTTCATGTGGGTGGAGAAGTGTCAACAGAGACAGAGACAGACAAGTAGAAATACACTACCCATGACCTGGAGTAAGCTGCAATGGTCATTGCACTGATTTTGTGGTGGCATTACTTGATGGGAGAACATTTTATAGTCTACTCGGACCATAAGAGTCTCGGGTATATCTTCTATCAGTAGGAACTGAACAAGATTCAAACGATGTTAGCTCGAGTTCCTCCAGTACTATGACTTCTAGATATTCTATACTCTAAGGAAGGGGAATAGTTTATCAGTTTCACCAAGCAATAGATCGGGTATACAACAGCTAGATGAGGCGACGGAGCAGCTGGTGGCTTTACGGATAACCTTTGTGGACAGAGATGGAGCAGTTTTTTTTCAGTCTCTCACAATCACTCCCCCACTTTTTTAGTCATCCAGGGAGGGAAAGTATGGGGACACTGACTACGAGGATCAACATGTTCAGATATACTTAGGGTAGGTACCTGATGGATTTTCTGAAGGTGGGGAGCATGTCGACCTCTTCAAAGGACGTACCACGGTACCAGGACCATCGGCGTCAGTACTGGTGGCCAGGGATAAAGGAAGCAGTGGAGGATTTTGTATCATGATGCCTCACTTTTTAGCAAGTGAAAACTGCACAGATCTGACATATGTCTTATGCTGACAGGAGACAGATACCTCTAGAGTATGAGGATGGTGACCACATCTTTCTACGGGTCTCAACTCGATTAGGTTTAAGGAGATATGTAAGGGGAGACAAGTTATCTTTGAGGTTCATTGGAACCTTCCAGGTCCCCAATAGAGTTAGAGAGGTGGCATACCACTTAAAAATTCTCCCTTAGTTGCAGAAGGTGCACGACGTCATCCACGTAATCCAGCGGATGAGATATGTGCATGACCATCTCACGTCATCGACCACGATGACCAAGACATCGAGGATAGGGCAATGTTTTTGGAGGTTCGAGTGGAGAATAAGGATTGAAAGGATATATTCATTCATGGGTGATTTATACCGTTGGTTCATGTGCATTGGCAGCATGGGAACCTCTAGGACAGAACATGGGAGTGGTAGGTTCAAATTCGTGCTCAGTACCCCAACATGTTTTCCAAGTATTGGTAATGTGGCTTTCGAGAACATAAAGCCCAAAGGTGGGGAGAATGTAATGTATCGAAAGTTCTGTATAATTTCATTTTTATTATATGGAATTATTTTGAGATGGAAAAATCTGGCGGCGCGTGATTATGAGGCTCGGAGTGCCCAGAATGATCCGTTGATGTTTTTGTTACGCTTAAATTAGCGCTCATAAGCAGTTTTCCTGAAAAAGTGGAATAATTCTTAACCGGTTGCCCGAATAAGAAATTTGAGGGCAACTTTTCTTTCTTAATGGAAGGAATATCCTAGGTGCAACTTATGTTTGGTCAGCGCGGGTCTCTTGTGAGAAAACCCAAAATTGAATAATCATAAATAAAATAATTAAAGAAATTATTTTCTTTTTCAAATACTTATACCTCAAAAATGGTAACTCATATTGAAAATCCAAGACAACCACTGAAATCATGAGGGTATGGTTTATTTAGGTAGATAATAACTTCATCCAATGGGGGCCACCAGTGAATGTTAGTTTTTGGCCAAAAATAAAATAATTAAGTGACAATTATTTTATTGTAAAATCCATAATATTTAAAGGGTAACTCAGATTGGAAATTCAAGAGTACCGTTGGGTTTTGTGGGGCGTTTTCAGATTGGCAGAACCTATCCTCGATTGGCATGAGTCAAGTGTGAATGATAATAAATTTCCAAACTTTTTTTGGGTACGTTCAGTAAACACATGAGCAACGTTTTCTACATTTTGAACCAGTGCTCAGATTAAAAATCCAAATACACCGTTGAACTCATAGTGTCAAGATTCACTTAAGGGAGTTTTAACCATGACAATGTTGGTTGAGAGAAGAAGTTGGTTTTTCTATTTTCTTAGAGGATTAAATAAAATAAATAAATTTTATTTTAAATATCCTCCCACCTCTCCTTTTAATTCATGGTGGTGAAGACCACCCAAACTAACCTTTAATGTGATGAAACCCTTCAAATTCTCCCATGTTAATGAGGGAACAATTATTTTATCTACTAATTAATTATGTGGCTCCTCACCTCATAGTTGTGGGGATCGTTGGCAAAGGAGAGATTTTGGGGACAACCTTTGGGAGAGACTTTGGGAGAGCTATTAAGAGCTTTTGGTTGGTTGAAAAACATCATCTAACTAAGAACATCCTCTAGATCAAGAATGAGTATGACACATAAGCTCGGATAGGGAGCGTGGTGCAAGAGTAATGAACGTCGATGTATTCATCTCCTTCCTCACGAATTCTCCAATGAACATCAAGGTATGGTGTTTATTTTGATTTATGATAAATATTTATTTATCGATTCCCCATTTTCATGATTCTCAATGATGATGGCTAAAAAAACATGGCCATTGATCTGCACATATACAACGATCTTTTTATTTCGTTCTTCACGCGTTCTTCATGCATTCTTTAATGCCTAATATTTATTGTTGTTGGAATCAAATATTTTTTCTGAGCGCGATATATAGACACGAAGCCCTAAACCCAAGGATCAAAATTATATGATCGTTTAATTTTTCAGGCTTGGAATGATGTCGTAATGGATCGCTGAAGGAGGCAGACAAATATTTATTGGCACTGGAAACAAAATATTCAGTTGAGCGTGACATATTGACATGGATCCCTCGACCCGAGGATAGTGAATATAAAATCATTTTATTTTTAAGGTTTATAAGGAACATGTAGGGGGATGTGGAAGTGGAAACGTGATGGTGCGATTTTGTTGAGTCTTCAGGGTGCGGCTCCGGGCGAGGTAAATGGTGTGATGGGCTGCGGCGGTTGAGTGGAGGCAGCGCGGTCGAAGGGATTTGCTGGTGCGAGTTAGGTGAGGTGGCCGATTTCAGAATGCGTGATCTTCTTAGTGGTGCATGGTTCAGGCGAGCAAGGCCGAAGGCAGAGGATCCAGTGGATGCGACACTTGGGTTTAGTGTTATAATAACTATGAATTAGAGGAGGAGAAAAAAACGTGAAGGTGTTAGATTGTAGAGAGAAAGGGTTAAAATGAAATGAAATAAAAATAAAAGAGAAATAAATAAATGAGGAGTGAATTAAGGGTTGCATGGTGTCCATTAGATCTTTGGTAGATTGAACGAGGGATTTGGGATTGAAGAAAAAAATAGTTAGATAAAATTAAAAATAATATAATAATATTATTATTTTTTTTGTTTGGAAAACCATGTTTCAATTGTAAATTATCCGTGTGACATCGGATTCACGAACCGCCAGCGAAAGTGTGACCTTGACTTGGAGAAGGAAATTATGAGTCCAATAATGGATACCTTTATTTGGTTTTTGGTCCAGGTACCCAGAATGCCCAAATAATAATTATATATTATTACTATTAAATATTCGACCCTCTATAACTCCTACACCTGACATCCAATTGAATTACCATCAATGATGATATGATCCTATCATTAAGGGGGCAAATTTATGTCTAATTTTGAATATTAAATTCTGGTTCATGGCTCGTGTCCATGAAACACCCAATAATATTATTAATATTATTATTGCGGTAACTTGTATTTAACATATCTCCATAATATGTTGTCAAAATGACGAACCATCTGCGGCCCCAGAATCCTTGGATCGAGACGGTTCTTTGGGTTTACCCCACTTCTGTTTTGGATAATGTGGGTTTATGGTTGGGTTGGATTAAACAAAAATCCAACCGGTCCCATCAGACTAAAAGGCCAATAACTTATAGACTAGGATTCTGATTGACACACCTTCTATCGCGTAGAAACCCCTTTTACATGGTGGTCCTTTGAGATACTTATTCTTGGGGCTTCCTGGTAGTTAGACTATTCGACCTGCGGCTTGAGGATTAGATCCTCTCAGAATCAATCTAGCTTAGTACGGGAACCTTGTAGGTGGCTATAACATGAGAAAGGGATCCGTTGTGGGTATGTGCATGGGATTCATTGTGGGTCTGCGTTTGAGAGTATAACTTAAATCCACTATATGAATCCACCTCGGACTACTCTAGGATCCTACGTGGGTCTGCTGTACTAGGATCCTGCGTGAGTCTGAATATGTACTAGGATCCTGTGTGGGTTTGCTGTACTAGGATCTGATGTGGGTCTGATGATGAACTAGGATCATGTGTGGGACTGCTGTACTAGGATCCCATGTGGGTCTGATGATGTACTTGGATCCTGTGTGGGTCTCATGATTTAGGATCCTACATGGGTCTGCCTCTTAATAGAGTAAGTTGATTCAGTATTTACAGCTAATCATCTCTACTATTATACCTATGTTATACCTCATGTGAGTTGAGTCCTTACCTTTGTGATGATACATTTGTGGTATTCTTCTGTGTGACATACCTATGTGGTACTTTCCTTCATGGTCAAACCTTTGTGGTATTCTAATGTGTGGCATTACCTTTGTGACACTTACCTTTGTGGTGTTACGTTTTTGTATTTCTTTCTTTGTGGAATAGTTGAAACATGGGCTATGGATTTGTACCTTTTGTTTCCTCATGATTAAGATGGGTATACTTGATAACTTCGGTATATGTATGGGAATATACCTGTGTAAGGATGACAGTTGTTTCCATGCTTTTTGGTTTATGCTTTGTGGATTTTGAGAGACATTTAGAGGGTTTCGGGGTCCCTACAAAGTATCGTTATACTCACCTCAACATGGGCTATGCCCGCACCTTGTTGTGTTTAGTAAAGATGATAGACAACGCTAACTAAAGACGAGGGCACTGAGACTGGAGGTATCTCAGAGGTGAACCTAAGATGAGGCGTACCACATAGATGACCATTCGAGAGTTGTACCTATCCTTCAGGTAGGATCTTTGGCGGGTCATCACAAGAGCTATTCAATTTAATTGACCTTTCCTGTTTTTTTTACTTTCTAGTTGGGATTGTATTCTGGACCCCTTTACTTACTGTACACATTCTTTTTACTATTCAGTTTAATTTTGGTCATATCCAAATGTGTGCATGGATGCGTGAGTTACAGGTTATAAAATCAATTCCTTCCCAGTTTTAGGGAATACACCTTTGGTGTTAGTCACCAACCCCTGGCCTATGGAAGGCGGGCATGGGGTAGTCATGGCGCCAGCCCCAGGGGATCGGTCGTGACAATCTATCTATGGATGATAACGAATGTTTAAACTCATATCCTTCATTAACATTATCATAATTTATTTGCATATCATGACATAAAAATTGGATAGCTATCTAATATAGTGGATATTGGAACTCTTTTCATCCTCACCACTTCCCTCATGTATATCATTCTGAGTTACATAGGAACGAAATCATCATTAATGCAATATAATTTGTTGAATTCATAAGGAAATTGACTATAATGAAAATAAAATTATGTGACTTATTAATTTTGGGTAGTCCTACAAAAATATCTATGTTGGGGTTTTCATATTTCTATAATGTTATTGGCAGTGGTTATAAGATAAAAATAGACTACTATTTTCCAGACATAACTTTTAAACCTAGAAAGAATCATGATATGTATTCTTAAATTTATGTCTTCATGTTATCCCACTAGATGTAATTTTATATATTTTTACATATTTTTTCATTCCAGATGAATATGAAAGGATTAGTTCTATGGACCCTCCAACATTAAAATCTTCAATTTTTATTAATGGAACACATATATGGTATTCTAACTTTATAACTCCACCAGTTTTAATGTTAAACCCTAGAACATTCTCAGTCATTTTTTCATAGTTGTATGTAATCATTGTTGGATTATTTGTGTGTTTCATAGAGTGAAGGATAAATATTTATTTCAAAAATATAGGATTTATGTCATCAAATTATCACTTTATTATTCATGCTCTAAGAATCCATGATTATTTTTTATTTTCAATCCATTTCAGGTATTGTGTATGATGGAATTTCGTACTCAGAGCATCATCCACATTATATGCCTTCCAAATGTGGCTTTTTTTGATAATTTATAATCTATTATCAATTAAAAACATATCTTTCTATGAAGATTAACTTATCTTAAAGTAAATAAATATTTTATATTCATATGATTTAAAAATATATACTAGTTTTATCTATTCAAATATTGTTGAAAAAATCATTAATTCAACAATTTATGCTTCCACCTCTAAATCATGTGTTATGAATTTTTCTTCATGATTTTTTAATTGGGGTAACAATTATGAAATTACTTTATCACTATTAAGGATTAAATAGATAAATAATTTTTTTTCAATGTATCACTTTATATTTCAAATTCATCCCCACTAAAGGGTAACAAAAGTACTAGAGTATTGACTAAAAATATTATTTCTTGAAAGAGTCTATACATTATTTTATCAAATGTAATTTCAAACCATAATGTGTTAATATGGATAATGTATTTCATATCCACGAAAAAATCATCATGGTGAATTAATTTTATCTTGGTAACCCAAGTATATTATGTATCTTATTAATAGTGTTTGGTCTCAATCAATGATGTATAACATTTTTTTGTGAAAATAAAATTATATTACCTTTATTTTGATTACAAAACGATATAATTATTCACCCTTTATTAAAAATTTAATCCTATGAAAATTTTCATGTAGTTTGTCCTTTCATAAATTCATTAACACAACCCAGTGTTGATCTTCCTATTACTCTATTCTTTTTAAATATATAAAAATATAATCTATAAATACAACCTTTAATATATCTAGGTGATAGAAAAAGAATCAATTAATTAGATCCATTAAGATAGAATTATTTTTCATAAGTCCAAATGTAATAATTATAAATTCATAGAATCAAAAACTTATATGAATTGTTTCCCAAGAAATATCTTCCATTTTTTGCTTAAATTGATGAAATGTATATTATAGTTCAATCACAATGAACTATCGAACTTCTAAAAGTTGATTAACATTATCTTAGATACCTGGAAGAAGATAGAGTTTCTTGACTTATATTTTATTATGCTCATTATAACCATCATATATACAAATTGATCTGTACATATTATTTAATAATATTTTGTTTCACACAATAGTGATGAACTAGGGTGTATAAAAACCATTCCCAAATTACCTTCATGTTTATTCATTGACTGTTACAATTTAATAATATACTTTCTATAAGAAATAATTGATATAGGAAGAGAACTAGTACCTATTGAATTACATACTAACCATTAAGATCTATGTAAATACTAGGCCATTTTTTAATAAATACATCTGTATGTTCTCATACAATGTGATTGTCATCAATGAGGAATTTTTCTCTTTCATTTCTTATGCAAATACCTAGAATTAACTATGAAATCAATCCATTATAGAGGTTCCTAAAGGTAATATGATCATGTGAAGAATATCCTACTTTTGTTTCTAGGTAAGTGTGCAGTATTTGACACACTCATCATGCATAAGAGTAATGACCATGTGAAGTATCAACCAAACATTTTGAATATGATGATCCCTTAGTGAATAAATGCCTTAGCGATATCCACATGCTAGTGTCATGATATATATTTATTGATTAGAAGAATATATAATCAATAGATAACTTGTATTCCCTGATTTCATTCTATAACAATACTCAAATATAGATTTCCTCCAAAATGTTCTTTAACAATTAATGTTTTTAGTAAACTAATCTCAAAAAATAAAAAATCATTAATATAGATACCAAATAATGTGTCCAAAGCTAAAAAGAATAAATATTTCATAAAGATCATGATTAAAATAAAACATCTCATAATTTGTCAAAAAAATGTCCCCAATGTTTTTTATACTAAATATATAATATATGAACATCTTATTTAAAAACACTGGCATAATCAAATCTGTTATTTCACTGTACATTACACTTTTATACATCTATGATGATATAATCATCTTTATAAGCTTTGTAATAGAATTTGATGAATGTGTTTATCATGGATGCTCAATAAAGGAAAAACATATCATAATGTGTGAGATTATAATCATTATGGAGAAAATGTTGAATATATAATTATCTTAAGAAAATATCATAATTCTATAGATGACAAGTAAAAAACAAGATAGAGAAATATAATATCAAATGAATATTTATGGACTTGTAAATGTTATGAAAACACTCAAAATATATATCAATTATCGTAAAACAAGTGATCATGATATAAATGTGTATAATACATATACAACTATGGTATAATCAATAATTCTTCACATATCATAAAAATAATCATGGAGATGTTCCAAAATTTGATTACATCATGGAAATGTCGAATACAATGATAAATACATTTAAATGTGGTTTAACATGATCAAAATGTTAGAAATGTGGTATAAAATTTTAAACAGCATGGAAAATAGGCACATCCATAAGTATAGAAATACCATGATGAGAAACCCCATTATGATCTGCCTTGTGTGAAAAAACTAATCTTTTCCACTCATGGAAATGTGATTAAAACCTTATTCTCATTCTAAATATAAAAAACACATTATGTCCTTGTCAAACTATCTTGATAGATACAAACGAAATTCAATGTAGTAAATGGTGATATAAGACACTTCACATAATATATATATATATATATATATATATATGAGTGTGTGTGTGGCACTTAAAATCAATCAGCATCATATCATAATAAATCCATTGAAAACAAATAGATCTATTATACATTTCATAAAAAATCAAATAAAATGATCTTAAGGAATAATAGGATAAAAAGTATAATTTTTCATAAATTAATCATATCATAATAAATTATAAATAGTTACCAAAACAAAATTTCATGAGTGAAATACTTTCCATCTAAAATTGATTAGAAAATAAAAAAGTTTTCACAAAGACAATTTAAACATTGTTATAAATGGTGATGTATAATTTTCTTCCAAATATATTATTAGAAGGGAATGTGATGAATTTTGAAAAATATATTATATATATTTTAAAATAATAAATCATTAAAAATACATAAAGGTTAAAAAAATTGGAGAGGAAGATAAAAATATTTAGTTGAAAATGTTTTAAACCACTTTATTTAATATTTTAAAATACCATTATTGGAAAACCAACCTCATAAAAGAAGTATTTATTTTCAATTATAAAATGTGTAAAATATATATATATATATATGTGAGAATTATAGTAAATAATCCATATAATAATTACCATAAGTTGAGGAGTTCATTTGTGGGAATGAAGACAAAGACATAGATGAAAGATTTATTAGTTAGAATATGAGTTATTGTTACTAATATTGAAAGTTTTAATTTGAAGAAATTTTATTAATGATATAGTTAATGATGATTAGATGTACATTAACCAAAGAAACAAAAGAATCATCATATAACAAAGGGATATATTATGATCAAATAAATATATACAAGTATATTAAAATAATAATGTCTATAATCTAATGAATCTAAAATTGAGTTAATGAAACTCTTACAAAATTAGTAGTTAAATAATCATTGATTATTCAGAGGAATATCATTATATTTGAATTAAAATGTAATTAATTTAATATATTTCTATATATGATGTAATTTTTATAGGGATTATACTATTTAGAAGAAAAAAATGGAAAATATCAAACGTCTTCCATGGAGTCGAAAATGAGATATCGAAACTGTTATCATTAAAATTGATTCCCAATAATATGTTTCAAACTACTATATAAAAATAATTTAATAAAAAATAATATAATAAAATTAATAACTAAAACTACTTATAATTTCATTTTATATTCATTATATACATATATATTAATCATTTATTATTTATTTTCCCACATCAAGTGTTTATATTTTTCTAGTTTAATAGAACTGGTATTAGTACTCATTATTCTCACAATAGTAATTATTAAAAAAATTTAATAAACAATAATATATATTTTATGAAGACATATAATTTTATAATTATTTATTTCTGATGTTTTTTTTCATTTTTCTTGAAAAATATTCTATGATGAATTGGTTTCAGGTAATTTACCAATATCAATGGATTACGATACAAAAACCATTAAATGGTTTATTATCCACAATGAACAATATTTCTGATATATATATATTATATAATATAATTATAAACTATCTATTGATACTATATATGATTTTATTAGTGAAAAATTCATCATATTTTTTGTGGACGCGGTAGTATGTACACAAGCATGATTCACATTTTCATTTTCTATAATATATAAGGGAAAGTTGGTTAATGTTGGTACCATAATTATAATAAGAAAATAACATCTTAATAGTGGATACTAATTTTTTGTAGAGTGACGGAAATTTTTGAGGGAAATAAAATACATTTTTGTGAGGATAATTTATATGAATATGTCTTATTTATATGTGAAAATGGATGGAATTTTTAAAATACAAAAATAAATCAATTATAGGAAGCCACTATCATTCAAGATGCTTCATATTTGATAAATAATTTAGGTGGAACTATTAATATTCAATAACAACATTAATACAATAAATTTAAATATTTTTTTTAAGATTTTTGACCATTTACCTCTTAGGTTACTCATTATAAATATTTTAATTTCCTCTTTAATAACTGTTATTTAATTATTTATTTTATATATTATAAAAATATGAAATTACAAATTTTCACAATTTTAATATGATAAATAAAATACTTTAAATCATTTCATAGGATTAATATTTTGTAAGTAATAAAAATTATTTTTACAATAATATTAATATAATGATTTTATTTTATTAAATTGAATGTTATGTTTGAATATATGAAACATATCATTATAAATTAAAATTCGATTTTTAAAATTAAAAATCCAATTATAAGATACATATATGGTCTTCTAAATATAGTTTCTTGAATTTTCAATTCATATTTATATGATATTATTTTCATAAAATTCGTTGTATTTCTAAACTACGTATTCATCACAAATCACCTTAAATGAATATTTTTTTAAAAAAAGACGAATTTTTACAATTATACTAAATATTTACTGAAAAATTAAGAAATGATATAAATTTTTTCAAATTCACATTTGAAAATTTATATTATTTCTTTATAAAAAACATAATATATTGAAAAAATATATTTTCTTATTAGATGATAAATTTTTGGTATATTTTTATTCCTCTTCAATATTACTAAATATTTTAATTTTAACTACTGTAAATAATTTATTCATATATAGATATATCAAACATTAAAGATGGATTAATTTTTTTTAAAAAATATTTTATTAATTTCATAGCTGCACTGGTTGAGTTTATATTTTATGTGAATTTTATTTTGATTTTTTTTATTATTACTATTTGAATTTATATAAATATATCATATATTTGTTACAATTGTTTATACCATAAAATTATAAATCTACCATACAATGGTCTATATTTTATGATTTTTTTTTCATGTCAATCCATATATCTATCATAATATTTATTTATATAGGAATATTTTTCCAAAACTCAAATCATGATAGCTAAAATTTCCAATGAAACACATTTATACACTCTTTAGATCCCTGAGGCCCAACATACACTCTAATCATCTGTGATTTTTGTTATTAAAAATCTAAAAACACATTAAAATACATGATAACATCTTAAGTTTTTATTCATTATATATTTTCATTTACATTAGGAAATGTAACAATGATCATTTTCAAAATATATGATTCCAACTCACCCCCAATGAAACATGTGTAGCTACACCTTTTATATGCCCCATATTTGAACTCTCCTACTCAACTTGATTATCACGAGGATCATAAACTCTCTTTAAATATCCATAGAACTATAAAAATAAAATCAAAATTTAAAAATATAATATAACATTCTTGAAAATGAAATCTTCATTAATCACTCCCTATATAGAATAAAAATAAATAAATTTAATCAATGTATCTACATTGAATCACCATATTTACCCCAAAATATTTCATAAAATTTAAAAATTATTAATAGCATCTTTATAAAAAATAATTACTAATTTATTAATCATTCATCAATTTAACCAGAAGTAAATCACCATTCAATCATGAACATATAGACCAAAAAAAGTTCATATCATTATATAACATTATTTTCTATGTATAGCAGACTACTCAACCTTATGTAGTTGATATTCACACTCGAAAACAACATTGATAAATTAAGTATATATAATATCAAACTTCTTAGGATTCGTGGATGTTGACTATTTTATAATTAGTTAGGGACGACCATATAACATTTATTTTAAGTATATGATCATAACATAGAATATACTAATTACCAAAATATAAATGGATTTAAAATGAAACCCTCGTTTATAATCTATTCATCTTACCATTGCATTATGTTTCAATAAAAAAAATTGTGTTGTCACCTCAAGCGTGTTTGACGATCACTAAACACATGCGACTAACCCAAGGTATATGTGCGTGATTTTCACTATAATGGTGTATAATATTTAAATACCAAATTGAATATCCAATATCAACATGTAATAGAATATAAAAGTATAATTATCAATAAATCCCAAATATTATCTAACATAGTAATAATTTTGTAATATGTCCAAAAATAAATAATCAAAAACAGAAATAAAGCAAAAAAATGACATTTTTATGTTTTGATAACCACTAAACCTGAAAAAACTATATATTTACATAGCTAAAACATGTGTATTGAGTTAACCTAACAACTACTGAGGATGATTTTTCTTTATCTTCAAGATCCTACGTATAATCCCTTTTTCACATGATGATGATGTGTGTGTGTGTGTACAGGGTGTTCAAATAATAACACTGAAAAACTACCATAACACCATGATTCCATTAGAGTCAATTGTAATAATATATTAAAAGATTATTGTTGTTAAATGTTATAATAATATCATTATTTACAAATATACCAAATCTAACAATGGGGCCCCGCCCACCAGTTGCCCCGCAGACACGTTTCCCCACCCTGGGGACCACCCACGTGCCCGAAAAGGTCATATGACTAATGATTGTCCCCACATCCCAACACATGTCCTTTTCAGTGTGCTTAAGCTCAAGAGTTGGAGCCGAACTGGATTGAAGACTTAGATATATGTATGAGAATATACCTAAGTAGGGTTGGTTGATGCACCGTGTCTTGTATCGTTCTTCTTATATAACTATAATGGATATTGTGAGACCTTGCAAGTCTAAGGGTCCCTACTGAGTATCGTTATACTCACCCCTGCATGGGCTATTCCCGCACTATGTTGTGTTCGATGTAGACAATAGACGTTACTGATCGAGGTAGAGACTTGTGGAGTTAGACGGTACCCGGAGGTGGGCCACTTGACAAAACGTACACGGAGCAGACAGACAGACCTAAGGTGCTGAGGAGACCATCTGTACTCACCCTTCATGTGGGATTCCTGGAGGGCGACTCAGTAGTTTCTATTTTACTTTACTGCAGTTGTACATGATTTTCACGTGTACTGTACTTTACAGCTAGGTTTGTATGCTGGCCCATTTACATTCAGCGCTTAATTTTGTATTCAGTATTACATAGTGCTAACTTCTTTTGCGTACTCTGTTGTGTCTGTTTAATTATATAATGAAAATAAATTCCTTTTTAACAGGATTTACGCCATTGGTGCTAGTCGTCAGCCTCTGGACTATGGAAGGCGGGCTTGGGGTAGTCATAGCATGGGCCCCGAGGATGGGTCGTGAAAAATTGGTTTCATAGCAGGAACCCATCCCTAAGTGCGGTGCACTGCCTGGGTAGAGATGTAGGTCCCTCAACGAGGACGTTGTGCTCTAATGGCGGGGTGGTTGTGCTCTCACTGAGACCCAGTTGTTATATTTGGTATCAGAGGAGTCAGTTCTATGGCAGAACTCATGACTCTGATCATTCTTTTCTGTGAAGCAATAATGTTAAGAGTATTGAGTGTGGTTTTCTGTCCAGGTAGTCCAGTGTTGGTGCGGCAGCCGACGTATCCATACACCAGGACCATGACCTCTGATTTCTAACTCAATAGGCAAAAAAAATGATTGCATGTGTGTTTCAAAAGATTTATTTGTGATTACATTGAGCAAGCTCACTAGGTATACTTTTCTTACCATGTCTCACTTGTTTCTTTTTAGTATGGCCCCACAAAGGCAACCAGCTAGGGTTCCGAGTTACGTACGAGATGAAATCCCACCGAGTGACGAGGCCTTGGTGCAGGGCCCCATCACAACGGAAGAACTAGCGGTACCACTACCCGATGGGCCACCGATACCACCAGATCCAGCAGTAGAGAGTGCATGCCACCTGAGTGTGTTGCATGAGTTAGAGCGATAGAGGTCACCAAATTTCTACTATGAGATGTACCCACAGGCAGTTGGGGACTAGTTGGAGGCTGTCATTAGAGTTTTAGGATTGGTAGGGACACCAACCAAACTTATGGTGATCCTTTCCGCGAGTCTCCTTCATGCAGTAGCAGGTATATGGTGGAGCCAGATGCTCCAGGTTCATGACGATGCATCTTTACTCTGGACATTCTTTAAGAGTCTCTTCCTCTCGGAGTTTGTTCCATCCACCTTTTGTGCGGTGAAGATTCAGGAGTTAATTCATATGCTGTAGGGCAACATGACAATAGCTCAGTACTCAACGAGGTTCACTGACTTCTCACGTTACTCCACAGACATGTTAAGAGACCCATTCTTCAGCGCCCAGACCATTGAGTAGGGATGCAGACTTGAGATCAGGGCTTTGATGATCTCCCTCGGTATTCTGATACAGGAGGGAGTACTGGAGAAAGCCCTTCTTGTGGAGAGCTTTCTTACTTAGCCAACATCAGCTATGAGACCCACTGCAGGATGACACATATTGGAGTGTTCTGCAGTCGGCAGTAGACATTTTACGTAGAGGTCCAAGACGAACAAACCATCAGATGGGTGACCCCAAGATACATGTTCTGTTGTGCGGGGCACATGAAACTGAGCCAGATATATGAGGAGCAGGCGGTCCTATGCATGCGGAGAGCAGGGTCACATGGCTCGAGACTGCCCGACCCACCATGCGTACGAGCAGAAGACAGTAGAGAGACCTCCCAGGAAGAGGCAGAGGTTCGATCGTTGCGGTCCGTAGGGGGGCAAGTGGACGAGGCAGAGGAGATAGCTGCGCAGCAGGTGGTGGACAACACTTTGAGGCTCTACCACCACAACCACCAGGAGGACCACCCCGACCACAGGGAGTTGGCAGATAGGGTCAGGCGCAGCTCCAGGCGGTCGAGGACTACGACCACGGCGCACCTGAGATTTTTTGAGGTACTATATGTGTCTACCCCAACCTTGATGAAATACGTATAGACACAGGTTTGAGTCATTCTTTTATTCCCACTTCCCTTGTTCGGAGCTCGGAGATTCGGACGGAGTCGTTGGCTCGATCCTTATGTCTAGAGACTCATACAGGAGCAGACTCGACAATTACGCACTGGTGCCGGCAGTCTAAGCCAACTCTTGGAGGCGAGATATTTGGCTTGGATATTTTTGTAGCGACGTCGAGGCCTTATGAAGTCATGTTGGGTATGGACTGGTTGTCTCCAGTCCATGCATAGATTGACCGCATTAGGTGAAAAGTGTGGTGTGTCCCCATGGATGGGACCAGGATCACCTTCACTGGTGAGAATGGAGCCTTTGTAGTGTAGTATGAAATTTCGCAAAGGAGAGGACAACATATCACACATTATTTGGAAAGTCTAATCCTCAGAGTGGTTGATGTGCAGAGTCCGATTTTTCCTGTTTTGGTGGATCAGTATGCAATATTTTTTCCTGATGACGTTCCAGGAATACCTCCTCGTAGAGAGGTATAATTCTACAAAGACCCGTACCCCAGGAAAACACCGATATCTACTCCAGCATATCGGATGGCTCCCACTGAGCTTTGTGAGTTGTGGGTACTGTTGGAGGACTTTTAGGGAAATACATTTATCCGAAACAGTGTTTCACCCTGGGCTTCTCTGATTTTGTTCGCCATGAAGGGGGATGGTAGCTTGCGACTGTGTGTCATGTACCGTCTCCTGAATCAGGTGACTGTGAAGAACATGTACCCACTTTGGGGGATTGATGACCTCTTTGATCAGCTCATTAAAGCATGATGGTTATCAAAGATAGATCACAGGTCAGGCTATCACCAGCTCGGAGTTTGAGATGAGGATGTGCAGAAGATGGCCTTCAGGTGTCGGTATTGCCACTACGAGTTCTTGGTTATCCCCTTCGGCGTAACCAATACTCCAGTGGTGTTCATGAGTCTCATGAATATGATCTTCCAAACTTACCTCAATCCATTTGTCATAATTTTCATCGAAGACATACTGATTTACTCGACTAATGAGGAGGAGAACACCTACCACATACTGGTTGTACTGGATACACTCCGAGAGCACCAACTTTATGGTAAGCTCTCGAAGATCCAGTTCTGGATTCAAGAGGTTCATTTATTAGGACACATCATCTTGGAGACTAGATTTGCAGTGGATCCAGTGATGATCTAGGTAGTAATTTTATGGGAGCCACCCAGGAGCGTGACAGAGTTGTGGAGTTTCCTGGGTCTGGCTGGATACTATTGGAGATTTGTGCCAGACTTCTCCAGAGTTGCAGCACCACATTCTGCTTTGTCGAAGAAAGGGAAACCCTTCGTGTGGTCAGAGAGATACTAGTAGAGATTTCAAGAGCTGAGGCAGAGATTAACCAGTGTGCCCATCTTAAGGCAACCAGAGGAGAGCATATGGTATGTAGTTTACTGCGACACATCAGGGACCAGACTCGGGTGTGTGCTGATGAATGAGCGGGCAATGATCGCATATGGTTCGCAGCAGTTGAGACAACACGAGAAGAACTATGCTACCCATGACCTAGATTTAGAAGTAGTGGTCTTCGCCTTGAAGATGTGGCAGCACTACCTGATGGGAGAGTGATTTAAAGTATACTCTAACAACAAGAGTCTTAGGTACATCTTCTCGCAAAAGGACATGATCCTGAGATAGTGGCGATGGCTCGATTTCCTCCAGGACTATGACTTTGAGATATTCTATAATCCTGGGAAGGGGAACATTGTACCTGATTCTCTCAGTAAGAGATCGGGCATTCAGCTGCTAGGAGAGGCGACATAGCATCTTGTCGCATTACAGATATCATTTATGGATATATATGGATAAACCTATCTTCATTCACTCACAGTCACTCCTCTACATCTTCCACGAGTCAGGGAGGCACAACGTGGGTATGTTTACTATGTGATGTGATGTCTTCATATATCCTCAGGGCAGACACCTGATGGATTTTCTAAAGGAGGGAATCATTTCATCCTCTTCAGGGGACGCGCCATGGTACCATTTGCACAACAAAAGGAAGTGCTAAGGGAGTTTCACACTTCCCCTCTAGTGGTACATCTAGGAGTGGAGAAGATGTATCAGGACCTCAAACGACAGCACTGGTGGCCGGGTATGAAGAAGGTTGTAGAAGAGTTCATTACACGATGCCTCACTTGTCTACAAGTGAAGGGGGGCACCATGTACCAGCAGGAATGGTACAGCCCTTAGAGGTCCCAGAGTGGAAGTGGGACTGGATATCCATGGATTTCGTCATGGGGCTTCCACGTACATCCAAAGGAAACAACTCTATCTAGGTGATTTTCGACTAACTCACCAAGTTGGAACACTTCCTACCAATCAAAGAGCATGGATCAGTAGAGATCATGGGATGCCTCTACATTCATGAGATCGTACGACTTCATGGTGTTTCATCTTCTATCATTTCCGATCGGGATGCTCGATTCACTTCCCAACTATGGAAGGGATTACAGAAGGCTTTTAGGACGCAGCTTCGATTGAGCACCACCTTTAATCTACTGACTTATGACCAGACTGAGAGGACCATTCAGACTCTTGAGGGCATGCTACGTGCATGTGTCCTCAACTTTGGTCGCAGTTGAGAGGATCATCTACCCTTGGTGGAGTTTGCATACAGCAACAGCTACCACTCCACCATCGGAATGACCCCTTATGAGGCACTGTATGGCAGACCTTACAGATAACCTCTATTCTGGACTGACCTAGGAGAGTCAGCACTTGTAGGACCAGAGAAGGTTCAGGCTATGATGGAGAAGGTGCAGATTATCCAGGATCGGATGAAGACTACACAGAGTAGACAAAAGTCCTATGCTGATAGAAGAAAGAGACCACTGGATTTCGAGGATGGTGACCACGTTTTCATACAGGTCTGACCTCGACAAGGTATACAAAGATTTGGTCGGGGCAGCATGTTATCTCCACGTTTCATCAGACCTTTTCAGGTCCTCGGCAGAGTAGGTGAGGTGGCTTACCGCCTAGACCTTCCACCTCAGTTGCACCAGGTACATGACGTCTTCCAAGTATCTCAGTTGAGGTGATACGGGCACGTCCTATCCCACATCATCGACCATGGGGAGCAGAACATTGATGACGGGGTGACATTCATGGATGTCCCGGTAGAGATCGAGGATCGATAGGAGCAGGTCCTATGTGGATGGTCGATTCCTCTAGTGCACATTCGCTGGCAGCACAGGAACCTCCTGGAGAGCACTTGGGAGTGGGAGGCTCAGATGGGTGCTCAGTACCCTTATTTGTTACCCTAGTGTATGTCGTAGCATTACGAGGATGTATATCCCTGATTTGGGAGTAATGTAAAGTCCCGAAAATTTCAAGGACATTTTTTCCAAAATACTTTGGAATTTTACGAGCCTGCGTTTTCTGACGGCACTTGATTCCGAGGCCCGCTGTGCCCAAAATCAATTTCTGAATTTTGTTCGGGTATGTTCAATAAATGTACATACAGGTTTCTCTATCTTTGGAAGTGGTTCTCAGAATTGAAATCATAGGGCACCGATGAACTTGTAGCGCCGGTATTCTTTTAAGGGGACCTTTACCGCAGTTGCGTTTGCTCAGGAGGAGAAGGTAATTTTTTGGGTTTAAGAAAAAGTTAAATAAAATTGTTGTGAACAATTTTATTTATCATTGGTAGTTATATACTAAAAGGGGAAGTTATTGGTGCGGCCCACATCCTCATAACCTCTCATGAGCGGATATTTGTGAGGTGGGGCCCACACAATCCCTAACTTATCACTCCCCTCAACTCCCCATTAACACCCCCTTTAATTAATTTTACAACTCCCCCTTAATGAATGAGATCTCTTCACCTCCCTCTCTCTCGCATTAATATTTTCCAACAATTTTTAATTAATGAATTTAAATATTCAATTAATTAATTAAAGTGTCTGAATTTTTAATTACAAGTGTGAATAAAATAATATCCTTAGCTATTATTTTAGTTTGGCACTCATTGTGTTGGCGGAATTTTGGGAGAGCTCAAGAGAAGAATAGTGTTCTTCTTTCGATGAAGAACACTGTTCTTCAACGACGAACAACTCCCCCGAAGAACGCGAGGGACACGATCACCTTACTACACTACTTAAACCAGGTCAAGGATAGAGGCGATGCCACAAGAACGCTACCTACCTCTCTCTTCCTCCAACTTTGACGGAACGACACCATCATCCGCGATGCCCAACCACCGCGACACTCGTCTTCCGTGGCTCATCGACGAACAAACCTTAATCATGTTAGGGGGTTTGTTTCAATTTTAATTGAATAAAATTGTTAGTCGTCCCTCATTGAAACCATTTTTTATCTTAGGCCTTTTGATATCGCCTAACGCGGAGGGTGTGGGCCAAACGAACATGTCCTGACGACCCTCCGTTGATCCTCATTTTATATCGATGGAGATAGTGACGGAAGAAGAGGCAGCGACCAAAGAGGAACGCGGCACCGGGTGCCGCGTGAAGAGGGAAAGACTGCGACCCACAACCACGGGCTACTCAGCCGACGAAGAACCAGCAGGCTAAAGCCGATCGGACCGAAGAGACCGCGGTGCCATAAGGAGCACCACACTACGGATGACTGCGGCCCGCGCTCTGCGGGCTACTTCGGTGGGAGAACCGGACGGCTTGTCGGCCGGCCGGGTTGGAGAAGGCGCGGCACTAGCAGGTGTCGCGTGGGAGGAGAGCGGCCCGCATGGGATGCTCGGGCCGGGGAGACCGGTCGGCTTTGGTCTACCGAATAAGAGGGCGGTGCCTCCTGGCGCTGCCGGTTTGGGAAAGCGGGGGGCCGTACCCCCCCCCCCCCCCCGCATCGCTCAGCCACCAGACCCGAGCCGCGGCCTGCCCGGCCATGCCGCGCCACACCAGGCCACGCCGCGCCATGCGCTTCATCGGGCTGGTCTGACACTAGCCGGGCCAGAACCGCCAAAACTGGGTCGACCTGACCCGTTAGCCACTGGGATTAACCGGCCTGTCCCGGTACGCTTAAGTGTGAGTTACTTCATGACCGTGCGTCCGATCGATGTGCCGTCTGTGGTACTAGGTCCCTTACGACGAAGAAGTCATTTTGCGATAATCTAAGTGAGTTTTGTACTAATTTGGAAAACTGTCAGGTTAGAAATGAGAGTAATTTCAACCGGGCCCCTAGTACGGAAAATGCAATATCTCTCAGACTGGGCGTCTGATTGATGCACTGTCTGTCGCGTTGGGTTCCTTTTGATGAGACAGAACTTCGGGATACATCAAATCTGGACTTCATGATAGTTTATGTATTGATGCTTTGGCATGATGAGTGGACCCTCCTGGAATCGAGCGTGCTGTGTGCGGGAACCCTAGAGCTAGCTGCAAATGCAATGACTACTGTACCGGAATCCTAAGTGGGTTCGATGACGAAGAAAATCGTACTGGAATCCTATGTGGGATCGATGACGATGACTACTGTACTAGAATCCTTTGTGGGTTTGACAATGATTATTACTTTTCTTTTATCCTACATGGGTCCGATAGTTTGACTTCTGTACTAGTATCCTACGTGGTTCAAACAGAGTAGCTAGTCTAGTATCCTACATGGGTTCGACAACATAGCTGGTCTAGTATCCTACGTGGGTCCTACAAATTAGGTGAATCAGTGACTACATCTAATCATCTCTATCGCTATACGAATGATATATACCTAAGTGAGCTGAGTCTTGTCATTCAATCATTATCTTCGATGTGACTGACTTCTTTCCTATGTGGACTGGGATTTGCTTGAGCTTAAGAGTTGGATCCAAACTAGATTGAAGAATTAGGTATATGTATGAGAATATACCTAATTAGGGTTGGTTGATTCACCATGTTTTGTATCTTACTTCTTGTTTAACTTTAGTGTATATTTTGAGACCTTGTGGGTATCGGGGTCCCTACTGAGTATCGTTATACTCACCCCTGCACGGGCTATGCCTGCACTACGTTGTGTCGGATTCAGACGAAAGACAACACTGATCAGGGTAGAGACTTGTGGAGTTAGACGGTATCGAGAGGTGGACCACTTGACGAAACGTACACGAAGTAGACAGAAGGACCCAAGGTGATGAGGAGACCATTTGTACCCACCCTTCAGGTGGGATTCCTGGAGGATGACTCAGTAGTTGCAGGTTTACTTTACTGCAGTTGCACTAGGATTTCACATGTACTGTACTTTACATCTGGGTTTGTATACTGTCCCATTTACTTTCAGAACTTACTTTTGTATTCAGTATTACATAGTGTTTACTTCTGTTGCGTACTCTTTTGTATTTGTTTACTTCTATAAAGGCAATGCCTTTCCCTTTTATCGGGATTTACGCCTTTGGTGCTAGTCGCCAGCCCCAGGCCTATTGAAGGTGGGCTTAGGGTAGTCACAACATGGGGCTCGAGGACGAGTCGTGAAATATATAATGTGGTATGTGAAAACATAGTCACTTAAATGAACTTGTACATATTCCAATCAATTCATATGTAATCCATAAATATATTTATAAAAACACATAGCCTAAAACATGGATCAAACCTATCAAATATCAGTCTCAAGGAGTTTTAAATTCTTAGGCATACCACTATGCCAATAAAAACTTATTGGTTACATTTCATCATCCAATAAATGAGAATTATACATGGATAATAATAATTTACCATAACTAAGGAACTTTTTATAAAGAAATACGTATAATAAAACATCCAAAAATAAATAAATTTATTTCTTAAAAAACAATTCTATAATTTTATACCCTATTTATCCAAAATAAATAATACATTATCCATAAAAAATATATATATACGAAATTAGGTTATTCAAATTACTTCTCAATTTATTATTATAATATTTCAAGGAAACATAGTTCATATAAATATCACATTAAAAATCCACATGAACCAAAATCTAATTCAAAAATTATTTTTATATAATTTCCATCGAAATATGACACATTACATTATTAAAAATTAAAAATCAATTAGTAAGTCATCACATTAAATCCTAAATCATTTATAAATAATTTCAAAATTTTTCATAACTCATATTATAAGTTAAATATTTTTAGTTTGTTTAAAACTCAATTTTCACCCAAAATTTCATATATACAATGGTTAAAATAAAAAAATTTCCATCCATCAACAATTTAAAATAATTAAAAAATTCACAAAAACTCTCTAACTACAGAAATAAATTTATATATAACATAAAAATACAATTAGATCTTAATTTAGTATTAAAAAGTAAATTTCTACCTCCTAATTAAATCTAGTAATTCCATTATTAAAACATTTAATAAATACATGATCTATGTTGTCATTTACATCATTTATCTGTAAATTTATAAAAGAGATTATAGGATTCCATTATTGGTAAAATATTATAAAAAAAATCACATATCATTTCATGAAGATCTATTTTACATCCATAGAAAACAAATCATGAAACATAACTGGAACAAATATTTAAACAATAAGAGAAGTGAATAATTCATATAAATTCACTCCATCAAACACTAAAGAGGGTACAATATTACCCAAATCAAACTAAGAGAATTTTTTTTACCAATATATATGGGTAAATTCCTACATTAATTTAAGGAATAAAAAAAAGATATACATTATGAAATAAGATAATAATTTAGAACATGATTGTGTCCAATCCCTAACAACATCATATAAAAGTATAATTATTCTACATATCATACAATGATTATTTTTACACCACTAATACATTTTTATTCCACTATGTAGATGATGAAATAATTAGTTTATGTTTAAGGGTAATATATAAAGATTAATAAGGAATAAGTTTGTGATAATACTCTCCATAATCTAGAAAATGGAAAATGCCCCCGTTTTTATGATAATTTTTTTTCCAATTATGTCTTGTTAAAATATATATCAATATATCATTGGGTACAAAATGTCTCATTGACCTACTAATGTATATTAAAGAGGAACATATTCCTCATATACCCTACCAGCTACCTAGTACACTATCACAGAGTACTCGGTGTACTTTCCTATAACTTTCTGTAATTTAAACTGCAAAAACCCTTCATTCTCTCTTAATATTTGGTAACCACATTAATAAATGAAATGAAAACATATATCAAAAACCATAATCACTTTTAATATCTCATCTCGAATAGTAATATTGGTGAAATGAGATTGATAATTATAAATTATCAGGACAAATATATATTGTATCTTAAAATCACAAAGACACAATCATTCCAATGTATATCTATAATAATGTATTTACACAATAAATGTGATTCCATACCTTGGTATAATACAAATATGTAGCTAAAATGAAAAACCCATACATGAGTAGGAAAATAAATCATCAATACTCTTTTATAAAAAACTTGAATGAAATTCATTATCCTATATAAATTAATAGAAATAATACAAAAAATAAAATCTATGAAGAGTATGGAAATTCACCAACCAAAAAAAAATATTACATAAATATTATCATATTTTTTACCATGTGTCAAATGGAATATGAATTTCATCCATATACACAATTGATATAATTTACCTATTGCAACTCCCAATTATACTTGGTGATCTAAATAAACAAAAGAATTAAAATATAAAAGTCATTATATATTGTTGATAAATTATAACCAGTTTGTTCATGATGGGGAAATATTCAACCCCCATGTAAAAAAGAGACTATATACATGATCAAAGAGGTGATAATTAATAAAACAAACAACCCAACCCATTCAATGTTGACATCCTCAATAATATTTTTTTTTCAAATTAAAAAAATAAAAGCGAACAAAAATACTAAAAATTTACATCAAATATAATTACATAACATGGGACTCATTTATATATATATATATGTACCCTTGATTAACAAATTTTTCTTCAAGCCACCTGAAATCCAAGCACTATTTACAATTACCCATTAGGCCAATGGTTATTGGTAGATGGGTAATGGTCATAACACAATATTCATCTAAACATTTATTGTTGTGTTCCACACATAATGAAAATTAGAGATCTCAAATGTTATTGGGGACTGTAATGAAAAATAAAGGAATTACCTTAATGACAATCTTATATAAAATGTAAATGAAACCCCAATAAATTATCATAAAATACAATATATTTGATATTCCAGAGTTATGAAATCATTTGTATTTTCTATATTACAATAAAAATTAAATCAAATATCACATCACTATTATGCCAATAAAAATTATATACAAAGAACATAGTTTTATGAGTGTGTATGGAGGACTTATACTAAAATTAACATTGGATAATCTCATAAGGAACAAAATTCCATATATAATTATTTTAATGTTGTATATATAATAAAAAATATACATTATATAATCTTTTCAAAAAATTACAAAGCCTCACACAAAACCACTATAATCAATTAATAATATCAATAACCTTATGAAAAACTATTTTTATAAATTTTATTATCAAAAAAGTAATAATTCTATAAACAATCCAAAATTAATTTCAACATCAAATCAAAATTTCACGTCCTCAATTCCATCTCACCCCATACTATGTCTCTATTAATTTCATGAAAAGTACACATCATCTATTCCAAAATTCCCTATTAATATCTAATGAATTTTATATCATCAACTATAAAAAGATATAGATAATGTAGTGTTAATTTTCATGTCATAAAAGATGGTCTATGTCCATAATAATTAATAATAATTTCTTGGTTGATAACAAGATAACAATATATAGATAATTTTATAATATGTAACATAATTTATATATAAACATTTACACTCAAATCCACACATATATATGACATTATTTAATTTGATAAATTTATGGTTTTAAAATATATAGTTTTTTCTTGTCTTTAATAAATAGTTATATTGATATTTATTTATATAAATTTCATATTGGTGTGGTTTTTAATCATATTGGAGATAGAATGAGATTTTTAAAATTACACATAGTTTGTAATTAACAGTAATGATAATTCCTTAAAGAATTCTTTTGAGAATATTTTTTATCATTTAACGAGACTACAATACTGTAACATCCCAAGTATGTAATTAATAATATATATTCTTATCTATGTCTATTTATGAATTAGATAGTGTTTTATATGCTTAAAATGAGAATAAATCAAATCTTAAGCATGGAATACACTAATATTTTTAAAAGATTCTTTTACTTCCTTTTGATGGCAAAACATTTTTAAATAAAAAATTTGACAATTTTATAAGCTCTATTTGTCATAATAAACTTATTATTTAGGATTGGGACATTGAAATTTACTTTGGATAAATTTTGGTAATTTTCTGACAATGTTCATTTTTTTAATGAATAGTGAAAAATAATTCATTTTACATCAAAACTTCTTTTTCATCAAATTTAATTATATGGTTATATTATCTTTTTAATTGGTTTTAAAGTTTAATTATAATATATTTTTACCATTTAATCCAATTTTGTTCATTAGAATTAATTTTACTTTTTAATTGGGCATAAACAAATGCCAATCTTTTCATAGATATTGTTTAAAAAAACCCGCTATTTGTTTTGACAACGGGAATTATTTTTAAATTAATTATTCCAATTTATTTGTTTTTAATTTGGTAAAATGGATTCCATATTTGGAATCATAAGGTCCAAATTATTTAATTAAGGCTCATTTGTTTTTTATCTTTCTGAATAGTAACGACGGTAATTATCGTTAATTATCTTGATTAATTAGTAATCGGGTAGTTAAGGATAATAAAATAACATCATAATAATACAAAATGACACCAACATCTGTCCTAATACTACTATTTGTGTCATGGCCGACCATGGTATGCCTTGTGCCAAACGTGGGGACCCCATGGAATCACTTTTGTGTGATAATGACTTTTTATCTTTTTATTTTTAAAGAAAGTAAATATAACAAAGAATGTATCACCCGAGTAAAACATTTTTAATTTTCTCTACATAAATGATCTATTGGTCTATAAGAAGTAATAGGAAATAAAAAAATATTTCCTACATCATAGTACATTTTTATTATTTTTAGACATTAAATAAACTAAATTATATATGACACCATGATGATGCAGCGATTGCCTCATTAATTAACGATTTAAATAAAATGAAATGATAATGTAAAATCTAAGACCGACACATGACAAAAACCTATTTTATTGGTGTATTTCGAACTCTTATTACCTTATCCTAGAAATACATCAATGTGGGACCATTAAAATCCGAAACACATTTGAAAAAAAGAAGCATTTTATACCTTTCCAAGAGTGCCCCTCCTCTCCTCTTATAAAAGGCCCCCACCTCTACCTTTTTACCAAAACTTCTCAAGCCTTTGGCTCAACCAAGATCTGCTAATTTTGTCTCTCCACATTCCTCTCCTCATCCTATAATCCTTACCTTAGGAAGGAAGCTCTTCAAGAAACCCTTTTGGTTCAAACCAAAAAGAGTTACCCGATTTTAAGGTAATGTCTTCACTTCTGTTATTTTGTTTTATTTTGCTTCTCTGACCCCATAAACTATTTTTATTCATTTATTTTGTAACAAAAACAGTATCTTCAATATACTAGTATGTTGTTATAAGAAGTATTCGAGCTACACTTACACACACCTACATCTAATGGTTAAAGAACATACTGTTTCTGTGGATGGTGAATTTATGCCTCACGAAACGATGATTGTTCAATATTCTTTTAACACCTTAAAAGGTGGCCATTAAGATGTCAATATATTTATATATGATATATAACATGTTTATGTTTTACTTATGCTTATGTATTTTTCATTTATGGCATAACTTTATGGTTTCCGTTATGGGTAAACGCGATATCTTCATTTTTGGAAGTGTGGACTACCGCCCCCTCAAAGTGATTTTATTCGTTAATACCATATGTGGTACATATAAAGGATATATTTAATTATATTATATATGATACCATAATGTAATTATAATACTATTATGTATCATTATGTTTTAATTCCATTAAATATGAAATAGAAATGTAAGTAGCGTTTATGCATACGTACGGCTTACCGTCTCCATGAACGGTGCATTTCATTTCTTACCTCTTAATGTTATGTAATATTATAAATGCATGTATATACTAGATATATATGATATATATGATATCTACATCATGAATATAATTCTGGATATAATGGATATTTTACCACATGAACAAATTGTAATTATAAAGAGCATATTTTTTACTCAAGTACCAATGATCGACAAAGCAATTATTATTAACTTAAATAATTACATAGTGTTCATAACATGGTAGTATGTGATATAAAATGAATAACAAACATGAAAAAGGTTCTTAAGAAATTACAAATTAAATCATGTTTATTATTCAGGAGATTAAAGAGTGATCGAATCATGTCGGACCCGAGGTAAGGGACTTCGTCTCAATATCCTTTCATTGAGGCATATTTGTTTTTATGCACAACTTTCTTTTATAAGGTGTATAAACCCCTTTTACTTTTACATCTATTCAAAAGGAATCTTCTGTATACAAAGCGTTGTACTAAACATGAAAAGGAATGTTTTTTTGTCGTACGTATGCGGTGATAATGACTTTTCCGCCGCCATGACCATTACTTGAGCTTCGGCTTCCTCTAGAAGACATAACTTTTTATAAATTGAAAAATAAATAAAATGTTTTACATTTCTTTTATATTGGTATTGAAAATGGTTTTCATAATGTTTTTATTATATCAATGTATTTTATTGATATCTTGTGATTGAAATGTGGAAATATTATGTTTCCTTTATGCATGATTTATGTGATATGATTATGTTATGGTTCTTGAGAATTGATTATGAAGACGGGTGGTTCTGTGATAAACTAAGGGTGGGTGAACCCGATAAAGCTCTCCAATCATTGGGCACCGCGAAGGAGTTAAACATTAAGGTTTGTCCTAAGAGATTTAGGTAATATATTGTGATAGGTATTCCAAACGTAACCAAGAGGGTTACTCCATACATAAAAATTTGATGAATGCATCAAGTTACCTTTATGTATTATGATTTCTATGATTTATTCATGATTTGATGAGGCATGTTAATGTGCTTATGTTTTATGAGTAAAGTATGATTTCATTGATTCTTATGTATAAATGTACTCGTGTTTCCTTTCATATTTTTATATCCCTTACTGAGCTTTTCATGCTCATCCCATGTTTTTGAAATGTTTATCACATGTCAAGGGAAAGGTACATGATATGATGATAGTGTCAAGAAAGTTTCAAGAAAGAATCCATTTTTTATCTTAAATATGTTTCCGTTGATGGGAAAAATTAATGCTATCTTTTATGTAACAACTTTGTTTAAATGTTGAATGTAATTCATGTTTTATGATCTAATTATCTAAAACTCTAAACCTAAAAATATCCTCAACGTGTATTCTTGAAATATCTCAAGATTAAGTAATTTTTAACGCTGGAGCATTATAGTTAGTATCATAGGTCCGGTTTAGATAACTTTAGGAGTTATAATTCTATTAACTGATTATCCAAAAATATTTTTTTTATGGTCAAATTAAAATGATATAGAATTTGAAGATTACCAGGTTGCTTCATCTAATATATGTTTGTTCAGAATAGTTTTCAACAAGGGGAACAAAGAAGCAGTTCTAGGAAGGCATACAGAAGAAAATGACATTCCAAATCTGCATCTTGATATGGTCGAAAATGGAACTGAACAGTTTGTTGCAGTAATGGTGTAGTTGAATCAAGCGATAAATGGTGGTGGTATCCATGCACGGGGTCAGCCAGATTAACCACAGAGGAACATGTTAGTGGTGGAACATTTAATGAAGCAACATATCCCATCATTCAGAGGATCATCTGACCCTGTGCTAGCTGAAGGGTGGATTAAGGCTTTGGAGAAGATTTTCGATGTCATGGGGTGTTCAGACAATCAAAAGGTTAGTCTTTATATTTACAGTTTAAAGGGTGAAGCAAATTAGTGGTGTTCGATGGTTAAAAATTTCAGGGACGCAGATGAGATTGATGCTCTTGAATGGGATGAATTCAAAGGAATGTTTCTTGAGAAATATTTTTCCTAAGGCTGTTCGACTTAGGATGGAAAAATAATTCTTGGAATTGATGCAAGAGGAATACTCAATGGTTGCTTATGAAGAAAGGTTCACTCGATTGGTAAGGTATGCTCCAAATTTTATCTGAGACCATGATAGTAAAATCAATCATTTTTACTCATGATTAAAGACAAAATATCAATGGTAATTAGAATCTCATGAGTTCAAAAGTTATGAAAACCTTGTTCGATGTGCTGAGAAGGTGGAAATTGAGTTTACCAATGATCAAGGGTTCTATAACAACCAACAGAAGAAGAGACTGAGGTGGTAAGAGAAAGGGAATAATTCTTCAAAAAGGTCTGATGGTAAGAAAACTAAGTTTCAATTTTGTGATAAATGTGGTAAATGGAATGATGGGGAATGTCTTCTGAATTCTGGAAAGTGCTACCAATGTGGTATATATGGGACATAAGGCTCGTGATTGTACTGAAATAGATTATGGTGATGGTAAAACCAAATTTGATTTACATTTAGTGAAATGTTTCAAGTACAATGAGATGTGTCATTATGCAAACGAGTGTCCGACAAAGAGCTCGAGTGATGGGAAGCAGTTAGACTACAAGTAGAAAGGGGTGGTGAAATCCTTTGCAACTACTTCAGTAAATGTTGGGCTATAAAATGAACTGGTATCAGGTACATTGTTTGTTTTTTCAGATTATGCTAGTGTGTTGTTTGATTCAGGGTCTACACATTCCTTTATCTCTGAAAACTTTTCTAGTAAAATGAGAATACCATCTCATGAAATGACTCCTAAACTTGTGGTAAAAACACCTGAGGGGAAATGTTGAGGAAAAAAGAATTTATAAGAATCTTTCTATCCTTATCCATGGAAAGAACCTACTAGAAAACCTTATTGTTTTACCTCTAGTAGGGTTTGATGTTATCCTGGGTATGGATTGGATCTCTATTTACCATGATAAGATTGACTGTAGAGCTAAATAAGTTTATTTTTAGAAAGTATTTCAGTTTTTGAACCAGAATGAACCCTTACTGTTGATAAAATATCAAGAGGCTGAGAAACTTGTAAAAGATGGAAATGAATGTTAACTTGCACATATTGTTGAGAACAAAGGAACTGTTCATATTAATTATGTGCCAGCTGTAAATGAGTATCCTGACGTTTTCCCTGATGAGTTTTGTGGAATAATACCATATCAGGAAGTTGAATATACTGTTGACTTAGTTCCTGATGCTAAGCCAATTTCAAAACACCCTTATTTAATGGCTCAAATTTAACTTTTAGAGTTGAAGGAGCAATTTCCAGATTTATTAGAGAAAGGTTTCATCCGACCTAGAACATCACCATGGGGTGCTCCTGTTTTATTTTTTAAAAAGAAAGATCATTCTATGAGACTTTGAATTGATTATAGAGCCTTGAATAACATCACTGTTAAGAACAAATATCTTTTTCCTCATATCGATGATTTGTATGATGAGCTCCAGGGAGCTCAGTATTTTTCAAATATTGACCTGAGATTGGGGTACCATCAGTTGAAGGTAAAGAAATCAGATATTCTGAAGACTGTGTTTCGTACAAGATATGGCCATTATGAATTTTTAGTTATGCCTTTTGGGATAACCAATTCACCTACTGTATTCATGGACCTTATGAATAGAAATTTCCCTGAGTTCTTGGATATGTTTGTGGTTGTTTTAATTGATGATATTTTGGTGTTTTCTAAAAGTAAAGAGGATCATGAAATTCATTTAAGGGTTATTTTTCAAACCTTATGAGAAACGAAATTGTGTGGGAAATTCAGAAAGTGTGAGTTTTTGTTTCAACAAATTTCTTTCCTTGGTCACATTGTTTCTAAAGATGGGATTACAGTCGATCCTACAAAAACAAAGGTTGTTGAAGAATGGACAAGACCCACAAATGTAACATAGATTTATAGCTTCCTTGGTTTGGAAGGCTATTACCGAAGTTTTGTTAGAAATTTATCCTGGTTACTAGTCCAATGACACAGCTAACTCGGAAGGGTGTTAAGTTTATATGGACAAATTAATGTGATGATTTTTTTCAGGAACTGAAAAAAAAAATCGTGAATGCTCCAGTTCTAGCACTACATTCTAGGAATGGTGAGTTTGTTATCTACAGTGATGCTTCGTTGAAAGGACTTGGTTGCATCCTAATGCAGAATGATCAGGTAATTTTTTATGCTTCTCATCAGTTGAAAACTCATGAGGTAAATTACCCTACACATGATTTGAAATTAGATGTTGTTGTTTTTGCTTTAAAAATTTGGAGGCATCATTTGTATGGAGTAAAGTGTGAAATATATACCGATAACAAAAGTTTAAAGTATATATTCACTCAGAATGAATTGAACATGAGACAGAGGAGATTGGTAGAATTAATCATGGATTATGATTGAACAATTCATTACCATATAGGAAAAGTAAATACAATGGATGATTCATTAATTCAAAAAAGTAATGCTTCATTAACAATGTTGCGTTTGGAATGTGATCCTTTGGTTATGGATTTGATGAAATTTGGCATAGAATATATTGGTGCATGATGTACTTCTGTTTTGTTTCAGGTATCAGTGAAATCTTCTCTATTAGATAGAATTAAGCAAACACAGAAGCAAGACAGTGAGTGGCAGAAAAGGGTAGAGCTGCTTCAGAAGGGTATGTTGCCTGAATTCAACATTGATAATGATTGTGTTTTGTGATTTGGGAAGATATTGTGTGTGCCTTGTGATTCACAGTTGAAGAGAGAGTTGTTATGTCAATCTCATAGTTCTCCATTTTCAGTTAATCCAGGATGTGCTAAGATGTATAGAGATCTTCAAGAGTATTACTGGTGGGACGGAATGAAAAGAGATGTTGGTGATTTACTGTGAATTGTTGGACTTTTCAATAGGTTAAAGCAGAGTGGCAGTTACCGAAAGGGATGCTTCATCCTTTATTGTTGATTTCTCGACTAAATATCCTCATTTCCTTGCTATACGAGATACTTTTTCCCTATATCAACATTCCCCTTTGTATCCTAAAGAGATAGTCAGGTTACATGGAGTTCCTCTCTCCATTGTATCTGACCATGATCCCAGGATGACTTCTAACTTTTGGAAAGGCCTTCAGAAGTCAAGGGGTACTGAATTAAATTTTAGTACAGCTTTTCACCCTCAATCAGATGGGATGCCAGAATGAATGATTCAGAATTTGGAGGATATGCTATGTGCTTATTCGATAGATTATCAAGGAAGTTGGGACCAACATCTTTCTTTGGTTGAGTTTTCTTATAATAACAGTTTTCATTCCAGTATACAGATGACACCATTTGAGGCATTATATAGGAAGCTGTGTCGAACTCCAGCTTTCTGGGATGAAGTGGGTGAAAGGAAGTTTATGGGATCATAATTGGTAGAAGAGTTGGCAGAAAATGTTCAGCTGATACAGAGACACGTGAGAATAGCTCAGAGCAGGCAGAAAAGATAAGAGGACAACAGGAGGAAGGATCTCTCTTTTGAGGTAGGTGATCATATTTTTCTCAAAGTATCACCATGGAAATGCGTGATGCAATTTGGTATGAAAGGAAAGATGAGTCCAAGGTTCATTGGACCATATGAAATTATGTAGAGAGTTGGATCAGTTTCATACCGAGTGGCTTTTCCTCCATGTTTATCTCAGGTACACAATGTTTTTCATATTTCAATGTTAAGGAAGTACATGTCAGATCCATCTCATGTTTTGAGTCCAGAGGTAGTTCAGCTGAAAGAGAATCTATCTTATAAGGAACAACTGGTCCAGATTCTTGACCACAGGGAGAAAGTTTTTCAGAATAAGTTGATTCATCATGTAAAGGTTTTGTGGAAGAACCACATGATTGAAGAGGCAACATGGGAATCTGAAAATGCAACGAGGGATAAATACCCCCACTTATTCGTTAAGTAAATAAATTGCGGGGACACAATTTTCTAAATGGGGGAAGGATATAACATCCAAAGTAAGTAATGAATAATATATATTCTTATATATGTCTATTTATGAATTAGATAGTGTTTTAGATGCTTAAAATGAGAATAAATCAAATCTTAAGTATGGAATACACTAATATTTTTAAAAGATTGTTTTACTTCCTTTTGATGAAAAACCATTTTTAAATCAAACTTTTGAAAATTTTATAAGCTCTATTTGTCAAAATAAACTTATTCATTAGGATTGGGAAATTAAAATTTACTTTGGATAAATTTTCTTATTTTTCTAACAATGTTCATTTTTTAATGAATAGTGAAAAATACTGCATTTTAAATCAAAACTGCTTTTTCAACTTATTCAATTATATGGTTATATTATATTATTAATTGGTTTTAAAGCATAATTAGAATATATTTTTACCATTTAATCTATTTTTGGTCATTATAATTAATTTTACTTTGGAATTGGGCATAAACCAATGCCAAACTTTTCATAGATATTGTTTCAAAAAAACCTGCTATTTGTTTTGACAATAGGAATTATTTTCAAATTAATTATTTCAATTTCTGTGTTTGGAATTTGGTAAAATGGATTCCATATTTAGAATCAGAAGGTCCAAATTATGTAATTAAGAATTATTTTGGACTTTGTGAATAATAATGACGGTAATTATCGTTAATTATCTTGATTAATTAGTAATATGGTAGTTAAGGATAATAAAATAATATCATAATAATAAACAATGACACAAACATGTGTCCTAATACTACTGGTTGTTTCATGGCCGACCATGGTATGCGTTGTTCAAACATGGGGACCCCATGGAATCACTTTTGTGTGATAATGACTTTTTATCTTATTATTTTTAAAGAAAGTAAATATAACAAAAAATGTATCACCTGAGTAAAACATTTTTAATTTTGTATACATAAATGATTTCTTGGACTATAAATAGTAATTATAAAGATAAAAATAGTTCATACATCATAGTATTTTTTTATAATTTTTAGAAAATATTTAAATTAAATTATATATGACACCATGATGATGTAGTGACTACCTCGTTATTTAACGATTTAAATAAAATGAAACAATAATGTAAAATATAAGAAATAAAAATGTCAAAAACCTATTGGATGGGTGGATTTCGAACTCTTATCACCTTATCCTCGAAATACATCAATGCGGGACCTTTAAAATCTGAAACTCATTTGAAAATAAAGTAACATGTTATACCTTTCCAAGAGTGCCACTCCTCTCCTCTTATAAAAGGCCCCTAACTCGACATTCTTACCCACACTTCTAAAGCCTTTGGCTCAGCCACGTTCTACACATGTTGTCTCTCCACATCATTCTCCTCATCCTAGAATCCTTAACTTAGGAAGGAAGCTCTTAAAGAAACCCTTTTGGTTCAAACCAAAGGTAGTTACCCAATTTTAAGGTAATGTATTCACTTGTGTTCTTTTGATTAATTTTGCTTCTCCAACACCCTAACCCCTTTTTATTCATTCATTTTGTAACAAAACTGGTAGCTTCACTATACTAGGATGTTGTTATAAGAAGTATTTGAGATACACTTACACACACCTACATCTAATGGTTAAAGAACATACTGTTTCTGTGGATGGTGAATTTCTGCCTCACGAAATGATGATTGTTCACTTTTCTTTTAACACCTTCAAAGGATTCAATTAAGATGTCACTATATTTATATATGATATATAATAAGTTTATGTTCTACCTAATCTTCTGTATTTTTCATTTACGGCATACCTTTATGGTTTCCATTATGGGTAAACGCGACATCTTCATTTTAGGAAGTGCGGGCTACCGCCCCTCAAAGTGATTTGATTCATTGATAAAATATGTGGTACGTATAAAGGATATATTTAATGATATTATATATGATACCATACTGGAATTATAATACTATTATGTATAAATATGTTTTAATTCCATTAAATATGAAATAGAAATGGAAGTAGTGTTCATGCGTACGTACGGCTTACCGTCTCCATAAACGGTGCATTTCATTTCTTACCTCTAAATGTTATATAATATTATAAATGCATGTATATAATGGATATATATGATATATATGATATCTACATCAGGAACATAATTCTGGATATAATGGATATTTTACCACATGAACAACTTGTAATTATAAAGAGTTTATTTTTGACTCAAGTACCAATGATCGACAAAACGACCATTATTAACTTAAATAATTACAGAGTGTTCATAACATGGTAATAAGTGATATAAAAGGAATAATGATCTTGAAAAAGTTACTTAAGCAACTATAAATTAACCCAAGTTTATTATTCAGGAGATTAAAAAGCGATCGAGTCAAGTTGGACCCGAGGTATGGGACATCCTCTCAATCTCCTTTCATTGAGGCATATTTTGATTTATACACAACATTCTTTTATACAGTGTATAAACCCCTTTGACTTTTATGTTTATTCAAAAGGAATCTTTTTTATACGAAGAATTTTAATAAACGTCAAAAGAAATGTTTTTTTGTTGTATGTATGCGGCGACAATGACTTCTCCGCCGCCGTGACCATTATTTGAGCTGCGGGTTCCTCTACAAGCCATAAATTTTTTAAAATGAAAAATAAATACCATGTTTTACTTTTCTTTTATTTTGTTATTGAAAATGGTTTTCATAATGTTTTTTTATATCAATGTGTTTTATTTATATATTGTGATTGAAATGTGGAAATGTTATGTTTCCTTTATGCATGTTTTATGTGATATGATTATGTTATGGTTATTGGGTATTGTTTATGAATACGGGTGGTTCCGTGATAAACTAAGGGCGGGTGAGCCCGATATAGCTCTCCAATGCATTGGGTAATGCAAAGGAGTTAATCGTTAAGGTTTCTCCGAAGATATTTAGGAAATATACTATGATGGATATTTCAAACGTAACCAAGAGGGTTACTCCATACGTAAGAATTTTATGAATGCCTGAAGTTACCTTTATGTATAATGATTTATACGATTTATTCATGATATGCTAAGGTATGTTAAGGTGCATATGTTTTTTGAGTAAAGTATGATTTCATTGATTCTTATGTATACATGTACTCATGTTTTCTTTCCATGTTTTTATATCCCTTACTGAGCTTTTTTTGCTCATCCCATGTTTTTGAAATTCTTTTCACAGGTCAAGGGAAAGGTACATGATATGATGATAGTGTCAAGAAAGTGTCAAGAAAGAATCCATGTTTTATCTTAAATTTGTTTCCATTGATGGGAAAAATGAATAATATATTTTATGTAACCACTTTTTTTAAATGTCGAATGTAATGCAAGTTTTAGGATCTAATTCTATAAAACTCTAAACCTAAAAAGATCCTCAACGTGTATTATTGAAATATCTCATGATTAAGTAATGTTTAAGGCTAGGGCCTTATAAATACAATCTCATCATGTGTGGGGTATTTGGAACACGTTAGATTATAACTTTATTAAAATAAGATATTGGAAGAGATCATGTTTGAATGTAGTCAAACTTTTTAAATATATATAACATTATATTCTATGCTTCAAGTGGGATCCATGATCATATTTTTGGAATATGAATTACATAAATATGAATGGTCTTATTGTAATCATTATTCCCCTAACAATATAACATAGAGATAAAATTATAGTTATTTAAAATTCTTCCTCAAAAAATACAAATGTTAAGAAGAATATAATGAACCAATCACTGTATATATCTTTTAAAAAACCACTTGAATATTGCTAATAAAAAAAATACGGTTATTATAATTTTTCACCAATAAATTATATTCTAAAAGAACCTATACTAACATAGTATAGGTATATAACTTATTATCTCTATCACAATGTCGAGATTAAATTTTAACGATCTATTCCATTATAGATTACTAGTAAAACTCCATTTAAGTATCAGTCATTACATTGCAACATTATACGAAATATAGGGTGACATATAGATCATTTATAATTATAGTCCCAATTATTAGTTAGTACACCATAGAATGTATCTAGGTTTCTCATAAACATCAATAATAATTTAAAATACAGGTATTTAATAATAAATTATATTTTAATAAAACATCTCACAAAATATTTAGATAATCAATGGTGTGTAATTTTTATTATACTATATATTTATTTTTAAATATTTTCAAAATTATATTTTTTGAAATATTATTATATTAAATCAAGAATGGGAAAACCCCTTCAATTCAAATTTTTATATCTTAATTCTTCGTTTAATGTCTCCAACATCCAACATTAAATATTCATGTCACTATATAATAAATAGAATTAAACAAAATTCGAGAGTTATCAGAAATTTCAAAATGTGGTAAACTTATAAAAGGGATTTTTAATTTCAGACATTATAACTAATGGGTCATAAATACATCTTGGCAACAAAAATTAATGAATAAAAATTTCTCTCTGTTTCTAATAATACATCCCTATAACCTTAAAAAAATAACCATCTAAAAAATGTGTGTTAATATTAATGTGGAAATAGAAATAATATTATTAGTAATAAAAATTTATATGTTAATTAATATTCCTTAATATATATTTTTTATTTCTATATTCACTGTAGTAATTTACTGACACTTTTCAATCAAAAATATATTATATTATATGTACCATTTTTTCATGAAATATGTATTTTTATTTAAAAATTAAATATCTAAATGTTTTAACGTAATATTATTAAAGTAAGCTCAATTTTAAATTTATCATTTCAAAATAATATTTGAGTGAGATTTTGGGAATTTGAATTAAATGTAAGTTTTTTCGTTAATATTTTAAAGCATTGATCAAGCAAAAAATCTTTCATTTCAATAAATTTATTCAAATTAATATCATCATTACATTTCATTTAAATTATTCAATGACCCATAAAAACCACTTTATCAAACATAATAAAACTATTTCTCTGTGAATCAGTATTATTAGTTTTTTGGGTTTAAAATCATTTTAAGGATTAAAATAATCATTTTCAATAAAGATGTTTTTTGAAGCGTTTTTTCATCCATTTATGAAATGTGTTTTAAAACAATTATAGAAATTTAATCCAGGATAACATATTCACTACATTATAAGAATGTTGTAATTTTATTATATGTTTAACTTCATTTTTATTTGCAATGAATTATAACAATAGTAAAGGATTATCACTAGGGTAATGGGTAAAAACAGGTTCATTCTATTTTAAAACTATGGAAATGTCACAAAATCAAATATTATATCTTATTTCACAAGTGGATTTTAAACTTATCACATTATATTCAAAAATATGTAAATTGTGTTTCAACATACATTTGATTAAGACAACTGTATTATTTTATGTAATAAATATTAAAACAATTATCTATTTAATTTAATATCTATAATATGTTTTATTTGGATAAAAAGATGATTTGAATGGATATAAATATTTTATTTGAACATTAATAAATTATTTTTAGCATAGTAATTTGTATTTAATATATAGTTATTTTAGATATATAGAGAATTTTTATACGATACAAATTAAATTCATGTAAAAATAGTAAAAAAATATTGTATATTATTTTAATGCCATTAAACTGAATATGTTATGGAAGAATAATCATTTTGCATATGTTTAATGGATAAATATGCAGTATAAGTCAATTTTTACATGTTTAAACATTAAATAAATTATTTTCATGATCCCATTAATGTTGAAATATGGGAAAATATTTAAAATTATTGTAAATGGAATTAATGATTAAATATTTTTCTTTTTTGAATCATAAAAATCATATTAAAACACAAATTAATGAGAAAATTTCAATTAAATTATTAATGGATACGAATTTACCACAATTTATACAAATATATTTCATTTTAATTAATGATTGAAAACATATAAAAGTTGCATTAGGTTTTTCCCTAAAATAAGAGATTTTGTCTAGGATTTCTGAATTCAACTTTGAGTTTTTTTGTGTAACATCCCAGGTAAATAAAGAATAAAGAATTTTCATATTTATTAATATTTACGAATTAAATATTAATTTTATTTTAAAGGGGTTGCTATGTTCGATAGCGTACCCGATATGCAACGATGAGTTTCTTTGAAACTTACGTAGCACACTAGTAATAAAATAATATTATTTTAAATGTTAGTTAACAAGTAGCCGTTTTACTGGAGGGAATGGATAGAAATAACTAAAATATGATTAGATATGTTTTTAAAAGTTTATACATTTACCCAATAAAAGATAAAGGCTTAAAATACGGAAAGAGTTCAATTTTAGGGCATATATACTCTAATTTTCACTAAAGGTTCACTTATCAGCTTTTAATGGTGAACCGTCATTAAATATAGTTTTGATCGATCTTATAAATTCTATTGGACCAAATATAACTCTTCTTTAGAATTGGGACATCAAAATTTAATTTTTGTAAATTTTTGGTACCTTTCTGTTAAAGTTCATTTTTTTATGAATAGTGTAAAATGTTGTATTTTAATTCAAAACCACTTTTTAATCTAAATTATTTATATGATTATATTATTATTTTAATTGGTTTTAAAGTGAAATTAGAAAATATTTTTACCAGTTAATCCAATGGTGGACATTGGAATCAATTTCACTTTGAAATTGGACTTAAACTGGTGTCAATCTTTTGATACTTATTGTTTCACAAAAACACGCTATTTGTCATGACAGCGGGAATTAATTATTAAATTAATTAATGTGACTTATATATTTTGAATTTTGTAAAATAGACTTCATTTTTGAATTCGGAATATCAAATATAACTTAGGGTGATTTTTTGGTAATTTTCTGAAAAACTTCAATTTTTGATGAATAGTGAAACCACTAAGTGGTAATCAAGCAAACTGATTTTTCAGTTAAATGAAAGTTTACCACTAATGTGTATTGAATTTTGAAAATCCGACATACATGGTTGTCATTAAGAAGTAAAATGTGTTTCAATGAGATTAAAATAATTTTTTGGTGAATAGTAACTTTTTTTCATTAATCGCGATTAGAGGTAATTAGTGTAGTTTAAGGTAAAAATGGTATTATAAGAATATGAAAACACCATGAAACTTTCCTACACATATTGGGTGAGTCATGGCCGACCAAGACAATCCATGGGCCAACTTGGGGACCCCATGGAGCCACTTTAGTTGGAAAATGACATTAATATATTTTTATTTAATGTTAAAGTGAAAATGACACTAACATAAATTGTTTTACTAAAATAATTTTTGAGTGGGGTTATACAAGTCCAAATTTTGATTATAAATAGTAATTGGAAAGAGAAAAAGATTTCCTACATCATAGTATTTTGTTTTATAATTTTTAGACATTATATAAATTAAATTATTAATGACATAATAATGATGCAGCGATGACATCATTATTTGACAATTTAAATAAAATGGAAAGATAATGAAAAATCTAAAACCTACACATGGAAAAAACCAATTGGATGAGTTGATTTCGAACCCTTATCACCTTATCCACGTATTATATAAATTTGGGACCTTTTAAAACCGAAACACATTTTCAAATAAAGTAATATTTCTTTACTTTCCAAAAGTGCCCCTCCTCTCCTCTTATAAAAGGCCCCCACCTCTACCTCATTTCACACACTACTCAAGCCTTTGGCTCGGCCAACCCCTGCCCATTTGCTCTCTCCACATCCCTCTCCTAATCCTAGAGGATTTCCTTTGGGCATAATCCTTTCAAAGGAAGCCTTTAGGCTCAAATCAAAAGGGAGTTACACTTTTAAAGGTAATTCATTCTCTCTTGTTCATTTATTTTATTTTGCTTCTCCAACCCTCTAAACTCTTTTTATTTACTTCTTTTGTAACAAAAACAGTATATTAAATATACTAGTATGTTGTTATAATATTTATTTGAGCTACACTTTCACACAACTACATCAAATGGTTAAAGAACATACGGTTTCCATGGATGGCGAAATTCTGCCTCCCGAAACGATGATTGTTCAATACTCATTTAACACCTTCAAAGGTGGCCATTATGATGTCACTATTTTTATATATGATATATAATATGTTTATGTTTTCTTTAAGCTTCTGTATTTTTCATTTTTGGCATACCTTCATGGTTTCCATTATGGGTAAACACGATATCTTCATTTAAGGAAGTGCGGACTACCGCCCCCTAAAAGTGATGTGATTCGTTAATGCCATATGTGGGACGTGTAAAGGATGGATTTAAAGTTATTATATATGATGTTATACTGGAATTATAATATACCTATATATCATTATTATTTCTTTCCATTAAAGTATGAGATAGAAATGAAAGTAGCGTTCATGCGTACGTACGGCTTACCGTCTCCATGAACGGTGCATTTCATTTCTTATCCCCAAATGTAATGTACTATTAAAAGTACATGTATATAATTGATATATATAATGAATGATATATCTAAATGATGAATATTATTCTGGAATTAAAATATACATACCTCTCATTTAGTTTTAATTCCACTAATATGACAATGAAATGAAAGTAGCGTTCATGCGTACGTACGGCTTACCGTCTCCATGAACGGTGCATTTCATTTCTTACCTATAAATGATTATGTAATATTATAAATACAAGTATATGCTGGATATATATGATACATATTATATCCAAATCGGGAATTTCATTTTGGATATAAAGAACTTTTGACCACATGAACAACATGTAATTGTAAGAAGTCAACTTTTGACTTAAGAACCAAATATTGACAAAACAAACATTATTAACTTAAATGGTTACATGATGTTTATAACATGGCAATAAGTGATATAAAAGGAATAATGAACTTTAAAAAGGTTCTTAATCAAGTATAAATTAACTTAAGTTTATTATTCAGGAAGTTAAAGAACGATCGAGTCAAGTCGGACCCAAGGTAAGGGACTTCGTCTCAATCTCCTTTCATTGAGGCATATTTCGTTTTATACACAACTTTCTTTTATATGGTGTATAAACTCCTTTGACTTTTACTTTTATACAAAAGGAATCTTTTTCTATGAAGCGTTTTACTAAACGACAAAAAGGAATGTTTTTTTAACGTACGCGGTGACAACGACCTTTTCCGCCGCCGCGAGTATTATTTGATCTTTGGCTTTCTCAACAAGACGTAATGTTTTTAGAATAAAATAAATACCATATACTCTTTTATGTATTTTGGTATTTAAAATGGTTTTGAAAAAAGGATTCTATTATGTCAATATATTTATGATATATTGTGATTGAAATGTGGAAATGTTATCATTCCTTTATATTGGTTTTATGTTTTATGATTTTATATTGGTACTTGGACATTTTAACGGGTGGTTACGTTATAAACCATATGACGGGTGGTGCCGTGAATACCAAGATGGGTGGTTACGTTATAACCTCCAATGCATTGGGTATGGAAGTCGGCCGTATGGATATTCCATTAAGTATGTATGGAAATTGGCCGTATGGCTATTCCATTAAGTGATAAGTGTGGAAGTCGACCGTATGGTTATTCCACTTAAGTATGTTTATGTCCCAAGTTACCTTTATATCTGTTATGTGTTCTTTATATGGGTTTATGGTTATCCTTTGGTTACAAAAAGGTAAGTAATGATACTTTATTCTGTGAAGAGTTTTTACTACTTCATGAAGGTGAAGGTATTACTTTGATAGAGTATATATGGTTTACTTGATGTTTGAAAAACTAACAGTTTTCATTCTTTCGGTATCCCTTACTGAGCTTTTTATGCTCACCCCAAGTTTTTCGAAATTTTTTTCACAGGACTTAAAGTGGAATAAGGTCAAGGATGGGTTCAAGGGAATGTCATGCTATCTAAAACATGGAATCTAGACATCTTTCTTTTTAAGAGTTTTTATTTTATGGAAACTTAGTAGAAGTGTCTACTTTGTAATCTTTTAAGATGTAATAGTTATGTTCTAATTCTCTAAAACTCTAAACCTGAAAAGATCCTCAATGTGAATTCTTCATTTAATTCAATATTAAGTAAGGTTTAAGGCCGGGGCCTTATAGTTGGTATCAAAGGTCAGTTTAGACAACTTTAGGAGTTATAAAAGTGTTAAATTATAATATGATTGAAATGATATAGCATTTACGGATTACCATGTTGCTTCGCCTAAGATATTTCTGTGTTCAGAATGGTTTTCCGCAGAGGAAACAAAGCAGCTATGTTGGGACGACATCAGGAGGAAGATAACCTTCCAAATCAGCAACCTGAGATGGTTGGAATCGGAACTGAACAGTTTGTTGCAGTGATGGCACAATTGACTCAGGATATAAATGGTGGTGGTATCCATGCACGAGATCAGCCAGATCAACCGCAGAGGAACATGTCAGTGGTGGAACATTTCATGAGGCAACATCCCCCATCATTCAGAGGATCATCTAACCCTGTGCAAGCTGAAGGGTGGATTAAAGCACTGGAGAAGATTTTTGATGTCATGGGGTGTTCAGAACATCAAAAGGTTAGTCTTTCTGTTTACCGTTTTGAAGGTGAAGCTGATCAGTGGTGGTCGATGGTGAAAAATATAAGGGATAGTGATGAGATTGAGGATCTTCACTGGGACGAATTCAAAGGTATGTTTCTTGAGAAATATTTTCTTAAGGTGGTTCTTCTTAGGATGGAAAAACAGTTCCTAGAATTGAGGCAGGAGGATGATAAAGTGGCTACTTATGAAGAAAAGTTCACTCGATTGGCAAGGTATGCTCCAAACTTCATACGAGATCTCGATAGTAAAATAAACCGTTTTTACTCAGGGTTAAAGCCAAAGTATCGAAGGGATTTAGCTTCTCGTGAGTTCAAAAGTTATGAAAAACTTGTTCGATGTGCGGAGAAGGTGGAAATGTAGTTTGCCGATGATCAGGTGTTCTATGAAAAACAACAGAATAAGAGGTCTAGTTGGCAGGCAAAGGGGAATAATTCATCAATGAAGCAAGGAGGTAAGAAAACCAAATATCCATCCTGTGAGAAGTGTGGTAAAATGCATCCTGGAGAATGTTTATCCAAGTCTGGTATGTGATTTCGGTGTGGTAAGTCTGGTCATATTGCTTGTAACTGTAAGGAAGATGGTCAAGAAGGAAATGAAAAGCCAACGATAAGATGTTTTAAGTGTAATGAAATGGGTCATTATGCAAACGAGTGTCCAACGAAGAACTCAACTGGGGGAATGCAGCAAGAATACAATCAGAAAGGGGTGGTAAAATCATTTGCAACAACTTCAGCAGATGTTGGGCCATCGAATGAAGTGGTATCAGCTCCAGGGAGCTCAGTATTTTTCGAAGATTGATTTGAGGTCAGGGTACCATCAGTTGAAAGTAAAAGAAGCAGACGTTCCGAAGACTACGTTCCGTACTAGATATAGCCATTATGAATTTGTAGTTATGCATTTTGGTTTAACCAATGCACCTGTTGTATTCATGGACCTTATGAATAAAATTTTCCATGAGTTCTTGGATAAGTTTGTGTTTGTATTTTGAGGTTTGTGAAGAGGTTATGTGTGCCTTGTGATTCACAGTTGAAGAATGAGTTGTTATGTGAGGCTCATAGTTCCCTGTTTTCAGTTCATCCTGGCAGTACTAAGATGTACAGAGATCTGTGGGAGTATTACTGGTGGGATGGAATGAAAAGAGATATTGCTGTTTTTACTGTGAAGTGTTTGACATGTCAACAGGTTAAAGCAGAGCGGCAGTTACCGAAAGGGATGCTTCAGCCTTTACCAGTGCCAGAGTGGAAATGGGAAAACATATCCATGGACTTTGTTGCGGGATTACGGAGAACATCTCGAGGTAATAATGCAATCTGGGTTATTGTTGATCGCTTGACCAAATATTCTCATTTCCTTTCTATACGAGATACTTTCTCTCTTGATCAACTTTCCCGTTTGTATCTTAAAAAGATATTCAGGTTACATGGAGTTCCTCTCTCCATTATATCTGATCGTGATCCCAGGTTCACATCCAACTTTTGGAAAGGCCTTCAGAAGTCATTGGGTTCTGAATTAAATTTCAGTACAGCTTTTCATCCTCAATCAGATGGGCAGTCAGAATGAACAATTCAGACATTGGAGGATATGCTACGAGCTTGTTCGATGGATTATTAGGGAAGTTGGGACCAACATCTTTCTTTGGTTGAATTTTCTTATAATAACAGCTTTCATTCCAGTATACAGATCGCACTATTTGAGGCATTATATGGGAAGCAGTGTCAAACTCCAGCATTTTGGAATGAAGTGGGTGAAAGGAAGCTGATGGGACCAGAATTGGTAGAAGAGATGGCAGTAAAAGTTCAGTTGATTCAGAAGCACATGAGAACAGCTCAGAGCAGGCAGAAGAGTTATGTGGATAACCGAAGGAAGGATCTATCTTTCGAGGTAGGTGATCATGTTTTTCTCAAGGTTTCTCCATGGAAAAGTGTGATGAGATTTGGTAAGAAAGTAAAGTTGAGTCCGAGGTTCGTTGGACCATACGAAATTCTGGAGAGAGTTGGATCAGTTGCATACCGAGTGGCTTTAACTCTGAGTTTATCTCAGGTACACAATGTTTTTCACGTTTCGATGTTGAGAAAGTATATGCCAGATCCATCTCATGTTTTGAGTCCAGAGGTAGTTTAGCTGGAAGAGAACCTATCTTATGAGGAACAATCGGTCCAGATTCTTGACCACAGGGAGCAAGTGTTACGGAATAAGGTGATTCATCAGGTAAAGGTTTTGTGAAAAAACCATGTGATTGAAGAGGCAACGTGGGAATCTGAAAATTCTATGAGGGATAAATACCCCCACTTATTTTGATAAGTGAATAAAATTGCGAGGACGCAATTCCCAAAAGGGGGGAAGGATGTAACATCCCAGGTAAATAAAGAATAAAGAATTTTCATATTTATTAATATTTACGAATTAAATATTAATTTTATTTTAAAGGGGTTGCTATGTTCAATAGCGTACCCGATACGCAACGATGAGTTTCTTTGAAACTTACGTAGCACACTAGTAATAAAATAATATTATTTTAAATGTTAGTTAACAAGTAGCCGTTGTACTGGCGGGAATGGATAGAAATAACTAAAATATGATTAGATATGTTTTTAAATGTTTATACATTTACCCAATAAAAGATAAAGGCTTAAAATACGGAAAGAGTTCAATTTTAGGGCATATATACTCTAATTTTCACTAAAGGTTCACTTATCACCTTTTAATGGTGAACCATCATTAAATATAGTTTTGATCGATCTTATAAATTCTATTGGACCAAATATAACTCTTCTTTAGAATCGGGACATCAAAATTTACTTTGTGTAAATTTTTGGTACCTTTCTGTTAAAGTTCAATTTTTTATGAATAGTGTAAAATGTTGTATTTTAATTCAAAACCTCTTTTTAATCTAAATTATTTATATGATTAGATTATTATTTTAATTGGTTTTAAAGTGAAATTAGAAAATATTTTTACCAGTTAATCCAATGGTGGTCATTGGAATCAATTTCACTTTGAAATTGGACTTAAACTGGTGTCAATCTTTTGATACTTATTGTTTCACAAAAACACGCTATTTGTCATGACAGCGGGAATTAATTATTAAATTAATTAATGTGACTTATATGTTTTGAATTTTTTAAAATAGACTTCATTTTTTAATTCAGAATATCAAATATTGCTTAGGGTGAATTTTTGGTAATTTTATGAAAAACTTCAATTTTTGATGAATAGTGAAACCACTAAGTGGTAATCAAGCAAACTGATTTTTCAGTTAAATGAAAGTTTACCACTAATGTGTATTGAATTTTGAAAATACGACATACATGGTTGTCAATAAGAAGTAAAATGTGGTTTAATGAGATTAAAATAATTTTTTGGTGAATAGTAACTTTTTTTCATTAATCGCGATTAGAGGTAATTAGTGTAGTTTAAGGTAAAAATGGTATTATAAGAATGTGAAAACACCATGAAACTTGTCCTACACCTATTGGGTGAGTCATGGCCGACCAAGAAAAGACATGGGCCAACTTGGGGATCCCATGGAGCCACTTTAGTTGGAAAATGACATTAATATATTTTTATTTAATGTTAAAGTGAAAATGACACTAACATAAATTGTTTTACTAAAATAATTTTTGAGTGGGGTTATACAAGTCCAAATTTTGATTATAAATAGTCATTTTAAATCTAAAAATATTTCCTACATCATAGTATTTTGTTTTATAATTTTTAGACATTATATAAATTAAATTATTAATGACATAATAATGATGCAGCGATGACATCATTATTTGACAATTTAAATAAAATGGAAAGATAATGAAAAATCTAAAACATACACATGGACAAAACCAATTGGATGAGTGGATTTCGAACCCTTATCACCTTATCCACGCATTATATCAATTTGGGACCTTTTAAAACCGAAACACATTTTCAAATAAAGTAATATTTCTTTACTTTCCAAAAGTGCCCCTCCTCTCCTCTTATAAAAGGCCCCCACCTCTACCTCATTTCACACACTACTCAAGCCTTTGGCTCGGCCAACCCCTACCCATTTTCTCTCTCCACATCCCTCTCCTCATCCTAGAGGATTCCCTTTGGGCAGAATCCTTTCAAAAGAAGCCTTTAGGCTCAAATAAAAAGGGAGTTACACTTTTAAAGGTAATTCATTCTCTCTTGTTCATTTGTTTTATTTTGCTTCTCCAACCCTCTAAACTCTTTTTATTTACTTCTTTTGTAAAAACACCAGTATCTTCAATATAAAAGGATGTTGTTATAGTATTTATTTTATCTACACTCTCACACAACTACATCAAATGGTTAAAGAACATACGGTTTCCGTGGATGGCGAAATTCTGCCTCCCGAAATGATGATTGTTCAATACTCATTTAACTCCTTCAAAGGTGGCCATTATGATGTCACTATTTTTATATATGATATATAATATGTTTATGTTTTCTTTAAGCTTCTGTATTTTTCATTTTTGGCATACCTTCATGGTTTCCATTATGGGTAAACACGATATCTTCATTTAAGGAAGTGCAGACTACCGCCCCCTAAAAGTGATGTGATTCGGTAATGCCATATGTGGGACGTGTAAAGGATGGATTTAAAGTTATTATATATGATGTTATACTGAAATTATAATATACCTCTATATCATTATTATTTCTTTCCATTAAAGTATGAGATAGAAATGAAAGTAGCGTTCATGCGTACGTACGACTTACCGTCTCCATGAACGGTGCATTTCATTTCTTATCCCCAAATGTAATGTACTATTAAAAGTACATGTATATAATTGATATATATAATGAATGATATATCTAAATGATGAATATAATTCTGGAATTAAAATATACATACCTCTCATTTAGTTTTAATTCCACTAATATGACAAAGAAATGAAAGTAGCGTTCATGCGTACGTACGGCTTACCGTCTCCATGAACGGTGCATTTCATTTCTTACATCTAAATGATTATGTAATATTATAAATACATGTATATGCTGGATATATATGATACATATTATATCCAAATCGGGAATTTCATTCTGGATATAAAGAACTTTTGACCACATGAACAACATGTAATTGTAAGAAGTCAACTTTCGACTTAAGAACCAAATATTGACAAAACAAACATTATTAACTTAAATGGTTACATAATGTTTATAACATGGAAATAAGTGATATAAAAGGAATAATGAACTTTAAAAAGGTTCTTAATCAAGTATAAATTAACTCAAGTTTATTATTCAGGACGTTAAAGAACGATCGTGTCAAGTCGGACCCAAGGTAAGGGACTTCGTCTCAATCTCCTTTCATTGAGGCATATTTCGTTTTATACACAACTTTCTTTTATACGGTGTATAAACTCCTTTTACTTTTACTTTTATACAAAAAAAATCTTTTTCTACGAAGCGTTTTACTAAACGACAAAAAGGAATGTTTTTTTAACGTACGCGGTGACAACGACCTTTTCCGCCGCCGCGAGTATTATTTGATCTTTGGCTTTCTAAACTAGCCGTAATGTTTTTAGAATAAAATAAATACCATATACTCTTTTATGTATTTTGGTATTGAAAATGGTTTTGAAAAAGGATTCTATTATGTCAATATATTTATGATATATTTTTACTGAAATGTGGAAATGTTATCATTCCTTTATATTGGTTTTATGTTTTATGATTTTATATTGGTACTTTGACATTTTAACAGGTGGTTACGTTATAAACCATATGACGGCTGGTGCCGTGAATACCAAGACGGGTGGTTACGTTATAACTTCCAATGCATTGGGTATGGAAGTCGGCCATATGGCTATTCCATTAAGTATGTATGGAAATTGGCCGTATGGCTATTCCATTAAGTGATAAGTGTGGAAGTCGACCGTATGGTTATTCCACTTAAGTATGTTTATGTCCCAAGTTACCTTTATATATGTTATGTGTTCTTTATATGGGTTTATGGTTATCCTTTGGTTACAAAATGTTACGTAATGATACTTTATTCTGTGAAGAGTTTTTACTACTTCATGAAGGTGAAGGTATTACTTTGATAGAGTATATATGGTTTACTTGATGTTTGAAAAACTAACAGTTTTCATTCTTTCGGTATCCCTTACTGAGCTTTTTATGCTCACCCCATGTTTTTTGAAATTTTTTTCACAGGACTTTAAGTGGAATAAGGTCAAGGATGGGATCAAGGGAATGTCATGCTATCTAAAACATGGAATCTAGACATCTTTCTTTTTAAGAGTTTTTATTTTATGGAAACTTAGTAGAAGTGTCTACTTTGTAATCTTTTAAGATGTAATAGTTATGTTATAATTCTCTAAAACTCTAAACCTGAAAAGATCCTCAATGTGAATTATTAATTTAATTCAATATTAAGTAAGGTTAAAGGTTGGGGCCTTATATTTTGTATAAAAATATAACCACATATATATTCATTCATCTCATTCCACGTATCTAGTCCTCAAATGGTGATAAAATTTCTATTCTCAAATATCAATCAAATTTTTTGTCTTAGAGATCATGGTGAAATTTTTTAAGCCACTTTAAAATTTATTAGTTATAAATAATTATCAAAAAATCAAATAACATCATCACATAATATTTTTAGTGATTCCATTAAGATGGTATGAGATCCTATTTGATCAATTAATTTGGTAGTATAATTGTTACCAACAACCCAAACTCTTATCCATAAATAAATATTATGTCTAAATGATGGTTTTTAAAAGACCAAATTCTTCTCAGGTTATCCACTTAATTTTTTAGAAATAATAGTTACAAATATAAGATATAAAAAATTAGTGTTTTATATAAAATAAAATTTATTTTATTAAACAAACATATTTATTATGTTTACCCTTCCATATTTTATTTGAAAATTTTCATTTACCATGGTTATTTTACGTATCATTTGTGAAATATGACATTTTCAGTAATTCAATTATCTTTATCATATTATTAAATATTTATTGTGTGATTTTATATAACATAAATATTAAATTAATATTATTATTCTGATTCAATAGCGTTAATTTATCCATTATATAAATGAATGTTTTAGCAATCCTACGTGGATATTTTGAATAGTAAAAACATACCTATTAAGGATGGTTTTTGGGATGGAATAATTTTAATGAATAATTGATAATCGAGAATTATAGAATGATATCAAATCTTTAAATATTATATTATATTTTTTATGAAACCATTTAATTACATTCATTAATCTTTGTGAATATAACAATCAATTTTGGATATTATTTACTAAACATTGCCAAACCTAATGATGTGAATTATACTAATTTTGTAAATGACCAAAACATAATAATAAAAAATATAATAATAATGAGATAAATTATCAATAGTTTATATATATAATAAAATATTATTATTTATGTAGGTGATGGATGCGTTTTTCAAGATATGAGTCGTGGTAAGAAGTCTCTAAAATAAATTTTCATTCACTAGGTTATATCAGTTTTTTATTTTCTATCATATGAAATAATTATATGTGTAACGACCTATGATTACAATATGGAAAAAAACGAGTTTTACATGGATATAAAAATATATTCCAAATCACCTCATTAATTAATTCTCACTTCAATTTGATGAACCGTGTAAGTGTTTCTTGTCTAAAACAACCTTCTTTGAGACATGATTCCAAATTATAAACCTAAATACTTTAACATATTATGTATTCTTCACAATGAAATATTGTATCATTAATAAATATTTTATGGTTATTAAAAATTTTTCGTTCAATTTATCTCTATTATGATGTATTGAATCAAAGTTTATGTAATTTAACTTATTCTATCATACAAATAATGTGTTTTAAAGAATTATATTATATTTCTTCATTCAATGGATTTTGACCAATAATTTTAGGGGTTTCTTGGCTGTCAAATTTAAAAATAATTCTTTTGGGAGATATTTTTATTAATTAACCTATATTCATTTATGTAGTACATATAATTCTACTTTGACATTAAATATCTTGAATTTATATATTATCGTGATATTTTGATATAATCATCATGTTCCGTCATTATAAGGGTCTTTCCTTTTAAAAAGTGCAAAAATTATTTCATTAAAAAAAATTATTTTAATGTTTTGGAGGGTTTTTACTAAAATATTTTACATCTATATATAAATAAGCTCTAAAATGTTTCAATAATGTATTTATTTATAATTAAACGTGCGATTAAATAAATTTTAAATATCCTTTTTTATTCCTCTAAATTTTTTTGAAAGGAACTTTCTCAACCACTTCTACATGGGTCCCATTTGATCTTACATTATATTGAAAAGAATATTTTTGTCATTTATCGACTAGATAGAATTTACAATTTTCAATAACTCTCTTAATCATAATGTATAATTTACATGTTTTTGGGGTTTCAAAATCAATCCTTAATCACTGTTTTCTAATTTTTTTTGTTTAAAATAGTTATCAATAAAAAATGGTATAACTTATAATTTTAAAAAATATATAGCTTTATTCTATAATTAAAAAAAATAATGTATTTCAAAATAATTTTAAATTTTTAAGAGCATCATTAGGGTATTCCTAATGATAGCATTCACTTACTTTTATATGTGGATTTCGATGATTTAATGTAATCAATTTTCTTGAAATCTTTTTATTTTCTATTGGTTAAAAATGAAATTTAGGGATGGGTTTTTATTTCTATGACACTAATGAAAAAGTGATAGCTCTAAGTAGTTATTCCTATTAGTTTACATGAAAATATTTATGTGGAACGATAGGACAAATATATCTCAAAATTTTGTGTAATAAAGATATTGCTCCCCATTTCATTTGGCGATGATTTATTCCATGAAGAAAAAAAATGAGGGATATCTCCCCGGCTAAGGTGGCTAGATTCTAACACCACCATCAATAAATTTTTTAGTTTTATAACTTTAACATTAAATACTAGTGTTTACAAGAATGTTCATATGTTAGCCTTTTAGAGTGAACTCATATGATGATATAGTTTGATTCGATAGAATATCTCATTACGGATTGGTCAAAAGCTCCCTGTCGATATAGTGGTTCCTCCTTCTATCTTCATCAATGGAATATAAAATTATATATTCAATGTGATTATCTAACTATGGTTATTAGTTATGTTTTCACTCACTCTCACTACCTTCCCAAAACCACTCTATTATGAATATTTTGGAGAACATGGTGGGTTTTTACGTATTCTCTGATAACAGAATGGAGGTAGGGTGTCATCTAATTTTTCCTCACGTATATGCGGAGGTTGATTTTTGAAATATTTCATTGGATAAGATGTGGATATTATATGGAAAAAATTCAGGTGGAGACAATCTGTTAAATTTGAGTCAAGGACACACTATTGGGTGTCTTTCAAGAAGTTAGTATGTATGATATTGGTCATTTATGGAGTCATATAAGTAACACAATTTATGACATTTTTATTTTTACATAAATACCTATTATGGGATTTGTGTCTTGGGAGGAATTTGGGTTAAGTCTAAGAGAATCATAGGGAAAAAAAGATGTGCATAGTCGGCACAGAGTCTGTACAAACAATGCAGCTGCTAAGGAGAAACTGTGTGATATATGATCATTGAGGTAGAATCTTCGAAATAGTTTGATCATCCTTCTTAGGATACCGTGGAATGTTACCCCTATAACTAGTGGCTAATTCACGATTAGCGCACAATTTTTCTAATTGTGTGACTAAATTGTGTGAGGGGTGACAGTGAGATCCTAAAAATGTGGATCTCCCTTGATTTTATATTTTAATGACTTGTTTCACCTCATATGTGTCCCTATCTAGATGTTTTACTTTCCTATGGGTAAATTAAGGTTCTAAAATTATCCTAAAATGAATACAAGGACTAAAGAAAAATTTTCATTGAGATAGAAAACACAATATGAAGATCATCACTCCTCAATATATGAAGATTTCATCCTAATGTTTTTCCCATTCTTTCTTCTTTCCATCTTTGATCTCATCATAGATTAAATCCTCTATTTACTTTGATCTAAAGTTATGTGGTAATATATATATATTATTGTGGATATATATTTAGATTTATGATATATGGATGTCTTTGATCTTGATTTTCCATTATAATTTAGATCCAGAACTCATATCAACATCATTGTGCTGCTCAGATATTGAAGATTTCCATTGTGAAATCCTCCATCATAATATCTAGGTTGGTGGTCTAAATATAATTCTCATAGTCAAGAAATTTTTATGTATATTCATGATTTTATAATTGAAGACATTCTTTAGCAGTTTTTTCACATGAATTGGGTTTATAAGATTGACCCATTTAGTTATCTAAGCCTTTCAGAAATAGGTGATTTATTTGGGAATTAATAATGAGAAAAATGGGATTCTCTATTAGATAATTAATTTGGGGATATTTATTATAATTTTTTGGAGTGTTGATATATATAGATAATTGTGAAATTAATTATGACATATTTAAATGGCTATGTTGTGATAATTATAGAACATAATTTGTGAGATTGATTAATTTATTGTTGAATTAATTAATGAATTCATGCTCTTAGGTAACTGTTGAGTTAACTAGTGTAATGAATATGTGTAACTAATTGTTGAATTGGTAATGGGTTTGGGGTCGATAATTAATTGGTAAATTAATTATTGGATAAGGAATGGGAATAATGTCATTCTAAATTGTGAGTAAAAATTGTAACATGGTCATCATAATTGCGAGTAAAGATAATGGGAACATAAAAATTCTAAATCTAGAACTATACAAGGTAACATTGTCATTATACTTATGAGTAAATATGATAAGAACATGGTCATTATATAGATGGGTATGCATGGTAACATGGTCATCTTTCTTAAGTTTTTGATATTGGTAAAATTGAAAATTTGGATTATAAAAGTGAAATTATAGAATGGAAATAACATAACTGTATCTTATGGCCTCACATGAAAATATTCGAACTCCTGTATGGGTCAAATCTGGTACTGAGATATCAATGAACCTTGATTACTTTGATCTTCATATAGAAGCAAGTATTATGATATGGTATTACCTAGGGAACAAATCAAGATCCAATATGAGATGTAGTTAGTATTGAGGTATGAGTATCCTTGGGTACCTTGGAGTTAATGTAGTTAGATAATAATAAATGAGATTGTAATAACTTGTTATTTATAGATTGTACTTATTTCTTATAGAATTAAATACATTATATTTTCACTAGAATTGTTTTATATACTACTGGTGGTGGCCTGTTGAGTTTTACTCACACCCTATTCTAGATTCTTGATGGTTACACGAATAGATTATATTTTTTCATAAATAGATAAGGGTAAAGGTCCTACGATAGGTGGCTCATTGGGGATGGAGCTTGGAGGAGGGAACCATGCATGGTTCAGGGCCCTCTTTTGATGTTGTATTGTATTTATTTTAGCTTAATTATAGACGAATGATAGTTATGTTGACATAGAATGTTTTCCCTTTCAGTTGAGTATCCTATTTTTGTGTCTGGTAATCTTGTGTCATGAGTATTGTTCTGGTTATATAAACTTTAACTATTTTTCATTAAATTCCACTGGTGCTTTTACTCTAATAAAAGATGGTATTGTCTCCCCATGAATGACTTATCAAGACCCTCATTCCTAGTCAACATCCACTAGATTATGTAGAGGCGTTCTTGAGTTCATGTGGAGAACCAGCATAGGGAAACATTACTTGGTAGCTCGGTTGGGCAATTACCATGTGGTATCACAAGAGTTTTCTTTATTTTTATGTTATATTAATGTTTTAGGAATGGTTTACAAGAGAATATAAAGAGTTGAGGGTTGGTAAAGAGATTAAGCATTATATTTCCAGCCCCTTATACAAGGAAAAACCCATGCACACATGGTGGGATTGTTCTTATTGCAATTTTTTGTACCAGTTGAATGTTATTTCACATTAGATGACGTACTTGTGGTGTGACATGATTATAATTTCGGAGAACATTCAGTACTAATTTTTTGTCTAGAATGGGATGAGTGTTGAGTTTTCCTTCATCATTCTATGTACTCAGGGTTATTGTGACATGCGTCATTTTTAGCACACGTGGGAAAATGGGTCACTGGTATGTTTTTTAGCATAAAATGTTTTCCTTGTTGTGAGATTATAATGAAAAAATGGTTCCGAGCATGAATCTAGAAATATTTTATGATGATGAAAAATAATAATAATTTGGTGTATAAATGAGAAAAATGATTATGATTCTGTGTATACCCCAGTTAACCAAAACCTCAGAGTAGTATGGTTAAGGGTAGTGATAGCGACTTAGGATTTACCATGTTTCAAGGTGGGGTAATGTATTTTTGGGATTTTTTCATCTTATATAAATGATATAAGGTTTTTATATGATACCTAATACATGTGTTTGGATTTATAGAGAGTATGTATCCTTTCCCCACGTTGAGGGGACGACTGGGGGGGGTGTGCCTATGAAATGTTTTTCCAGTTAGGGAACTTGAGGCACCGATTTTTCCTTCTGAAGATGAAGGGAATAAATTTTTAGAGAACATTACTCACATCATGTAATTCATGGAAGGAGACCTAGGTCAGGTTGGGAAATGTATGTCAGAGTTTACAAGGGAATTTCAGTTATAGCACCCTATTATTTTTACAAGAGAAGGTTGACCTGAGGGAGTTGAATTATGGGTTAAATTCATAATGAAAATACATGAAAATTTTGAGACTCCAGTGAGAGGAGGGTCATGTTGTGTACTTGTATGCTACAGATATCAGCTAAGGGCATGTGGGACTTTTAGGTACGAACTAGAAATACTGATGGCATGTTATGGAAGGACTTCTTTGAGAGGTTCGTAGATCACTTTTTTATAATGATGTTGATACAAGTGAAAAATATTGAGATCAGGCATCATATATAAGGGAGCAGGTCAGTGATGGACTATGCTAGATGCTACACAGATCTGAAATGCTTTTCTCAAATGGTAGTAGGATATGAAGTACCTAAGATGAAAATTTTTTTGGATGAAATTATGTGTGAGATTAAGTACCAAGTGAATATCATTTAGTTAATGATGTTTACTAAACTGCTAGATCATGATATCATAGTTGAAGGAAACAAGAGGGAGGATTCTTGTGCTGGACAAGTAGTTATTGTTAGACCATCATAAGGTGTAACTTCCATGAACCGGAAGAACCATTATGTGAACTTTATCCAAGGAAGTGTAATGAAGAGTAAACAGATAGAAGGGTTGGTTGGACATGACCTAACATGGGTTATCTGTCATCCGTGTGGTAGTCTGGGACACTATTGTCAACATTTTTTCTGACCACCAGTTGAGTGTCGATCATGCAGCATGATGCGACATCTATAGAAATTCTGCTGGTCACAATGATAGACTAGAACTGAAGGAGTATCTAGGTAGAGTTAGAGTGTGGGAAGATTGTCTTCTACACCACATTGGAATGGAATTTGGAGTTTTATTGGTCAAAGTGGTAGATGTGGTGGACATTGTGCTTCTAGGAAAAAGAACCAACATCCACGAAGTGGTTCTACTCAGGGGAGTTAGACAATATTATAGAGAATAGGGGTATTAAAATTACATGTATTATAACCTACACTTGTGGATAACAAGGTTGGACCATCAATAATGAGATGTAGTATTCGAGTAGATTCTACTTTTTTAGGATTATTGTCTGATAATGGTCCCTATAATTCCATTATATATGAAAAACATGTTTACGATTTGAGCCTAGTAGTGGATTTTGTGAGTAGGACAATGAATATGGATACACCACTAGGAGTACGGTCTATAGATATCTGTCATTGTGAGGGATTTTCACTAGAGATTAGGGAATATCATTTACAATGGGGTCTCTATGATATTGATATGATATGATATGATTAAACCTAATTATTGGTATGAACTGGTTAATCACATACTGATCCATCATTGACTGTTACCGTGAAAGGGTTACGTTTAAATCTACTATGAGTTACTAGTATATTCATCCTAGAGAGTGGAATATATAGGAAGGTCGAGTAGGGACAATTAATTAGCAACTGGAGAGCTCATAGCCCATGTTTCTAGTATTTTGTTTGATGTGGGGGTGTTAGGGAAGATGTTCATCCCCCAGTAGGGGAACTATTTTAGGATATCTTTCTTGAAGTCTTCTTAGGGATACCACCTGAGAGAGATGTGTAATACAGAATTGAGCTCATGTCGATTGTTGAGCCAGTCTATATTCCACCATACATAATGGAACCAACTAATATTCAAGAGTATGAGACTCAATTGGATTAATTATAGGATAAGAGATTTATCTATCCAAGTACATCGCCTTGAGGATCCCTGATTTTTTCGCAAGGAAGGGTGATATGAGTTTATGCTTACTTGTGACTTACCGAAATCTGAACAAAAAAAATGTGAAGAACCAATATATTCTTCTGCATATCGATTATTTATTTGACTAATTTAAGGGATTTATGTCTTCTCAAATATTGATTTGCGACCAGGCTACCATCAATTGAGAGTGAGGACTTCTAATATACCATGAAATTCTTTCAGACGTAGGTATTTTATTTAATGATTTTGTCGTAGTGCGGTTTTGGTTGAAAAATCAACAATTATTATTTATGGATTTGATGAACATGGTCTTTCATATTTATCTAGATCCATTCGTGGTGTTGTTTATGGAAGACAAATTGGTGTATCCAAGACTCATAATGAGAATTCCCAATATATTTAAATCATCTTGGGTACACTAATAGAGCGTCATCAATATGACAAGATATCTGTGTTTCAGTTTTGAATTTTCTTGGTACGCATCTTAGGGAACATCATCTCAGAGGAAGGAATTTAAGTGGAACCAAAAAATGATCAGGAAGTGGTTTCTTGGGAGCATCCCAAGAATGTTTTTTATATCAGAAGATTTCTAGTATTAGTTAGATATTATAGAAGATTCATCATAGACATTTCCAGTTTGATAAAGGCACTTTCTAGATTGACAAAAAATTGAGTAATGTTTTAATGGTCAATGTCCAAAAAAAGATCTTTTTATGAGTTCATGAATAATTTCACATCGAAACCAATTTTGAAAATACATGAGTCAGGTTAGGAGTACACTATTTATTATGATTGATCTAGAATTGGACATGGAGCTGTGATGATGTAGGGAGATAAACCTATGGCGTATGGGACTCAGAAGATGAGTCCTCCAGAATATAATTGCCCTAAGCTTGAACTCCAGTTGGAATAAGTAATTTATGCTCTCAAGTGTTAGAGTAAATATCTTTTGGTAGAAAATTTAATTGTTTTTATATATCACAAGATTTTGAAGTATATATTTTCACAGTGTGATTTAAATCTTCAGCAGCAGAGATGGGTTGAGTATATAAAGTCTTTCAATTTTGAGCTGACATATAAGCTCAGTAATGGAAATATTGTGGGTGATGCCCAGAGATTGAATGATCATACTACAATGGTTCAAGAGTCAAGTGTAGAGTGGAATATGATGACCTTGTTTTCTGAATTCTATGTATTTGTTTAAGAGAGTAAAGAGAAGATGACTACAGTTTCAGTGGTAGTGGAATTTACATTTTTGATACATATCATGGATTGATATTATGAGTAACCTGATGCTTAGAATTGAGGGAATGATTTAAAGGAAAAGATAAATTTTATGGCTGGTAGGCAGATGTATATGATACCATCTATTTGATGAATCCAATTGTTCTTCCTATGAGGCTGTGAGAGGAGCTCGTGTGGGAATTCCATGCATCAAAATGGGTGGTTGATCAATGTGTAACCAAAATGTACCATTACCTATGATGATAATTTTTTTGTACATGCCTGAAAAATGATATATAATTATTTTGGACCAGATGCTTCACTTGTCAAAAGGTTATGGCTTTGCATCAATAACCTGGAGGATTACTAATTCCATTTTCTATTCCAGAATGGAAGTGGGAAGATGTGACCGTGGAATTTGGGGTTGTTATTCCAAATATTATTAGGAACAATGAAGCTAATTGGGTTATTCTGGATCAACTGAAAATGGTAGTTCATTTCAGGCCTATAAGGAAATCATTTATAGTATAACAATTGAGAGAATTGTTTGCTCAAGAGATAGTCCATCTTTTTTGTGTGCCAAGATATATAGTTTCATATTTGTGATTCACACTTTACATCTTGCTTCTGGTAGGGCTTGTAGAGAGTTATTGGAACATATATATTATTGAGTATGACTGTCCACCAACAAATAGTTTGGCACAGGAAACATACTATTTATGTGTTTGAGGATATGTTATGGGCATGTGTTCTTGACTTATATGGATCTCGAAAAACACACATGAATTATGTTGAGTTATCCTATAACAATAGTTTTCAAAAAATATATAGATGGTACTATACAATTCCCTTTATGGTAGACCATGTAGATCACTGCTATGTTGGATGGAGGATAGTGACTCAGAGTTGCTGGGATTGAGTCTCATGTACGAGACATCAAAGAAGGTGGAGTTGATTTGGAAACAAATGGTAATAGATTAGATTAGAAATCATTCATATATTGATTTAAGGTTATGACCCCTAGATTTTTCATAGGGTGATCATGTGTTCCATCGAGTGTCTATTATGCTATGTCAATACAGGGTACAGAGGAAGGGAATGTTGGGAACCATTTTTGTTCAACCCTTTGATATAGTGAGAGAATCAGGCTGGTGTCATTCCAATTGGCACTTCGATAGAGATACAATGTCATGCATGATTTTTTTCATGTATCACCACTTTTGTTCTACCATCTTAACCCTTCTCACGTGATTTGTGTTGATGATTATGACCTTGAGATTGATGCATCCTTTGAGGATCATCTGATATAGGTGTTATATTGTTGTGAGAATGATTTGTGAGAAAATACCATGCTGGTAGTTCTTTTGTTATGAAAACATGGACATGTACAAGAGTAAACTTTAAAAAGGGAAGCAGATATGAGGGATCAATGACCCTCACATTTTTTCTTGGAATCATAGGATGTCTTGGAGGGCCAACTCAAGGATGAGCTGTTATAAGGAGGAAATTGAAATATATAGACCTTTTATGGAGTAGTCTAAGGTATAATTTAATAAAAATTTTGTTTTTAATTATGTTTCTTTGATTGGAGTTTTGGATTCAGGTGTGTTTGGGTTAAGAATAAGAGAATCATGGAGAAAAGAGGTTGTGCACTGTTGGAACATGGTTTGTACAAACTGTGTAGATGCCTAAGAGAAATCATGTGATTTACGGTCATTGAGGTAGTAGATTAAACATTATTAAATAAAAGTTTGATATGCTATTTGAGGTGGCTAGGTAATGGGCCCCCTTGATTTAGTGGCTGATGCATGGTTTGCATATGAGTTTTTTCGACTATGTGACTAAACTGTGCGAGGGCCGAAAATGAGATCCAATAATTGTAGATCTCGTTAGTTTTCAACTTTTAATGACTCATTCCACATTCTATACGGCCCTAACATGGTATTTTACTTTACTATGGTTAATTTATGGTTCTCCCATCAACCCATAGGGATTAAAATTTCTTACGAACACCTTTATTCAAGAACAAAAGCTCAAATTGAAGATATACTCTTCTCTCGGTAAGTGGATTTCATCCCAATGCTTATCTCATTCTTCCTTCCTTCCTTACTTTCTATTTTCATGAAATATATCTTCTTTGACATTGGATATTAACCTATTTGGTAAGATCTATATCTAGGATTTCCGATCTAGATCTAGATTTATGATATCTTGATTTCATTGATCTTGTTTTCGATCGAGGGATTTTGTTCTGAAACTAATATCAATGTTATTGTGCTAATCATATTTTGGGGATTTAAATTTGTAAAACGTCCATAAATAATTGTGTTGGGTGTTTTAAATCTAATTCCTATATTTGTGAAATTGTTATGTATATGAAATATTGTAGAATTTCTAGCATCCTTTGGTAGTTGTTTTACTTGAAATCAGTTTATTAGATTGACCCATCTAGTTATTGAATCCTTGATGAAATAGGTGATGTATTGTGTAATTTAAAATGAGAATAAATGGTTTATCTATTAGAAAATTAATTTGGGTTATTTTATTATATTTTTTAGGGGTTTTAATCCAAATTATTAATTGTGGGATTAATTATGAGATATTGAAATGGATATGTTGGGATAATTAGTTGTGGATAAATTATGTGTCTTTTATGACTTGATTTTGATAATTAATTGTGGGATTAACTATGGAAAGATGATACTAGAATGAGATAACTAATTATGTAAAAATAATTATGCAATATTGGTTTTTTACATTGATCAATTTGTTGAATAATTAATTAATGGTTTGAAGAACTTCATTAATATTTGAGTTCACTAGTGGAATGAATTTGTGTAACTAATTGTTGAATTAGAATATTTTTGGGGTTGTATAATTAATTGTTAATTTCATTATGTGATAAAGAATTGGAACATGGTAATACTAAATTGATAAGTAGAAATGGTTACATGGTAATCATACCTGTGAGTAAATAGAATGGGAACATGGTCATTATAAATTGAGAAATATACATGGTAACATGGTCATTATACTTATGAGTAAAAATAATGGGAACATGGTCATTCTATTGAGGGGTAGTCTTGGTAACATTGTCACCATACATACATTTAAGATATTCATAACTTTGGAAATGTATATTTTAAATGTGAAGTTAATGAATCCAAATAATGGTATTGTTAGTTATAGCCTCACACAAGAATATTGGAACTTCGTCATGAGTTAAATCAACTACTAAGATATCATAACACCATTAATACTTCGAGATTGTGTTAGATAAAAGTATTAAGATATGATATTTCCTAGAGAACACTTCAGGCTTCAGTATGATATGAATTTAGTATTGAGGTATGGGTGTCCTTGGGAACCCTAGAGTTAATGTAGTTAGATAAGAATAAATGATAATGTAATAAACATTTATTTATGCAGTGTATATTTTTCTAAAAAAATAGAATGCACTATTTTCAAACAAAATTTGTATTAGATACTGTGGGTGGTCGCCTATTGAGTTATACTCACAACCTATTTAGAATTCATGATCGATACCCAAATATATTATATTGTTTTATGACTGGTCAAGGGAAATGGACCTAGGATGTTTTTATGATTGAGGATGTAGCCTGGATAAGGAAACTAGACAGGGTTTGGGACCTACTTATTGAGTTTTAGTGTCTTTTTTGAGTTTTATAATAGACACATGACCCTTAGGTTGACATAGCATGTCTTCCCATTCGGTTGAGTATCATATTTTTTTTTGATTATCTTGTGATATTAGTATTGTTAGAGTTATAAATGCATCCTCTATTGTTCATTTTATTATACTTATGTTTTCAATTTGAAAAAATAGGGTATAATATCCCCATGAATGAAAGACTAAGACCTTCACTATATGTCATAAGCTTATAGCATATGAGGAGGTGTTCATGAGGTCATGTGGAAAATTGTATCGGGGAAATGTTGTGTGGCACCTGAGTTGAGACTTTACCTATGACATCTTTCTTTGGTCTGTCTTTGTGGGTGTTCAAGAAGAAAGCTGTTTGAGCACATGATGGGTGAATCTATGGAATGTGCTGGTTCTACAGCGGATCCTTGGAAGGTCTTGGGATATGAATCCTCTGCTTGAATCACTACAAAGGATTTTGGTCATGGGAGTTCGAGTGTTGTAGTGATGCTGAAATAACAATAAGTGCTACATACTCAGCCAATAGTTTATGAAATTATTGAAAACTTGAAACAATACATTCATGTGGTGAGCCCTTCAAGGGAAATTGTGAACGAGGGATCTTTGTGGCAGTTAGTTTAATACATGGAGGAATAGATTCCAATCATTCTCTTCAAGGTGGTAATTTTTTTTTTCATGGGTTGCGCATTGAGACCACCACTAATTGAGGGTTCCCATAGTGGATGTTGGAATTAACATACAATGGAGTCTCATATGGGGTTTTATAGAGGGATCAAGACTACCATGGGTGATTCATATACTAAGATGGTGTTCTTAGGGAGTGGTATTAGTCTTAAATGTCAAGATAAGGATTCTATAGAACCTTGGGTGTGTAATTCTACAGGATTTGGGTCACGAAATAGAAGGTTGGTGGAAGAAATTGATATACTCAATCACGTTGAAGGATTGACTAATGAGGACTAATTTAGGAGTCCGAGGAAGATCCAATTAGGCCATCCATGAATGGGCAAAAGATCCCTAGGAACAAATCTAGTGACAACTATTCAAAAGATGAAACAGAGAATGTGGTAGAGGGAAATTTTATCCCATGTCCAAGGAGAAGTAAGTGGTAGAAAGGAATCTGAAATGAGAGAAATGATCTCTCATATTTTTCATATATGAAGGAAACATGATGTAAAAAAAATTCAAAGTGATGTAGATAGACAGAGGCACCCACACACCAACTAAGGATGATTGTCAGTAGTCTAAGCTAGGGGAGGTGCGTGATCACCATTTTTGATTTCTTAAGAGCTCAAAAAAAATATGTGGATGACCATGTTCTTTCACTTATTTATACTGATGAAGAAGCCTCCTAAATGATGGGGGTGTTCATTGATGGGGGAATCTCAATGAGAATAAGTATTCATGGAATGAACAGAAGGACCTGATTCTCATTGGGGTATTCAACAATTGGAAGATCATTCTTAATGATTACATCCAATATTGGGACAAGATGGAATTTTAGTTCAAATATCAAATAATGGATGAAACAATTCCCTAGGTAAACACTCTATCATAAACGTTATTTTGGGAGAATAAATTTTATATACAAAAAATGAATTTTAATGGATATGTGACTTCATTATATGGATGAACATTTGGTTTCACCCTTAATAATTAAATGTTTTTGAAGAAAAAAAAATAATTTTTCTTTCAGATGGAGTTATCCAGTAATGATTCTCTTATAAAATGAACTACGAGTATTTTAGTCTTACACGAGTTTAACAGAGTTTAAATTTTTTGATGAATATAGTTTCACAAGAAAAAAAAATGATTCTCAATAGTTTCTATGAGTTTTAATAGTTCCTTAGAACAAGTATTTAATTCACGTGACTCATTATGGTTGAATCACATTTCTCTTGTGTTTTACTAATGTATTATGTCTTGAATCTTTTTTGTGGTCAAGCATTTGATAGTTATGAATTATCATGTGTTATTCTCATGAAATTTTATTATGTTACCCAACATTTATTTTAATCATATTCTCTAGCTTGATATTAAATTTTCGATAAATATGTTAACACTTACTATGCATTTCATCTCATTCTTATAATGTTTAAATTTCCAAAGGTTATGATGAACGATTTTTTTAATGTTTTTACTTGTAGGTTTTCATGATTGGAAATTTTTTATAGATTTTATGAAATTTAATGGAAGAATAAAATATGGGTATAATGGGAAATATGTGCATTTGATATTTAAATAAATTTCTTTATTTCTATAAAACTCTAAAACCTAAATGTTATTAGGTATGTAAGTGACTATATTTTTTTGATAGATGATATAGTTATGGAATGATAATATAGATTCATGTATATTGATATGAATCTGATAAATTTTATGCAGTATGGTTTTATCACAAGAATAGGATGTATGTGACTAGGGTGTTATCATAGAAATAAGAAAAGGGTGTACAAAATTTTTTATTTCTGGATGTTATCAGTTCAGGATTTATTATGTGTTATAAATATCATCTTGGGTTAAGGTGCTTTATATTGATCAAAAGATTAAAATAATATATAAAATTTTTAAGTTATAATTATTTATAATTTTAAATGATAACTGAAATTTTGGGGGATGTAATAGATTATTGAGGTATGTATAACACTTATTTTGGACATAATGAAAATTGGGGAATAATTTCCATATGTTTTTGAGGATTTAATGTAGATGGAATGACATGAAATTTAATGTTAATATTATCTAAATTATTGAATTTATTATCTTAAATTTAGATATATATTTTTAGTCATTCGTTGAATGATTTAAGATGAACATTTGGTATTGTTATTGATATTTTTGAGGATAATATTTTATTTCAGTAAACAAAGGTTTATTCTTTTTTATTATAATCATAACATCTATGAACCTTTTTCGTTTTATTATATGTTTGAAGAATATTTTTTAATATTTTAATATGTATTTGTATCTATTATAAGATGATATCTATGATATACTATTAGACCTATAAAAGGTTCTTACAGTGATATCACCCTTTGTGGGGTGGTTAGGGTATGAAATATATGACAAATAAAAACTTTTACACATTATATGATTAACATTACCTTAATTAACACGGCCTATAATTATTAAATATTACATGTTATTTTCTTCATGTACATATTAATTAGATACACTTTAATCCTTAATTGTGTATACATACAGAAAATATGTAAATGTGTATTTACATGGGCCACCCTCGCCGTTTTCTGTAAAAAGAGAATTCTTCAATATTGTTCTATGTGCAAAAATATACTCTAATTCTCATAGTTTAAAATGATTCAAGTTAGGTCACTCATATGCACAGGATCATTGAAATACAAGTTACGAAACAAATTGATGCTTCCAAAGAATCACTCCTTTGAACCATCCTTTGTTTGATCATTTCCTATTGAATGAACCACCTTTTCCCTCTCTTTTCTCCCTAATATGTGATGGATCCACACATAGTATATAAACATATATGTCCCTTTATCCATAAATCGGAATGAATATTATACCAATGGTTATATTATATATTAATGAACATGTTTCAACAATTTTAGTGAAAGCACATTGATGATATATATCCACCTTCCAAAATTCATGAAACAATTTCACATTGTTTTAGTCATAATAAAAAATATTATTATTATTTTGTTTCTTTAATAATTTCCAATTATTCATTCTTATAATCCATTTTCATGAATAACAAATTTTCATTAACTTCATGTAATTTAGAACTTCATGAAAGAATATGTTCCCATATTTTTTTCTACTTGTAGGATATACAGGATGTGCAATGAGAACCCAATTACCTATATCTCTATAGTTTTTGGACTTCATGAAATTTTCACTTAAAATAAGAAATCATGCTCCCAAAAATCTATACATATTCAACAATAATTGTGATTTCCAAAAATCCCATTTATACCCATGAATTTTCCTATAAATTCTGAGAAGCAATCACCTATGGACACCTAGAAAACATATAGCTATTGTGTGGTATTTGAAACTATTGTTCATAACCATAAAAATCCTATGTAATTGTCTTATGTTTTGTTACGTAGTGAAATGTTGTCTTATATTTATATAGATCCACCAAACTCTCTCACAATATTCCTTTAATAACTCCCCATAATAATGAGAAAACTATTTTCAACCCTCTTCTCATACACAACATGTTATGGTGTGGAAAAAATTTATGTGTTGTATCCTATAGTAGAATAAGAGAAATTACAATTTCATGTATTTGGAAATTCATACACAAAAATATGAAATCCTTGGTAGTGTCATAAACTCATTTTTTATTGCGGTCAATGGTGTAGTCAATGTGTTGTGGTATGAAAACCCCAAAAACATAATATTTATAGTAAACCTCTCATAATATCCTAGCATTATCGTTTATGTGGTAGTGGTTCATCCTAAAATATTTAAGTCAAAAATAAGTCATTTATCCAGATTTATAATATAATATAATGAAATTCATTACCTTTATCATCCAGATGAGTGTAACAAGGTCCCCTCACAGCAACTTCCATGGTGTTTCCCTATAATATGGACCACTATATCCAGGCACATGTTAACCTATGTACACACATTGATTACTTCCTCTCTAGTGACTCTTTTTCTGGATAACCATATTAGTTTCCCTATATGGCCAATCATACTCCTATGAATTTTAGTTAAAGCTGGCTTGGTTAGAAAGACAGGGATGTCCATATATTTGAAAATTTTCATATAAAATTTCATTACATCAGTGATGTTCGATGAATAGTCCAAGGAAACACACCCAACGTAGCCATTTATTTGGATTTTTTTCCCATTCACTTATATTAAACATACATCACTTTAGGATACAACATCCCTTAGAATATCAACGAATTATCAACACTTGAAATAGCCATGTTTGTTGTTTCAAAAAATATACCTTTGTAATTGAATTGTGATAAAAAATAATTCTAAGAAAGTCATTTGGAATCCTCAACATGTGTTTTCTATAATTTCATTGTTAAAAAATTGAAAAATTATATATTGAAATTCAATCACTCACCAACATTTTGTTCACTAACAAAAATCAATAATATTTTCAAATAATCCAACAACAATCCTTATGTGATACTCAAAATCTCCCCCTATGGATTTAATTCACACTATCACATTTAAAATATATCCTTGAGATCAAGTTAACTGAACCTAATTTTCAATTATACACCTTAATTTTAGTAAAACGAATGGGGGTCATTCTCTATGATTTTACTTCAAGTAGTCATTTTAAATTCATGGGAAATAATCCATTAATGCATGAAATTTCTTCCCCAATGAAATATATTTTCTAATAATTAATTTTGAAATCCTTCCCCCCATGGTGTGTGGGAAGAATCCAACAAATCTATACATCCCCATTATAGATTTATTCTCCATTTATTCCAAAAAAAATATTTATTTTTTGAATCAACCACATATTGATTTTCTAAATACATTGAAACCACATGAACTAATTTTTTGTTTTGAATTTGAACATCCAAAAAATAATATCACTGGCCATTCTCATTTTAAAATATATTTTTAAAAAATAATAACTATGTTAATTTACCACATTGAATATTATAATTCATATAAATCCTCCAATACAGTAATGTCGAATCACAGTGTAGGAAAAATCATTTTTATATGAAAAAAATATGTCTATCCATGTCACTATTGAATTCCAGGAAACAAATAATATCTTTTAGATTATATTTTTTAGGGATATCCTTACATATATATCACTTCACAAGAGACTATTACTACATTGAAAATAATTATTTTTTGAGAAGCATAGAATATGAATAATCAATCAATACCACTAAATAACAATTTACCAAATATTAACAAAGATGTTCAATATTGAAAACTAATATCACTTGAACTCCATTTGTTTCAGATATTTATAGGCTTCATAATTAACATATGATATAGTTTAGTAGCATTTTATGTTCACCAAAACATCCCCCTTAGTCTATTGTCTCCTGAACCAACTTTTACACCACTTTTTGGTGTTCAATAATTGGTGAACACATTTTTATTTACATTCCACTATTTAAAGATATTTGCATCCCAAATAATCTAGGTATATGATACCAAACTCCAAATACATTTTCAGAAAAAATAATACAATAATATATAATTCATTGTTTTAGATTCAAATTATTCCTCTTTAAAGCTTCATAACATGAATGAAAACACATGATTTGTGGCCTAGTTTAAGCACATATCCTAGTAATGATTTTTTTATTCCATACAACCCTTATACCCATGTAATTTTAGTACAGAAATATTTTCCAGGAATTCATTATCAAAATTGAAACTAACTAATGTAAGTAAATGTCAATATATTTTTTCAACACAAATGAAATCACCATTTTATAAAAAATTTCAGAATTAATATTTTTTGATTTAGCACTATGAACTCATGCTTGTCTAAGGAAAACAACATTGTCCTTTTCAGGAAACATAATCCCATGAAGTGTATCTCGCCCATTATTTTACACCACATTAAATATATATTTAACCAATAATGTTTATGGGGATATTGGTACCTCTAATTTCTATATGTTCTAAAATAGGACTGGTCAAAATAAACTAACCCAACAACATCCACATTCCCTTATCACTTTTTATGATTCTAGGAAAGGAATGAAATCATATCTTAATAATCATCATCATTACATGTAGATAAATAAATAAAACTCTTTCCAATGAATCTTCCGTGAATGATATAACATTTAAATTTATTATCATGGATGTGAATATTATCAAACTTATTTAGATTGGGTTTTTCAACAACTATGGAATTTACCACATGTGAGCATATGCCTTCTATTTTAAGATCAATAGTGGATCTCTCCTGAAAATTTCTTTTCCATTCAATTACATATATTTTTTCATTAGTTTTTTTGTATAGGGAAGCATTGTTGAACTGATAACTGAAGGGGAAATATTTTAATCACGGATTACATCTACTTTGGTGGAGTAAAATTCCCACTATTTTTCACATTCTTCATTGTTTTAACAACTTATTTTTTTCTTCCTCCATATTTTCCACATTTCCATCAAATTGAGATATTTTGAATACTTATATTTTGGTTGTTGATAATAATATTAATGAATATATTTCCAATACCCATAAATATTAATCCTATTTAATAGTGTAATAATAATTTTTTTGGTAATAAATCTCATTATAAGCCATAATATTTATGTTTCACTATATGGAGTCTTTATCCATCCTTCAATTACTCCAATTTAACTAACATTCAATTTGTACAATTTTTGATAAATTAAAACATAATATATAAGAATAATACCACATTATTTTTCTCCCTAGACGAGATACTGTTACTAATAATACTCTTATCACTTATTTGATCTTATTGTCTTTAAATTATCTTCACTAATATGCCCGAATTTTCCGAAATTTATGTACTTTGCATCATGCATTTATTTTTTGGAACCAAATTCTTTCATAGAACAATTATTTTGTTCAATATTTCTGATATGAACACAAAAGTATTTATAAAAATTATGATATATTTATGGGAGATATGCATATTCTCATTTAATGTGTTCATATTCTCTTTTGGGTATCTTATCATTATATAATGTTCTTATAGTTTTGAATCCATATTAACTATCCTGATGAAAAAATTACTACAATGTATTTCATTTCTTTAGATTATATTATTTGTGAATTAATACTTTCTGAAATACTATTTCAATAACCATTTGTATTATAACATCTTAAGGAATATCATTAAGAATGTCACATTATTGATTCATATTTTTACCCATTTTATTATTTATGAAATTCAAGGCCACTTCTAATTTATTTCATCCTTTTGGTTCTCAAGGAAATATTCTCCATCATTTATAAGTATACTAAATTCATGATACTCCACCAATCTATATTATTATTTCTCAATCATTTCATTGCCTATAGTAATTAATTTTTCCTTTTTACCAAAAGAATACAATAATCATTTTATCTCCAAGAAAGATACAAAAACAACAGATCCTTTCATTACATGAGTGTTAGAATAAGATTTATCATGTTAAATGTTTTACCTTAGTATGAAAAAAATAAATTTTATATGATTTCTTCTTTCTCATATCCATCATTATTTTTATAAATAGGCACTTATTAGATGGATTTTATTCTATTTCAAATTACTCTACCAGTTTAATACACATGTCTTTTTATATTTTTCTATGACACACCAATCTATAAAAGTCTTCTTCAAGATCATCCTTTAATTAATATTTGACCAAAGCATAAACTCAAAATTTTCCTCAATATATTTCAATTAAAAGTGTATCTCTACCAAACAAGAACAATCTAGAATTTAACAACATCTCAAAAAACAACCATGATAATATTATCTAAATTGGATTAACTCCCTTTTCCATAATTTGAAATCATTACAATAAAAGAATTTATTCTCTTCTATCAATAACATGTGGAAAAACACATTACATCAAGTTTGACATACAAATAATCAAAAAACAACCTATACCATGGATGCCTCTTATTAGACATATGCAACAGGTTGAGAGTGAGATTACTGAGAGAGGGGGGGGTGAATAAGGGTATGCACTATATTTTACAAAAAAATATTTACATCATTTATGACTCACATTCTCTTATGGTTTATGACCTATAAAAATTTGGAATCAAATTTGGTTTTACATAATTAGATATTCTTAATATATTATGTTCACTTTTTGGGTCAATGAATTAACATAACTTAGATACAACTATGTAGTTGGTTTTCCCTCACTAGGCTATATCCAGGGTGATTGCATCAACATTGTGTCATGCACAAATTTCCACCACGAAGCTTACTACTTAAACATTTCTAATATTTTTAACAAATATTACATGTACCACAACCATACATATATAGGCACAACTCACCTATTCCCAGTGTCACTCCATTGAACCAACCATCCTTAGTTCACATCTAGTGGAAGGAGTCAACTTCTTCATCTTATGTTTTTTGATGCTCTATAAAAGAACCACATATAGTTTACAGATATGTAGGTCCCTTAGTCAATGATTCTGAATTCATCTTTAATGGATGCATAGATTGTTTATTGATGTCCTTTTTATTTCACATTCAAAATCAATGAAAACACGTTGATGCATCACTTACTCATTCCAAAATATATGGTATATTTCAAATTTTTTATAGGAACAAATAATAACATTTTATTTGGATGCATATTCTATAATTTCAGTTTCTTCAATATTCTAGCAACTCATCAAGAATAACACTTTCTCTTTCTCTTCAAGGAAATAATATGTTCATAGAACAATATACGTCTCTATTTTCACTATTTTCTGGATATGTAGGATGTTCATATGGAAATATACTTTAACTCTTATTCACTCTTAACATATTGGAATTCATGATATTTATTACTAAAATTAAAATTATTTCTTTAAAAAATATCTACAAATTGCAACATAGTTGGTACCTTATGAACACCCAATAAATACCCATGAATTTATATTTAAAATACAACAAGTAACATCTCCTAGAAACCAATAAGACATATGACTATGACATGGTGTAAAAGACTATGATATATCACCATCAAACTTTTTTATTTGGGCCCTATATTCTATTTTTTCGAAAATATCACTGTCATGTAGTTGTATGATTCACTATATCCACAAAAAACCCATGAATAACACTTTAAATAAATCCACCCAGGACCGGGTTTGATATTGTCCATATGCATCTCACATAGAACATGCTATGGAATGGATATAACTATCACATCGTATCATACATTACGATATGAGAACATCGAATATTTGGTTCTTGAAAATTCAAAACCAATACAGTCAAATACCACGTTGTGGATTGGAGACCATTTTTTTGAATGGGGGATAAAAAGTATACTAAATATTGTGTCTTGGTCATAACAAAATTTATAGTCTTATATAAACTACCACACCCCATCTACATCATAGTTTTTTAGGACATGAAACAATATAAACTCCTCGAGTCCCACATCAAACATTTCATTGGAATTGTCACAACATATATGTTAGTAATTCCATTGATCATCTAGAAAGTAGTATTGTGGCCTTATCATCACCTCCACTGCAATGTCCTCCTGATCCATGGAATTTTGACTCCATTTCCACAGTTACGTTATGGTGTTATCACCTTCCTATATTTCAAGAGGCCCCATGGATGGCTAGCCTTGACTATTACCCTACATGGTTTAGCTTGCTATAACAGAGGAGGGGATGATATAGCATGGATGGATGGACACATTTTGAAAAATTTTAAAACCATACATATAATCAATCAGTGAATCCATGAAGGTTATCTAATATCCCTTGGAAACATATCCCCCCAAAGGCACCACTATAGTGTAGTGTTTCCCTTATACTCTTCTTCAATATTCTTCACATTATGTTTACTCTTCACTTGGAAAATGAAAAAAATTTCTATATATAAAATATCGAAGAAGATAATTGTCAAAAATAGTAATTTTTCATAACTATTAGATCAACAAATCTTATAAGAAACACATTGGACATCCTCAAAAAGAGTTTACAATAATGTAATTGTCAAAAAATACCAAATGAATCATTGATATTATAAGACTGACATTTATTTTCTTCCCTATAATTGACCAATACTATTATCAAAAAATACAACATCATTCCATATAATTTTCTAAAATTTTGGTGTAGTATCCCTTCATCTTGGATATTCATCATTTCAATTTTTTATTAAAAGGAGATGGAAATTGTTTGAAACATGAAACTAAAGGATAAATGCATCCATATGAATTTAATGAATTCATGTAAGTATATTTTATTGTGTTCTTAGTCTAAATTTTTATTGAATACCTATAAATGGATGTAAAAATGAAAAATTATTAATTTTATAATTTTTTAATATGAATTTATGGTCTCTTATATCATTGGGTAACTTTATATATTGATTAAAATATTTTTCCTTGATGGAATTGTCCCTATTAAATTTATAACATTGTCTAGAATAATTCCCACCATTTTTTGTTTTGACTTCTATTCCATGTCCATCATTTACATCCCTACAATACTCTATATATTTTTAACATTATTAGTGGTTATTATGGGTTAATTTTATTTTTCCTCCTTCCTTATTAAAAAATTGAATATTTAATCCCTTTTATTGATATGGGTTTTAATAAAATGTTACATTAAATATTTAAAAAATTCCATCCATGATCATATATTTTTTATTCCACTCCACATTTCCCAAGATAAGTAAAATTTTTAATTAATGGATGAATTTCATGGGTTATTTTTTAAAATTATGTCGTTCAATGATATATTTGGCCTTTTTAAATTGGTTATCCAATATTTTAATCAATTTTTTTAGTTCTTATAACATTATCTGAAAAATTGGACAATAAAATTTGAAGGAGAAAATTTTTATGGTTGGAAATTTTGACCTTATATTTATTTTTAATAATATGAAAATTTAATGTTTTATTTTAAATATTTATTATATTTTATTGAATAATATTAACTATAGTTATCCTAAAAATGTTTTACATCATAAAAAAAAATTTTATTCTAAACATGTTGTTTTTGATTATTCATATTGATTTATTTTGTAGGTTATTTTATAAATATTAATTTTTTATTAAATTAAATTAAACATTTATATGATATTTTATAAATTAACTTTTTGTAATTTTTATTCCCAATGGGTTAGTTTTTTGGTGATATGTGACCATTACTTATTTCAAAAAAATATCATTTATATTTTAAATCAAAGTAATTTCAATGTTCCATTTTTTTATTAATTTATTAAAAATAAGTTTATTTTAATAAATATAAATCTAATTAATTCCATAGTAATTTACATCATACATGATTTTTGTATAAAATCATTTAAATGATTAATACAAGTATTTTTTAAATGTTTTTTGTTCAATTTTTTGTTGTTATATTAACATGTAATTTTTACAACAAATGTAAACTAGTTAAAAGAAAAATGATTTTATATTAGTGCTCGAAACATTAAAAGTTAATAATATGTTATATGTAAGCTTATCCCATTTTTTAAAACATTAAATATTTGGGGCCACAACCCATTTATTATTACATTTATATTATTTTGTGTAAATAATAATTAGAAAATATCACTCTCTTTATTTTAATATAACAAAAATATTTTTTTAGTGTCAAATAGACATTATGATCAGTTATAAATGTTCACTTTTAATTTTAAGAGGTTATTTTTATGATATGAATTTATTTTTAAATTATTTTGATGGTATATTTACCCATATAATTCTGGTAATGTTTATAGTCTCATTGTGTATGTATTTAAAAATTTAAGTAAATTATTTTAAACAATTAATTGCAATTTATTGGATGATTTATGTTGTTTCATAAATTTTATAGATAATTAAATAGTTTAAATTATTTTCATTTTTTTATTTTATATTTCAATTTTTATGTTTATTTCATTATTGTCAAGGTTTTTTATACTTTTCTAAATAAATTTAAATGGAATTTACTATTTAATAATAATTATCTGTAGACATTATAAAATCAAGAAAGTAACATTTTAACTCAATTAGAGGGTAAAAGATATGTCATGACCCATCCTAATGGGGCCCGAGCCGCAACTCCCCAAGCCCGCCTCCAATAGGCCAGGGGCTGGTGACTAGCACCTAGTAGCCATGCTACTAACATGGGAGGCATTTCCTAAAACCAGTATATATTCTCACACATTTCCATGCCCACAAAGATGAAAAGTAAAAACTACTAAAAATTAAAAATGCATGCATACACTAAAAACCCAACCAACAGAGTATGAAAAGAAGGTAAAGTATAGTAATTTAAAGCCCTAGGCCAAAAGTACAAGACCACAAAAAGAGAGTCTGTAACAAATTCCAACCTATAAGGAAAAGTGCTGGAACTGCAATCTGTAGCCGTAGGAACACACCTCAGCCTGTCTGATCTCACTAAGTACCGTCCGATCCTGGTCCTCCTAGAATCCTATCAAAGGCTCACTCGTCTGCACAAGGCACAAAAAGTGTGGGAAAATCCTATGCAGGGGCGAGTATAACAATACTCAGTAGGACACCCCGAAACCATAAAGGAATACAACAAGGAAAATACCACAAAAGGAAGATACTGTCATCTCTACACAGCATATGTCTACAGTACATATAAGAAGAATATCTAGATATACTCATACACAAATGATAATTGAAAAACCACCACTAAGATCCCGCTCGAGGATTCCACTAGGCATGCAATAGGGAGAACACACTCCTAGGTCCGAAGAGAGAGATATGAAGTACTGGTTTCGGTAGAACACACTCCACAAGTACATTGAGAACATGATTCTTAGATGAGGATCACCACCATGTCATTGGGTGATTCCGACAACTCATCCTAAGATAGTCCGCTAAGAAGAGGATCAGCCCTCGGGTAAAGTTGGTCTTGTCGATACCAAGAACTCTACCTAGGGATCCAAGAATTAATAGTGGATCTGGCTCTATGTCTCGCATAGGGGATTACAACAACTCTATTCAGGAATTCCTAGGGAAGTGATCATACTTTTCTATGTAGTAAATGACACCGGGAACCTTCCGGAGAAAGACCAAGGGGACGAACCATAATGAAACTATCCCAAGTCACAGAAGGCAACTGGCTCAAGCCATGTAAGATTGGTTACATGACGTTTAGTATGGTTACATGCCGTGTTCCTTGACGCCGGGTACTACCCGTGTAAACAGCCTGTGTCATCTATTAAAACTGTTTAAAACTCAACTACACGTCCTGTAGAATAATCACATGTCGTGTTCCTTGACTCCGGGTACTACCCATGTAAATGGCTTGTGTCATTTAGACTATCATATAAAAAGTAACTACATGTCATGTAGTAGTATTACACACCTTGTACGAGCACCTAGGGCTCGATCTGTGTACGCTGGCCAAGTGCCCATACATGGTCTCCATCTGTGCCGACTGCCCATGTACCAGTACACGGGGTATCCCGTGTATCTGGCCGGGTCTGGTTGGGGAGGGGTATACACACAATGTCCCTATCCGTGTACCCAACCCGTGTCTGTGTACTCTCGGAGTACACAACAGGTGGTCCTCCTATGAACACACACCGTGTAGCCCATACTAAACGCCATGTAATCACGATTTTTCTAGAAACGTTGTCTTCCTCATCACGCCGCAGCTGATCCTCCAGATCCATGTTTTCTCATCTGTTCATCTCGATACTCCAGGGGTTGGTTTTTTTCATCATACGAACACTGAAACATGTGTTTTTGGTCCTTAAATCCGATCCTAAACCTCGAACGATCCATCTGAATAAAAACACCTATAGACTCATATCTCTTGATCCACTCTGAATCATATGCTGAAACCATCATCGCACCTCCGTGACATCGCTCTGGGGTTGGATCTACGATCTGAGCTCGTTCCACGAAAAAACGAATGTGCAACGATCAATTTTCTCCATGAACGCGTAGAACGCAACAAGGAATGCATGGGAGAGAAATCAAATACAAAGAATTGAACAAGAGGAATTAATCTCGATCGTTGTTCATGATAATCCGGGTTCGTCTTCCTTATATCAAAACCACAACAATCAATAGATTATAACTCTAGATTATTTGATCTCTCGATAAAACCACAAATCACACCTGCCCACAAACTGATCGATCTGTGAGTTAATCAGTTCGCAGATTAGTCTGCTTTCATCATAGGAACCAAGAATGGGGAAAGGATAATAAAAAAACTAACAACTTACCTGGATCCACGACATTCGTTGGAGAAAATCTGGTCGTCGTGTCATCATTGCCGGTGAAAATCGTCATGAATGTCGTTTCCGTGTTGGGTGGTTTTCTCCTGAGCCTCTAGAGCCTCCAAGGGTTTCCGGGTTATGAGGTTTTTAACCCTGGACCCCTGCACAAGCCTTTATTAAAAAGGATAAAGGACATCTATTGAAACAGATTTAAAAAATATTTCTCTGTAGAATATAATATTTTTATTAAATATTTTATTACGGTTATGTCCAAAAACTAGATTTCACCACCGACCTGCAACGACCGATGTTAGGCCATGCCTAAGGAAAAATATCTATTCCAAACTCAATGGTTCCCTCAGATTTCTGACCCGAGAGCCTTTTCGGGAGTTATTCATCTTTTTTTGGAAAACCACACACGCGCGTAATTTAATTATTAAATTAAATTCCAACATTTTTTCCGGGCTCACAGGGCCTCGGAACTATACATCGTCTCGAAGAATGGTCTCCAAATGATTCCCACATAATATTAAATTAAAATATGGTAAAAATCTGAGACATTACATCACACCCACAATAGGGCTTTTACGTCCCCGAAAAGCCAAAACAAAAGCTACTAAAAAAGATGTTGGTACTGCACACGAATCTGAGCCTCCCGCTCCCATGTGCTCTCCTAGAGATTCCCTTGCTGCCACCGAACACGCACCAAAGGAATAGCTAACTCACGAAGGACCTTATCCTACTGATCCTCAATCTCCATGGGTAATCAGAAAAGGTCGCTCCATCATCGATGTCCAGCTCGCCCTAGTCGATGACATGCGATGGATCATGCATGTAACTCATTAGCTACGACACATGGAAGACGTTGTGTACCTGGTCCATATGAGGAGGTAGAGCCAAGTGGTATGCCACCTCGCCAAATCTACTTAGAATCTGGAAAGGGTCGATGAACCTCGGAGATAGTTTCCGCCTCATCCAAACCACTACAATCCCCGTTGAGGTGAGACACGAAGGAACACATGGTCTGCCTCCTCGAAATCAAAGGGTTTCTGCATCTTGTCGGAATAAGGATTTTTCCGACATTATGCAGTCTCCATCCACTCCTGGATGGCCTACACCTTCTCTGTAGTAGCTCTCACCATCTTTGGGCCGATGAGTGCTGACTCTCCTGGGTCAGTCCAGCAAAGTGGTGACCTGCAAGGTTTCCCGTACAAAGCCTCGAATGGTGCCATACCAATAGTGGAATGATTACTGTTGTTGTTATAAAACTCCACCAGTGGTAGGTGAGCCTCCCAGCTATGACCGAAGTCAAATATGCAGGCTCAAAGCATATCCTCCAGAACCTGGATTGTCCGCTCTGGCTGACCATCAATCTGGGGATGAAACGCTGTGATCAAGCGTAATTGAGTCCCAAAAGCTTCATGCAGTCCCTTACACAATCAGGATGTGAAACGAGCATCACGATCTGAGATGATCATGGATGGAACTACATGAAGTCTAACTATCTCATGCACATAGAGGTGTCGCAAGATCTCTACTGAACTCTACTCCCGTATGGCTAGGAAGTGGGCCATCATAGTGAGTCGATCAACAATCACCCAGATGGCATTATGTCCCATGGACATCTGTGGTAAACCTGTCACGAATTCCATGGATATCCCGTCCTACTTCCACTCTAGCACCTCAACGGGCTGAGCCAAACCTGCTAGCACCTGGAGCTCAGCCTTTACTTGCAGACAAGTAAGGTACCGAGAAACAAACTCTTCCACACTATTCTTCATTCCTGGACACTAGTACTAACATAGGAGGTCTTGGTACACCTTTTCCATGCCTGGATGCACCACTAAAGGATATGTATGGAACTCCTTCAGAACCTCCTCCCGCAAAGTCACTGGTAATACTATACGCCCTCTGAAAAGAACAACGTGCTCTCCACCTTTTGAATACCCATCAGCAACATTACCTCTGGATATCAGAGCACGTAGAGTCCCACAGCTACAATGCTTGCATTTTTCTTCCCTGACTCGTTGTAAGAGTGGAGGGGTAAAAACCCTCAATTGAAGGTAAGCCCCCACATCTCCAACCACGAAGGATAACTGTAAGGAGGCCAACTGGCTCGTCACCTCATCCATCAACTGCGAACTAGATTTCCTGCAGAGAGAATCTTCCACAACTTTCCCCTTCCCAGGTGTGTAAATGATCTCAAATTCGTACTCCTGGAGGAACTCAAGCCATCGTCTTTGTCTCAAATTCAGATCCTTTTGAGAAAAGATATATCTGAGACACTTGTGATTAGAGTAGATGGTAAACCGCTCTCCCATCAGGTAGTGTTGCCACATCTTTAACGTGAAGACTACAAGTTCCAACTCAAGATCATGGGTCACATAGCTCTACTCGTGGGGCCTCAACTGGTGTGAGCCATAATAAATCTCCACCTCCCTTTGCATCAAGACACAACCAAGCCCAGTTCCGGATGCGTCACAGAACACAACGTACTCGACACCCTCCTCCAGTAATCTCAAGATCAGGCCGCTCGCCAGACTCTGTCTCAACTACTAGAAAGCCTGCTGGCATCTCTCAGTCCACACGAAAGGCTGCCCCTTTTGAGTCAAAGATATCATGGGTGCGGAAATCTTGGAGAAATCAAGAATGAATCTCCGATAGTAGCCTGCCAACCCAAGGAAAATCCACACCTTCATCACGCTCTGGGGTGGCTCCCATGATATAACTGCCTCCACCTTGGATGGGTCCACTACTACACCATCTGCTCAGATAAAGTGTCCCAGAAAGTGGACCTCCGATATCCAGAATTGAAACTTCGAGAGTTTCCCATACAACCGGTGCTCTCGAAGTGTGTCCAGAACCATCCAAAGGTGTCTCACATTATCCTCCTCGGACACAGAGTACACAAGGATATCATCGATGAAGACCACTACAAACCAATCTAGATAGGGCTGAAAGATCCGGTTCATGAGTCCCATGAACATTGCTGGGGAATTCTTCATGCCGAAGCGAATCACAAAGTACTCATAGTGACCATAGCGACATCTGAAAGCCATCTTCGGTACATCATCATCCCGTACTCGCAACTGATGATAGAATGATCATAGATCAACCTTCGAGAACCATCGTTCCCCTCTCAACTAGTCGAAGAGATCATAGATCCTTGGTAGTGGATACCGGTTCTTCACGGTCACATGATTCAAGCGCCGTTAATCCTCACATAGCCTCAAAATCCCATCTACCTTCCTGGAAAACAGCACTGGGGCCGCCCAGGGTGAAATGATGGTCCTTACATAGCCCTTCTTCTGCAAGTCTTCCAGCTGCACCCTTAGTTCACGAAGCTCTGTAGGAGCCATCCGATATGCTGATGCTGATATCAGTGTCGTCTCGGGTTGCAACTCAATGCAGAAATCTATCTCCCGGCGGGGAGGTAGTCTGGGGACATCCTCCGGAAAGACGTCCTCGTACTCATCCACCACTTCTAAAAACTAGAAACATGTAAAATCTACTGCACTAAGGGCTAGGCTAGCCAGATAATAGGATATCGGTTGCACCTTCCTACGCATGAGTCCTTTTTGTGCTCCCTGGATCTCTCTTTCACCAACAAAAGAGAACCTCGTTCCATCACTGCGGACACACTCCACTCTTTGCCTAAAATAGTCGATCTGGGCATGAACTATGGATTGCCAATCCATACCAACAATGACATAGTAGGGCCTCGATGCTACCACCAAGAGGTTCCAACAGAAACTCTCACCTCCAAGGGTCATGTCACACAGTCTACAAAGGTGTGTGATCTATGAATCTTCTCCAGTCGGTGTTTCTAAGAATAAGGGTCAAGTCAATGGATCAACTAGAATCTCATGGTCTCTAACAAGGTATGTAGCCCAAAAGGAATGACTATCACCTGTGTCTATCAGTTCTGCAGCCAAAGTAGAAAAGACGTAGATTTTACCTCTAATCATTCTGGGATTACCTGGGTCATTTGCCTCTACCGCCTGCCGATGTGCCTGCCTCTACCCACCAGCTCGCTGAGCCTGGGGTGGAACTCTTGGGGGTGGTGGTGGTAAAGGGTCAGAATGCCAACCACCTCCAGCTGCTCTCCCAGCTCCTCTATCACGTCCGCTGCCCCTCAGATTTGTCTGCTCCAAACATTTCATCTTCATTGGTGGTCTATCCACATATCCCATGTCAATAGTACGGAGGGTCGGACAATATTGAGTGAGATGTCCCCTTCCATAACATGAGTAGCATCACCTCTCTCGAGGCAGGATGGATGCGCCCTGCAAACACTGTACGAAAGATCCCCTATCCTGGGATCTCCTCTGAAAATATCTCCCATGCCTCGGTCCCTGGCGTCAGCTCCCTACTGCCGAGGTCTCTGCTCCAGCTCACCCACTACTGACAACTGCCGGCTGTCCCTGCTCTACCAAGATGCTCTCGACCACCAAATACCGCTCCGGCAACCCATCATAAGTAAGAATGCTCATAGGGTTGATTCTAGCTTGGATATCTCTTCGCAAGACCCGATCAAAAGTCCGAGCTCTGAAGTACTGATCTCTGACCATATCCATCGAGTACCATGAGAGGTCGGTAAACCTCGATGAAAATTCAGCCACAAACATGGTTCCCTGCTGGAGCTGAAGAAGCTCCTGTATATGTACTTATCTCTGGGGGACCGGTGAAAACTCCACTCTGACGAGATTCTCAAACTCGGACCATGCATGAGTCACCTCATCGTGAGTCTGAATAACCAAACTCCACCATCACCTTTCCGAGCCCTGTAGGAGGCTCGCTGCTAGGATCACCATCTGTTCTGCTGGTGTCCTGACCAAACGGAAGACTCTGGCCACGACCTCAAGCCAGTACTCTACTGCTAGAGGGCCAGGCTCGCATCGAAACCTGAGGGGTCTCTGTCTCTGAAGCTCGTGTAGTGCGCTCAGCATGTGATCATCCTCCTCTGGTACAGAAGGCACTAATCACTACTCCACAGGTGGCGGGATAACTGGCACACCAACCTATTGTAAAACTAGGGGACCCTGTCCTTGAATCGAAGCTTCATCGTTGAGGGGGTCATCCTCATGATCGAGCTGTTGAATCATAGTGGGTGCGCGTCGCAGAGGCATCCTATAAAGAAACAAGATGTATCTCGGTCAGTGAGTATATCTGGAGAACTGACTCATGAAGGACAAGGAAACCACAACCCATTAATACATGATTCATGTACTATTAGTTTCCCTTGCAACTAGTGTTTTCATGTTTCGAGTAGAAAAGCAGGTTATCAGTGTCCTAGTGTATAGATACGTCGGTTGCTCGCACCAACACTGGGGTCTCTGGCCTAAAAGATGAACTCGAAACACTTAATAATGTTTCCCCAAACCGACTCCCAGACTCTCGGTCCAATGGTAGAACTGACCACCTATGATACCACTCTGTCACGACCCATCCCAGTGGGGCCCGAGCCGCAACTTCCCAAGCCCAACTCCAATAGGCCAGGGGCTGGTGACTAGCACCGAGTAGGAATGCTACTAACATCGGAGGCTTTTCCTAAAAATCTGTACATACACACACAAATTTCCAAGACCACAAAGCTGAAAAGTAAAAACTACTAAAAAGAAAAATGAATGCATACACAAAAAACCAACCAACAGAGTACGATAGGAAGGTAACGTACAGTAATTTAAAACCCTGGGCCAAAAGTACAAGCCCACCAAAAGAGATTTTGTAACAAAGTACAACCTGTAAAGAAAGGTGATGGGACTGCAATTTGTAGTCATAGTAACACACCTCTTCTTGTATGATGTCACTGAGTACCGTCTGGTCCTGGTCTTCCTAGAATCCTATCAAAGCCTCGCTCGTCTGCACAAGACACAACACATGCAGCCAAAGCCCGTGCAAGGGTGAGTATAACAATACTCAGTAGGACACACCGAAACCACAGAGTAATACAACAAGGAAAATACCACAAAAGAAAGATATAGTCAGCTCTACACAATATATGTCTACAAAATATATAAAAATAATATCTAGATATGCTCATACACGAACGAGCACTGAGAAACCACTACTAAGATCCAGCTCAAATATTCCACTAAGCATGAAACCGGGAGAACACACTCCTAGGTCCAAAGAGAGGGATACAAAGTACTCGTTCTGGGAGAACACACTCCACATGTACTTTGAGAACATGATTCTTAGATGAGGATCACCACTAAATAATGGGGTGATTTAGACAACTTAGCCTGAGCTAGTCCGCTAAGTAGTGGATCGGTGCCCGGGTAAAGTTGGTCACGTCGATACCATGAACTCTACCTAGGGTTCCAGTAATGAATAGAGGATCCAGCTCAATGTCTCACAGAGGGGATTCCAACAACTCTATTCAGCAAGTGCTGCTAAAGGTATCATACTCTTGTATGTAGGAAATGATAACGGGAACGTTCAGGAGAAAGACCAAGGGGACGAATCCTAATGAAACTAGCCCAAGTCACATAAGGCAATTGGCTCAATCCATGTAAGATTGGTTACATGACGTGTAGTATGGTTACATGTCGTGTTGCTTGACCCCGGGTACTTCTCTTGTAAACGGCCTTTATCACTCGATCAAGCTGTGTAAAACTCCACTACACGGTGTGTAGAAGAATCACATGTCGTGTTCCTTGACACATGGTACTGCCTGTGTCATTTGGATCATCATATAAAAAGTAACTACACAGCATATAGTAGAATTACACGCCCTGTCCGAGCACCTGGGGATCGCTCTGTGTACTCTAGCCATGTACCCGTACATAGTCTCTGTCCATACCACCTGCCCATGTACCAGAACACGGGGTATCCCATGTATCTGGCCGGGTCTGGTCAGGGAGGGGTATACACGCCGTGTCCCTGGCCATGTACCCAACCTATGTTCATGTACTCTCGGAGTATATACAAGGTGGTCCGCCGATGAACACACTCCTTGTACCCCAAACTACACACCGTGTAGTTGAGATTTTTCCAAAAATCTCATCTTCCTCCTTGTGCCGAAGTTGATCCTCCAGATCCATGGTTTCTCGTTCATTCATTCAGATACTCCTGGGGGTGGTTGATTTCATCATACGAAAACTGAAACAGGTGTTTTCATTCCTTAAATCAGATCATAAACCTCGAATGATCAATCAAAAGAAAAATGCCTGAAAACTCATATCTCTCGATCCACTCTGAATCGTCCTCCAAAACCATCATCGCACCACCGTCACATCACTCCTGGGTTGTATCAACAATCTCAGATCGTTGTGCCAACACAAGAATGCGCAACGATTGATTTCCTCTAAGAACGTGTAGAATGAAATGAAGAATGCGAGGGAGAGAAATCAAATACAAAGAATCAAACAAGAGGGAAGAAACTTGATCGTTGTTCATGAAGATCTAGGTTCTTCTCCATTAGATCAAAACCACAACAATCAATATATTATAACTCTCGAGTATTTGATCTCTCGATAATACCCCAAATCACACCCGCCCGCAAAACAATTGATCCGAGGGCTAATGGGTTCGCAAATTAGTCCGCGTTAGTCGTAGGAACCAAGAACAGGGAATGGATAATAAAGAAAAATAACATCCTACCTGGATCCGCAGCGTTTGTTGGAAAAAATCCGGTCACCGCGTCATTGTCACCGCCGAAAATAGTCATGAATGTCATCACTGCATTGGGAGGTTTTCTCCTAAGCATCCAGAGATGCCAAGGGTTTCCGAGATATGAGGTGCGTAACCCTGGACCCCTACGTAAGCCTTTATTAAAAAGGATAAAGGATATCTATTTCAAAATATTTAAAAAATAATTCGCTGCAGAATAAAATATTTTTAATAAATATTTTATTACTTTTACGTCCAAAAACTATATTTCACCGCCGACCTGCGCCGGCCAATGATAGTCCTCTTTTGAGGTAAAATCACTGTTTTGAATGCAATGGTGTCCTTATATTTTTTGATCTGAGCACCCATACGGGAGTTATTCCACTTTTTCATGAAAACCGAATGCACGTGTAATTTAATTATTAAATTAAATTCCAACATTTTTTCCGGGATCACCGGGCCTCAGAACTGTACACCATCTCGAAGACTAGTATTGAAATGATTCCCACATAATATTAAATTAAAACATGGTAAAAATAAAATACATTACAAGATATATAATAAAATTTATTTTAAATTTATATGGAACATTAATTTTTAAATTTACTTTCTTGTCCCTTTAAAAAGAAATACAATTCAAAATTCAATTGACTACTTTCTATAAAAGGGAACAAAATAATTGAGTTCTAAGGTATATATGAGATTTTTTTTCTAAAAATGATCCAAATTTTATCATAATCCATCCAATAATATTTCCTTAAGAGGATTGATGGAACAAATTTCTCTTTTTCAACTTCAGTTCAATCAAAAGTAGGTGTCTATAATAACAATGTAAGGGTTTTGGAGAAGCATTCATCTTTTATGATTAAGAGTATTTATTTTCAAACATATTAAACCATAAAATATATTATATTTATTACTAAATTCTTATATTACTATAATATATTTCATTAATTTATTTTTTCTGATCACTTGTTACCTCCCAAATAATTCATCACAATAATCTATTATTATGACTAAATTCTTGTTTTTAAAAGGTATCCAATTAATTTAAAGTAATCCTAAATTTATTAGAAATGAATATAATAAATATGAATTTTAGATAAATAGCTTTTTTATGTATTATCTTATATATTTTTTAAAAGATACATATTTACAAGATTTATCGTTATTTTAAAAACTATTTAAATACATTATCCACACTAGTTGTTTTTTGTAATATGTGTGAACGATGATGTTTTGTTGAATTATAAAATATCATGGATATTCAAAAAATATTATTTTTTGATTTAATATAAGATTATTAATAAATTAATGTTATCATGATAAATAAATAAAATTAGATTATTCATTATAAGAAAAAAAATTAAACAAGCATAACCATTTGAATCATAAAAAAACATGATAATTAAATAAGGAATTTGGTATGGAAACAATTAGATAAGGTATTTAGCCTAAGAAATTATGAAAAATAAGTATCCTATTACTTGGGTCTAATTTATTTTACAAATACAATTAACTAATAACTTTTACCATTATGAATATATTGAAACAATTTGATAGTTATGAAAAGAACATGCTCAGAATGAATAATGTAAACAATACCAATTTAGTTATTGAAAGAAACATTTCAATAAGTTATAATTATAATAGAAGAAATAGGTAATATTTTCTAATTCATGTATTTAATTATATAAATTTTATTATTTATAATTGGGTGGGATATTTTATGATTCAAATTACTCAAGGTAGGGGGTTTTCTCACTCTATTTCAATTCTATTGGTTATATTACTTCCTTATTATCTATTTTATCCAAGAATATGTGTGTTAGTTACTATATTTGTTTTATATTATATTTCAATTTTTTTATTAATTTTTTCATACAATATCACTTCATCGATTAATTCTATCGACATTATGATATTTTTATTTGTTTATAATTTTAAACATTCTTCTTTAAGTAGTGTTTTAATATTATAAAACTAGATTCATTTACATGGATTACATTATTTCTAATGAAAATTCTACCATGAATAACACATTTATCGTTATATATATTATTCCTTTTTTGTTCCCTCTTCGTGAATTTATTAATTCAATTATTATACAAATAAAATTTTAATTTTGGACCAAAGTATCAATTTTATGACACAAATTTCATATAGAACACCATAATTTTTATGGTTTAATTATATCCTCATGAATATAATTTGATAATTTTATTTATAAAAATAATTTTTTCAAAGAATCTTATTAGGTCTGTTCATTCAATTAATTTTTATTCAGCAATTTCCAAAAAATTAAGGATTTCTAATATATAACCCATTACTTTAAGATTTATTTTTAATGGAACTTTATTCATTTTAAGATTTATATACTATCAATGTAACATATAATATTTGAACACACTTTATACAATTCATATTTAAATTTACTTCCCATATAATGTAGAAACTCTATATTAGTTATGACACTTTTCAGATTATACTTATATTTTTATATTCTTTAAATTATATTGAAACTTTTAAGAGGTACATGGGAGGAGGAAATTGGAATGGGGATTGGAAGGTGTTATTTTGTATCTTGATAAATTCATATAATATGTACTAAATATTCGATGGTGTTCATACGAAGAACTAGCTTTGTCGATATTCCACTATCCCATTGATGAAGGACACCCGCTACTATTTAGCATCCTTTAGAGCCTAGTGATGATGGATAGATTATATGTTCTATAAAATAGTACCTTTATTCATTTTTATCAGTCATATTTGTCCAATGTTTACCACCAACACCCGAGGAATGCTTTTTCAAATTTGGGAGGTCATTTCTCATTTCAATCAAATCCTTTCAAAACCTAGACAATGGATTGATCATTAATCATGTTTGTATTTATCATTATAGACCAATATCATACTTCCATAGTTGGTCAAAACTATGTATATAATTGATGTCAAAATATAATATACTTATTTTGGCAAGATTTAAAAATGGATTTTAGATCATGATGCAATTGACATCTTGATTCATGGATTTTTTATGTGTTCGTCAATTTGACCTAAATTGACGGTGGTTGATATTATTATATATTGTTTTAACCATTACTTATATCAGGAGTTTCTTCCTAACCCATGATCCTAATATTCATAATAGTTTCAACTATGGTTTTTTCTAATATTCAGTGGCTCTTTTAGACTTGGTTGATGACCCTTTCCGTCAATTTTTGGTGTACCTATAATTTGAAGAACATCACATTAAAACATGGTTTATATGAGTTCATTTAACTAATATTTTTCTTCATGTGTATCCCCATAAAGTATATATTTAATTTTTGATCTTATTATGTGTGTGTGTAGTAGTGGGATTTGGGATTCTATTTATTTCTTATGGGTTGTGATGATTGTGGAATATTTTTATTGGATGTTACGTTTGGTTTATTGTTTGTATCACGTATTATAAGTGTTATTATTATTTTTTATACTTTTTTCATGTAGGTTTTTTATAATGAATTACTCCTTATGGTCAATGTTCCAGACTTATAGTAAAGGTGAATTTGAATATCCCTTTGAAGGGCAGTTAAAACCATGTTTTTGGATTATTCTATCGAGGGGGTGTGTCGTGGAGCGAGTTGATTTTACTTACAAAATGGAACTAATGTAGGTATATTTGATCACTAATGTACCAAAATATGAATTTTTATTGAACTAAAATTTTCTTCTAATATATATATTATTGAATTTCATGTAATTCACATTTATATATATTATGTAACTATATTAACAGTCATGAGTAATGACCTACTCAGTTTCTATTCCCACCCTACCAATAAATTTTTGTGAGACAATTGATTTCAAGACCATGTATCTGGTAAATGAAAGTGAACCTTTAGTTTATGGCTATGTAGGTTAGTATGAGGATACATATGATTCAAAATAGATTTAGGTTACTTGTTTGATACCACATCTATGTAATGGTTTTATATAAATCATGGATCCATTTGCTTGGTTTTTTTGTTAGTGTTATTTACATGAAACTGTATTTATTAATGGGATGGTTTTATTTGTATATTTTAATAATATTATGTTAATTTTTTTTTTTTACTATGATGCATACCTAATACTGAGGTCATAGCCTCCACAAAAGGTTCATTAGGCCCTTAATATTACTCTACATCCTAATTCTTATGGGGAGGTGAACATTAGGTTTTTCCATCCCACTATGGACCTAGAGGCCCAGATCAGGGTGTAAAAAAATAGAATTAGATCACCAACATCATTGGACAGTTTTGTAACATGTCCTTGATTTATGATTGGGTAGATATGAATTACGATGGTTAGGACTCAGGCGAAGAAACCATGTCAGTGACTAGCCAATACGATATATTGGTACTCATAATTTCCATTAATGATTTATTTTTATTGTTATTGTTGTTTGATGTTAAATTTTATTTATATTCATCTTGTTTTTTTTAAATAATATTGTTGTACTAATTTATGATATTTGGGTTTTTCCAGAAAACATGTTCAAGAATGTAGGATCACAAACCATACACTTTTTTTGGTATATTAATTATTTCATTATTTTATTTCAGCCATTATATTATATGATTTAATATATTTATGTGTGGGTATCAATGTGGCCATGGATAATGTATAGGTATTAGAGGATTATCATGGGTTATTGGTAGTTATTAGGGGGGTTATTCCTTATTTATGGGGATAATCACTTATGTTGAGAATTTTTGTGATCCCTTGTGCATGAATGTGTGTAATTAGTAAAATTATTTATGAAATTGTATTTACATAAGTGTTTTTATAGTATTTCCAAAATATCACACATAAACATTTAACATATTTTATTTCCCCACCTACGATGAATCATGATGGAACTAAGAATGATTTTTTGGTTTCTCCATTGGGTTAGAATATAAAACTGGTCTAGATGAGGTTATTTTAGCTAGTTTTTATTTAGGGTAGATGATCCCATATGGGTTAACTATTCTATTGATTTACACCTCCATCACCCTGTACATTTATGAAAGAAGTGGCCCCCATGATTTTTTGAACTGAATACAATTCATTTAACTATTTTTTATTAATTAGAGACCCAAAAGGAAAGAATTATTATATTCTAACCATTATTTTTAAATGTGAATCTTAAAGGTAGTGGAATTTAATTATATAGGGGGGTTATTGGTAATGGCTAACATGTGATACTTTCAAGGATCTATTTTATGAGACAATATTCTCATATGCATTGATTTATATTCATTCATGGAAATTTAGGGTTCTCCAACATGGAATGACGATAGGGACTTAAAATTCCACACATTTCACAATGATCATCTACATTCCTCATTTTATTGAAAGTAATAAGGCATAGAAGGATACAACATTCGAAATAACTCTTCACATAGTGTTGGAAATTCCGTTTATGAACATTTATCCGATGAAATATGATTAAATGCATCATAGGGATCTAATTTTTGGGAATCTCTTTGTGGAAGGCATAATCATTGGTCTTCATATTGTTATCATTGGATATATAATTTTATTCCCAAACACTTCCAAAGATTCTTATTTTAGTAATATTAAAATTATTTCAAAGCATGTTAGTCATGGTAGGGGTCACTAATTAGAGATGAAATAAAGATCATCGACTCCCTCTATGTGGGATGGCTATGATATCACCTACAACTACGAGTGGATGGGACACATTATTATGAAATTTATATATTATATGAATAAATTTATCTAATGTATAAATATAGTGTATCTAAAGTGTTTGTTTGATCAAAATTCAAGGATACATACCATAAGATAAGGCATAGGATATATATAGTCGGTGCATACCCTACATGGATTTGTAAATCTGATAACTAATAATCCATTAGAATTCATGGAGTAGGGGATAATAATTCTTATGGAGTACATCAAGGTATTTTCATGGTGTAGATGACCATTACATACTATAAATTATTGTCTTCATTTATTCTATAATATATTTTTATTTGATTAATAGAGAAGCATCTCATCCATTCATATATGGTCAAGTAGTTTCTGGGATGGATATATCCTTTAAACTATCATTTTATTATATATCTACTGATTCACCCTTGGGAATGAAAGTGGATCATGTTCATATATATTGAAATTATCTGATAGTGTTTTCCATCTATGAACATTTTTGGAGCTTTACAATAATAGAGCTTAGAGGTTTCAACATGATCCTTGAAATGGACTAGTTTTTTTCACTACCATGGAAACATAATTTTTTTATCAGATAAGAGTAACTTTTTCATCACTTAAGGGGGATGTTCATGTTGACCAGTGAATTGGATTTTGATGCATGTTTTGTTGGTTTGGATCCTTTTCAGAGTGTTTTATTCTTTACACAAGTTATAAACAGAATGCTTGTAGTGAATTATATGCTGACTCCCCCTCTATTCCAATAATGGTGTAACTATACTGAGATTTCCATCTATAGGATTTAGTAGGGTTATATATATATATATAGGGGACATTATTATGAGATTTAACTTTTGTTACGTTCACAACCCCTATATATTCCACTATACTTCATGTCCTTGTTGAGTTGAAAGACCTCATCATGTATGTATATGATAATGATGATAAAGGATTCATGAAATTGAGATGTTCTCCTTGGCATTATCTTCTGTAGTTTACCAAGAAGGTGAATGGTAGTGTTTGAATTTGTGTGAGATCCCAAAATGAAAACTATATTACCATGAAATAGAGGTACACTTTCTTAGAATTATTTACATTTTTGATCGATTGAATGGATTCCAATTCTTTTTAATGATTACTATACATCTATGATACCATCATCATTGATTATGAGAGAAATACATATTCATGATTTCTTGTAGTAGTATGTATCAGTTTTATGATTGTTTCATTATTCTCTTTGGACTAGAGAATTCTCCATTAATGTTCATAGATATCATGAATAAGATTATTCACACGCAATTTGAGTCATTTTTCAATAAATATTTTGATCCCATATTTTAAAATTAAATATAGTAGAATCTTATTATATACATCTTTATATTGTACTAATTAAACTTTGAACACTTCACCACTAAATAAATTATATGAATTGTTAGCATTGGATATAAGAGATATATTTTCTTGAGAACATGGTTTCAAAATTAGTAATATCGGTTTATATATAAAAATATTATTGTAACCCCTGAAGATTTAGTGAAATATTTTTTTTATTAATTTAATATTTTTTATATTTTTCATTTCACACAATAATAAATATTTTTTTATACAAAATCCATAATTTTCTCTTGGGTTATATGCAACACAAATTTAATATTGTTCTACATGTAATCCTTATATCATCTTGTGTTACATGCAAGTCTATTCTCAAGTTGTGTTACACAAAATATGGATTCACCTCAATAACTTATATTATATTCAATTATGGGTTTTCCCAAACTAAAATATACTTTTAATATTATTATTAAATTATTATTATAATAATCATCAAGCCATTATAACGGAGTATTAGAATAATATTTAATAAATTAAAAAACTATGGATTACAATTGTATATAAATTTAATCCATTGGATATCAATTAGTTTTAAATGAATGTATGAAACATTTTACAATAATGAAACTAATTTTATATGGAAATTATTATTTTTTGTACAAAAACCATTTTATAACAAAAAATAAAATGAACCAATTATAATAAATGTTTTTGAATTAAATTATATTAAATAATATTTTTGATAGAAATCCATTATAATTTTCTTAACCTAAAATAATAATATGTACACTTTTATGAATGGAAAGATATATGTTTAAAAGAAGGTAATTTTACCATCTTTTAATGGCTCTTCCATTTTAATTTTAATTTCTGAAACATTTATTATAATTGTTTGAAAAAAACAAAATTTATAGAATTTAAATGTCCAAATATATTTTTGGTCAATTTTTTATTTTTCAATAAAGTTTAACTTTTAGGAATAGTGAAAGATACTAAATTTTAAAAGAGAAATGCATTTTTTTTATTTTTAATTATATAGATAAATTATTTTTTAATTATTTAAAAATATAATTTAGATCAATTTTACATCAATTTATACAATATTGGACATTTGAATAAATTTAAAATTAAAATTTTATATAAAAACAATTCAAAATTATGAACATTTGTCTTTAAAAAATATTATTTCATCTGGTCTATGGGATTATTATTAATTTAATTTCATCCACTTATGTTTATATAATTCATAAAATAGGATTCCATATTTCTATTCATTATAATTTTTAATTTTTTATAAGTTAAAAAAAAATTAGGCCAAAATTATTAGTGATTGTAATTAAAATTTATTAATGTAATTTAGTTAAGATGAGATTATGTAGTTGTTAATCATTATCTTAAGGAGCCCAATACCAAAGAAACTCGTCCAAAAACTAATTTATGTCCATATTTAAACGATATCCTCCCATGGGTCAAAAAATAAAAATTATTTGAGATACATAATGTAATAGAGAACACTTAATATTGATTAACTTTTTATATTTACAAGAATATAACTCTACCTCCACTATAAAAGGTCACTCACCTCATAACATAATAAAAAATATAAAGACCATTGTATTTTCCAAGTACTACCCAAATAAACTCCCAAATTATATTCTTTAACAATAATGGTCTCACTTTGTGATGAAATCATTCCAATGAATCCCTTTGGTAAAAACCACATGGAGTTATCCGAAAGAAAAAAGGTAGTTATATTTCAACATGAATTTCTATTCTATTTTTTATCAACCCATTCAATCATTATATCCCATGATTATATAATAAAATTATAAATATAAATATAATTAGATGAGTTTATTTTATGTCTTCAACCCAGTATTACTCACACATCCATAAAATGTGTAAGGAACATACCATTCATGTTTATGGAAGAGTCTTATGAGATGATGTCGTTGATTTCTCTTATCAACTTTATTTATGTGATACTTATTAATTATTCAACATTAATTTCATTTTTTTGTCTACAACACCCATGAATATATATTATATGATAACTATAAACAAATATATGGGAATTTACATATCCATTTAATGATTTTTCATTCATGTGGTTTATGGTTCAAATGTTACCAAAGCAATAATGTAATTTTTTTCTTGAATTTGTATTAATTGAGACACAATCCATGTTATGTGCTATTTATTTCTATGGAATGTATATACTTCCCGTTGAAATTTTATTTCATGAACCACCTTATTTTACTTATATCCTATGTTTCATGTAATTTTATTCTTATATGGTTATTTTGAGTCCATGTAACCAAAGTGGAAATAGTTTATTGTTATAATCTGATAATTTATCAGGATTATTTATGATTTTACATCCATTGATGAAACATTTTGATTTGTTTCTCAAATACCCTATTGAATTTTCATATTCTATTTTTATTCCAGATATATTCAGGTAGGGGATCAATTTTATCCACCCTTTGGATGTTATAATATTAAAAAAAAAATTAAAATATGATTTTATTTATCTTTAGTTAGAAATATGTTATATTCAAAATACAATGATTCCAGAAAAAAAGTTTCCAAATTTATTTAAAATGATACATAAGATCATTTTCATTTAAAATTATTTTAATAAAAAAATTTATGCTTTATACTATTTAAAATAGTTTTTAATGAATTGTTTTTCAAAAACTTATATTTTTAAAAAGTGTTTTAAATAATTTTCAATAAATTTGTTATAAGTTTAAAATTTTATTTTCAAGTTAATGGTTTTAAAAAACTGAATGATTTAGATATATTTTTTTTCAAAATAAAAATGATATTTTCTCATGAAATTCATTAAATGTTTTTTAATTCTTCATTTATATGTTATACAAAGTGTTTTTCATAGACAAATATCTCAAAAATATTTTCTATATTAATAATTTTAATTTCAAATAATGGATCTATGGGATATTTTAAATTCCTTATCCATGTATTATGACATCATTTGATATAGTTTTTATTTTTCATGGAATATGCTCCAAGGGAACCATTATTCTTGTTTTTTGGATTGGTTTATAATTTTGATGAAAATATCTTTATTAGACTGGTTTCTCTTCCACACAGTTATACGATTTTCAATCCCTTTTCTTTTCTTGTTTTATACATTGATATAATGATTATGAAACATGACTACTTTATTCAATGTATGATAAGATGACATTTTTAGGATTCCCATTTAATTTCACGGGTTATGATATTATGTATAGGATACCCATTTATTTTTGTGGGTCATGATATGATTACTACTTTATTATCATGTGGCACATGTATGTATGGTTTACGATGAGATGGGTATCACCTATATTTTCCTCGAGTTCATTGGCTGATGATTTATATATCATGAGATAAATATGGGAAAAAGTTTTGGTGATTAATCCACAATGGGAAACAAGTGTGTCCTGATCCATAATGGAAAAAATTTACGTGTCCACGTACAAAATGGGAAAATGGAGCATCCTTAGCCAGAATGGGAAGTAGGGGTAACCTAATCTACAATGAGAAAATGGTGAATCTTGATCCATAATGGGAAATATTTGAGTTCTTATCCTCTATGAGAAATAAGGTATTTCGTATCTACTGTGTTTATTGTGTTGGATTTTAATCTTAACACATGATTTTTTTATATTTATGATTTTTTTCACACTAATTTTACATGAGAATATGGATCCTGATTGATTTTTGATGATTTATCATGTGTATGAATCCGGTATTATGAACATTCAATTTTTATGACATGAATCATCTCTATAATATTATATATGTATTGTATGACCTTAAAATTTTATTCACATGTTATCTTACCCTTATGCCCAAGTAATGATTATCTGTCTACATTATTTTACATTACAAAGCATCTATGCGAACCCATTTCTTATGTTTTCTTTTCGTAGGTTCTGAAAAAAATTTCTATGTAGGAGTACTAAAGTGGGTGTTCTTTATGGGAGATGTTAAAGAGTCATTTTCTAATTAGAAGAATGTTTTCCATGATTCCAATGTCACTATACCATTAGGGTGGTTAGGAAATGATTTTAGAAATGTGCTAAATAATCATCTTAAATTATTTAATATCTATGCATGTTAATCATGGGTCATTATAGTTGGTATCAAGGGTGGGAGGGGGGGGGTTGACCATTGGAAACTAGGACGAAGAAACATTAGTGAGATGACTAAGGAAATTTCTACGGATATATATAGGGATTTATCTATGGATACACCCACATGGAAATATATTTAAAAATAAGATTCATTATTTAGGCCTCATATATTTAATATTTAATGATAATTTTTTTCTACTGTGATAAGTGTTTATCACACTATTCTTTCTCATAGTAGTTAATAGTGGGAACTAGAAGGTTCTATGTTAAAATTTAATGTTTCATATGTTTTACGTATAGGAATTATAAAAATATATCCCTAAAGTTTAAATCTCTTGAAAAGAGTCAGGTTGGTTTATGATTATTGGTTATACTTATGAGGATAAAGAGACAACAAATGACATGGGAAAGGTATGGGATTTTATATAAGTATTTCCTTCATCACATGTATGGTGAAGGGGTAAATTGAGGATTAAGAAAAATAAGAAATTATTCATATTTCATATTCATGGAAAGGGTTATTAAGGAATAAGATGATGGACCGAAATTAATGTGTTTAGAATAAATTTGGATGATTGATGAATTTATGTGTTGGAATTAAAGAATTTTGTTATATAATTCATGATCTATTTGTTTTAAACTAAGTATTTAAAAAAATTATTTAATGGTTCTGACAACCTAGAAATGTGATTTAATGGATTGTTGATATTTTTATTAATGGAAGATATCCATTAATGTGTTCCTAATGTTTAAAAAAGTTAGTTCACCTTAGATAACAAGATCAATGATATGGAAAATGTAAACTAGATAGAAATGATTACGATGGAACTAATTATTGATTTCTTGACAATATGGTCTACATTATCAGGGATGAAGTTTAAAACTTCATGGATTTATGTAATATGACCATTAATCTTTGGAATTAATAAAATTCATGTATTCAATAAGGATTTATGGTATGTTTGGTTTCTACCAAATTTCAACAGAATAAATAATGAATGTATTCACATATTTTGTATGTTCCGAATCGAAAATACATTATGATATAATGGGTATCAATGCTTATATATCTTTGAAAAATTGAGTGGCCTTATTTCTAATATTGTTTACATTCCTAATTCCCAAGGGTTATAAGGTTATCCATTTATAGAATTATTTATATTTTTCTTAGGAAAAGGTTTTAGATATTAAATTATGATTCTTATATATGACGATTTATACATATTGGATAAATTGTACCAACCATTTGTGTGTGGTGAAAATAAAAGATAGATGGAATTACCAATCATTCTATTTATAGATATAGTGAAATATTAGTACCTCAATAATTTATATTTTTCATTCATTTAATAGAGTAATAAATGAAGTGGAAAATGAGAAAGGCACAAAAATGGGTGAAAATGGGAAAATGAGAATGAATGAAATCAAGTAACTATATTTCTATAAGTTTTTAGACCGTAAAAAATTTCTTCATTTTTAGGAAAAGGAAATTGAAAAATATTTATCCAAATACAATCATTTATGTTAAAAAAAGTCTAATATATGATTATATATTTATGGATTTGAGTACCTTAAAATTCCATTTACTATCCACTTTCTTATGAACAATTAACTTAATCATTCCATATTTGTTTAAATTTTTCTTTTGTTTCCAATATTCCATTCCAACCAAATATCAACTATGTGTAAAAATAGTTATGAGTTACTTTTAGTAATTGTTTTGTTCCAAAAATTAATTTTTTTAAAGGATGTTTTAATACCAATATTTATGATGTGGGTTTAAATGAAAGGAAAATTCACCAATTAATCCATTAGTGACTCATATGAATTTTTTTTTTGAGAATTTCAGTTTAAGGGGGTAAAATGTGACACCTTGAGTTTTTTTAAATATTTTTCTTCTATTAATGTAATGATTTCTGTATTTTTTATTTCAAACAACAATGAATACAACATTTTTATATGAAATAACTTATTTTTTCATGTGTTATTATAGCAACCCTATTTTCATTACATTACTTTCCAATAATATTAATAATAAAAACATGAAAACGTTACAGAATGAGGAGCCAATGTTTTAGTGTATTTTTAAAACTATGACCCTACATAACTTTTAAATAATTATACGTTCTCATTTTTTTAAATCCTTTTTCTCTTGATTATTATTGGACCTCGAATTATCCTTTGTACAATTTGTCACATGATGATATACATTAAAAATAGGTGAGATAAAATCCCAATAAAATGATTGATATGAACTTGAAACAATATAACATGGGGTGGTAATAATAATTATCATCATAACATTGGTATATGATCATAATCATGAGAGGAAGAATTAGTAGAAGATTTGTAATTTTAAAATTCATAAAAATTAAATATCATGTCTTATTGTTAATAAACTAAGGAAATAAATATTGTGAAAACCATATTCATTATATGATCATTATATGATTACTAAAACAATCATCATTAAATTTTATATAATGATTCATCCTCGTGGTAGATAACCATATTCATTATATGATCATTAAAACTCCTAGAATATCATTAATATCATGTAATATCAATTTTTTATGGGATGGGTGTTTTCACAATATTTAATTCCTTAGTTTATTAATTTCCCTAAGGAAAAATAATAGTGATTATTCCCTGAATAAATACATTAAATTGGGAATTTTATTTATATATTTGGGTTCTTACATCACTCATGATTTTAGGAATATTATAATTTACATATAATGTATTTGAAATGTTAATTACCGTATTTTACAATTCACTAGAAATTCAGGAATTTCATAATAATCACAAAAAATCACCCAACTGATTCTCTAATATTTAGAATTGGAAATTGAACTCCATTTTGAAAAAATAATTTTATAAATATGTGTTATTTAATTTTTCTCAAACTCATAATTTACATAAAAAAATACAAATTTTACAATTAAAACTGCTTTTCAAACACATTGAAAAATAATTTATATTATCATTGATTTATTATATAATCAAAACATATCAAAATAATAGTGTTTGAATGCATTTTATTGATTAAAATTTTCATTGAATTATTAAATTATTCATTAAATATTCATGAATTACAAAAATACCAGCAATATAATATAATATATCATATTGTCACGTATAGGATGGATAAATTTTATTTATATGATCACTGGTAAGGTTATTATTCACTTTGATGATTTACTATTCATAAGGGTGAAATTACTATTCATAATGGTAGAATTACTATTCATAAGGTTATGTTACTATTCAAAAAAAATTTCTTCCTTATCAGACTCCCAATATATTACTAATAATAACCCTGTATGCCCCAATTTTGAAATTCATATCACAGAAGTGGAAAAATTATATTTAATGGTCCCATAGAATTTAGTAGTTAAGTTAAGAATGATGTATCATTGTGTTTCCTAATGTGATTTTTTCTGATTATACTATATGACATTACTATAATATGCAATAAATTGCATTGATAAATGTTTGGGTAGTTACATACATCCCCCCTTTTGAAATTTCACCCTTAACTTTTCATTTTACATAAAATGGTAATGGTATGCTCGCTCATCGCATCCATTGATTCCCAAATTGTATGTCATGCTTATTGTTCCTCCACAACACATTATGAAGGTGGGTTTATTGTTTTTTAGAACCATATCACTCTGGCACAGGATCTTTACTGGCTGATCCTCATAAGAGAGATCATCTTCTTGGTGTACCACCTCTTAGTTTAGTACATGCGAGAGATCTGGTATGTATTTCTTTAAGAGAGATATGTGAAACACATCATGAACATGATCCATATTTTGTGAAAGTTTTAGCTAATAGGCCATCAATCCTATGTGATCTTGGATCAAAAAGGGGCCAGGATACCATTCGATCCTCTTAAATTTATTTCCAAACCCCTAGCCTCTCATCCATGGTGATATTCAAAGGAAGAAATTATCTCAAACATCGATCTTGAAGTCCATTTGACAGTTTCTAGAATAGATATGTTTCCTAATCTAAGCCGCGTTGTTATGTTTTTGGATGGATTGAACCTTCCCAGAAATCTCTTGTACAAGATAATGTCCATGTAGCTTTTTTTTCAAACTTCATCTCAATAGGTTAGAGTTTACATCGCTTTCCATATAGAGCGTCATATGGATTCATCTGAATAATTGAATGTAAGCTATTGTGGTATGAGACCTCATCCAATGGGATATTCTGAACCAATCCACCCTTTATTTATAATGATGAGGCTCTTAACATATCATGTGTCTGAATGGTCCTTTTAGATTGGCCATCAGTTTGGGGATGATAGGCCATGCTAAAATTTAATTCAGTACTCAAGGAATGTTGAAGACTACTCCATAAATTAGAAGTGCACCCATGATCATGATTAGAGACAATTGATAGTGGAACCCCATATAGACCCAAAACATCATTCCCATTTTTCATTATAAGATGTTCAAGTGAGATATCTTTCCGAATATCAACAAAGTGTGCAGTCTTGGTGAGTCGATCCATAATAACCGAAATTGCATTAATTCCTTATGATGAATTTGGGAGTCCTATAACAACGTCCATAGTTACATTATCCCCTTTTCAAAAGGATAAAATCAATGGATTCATCATCCCTTTTTACTTCTGTCACTCTACATTAACTTTCTGACATATCATGCACCTTGAGATATACTGAACAATATCCTTCTTCAGGTTACCCCACCATAAGTGTTATAGGAGATCACTATACATCCTGGTGTTACGAGGATAGATAATGAAATGTGATCTATGTTAATTATCAAGCAGATCTTCCTTTAAACTAGATAATGAAGGCACACAAAGACACATTCCAATCCCAATCACACCATCATCATGTACATGGAACTCTTTCATCTTCGCTTCAATTACTTCATTAACCTTTTTTGGTAACTCGAGATAATCCTTTTGTGCACCCTTAATCTTTTAATAGATAGATGGTTGTAAAATATTTTGTGAAATTTATGATTTATTAAATACTATTATGATTTCGAAATCCATCCTTTTCATATCCATGATGATATGGTCTCTCTCAATTCACAACATGGATAATGTAGCAAGTTCTTTTCATCTAAGATCATCAGATACATTATTCTCCTTGAGAGGATGATTGTGAATAGACCAAATGTAGTCTTTGATTAGATCTAACCATATCCTTTAAGGCATATTGATCTCATATTGTGTGAATATATACTTCAGGCTCTTGTAATAGATACATAGGTCACACTTTTCACCATATAGGTAATGCCGCTTGATTTTCAAGGAAAAAAACATAGTTTTCATCTCTATATCTTGTGTCAGTAGATCTACTCATGGACCTTCGACTATTTTGAGACATATTCTATCACATTATCATTTTTCATGAGTACAAAACTCTTTATTTTCTTCAAATCATAATTGAATATCACAAAACCTACTCCACTGTTCGTTAATGTTAGTAGAGGTGTAGTGACCAGCCATCAATTTATCTCCGTGAATTATTCCTCCCATTCGTCCATCCATAAAAAATTCTCCCCTTTCCTTATAAATGTAGTATCAGGCTTTAAAATTGTGGAAAATTTCCCACAAAATATATTTAGTAGCTAGATAATCGAAGAAAAATATGGACTTTTGTGGCACTAGAGGGTCTAGTCCATTCCTCATTCACCTTTTTTTAATGGTCCACAAATATTCTCTCACTTGTGATCACTATAACATCCTAGGTAAATGAAGAATAAGACATATTACATATTTATTAATACTTGTGAATGAAATATTAATTTTACTTTAAAGGGGTTGCTATGTTCGATAGCGTACCCGATACGCAACAACGAGTTTCTTTAGAATATTACGTTGCACACTAATAATATAATATTATTATTTTAAATGGTAGTTAACTCCTAGCCATTGTATTGGCAGGAATTAATGAAACTAATGAAAATAAGATTATACATGATTGTGAAATGTATTTACATTATCCAATAAAAATTTAGAGGCTTAAAATGTGAATAAATCTAATTTTATGCATAATTTATATTTAAAGGCCGATTTATCGCCTTTTAATGGAGAACACTCATTAAATATAGTTTAGATCACTTTAATATATTCTAATTGACCAAATAAAATCCTTATTTAGAATGGGGACATCAAATTTTACTTTGGGTAATTTTCGAGAATTTTTCTGATAAAGTTCATTTTTAATGAATAGTGAAAATATTGTATTTTAATTGAAAACTATGTTTTAATTTAATTTATTTATATGGTTAGATTATATTTTTAATAGGTTTTAAAGTATAATTAGAATATATTTTTACCATTTTATCCAATTTTGGTCATTGGAAATAATTTCACTTTGAAATTGGACATAAACAAGTATCAATCTTTTGATAGTTATTGTTTTTAAAAAAAGGCTATTTTTTTTAGCAACGGGAATTAATTTTTAAATTAATTAATTCAATTTCAATGTTTTTAATTTGAAAAAATATATATCATTTTTGAATTCGGAATATCAAATATAGCTTTGGCTGAATTTTTGATATTTTTCTAAAAAACTTCAATTTTTGATGAATAGTGAAACCACTTAGTGGCAGTTAAAAAAACTGACTTTTTCATTTAAATGAAATTTTACCACTTCTGTGAATTGAATTTTGAAAATCTGACATACATGGATGTTATCAAGAAGTAAAATTTGGTTCATTAAGATGAAAATAATTTTTGGTGAATAGTAACTTTTGACTTTTATTTACCACGGTTAATGGTAAATAGGGTAATTCAAGGATAAAGAATATTATAATAATTCAAAAGTATCTTAACAGTTGTAAAAACATTATTGGTTGAGTCATTTATGACCATGAAATTTTTTGGGTCGATTTTGGGACCCCATTGAGCCACTTGGGAGTGATAATGAACATTTGGATTAATTAATTTAATGTGATGACAAAATTGACATTAAAAAAATATTTTAGTAATTAATTTTTATATGGTGTTATATAAGTCATATTTTTGACAATAAATATTCTTTGGTAAGAAAAAAATATTTCTTATATCATGGAATTTGTTTATAAATTTTAGACATCAAATAATTTAAATTATTTATGAAAATATAATGATGCAGTATTTAACTCATTAAAAAATGATTTAAATAATTATGATCATAATGATTAAAATATTATCCAAAACATGTTCAAATATTAATGGATGATTTTATTTCGACCATGAATCATCTTATATTCGAATATAATGATTTTTGGACCATTAGAAACAGAATATCATTATATTATAAAATAATATTTTCAGAGATTCCTAAAGAGCCCCTCGTCTCCCTTATAAAGAAGACCACTTCTATCCGATTACTCACACCTCTCAAGCCATTTGTCTTTTCCAAACACTAACAAATTAATCTCCCTACATCCCTCTCCTACTTATAAAAGTCTTACCTTTGGTTGAAGGTACATCAAGAAGTCTTTTGGTTCAAACCAAAGGGAGTTTCCCAAATTAAAGGTAAAGGTTTCTCTTAAATTGTTTTCATTTATTTTACTTTTCCAACCCCTAAAATAATTTTATTCCATTATTTTGTAACAAAACCAGTATCCTCAATATATTAGTATGTTTTTATTAGAAGTATTATAACTACACTTACACACACCTCCATCTAATGGATGGAGAACATAATGTTTCTGTGGATGGAAAACTAAGGCCTCACGAAATAATGATTGTTCAATTACATCTTACGACCTCTCATGGTGGCCATTATAATGGAAACTTATTTATATATGATATATATTATTTTTATGATTTACTTATGCTTCTGTACTTCCCATTTATAGCACACCTTTATGGTTTCCATAGTGTGTAAATACAATAATCTCATTTGAGAAAGTGCGGACTACCACCCCCTTAAAGTGATGTGACTTGTTAATTCCTTATGTGGGATGTTTAAAGGATAGAGTTAATGATATTTTAAATGATATTATACTGGAATTATAATATAACTATGAATATTTATGCTTTTATTCCATAAAAATAATAAATATAAATGAATATAGCGTTCATGCGTACGTACGGCTTACCGTCTCCATTGACGGTGCATTTCATTTATTACCTCCGAATGTTATGTACTATTAAAAATACATGTATATACTGGATATATATGATATATATTATATCTAAATAATTATTTTAATTCTTGATATAATGGACTATTGACCACATGGACAACTTATAAACACAATGTGTTCATTTTTGACTCAAGTACCAAATATTGACAAAATAGACGTTATTAATTTAAATGATTACATAATGATTATAACAAGGTAATAAGTTATATAAAAGGAATAATGAACTGGAAAAATGTTCTTAAGCAAGTAGAAATTAACTTTAGCTTATTATTCAGGAGATTAAAGAACGAACGAGTCAAGTCAGACACGAGTTAAAGGAACTTTTTAACCCAATTTCCATTCTTTGGGGGTAATCTCATACTTTCAAATTATGTCATGCTATGATTATATCCTATCATGTATTTATAAATTATATATTTTTACTTATAGTGAATACAAATAAAAGATCTATTTTATTTACAAAATGATATTTGTAAGGGACTTCTTCTTAATCTTAATTCATTGAGGCATATTGTATTTTAATACACGATTTTATTTTATACTCTGTATAAACACCTTTGACATTTCATTTCATTCAAATAGAATCTTTTCCTATCAAGCATTTTACTAAACAACAAAAAAAGAATGTTCTTTTTTACGTAAGTGGTGACAATGACCTTTCTGCCCCCACAAGTATTATTTTAACCTTGGCTTCCTAAATAAGCCGAAATGTTTTTAAATGGAAAAATAAATATCATATACTCTTTTTACGTGTTTTGGTGTTGAAAATGATTTTGAGAATGAAATTATTATTTCAATATCTTGAAATGAAATTTTATTATTTCAATGTTGAAATGTTATCTTTCCTTTGTGCTTATGTTATGCATTATGATCATCTTAAGGTTCTTTGGTATTATTTACGTATATGGGTGGTTCTGTGACAAACCTAGGGCGGGTGAGCTTGATATAGCTCTACAATGCATTGGGTAATGTGATGGACGTAAACATGAATGATTCTCCTAAGAGATTTAGGTAATATACTGTGATGGGTATTCCAAAGTAACTCCCTTTGTAGTTTTGATAGCTACAATGTAAGTATGATATGGATGCCACATGTTACCTTTATGATTAATGATTTCTATGTGTATTTTATAAATATTATGATTTCATGAGGTAAGTAAATGATTTCATATTTTGTATGTATTTTTGAAAAAATGTTTTCATTATTTGTTTTATAACCCTTACTGAGCATTTTATGCTTATCCCATGTTTTGAAATGTTTTCACAGGACTTAAAGATGAATAGGGTTAAGGATGAGATCAAGGAAAAGTCATGCTGTCTAAAACATGAAACTAGACATGACTCTTTTTTTCAAGAGTTTTTATTTTATGAAAAAAAATGAAAACTGTGTAGATATATAGACCTTGTAATCTTTTGAAATGTAACAGTTATGTTCTAATTCTCTAAAACTCTAAACCAGAAAAGATCCTTAATGTGAATTATTCATTTATTTCTATATTATGTAATGTTTAAGGCTGTGTCCTTATAGTTGGTATCAATGGTCCGTTTAGATAACTTTATGAGTTAGGGTATTGCTAAATTAATACCCATAACATCATTTCTGTTAATATTGGAAATCATATAGCATTTATAGATTACCATGTTGATTCGCCTATGATATTTTGTGTTCTGAATGGTTTTCCGCAGAGGAAATAGGGAAGCTATGTTTGGACGACATCAGGAGGAAGAAAACCTTCCAAATCAGAAACATGAGATGTTCAGAATTGAAACTGAATAGTTTTTTGTAGCGATGGCACAATTGAATCAGGATATAAATGGTGGTGGTATCCATGTACAAGATCAACTAGATCAACCACAGAGGAACATGTCAGTAGTAGAGCATTTCATGAGGCAATATTCCCCATCATTCAGATGATCATCTGAACCTATGATAGATGAAGGGGGGATTAAAGCACCGGTGAATATTTCTGATGTCATGGGTTGTTCAGAACATCAAAAGGTTAGTCTTTCTGTTTACCATTTTGAAGGTGAAGCTGATCAGGGGTGGTCGATGGTGTAAAATATAAGTGATTGTGAGGAAATTTATTCTCTCGATTGGAATGAGTTAAAAGGTATGTTTCTTGATAAATATTTTCCTATGGTGGTTTGGCTTAGGATGGAAAAAAATTCCTGGAATTGAGGCTGGAGGATAACTCAGTGGATACTTATGAAGAAAAATCCACTCGACTAGCAAGGTATGCTCTAAATTTCTTACAATATCTTAATAGTAAAATCAACCGTTTTTTGTCAGAAATAAAGCCAACGTATCGAATGGCTTTAGCTTCTCGTGAGTTCAAATGTTATAAAAAACTTGTTCGTCGTGCGGAGAAGGTGGAAATGGAGTGTTCCGATGATCAAGTATTTTTTGAAAAACAACAGAATAAGAGGTCAAGGTGGCAGGCAAAGGGGAAGATCTCTTCAAAAAAGTATGATGGTAAGAAACTTAAGTTTATAGTTTGTGAAAATTGTTGTAAAAAAAATACTGGGGAATGTATTTTGAATTCTGGTAAGTGCTACAGATGTGGTAAAATAGGACATAAGGCTCGTAATTGCACTGAAAAAGATAAGTATAATGGTAAGACTAAATCTGATTTATAGTCAGTAAAATGTTTTAAGTGCAATGAAATGGGTCATTATGCAAATTAGTGTCCAACAAAAAACTCAACCAAAGGAAATCTACCAGACTACAAGCAGAAATGGGTGGTAAAATCCTTTTCAACTACTTTAGAAGATGTTGGGCCATCAAATGAACATGTGTCAGGTATACTATTTGTTTGTTCAGATTATGTCAATGTGTTGTTTGATTCAGGGTCTACACACCCTTTCATTTCTGAGAAGTTTTTTACTAAATTGGGAATTCCATATCTTGATATGAATACTGAACATACTGTAAAAACACCTAGATGAAATTTTGAGCCAAAAAGAAAACATATGAACATTCATATCCTTATGTGTAGAAAGAATCTACCTGCAAACCTTATTTTTTTTCCTCTAGTAGAGTTTGAGGTTATTTTGGGCATATATTGTATTTTTGTTTATCATACTATGATTGACTACAGAGATAAAGAGGTTTCTTTTCTTAATGATTTTCTGTTTGTATAAAAAAATGAACCCTTGATGTTGATAACATATTAGGAAGATGAGAAACTAGTAAAAAATAGAAATGAATGTTACCTTGAAAATATTGTTGAAAACAAAGGAACTGTTCAGATTAATGATCTTCCAGTGGTAAATGAGTACATTGATGTTTTTACTGATGAGTTTACTGGAATTAAACCTGATTGGAAAGTTCAATTTTCTGTTGAATTAGTTCCTGATGCTAAGCCAATTTCGAAACCCCCTTATCGAATGGCTCAAAATGAACTTTTAGAGTTAAAGAAGCAATTGAAAAAGTTATTAGATAAAGGATTCATTCGACCTAGCACATCACCATGGGGTGCTCATGTCTTGTTTGTTAAAAAGAATTATAGTTCAATGAGACCATGCATTGATTATATAGAATTGAATAACATTAAGATTAAGAATAAGTATCCTTTTCCTAATATCGATGATTTGTTTGATCAGCTCTAGGGAGATCAGTATTTTTCAAAGATTGACTTGAGGTCGGGGTACCATCAGTTGAAAGTAAAATAAGTAAACGTTCCAAAGACCGCACTTCATACTAGATATGGCCATTATGAATTTTTACTTATCCCTTTTGGGTTAATCAATCCACCTGCTGTATTCATGGATCTTATGAATAGAATTTCCCGAGAGTTCATGGATAAGTTTGTGGTTGTGTTCATTGATGATATTTTGGTTTATTCCAAACGTTAAGAGGAACATGAAAGTCATTTAAGGGGTTTCATTCAAACCTAAAAAGAAAAGAAACTATTTTGTAAATTCAACAAGTGTGAGTTTTGGTTACAACAAATTTCATTCCTTGGTCACATTGTCTCAAAAAATTGCATAACTGTTGATCCTGCTAAAAATAAAGTCGTTGAAGAATGGCCAAGACCCACAAATATAACCGAGATCCGTATTTTTCTTGGTTTGGAAGGTTATAGTAGAGTTTTGTTGAAAAATTTATACGGTTATCTAGTCCAATTACTAAGTTAACTCAAAAAGATGTTAAGTTCATCTGGAGAAAAGAATGTGATTATTGTTTTCAGGAATTGAAAAGATGATTGGTGAATGCTCCAGTTATGGCACTACCTTCCAGAAATGGTGAGTTTGTTTTCTACAATGATGCTTAGTTGAAAAGACTGGGTTGTGTCCTAATGAAAAATGATCAGGTAATTTCTTATGCTTCACGTCAGTTGAAACCACATGAGTTAAATTACCCTACACATGATTTGGAATTAGCTGATGTTGTATTTTGCTTTTAAAATTTGGAGGCATCATTTGTATGGAGTGAATTGTGATATATATATTGATCACAAAAGTTTAAAGTATATATTAACTCATAATGAATTAAACATGAGATAGAGGAGATGGTTGGAATTAATCAAGGATTATGATTGCATGATCCTTTATAATCCTGGAAATGAAAATAAAGTGGCTGATGCTTTGAGTCTAAAAAGAAATACTTTATTAACCATGTTACGTTTGGAACGAGATCCTTTGGTTTTTGATTTGATGAACTTTGGAATAAACGTTTTTGTTGCATGAAATTTTTCTGTTTCGTTTCAGGTGTCAGTGAAATCATTTCTATTAGACAGAATTAATAAATCGTAGAAGGAAGGCAGTGAGTTGCAGAAAAAGGTTGTGTTGGTTCAGAAGGTTATGTTTCCTGATTTTAACGTTCATAATGATTGTGTTTTTATATTTTGAAAAAGATTATGTGTGCCTTGTGATTCACAGTTGAAGAATGAGTCGTTATGTCATGATTATAGTTCTCTGTTTTTAGTTCATCCTGGCAGTACTAAGATGTACATAGATCTTCGGGAGTATTACTGGTGGTATGGAATGAAAAGAGATATTAGTGATTTTACATTGAATTGTTTTACTTGTCAGCAGGTTAATGCATAGCGACAGTTACCGAAAGGAATGCTTCAGCCCTTACCAGTTCCAGAGTGGAAATGTGAAAATATATCCATGGACTTTGTTGTGGGATTACCAAAGACATCTCGAGGTAATGATGCAATCTGGGTTATTGTGGATCGATTGAATAAATCTTCTCATTTCCTTCCTATTAGAGATACTTTATCTCAAGATTAAATTTCTTGGTTGTATGTTAAATAGATAGTCAGGTTGCATGGAGTTCCCCTCTCCATTGTATCTAATCGTGATCCCAGGTTTACTTTTATCTTTTGGAAAGGCCTTCAGAAGTCACTGGTTACTGAATTAAATTTTAGTACATCTTTTCATCCTCAATCATATGGTCAGTCAGAATGAATAATTACGTCCTTGGAGGATATGTTATGTGCTTTCTCGATGGATTACGAGGGAATCTTGGACCAACATATTTCTTTTGTTGAATTTTCTTATAAAAAAGACTTTCATTCCAGTATACAGATGGCTCCACTTGTGGCATTATATAGAAAGCATTGTCGAACTCCAACATTCTGGGATGAAGTACGTGAAAAGAAGATGATGGGGCCAGAATTGGTAGAAGAGATGAAAGAGAAAGTTCAGTTGATTCAGAAGCACATGATAATAGCTCAAAGAAGATGGAACAGTTATGCAGATAACCAGAGGAAGGATCTTTCTTTTGAGGTAGCAGATCATGTATTTCTCAAAGTTTCTCCATGGAAAAGTGTAATATGTTTTGGTAAGAAGGGAATGTTGAGTTCGAGGTTCATTGGACCTTATGAAATTCTAGAGATAGTTGGATCAGTTGTGAATAGAGTGGATTTACCTCTATGTTTATCACAAGTGCACAATGTTTTTCATGTTTCTATGTTGAGAAAGTATATGCCAGATCCATCTCATGTTTTGAGCCCAGAGGAAGTTCAGTTGGAAGAGAATCTCTCTAATGAAGAATAACCACTTCAGAATCTTGACCGTAGAGAGAAGATGTTACAAAATAAGGTAATTCGCCAGGTAATGGTTTTATGGAAAAACTATATGATTGAAGAGGCAATGTGGGAATCTGAAAATGATACGAGGGATAAATACCCCCACTAATTTTGATAAGTGAATATAAATTGTGAGGACGCAACTCCCATAATAGGGGAAGGATGTAACATCCCAGGTAAATGAAGAATAAGACATATTTCATATTTATTAATATTTGTGAATTAAATAATAATTTTTCATTAAAGGGGTATGTATGTTCGATAGCGTACCTGATACACAACAACGGGTTTCTTTGATTCTTACTTTCCCCACAAATAATATAATATTATTATTTCAAATGGTAGTTAACTCATAGCTGTTGTATTGTTGGGAATGAATGAAACAATATACAATATTATTATACATGTTTTTTAAATGTATTTACATTATCCAATATAAAGTTAGAGGCTTAAAATGTGAATGAATCTAATTTTAAGCATAATTTACATTAAAAGGCCGATTTATCACCTTTTAATGGAAAACCCTCATTAAATATATTTTTTTCACTTTAATATATTCTAATTTACCAAATAAAATCCTTATTCAGAATGGGGACATCAAATTTTAATTTGGATAATTATTTTGAATTTTTCCGATAAAGTTCATTTTTTAATGAATAGTGAAAATATTGTATTTTAGTTCAAAACTATGTTTTAATCTAATTTATTTCTATGTTTATATTATATTTCTAATTGTCTTTAAAGTTTAATTAGAAAATATTTTTTCCATTTTATCCAATGTTGGTCATTTAAATGAATTTCACTAAGAAATTGGACAAAAACAAGTATCAATCTTTTGATGGTTATTGTTTCTTAAAAACACTATTTGTTTTAACAAAGGGAATTTATTTTTAAATTAATTAATTACACTTCTATGTTTTTAATTTGAAAAAATAGGCATGATTTTTCAATTTGAAATATCAAATATATCTTAGGCTGAATGTTTGGTATTTTTCTGAAAAACATCAATTTTTTATGAATAGTGAAACCACTTAGTGGTAGTTAAAAAACTGAATTTTTCATTTAAATGAAATTTTACCACTTATGTGAATTAAATTTATAAAATAATACATACATCATTTTTATCAATAAGTAAAATGTGGTTCTTTAAGATGAAAATAATTTTTGGTAAATAGTAACTTTTGACATTTATCTACCGCGGTTAAAGGTAAATAGGGAAATTCAAGGTTAAAGGAATATTATAATAAATCAAAATTACATTAAAACTTGTCCAATCATTATTGGTTGAGTCATTTACGACCATAGGCATCTTTGGGTTGATATTGGGACCCCTTGGAGCCACTTGGGTGTGATAATGAAAATTTAGATTAATTAATTTAATGTGAAGTCCAAATTGACATTAACAAAAATCTTTTAGTAATTAATTTTTATATGGTGTTATATAAGTCGTATTTTAGACTATAAAAATTATTTGGAAATATAAAAATATTTTCTATATCATGGTATTTTTATTATAATTTTTAGACCTGAAATAAACTAAATTGTTTATGACACAATAATGATGCAGTATTTACCTCATTAATAAGTGATTTAAATAAATAAGATTATAATGACTAAAATATTATCCAAAACATGTCCAATTATGAATGGATGTTATTATTTAGACCATGACTCATATTATATTCGAATATAATTATTTTTGGACCATTAGAAACCGAATATCATTATATTATAAAATAATATTTTCACACTTTCCAAAAGAGCCCATCCTCTCCCTTATAAAAATAGACCCCTTCTAACCAATTCATCACACCTCTAAAGCCATTTTTCTCTTCCCAACTCTGAACAAATTATCTCTCTCAATCCCTATCCTCCTCCTAGAAGCCTTAACTTATGCAGAAGGAACTTCAAGAATCCCTTTGTTCAAACCAAAGGGAGTTACCCAAATTAGAGGTAAAAGTTTCTCTTAAATTGTTTTCTTTTATTTTACTTCTCCAGCACCTAAACTCTTTTTATTACTTTATTTTGTAAAATAAACTGTATCCTAAATATTCTAGGATGTTTTTTTGATAAGTATTAGAACTAAACTTACACACACCTCCATCTAATGGATGAATAACATAATGTTTTTTTGGATGGTAAACTAGGGCCTCACGAAACGATGATTGTTCAATTATATCTTACCGCCTCTCATGGTGGAAATTATGATGGAAACTTATTTATATATGATATATATTATGTTTATGATTTCCTTATTATTCTTTACTTCCCATTTATATCACGCCTTTATGGTTTCCATAGTGGGTAAATACGATAATCTCATTTGAGGAAGTGCGGGCTACCGCCCCCTTAAAGTGATGTGACTCATTAATTCATTATATGGGATGTATAAAGGATATAGTTAATGATATTATACATGATATTATACTGAAATTATAATATAACTCTGTATCTTTATGCTTAAATTCCATAAAAATAATAAATAGAAATGGGTGTAGCGTTCATGCGTACGTACGGCTTACCGTCATCAAGAACGGTGCATTTCATTTTTTACCTCCAAATGTTATGTACTATTATAAATACATGTATATACTTTATATATATGATATATATGATATCTAAATAATGATTTTTATTCGGTATATAATGTACTATTGACCAAATGGACAACTTATAAATACAATGTGTTCATTTTTGACTCAAGTACCAAATATCGACAAAATGGACATTATTAATTTAAATGATTACATAATGTTTATAACATAGTAATAAATGATATAAAAGGAATAGTAAACATGAAAATTTTAATAAGAAAGTAGAAATTAACTTTAGTTTATTATTCATGAGATTAAGGAATAAACTAGTCAATTCGGGCACGGGGTAAGGGAACTTCTTAACCCAATTTCCGTTCTTTGGGTTATTATCCTACTTTCAAATTATGTCATGCTATGATTATATCCTATCTTGTATTTATACTTTCTTTATGTGTACTTATAGTGAATACACATAATAGATCTATTTTATTTACAAAATTATATTTTTTGGGACTTCGTCTCAATCTTCTTGTCATTGAGGCATATGGTATTTTAATACATGATTTTATTTTATACGTTGTATAAACACCTTTGACTTTTCATTTCATTCATAGGGAATATTTTTATAAGAAGAATTTTACTAAATGACAAAAAAATAATGTTCTTTGTTACGTATGTGGTGACAATGACCTTTCCAAGAGTATTATTTGATCTTTTGCTTCTTTAACAAGCCTGAATGTTTTTAAAAGGAAAAATAAATAACATATACTCTTTTTATGTATTTTGGTATTAAAAATGATTTTGAGAATGAATTTATTATTTCAATATCAAGAAATGATATTTTATTATTGCAATGTGGAAATTTTATCTTTCATTTATTCTTATGTTATGTGTAATGATCATGTTATGGATCTTGGGAATTATTTACGTTTACGGGTGGTTCCGTGATAAACCTATGGCGGGTGAGCCAATGATATCTCACAAATACATTGGGTAACGTGACGGAGGTAAACATGAATGTTTCTCCTAAGAGATTTAGGGAATATAGTGTGATGGGTTTTCAAAGTAACTCCTTATATAGCTGTGATAGAGACAATGTAAGTATGATATGGATGACACAAGTTACCTTTATGATTTATGATTTCTATGTGTCTTTTATAAATCTTATGATTTCATGAGATAAGTAAATGATTTCATGTTTTGTATGTATTTTTGAACAAATGTTTTTATTCTCTGTTTTATAACCCTTACTGAGCTTTTTATGCTCATCCCAAGTTTTGAAATGTTTTCGCAGGACATAAAGATAAATAGGGTCAAGGATGGAATCAATGAAAAATCATGTTGTCTAAAACATTGAACTTGACATGAATCTTTTTTTCAAGAGTTATTATTTTATGAAAAAATGGAAATTGTGTAGATATGTCTACCTTGAAATATTTTGAGATGTAATAGTTATGACGTAATTCTCTAAAACTCTAAACCTGAAAATATCCTCAATGTGAATTATTCATTTAATTCAATATTATGTAATGTTTAAAGTCAGGTCCTTATAATCACAATATCCCAAGAATGTTACATTCTTCATCCAAAAGTAACAATTACTGATTTTAGGGTACAACTTCTCCTTTCAAAATGCGTCCAACACAAGCCTTATATGTTCTTCATATTCCTCATTTCTCTTGGAGTAAATGAGAATATCATCGATAGACACTACCAAAAAAATTTTGAATTAATATTTGAACATTTTATTTTTCAAATCAATGATGATTGTAGGGGAATTTTTTTGTCCTATGGAAATAACCATATAATAATAGTTCACATACCTTTTATTGAAGGATATCATCAGAATATCTTTCTTCTTTACATTAAGATGGTGGTATAGAGAATGATGAACCACCATTGAGAAGTATTTAGATCTTAATAACTGATTGTACAAGTCATCAATCCATGGAAGATGAAACTTGTTCATTATAGTGATCTTGTTGAGTTCATGATAATCGATAAAAAACCACATTGATAAATCATTCTTATTCGAAAAGAGCATTGGTGCACCCAATAGTGATGAAATAGGGAATATGAACCATTTTTTCAAATGATCTAGCAGCTACTTCTTTAACATCTAATGTTTTGTTGGAGCTATCCTATGGGGACACTTTGACATAGTATTGTCTTCTAATATGAGTTCTATTGTTAACTCCACCTCATGATCTGGACGAAGTCCAGGAAACTCTTCATGAAATGCATCATAGTATTTCCTCACGTTGGTAATTTCAACTAGGTTGTCAGTTTCCATTTACTCAAACAATTGAGAGATGTATTCTTTTTCACAGGGATCCAACACCCACACCATTGAAGGATTTTCAAATGGAGATTTATTAATTTCCTAGAATTTTTAAAGTAGCATGGGAGACTTCAAAATATGAAATGATATTTTCTATTCTCAATAGTCGATATGTGCTCTATATAATGAGATTAAATCCATAACCATTATATCATATAATTACACCAAGGGAAGTATCATGAGATTCACCAAAATAATCTTCTGAAATACACCAATAAGAGAAGTTTCCAACATGTGGGTTTCAAGGATTACACCACATGGTGTTTTTATATATATCCCTACTTCACGTTTTTGGGTCTTTGATAAGATAGTTCTAGAAATCATTCATGATATAAATAAAATATTAAAAAACAGAGCCTCTATCTTCGCACTTTCCTTCGCTGATTTTCTCCTCTATCTTTCCACCCATCCCGGTCAGGAATTTCCTTCTCTCCACGACCGTGGCATGTTGCCGGTGTCGGGCTAGCCTCAATAACTACTCTTGCTCACCGATATACTCCATTATAATCCATTTTGTTCTGTTATGGTGGCTCTCATGGGGGTTTGGGATGTGTTGACCGAGTTCTCATCGGTGCTCCCGAAGTCGTAGTTTGTATAGTTCCTCTCTTGGCTTATGGTTTTAGTCTCCTTAATTGGTTGCATTTTGGTCTTTTCTTTCTCTTGAGGTATTTAGATCATGGTTTTGTTCTTCGGTCACATTTTTTGTTCAGATTTTTTTTGTTTTTGTTGATAAATATCATCCTCGACAATTTCAATAGTTTCTAGAGTTGATATTTCTTCTCTCCGACGTCCATTACTACTCTGCTCTTGCTCCAGGATTTCACCACTCTCCTCCCAGTTGGATCTGTGTAGTGGCTTTCAAGGTGTCTTGGGAGGTGCATTTGAGTGGTTTACGGTCTTCCAGGAGCTCGCAGTCTTAGTGATGTTGATTTTTTTTTTCAATTTTTCCAACCACGATGTGTGTTATTCTGATGGTATCTGTTCACCGGCAATGTTGATGATGACAGAGGAATGATTGTGAATCATGTTGCGATTCAAATATGTGGCTCGAGGTGGTTCACGTCATGAGGTGTTTACAGGTGGCCTCTTTGAATGTGGTGTTCTGTTCTAAATTTGAAATTTGAAATTCAATTTTGATGCGTTGGGTTATATTTTGAAGTTATATGCCATTAATGTGTTGTGGTGTTTTGAAATTTGTTATTAGAAATTGTGATGTTACCACTCACCCATAAATTGGTTTATTAAGAAAATGAAAAAAATTATTTGGAGGAGTTTTCCCTTGTTCCATTTCCTTTGGTTCCTACAGATGCGGATTTCCCTCATGGACATGAGGTTTAGTGAACTAGATTTCAAAGTTCTCTTACTCCCTAGAGTTGTTGTATTGGACCATGGGTGGTGTTATCCTTTCCTCCAAAAAATTCTCTTACCTTCTCATGTAATTTCAAAACTATTGCGCTTTTTGGCCTTCTCTCCCACAGATGAAGCATTTCCCCATCCTATTGAGGATGTTCCCATGATGCTTATTCCCACATTTTTGACATGTGGGTGGTTGTGTTTTCTTTACACACTTCTCACTAGAGCCTAATACATGAAACTCCATATTTCGTTTCTTATCATCACATCCATGGGACCATTCTCCAAACTCCATATCCACAATGAGAGCACAATGAATAAATTCTTTAAAAGTCTCAATGTCTCAAATTTCAAGAAAATTTACAAGGTGTGGTTTAAATCCATTGAAGAATCTACCAATTTTTTTATCATCTTAGATAAAAAATCTCAAATAGTAACCTGGAAGCCGTGTGAAAATCACTTTGTAGGTCGTGACATATTATTTATCATTTTACTTTAGCAATATTAATTCAATCACTATATTTTATCTCTTTAATTTTACTCATCACCTTCATGTTCTTAATCAAATCCAATAATTTGATGGCCACTCCATCGAGTTGATAAATTGCATGTGGAACCTTCTCTATCTTAGAATATTGATGCATTGAAATGATAATCTCCATTATATAGACAAACTATTCCACAACAAGTGGATCAGAACATCAAATAAATGTGGGTGGTCGTTGCCAGATAAAACAATTGATATCTAGTTGCTAACTCTTAAGTGAAAGAGGTAATTCCACATTACTTAGGTTACTATTCATAACCTAATACCACATGGTATGAATCTCCATGAATTTTTGAACTACCATCCCAAAGCATAATGGATTTCATTTGGGAAATCACTACATTATCCCTCGTATGTATTTTTGGATTCGTTTCACCTGGTTCCGACTTTTTTATACAATAGAAAAGGATATTTGAAAACATAAGTAAAAAAGACATGAATAAATTATTCCTTTGTGAAATTAACACTAATATTTTATCTTATGGGATCTCTATGCTAAGAAAACATTATTTTGTTCTTACATATAATTTTTCACATACTAGGGGTTTTTCGTAAGGTTCTATTGTTATAATTACCAAACTATATAAATTATGCCTCTGATACCAATAATAGAGACACTACATTTCTAACATTATTTTAATGATGAAAAATATAAAAACATTACACAATTAGGACTCAAAGTTTTAGTCTCTTGGAAGAACTAGGACCATACATAACATTTTAAGAATAAAACATAAACATTTATTTAATTCCTTATTCACAGAGTTCTTATTGACCCTTGAATTCTCATTAGTACAAGTAGTCACAAAAGGATATACATCAAAAAGGTGTGAGAGAAAATCCCAGTAAGAGGATAGATAATAACATGAAACAATATAACCTGAGGTAATCATCATTACAATCATAATAACATTTTCATAAGATGATAATCATTAAAGAATGAATTAGGAGAAGACTTGGATTGGAAAATCCCAAAAAATTAAGCATCATGTCATAGTGGTCAAATAACACACACAGTTGTGATCAAATATAGCATAATTATCATATAAATTTAGAATTACTCTTGATGTTTGTCACTTTACTCAATGCATTAGAGTGATATATAATTCTGGGTGCACCCATCACATCATAAAATTTGCATTATCATGCATTCATTGTAAAACATATATCAATCATTAACATAAATAAACCATGTAGTGGAATGAGTTTCGTCTCATAAGTATTCATTCATAAACATTAGGTTCCCAAATTAATAGCGGTGCGACATTCTTTATGTACAAATCATAATCCTTGATTTATATTTAGATGGTGTGTTTTGAAAGAAGTGGTATTTTGGAAAACATTGTTTTTTTCATAAACTCTATTAGAAAACATATATTTCCCATAAAAGATATGATAATGATGAGTAAATTATTTTTATTGAATAACCATACCAAAAATTGAGTGAAAGATGAATGAGCCAAAGAAATAGAGTTGGGTTTGGAAATTCCTTTATCTTTTGTCTGAATTAATTAATCAATTTAATTTACTATAAAATAAAATTATATAAATTAATTTACAATTACAAAACCTTTTATAAATTTAATTTATTCATTATGGTTTACTATGTTATTTTATGGTTTTTGGATGAGTTATATAGATTATGTTCATTATTTTGGAGTGTCCTTTTTCTTAATTTTCATGAACTGTTAAATTGTACACATGAATGGAAGATTGTGTAGAACTTTGATATAGTTAAAAACATGATATTAATTTTTAATAAAGATATTCTAGGAGTTTCAATGATTATATAATATTGTTTTTTATAAACCATGAGTATGAATTATTAGATAATATTTAATGAAGATAATTTTAGAATAATTTTGAATGTTTTTGGATCACAACAAACCTATTTTGTTTTATCAATTAGTATTATGTATAAAATTTGTTCCAAAAACACAGAAAGGAATAAAAAAACATATTAAAATTATTTTTAAACATTTAATTATTTTATTTAAATAATTGAATCCATTGAAGGATATTAAATGTGTATCTCCCATGATGAAGGTAAATTTACACATCACCTTCAATGTTTTAATTTTAAAAATAAAATAAATAGAGGTAAAAGTTTAATGAATAAAAATACATTGACATGATAACATAAAATTATATCAATCATAATGGAGTTATCATTATATTTTTAGAATATAAATTGGGGATAATACAAGATAGAAAATGAAATTGGATTAGAAATTGAATGAAAAGAGAGAGGTGAATTACCTCTTGAATTATCCTCTTGACATCTTCCCCAAGGATCCTATGCTGGAACTTTTGATGAGACGAAGTGATCCTAGACATGGGGGGGCTAGGGAATTCGTTTTCTTATAATTTTTACAAGTATTGAAGCTTAAGATATGTGAGGAAATGAGTTTGCAAGGGTTGGTATTTATAGTAGATGAGAGGGGTGTTTTCACATTTTTTATTTCATTAGATTAATAATTTCTATAAATACAAGAAATATTGATGATTTATTAACTAAATAAAGTAAATACTGAATGTGAGTTAGATACTTGGGTTATTACATCACTCATGATGTCAGGAATAGTGGATTTAACTTATAATGTATTAATGCTGTAAAAAAATTGTATTTTACCATCTACCAAAAGTTCAATTATTTCCTAAAAATAAAACAAATTAATGTTAAAGTTTTTTCAATGTGTTGATTTTAAAAATTAACTGCACTTTATGGATATAATTTTCATAATATTGGTAATTTGATTTTTTATTAAGAACATAGATTATTTGAAAAAGTAAATTTTTTAAAAGTTAATTTTTTTTTCTAACACATTGAAAAATTCATAATGGTATATTACAATTATCATATTATCATAAGACATCCAAATTATGGTTTATTAATACATTCTATGTATATAAAGTTTCTATTCAATTATTAAATTAATCATTAAATATTCATGACATACAATAATGCCAACAATATAATATAATCATATCATATCATATTGTCAATTATAGGATGGATAAATTTAATTTATACTATCATTGGAGAGATTAATATTCACTTGGTCGATTAATAATTCATAAAATTTATATTACTATTCTTATAAGTATAATTACTATTGATAAGTGTATGCTACTATTCATTATAAATTATGTTTTCCCTATCGGAATCTGAACAACTAACTGATCACAACAGTGTATATCCGATTTTCAAAATTCAAATCACAGAAGTGGGAAAATAATATTTAATAGAAACAATAGAATATATAAGTTCATTTTTAATGATGGTTCATCATGTTTCCTAAGGTGATTTAATGTGACTATACTATATGTAATTACATTAATAAGGTAGAAATGGAATTGATAAATGTTTGGGTCATTACAGTTAGACACAACACCAATTTAATCATGAGATATATGAAACAAATATATTATATTGCAGTAAATGAAAAACTATGTATGGATTCTATTACATATAACACTGGGTCACATCGAAAACACATATTACATACAAGGACATAATTTAATGAACTACAATATACTATTAATAATATTATTAAATTTTTATTATAATTATCACATATTCATTAAAATTAAAGAAATGAATAATAATCAATAAATTAAGTAAATATGTTTTAAACATGAAAATAAAATTATTCATATTTATTTAATTGGATAGAAATTAATGTAAGAACCACTTAAGAATAATGGAATTCCATTTCTTTGAAAAATATTGTTTTATGTACAAACACAATTTTTTATCAACAAGAAAACCAAAAAACTTTTTATTATATTTTTAAAAATTATTTTTTCAGTAAAAAAATTATTATAATGATACAAAATATTTGATAGGTATAATATTAATATATGTCTAATTTTAGGAAAAAATGGTGTATTTATTGAAAAAGATAAATTTAACAAATTTTAATGAAACAAAAAATTTAAATATAATTTTTGACACATTTATTATATTTATATAAAAATAAAAGTCATTATTTTTGAAATTGGAATATAAAAATTTAATATTTGGGAATATTTGATAATTTTCTGAGATGACACAATCATGACATAAATCATAACCAATGGGCGTATCACAAAAGTTTCCATGAATAGAAAGTATTAGAATATACATGGACATTCATAGGTAAAAATAGTTATATAACATGGAATGTGGTGTCAAACAGATGTGACAACTTATAATAAATTTATTTTAGATACATTATCATTAAAATATTTTTGTACCGTTTTAAGGAAAATACTAAAATGATATTAAAATAGAGAAGAGGAAAAATTTTATCTAAAACTGGAATTGAACAAATAAGGTTTTAATAATTAAAATACTGATCTTATAAATACAATTATTTCTTAAAATATAATATATATTGCACTTGAAATTGGGTTATATCTTAGGAAGTTCCATTAAAACAGGTGTGCTCATTGGGAAGTATTGATGAGAGATTCACTTAAGAGAATCTTTATCCTCAAAGGAGAATGATATATAGAACATAGAATATGATTTTGGAGAATATAAAGATAATGAAGAATTTTTACATACAAATAAATGGCAAATACCTTTTGGTAAAAAGAAAGATAGAGCAACCCAAAATAATAAAGGAAGTTCGGGTAGAATTCATTACTATTTATCGGTAGGGTAGCAGGTGTAACTAAGAGGGCTTGATGAGAGAGATAAGGGGTTTATCATCACTTATAAAACTTTAGGGAAGTATGGGGGAGGTGATAAAACATACCCCCTTATTTGGGATTACACATAAAAATCATATCATAGAGGACAATCTTGACTAAGAGTGAAATGGAGAGGATCTATTACCTTAAATCTGTAGCTGTTATCCACTTGTTTTTAAAGTACCGAATAAAAAAATTAGGATTATTAGTTCAGAATTAAGAAACCTATTCTATATGTAATTGATTTATTGAACCCATTTTTTTCATTCAAGTCCTTCTTGATTTGTTATAAGCGTCAATTTTATTGTTTGGGCTCATTAGTTTACTAGCATTCAAAAGACCAGGTCACTTATATTCAAGTTTGGATAAACATGAAAGATGGAAGTGGTGGTCTAGAAATGGTGTTATATAAAATTAGTGAACATCCAATAGATTACATGGTTTAAAATTTAATTCGGTTACTTATATTGAAGTCAAACTATAAAACCATAGTGACAACAGTTTTTGTTAATCGGTGGGTTTGATTACAAAGAACATGTTTTTAATTATAGATTAACACCATTTGTACAAAAGGATTGCAAAAATTAAAATAAGATATATTAAATATATAATAATTTGGCTCAAACATAACACAAATGGATTCTTGACCAGAATTAAGGATTATAAAATAAATTGATAATCTGTTGTCCTTGAATGTGCTAAATTAGCATATCATAAATGATGCTTTTATTTCTTTCAAATAAAAGTTGGGAAAAGGAGAGAGGATAATGAAATATCCCGTTATCATGAAAAACTTCTATTACATTTATGTTATTGGATTTATCATACTATTTGTGTGATGGGAGGTGAGGAAAGAAACAAAATGAAAAGAACAAAAATGAAATGAATGAATTGGAAAGAGGAATTTACCCCTTGAGACTTTCTCCAGTGAGAACATCTTAAGGGGAGAGTATTTGGTATTTTTAATAGTTTGGGAGCATTTGGTTGTGGGATTGGTCCTTGGGAAAAAATTTGTGTAGAATATTGGCAAGGCACAAGGCCTGATAGGAGTGAAGAGATTAGGTATTGAAGGGGGGGGGGGGTTATATTCGAGGAGAAAGGGGTATTCTCAATATAAAATTCATTAATTTATTATTTCCTCACATGACAGGGAATAGTGAGTCTTACTTGACCAAGAATAGTAATTTTATCTTGTGTTATAGAATCAATTGGTCTTACATCAGTAGAACATCATCAATGGCTCAATAAATCCATCATTTAGCTTTTAGTGTAAATTATCGTATTTTTTCTATTAAAAAAATTCATGTATTTCAAAAAAATCTGAATAATTCACTCTAACCATTTATGACATGTAGAACCCCAAAATGAAGACCATTTTTCAAAAAAAAATCTCTAAATATGATTATTTTAATATTAATTAAAATTAGAATATATTATCAAAAACCAGTATTAAAACATTAATATACCTACTCTAAAATATAGGTACATCATACATTCACTTGAATATTACTTATATATTATCTTAGGTAGGGTTAATATTCATTATCTTACATAAGTATTCATAAGGGTACATTACTATTCTTAAAGGTATGTTACTATTCGCCCAAAATTAATATTTTTTATCGGACTCCAAATAACTTACTTATTGCAACTGTGTTTGTCGGATTTATGAAATTCCAAACATAGAGGTGAAAAAATCATGTTTAAAAGTCACTTAGAACATAATAGTTCATTTTGTTCTGTATTAATGTGATTTTATGTCGTCTTTATTAGAAGTGAATTTCCATTGAAAAACATTGGGTCGTTACAATCTTCCACCCTTACGAAATTTCTCCCTTAAAATTTCATCTTACATTACATGACCAAAATAGGTGTGGGAACTTATACTTCATTGATTTCTCCAGTTTCCACATTGCCTCTTTGTACTTATGGTTTCTTCAAAGTACCTTGACCCGATTACTAGACTTTTTTGCGTAGAACATTGTCTCTACAATCCACGATCTTCACTGGCTGCTCCTCATAAGAGAGATCATCCTCCAAATGTACCACCATAGAAGAGAGTACATATGAAGGGTCTTCTATGTACTTTCTCAAGAGGGATACAAGAAAGTCATCATGTACGTTTGACATGGTAGGTGCAAGTGCCAATCGATTGGCCACAACTCTAACTCGATCAAGGACCACAAAGGGGAAAATGTTCCTTGAGATTAACATCCCATTCTTTACGAACCTCATGACCTTATTCCATGGAGATATGCATCAAAATAACATGTCTCCAACATTAAAATCATGGTTTCATCGATAATTATCTGCACAACTCTTCTATCAACTTTGGGATACCTTGATATGTTGTTGACTGGTTTTAACCTTCTCCACCCTTTCATCGACCATTTCATATCCTAAAAGCTTACACTCACCAACTTCATCCAAACATGTCGGTTTTCTTCACCACTTCCCAGAAAGGGATTCATATGGTGCCATTCAGATTCTCAAGTGGAAACTGTTTTTGTAAGATAATTCAACCATTTGAAGATGTTTGTTCCATCCTATTTTGAATTCCATAGAACACACTCTAAACATGTATTCTAGTGTCTGAATAGTTCACTGAGATTTTCCATCAGTCTGAAGATGATAGGTTGTACTGATGTTCAGTTCAGTGCTTAGAACATGTTGGAGTCTTTTACAGAACATCGAGGTGAATCTCGTATCATGATTAAATTGAATAGATAGTGGTACTCCATGAAGCCTTACCACTACTTTGACGTAAATAGATAGTGGTACGTGCAAGTTGATCCAATGAAAAGTACTCTCGAACCATGATAAAGTGAGATGTCTTTGTAAGACGGTCCACAATGACCCATATCACATTATTTCTTTTGGATGTCCTTGAAAATACAGTGAAAAAGCCTATGGTAATGTTTTCCCACTTATATACTGGTATGGGTAGTGGTTGCATCATCCCCTTAGACATTTGTCTCTCAGACTTCTCTTGCTGACATTCCAGGCACTTGGATATATGTTCAACAATCTCCCATTTCATATTGTCCCACAAAATGTTTCCTTGGAAACCTTGATACATCTTTTTTCTCCCTCGGTGGATAGAGAAGGTTGAGCAATGTCAGTCACTCAAAATATCCTTTTTTTCTCTGGATATAATGGTACACATAATCGTGACCCAATTATTACAACTCCTTTCTCATCAAATTTGAAATCATAGGATTTCCCTTTCATAATAAATTTTACCCTTTTCAGATGATCCACATCCTTTCATTATGCATCTAATATTTTCTCTAAGATTGAGGGTTGAGAAATCATTTGAGAAAAGATTTATGATGTTCCCCCCTTAATTATTCCCATGTCCATCCATTGAAAATCTAAGAAGATCAAATCTTTTTGAATTATAATCATTGATAAAGTGCATCATCCTTTCTACATAGAGCATCTTCCACCTTGTTTGCCTTACTAGGATGGTAGTGGATTGAGTAGTCATTTTCCATGATGAGATATATCCATCATCACTAGAGCATATTAAGCTCTTTCTGTGTGAATATATATTTGAGACACTTGTGGGAAGTATATATCTCAATCTTCTCTCCATAGAGATAATGTCTCCAACTCCAGACCATGCGTGGAACAATATTTCACATGGATCTTCAGTTGCCTTGAGGCATATGCTCTCACTTTATCATTTTTAATTAGAACACAACCTATGCCTTTATTAGAATCATCACTATACACCACAAAGAGTTATCCACTTTAAGGGATTGTGAGTACTGTTGCAGTGATTAGCCTCTTTTTCAACTTAGTGGTACAGTCTTCACATTCTTGAATCTAGAAAAACTTTAATCCCTTCTGTGTATGCTTATTCATTGGAATTGACAACCGTGAATGTTTCTTTACAAATCAACGATAATACCCAGATAGATCCAAATAGCTTTGAATCTTCATTACAAAAGATGGCATGGGGAACTCTTCAATTTCCTTTGACTTAGATGGGTCCACGAGAATCCCTTTACTGGTGACAAAATTCCCCAAGAATGATACTTCCTCCATCCAAAAGTCACATTTACAATACATTGAATACAACTTCTCCATTCGTAATGTATTTAACACAATTTTCAAATACTCCTCATATTCCTCCTTACTCATGGATTATATTAGAATATCATGAATAAATACTAACAAATTTTTTTTGAGGTAATCTCTAAAGACTATATTCATTAAATCCATGACAATTGATGTAGCATTAGTGAGTCCGAAGGGAATCACTATGAACTCATAGTGTCCATACCTCGTTCGAAAGGTATTCTTGGGAATATATTCCTACATCACCATTAATTGATGATATCCTGACCAAATTTCCACCTTAGATAAATAAATGGCCCCATGAAGCTGATTGAACAAGTCATCTATCAATGGTAGGGGAAACTTGTTCATTATATTGATTTTATTATGTTAATGATAATAGATGCAGGGGAACATTGATCTGACCTTCTTATTGACAAAGAGGACTTGCACACCATATGGTGATGCACTTGGGCATAAAAAACCCTTCTCTATATTCTACTGTAATTTCTTCTTCTGCTCTTCCGGCTCTATGGTGGCCATTATGTATGTTGTATTTAATATAGGAAGAGATACAAGGACATGTTTAATTGAGAACTCAACCTCTCGGTCATATGTAAGACAAGACAACTCTTTAGGGAATACATCAGTGTAATCCCTCATGATGGGCATGTCTTTAAGAATTATTCAGTCATTTTTCTCAATAATTGTATCTAGATATGCTTCCTCAAAAGGCAACAATATCTACACTTGATACGAAGATTCTAAAAGTGATAAAACTTCATCCTTACACTTAAAATGAATCAGAGGATCATTCAGGATGTGAAAAGTGATCTCCCTTTCCCAATAGTTGATATTGCATTTTTATAAAGATAGCCAATCCATGCCTAATAATGTGTCAAAATCCACTAAGGGAAGTATGATGAAATTTTCTAGGAGGTTCAATCCCCAGAAAATTACAAGAGAGGAGTTATAAACCATTGAAGCAATAATTGCATCATTCCCTATTCTCCCAGATATCTTTCCTCTAACTTTTGAGGTGGTGTTTGAATAGTTCAACTAAAATTACAGGATATGAAATAATGAATAAAACTAGAATCAAATAGTATGTTCTCTATTCTTGAATGAATATATAGCATACCTATCACCACATCATTTTCTAGCTTCATCTTAGCTGTAGGGATAGCATAAGCCCTTCCATGTTGCCTTGGAGGTTAATATTGATTGCCTTTGACAACCGTCAGCATAGGGAAATTGTTTGCATAATGCACATGATCATTGTAGTTGTAATGCTGCACTACAGGATGAGTGTTGACTTGATCCTTCCTTTGTTGGATTCTTCATATCCTAGCATTATTTGTTGTTTAGATGACAAAACATTCCACATTTGAAGCAATTATTTGTTCATTTCAGAAAATTACCTGGATTCTTCTTCCCAAAATATTTTCTAGTAGAAAAGTCCGACTTCTTTCCATCATGGGATTTCATCGATGTGCCACCCATGTTGTCCATTTTTCAATTTTGGTCACTAGGCCCACGACACCACATAGAGTCTCCAATATCCATTTCAACCTTGATGGATCAATGGATAATCTCTTAATAACATTCAATGTCTCGAATTTACAATGCTTTTTATAGACTTGTCTTTAGTCCGCCAAGGAAGTGATCCACCATTATTTCGGTGTTCATACCAAATCCACATGCGAGCCTTGCAATCCATGTAAATTTTGCTTCATATGCCCCGATGGACTCATCTTCTTTCTGTTTGAGTCTGAAAAACTATCATTTTATCTTGAGATAGAGGGTCCAAGGAAAATATTTATTGAAAAACATCCTCTTGAATTCCTCTTATTCCATGGAATCAATTTCCTCTTGGGACATTGTATTCTTGAACAGTTTCCACCACTAAAAAGATTTCTCATCAACATGATAGACTGCCCGTACAACTTTTCCTTCTTCTGAGCACTGGAGGACGGATAATATCTTTTCAATGGAGTTAATCCATTGTTCCATTAGGAGGGAATGATATGATATGCTATATATGGGAGGCCTTTTGGTAACAAGGATTCTACGGAAACTTGCTCCTTCCATGGAGATGGAGGGCGTTACGCCTGATTCATGTTCTTATTCATAACTCGAGCTAGCTGAGAAAGTAATGTCATGAGGTTTTTCTTTGCACCGGATCTCATCATATTTCACATATCATTAGGGGAAATATTCACATTTCCTATCAAATTGGTTGTTGGAATATATTCTTCTATTTACCTCCATTGACAAAGAAAAATAATGTATAATTAAAGTTATTGAATAATTTTTTATTGAGAATAAAAAGGAAACATTCTATAAAAAAGGATATACATATTGAGAAGAATTATATCCTAACTAGTGATCCCTTAGGTTTTAATCTAAGTTACCATCGATCTATTTCTTAACTTATATTCTAAAGGGCCTTTTTTGTCTATTAATAATGGTTTGTACAATGTTTGTGAATCCACCATACCATATCCCCTGAGAGTGTCTTAACCAAGAGTACAACAATATGAATTATCATGCACTAGTTCACAGTCGTGTCTACCTCAATGTGGTGTTTTCGGGGTTTACATGTAGTTACATCTGTTCCAGAGCCACTTCTACCTCCTCGTATCAAGACATGGATGTATTTTCGTGACAACCCATTTAATCAATACTCACCAAAATTTAGCAATGTTTTATAAAACTTAGTCTCATACTTAATGTTCTCACTATGGTGCTCTATTCCTAATATCCAAAAATAACAAGACCATACTCTGATACCAACTATATCTATCCATTCCTTTTAAATTTAACATTATAATATTTTAATTATAATTATACATCAGATTACATGCCAAGGATCGTTAAGTCTAGTGTCTGGAAGACTAGATACATATAACATAAAACATGGGGCTAAAAAACACAACTTTTTTTAGTCTCCATAAAGAGCTCCATACTTCATTTGATCACTTAAATCTGCATGGAGTACCCTGGGGAACACATGAACAAAAGTGAGAGATGAAAAGCACAGTAAGGTAATGAACATAAGGATACATCTTAAGCACATTAGTTAGGAGGCATGACATAACGATATTCGAAGCATTGAACATATGAAATCATATCGTATAAGCATGGAATCATAAAAAAATGTAATCATATAAATGTGGCAGAATCATAAAACATATCTTTAGTATGGTTCAAGGCTAACCACCAATCTATTTTCCCAATTTAGTATGGGTCAAGGCTTACCGCCAATCCTATTTCACATCACATCTCATGAGACATTACTTTACCAAATGCAGTGGAGAGCTATCTAGGCGTACCCATCTCAACATTTTCATCAATATTCTTGAGACATAAATATTCATACCACATATATAGTCACACATAATCAACCATACATAAATATAGGGTATCCATGAGAAGAAGTTGGTACTACAATCCCGACATAAATCATAACCAGTGGGTGTATCATGAAAGTGACCATGAAAGGAAAGGATTAGAACCTACGTGGAATTTGTAGGGTAAAATAGTATTATTAAATGGTATGTGGTGTCAAAAATAAGTGAAAATTTATACTAAATATATTTTAGAAACATTAGCATTAAAAAAAATTTGTGCGGTTTTATGGAAAATACTATAGAGCTTTTGAAATTTAAAAGAAGAAAATCATTAATATAAAATTATAATTGGGAAAAAAAATCATAATAAAAATATTGATTTAATAATTAAAATGGTGGCTTAAAACATTGGATACAATGCACTTGACATTGGGTTAAAATTTGGGATGTTACCTTAAAATGAGTGTGCTTATTGGGAAGTATCGATGAGGGATTCACTTAAAATAATGTGTATCCCTGAAAGAGAATGAGAGATGGATCTTGGAACAATAGTTTGTAGCATATAAATATAATGTATATGTTTTACGTAAAAAGGATAGACAACTACATTTTGGTAAAAATAATTATACGGAGTCCCGAAGGAATAAAGAATGTTAGGGTGGAATTCATTATGGTTTATCAGCCTATTATCAAGTGTAAAGAAGTAGTCTTGATGAGAGAGAAAAGGGGATTATAATCACATATAGAACATTATGGAAGTATGTGGGAGGTGCTAAAAAATACCCCATCATTTGGTATTACACATAAAATGCATATCATAGCGGACAATTTTGATTAAGAGAGAAATGGAGAGGATCCCTTATCTTAAATCCGTTAGTGTTCTCCACTTGTTATTAAAGAACTGAATAAACAAATTAGGATAATTAATTCATAATTACAGAACCATTTATATATGTAATTGATTTATTAATTCCTTTCTTAGTTCTTTAAAGGCCTTCTTGATTAGTTATAAGGTTCAATTGCATTGTTCGGGCTCGTTTGATTACTTGGTTTTAAATGATTTGTTCACTGATATTCATGTTCGGATAAAGATGAAAGATGAAAATGGTTGTACAGAAATGAAGTTATATTATAATATTTAACATCCAGGGGATTAAATTGTTTTAAATTTAATTTTTTTACTTATATTTAAGTCTAAATATAAAACCACATAGACAATTGTTTTTTTATTATTGGTGGGTTTGATTACAAAGAACATGTTTTTCTTTATAGATTAATACCACTTTTAAAAAAAGATTAAAGAAATAAAAATAGGATATATGACATATATAATAATTTGGTTCAATCATAACTGAATTGGTTTCATGTCCATAATTAAATGTTATAATATAAATTGATAAATTGTTGTCCTTGAATGTGCGAAATTAGCACATCTCAAACAGTGCTTTCATTTCTTTCAAATAAAAGGTAGGGAAGTGAGAGAATATAATGAAATATCCAATTTACATGAAACAATTACAATAAATTTATGTTAATGTATTTATCATTATATTTGGGTGAAGGGAGTTGTGGAAAGAAACAAAAAAAAACTCAAAATAAATGACGGAATTGAAAAAAGGAATTTACCTCTTCAGACTTGCTCCTTTGAGAACCTCTTAAGGGTAAAGGTTTTGGTATATTGAAGAACATGAGAGATTTGTGACATGGGGTAGGAATTTGGGGAGAGATCTGGGTAGAATATTGGCAAGTCACAAGGCATGAGAGGAGTGAAGAGAGGAGAGAGTGATGTGGGGTTTTATAGTGGTGGAGAGAGGGGATTTCTCCATATAAAATTCATTAATTTATTATTCCCCCCCAAGACAAAGAACAGTGTGTCTTCCTTGATCAAGAATCTTAATATTATCATGTGATTCCGAACCAATTTGACTTACATCATAATAAAATCATCAATAAATCAATAAATCAATTATGTTCCTTTTATTGTAAATTATTGAATATTTACTATTCATCCAAAATTAAAGTATTTCAGATAAATCTCAAAAAATCACCCTAATGATTTTTTGATGTGTAGAATCCAAAAATGAAGTCATTTTTTCAAAAATAATTTTCAAAATATGATTATTTTAATATTTAATTATAATTATAATTTATTATCAAAAATCAGTTTTAAAACATTAATTTACTTGTTCTAAAATATTGGTACGCCATACTTTTACTTGAATATTATTTATATATTATCATATGTATGGTTACTATTAATTACGGTATATCAATATTCATAAGCGTATGTTACTACTCATCAATGTATTTACTACTCACCAAAAATAATGTTTTATTTATCGGACTCCAAATAACATACTGATTGCAACTATGTCTGTCAAATTTTTGAAATTCCAAACACATAAGTGACAAACTCATGTTTGAATGTCACTATTCACTTAATAGATCATTATATTGTGTTTTAATGAGATTTTATGAAATATTTATAAAAAGAAAATTTCCATTGAAAAACATTGGGTCGTTACACAATGACACTAAACTATTTTGGTCTTAATAAATTTATTCTTATAATGTGATGATTATTAATATAAAATGATATAATATCAATGTGTATTATTCCAAGGACTCTATGTTTTTGTTGAAAGGTATTTTGAATTTTTTTGGAATTTTTTTATCATGTAATGTTTTCTCTGGTTGTTGGGGTACCACAAGAGGTTTTTATATGAATTTTCTAATCTGAGAGATCCCATGAAATTTACTACCAAGTTGAGAGTCATGTTTGAATGGATTGAATAGGGTGAAAAGGTATTATCTGAGTTTATATATAGGTATATATAATATGTGATCCTTATTATCCTCATGCCTATAGTTGGCTATCCATCGTATTATTACGTTTCTAGTGCTGGCTTATGAGATGTTTTGATTGAGGTTAATTATTTTGTTTCATATGTTTCATTTACGTTGTGATACCATTACAGGAACAACCATAACTAGGGCTTGAAATTTATGGATTAGGATATGCATTGAATTTTTTTTGTGTTCAATCTTATTATGTGAGTTATTTGTCATGTATACATATGAAAAGAGTCTATGGAATATCATTTCCAAGTGTGGATCATTGAATGTTGTTAATGTATTTTAGTTTTTCAACATTGATCTATAGAATGCTTATATGAATAGAAGATTAGTAACAGATTCATAGAATAAGAAGATAACAGAAGTGGGGGGGGGGGAAGATATCAAGAGTTTAATGGAACCTCACGAAATTGTTTCCAAAATGTCATGTGGGTCTATCAGACATTAAGAGAGAAGGGGTTTGTGGACACATAGTGATCAAACCCTTTTTAGTATATTTATTTAATTATATTTAATTGAATTATAAAATTTGTTCCATAATGTGTCATTGGTTGGTAGCGAACTGTTATGTTATATGTTTGACCATTAGAAAAATAGATTAATTCTGGTTAATGGTAGTTTATTGGTTTTATCATCAATGATAGATATGTTGATGATATCCACTCAATATTATAAGGGGTTTGTGAAAAAAATATCATCCAATATGTATCATGATGATAGATGATAGTTTTAGTGGTCTGTCTTGAATAGAGAAATTGTGTATTTGTCTCTCATAGAATATCTTTCTAGAAAATCAATGTTCAGCATTTTTTTCCTAGAGGGTTCATATAGGTGGTTTTAGTGTCTATGTGGAAATGGGATAAGATGACCATAAACATCATTATATGGTTTACATGGGATCTATAAGATCAATGCATAGTTTTGGCGGAATAGGATCAGTTGACCATGGTGGTTCATTTCATATCAATCTGAGCGATAAACATAGTGAATTATCTTGGGAGGCACTATATTAAAGAGATCATGATATTTCATGGTGTTACATGTATAGTGATATATAACAGGGATTTACAATTTACCTCATGGTTTTTAGGACATAGAATTGGAAATGGGAACCCATTTTATGTTGAGTACATCCTTTTAACCTTAGGCTTCTGGGAAATCAAAAAAAATGATTAAGACACTAATGGATATTCAAAAACTATTTATTCATGATTACAACCGAGCATGGAGTGATCACATTTCTCCTATGGACTTCACATATAATAGTATTTTACAGTTCTCTATTTATGTGGCTCTATTTGAGGACCCTATGGGAGGTCCTATCATCCTCCACTATACTAGCATGTTACTTTTTGTTATTTAGTTTTTAGAATATGTATGGTATATGAAAAATGATAATGGGTGAATTTAATTTGAAAATAGATGATTACTGTACATAAATAAAATAGTTCACATGAAAACAAATTTTGAAGATCCATGGATTTACCTATTGGCGATAAGGGTTTATTCTGTTTTTCCCATTGGTTTGGGAATGTTAATTTAAAGAGGTAATGAATGTTGAGGATGTGTTATGTAGGGACAATAGATATCTTAAAAAACATTAGGATTGTGACTTATCATTTGAACCTTTCTTAATAGAATGAAGGTGTGAAAAATGTGTTCATGTGATTTGTTTGGAAGTATGAGAATGATCCTGAGCATATACTCATCTATGAATATTTTGATATATATCAGGATGTGTATATTGGATTCAAAAAATTGTTTTTTTAGAAAGTGACATGGAAGTGGGAAAAAAACTTTTGAGCATTGTGAACAAAATTGTTTTAGAAATCATATTGGGTTACTACTTATGAATGATAATTCATCGGTGGAGGATAATCAGGACCCTTATAATTTAGGTACACATAATTTAATTATATTCATATGTTTTTATAATAATTATATTAAATTTTGGATGGTTAGAGGTGTGTAATAGGTAGAAAATTATGTTTGCCATGTATGGTGTATTATTGTAGCTTGAAGAAGCTAAAACAAATATGATGGCCATCCAATGCAGTTATTGTATTGAATATGAACTATCCAGGGGCCACCAGCCCACTATTGGGGTTCTTAGGTTGAAATGGGATCTGTGCCCTCTGGGGATATAGTGGAGGCCTTTTGCATGACGATTGCATCCTTTAGAGCACAAAATAGATACTGGGTCAATAGGTTTTTTTAAAAATCAGTCTTTTATAACTTATTAGAAAATCCATTAGTCTTCCATTTCTAACACCAATGGAAACCATTTAGTGATTTTCCAGTGCTCTCTTTCCCTCTATCTCCTCCATTGGAATCTTGAAAAATGGTTTGATATTTTTTTTTGAATCAGTGAGTTATTCTTCCCACTAAACCAATATCCTTATCTTATCTTTTTTTAAAATCACCCAGATTATCAGTATCTTTATTGAATCATTGGGGGGTTTCTTGATAAAACAATGGTTTTTTTCATTAATAAAATTGACATATGGATTCAAGAATTTTGGGTATGCACATCAATCAAATCTAAATACTTATAAATAATTATTATATTAATTAATTCATTAACTTTATATAAATATAGTGTATGGTTTCTCATCAAACTATATCTTAGTATTCTAAATAATGGCATTTATTGTTTGGTTCTAGGATTTAGTACTGCTTTTTTACTCAAATGTTGGACCTTCACATATATCATTATTTTACCTAGGCTATAAAGAACATGACATAATTACATGTTTTATGTGGTTCATTAGCATCATTATTAGAATATGTGTGTATCACTATGAGACCAATGTTTTATTCATAATCACACAGGTTGTGCATATGTATCCATGTGACATATTCTTGTGTTTCATGCAAGTGTAACATGATTATTTTTCTATTAATTAGAGTTGAGGTGGTGTTTGATATATTATTAGTATCATATATCATATGTTATATTATTAAATTTTCTATAGTAGAGTGTGATGGTTGATTCTAATAGACGATTCCCTGATAGGGGTGTATCAAAAGATTTGTCGACATATATTAGACTATGCCTTCATAGGGGGATGTGTTAACTATTTATTTAGACTATGACATAGGGGGAGTCAGGTTATGGGTACATGATCCTTCCAATCATGAACCAAACTATGTTATTATATTATCAGAGGACCGTAAATATATATTATTCTTATTTTATATACTCCTAAATGTATCTATTTTCATAAAATTCATGGAACACATTAGTATATTTAATATTAACTTATGTTAATGGTTGTTCAGGGTATCCCTACAAGACCAGTAATCATTCCCTTGATAGGAATTACTATGTTATTTTATATTTTATTGTGAAGGCTTCGACGAAGGGAAATATCCAATGGTACGTGGTTGAGTAGGTCTGCATGAGGAGTAAGAAATTTATATATAGTGTTTGGGATGGTTGTTATGAAATATTTTGTTTACTATTAATACCATTTTCTATGATCCTTTTTTATTAATTTTGTTCATGTATCTATAATGAAATATTAATACATTATGGGGTGTTTTTAATTGACCATATTTCTATGTATATGTTTATTTATTTTTCATTATTTACTTATTATTCTACATAGAGTTTTGTAAGGTACTGTGTTTATTGCCTCGCATTGTTGTTCTATAATCCCTTGAAGCTAGAAACACAAATATTACACATAAGGAGGCATGTATAAGAACATGTGGAATCCTAGATCAGACTAGGTGGTGTGGGTAAGGGCGTTACATGTTATTTCTTCAAATGTATTTTTTCTATTAAATGTTTATAAATTATTTCCTTTAAAAAAATTCTATAAATGTTTTAATGAATTTTACAAAACAATTTTTCCACCATATCCATATTTTAAAATAAATTATTTAAAATTATTATTTTATATAATCAAATAAAAAATTAAAATTATTTACAAATATCATTGGACTTCTTTTAAATGTTTTCAAATGTTAATTTCAAATCATTTTCTACATAGTTTTATATTTCACTATCAATATAAAAGATTGAAAAATGTTTTCTATCATAAATGGATTGAAATATTCTTCAACCATCTTGGTAGGAGATTATTATAAACCATAATTTACTTATTTACTTGGTTTTAAAATCATTACCTAATAAGTTTTTCTGAATTTTTATTTCCTAATGGTTTTCAAAACTAACATGTATTCAATGTTTTTTTTCAAAACTATTTTTCCAAATCATTTACTGATGTACCTCATAACATAGTTTTACACCATCTTAATGATTTCAATGTTTAATTAGGAAAAATATCTAATGATTTCATCCACATATTTTCTCATTATGACTTATTATGATTATTTTAAATAAATTTAAATGGAACTCATTTCTTTAATAATAATTAATCGAGAAATGAAGGGAATAATTATTGTTTGTAGGATTATTATGAAAAAATGAATCATCTATATACTATTTCATGTTGTGTTACATATAAATTATTGATGATGATTTTAAATGATCTCAATATAACTCTTGATGTAGAGGTATCCTACTATAACTCTCAAATGTATTGTGTAATGATTTAATATTCCCAGGAAAAAATTAGGGTATCAAACATGTAGGTGAATCCTATAGAAATAAGAGAGAATCCATCATAAAAACATGGGTAAAACATATGTGAACACATGTGATAAAGCTAATGTACAATGATTCCATAATATTTTCCTTATAATTACTTCGAGATATAATCGTGCCACTTTACAAATATTTATTTCACATAGATCATGATTGTAGACTAAAAGGTTTCTTATCATGTAATAACACATTATTCAATGAATCATGTTTTAAAATATTGGTTTTGATGGGTATGAATTCACTTATTTTATGATTATTAAAAAAAATTATATTGTAATTACTTTAATCTAATATTTTGTTAAATAATAATATTAAATAGTTATTTCTTATATTTAACAATATAGAGTGTTTGAGATCACCATTCATATGTCTCTCATTCCCTAGATTATGAAGAACAATGTCATGTATGTTATGTTTAAAATTGTTGCATGTGTGGATAGTTTTCATAGAGATGATGAATCCTTATCATGAATGAATTCAGTCTTGTTATAATATGAAATAAAATCATATGTATATGTATGGGTTTAGATATGTATATTTTGATTATGAATTTTATTGAAATATAATAAATAAAGTATTTGGTATGTCTGTGTACCTATTTTTCCTTTTGATTTTTATTTATGTATGGAAAAAATTGATTTTAATCTCTTGGTATCATCTCTATAATTTTAAAGAGAATGTTTTCTACATTATATCTATGTTTATGTGTAACAATACATGTTTTTTTTATATAATTTTGTTTTTGAATTAATTAAATTTATTTGATGGCTTATGTTACACAAAAAACCAGTTAATGTATTTGTACATTAAAAATTGACTTAATAATAAATTAAACTCAAACCTGGGATATATTGAACTAAATTAAACACTCGTTAATCTTGAATGATACATGACACTGAGTTTTAACAAAAACAAAACAAAGTAATAGTATTCATTTAAAATCAACAAATACAACCTATCCATTTAACACCGAAAAATGAATTTTAATAACTTATATTTATAAATTAATTGTAGTTGTTTGAAATAAATTAATTATTTTTATAATATATTATATAATTATTGATGATGTATTTATTTGTTTTAAAAATAACATTACCCTCATAATATAAGTGTTTATGTCTTTCTAAGAATAATAATAAAAATATTTTTTACACTTTTAGAAAATTAAATTTATAAAATTAACATAATTTTTTTAATTCATTATTTCAAAAATATTTAAGGGTTAATATTTGGTATTTTAATTAAATGTTTCATTTTTTGATGAATAGTGAAAAGTAATGAATAAATATTTAAAACCTAACTTTCTTTTCATTTATTTATAATGAAAAATTATATTTTATTTTAAAAATAATGATGAATTAGTTGAATTATACATCAATTAATAAAATTTATGTAATTTGAATCAATTTTATTTTGATGATGAATATAATAACATTTCAAACATTGGATTATTTTATCTTTAAATTATCTCTTTCTCATCAAGTTTGTAGGATTATATTTAAATTAATTTTTTCAACTTAATTGATTTGAATTTTGAAGATTGGATTAAATATTTGGAAATATAATAAAATATAATTTATGAATATTTGAACTTAATGTTTTCCCCAAATGAATAGTGAATGTAGAAAAAACATTTACCATGATTAAAGTAAAAATGTGTTTACTTGGGGTTAACATAAAATATTAAGGGTCGTATTTACCAATAAACATTTATAAATACTATTTTTATTGCAATATTTTGACAATATAATGTATAAGGTTATGATATGATCCATTTTGGACCGGTTTTGACATACGAAAAAAGTGGGTGGAATTATCTCCTTAAATTATTTATAATCTTTCCTAAAACTGCACTTATAAAATACCACACAATCTCCTCTCTTATTACACCATAAAACCACATTGATTAGCCCAATACCTTCCCAAATGAAATTATAAAATCCCTACCATAATCTTAGAATTCATATATTGGATAGACATCCAACCAAGCAGGTCTTTTAGTGAAATATTAAGTAGGATACCTGAAGAAGAGGTAATATTCATCAATAAGTGTTTCTTTATTTCATCCTCAAACCCCTTTGATTAATTTTATATCATGATAATATAATAACCCATGTATCTTATATCTACATATATGTTATTATATTATGTTCATCACCTAAAAACATGCACACTTCCATCAAATGGTTTACAAATCATCGTTTGTTTGCACAATAGAAAACCACATCATGAACTGATATCATTTTTTTTCCATTACGTCCAATCATTGATTTTATTAATGATTTAAATAATCTTTATATTTTTTTATAATATTCATTATATTATTATTCTTATTCAATTTATATATCCAATATACCATCATTCATTCCATTTTGTGAGAATATAATAATTTCATTCGAGTGTGTGGTGGATGACAACTTTGAGAGGCATTGTGATTCATTCATGTAATAAATTGGAATACCATAATGTCATTTGAGTGTATGGAAATGATTTTCTATTTTTATTTTTATGAATAAAATTAGGTACCTTATTAAAATGTTACACACTTATGGAAAATGGACATTTATTACTTGTGATTCATCTCTTATGAGATACCAATATTTATTCCATGACTCATGTATATGCTCTTTGATATGTTGGGTATGGTCTTGAAATGATATTCTCATGTTCTCATACCCCTATGTTCCCATTTTTCTAATGTGTCACTATTATATACCTTAAAAGATACTCTGAGGTCATCCTTTCTCCTATTTCCTTTCATGAGGATATAAAGGCATGTATTTTGTATTATTTTTCAATAATTGGTTCTATTTGTTAAGAACGCATTCAGGATGACATAGCTCATGTAAAGACCCGTAAATTTCAAGGAATTTTTTTTCTTATTTTTTTTTGGAATTTTAAAGAACACAGTTTCTGACGGCGCCTGATTCCGAGGCCCAGTGTGCCCAGAATCATTTTCCGAAGTTTCGCTCGGGTACGTTTAGTGAACGGACGAGCGGGTTTTTCTAACTTTTGAACTGGTGCCTGGAATCAAATTCTGAGGGCACCGATGAAATCGCAGCGCCGGTATTCGCTTAGAAACGCCTCTTCTGGAGTTGCGTTTGATCGAGTGTGGTTTGTAATTTTCGGGCTTAAAGTTAAGAAATAAATAATTTTTCGACAACTTTATTTTATTTCACTTAAGCCACTTTGAAGCCACATGAAGCCACTTAAAAGCGGCTTAAACTGAGTTGAACCAGATAGGGTACTATCCAGAAATATCCTACCCTCTTGGTAGGATATTTGTGAGGTGGGGCCCGTACGAGCCCCACCGTTTCATTCCGCTAAGTAACGCACCCGTGAAAACCCGTCATTATGAAAGTCAACTGACGCGTTTTCTTAAATTCTTAATAGACCATTTAATTGGGCGGTTTCTTTCATGAATTAAATGAGCTGTTACTTTCGTTGAATTAATACAACGAATTGATGGGTCATTACTTACCCTTTTCGTTTGTTGGCGTAATAATAAAATAAGACCAACTAGTCTTTTTGAAAGATTACTGGTTGAAAGGTTTGACAGAGTCCTCGTGCCCTTATCCTTCTTCGCGAAGAACGCGAAAAACGCCGAACTCGGAAATCGACGACGCAACACCGTGTTCCGCGACGCCGCCGTTCCCTTCCTGCAACGTTCTGCCGCGACGTCTCTTCCTCCGCAACGAAATCATCGATCAACTGCTTGGGGTAAGAGTCTCGGACATTCTTTTTAATTTCCTTGTGGTTTTTACCAAAACACGGATTTAATTATTTATAATTAAATTAAATCTGATGTTTCTTGGTCCGTTGAGTTTGCCGACTCAACGCCGGTTTCCGCGACGACACGACGCCTTTTCGCGACGACGCGACGATCCCCTCCTTCTGCGACGAGCAATTCCACGAAGAACGTGCGTACGACGACGACCAACGAGGTAGGGATTTTATTTATGGAATTACCCCTTTTTATATTCCTTTAAATGTTTCTTTAAAACTTTAAAAAACCGGATTGTGAAAAATTTTAAATTTATTAAAATTGATGTTTCCTGTGTGGAATAAAAATTCTCCCGTTGTTTTTATCTAACGCGGAGGGTGCGTGCCAAACGAACACGGCCCGAAAAACCTCCGTCGTTCTTCATGGTTGTGCGGATTTGGAGGGCAATGACAATCGTGACGCAAGGGCGATTTGACGATCCCGCAGTTAAGAACGGAACCCGGGAGGAGCAACGGCGTAGACGGGAAGCAAATCGGGCCACCGGAGCGACTCCGGCGGCCCGCGGAAGCCGGCGGCGGCCCCCGGCGCGCCGCCGGACGAGACCGCCGCGGCAGCGGCTGCGGCGGAGGCGCTCGCGGAACCGCGGCCGGGCGGGTCCGGCGCGCGCAGGACGCGGCTGAAACCGCGTCTGGTCGCAAGGGAGACACCCCGCGGGTGTCGCGGGGGTGTCACGCGGGGGCGGCAGCTCCCCCCCCCCCCCCCCCCCCCCCGCGTCACTCGGGACACGACTTCAGCCGCGTCCTGCTGTCTGGCCAACACCCCGCGGGTGCCGCGGGGGTGTCACGCGGGGCGGCGGCTCCACCCGCGTCGGCCGCTCGGCCGAGCTGGTCCGGGCTGGCCGAGCCAGACCGGTCCGACCGGGTCGGACCGGGTCGGACCGGGTTCGGCCGACCCAGGGGGGTCGGGCCGTGTCGGCCCAGGCCCGGACCCCCCGTCTTCAGATGGTTTTCGTTCAAATGCCCGTAACTTGAGCTACGGCCCTCCAAACGACTCGCCGTCAGCGGAAACACGATCCTTGGATCGAGATGGTCGTTTCGGTGTATCGCACTCAAGGTTTCGGAATACATTGAGTTCGGTCGGGTTGGTTCGTACACGAAACCAACCTGGCCCTCGGAGCGGAAACACTAATATCTTGAGCTACGGATGTACGATTGACGTGCCGTCAGTTTTGTTGTTTTCCTCTAAGTGATACGGATCTTTTGGCTTACTCCACTCGAGGTTTGGGTGCCGTCGGAGTGTGGTCGGGTTGCTTCGCTCTCAAAACCAACCGGGCCCCTGGGACAAAAAAGTCAATAACTCACAGACCGGGCGTCCGATTGACGTGTCGTCTGTCTCGTTGCTTTCCTCTTGATGAGACGGAACTTTTGGCATCCTCCGCCCGAGTTTTGGATGCCGATGGATGGTGGTCGGGATGGATCGCACCGAAATCCAACCGGGCCCCTCGAACGGAAAAGCTGATGTCTTTCAGAGCAGACGTCCGTTTGAAGAACCGTCAGCGGCGTTGGTGATCACGTTGAGAAACTGTCCCTATGAGTATACCCTATGGGAGTTCGGGGTATAGTTGAGATACGGCTGGATTGGTTCACTCACGAAACAAACCAGGACCCTGGGACGAAAAAGCTAATAACTCACAGACCGGGCGTCCGATTGACGCACCGTCTGTTGCATTGAAACCCATATGACGAGACGGTCCTTTGAGATTCTTCTTCATGGGACTTTGATATACTTGGAGTATCAACCAGTAGCTCATGGAGCGGACCCTCCCAGAGATGAGCGTACGGAGTGCGGAGACCGTGTAGCCGGCCGAGACCTGACGACTGCTTGACCGATCGACTCGGTGTGTTATGGATAGCCCACGACAGAGGTGCGCTTGGTTTTAGCGGCACAGAGGAGCGCTTGGTTGTAGCGACAGACCCACGACAGAGGTGAGATTGGTTGTAGCGGCATAGGGGAGCGCTTGTTTGTAGCAGCAGACCCACGAAAGAGGTGTGCTTGGTTGTAGCGGCACAGGGGAGCGCTTGGTTGTAGCGGCAGACCCACGACAGAGGTGCGCTTGGTTGTAGCGGCACAGGGGAGCGCTTGGTTGTAGCGGCAGACCCACGACAGATGTGCGCTTGGTTGTAGCGGCATAGGGGAGCGCTTGGTTGTAGTGGAAGACCCACGACAGAGGTGCACTTTGTTGTAGCGGCATAGGGGAGCGCTTGGTTGTAGCGGCAGACCCATGACATAGGCACGCTTGGTTGTAGCGGCACATGGGGGTGCTTGGTTGTAGCGGCAGACCCACGATAGAGGTGCGCTTGGTTGTAGTGGCACATGGGAGCGCTTGGTTGTAGTGGCCGACCCACGACATAGGTGTGCTTGGTTGTAGCGGCACATGTGAGCGCTTGGTTGTAGCGGAAGACCCACGACAGAGGTGCGTTTGGTTTTAGCGGCACATGGGAGCGCTTGGTTGTAGATGCTGGCCCGCGGTACTCGATAGAAGGAGCACCTCAGCAGTCTTAGGTTAGTGAGCAGTACCTCGGAGTCGTGAAAGGACCACTGTACACTCCAGAGACGGATCTCTTCAGCAGTTACGGTTTCGATAATGAAAAGCCTGGTTTGAGCTGAGACTTTTGACCTTTGTGTTTATCTCATGATTGAGATGGGTCACTTGATAACTTAGGTATATGTATGGGCATATACCTGGGTAGTGGTTATCCGTTGATTTCACAATCCTTGTGTTTCCTCATGATTGAGATGGGTTACGTGATAACTTAGGTATATGTATGGGCATATACCTAAGTAGAGGTTATCTGTTGAGATCTTCTTGTGGTTATCCTTGTTGGTTTATTGAGACCTTGAGGGTCTCGGGGTCCCTACTGAGTATCGTTATACTCACCCCTGCACGGGCTTTTCCCGCACTTCGTTGTGTTGGATGCAGACGACGGACAACGCTGATCGTGGTGGAGGCTTTTGGAGCAGGACGGTACCTGGAGGTGGACCACTGGGCGGGACATACGTGGAGTGGTCAGGTGGACCCGAGGAGAAGTGGAGGCTATCTGTACCCACCCTTCAGGTGGGACTTCCAGAGGATGGCTTGACGCTGCAGCTTTTCTTTTTTAGTTGTTGTTTTTCCCTTTCAGTTGTACTTTACAATTGGGCTTGTATTTCCGGCCCCTTTTACATTCAGCACATCTTGTACATTTTTTACTCAGTGTTTACTTTTCCGCTTGCTTACTCTATGGTGCTTGTTACTTTTAAAAGGAAATGCCTTCCCTTTTGTTGGGATTTACGCCTTGGTGCTAGTCGCCAGCCCCTGGCCTATGGAAGGCGGGCTTGGCGTAGTCACGGCACGGGCCCCGAGGACGGGTCGTGACAAATTGGTATCAGAGGTGGTCGGTTCTATCGCAGACTCTGATCTTTCTTATATGTGAAGCAAAAGTGTTTAGGGTATTGGGTGTGGTTATCAGTCCAGGGAGTCCAGTGTTGGTGCGGCGGCTGACGTATCCGTACACCAGGACCCTGACTTCTGATTTCCGACTTAATGCACGAAAACACTGATTGCATGTGTATTCCATGTTTTCTTTGTGATTACTTGTGTCATCTCACCAGGTACTGTTCTGACCGTGGTGCACTTGTTTCCTTTTCAGGATGGCCCCGCGACGGCAGCCAGCTAGGGTTCCGAGCGATGTGCGTGGCGAGAGCCCACCGAGCGTCGAGGACTCGGTATAGGGCCCTTTGACAGCTGAGGCACCGGCGGTACCTATACTTGCCGAGCCACCGATTCTACCAGCCCCAGCCGCTGACGATGCATGTCACCTTAGTGTACTGCATGAGTTCCGGTGCCAACGACCGCCCAGGTTCTGCGGGGAGACGGACCCTCAGGCCGCCGAGGACTGGCTGGAGGCAGTTGTACGGGTTTTCAGATTAGTGAGGACACCAGCAGACCTCATGGTGATCCTCGGAGCGAACCTCCTGCACGCGGCAGCAGGCAGATGGTGGAGCTTGATGCTCCAGGTGCACGATGAGGCATCTCTCCTCTGGACGTACTTTGAGAGCATCTTCCGCTACGAGTTCGTCCCAGCCACCCTCCGAGCAGTGCGCATCGAGGAGCTACTACAGCTGCGGAAGGGCAGCATGACAGTGGCCCAGTACTCGGCGAGATTTACTAATCTCTCGCGCTACTCCACAGATATGGTACGGGACCCGTTCTTCCGGGCCCGGACCTTCGAGTATGGACTGAGGCACGAGATCAGGGCTTCGATGATCTCCCTCAACATTCCGAATCAGGCAGGGGTGTTGGAGCGAGCCCTCTTAGTAGAGAGTTTCCTTGCTGAGCAGTCTCCAGCAGCAGGACCCACCACTTGCCAGCATGCAGCAGAGTCTTCTGCAGCGGGCAGTAGACGGATGACGCAGGGGTCCAAGAGGACTGGACCTACCGGTGGTCGACAGCATGACTCTGGATCATTTGTGCGAGGCACTCGAGGTGGGCAATGACTTGCCATGAGAGTGCATTGTTACTCCTGCGGCGGAATTGGTCACATGGCTCGTGACTGTCCGACCCTCCATACGGATGACCAACAAATGGACGAAGGGCCCCCCAGGCAGAGGCAGAGGTTCGATCAGGGCGAGCCGCAAGGACCAGGCGGCCATGGCAGGGGAGCTGGCCATGCAGCTGGAGGTGGACGACGCTTCGGGGTGTTTCCACCACCACCACCAGGAGGTCCACCCCGACCGCAGGGGACAGGAGGACATGGGAGAGCTCAGCTTCAGGCAGCTGAGTCCTACGATCATTGAGATCCAGGAGCAGATGGACAGGAGCGGGACTAGCTCCAGACCTGGAGACTTTTGTTCATGTTGCTTTTAGTTTTTTTGATGTGTGTTTGTAGATGCCTTGTTTCTTTGTACTTGATATGAAGTAATAAAAGACACCTTTTCTTGTGGAATTTACTTTCCTGTCCTCTCTTGTGTTGAAAACTAAGAGGTTCCGGTTTAGACTGTTGACTTGACCCTCACATGGGAGGTACCTACTAGAGGAGACCCAGTTACCACACACTGATGCCGACAGTGTGACTCAACCCTTGGAGGCGAGAGTAACGGTTGGATCTCTTGGTAGTAGCGTCAAGGCCTTACGACATCATCCTTGGTATGGGTTAGTATCATCAATGTCGGGATTGACAGTATTAGGCAAAGAAGTGGTTCATCCAGGGGATGAGACCAGATTTCTCTTATCGGAAAAGAAGAAATCACAACAGCTCTTGTAGGACCAGAGAAGGTCCAGGTCATCCATGAGCGGATGAGGATAGCTCAGAGCCGGCAAAAGTCATATGCTGACAGGAGGCGGAGGCTACTAGAGTTCGAGGATGATGACCACATCTTCTTGCGTGTCTCACCTTGACGTGGTTTGCGGAGATTTGGCCGAGGTGGAAAGTTGTCTCCACGCTTCATCGGATCCTTCCAGGTCTTCGACAGGATTTTGAAGGTGGATTATCGCATGGCTCTACCACCATAGTTGCGCCGGGTGCACGACCTCTTCCACGTATCTCAGTAGAGGAGATATGTGCACAACCCAACGTCAATATTTGACCATGGGGAGCTAGACATGGATGATGGGGCGACTTTTGCGGATGTCCCAGTAGAGATCGAGGATCGACAAGAGAGGGTCCTGCGTGGATGATCGATTCTTCTAGTGCGCTTCAGATGGCAGTATGGGGACCTCCGGGGAGCACATGGGAGTGGGAGGCTCAGATGCGTGCTCAGTACCGCCTTTGATTCCCTAGTTTGTGTTAAAGCTTTATGGGGACGTAAAGCCAAGTGGTAGGAGTAATGTAAAGACCCGTAAATTTCAAGGAAATTTCTTTCTTAATTTTATTTGGAATTTTACAAGAACGCAGTTTCTGACGGTGCCTGATTCCGAGACCCGGTGTGCCCGGAATCATTTTCTGAAGTTTGGCTTGGGTACGTTCAGTGAACGGACAAGCGGGGTTTTCTAACTTTTGAACCGGTGCCCGGAATCGAATTCTTATGGCACTGATGAAATAGAAGCACCGGTATTCGCTTAGAAACGCCTCTTTCGGATTTTCATTTGATCGGGTGTGGTTTTTAATTTTCGGGCTTAAAGTTAAGAAATAAAATATTTTTTCGACAACTTTATTTTATTTCACTTATGCCACTTGGAAGCCACTTGAAGCCACATAAAAGCGGCTTAAACTGAGTTCAACCGGATAGGGCACTATCCAGAAATATCCTACCCTCTTGGTAGGATATTTGTGAGGTGGGGCTTGCACGAGCCCCACCGTTTCTTTCCGCTAAGTAACGCACCCGCGAAAACCCGTCATTATGAAAGTCAACTGACGCGTTTTCTTAAATTCTTAACAGACCATTTAATTGGGCGGTTTATTTCGTGAATTAAATGAGTTATTACTTTCGTTGAATTAATACAATGAATTGATGGGTCATTACTTACCCTTTTTTGTTTGTTGGCGTAATAATAAAATAAGACCAACTAGTCTTCTTGAAAGATTACTGGTTGAGAGGTTTGACAGAGTCCTCGTGCCCTTATCCTTTTCGCGAAGAACGTGAAGAACGCAAAGAACGCCGAACCCAGAAATCGACGATGTGACACCGTGTTCCGCGATGCCGACGTTCCCTTCCTGCAACGTTCTTCCGCGACGTCTCTTCCTCCGCAACGAAATCTTCGATCAACTGCTTGGGGTAAGAGTCTCGGACTTTCTTTTTAATCTCCTTGTGGTTTTTACCAAAACAAGGATTTAATTATTTATAATTAAATTAAATATATTGTTTCTTGGTCCGTTTAGTTCGCCGACTCAACGCCGGTTTCCGCGACGACGCGACGCATTTCCGCGACGACGCGACGATCCCTCCTTCCGCGACGAGCAATTCCGCGATGAACGTGCGTACGCCGACGAACAACGAGGTAGGGATTTTATTTTTTGAATTACCCCTTTTTATATTCCCGTAAATGTTTCTTTAAAAAGTTAAAGAACCAGATTGTGACCAAATTTTAAATTTATTAAAATTGATGTTTCCTGTGTGGAATAAAAATTCTCCCGTTGTTTTTGTCAAACGCGGAGGGTGCGGGCCAAGTGAACACGGCCCGACAACCCTCCGTCGTTCTTCGTGGTTGTGCGGATTTGGCGGGTGACGACAATCGTGACGGAAGGGTGATCTGACGATCCCGCAGGGAAGAACGGAACCCGGGAGGTGCAACGGCGCAGACGGGAAGAAAATTGGGCCACCGGAGCGACTCCGGCGGCCCGCGGAAGCCGACGGCGGCTCCCGGCGCGCCGCCGGACGAGACCGCCGCGGCCGTGGCGCTCGCGGACACGCAGCCGCGCGGGTCTGGCGCGCGCAGGACGCAGCTGAAGCCACGTCCGGTTGCCAGGGAGACACCCCGCGGGTGTCGCGGGGGTGTCACGCGGGGGCGGCGGCTCCCCCCCCCGCGTCACTCGGGACGCGGCTTCAGCCGTGTCCTGCTGTCTGGCCGACACCCCGCGGGTGCTGCGGGGGTGTCACGCGGGGCAGCGGCTCCCCCCGCGTCGGCCTCTCCGCCGAGCCGGGTCGGGCTGGCCGAGCCAGACTAGTCCGGCCGGGTCGGACCGGGTCGGACCGGGTCGGACCGGGTTCGGCCGACCCAGGGGGGTCGGGCTGGGTCGGCCCGGGCCCGAACGCCCCGTCTTCGGACGGTTTTCGTTCAAATGCCCGTAACTTAGTTACGGGCCTCCAAACGACTCACCGTCAGTGGCAAAACGATCCCTGGATCGAGACGATCGTTTCAGTATATCGCACTCAAGGTTTCGGAATACTTTGAGTTCGGCCGGGTTGGTTCGTACACGAAACCAACCGGGCCCTCGGAGCAGAAACACTCATATCTTGAGCTACGGACGTCTGATTGACGTGCCGTCAGTTTTGTTGTTTGCCTCTAAGTGAGACGGATCTTTTGGCTTACTCTGCTCGAGGTTTGGGTGCCGTCGGAGTGTGGACGGGTTGGTTCGCTCACGAAACCAACCGGGCCCCTATAACGAAAAAGCCAATAACTCACAGACCGGGCGTCCGATTGACGCGCCGTCTGTCTCGTTGCTTTCCTCTTAATGAGACGGAACATTTGGAATCCTCCACCCGAGTTTTGGATGCAGATGGATGGTGGCCGGGATGGATCGCACCGAAATCTAACCGGGCCCCTGGAACGGAAAAGCTGATGTCTTTTCAAACCAGACGTCCGTTTGATGAACCGTCAGCGGCATTGGTGATAACGTTGAGAAACGGTCCCTATGAGTATACCCTATGGGAGTTCGGGGTACAGTTGAGATACGGCCGGATTGGTTCGCTCACGAAACCAACCGGGCCCCTGGGACGAAAAGGCTAATAACTCACAGACCGGGCGTCCGATTAACGCGCCGTCTGTTGCATTGAGACCCCTATGACGAGACGGTCCTTTGAGATTCTTCTTCGTGGGACTTTGAGATACTTGGAGTATCAACCAGTAGCTCCTGGAGTGGACCCTCCCAGAGACGAGCGTACGGAGTGCAGAGACCGTGTAGCCGGACGAGACCTGACGACTGCTTGACCGATCGACTCGGTGTGTTACGGATAGCCCACGACAGAGGTGCGCTTGGTTGTAGCGGCACAGGGGAGTTCTTGGTTGTAGCGGCAGACCCACGACAGAGGTGCTCTTGGTTGTAGCGGCACAGGGGAGCGCTTGGTTGTAGCGGCAGACCCACGACAGAGGTGCACTTGGTTGTAGCGGCACAGGGGAGCGCTTGTTTGTAGCGGCAGACCCCCGACAGAGGTGCGTTTGGTTATAGTGGCACATGGGAGCACTTGGTTGTAGCGGTAGACCCACGATAGATGTGCTCTTGGTTGTAGCGGCACAGGGGAGCGCTTGGTTGTAGCAGCAGACCCACAACAGAGGTGCGCTTGGTTGTGGCGGCACATGGGAGCACTTGGTTGTAGCAGAAGACCCACGATAGAGGTGCGCATGGTCGTAGCGGCACATGGGAGCGCTTGGTTGTAGTGGCAGACCCACGACAGAGGTGCGCTTGGTTGTAGCGGAACAGGGGAGCCCTTGGTTGTAGCGGCAGACCCACGACAGAGGTGCGCTTGGTTGTAGCAGCACATGTGAGCGCTTGGATGTAGCAGCTGGCCCACGGTACTCGACAGGAGGAGCACCTCAGCAGTCTTAGGTTAGTGAGCAGTACCTCAGAGTCGTGACATGACCACTGTACACTCCAGAGACGGAGCTCTTCAGCAGTTACGGTTTCGATAATGATAATCCTGGTTTGAGCTGAAACTTTTGACCTTTGTGTTTACCTCATGATTGTGATGGGTCACTTGATAACTTAGGTATATGTATGGGCATATACCTGGGTAGTGGTTATCCGTTGATTTCACAATCCTTGTGTTTCCTCATGATTGAGATGGGTTACTTGATAACTTAGGTATATGTATGGGCATATACCTAAGTAGAGGTTATCTGTTGAGATCTTCTTGTGGTTATCCTTGTTGGTTTAGTGAGACCTTGAGGGTCTCGGGGTCCCTACTGAGTATCGTTATACTCACCCCTGCACGGGCTATGCCCGCAATTCGTTGTGTTGGATGCAGACGACGGACATCGCTGATCGTGGTGGAGTCCTGCAGAGCAGGACGGTACCTAGAGGTGGACCACTGGGCGGGACATACTCGGAGCGGTCAGGTGGACCCGAAGAGCAGTGGAGGATATCTGTACCCACCCTTCAGGTGGGACTTCCAGAGGACGGCTCGACGCTGCGACTTTTCTTTTTAGTTGCTGTTTTTCCCTTTTAGTTGTACATTACAGTTGGGCTTGTATTTCCGGCCCCTTTTACTTTCAGCACAGCTTGTACAGTTTTTACTCATTGTTTACTTTTCTTCTTGCTTACTCTGTGGTGCTTGTTACTTTTCAAAGGCAATGCCTTCCCTTTTGTTGGGATTTACGCCTTGGTTCTAGTCGCCAGCCCCTAGCCTATGGAAGGCGGGCTTGGGGTAGTCACGGAACGGGCCCCGAGGACGGGTCATGACAGCTCAATTATGGAGTAATTTTTAAATTTTTATGTTTCCAAAGGCACAAAACTATTCCAGTTCATGGACATGTGTTCATATTATGTAATGAATATTCATGAAAAACGATCTAATGTTTATGTATGTTTATCCATGTTATCTATAGTTAGTATTAGAGATTAGTTGTAGTTATACTTATAAGACTATAATGAAAAATCCATAATGAGATCCTTAATGACATGTCAAATAATAATTATATGGTTGAGTCAAATTATAGTTATATGTATTGGAATTTTAGTAATGGATATATTGTGTAGTTTCCCAGAAATTATATCCATTTCAAGAAAGTAAAGGTCGATGTTCCACTAAAAAAATTTTATATAGGGGTAATAACCTGTAAAACACTATATTAATTAATACTAGATAGGGAAATGTTGTGTTCCAAGGTACATGATTCAATACTTGATTGACACTCAAGGGGATATGTTTTTGAATCTCACTAACACTTTAAAAACCATGATAATGGATTTAAGTATAAGATGAATTTGAATAACCTAGGATATAACTATGTATCCATATATTAAATAATGGTTCAATATTTAGACATCCTATAAGTGGGGTTTCAGGATTTTATTGGGTTCCCATGATGATTAATGTTTCATAAACTATACATTCTTCTTTTAGATGATGGTTGGAACACAAATGAATGATATTAAAACTGGGTGTGATAGATAATTAAATTATTTTTCACATGAAAATCTAATTTTTATAATAGTTTTAATGAAAAATCGTTCGGTCATAATCACATATCTTTCTTAAAGTATGTATCACACCAAACTACCAAATATCAAAAGAGGGAACATCAATCTGTTGATTATTTCATGAGGCAACATCCATCATGCTCTAATGGAACCTATAGTCTATTATTTCTTGAACAATGGATCAGTAACAGATGAAATATATTTATCATAATCCACTATTTAAAACATGAAAAACTCAGTTTGGATGTATATTATGTGGACGATAAAGCAAATCATTGGTGTCCGCTTGTTAGTAATATGAGAAAACATAAAGAAATAGAATCAAAAGACTTCAATGAGTTCAAGAAAATATTTTCTAACAAGTGAATACCTATTGTTCTTTATATGAAGAAGGAGATGGAGTTACATGAGTTAAATCAACATGATAATGAATCCTTTGGTACCTATGGGAGTAATTTAAATGAATTGAGATGTATGCTCCTGGTATTATTATCCCCCATGAAAGTATAGATGAATGATTCTTCATTTGCTTAAAAATAAGTATATTAAGGTTATTATCCATAAAATACCTTAATAGAATGAAGAGATTAATAATTGTGATATCATGGTTGATATAAAGGTTATAATTACATATAAATCTTTTGGTTTTGAAAATAAAAAAATGATGGAGATCGAATGAATATCTAAAACTCGAGGAATCCAGAAGATGATTTTTTATAATGCTCAAATTATAGGAATAAGAATTGAATCGATTTTCATATGATAACTATTAAATATTTTAAGTCCTTAATGGTAGCCCATCGAAAATTTTTATCTGATGTGATGAGAATAAGATAGATAATAATTTTAATATAGAAAAATATGCCCATAATTCACTTCCCAGACATTAGAGCATCGTGTTTAAGGAAAATTGTCATTATTATAAATAATTCCCTTGCCTGAGGGTGAATGATGATGATCAATATCCACATCCTCTTTAGCCAATGGATAAGTGGAAATCTAATCTGATCAATATTTAAGATTAGTGGTGTGATAAATATAAGATGAAAGGTAAATATACCATCCACTCTTGAACTTCTAAATTCATTTTTGACACTATTTTACCCATTTTATTATAAAAATATAATATTATAAGAATATCAAGATTTGAAAATATTATTATATATAGATTTACATGTTAAACCCCCTAATAGTATGATTATCTCGTCTTGTGTATAATATTCCAATCTGTTTGACATTGATGGGGATGGGAATCCTATATATATTTTCATTCATCCTCTAGTTTAATTTTTTGTTATGTTAGACATGGATTGGTTTTTTGAACATAAATTTATCATAAATTTATGAGAAACTAAAGTAATGTTTGATATTACAAATCAACAGGTGATTATAAATCAATTTCATTATAATTATGAACTACCAATGAAGACCACATCCATTTTATTTGTATTAATTTTCAATCCGAAGTGGTGATTATCTCAAATGATTGGGGAGGAACATGACATCGATGAAATTCATATTGGTCGAGAATTCATTGTTTTCTTCCCAGAATAATTTTCTAGTATTCCTCTAAAATGTAAAGTTGATTTTTAAATATAACTCATTCTTGATACCAAAAAAATTTCCAATACTCACTATAGATTTTATTTGATGGATTCATAGGAATTGAAGAAGAAACAACTGGAAAAATAAATAATGGGATTCTTTCAATCAGGTGTGACACCTTGAGGTTTAACTTTCCTCCTTTTTAAAAATAAGAAGGGTTCAATATAAATATTCATTTATTATCATGAATTGAAAAAAATCACAATAACAAAAGTATTATTGACCCCATATTTATGACTTATACAATCATTTTTCAGAGATCTTTCCTTTTCTTGGATTTATCTTCCTTCTAGATATCACGAATTCAGAGTTAATCAAGATGTTTTACATAAGATTTCATTCAATAATAGTTATATACAAAATATATATATAATTATGCATTACACTATACTAATACCACTTTAATATTCATGGATTTAATGAATAGAGTCTTTATATATTTTTTTGATCAATTTGTGGTAGAATTTATAGATGATGTTATTATCTATATATACAACTAGTAAGTGAATTGATACCACTTCATAATTTTTCATAATACCCTTTGTTAGGAGAAAATATATACAAAATTTAAAATTTTTGAACAATGGATGAAAAAAGATACATTTTTGGGTTATATAATCTTATGGGATGGTAAATCATTAGACCAAATCAAGACATAGGCTTTTGTCTATTGGTCCAGAACATACATGGTGACTGAGATTCATTACACTCTTGGATTATATTGATATTAGTAAAAAAAGTTAGAATTTACAAGGAATATTTAATCCTAAAACTATGTTTACATAGAAGTGATCCAAGTACTAATGGATAGATAAATGTGAGAAAATATCAAGGAACTATTGACATGATTTTTTAGAACACATGTACATACATTTCCATATACTGGATAAGGGTTTATAATATATAGTGATGCATCGATGATTTTATCAGGATGTGTTATTATTCATAATTATTTCCTTATATCTTATGCCCCAAAACAGTTGATGATTCATGATAAAATTATCCCAACTCATGATTTGAGTTAGATATTGAAATTTTTTTCATTCAAAATGTGTAGGAATTATATATATGGGAAAACGTGATGTTATATATACTTATACTAAAATATTTAAATTTATATTCACAATGGAGGAGAAAAATATGGAACAAAGAATAGGGATAGATTTGATTAAATATTTCGACAACTCAATATGGTACAACCACATGAAAGCAGACAAGGTGTCTGATGCTTTGAGTCGAATGATGAATGATAGATTTTCAATGATGGGGAATTCAAACGATCAAATATTTCATGATTTAAAAATGATAGTTCTGTAAATATTGACGGAAGGGTAAAAATATTTTTTTCAATTATTAAATTCCCAACCACATATTCTTCTGAAGATGAAATTAAAATGAAAGGAATATGTATAAATGAAAAATAACATTACAAATTTTCCTATAATTTACCATGATAATGATATAATGATACTATTTTGGAACCATGTATGTGTTACATCCATACCATATTTGAAGAATGAGTTGTTAGTGGAAGCTTATATTTATTCATTCCATATTCAACCAAGAATTATAATGATTTATAGAGATATAAAATAATAATTTTTGAGGGATGGAATGAATAGATATATTACATAGTACATATCTTGGTTTTTGGTATGTCTGGATGTTATGAGTAAATGAAAAATGTTGAATATGACTTTTTATCTATTACTCAAACATTAATGGAAATGGGAGAAATTCACATTATATATTTTAATTAGACTCTCAATAATGTATAAAGAATATAATGCTATATGGGTCTTAGTCGATCACATTAAAAATTAAACACACTTAAATATAATAATTGAAGCCTTCCCTCTGGATCAACATACCAGGATATACATTAAAAAAGTGTTATATTTGCATAGTGTACCATATTCTATTTTATTTATTTGGTATATGTGTTTTACATCAATTTTTTGGAATATTATTTAGAAATATCTTCATTCATAGTGGAGATTCAGTACTTTGTACCATCATAAGATATATTGTCTATCTAAAAGTACAAATAAAAACCTAGAGGATATGTACAGATCCTATTCTTTGTATTTCTATGACGTTTGGAATCAACACATACATTTAGTTGAGTTTTAATTGAAAATTATCATTTCAACAAGAATTATGATTGACCCATATGGATCCCTATATAGATGTAAATTTAGAGATCAAACATGATGCAATGTAGTTGAAGATAAGAATTTGTTGGGACCTAAGATTATTGTAGAAAATGAAGAGATGGATAAAGGAATTCATCAGCACAACAAGGAAGATCATATTTGAGAGAAATGTTATGGTGAACATTTCTACTGTGATCTAGAATTCGAATTCATTGATAAAGTGTTTATAATAATTTTTTTCTATAATGTTATGATATTTAGGAAGAAAGGGGAGTTAAGCCCTAGGTATATCGATCCCTTTAAAATTCTAGATCATATTAGAACTATATATTATCACATATTTCTTCGAATGAACCTCTCTTAAGCCCATGTCATCTTCAAGATGTCTCTCTTGAGTACATACATTCATGAATTTACTAATATAACTGACATAAAGGTAATAACATTTGATAAAGATCATTATTATGAGAAATAACATGTAAAGATTTTGGATCATATTGAGAATGTTCTATGAAATAAGATCACTGGCCTGGTCAATATTTTGTCATGAAACCACTAGTTGGGGCATTAGAATATTACTATGAAGAAGTATCGTCATTTTATTTATATCAAAGTGATAAATTTTAGGGGTGAAATTCCTTTTAAGGGAGTAGAATACAATACCACGAGTTATTGTGAATTAATTGTTTTGGAATAAATTAATTTTTTTGATGGTTTATATTAAAAAAAACACTATGCTAGGACTATGTTACATGAAACACCCTGTTAAAAAAAATTGAAACACATCCTTGGGTTATAATTAACTACATGAGTCCCTTAGTTAGCATGTGTTGCATTCAACACAGAGTTTAAACAAAACCATGAAATATTATTAATATAGTCATTGAAAATTGACCATAATAACATATCTGTTAGACATAGATGCATTAATAGTAATAATTTTTTATAAAATATTAATAATATTGGGTTTAAATAATGTGAAAATATTGGTAATAAAATATCTAATTCTACATAATGACAATATATATCTAGAAAGTATTGTTTAAAAAAACTCATATGTCATTCTGTGACAAAGAATAATTTCATTTTTTCGTCACTTTGGAAAATTAATTTGAAAAAATTAACATAATTATTTAATAAAATATGTGAAAATTATATTAGTTATAATTTTATTGATATTTTTTAAATGATTCATGTTTTTATTATTATTGAAAATTGTTGTAAGTATTTGAGAAATGACTTTTAATTTAATTTAAATATATTGTTAAATTATATTTCTGTTTTATTTTATTGTGTAATTAATAAAATTATAAATATATTAATTCAGTTTTGGTAATTGTAATTTAATTCATATTGACTTTGAATATAAAAACATTCGAAACATTTTATCATATTAACATTAAAACCCCTCTTTCTCATCAAAACAATGGGATTAATATTAATTTTTTTTTTTTAATTCAATGATTAGAATTTTGAAAATTGGATTATATATTTTAAATACGAATAAATTATAATTTCTAAAAAATTTAATGTAATTTATTGTCAAAAATGAATATTGAATGAAGTAAAAATTAATAATTGTGGTTAAGAGAAAACTGGGTTTAGAGGGGGTTAAAATAAAAAGTTAATGGTCAAAGTTACGAATAGACATTTGTAAAAAATGGTTTATTTATGTATTTATATTATATCATGTATCATATTTTAATTTGAATCATTTTTAACATTTTAACACAATTCAAATGTCACTGGAATTATCCCTTTCAAATATTTTAATGTTTTCCACTCACCACACATATTAAAGGCCCCCCACTCACCACTATTCATAAAAAACTAAAATATATTTGGTTCAAACAATTACTAACTATGTCACTTCCAAACATAACTATACACATATTTTAATTATTATTTTTAGTGTAAATCAATCAAAGGACGTAAAATATTGGAAACATAGGGAGCATACACAGAGAAGAGGTAACATTAATTAATGAATATTTTTTTCATCATATAACCCGTTCAATTATTTTCAAATCATGATTATATTATAACTATAATATAATAAATATAGTAAATTATTTTAATTTTAATTGAACAACCTAACACCACAAACACTTCCATCAAATGGGTTATGATGTCATCGTTCGTCTGTACAACAGACTACCTCCTCACTAACCAATGTCATTCAATCTTGCATTACCACCATGAAAAGTTGGTTTTAATGATGTAAATGATATATATATATATATATTATTTATAATACCAATGATATTATTATTCTTATTTAATTCTTATATCAGAATTACCATCACGCTTTCTATTTTTTTGGCAACACAATAATGTCAATCATGTTTATGGAGTACTACATCGATGAGAAGCAACATGATCCATTCACGATTTACAGAGAATGTATTAACGATTTGTTTAAAAAATAATTTTTATATAAATGAAATAAAAACTATTCTATAATTTAAATATATTAACTACTTTTTCTTCTTTCAACCTGATAATAAAATAAATAACAACGTTCATGCGTATGAATGTCTCATCAGCTCCATGAATGGTTAATATCATTTCATATCACTAAATTTTATGGATTATTATAAATACATATATAATAATTATATATGATATTTTTATAATTTTCTAAATTATTGATATTATTAAATAATGATCTAAGTAGGAGGACAAAAAATAAAAAGTTAAACATACATGAAAATAAATCGGTTATTAACAAAAAATCATTATTAATATTAAATTTTTAATAACCTGGTAATATAAAGACATAAAAAAATCATATTTTTTTATGATATATATTAATATAATTCTGTGATATAATTATTATAAAATTATATTTATTATATAATAATTTTAAATGAGAGTCAATTAATTCACGAAATAAGGTATGGTGATTCCTAATCTCAAATTAATTTATGAGAAACTAATTTCATGTTCACCAATAATTGTTTTGGTGTATAAAAATCCCTATGAAATAATATACCCTGAATATAACTAATTCAAGGAAAATTTATATTACCATTGATGTTATTATATCAGGGGTATTATGATTCAAATGTTACTCAAAATGTATGTAATGTCTCTCTCAATTTTCCTTCTTTGAGATGTATGTTATGTACTGCATCTATATAATATCATGAGGTGTATATAAATCCGTAATCACTTGTAATATAATTAATTTATTCCACCTAATGATATTTTATTCATTATTTTATGATTATTACATGATATTTATGATTCATGGTTACCAATGTCGTATGATTTTATATATTAATATCATCATTTTTTGAGATTTCTTATAATCAAGTCTCAATTATAGAAATATCATGATCGACTTCTCAATAATTCACATGAATTTTATTTTCGTATGGTAACTTATGATACCTTAAATTGAAGGTACCATTTCACTACCCTTTTTTACTTAAATCAATTGTGAATTTATTTATGAGAATCCATATTATTTTCTCCATTCAGTTAGAAATAAGTTTTCTTCCAAAAACATTATTTTGGAAAATAAATTCCAAAACCATTTTATTTTAGTCTTCTAATTTTTAAGAAATGAAATGTTTACACATGATTTCATTTTTTTCAAAAACATTTTAAAATTTATCTTCATTCTATTTTACCAATAATTCCCTTTTGTTTCTATTGAATATGTGAATTAATGTTTTCTTATGTTCATGTACATAATGAATGTTATTTTATTACATTAGGAGCAATGATATATTGGAATCTTCTGTACTCTGTGTTAAAATTTATTTTTAAATAAAAAGGTTTTTAATAAATTTTTATGTTATAAAAATATTTTTTCCACGAAGAAATGATATTTTACATAATATATTCTTTAAATAAAATATCACAATTATTTTATATACACGATGAAATCCATTGGTGTTACAGATTACATAATAGAGATTTTATCCAACAATACATTTAATATTCATTCTCTTAATTGTTTGTGTTTTTTATATCATGATTTTTATCAATCCTTTATATCTTTCATTTCCTGTAAAATTATGAAATATTTATGAAACTCGCTTCTTTTAATTGGTTATTCAATGATAAAATGATTATGAAACCTATATAATTCTATATTTTATGACATGATGAAATTTTTATTATACCAATTTAATTTCATGAGTAATTATATGATAAATATTTTGGATCTTGTGGAACACCAAAATATAGATTTAATTATAATTTGAGTGGGAAATGTATCTCCCTCTAATTTATTGGGTAATGATTTATATATCCCATGAGATAGAAATGGGTAGAATGGGCAGGGAACCTTGTATAATAAGATGAGGATATAATAGGTAGTTAACTAGATTTAGTAAGACAAATATATAATAAGGATTGAATATGGTATAGTAATAGACATTGTCCTCTATGATGACCATGGTAGTGTTCCTTGACTAATATAGAAATGATTTTCAATGATTATGTATATGTGAAAAATTCCATTCCATATTCCAATGTTATTCTCTTATAGCTCATATTATTTAATTTTAAGATGATTTAGGTCTTATGAACAAATAATATTTATTTGTTGACTCATCTATTTCAAATATAAAATATACAATAACATTTTTAAAAGACATTTTCATGATATCATATCCTTATGTTCTTGTAATTCATACATATATCGCTTCTTTATCCATAATGAGAGTATGAGATCACCCTTTAGTAGGTTATATTTCCTCAGGTTCTAAAGATATTTATTACATATGATATTTCTATGAAGGGTTTTATTTGTTATGAATGTAATGGGGGTTGATGTTTCTCACTTATGGAACTATGTTTATGTTTCAATTTATATAATAGAACTAAAGTATTGTAGTTTTTGGGAAAGTTTCAATGGAATGTATTGAATATTCATCACAAATGATTTAATTTCTATGCATTCTTTGCCCATGTTACTAAAATATCGTTTTGGGTGTTATAATTAATAATTAAAGCATAATGTATTCATTCATTAATAATATTGTATTATAGTAATTTCAAAAACCTCCACCGATAATGAATATATTCTACATCATCCAAAATAAAAATACTTTAATACTAATCATGGGATCATACTATGGTCTGACTTATAAATCTCAAAAATGATGGATCAATTTTCTAATTAAATACTATATTAAATATTAATATCATAATCCCCATGTCATAATGGGTGAGAATATTTACGTGATCGCAAAATTAAAAAAAACACTAAGATGTTTTTTCAATTTTAATATCATGAATCATTGATTAATATATATTATTATTTGGGAATTATTTTAATTGTGGATATATTTTGAATTATTTGATCTAATTTTGATATAATTTATATTTTATGAAAAAAATATCGAATTATTTCCTTATTTTAAAACTATACAACATAATAATTATGTTACAATATTAAATCTTAATGGGGAAGTAGTTGTTATGTCATGAAAAAACATCACTAAATAAAATAAATAGCATAATATAATTTAAAACTATGTCATTTTTCACCTATAAAAATAATTCACAATAAATTGAACTTGAAAATAAAATACTAATCTAAATGAATTTAATAAAATAATCCAATGTATAATGCTTCTTTCATGAAATCCCAACAATCATTGATCACATGTCAATGACTCTACTTTATTGTCATAGTTTACATTCTTTTATTATTTCACAAAAAAATTAAAAATTATCCTCATTTGTGATTTCCAGAAATTCAAAGTTATATTCTATTATTCATATCTCTCTAAAATATCTACATTATAAAAAAACTAATCTATTAAATTAATTTTATGTGATCAATGATTAGTGTTGAAGACATTTAATGTAGAATGAGTACTATTTTAGATATTACATATCATCTATATTAAAAATATTATTTCTTGGAATACACATGTCCTCAAGGATTATTGATTTTGATCCCCATTTATTATATACTTTCTATATCATGAAATAAAACACTCCACTTCAATATGAATTAATCCCCAATAAATGAGAATTTATATTTTTAATTTTTATTTTGAAAATAATTCTATAGATTATACTAAAAATCCATGATTCACAAAAAACCAAAATTGGTAATATTCCTTTAATATATTATAGATCATGATATAAATTAATTAATATACTGATAAGATATATTTCAATTCACTTCATGCTTTAAGAGGTATTTACACACATTCGATTGAAATATGATTTGAAACATTTAGTAGGGAAAGAAATTTTGGGAATATTTTTCCTACATTATGAATATATCCATTAACAAGACCATATAAAAAACATGTGAATGTGGTTAAACACTTACAAATATTTCATATATATCATGAAAATGTATCACATTTATCCTCTCCTGTAGTGTAAAGACCCTAAAAATTCAAGAGAAATGTTTTCTTATTTTTTTTTGGAATTTTACGAGTCTGTGGATTCTGATGGCACCTAATTCTGAGACCCGTTGTTCCCGGAATCAATTTCCAAAGTTTAGCTCAGCTACATTCAGTGAAAGAACAAGCGTGTTTCTTTATCTTTTGAACCAGTGTTCGGAATTGTAATCCGAGGGCACCGATGAACTCGCAGCGCCGGTAATTGCTTAAGGGGATATTTACCGCAGTTGCGTTTTAAGCGGGTTGAGAATTATTATTTGGGCAATTAGTTTAAAATAAATAAAATTATTAGAACAATTTTATTTTATAAATTTGGAAGTTAAACCTCCAATGGGATGTTGTTGGTTGGGCCCACAAACACTCAACTTCCCATGTGTGGATAAATGATAGGTGGGGCCCACATGAACCCCAACCTTTCATCTCCCTTAACCCTCTTTAAAATCCCAAAATAAATCCCTTAAACCCCCCCATTAAACACCATTGTTTAATTTTGACAACCCTAAAAACATTTAAGAGATCTTCCACCTCCTATCCCTCTCTTTAATTAATTGCCAACACAGAAAATTAATGAGGTGGTTTGATTGTTTGAATTTGAAATTTCTTGTGTTAAATAAAATAATAGGGTAGCATATTTTTTTTATTCTGGGGGAAGGCTTTGTTGTGAAAAGAAGTGTTGGGGAAAGCTATTGAGTTTTGGGGATGAAAACTGACCCTTCGATGAAGAATGGTGTATTCTTCGACGAAGAATGCCGGTTCCACAAAGAACGATCAACGTGTCATCCTTGCTTTTCTCCGCAAAAAGTGAGGAGATGCTGCTTCCTCCCCGGACGCACTCCGACATCACCTAAGAATCATTTCCCCTTGACGCCATCTTCCGCGATGCTTGATGTGGGACGTGTGGACTCACCGGGCCGGTCTGACCCCATTGCCGGGTTAGACCCGCGAAAACCGAGTCGACCCGACCCGTCAGAACATCGGGCCTAACGTAACTGGCCCTTTTTCACTTAAATGTGAATTTTGTAATGACCGCACGTCCGATCGACGTGTTTTCTGCGACACTATGACCCTAATGATGAGGCGGTCCTTTTTCATTACTCTTAGCGAGTTTTGGACGACTTTGAAAAAACAGTTGGGTTGGTTCGAACCCGAAACCAACAAGGCCCTTCGAGCGGAAACACTTATAAATTGAGGATCGGACGTCCGATTGACGTGTCGTCAACTATATTGGATTCCTCTTGATGATATGGTTATTTTGGCTTACTCTACATGAGTTTCAAATGAAATTGGAGTATGGTCGGGTTGGTTTTATCTTAAAAACCAACCGGACCCCTAGAACAGAAAAACTAATAACTCATAGACAGGGCGTCTGATTGACGCGCTGTCTGTTGTGTTGAGACCCCTATGATGAGGTGGTACTTTGTGTTACTTCTACATGAGACTTCATGACACTTGGATGTAACGACCAGTAGCTCGTGGAGCGGACCCTCAAAGAGAAAAGCATACGGAGTGCGGAGACCTAGTAACTGTAGACCGGATGACTGCTTGACCGATTCGACTCGGAGTGATTCGATTAACCAAATGGATGGAGTGCCCGGTATTTGGATGCAGAAACACAGCGGACAGAGTGCCTGGTTTTTGGTAGCAGACCCACAGTACTCGACAGGAGGATCACCTATGACGACTATTAGGGGGAGCGCCCGGTATTTGGCAGTAGACCCACAACGGACGGAGCGCACAGTATTTGGCAGCAGACCTGCAGTACTCGATAGGAGGAGTACCTTAGCAGTCTAAGGATAGTGAGTAGTGCATGGGAGCTGTAATAGGGCCAATGTACTCGATAGAGAATGATTTCTCCAGCAGTTGTGGTTTCGATAATGAAAATCCTGGATTGAGCTGAGTCATTGCTCTTTGTGTTTTCCGCATGACTGAGATGGGTTACTTGATAACATAGGTATATGTATGGGAATATACCTAGGTAAATGTTATCTGTTGGGATATTTCTTCGTGGTTTACTCTTGTTTGATTTAGTGAGACCTTAAGGGTCTCGGGGCCCCTACTGAGTATCGTTATACTCACCCCTGCTTCTGCTATGCCCGCACCTCATTGTGTTGGATTCAGATGTCAGATAGAACTGACTGAGGAAGTGTGGACGACGATTAGACGGTACCTGGAGGTGGACATTCAGTGTGATGGCACATGAAGCGGACCGATAGATGCGGAGTTCTGAGGAGGACATCATTACCTACCCTTCAGGTAGGAACCCGAAGTATGATCCATGAGTTTCTTCACCTTTCAGTTGTTTGACTTTTCAGTTGTAATTTCTTTCAATTGTAGTTGTACCGTTCTGTTGGGCTTGTATTCCAGCCCCTTTGTACTTCCATAACACTTGTTATACTACTTTACTTAGTGTTTACTTCGTCTTGTACTCTGGTTGTGTGTGTTTGCGTTTTATAAAGGCAATGCCTTCCCAGTTATAGGGATTTACGCCTTTGGTGCTAGTCGCCAGCCCCGGGACTATGGAAAGCGGGCTTGGTGTAGTTACTACATGGTCCACGGGGGACGGGTTGGGATAAATGGGTATCAGAGGAGTCAGTTCTAGCATAGAACGTAGGACTCTGATATTTTATTTTTTGTAAAGAAATAGTGTTAAGAATACTGAGTGTGGTTTTCAGTTCAGGGATTCTAGTGTTGGTGCGGCGGCCGAAGTATCCATACACTAGGACCCTGACCTCTGATTTCCGACTCAGTGCATGAAAAAAATGATTGCGTGTATGTTTCCAAGAGTTTTCTTGAAGTCAGATCAAACCAGGTCAAATCACCATGTTTAAATTGTTTGACCTTGTAGCATCTGTTCAGGATGCCTCCATGAAGACATTCAGTTGGAGTTCCGAGAGAGTACTCGATTTCGGCCCACCGAGCGATGAGGCTCTAGTGCAGGTCCCTCTTGCTATGTTGGAACCTTCAGGGGGTGTACCAGAAGTAGTATCACCTGTTGGGCAACAGAATCCACCAGCCATACTAGCGAACAACGCCTGCTGATAGAGCGCCATGCACGAGTTCCAACAGTAGAGGCCTCAAAGGTTACGAGGCGAGGCAATTTCCCAAGAAGCAGTGGAGTGGCTGGAGGTTATTTCTAGAGTTCTACACCTATTTTAGAAACTATTAGAGAAGATGGTGATCATAGCTACTAGTTTTTTCCAGTGAGTGACCATGTGGTTGTTCTGTATAGTGATGAGGCTTCGGTACGTGGACCGATGCCTATGTTAGTACATTCGGGTAGTGTTCCAGCTATATCACTACCTGTTGGTCAGAAGTTTCAACCGGCGGTACCGGTAGATGACACATGTAGGCTTAGTGCCTTACACGTTTTTTAGCATCAGATACCCCTTTGGTTCTGAGGCGAGTCCGACTCACAGGCGGCTAAGGACTGGCTTGGGGAGGTGACTGAGTGTTTTCTAGAGCTTATACAGCTTCGGCAAGACGACATGCCGGTAGCTGAGTATTCATCGAGGCATACCCATCGTTCCTGGTACTAGATGACTACGATACGATTAGTTCTTTAGAGCTCAGACCTCTGAGTGAGGTGTGTTTAATGGATATCTGATCCATCACTTATCTTCTATGCATTCATACATATGTTGGGGTGCTAGAGAAACCTTTGTAGTTGAATGTTCTTTGGATGAATGGATACAACCAGTTAATGTTAGTGGTGGGAAAATAGGAAACTGGCGCCAGTCTCAGAGACTTGGACGTGTAAAATGTTTCAAGAAGAGGAAGGGTTAAGGACAGATGAATCTGCAGAGCAGCAGACGTGGAAGCAAAGCTGGGAGAGCAGCATGAGGTGGTGTACATTTTGACATGTTACAACCACCCGCCATTGTAGTCCCTGCTAGGCTCAAGGAGCAAGAGGGTAGGGGAAGAGAGAGTAGCTACATGCAGTCAAGGAGTGTGACCCAAGGGCTCTAGGAATTATTCAAGGAATGGTCAGTGTTTACTACTAACTGTCGTAACAACAGACATTGATACAAATCATCCCTTCCTTCCACAAATCATGTCCCAGACCCAGAGTTTCCAGTTAAGCCATTGAATTGACCCTCACGTCTGGAGATACCTTAGGGAGGAGACTCGATAATAACACTTATGATGACAGTGTGATCTGACCCTTTATGTGAGAGTTTCGTATGGAACCTCTTGGTGGCAGCGTCGAGGCCTTATGGACTGGGAAACTACAGTTCATACACAGATTTACTGTATTAGGAAAAAAGGTTGTGGTTTATCTAGAACGTTGGGATGTGTTTTCCTTGGTAGGTGAAAATGAAACCCTTGGAAGCACAGGATGGAATCATGCATAAGTGGGTGCAGTCAATCACTCATGGGTCGGCCAAACATAGATTTTTTTCAGACTTCACCATAGTTTTTCCATTTCTTTTAGCTTTGACAAGGAAGGGGAAACCCTTCGTTTGGTTAGAGAGATTCCCACAGAGCTTTTCAGGAGATGAGGCAGAAGTTGGCTAGTGCACTCATTTTGTGGCTACCAGGAAAGGTGCAGATCATCTAGGAGCGGATGAAGACTGCACATAGGAGACATAAGTCCTATGATGATAGGAGACGAAGATCAATGGAGTTCGATGATGGAGACCACATCTTCTTGCAGGTCTCACCATGATGAGGTCAATGGAGATTTGGACGAGGCGTCAAGTTATCTCTGAGGTTCATCAGTCCTTTCCAAGTCCTTATCAGTGTAAGAGAGGTGGCTTACCACTTGGTCCTTCCAACTTAGTTGCACAGAGTTCAAGAAATCTTCTACGTATCTCAGATGAGGAGATGCGTGCACGATCCGTCCAACGTCATCGATCATGGGGATCTGGACATCGATGACGAGGTGATATTTGTGGAGGTCCTGGTGGAGATCGAGGATCGACAAGAGCGGGTCCTATGAGGATGGTTGGTTCCTCTATTGCGCTTTTGATGGAAACACGAGATCCTCCAGGAGAGCACATGGAAGCCGGAGGCTCAGATGCGTGCTCGGCACCCATTTGTATTTCCCTACCGTGTCTTGTAGCTTTATGGGGACTTAAAGCCCTGAGGTGGGAGTAATTTAATGTCCTGAAAAATTCAAGGAAAATTCATTCTTAATTTATTTTAAATTTTACAAGTCTGTGGCTTCTGACGGAACCTGATTCTGAGGCCCGATGTTCCCGGAATCAATTTCTGAAGTTTAGCTCAGGTACGTTCAGTGAACGAACGTGCGAGTTTTTTGATATTTTGAACCGGGGCTCGGAATTGTAATCTGAGGGAACCGATGAACTCGTAGCGCCAATAATTTCTTAAGGGTATCTTTACCAAAGTTTCGTTTTAAGCGGGTTGAGAATTATTATTTGTGGAATTAGTTTAAAATAAATATAATTGATAGAACAATTTTATTTTATAACATTGGAAGATAAACTATAAGACCCCAGCCTTAAACCTTACTTAATATTGAGTTATTACAAGATTACACATTCAGGATCTTTTCGGGTTTAGAGTTTTAGAGAATTAGACCATAAAACATTCATTACATTCCATATATAAACAAAGTGGTTACATAAAGATAGTCTTCTTATTTCCCATCAATGGAAACATATTTAAAATAAAACATGGATTCTTTCTTGACACTTCCTTGACACTATCATCATATCATTTACCTTTCCCTTGACCTGTGAAAAACATTTCAAAAAACTTGGGATTAGCATAAAAATCTCAGTAAGGGATATAAAAATATGGAAAGGAAACATGGGTACATATATACATAAGAATGAAATCATACTTTACCCATAAAACATAATCACTTTAACATACCTAATCAAATCATGAATAAATCATATAAATCATAAGACATAAAGGAAACTTGAGGCATTCATAACATTCTTACGTAGGGAGTAACCCTCTTGGTTACGTTTGGAATACCGATCACAGTATATTCCCTAAATATCTTCGGAGAAACCTTAACGTTTCACTCTTTCGCGTTACCCAATGCATTGGAGAGCTATATCGGGCTCACCCGCCCTTAGTTTATCACGGAACCGCCCATCTTCATAATAATTCCCAAGAACCTCAACATAATCATATCACAAAAAACATGAATAAAGGAAACATAACATTTCCACATTTCAATCACAAGATATCAATACAACCCATTGATATGAAAACATTATGAAAACCATTTTCAATACCAAAATAAAAGAAAAGTAAAACATGATATTTATTTTTCTTTAAAAAAAAGGTATGGCTTGTAGAGGAAGCTGAAACTCAAATAATGGTCACGGTGTCGGAGAAGTCGTTGTCGCCGCATATATACGACAAAAAGATTCCCTTTTGTCGTTTAGTAATCTCTTCGTATAAAAATTATTCCTTTTGAGTATACGTAAAAGTCAATGGGGTTTATACACCATATAAAAGAAGGTTGTGTATAAAACAAAATATGCCTCAATGAAAGGATATTGAGACGAAGTACCATACCTAGGGTCTGAATTGACTCGAGCATTCTTTAATGTCATGAATAATAAACTTGAGTTAATTTCTACTTTCTTAAGAACCTTTTTCATGTTCATTATTCCTTTTATATCACTTGTTTCCATGTCATTAACACTGTGTAATTATTTAAGTTAATAACGGTCGTTTTAATGATCATTGGTACTTGAGTTAAAAATAAACCCTTTATAATTACAAGTTGTTCATGTATCCATTATATCCATAATTATAATCATGATGTATATATAATATATATCCAGTATATACATGCATTTATAATATTACATAATCATTTAGAGGTAAGAAATGAAATGCACCGTTCATGGAGACGGTAAGTTGTACGTACGCATGAACGCTACTTTCATTTCTATTTCATATTTTATAGAATGGAATCATAATTATATAAAGGTATATTATAATTCCATTATAATATCATATATAATATCATAGTTTTATCCTTTATACGTCCCACAAATGGTATTTAAGGAATCAAATCACTTTAAGGGGGCGGTAGTCCGCACTTCCTTAAATGAAGATATCGCGTTTACCCATAATGGAAACCATAAAGGTATGCCCAGATATGAAAAATACAGAATCTTAAGGAAAAAATAAACATATTATATATCATATATAAATATAGTGACATCTTAATGGCCACCTTTGAAGGTGTTAAAAGAATGTTGAACAATCATTGTTTCGGGAGGCATAAATTCACCATCCAGGGAAACAGTATGTCCTTTAACCATTATATGTTGGTGTGTGTAAGTGTAGCTCTAATACTTCTTATAACAACATCATAGTATATTGAAGATACTGGAGTTGTTACAAAATAAATGAATACAAAGAGTTTAGGGGGTTGGAGTAGCAAAATAAAACCAAAGGACTCAATTGAAGACATTACCTTAAAATCGGGTAACTCCCTTTGGTTTGAGCTCAAAGGCTTATTTGGGAAGACTTCTTACCAAAGTGAGGCTTCAAGGAGTAAGAGAGGGATGTGGAGAGACAAAATGGGCAGGGTTTGGCCGAGCCAAACGCTTTGGAAGTGTGGGTAAGGAGTTAGAGGTGGGGGCCTTTTATAAGAGGAGAGGAGGGGCACTCTTGGAAAGTAAAGAAATGTTACTTTATTTGAAAATAACTTTCGGATTCAAAAGGCACCACATTGATATAATTCGAGGGTAAGGTGATAAGTGTTCGAAATCCACCCATACAATAGGTTTTGGACATGTGTAGGTCATATATTATACATTATCATTTCATTTTATTTAAATCCTTTATTAATGAGGTAATCGATGCGTCATCATGAAGTCATAAATAATTTAATTTATTTAAAGTCTAAAAATTATGAAAAAAAATACTATGATGTAGGAAATTTATTTATATTTCCAATAAATATTTATAGTATAAAATATCATCTATGTAGACAAAATTAAAAATGTTTTAATCAGGTGATACATTCTTGTTATATTTACTTTCTTGAAAGAAAATAAAAAGATAACAAGTCACTTTCCACAAAAGTGATTCCATGGGGTCCCCAAGTTTGGCACAAGACATCCCATGGTTGGCCATGAGACAACTATAGAATTAGGACACATGTTAGTGTCATTTTCTTATTATTATGATATTATTTTATTATCCTTATCTACACGATTACTCATTAATCAATATAATTAAAGATAATTACCGTCGTTACTATTCATAATGTCCAAAAACAAAAGTGTCTTGATTACATATATTGGACCTTATGATTCCAAATATGTAATCCATTTTACCAAATTCCAATCAAAGAAATTTCAATAATTGATTTAAAAATAATTCTCGTTGTCAAAACAAATAGCGGGTTTTTTTGAAACAACATCTATGAAAAGTTTGGAATTAGTTTATGCCCAATTCCAAAGTGAAATTAATCCCAATGACCACCATTGTATTAAATGGTAAAAATATATTCTAATTTAACATTAAAAACAATTCAAAAGATAATCTAATCATATAAATAAATTAGATTAAAAAGAAGTTTTGATGTAAAATGCAGTATTTTTCACTATTCATTTAAAAATGAACATTGTCAGAAAAATACCAAAAATTCACACAAAGTAAATTTTTATGTCCCAATCATAAAGAATAAGTTTATTTTGACAAACATGGCTTATAAAATTTTCAAAATATTGATTTAAAAATGGTTTTCCATCAAAAGGTAGTAAAACAATCTTTTAAAAAATATTAGTGTATTCCATGCTTAAGATTGGATTTATTTTCATTTTAAGCCTCTAAAACACTATCTAATTCGTTAATAGAAATAGATAAAAATATCTATTATTCATTACTTACTTGGGATGTTGCATCCTTCCCCATTTAGAAAATTGCATCCCCGCAATTTATTACTTATCGAATAAATGGGGGTATTTATCCCCCATTGCATTTTCAGATTCCCATGTTGCCTTTTCCATTATGTGGTTTTTCCACAAAAACATTACCTGATTAATCACCTTATTTCGTAACAATTGCTCCCTGTGGTCAAGAATCTGGACCGGTTGTTCCTCATAAGATAGGTTCTCTTCCAGCTGAACTACCTCTGGACTCAAAACATGAGATGGATCTGGAATATACTTTCTCAACATCGAAATGTGAAAAACATTGTGTAACTGAGATAAACTCGGAGGTAAAACCACCCGGTATGTAACTGATATAACTCTCTCCAGAATTTCATATGGTCCAATGAACCTTGGACTCAGCTTTCCTTTCTTACCAAATCACATCACACTTTTCCATGGTGAGACATTGAGAAAAACATGATCACCTACCTCAAAAGTTAGATCCTTCCTCCTATTGTCTGCATAACACTTATGCATACTCTGAGCTGTTCTCATATGTTTCTGAATCAGGTGAACTTTTTCTGCCATCTCTTCTACCAATTCTGGTCCCATCAACTTCCTTTCACCCACTTCATCCCAGAAAGCTGGAGTTCGACACCGCTTCCCATATAACGCCTCAAATGGTGCCATCTGTATACTGGAATGAAAACTATTATTATATGAAAATTCAACCAAAGAAAGATGTTGGTCCCAACTTCCCTGATAATCCATCGAACAAGCTCGTAGCATATCCTCCAAGGTCTAAATTGTTCGTTCTGACTGCCCATCTGATTGAGGATGAAATGTTGTACTAAAATTTAATTCAGTACCCAATGACTTCTGAAGGCCTTTCCAAATGTTAGAAGTGAAACTGGGATCACGATCAGATACAATGGAGAGGGGAACTCCATGTAACCCGACTATCTCTTTAAGATACAAACGGGAAAGTTGATCTAGGTAAAAAGTATCTCGTATGGCAAGGAAATGAGCAGATTTAGTCTAGCGATCAACAATAACCCATATTGCATTATTACCTTGAGATGTCTTCGGTAATCCCACAACAAAGTCCATGGATATATTCTCTCATTTCCACTCTGGCACTGGTAAAGGCTGAAGCATCCCATTCGGTAACTGCCGCTCTTCTTTAACCTGTTGACATGTCAAACACTTCACAATAAAATCAGCAATATCTCTTTTCATTCCATTCCACCAGTAATAGTCTCACAGATCTTTTTACATCTTAGTACTGCCAGGATGAACCGAAAACGGAGAACTATGAGCTTCACATAACAACTCTCTCTTCAACTGTGAATCACAAGGCACACACAATCTCTTCCCAAATCTCTAAAAGCAATCATTATCAATGTTGAATTCAGGCAACTTACCTTTCTGAACTAGATCTACCTTTTTCTGCAACTCACTGTCTTGCTTTTGTGCTTGCTTGATTCTATCTAATAGAGATGATCTCACTGATACCTGAAACAAAACATAATAACTTCCTACACCAACAACTTTTATGCCAATGTTCATCAAATCCTTAACCAAAGGATCACGTTCCAAACCCAACATTGCTAATGAAGCATTACTTTTTCGACTTAAAGCACCAACCACTTTATTTTATTTTCCCGGATGGTAATGAATTGTACAATCATAATCCTTGATTAATTCCAGCCATCTCCTATGTCTCATGTTTAACTCTTTCCAAGTGAATATATACTTTAAACTTTTGTGATCAGTATATATTTCACACTTTACTCCATAAAAATGATGCCTCCAAATTTTTAAAGCGAAAACAACAGCAGCTAATTCCAAATCATGTGTAGGGTAATTTACTTCATGAGTTTTCAAATTTCATGAAGCATAATAAATTACCTGATCATTCTGTATTAGGATGCGACCAAGTCCTTTCAATGAAGCATCACTTTATATAACAAACTCACCGTTCCTTGAAGGTAGTGCCAAAACTGGAGCATTCAGTAATCTTGTTTTCAATTCCTGAAAACAATCATCACATTATTTTGTCCAGATAAAATTAACACCCTTCCGAGTTAGATTAGTCATTGGACTAGATAACCATGAAAAATTTCTAAAAAACATTCGGTAATAGCCTGTCAAACCAAGGAAGCTATGAATCTCAGTTACATTTGTGGGTCTTGGACAGTCTTCCACAGCTTTTGTTTTTGTAGGATCAACAGTTATCCCATATTTAGAAACAATGTGACCAAGGAACGAAATTGGTTGCAACCAAAACTCACACTTTCTGAATTTTCCATAGAGTTTCTTTTCATTTAAAGTATTCAAAATAACCCTTAAATGTCTTTCATGCTCCTCTTTAATTTTAGAAAACACCAAAATATCATCAATGAAAACCACCACAAACTTACCCAAGAACTCATGGAAAATTCTATTCATTAAGTCCATGAATACAGCAGGTGCATTGGTTAGCCCAAAATACATTACTACAAATTCATAATGGACATATCTTGTACGGAATGCGGTCTTCGGAACATCTGCTTCTTTTACCATCAGCCGATGGTACTCCAATCTCAAGTCAATCTTTGAAAAATACTAATCTCCCTGGAGCTGATCAAACAAATCATCGATATGAGGAAAAGGATATTTTTTCTTAACAGTGATGTTATTCAAGGCTCTATAATCAATGGAAAGTGTCATTGAACCATCTTTCTTTTTAACAAATAAAATAGGAGCACCCCATGGTGATGTGTTATGTCGATTGAAACCTTTCTCTAATAAATTGTGCAACTGATCCTTCAACACTAAAAGTTCAATTTGAGCCATTCGATAAGGGGGTTTTGAAATTGGATTAGCATCAGGAACTAAGTCAACAGTAACCTCAACTTCCTGATCTAGTATTATTCCAGGCAACTCATAAGGAAAAACATCAGGATACTCATTTACCACTGGCACATCATTAATCTGAACAGTTCCTTTATTTTCAATGATGTGTGCAAGGTAACATTAATTTCCATCTTTTACAAGTTTCTTGGCCTCTTGATAAGTTATCAACAGTAAGGGTTTATTATTGTACACAAACTTAAAGTCTTTCTGAAAAGAAACTTCATTAGCTCTACAGTCAATCTTATCATGGTAAATAGAGAGCCAATCTATTCCCAGGATAACATCAAACTCTACTAGAGGTAGAACAATAAGGTTTGAAAGTAGGTTTTTTCCAAATATAAGGATATGAAGATTCTTATAAATTCTTTTTGCCTCAACATTTCTCCCAGGTGTTTTTACCAAAAGTTCAGGAGTCATTTCTTGAGATGGTATTCCCATTTTACTAGAAAAGGGTTCAAAGATGAAAGAATGTGTAGAACTCAAATAAAACAACACACTGGCATAATATGAAAAAACAAAGTACCTGATACAACTTCATTTGATGGCCCGACATCTGCTGAAGTAGTTGCAAAAGATTTCACTACACCTTTCTGCTTGTTTTCTAACTGCTTCCCATCACTCAAGCTCTTTGTCGGACACTCGTTTGCATAGTGACCCATCTCATTTCACTTAAAACATTTCACTAACTATAAATCAAATTTGGTCTTACCATCACCTTGATCTTTTTTAGTGCAATCACGAGACGTATGTCCCATCTTACCACATCGGTAGCACTTTCTAGAATTAAGAAGACATTCCCCAGCATGCCTTCTGCCAAATTTATCACAAACTGGAAACTTAGATTTCTTACCATCAGACTTTTTTGAAGAATTCTTCCCTTTCTCCTGCCACCTTGGTCTCTTCTTCTGCTGGTTGTTATATAACACTTGATATAAGGCCCAGCATTAAACCTTACTTAATCTTGAGTGATTACAAGATTACACATTGAGGATCTTTTCAGGTTTAGAGTTTTAGAGAATTAGATCATAAAACATGCATTACATTCCAAATATAAACAAAGTGGTTACATAAAGATAGTATTCATTTTTCCCATCAACGGAAACATATTTAAAATAAAACATGGATTCATTCTTGACACTTCCTGGACACTATCATCATATCATGTACCTTTCCCTTGACCTGTGAAAAACATTTCAAAAAAAACTTGGGATGAGCTTAAAAAGCTCAGTATGGGTTATAAAAATATAGAAAGGAAACATAAGTTCATATATACATAAGAATGAAATCATACTTTACCCATAAAACATAGGCACTCTAACACACCACATCAAATCATGAATAAATCATAGAAATCATAAGACATAAATGTAACTTGAGGCATTCATAACATTCTTATGTAGGGAGTAACCCTCTTGGTTACGTTTGGAATACCCATCACAGTATATTCCCTAAATCTCTTCAGAGAAACCTTAATGTTTCACTCCTTCGCGTTAACCAATGCATTGGAGAGCTATATCGGGCTCACCGGCCCTTAGTTTATCACGGAACCACCCGTCTTCATAATAATTCCCAAGAACCACAATATAATCGTATCACATAAAACATGCATAAAGGAAACATAACATTTCCACCTTTCAATCACAAGATATAAATACAAAAAATTGATATAAAAACCATTATGAAAACCATTTTCAATACCAAAATAAAAGAAAGGTAAAAAATGGTATTTATTTTTCTTTTAAAAAGAAGGTATGGCTTGTAGAAAAAGCTGAAACTCAAATAACGGTCACGGCGGCGGAGAAGTCATTGTCGCCGCATACGTACGACAAAAACATTCCCTTTTGTCGTTTAGTAAAACACTTTGTATAAAAAAGATTCCTTTTGGATAAACGTAGAAGTCAAAGGGGTTTATACACCGTATAAAAGAAGGTTGTGTATAAAACAATATATGCCTCAATGAAAGGAGATTGAGACGAAGTCCCATACCTCGGGTCCGACCGGACTCGATCGTTCTTTAATGTCCTGAATATTAAACTTGAGATAATTTCTACTTGCTTAAGAACCTTTTTCAAGTTCATTATTCCTTTTATATCACTTATTACCATGTAATGAACACTATGTAATTATTTAAGTTAATAACGGTCGTTTTAACGATCATTGGTACTTGAGTCAAAAATAAACCCTTTATAATTACAAGTTGTTCATGTATCCATTATATCCAGAATGATATTCCTGATGTAGATATCATATATGTCATATATATCCAGTACATTCAGTCATTTATAATATTACATAATCATTTAGAGGTAAGAAATGAAATGCACCGTTCATGGAGACGGTAAGCCGTACGTACACATGAACACTACTTTCATTTCTATTTCATATTTTATAGAATGGAATCATAATTATATAAAGGTATATTATAATTCTATATAATATCATATATAATATCATAGTTCCATCCTTTATACGTCCCACATATGGTATTTAAAGAATCAAATCACTTTGAGGGGGCGGTAGTCCGCACTTCATTAAATGAAGATATCTCGTTTACCCATAATGGAAACCATAAAGGTATGCCCAAAATGAAAAATACATAAGCTTAAGGAAAACATAAACAAATTATATATCATATATAAATATAGTGACATCTTAATGGCCACCTTTTATGGTGTTAAAAGAATCTTGAACCATCATCTTTTTGGGAGGCATAAATTCACCATCCACAGAAACAGTATGTCCTTTAACCATTAGATGTAGGTGTGTGTAAGTGTTGCTCTAATCCTTCTTATAAAAACATCCAAGTATATTTAATATACTGGAGTTGTTACAAAAGAAATGAATAAAAAGAGTTAATGGGGTTGGAGAAGCAAAATAAAACAAAAGGACTCAAGTGAAGACATTACCTTAAAATCGGGTAACTCCCTTTGGTTTGAGCTCAAAGGCTTCATTGGGAAGACTTTTTCCAAATGTTAGGCTTCAAGGAGTAATAGAGGGATGTGGAGAGACAAAATGGGTAGGGGTTGGCCGAGCCAAAGGCTTTGGAAGTGTGGGTATGTAGGTATAGGTGGGGGACTTTTATAAGAGGAGAGGATGGGCACTCTTGGAAAGTAAAGAAATGTTACTTTATTTGAAAATGATTTTCAGATTCAAAAGGTCCCACATTGATAGAATTCTAGGGTAAGGTGATAAGGGTTCTAAATCCACCCATACAATAGGTTTTGGACATGTGTAGGTCATAGATTTTACATTATCATTTCATTTTATTTAAATCTTTTATTAATGAGGTAATCGCTGCATCATCAAGATGTCATAAATAATTTAATTTATTTAAAGTCTAAATTTTTTGAAAAAACTACTATAATGTAGGAAATATTTTTAGATCTCTAATGAATATTTATAGTCTAAAATATCATATATGTAGACAAAATAAAAAATGTTTTAATCAGGTGATACATTCTTGTTATATTTACTTTCTTTAAAAAAATAAAAAGATAACAAGTCACATTCCACAAAAGTTATTCCATGGGGTCCCCAAGATTGTCACAAGACATCCCATGGTCGGACATGAGACAACCAGTAGAATTAGGACACATTTTGGGGTCATTTTTATTATTATTATGATATTATTTTATTATCCTTAACTACCCGATTACTCATTAATCAAGATAATTAAAGATAATTACCATCGTTACTATTCATAATGTCCAAAAACAAAAGAGTATTGATTACATAATTTGTACCTTATTATTCCTAATATTTAATACATTTTACCATATTACAAACAAAGAAATTTCAATAATTGATTTAAAAATAATTCCCGTTTTCAAAACAAATAGTGGATTTTTTTGAAACAATATCTAAGAAAAGTTTGGCATTAGTTTATGCCTAATTCGAAAGTGAAATTAATCCTAATGACCACCATTGGATTAAATGGTAAAAATACGTTCTAATTTAACTTTAAAACTAATTCAAAAGATAATCTATTCATATAAATAAATTAGAATAAAAATCAGTTTTGATGTAAAATGCAGTATTTTTCACTATTCATTAAAAAAATGAACATTGTCAGAAAAATACCAAAAATTTACAAAAAGTAAATTTTGATGTCCCAATCATAATGAATAAGTTTATTTTGACAAAAATATCTTATAAAATTGTAAAAGATAGATTTAAAAATGGTTTTCTATCAAAAGGCAGTAAAACAATCTTTTAAAAAATATTAGTGTATTCCATGCTTAAGAATGGATTTATTTTCATTTTAAGACTCTAAAACACTATCTATTTCATTTATAGACATAGATAAAAATATCTATTATTCATTACTTACTTGGGATGTTACATCCTTCTCCCCTTTAGAAAATTGCTTCCCCACAATTTATTTACTTATCGAATAAATGGGGGTACTTATCCCTCATTGCATTTTCAGATTCCCATGTTGCCTCTTCCATCATGTGGTTTTTTCACAAAACCTTTACCTGATTAATCACCTTATTTCGTAACACTTGCTCCCTGTGGTCAGGAATCTGGACCGGTTGTTCCTCATAAGATAGGTTCTCTTCCAGCTGAACGACCTCTAGACTCAAAACATGAGATGGATCTGGCATATACTTTTTCAACATCGAAACGTGAAAAACATTGTGTACCTGAGATAAACTCGGAGGTAAAGCCACCCGGTATGCAACTGATCCAACTCTCTCCATAATTTCATATGGTCCAATAAACCTTGGACTCAGCTTTCCTTTCTTACCAAATTGCATCACACTTTTCCATGGTGAGACTTTGAGAAAAACATGATCACCTACCTCAAAAGATAGATCCTTCCTCCTGTTGTCTGCATAACTCTTCTGCCTACTCTGTGCTGTTCTCATGTGTTTTTGAATCAGATGAACTTTTTCTGCCATCTCTTCTACCAATTATGGTCCCATCAACTTCCTTTCACCCACTTCATCCCAGAAAGCTGGAGTTCGACACCGCTTCCCATATAACGCCTCAAATGGTGCCATCTGTATACTGGAATGAAAAATGTTATTATATGAAAATTCAACCAAAAAATATGTTGGTCCCAAATTCCCTGATAATCCATCGAACAAGCTCGTAGCATATCCTCCAAGGTCTGAATTGTTCGTTCTGACTGCCCATCTGATTGAGGATGAAATGCTTTACTAAAATTTAATTCAGTACCCAACGACTTCTAAAGGCCTTTCCAAAATTTAGAAGTGAACCTGGGATCACGATTAGATACAATGGAGAGAGGAACTCCATGTAACCTAACTATCTCTATAAGATACAAATGGGAAAGTTGATCTACGGAAAAAGTATCTCGTATAGCAAGGAAATGAGCAGATTTAGTCAAGCGATCAACAATAACCCAAATTGCATTATTACCTCGAGATGTCTTCGGTAATCCCACAACAAAGTCCATGGATATATTCTCCCATTTACACTCTGGCACTGGTAAAGGCTGAAGCATCCCTTTCGGTAACTGCCGCTCTGCTTTAACCTACTGACAAGTCAAAAACTTCACAGTAAAATCAGCAATATCTCTTTTCATTCCATCCCACTAGTAATACTCCCACAGATCTCTGTACATCTTATTACTGCCAGGATGAACTAAAAACGGAGAACTATGAGCTTCACATAAAAACTCTCTCTTTAACTCTGAATCACAAGGCACACACAATCTCTTCCCAAATCTCAAAACGCAATAATTATCAATGTTGAATTCATGAAACTTACCTTTCTGAACCAGCTCTACCTCTTTCTGCAACTCACTGTCTTGCATCTCTTCTTGCTTGATTCTATCTGATAGAGATGATCTCACTGATACCTGAAACACAACGGAAGAACTTCCTGCACCAACAACTTCTATGCCAAAGTTCACCAAATCCTTAACCAAAGGATCACGTTCCAAATGCAACATTGCTAATGAAGCATTACTTTTTCGACTCAAAGCATTAACCACTTTATTTTCTTTTCCCGGATGGTAATGAATTGTACAATCATAATCCATGATTAATTCCATCCATATCCTCTTTCTCTTGTTTAACTCTTTTTGATTGAATATATACTTTAATCTTCTGTGATCAGTATATATTTCACACTTTACTCCATACAAATGATGCCTCCAAATTTTTAAATCAAAAACAACAGCAGCTAATTCCAAATCATGTGTAGGGTAATTTACCTCATGAGTTTTCAACTGTCGTGAAGCATAAGAAATTACCTGATCATTCTTCATTAGGACGCAACCAAGTCCTTTCAATGAAGCATCACTATATATAACAAATTCACCATTCCTGGAAGGTAGTGCCAAAACTAGATTATTCACCAATCTTCTTTTCAACTTCTGAAAACAATCATCAAATTCTTTTGTCCAGATAAACTTAACACCCTTCCGAGTTAGCTTAGTCATTGGACTAGATAACCGTGAAAAATTTCTAACAAAACTTCGGTAATAGCCTGCCAAACCATGGAAGCTACGAATCTCAGTTACATTTGTGCGTCTTGGCTAGTCTTCCAGAACTTTTGTTTTTGCAGGATCAATAGTTATCCCATATTTAGAAACAATGTGACCAAGGATAGAAATTTATTGCAACCAAAACTCACATTTGCTGAATTTCCCATACAATTTATTTTCTTTTAAGGTTTTCAAAATAACCCTTAAATGTCTTTCATGCTCCTCTTTACTTTTAGAAAACACCAAAATATCATCCATGAAAACCACCACAAACTTATCCAAGATCTCATGGAAAATTCTATTCATTAAGTCCATGAATACAGCAGGTGCATTGGTTATCCCAAAAGGCATTACTACAAATTCATAATGGCCATATCTTGTACGGAACGCGGTATTCGGAACATCTGCTTCCTTTACCTCCAGCTGATGGTACCCCGATCTCAAGTCAATATTTGAAAAATACTGAGCTCCCTGGAGCTGATCAAACAAGTCATCGATATACGGAAAAAGATATTTGTTCTTAACAGTGATGTTATTCAAGGCTCTATAGTCAATGAAAAGTCTCATTGAACCATCTTTCTTTTTAAAAAATAAAACAGGAGCACCCCATGGTGATGTTCTAGGTCGAATGAAACTGTTCTCTAATAAATCTTGCAATTTCTACTTCAACTCTAAAAGTTCAATTTGAGCAATTCGATAAGGGGGTTTTGAAATTGGCTTAGCATCAGGAACTAAGTCAATAGTAAACTCAACTTCCCGATCTTGTATTATTCCATGCAACTCATCAGGAAAAACATCTGGATACTCATTTACCACTAACACATCATTAATCTGAACAGTTCCTTTGTTTTCAACGATGTGTGCAAGGTAACATTCATTTTCATATTTTACAATTTCTTGGCCTCTTGATAAGTTATCAACAGTAAGGGTTCATTCTTGTACAAAAAATGAAAGTCTTTCTGAAAAGAAACTTCTTTATCTCTACAATCTATCTTAGCATGGTAAATAGAGAGCCAATACATACCCAGGATAACATCAAACTCTACTAGAGGTTGAAAAATAAGGTTTGAAAGTAGGTTCTTTCCACAGATAAGGATAGGAAGATTCTTATAAATTCTTTTTGCCTCAACATTTCCCCCAGGTGTTTTTACCAAATGTTCAGGATTCATTTCTTGAGATGGTATTACTATTTTACTAGAAAAGTTTTCAGAGATGAAAGAATGTGTAGACCCCGAATCAAACAATGCACTGGCCTAATCTGAAAAAACAAACAAAGTACCTGATACAACTTCATTTGATGGCCCGACATCTGCTGAAGTAGTTGCAAAGGATTTCACCACCCCTTTCTGCTTGTAGTCTAACTGCTTCCCATCACTCAAGCTTTTTTTCGGACACTCATTTGCATAGTGACCCATCTAATTGCACTTAAAACATTTCACTAAATGTAAATCAAATTTGGTCTTACCTTCACCTTGATCTTTTTCAGTGCAATCACGAGCCTTATGTCCCATATTACCACATCGGTAGCACTTTCCAAAATTCATAAGACATTCCCCAGCATGCCTTTTACCACATTTATCACAAACTGGAAACTTAGATTTCTTACCATCAGACTTTTTTGAAGAATTCTTCCATTTCTCCCGCCACCTCAGTCTCTTCTTCTGTTGGTTGTTATAGAACACTTGATCATCAGAAAACTCCATTTCCACCTTCTCAGCACATCGAACAAGCTTTTCATAACTTTTAAACTCATGAGAAGCTAATGCCCTTCGATATTTTGGATTTAATCCTGAGTAAAAATGATTTATTTTACTATCAAGGTCTCGGATAAAATTTATAGCATACCTTGCCAATTGAGTGAACCTTTCTTCATAGGTAGCCACTGAGTCTTCCTCTTGCCTCAATTCCAAGAATTGCTTTTCCATCCTAAGTCGAACAGCCTTAGGAAAATACTTCTCAAGAAACATACCTTTGAATTCATCCCAGTCAAGAGCATCAATCTCATCGGCATCCCTGATATTTTTAACCATCGACCACCATTGATCGGCTTCACCCTCCAAACGGTAAATAGCAAGACTAACCTATTGATTGTATGAAAACCCCATGACATCGAAAATTTTCTCCAGTGCTTTAATCCACCCTTCAGCTAACACAGGGTCAGATGATCCTCTGAATGATGGGGGATGTTGCCTCATTAAATGTTCCACCACTAACATGTTCTTCTACGGTTGATCTGGAAGATCTCCTGTATGGATACCACCACCATTTATCGCTTGATTCAACTGCGCCATTACTGCAACAAACTGTTCAGTTCAAATTTCGAACATCTCAGGATGCTAATTCAGAAGGTTATTTCCTTCTGTATGCCTTCCCAGCACTGCTTCCATGTTTCCTCTGTGGAAAACCATTCTGAACAAACATGTCTTAGATGAAGCAACATGGTAATTTTTAAATTCTATATCACCTCAATTTGACCATAAAAAAATATTATTGGATAATCATTTAATAGAATTCTAACTCCTAAAGTTATCTAAACCGACCTCTGATACCAACTATAAGGCCCCAACCTTAAACCTTACTTAATCTTGAGTTATTACAAGATTACACATTGAGGATCTTTTCAGGTTTAGAGTTTTAGAGAATTAGATCATAAAACATGCATTACATTCCAAATATAAACAAAGCGGTTACATAAAGATAGTATTCATTTTTCCCATCAACGGAAACATATTTAAAATGAAACATGGATTCATTCTTGACACTTCCTGGACACTATCATCATATAATGTACCTTTCCCTTGACCTGTGAAAAACATTTCAAAAAAAACATGGTATGAGCATGAAAAACTCAGTATGGGTTATAAAAATATAGAAAGGAAACACAACTTCATATATACATAAGAATGAAATCATACTTTACCCATAAAACATAGGCACTTTAACATACCACATCAAATCATGAATAAATCATATAAATCATAAGACATAAAAGGTAAATTGAGGCATTCATAACATTCTTACGTAGGGAGTAACCCTCTTGGTTACGTTTGGAATACCCATCCCAGTATATTCCTTAAATCTATTTGGAGAAACCTTAACGTTTCACTCCTTTGCGTTACCCAATGCATTGGAGAGCTATATCGGGCTCACCCGCCCATAGTTTATCACGGAACCACTCATCTCCATAATAATGCCCAAGAACCACAACATAATCGTATCACATAAAACATGCATAAAGGAAACATAACAGTTCCACCTTTCAATCACAAGATATCAATAAAAAAAATTTATATAAAAAACATTATGAAAACCATTTTCAATACCAAAATAAAAGAAAAGTTAAAAATGGTATTTATTTTTCTTTTAAAAAGAAGGTATGTCTTGTAGAGGAAGCTGAAAGTCAAATAACGGTCACGGCGGCGGAGAAGTCATTGTCGCCGCATACGTACGACAAAAACATTCCCTTTAGTGGTTTAGTAAAATGATTCGTATAAAAAATATTCCTTTTGGATAAACATAAATGTCAAAGGGGTTTATACACTCTATAAAAGAAGGTTGTGTATAAAACAAAATATGCCTCAATGAAAGGAGATTGAGATGAAGTCCCATATCTCGGGTTTGACTTGACTCGATCATTATTTAATGTTCTGAATAATAAACTTGAGTTAATTTCTAATTTCTTAAGAACCTTTTTCAAGTTCATTATACCTTTTATATCACTTATTACCATGTCATGAACACTATGTAATTATTTATGTTAATAACGGCCGTTTTAACGATCATTGGTACTTGAGTCAAAAATAAACCCTTTATAATTACAAGTTTTTCATGTATCTATTATATCCAGAATGGTATTCATGATGTAGATATCATATATGTCATATATATCCAGTACATGCAATCATTTATAATATTACATAATCATTTAGAGGTAAGAAATGAAATGCATCGTTCATTGAGACGGTAAGTCGTACGTACGCATGAACACTACTTTCATTTCTATTTCGTATTTTATTGACTAGAATCATAATTATATAAAGGTATATTATAACTCTTGTATAATATCATATATAATATCATAGTTACATCCTTTATACGTCCCACATATGGTATTTAATGAATTAAATCACTTTGAGGGGGCGGTAGTCCGCACTTCCTTAAATGAAGATATCGCGTTTACCCATAATGGAAACCATAAAGGTATGCCCAAAATGAAAAATACAGAAGCTTAAGGAAAACATAAACATATTATATATCAAATATAAATATAGTTACATCCTAATGGCCACCTTTGAAGGTGTTAAAATAATGTTGAACAATCATCTTTTCGGGAGGCATAAATTCACCATCCACGGTAACAGTATTTTCTTTAACAATTAGATGTAGGTGTGTGTAAGTGTTTCTCGAATCCTTCTTATAACAACATCATAGTATATTGAAGATACTGGAGTTGTTACAAATGAAATGAATAAAAAGAGTTTATGGGGTTGGAGAAGAAATATAAAACAAAAGGACTCAAGTGAAGACATTACCTTAAAACCGGGTAACTCCCTTTGGTTTGAGCTCAAAGGATTCCTTGGGAAGACTTCTGCACAATGTGAGGCTTCAATGAGTAAGAGATGGATGTGGAGAGACAAAATTGGGAGGGGTTGGCTGAGCCAATGGCTTTGGAATTGTGGGTAAGGAGGTAGAGGTGGGGGCCTTTTATAAGAGGAGAGGAGGGGCACTCTTGGAAAGTAAAGAAATGTTACTTTATTTGAAAATGATTTTCGGATTCAAAATGTCCCAAATTGATATAATTCGAGGGTAAGGTGATAAGGGTTCTAAATCCACCCATCCAATAGTTTTTGGACACGTGTAGGTCATATATTTTACATTATCATTTCATTTTATTTAAATCCTTTATTAATGAGGTAATCGCTGCATCATCAGGATGTCATAAATAATTTAATTTATTTAAAGTCTAAAAATTTGAAAAAAATACTATGATGTAGGAAATATTTTTAGCATTCCAATTAATATTTATAGTCTAAAATATCATCTATGTAGACAAAATTAAAAATGTTTTAATCAGGTGATACATTCTTGTTATATTTACTTTATTTAAAAAAATAAAAATATAACAAGTCACATTCCACAAAAGTGATTCCATGGTGTCCCCAAGTTTGGCACAAGACATCCCATGGTCGGCCATGAGACAACCAGTAGAATTAGGACACATGTTGGTGTCATTTTTTTATTATTATGATATTATTTTATTATCCTTAACTACCAGATTACTCATTAATTAAGATAATTAAAGATAATTACCGTCGTTACTATTCATAATGTCAAAAAAAAGAGTATTGATTACATAATTTGGACCTTCTGATTAAAAATATGTAATCCATTTTACCAAATTCCAAACACATAAATTGCAATACTTTATTTAAAAATAATTCTTGTTGTCAAAACAGATAGTGGGTTTTTTTGAAACAATATCTATGAAAAGTTTGGCATTAGTTTATGCCCAATTCCAAAGTGAAATTAATAATAATGACATCCATTGGATTAAATGGTAAAAATATATTCTAATTTAACTTTAAAACCAATTCAAAGTATAATCTAATCATATAAATAAATTAGATTAAAAAGCAGTTTTGATGTAAAATGCAGTATTTTTCACTATTCATTAAAAATGAACATTGTCAGAAAAATACCAAAAATTCACAAAAAGTAAATTTTGATGTCCCAATAATAAATAATAACTATATTTTGACAAAAATGGAATATAAAATTGTCAAAAGATAGATTTAGAAATGGTTTTCCATCAAAAGGCAGTAAAACAATCTTTTAAAAAATATTAGTGTATTCCATGCTTAAGATTAGATTTATTTTCATTTTAAGCCTCTAAAACACTATCTAATTCATTAATAGACATAGATAATAATATCTATTATTAATTACTTACTTTGGATGTTACACTTTATCATCAGCAAACTCCATTTCCACCTTCTCAGCACATCGAACAAGCTTTTCATAACTTTTAAACTCACGAGAAGCTAATGCCCTACGATATTTTGGCTTTAATCCTGAGTAAAAACGATTGATTTTAATATCAAGGTCTCAGATAACATTTGGAGCATACCTTTCCAATCGAGTGAAACTTTCTTCATAGGTAGCCACTGAGTCTTCCTCTTGCCTCAATTCCAAGAATTGTTTTTCCATCCTAAGTCAAACAGCCTTAGGAAAATAATTTTCACGAAACATACCATTGAATTCATCCCAGTCGAGAGCATCAATATCATCAGCGTCCTTGATATTTTTAATCATCGACCACCACTGATCTGCTTCACCCTCCAAATGGTAAATAGGAAGACTAAACTTTTGATTGTCTGAACACCCCGTGACATCGAAAATCTTCTCCAGTGCTTTAATCCACCCTTCAGATAGCACAGGGTCAGATGATCCTCTGAATGATGGGGGATGTTGCCTCATGAAATTTTCCACCACTAACATGTTCCTCTGCGGTTTATCTGGATGATCTCGTGTATGGATACCACTTCCATTTATCGCTTGAGTCAAATGCGCCATTACTGCAACAAACTATTCAGTTCCAATTCCGACCATCTCAGGATGCTGATTCGGAAGGTTATTTCCTTCTGCATGCCGTCCTAGAACTGCTTCCCTGTTTCCTCTACGAAAAACCATTCTGAACAAAAATTTCTTAGATGAAGCAACATTGTAATCTTCAAATATTATATCACTTCAATATGACCATAAAAAATATTTTTGGATAATCATTTAATAGAATTCTAACTCCTAAAGTTATCTAAACCGACCATTGATACGAACTATAAGGCCCCGGCCTTAAACATTACTTAATCTTGAGTTATTACAAGATTACACATTGAGGATATTTTTGGGTTTAGAGTTTTATAGAATTAGATCATAAAACTTGCATTAAATTCCACATATAAACAAAGTGGTTACATAAAGATAGTATTATTCTTTCCCATCAATGGAAACATATTTAAAATAAACCATGGATTCTTTCTTGACAATTCCTTGAAACTATCATCATATCATGTACCTTTCCCTTGACCTGTGAAAAACATTTCAAAAAACATGGGATGAGCATAAAAAGCTCAGAAAGGGATATAAAAATATGGAAAGGAAACATGGGTACATATATACATAAGAATGAAATCATACTTTACCCATAAAACATAAGCACTTTAACATAACTCATCAAATAATGAATAAATCATAGAAATCATAAGAAGTAAAGGAAACTTGAGGCATTCATAACATTCTTACGTAGGGAGTAACCCTCTTGGTTACGTTTGGAATACCCATCACAGTATATTCCCTAAATCTCTTCGGAGAAACCATAACATTTCACTCCTTCGTGTTACCCAATGCATTGGAGAGCTATATCGGGCTCACCCGCCCTTAGTTTATCACGGAACCACCCTTCTTCATAATAATTCCCAAGAACCTCAACATAATCATATCACATAAAACATGCATAAAGGAAACATAACATTTCCACCTTTCAATGACAAGATATCAATACAACCCCTTGATATAAAAACATTATGAAAACCATTTTCAATACCAAAAGAAAAGAAAAGTAAGACATTGTATTTATTTTTCTTTTAAAAAAAGGTATGGCTTGTAGAGGAAGCCGAAACTCAAATAATGGTCACGGCGGCGGAGAAGTCGTTGTCGCCGCATACGTACGACAAAAACATTCTCTTTTGTCGTTTAGTAAACGCTTCGTAAAATAAATATTCCTTCTGAATAAACGTAAAAGTCAAAGGGGTCTATACACCATATAAAAGAATGTTGTGTATAAAACAAAATATGCCTCAATGAAAGGAGATTGAGACGAAGTCCCATACCTCGGGTCCGACTTGACTCGATCGTTCTTTAATGTCCTGAATAATAAACTTGAGTTAATTTCTACTTGCTTAAGAACCTTTTTCAAGTTCATTATTCCTTTTATATCACTTATTTTCATGTCATGAACACTATGTAATTATTTAAGTTAATAACGGCCGTTTTAACGATCATTGGTACTTGAGTAAAAAATAAACCCTTTATAATTACAAGTTGTTCATGGATCCATTATATCCAGAATTATAATCCTGATGTATATATCATATATATCCAGTATATACATGAATTTATAATATTACATAATAATTTAGAGGTAATAAATGAAATGCACCGTTCATGGAGACGGTAAGCCATACGTACGCATGAACAATACTTTCATTTCTATATCATATTTTATAGAATGGAATCATAATGATATAAAGTTATATTATAATTCCTGTATAATATCATATATAATATCATAGTTACATCCTTTATATGTCCCGCAAATGGTATTTAACGAATCAAATCACTTTGAGGGGGCGATAGTCTGCACTTCCTTAAATGAAGATATAGCGTTTACCCATAATGGAAACCATAATGGTATGCCCAAAAATGAAAAATACAGAAGATTAAGGAAAACATAAACATATTATATATCATATATAAATATAGTTACATCTTAATGGCCACCATTGAAGGTGTTAAAAGAATGTTGAACAATCATCATTTCGGGAGGCATAAATTCACCACCCACGGAAACAGTATGTTCTTTAACCATTAGATGTAGGTGTGTGTAAGTGTAGCTCGAATACATCTTATAACAACATCCTAGTATATTGATTATACTGTAGTTGTTTCAAAAGAAATGTAAAAAAGAGTTTAGGGGGTTGTAGAAGCAAAATAAACCAAAAATGACTCGAGTGAAGACATTACCTTAAAATCGGGTAACTCCCTTTGGTTTGAGCTCAAAGGCTTTATTGGGAAGACTTCTGCCCAACGTGAGGCTTCAAGGAGTAAGAGAGGGATGTGGAGAGACAAAATGGGCAGGGGTTGGCCTAGCCAATGGCTTTGGGAGTGTGGGTAAGGTTGTAGAGGTGGGGGCCTTTTATAAGAGGAGAGGAGGTGCACTCTTGGAAAGTAAAGAAATGTTACATTATTTGAAAATGATTTTCGGATTCAAAAGGTCCCACATTGATATAATTAGAGGGTAAGGTGATAAGGGTTCGAAATCCACACATCCAATAGGTTTTGGACATGTGTAGGTCATAGAATTTTCATTATCATTTCATTTTATTTGAATCCTTTATTAATGAGGTAATCACTACATCTTCATGATGTCATAAATAATTAAATTTATTTAAAGTCTAAAAATTTGAAAAAAATACTATTATGTAGGAAATATTTTTATCTTTCCAATGAATATTTATAGTCTAAAATATCATCTATGTAGACAAAATTAAGAATGTTTTAATTAGGTGATACATTCTTGTTATATTTACTTTCTTAAAAATATAAAAAGATAACAAGTCACTTTCTACAACAGTGATTCCATGGGGTCCCCAAGTTTGGCCCAAGACATCCCATGGTCGGCCATGAGACAACCAGTAGAATTAGGACACATGTTGGTGTCATTTTGTTTATTATTATTATATTATTTTATTATCCTTAACTACCCGATTACTCATTAATCAAGATAATTAAAGATAATTACCATCGTTACTATCAATAATGTCCAAAAACAAAAGAGTATTGATTAAATAATTTGGACCTTCTGATTCCAAATGTGTAATCCATTTTACCAAATTCCAAACATAGAAATTGCAATAATTTATTTAAAAATAATTCCCGTTGTCAAAACATATAGCGGGTTTTTTTGAAACAATATCTATGAAAAGTTTGGCATTAGTTTATGCCCAATTCCAAAGTGAAATTAATCCTAATGACCACCATTGGATTAAATTGTAAAAATATATTCTAATTTAACTTTAAAACCAATTCAAAAGATAATCTAATAATATAAATAAATTAGATTAAAAATCAGTTTTGATGTAAAATGCAGTATTTTTCACTTTTCATTAAAAAATGAACATTGTCAAAAAAATACCAAAAATTCTCACAAAGTAAATTTTGATGTCCCAATAATAAAGAATAAGTTTATTTTGACAAACATAGCTTATAAAATTTTTAAAAGATAGATTTAAAAATGCTTTTCCATCAAAAGGCAGTAAAACAATCTTTTGAAAAATATTAGTGTATTCCATGCTTAAGATTGGATTTATTTTCATTTTAATCCTCTAAAACACTATCTAATTCATTAATAGACATAGATAAAAATATCTATTATTAATTACTTACTTGGTATGTTACATAAAACTTCCATGGAAAGTTGGTGGTGGGCCCTGTAACACCCAAAGCTTCCACGATACGTTTCCCTTTGAGTAATGCAATAGCTTGCATTGTATGCAACTTCTAGATTCTAACACACCGCGATCAATCAAAGAAGCTATAATGAATAGTAATACAAAAAAATTTCAATTTTATAAATTTTACCTTTCAAAATGGACATCATTTTTCGATTCGGAATATCTAATTTAGCCTAGGGTGAAATTTTGGTACTTTTCGGATAACTTTTTTATTTTCACGAATAGTTAAAATTACTAAATTATAATTAAAAACCTCTTTTTTAATCAAAATAATTAATAGTGAGAAATTATGAATTTGAGTTTATTTAAAGTATATTTAGAATATATTTTTACAATTTAATACAATGTAGGTTGTTGGATATAATTTCACAATTAAACCGAACATAAACAAGTGTCAATCTTTTGATAGTTATTATATCTTAAAAAATGTTTTTTGTTTGGACAACGGGAATTAATTTTAAATTAATTTCTTCCACTCTTGTGTTTTGAATTATGAAAAATGGATTCATTATTTGGAATCAGGATGTCCTAATTTTGTAAATAGGAAACTTTTATTTTTAGACATTTTGAATAATTACTTCGGTAAATATTTTATTTACCATGGTTAAAGGGTAAATCCTTTAAATAAGGGTAAAAAAAATAATATTATAATAATAATAAATTACCCTAAAACGTATCCTAACCTTATTGTTGGATTCATGTCCGACCATGGGCATATTTGGGTCAATTTTGGGACCCCATGGAGCCACTTGTAAGTGATACAAACACTTTATTAAAATTATGTTAAAGTGAATACAAAAATGACATAAGCTTATATCTTTAAAAAAACAATATTTACATAGGGTAATATATGTTGGATTCCCGACTATAAAAATTCATTAGAAAGATATAAAAATTTCACACATAATTTTAATTTATTTATAATTTTTATACATTGAAAATGTTAAAATATATATAACACAATAATGATGCGGTATTTTCCATAATAATGAAAGAATCAAATAATTTGTATTATAAATGTTAAAATAAATATAATTTTGAATGTTCTGATGACATACACGAATTTTATTGGTTAATATGACATGTTATTATTGCTTAAATTAATTTGGTTCGACTTAATAAAGTTGTTAATACTTAACAAAAATCAATTATTGAGTAGTGTCAAAATTGACATAAATGAGTTTTTAAAAAAAATATTATACTATTAATTTATTTTCTATTCCTAAAAATCTATGGTTCTGCCAAAGGACTTATATAATTATTGGTGTATCATTAATGGACCACTTTGGGGTCGTTTGGATGTATATAGTATGTTTATTGACTATATATTATAAATATACAAAGTGACATGGTAAGTGTTAAACTAATTAACCAATAGTTAAAACTAAAAGATAAGGTTAATATAATGACAAAACCTATCTAAAATATATTGGTTGAAAGTATTTTGACCCATACCCACCTTATAAATTGAATAATCCCCTTTGGATCCATTAGAAACCGAATATGATTATATTATAAAATAATATTTTATGTTTTTCCTAAAGAGCCCCTCACCTCTCTTATAAAAGGGCACTCTTCCTTCTCATTAATTCACACCTTCAAAGCCTTTTAGGTCGGCCAACCCCTACCCAAATACTCTTTAAACATACCTCACTTCATCCTAGAGGCTATAGTTTGATCAAAAAGACAACCTAAGGATCCCTTTTGATCAAATCAAAAGAAAGAAACCGAAAAAGAGGTAACGTCTTCACCACCCTCTTTAAAGTTCCTTTCTTCTTAAACTTATTCATTCCTTGTTATTTCAATTCTAAAATAATAAATCCAGTACCTTATATATACTTTTATGTTTTTATAATTATGGAACAAACAAATTTATTATTCTATCCATCCCTTGAATGACATGTCACCATACGTGCGTACGTACAACCTACCGTCTCCACGTTGTGGTGTAATCGTTATTCAACGTTCTATTATTTAGATGGGTATAATAATGTTGTATATTTCTTGTAAATAATAAATATAACCTGCTAATTATTCTTTCTATATGATATACCATACAATTATATATTATTTTAATATCAAAAGATTGATATTGTCGCTCATGCGTACGTACAGATTACCATCTCCACGAACGCGATGAGATTCATTCCCCATCATATCCATTCAAGAATATATTTTATTGGACGATTAAAAATAATATTTAAGGACTTAATATCAATATTTATTTGACTATGATACAACCTATCCATGAAAAACACGTCTTATATAATAGAAAACGAGTAAGTTAACACCCAAAACGACGATAATACTAAGAGTTTATTAACAATGTGATGTTAAATGATCATTTATGATATCATATTAATATATATGATTATTGTATAATTAAATAACAATTATTTGGACATTATAAAGGAGGTTAACCTACCATCAACAAAGGAAAAGTACAAGGTAATGGGTTTTCATCTCACTCCTTATTTCCGTGAGATTCATACAATATTGCCACTATTACCTTTTTTGTGGTGTATATACTGCCCATAAATTGTATTTTTTGTGTAATACACTTTAATTTATGTGTATTTACATATTAACTCTATGATACCTCTTTCATGGGATGTATGTTTCGTAAGTTACCAAATTGGTAAAGGTTTATTTCACAATCTCTTCATTATCCGAGGTTGATTATACGTAATTATCTTCTGGAACCTCTTTATCATCCACATCCATGTTTCTTAAAAATGTATTTCAAAAACATTCTTACTATTCTATAGAATATGGGTTGAAGTCATTTATAACCTTGTTTGAATTTTTATATGAATTTTATAATGGAATCTTTCCGTCATTTTTCAAAAAAGGTCCTTTTTAACCTTTTCGAAAAAATTAAGGTAAGAATGTTTTTTTAACTTATACGGTGGGTGTAGCTATTTTCTACCGTTATAAACTCGTCTAAGCATACTTTACAAGCTTATAAAATTATTTTCAAAGTAAATGTTTTATTTTATAATTATGTGACTCTTAAATGATTTCAAAATAAAAATAAATATTTCTCTAAAAAGGGTTTTGATTTCATCTATGTCAACATCCTTTGAGGGATTTTAAGTTTATTTGATGTTTATTTATTATGATACAAAACATCCATATTATGTTTAAGGTTTTCTGATATGTTTGACTATGTGTGTTCTATTTTTGTACCATTCATGATTTACAGTTAAAGTATTGACATTTCGTATACTAGTTTTAATACGAATGTTTATGATATGTTTAAACCTTTTCATATGAGGAATGTATTGGACTTAGTAAGTAACGGGTGGAGCCCGCTATAGTTCCTTGATGCATCGGTAGGTCTCATGAGAAAACTAGATGTGGAATTGGCCGATGCCCATTCCCAATTTCATTTATGGTTTTGGATGAGGCCTTAATCATTTTAGAAATCTTGGCCGAGGCCTCGAAAAAATGTTTCAGAATGTCCGACATTATACATTCCCTAGTTATGGAAATAATATTGATGGTTCATGTGGTAATTAGACTAGTCTAATACCCATGATTATGTTTTATTGTGGCATTATTTACTCAGCTCAATTTATTTCGATAAAAGTATTCATGTTTATTATTGGTAAAGACATGAGGTTTCAATTATTTACCATGCTTAATATTTATTTCATTTTCCGCTGTATTACATACCCTAACTGATCCTTTTAGCTCACCCCTTTCAATGTTTTATTTTTCCCAGGATATGAAAAAGTTATTTATGAGTGACCTTCAGGCATAATCTAGGAGGCTTGTATGTTCTTAATGAAATATATTTGTGTTGTATTTCTCTTCAAGATGTAATGTTGAACATATGTATGAATCTTGTTTCCAATTATACTAAACTGATTGGTCTTTCGAGACCTGATTTCCTTGTGATCATGCCAATGATATGTAATAATTCACCGACTCTGGGTAACTAGGGTTGTGGCATTACAATTGGTATCAGAGGAATTTTATTACAACCTTTGGAAACTAGATTTAGATAAACTCTGATTAGAGCATGTAGACCTAAGATGGAATTTGAGGATTAGTATAGAAGAACTTCCTAGAATTTTGGTATTGTAGAGATTTTGTGAGTTTTCCGAGAAATACATCCATGTATGGATACGAGAAGGTAGAGGCGGCTCTGGCACAGATGTACCTAGGGGTAAAACCCAAAAACACCACTTTGAGCTAGACTCGAATGAGAACCGGTGCACGACAATGGGACTTGCTGCACTCTTGGTTATGACACTCTCGGGGGATATTCTTAGGATAATTCTCATTTTATTTACAAACCATTATGAAGGGTTATCAGTATATACTTCCTCAAAGAAATATTTTTTTTATGATTATGGAATCTACCCAAAAACTGTTGAATTTATGAGAAGTGTTTTACAAGTATGGAATTATGTATTCTGATTCATAAACTAATCTAGTTTATGCCATTATTTAGAAATGGTGCCTAGTGGAAGAAATGGAAACTATATCAATGCACGCACTCCATGTAGGGATTTCCCTCCTGCTCAAGATAATTATAGTGTATCTAGTGATGCAACTGGTGCTGAACAGCTAATCACCATACTGTGACAACTCACTCAGGTTATAAATAATAACCTTATCCGTTTGGAGTACCCTGATCCACAACATGGGGGATCAATGTTAGATCTCTTCCTGAGGAAACAACCACCAACATTCAATGGGATTAAATAATCCATTAGTATCCAAGCAATGTATAAATTCCTAAGAGAAAATATTCTATGCCTTGGGGAGTAGTGAAAGGGAAAAAGTTGTCATGGCAGTTTATCACCTCACTGGAGATGCTGATCAATGGTGGTCATTGATAAAAAACACGAAGGAAGATGATGAAGTATTAGATATGGAATAGAGGGAGTTAGAAGAGCTGTTATTAGAAAAATACTTTCCTCAAGACCATCGAGCAGATATGGAATGTCAATTTCTAAGTCTGAGGCAGAAAGAGGATGAGAATGTTGCAATGTATGAGGCTAACTTGACAAGGTCAGCAAGGCATGATGCTGATTATATACGTAACCCAAGGAGTAAGATTGATTGTTTAATTGATGGGTTAAAACCATTTCTCCATCGATCATTAGTCTCACAAACCTTCTCATCATATGAAGATACTGTCCGATGTGCTATCAAGACAGAAAAAGAATTCTCTATGTCTTATGACATTAAATCAAAGAAAGAGAAGAAGAGATCTACTGAACATTCTGGGAAAGGATATAAGGAAACATGAAATAATGGTAGAATTGAATTTCCAAACTATGATATTTGTGGAAGGAAGCACCCAGGTGCCTATCTAAAAATAAAAGGTGTATTCTACAAATGTGGACAGAAAGGCCATCTAGCTGGTGATTGTAAAGTAATGAAAGACGCTACCTATGTTCAATGCTACAATTGAAGGGAGATGGGAAATTATGAAAATGAATTTCCTAAGCGTCAAAGAAACATACCTCAGAAAAGGACAAGGGATCAATGCCAAGCTTATGCAATCACAACTACTGAGGTTGAATCCCAGAAAGACGTGGTGGAAGGTAATTTAATGGTTTCCTCAAGTTTAGAAAATCCATTATTGATTCTGGATCATCGCATTGTTTCATTTCTTCCCAGTTTTCTAAGAAAATTAGTTATTTCCAATTTGATTTAATAAGGGAGTTGTTAGTTAAAACTCCTAAGGGAAGTATCATTGCATTAACGTTTTTTGAATCAGTCCCCATTAGAGCACACAAATGTTCTTTATCTGCTGATCTCATCGTCATACCTATGATTGAATTTGATATAATCTTCAGTATGGATTGGCTTTCGGACCATGATGCAATGATTTATTGTAAGAAGAAGGATGTTACGATTCTTGATGATGATGATAAGGAACACCTTATCATTAGAGCGAAATCACACCACCTAATTCTTATTTAGATCCACCCCCAGTAGCCCAACTAAATTCAATTATTGGGGAGGAAGATAATGATATAACTGTGGGTGAGGAAAGGAATGTTCAAATAGAGGATGTAACTATTGTGAGAGATTATGTTGATGTTTTTCCGAAAGATTTAACTGGACATCCTCCATAACGAGAAGTTGAGTTTTCCATTGATTTAATTCCTGGTTCAAGGCCCATGTCGAAAACCCCTTATAGAATGGCCACTGTGGAATTAGTTGAACTAAAGAAACAACTGGAGGAATTAAGTAATAAGGGATTTATTCTCCCAAGTGTTTCTCCATGGGGAGCCCATGTCCTTTTTGTTAAGAAGAACGATGGATCTATGAGGTTGTGCATTGACTACAAGGAGATAAATGCTATAACAATAAAGAATAAGTATCTCCTACCTCGCATTGATGATTTATTTGACCAACTACATGGAGCTATTTACTTTTCAAATATTGACCTGCGATCTAGATATCATCAGTTGTGTGTGAAGAAGGAAGACATTCCGAAGACAGCATTTCAAACCAGGTACTGGCATTACGAGTTTACAGTAATGCCTTTTGGGCTGACTAATGCACCCTCTGTATTCATGGATATAATGAACAATGTTTTCAAGGAATATCTTGATGACTTTTTAGTGGTATTTATTGATGATATCTTGGTATACTCCAAAAGATACAATGATCATGAAAATCACTTGCATATTATATTGAAGACTCTGAGAAGACATGAATTATATGGGAAGTTTAGCAAATGTGAATTCTGGCTTCTGGAGATTTCTTTTCTTGGCCATATTGTCTCTAAGGAAGGAATCTCTTTTGATCCATCCAAGACCAAGGCAATCCAAGAATGTATAGCACCAACGAGTATAACTGAGGTACGTAGTTTTATTGGTTTAGCAGGTTATTATCGACGTTCCGTCCAGAACTTTTCCCGGTTGGCTGACCCATTAACAAAGCTCACATGTAAAGGGGTTAAATTTGACTGGACAAAAGAGTGTGAAGACTATTTTGAAGAACTAAATAGAATATTAGTCAATGCTCCTATATTGACTCTACCATCAGGGAATGATGGGTTCATTATTTCGAGTGATGCAGCGAAGAAAGGACTTGGTTGTGTCCTAATGCAGAATGATAGGGTTATTGCCTATGCATCACGATAGATAAAACATCATGAGAAAAACTATCCTACTCATGATCTCGAGTTAGCGGCTATGTTCTTTTATTTGAAGATATGGAGACAGTACCTCTATGGTGAAAAATGTGAGATTTATACTGATCACAAGAGTTTGATGTATATTTTCTCATAGAAAGAACTCAACATGAGGAAAAGGAGATGACTTTAACTACTCAAGGATTATGATTGCACGATAAACTACTACTCGGGGAAGGCAAATAAGGTGGCAGATGCTTTGAGTAGAAAAGATCATGGAGTTTTGACCATGATGGGAGTGAAAAGGGATCATATTTCCATGGATCTTGTCAAGATGGATATGGGAATCACCACGGAAGGTGAAACATCAAAACCTTTTCAAATTGTTGCCAAATAATATTTACTATAAAGGATAAAGAGTTCTCAGGCTGATGATGAAGACTCTAGAAAGATGATTAAACCTGTGAATGATGGAAGATTGAGTGAATTTATGTACGAAGATGGAATTTTGAAATTTGGGAGGTGAATTTGTGTTCCCGATATACCTGATTTAAAAAGGGAATTGTTAGACGATGCTTATAGTTTCAATTTCTCTATACACCATGGGAGCATAAAAATGTATAGAGATTTAAAGGAACATTTTTTGTGGGAAAACATGAAGTGGGAGATTGCTGATTTTGTGTCAAGATGTATGGCTTTTCAACAAGTGAATGCAGGAAGGTAACAGCATGGAGGAGTCATGCAACCTCTTCCCATACCTGAGTGGAAATGGGATAATATCACTATGGACTTTGTCATGGGACTACCAAAGACTCCTAGAAGGAACGATGAAATATGTGTCGTTGTTTATCGTCTTACTAAGTCAGCACTTTTTCTTTCTATAAGGGAAGATCTACCACATGAACATCTAGAAAGACTATATATTAATGAAGTTGTGAGACTTCATGGAGTTACCCTATCAATTGCCTCAGATCGTGATCACCGTTTTGCATCATGATTCTGGAAAAGTCTTCAGAAGGCCTTGGACAATGAACTTCGTTTGAGCACTTCCTACCACCCTCAAATAGATGGACAATCAGAATGGACTATTCAAACCATAGAAGACATGTTGAGATCATGCTCACTTGACTTTCAGGGTATGTGGGGTCAATATTTACCTCTGGTGGAATTTTCCTATAACAATAGCTCCCATTCAAGTATTCGGATGGCACCATATGAAGCGTTGTATGGAAAGAGATGTCTCACACCAACCTGTTGGGATGATGTTGGTGAAAGAAAACTTGTTGGCCTGGAACTAGTGGAAGAAATGATTGAAAAGGTAAATGTAATCCAAAACAACATCAAAGCCGCTCAAAGTATGAAGAAGAGCTATTCCGATAATCAATGGAAGGATTTGGAATTTCAAGTAGGAGATCATATTTTCTTGAAGGTATCTCCATGGAGGGGAGTTATACATTTTGGTAAGAAAGGTAAATTGAGTCCCAGGTACATCGGACCCTTATAAATTCTATAACGAATTGGGGTTGTAGCTTACCGATTGGCAATGCCGTCAAGTCTCTCCAAAGTTCATGATGTGTTCCACGTATAACTGTTAAGAAAATACATGCCTAACCCAATGCATGTACTCATCTATGAGGAATTAGAACTGGAACCCGATCTATCTTATTGCAAAGAGCCCGTCATGATTCTTGATATGAGAGAACAAGTGCTGAGAAACTGGATGACTCGTCTGGTAAATGTTTTATGGAGAATCAACAAGATGGAAGAGGCAACGTGGGAACACGAAGAACATATGATGAAGAACCACCCGAGTCTTTTTATACAGTAATTTTGTAGGAATTTCGAGGATGCAATTATTTGATGGAGCGGAGAATGTAACATCCCAATCTTCCATGATACGTTTCCCTTTGAGTAATGCAATAGCTTGCATTGTATGCAACTTCGAGATTCTAACGCACCGCGATCAATCAAAGTAGCCGTTATGAATAGTAATACCTACTTTTTAAAATTTTCTAAATTTTATCTCTCAAAATGGAATTAATTTTTGGATTTGGAATATTGAATTTATCCTAGGGTGAAATTTTGGTACTTTTCGGATAACTTTTATATTTTGATGAATAGTGAAAATTACTAAATTTTAATTAAAAACAAATTTATTAATCAAAATAATTAATAGTGATACATTATGAATTTGAGTGTTTTTAAAGTATATTTAGTATAAATTTTTACCATTTAATACAATTTAGGTCATTGGACATAATTTCACAATTAAACCGAACATAAACAAGTGTCAATCTTTTGATAGTTATTATATCTTAAAAAACGCTTTTTGTTTTGACAACGGGAATTAATTTTAAATTAATTTATGCCACATATGTGATTTGAATATGGAAAAATGGATTCCATATTTGGAATCATTATGTACAAATTTTTTAAATAGGTAACTTTTATTTTTAGACATTTTGAATAATTACTTCGGTAAATATTTTATTTACCATGGTTAAAGGGTAAATCTTGTAAATAAGGGTAATCAAAATAATATAATAATAATAATAAATTACCCTAAAACGTGTCCTAACATTATTGGTGGATACATTTTCAACCATGGGCATCTTTAGGTTGATTTTGGGACCCCATGGAGCCACTTGTAGGTGATAGGGACACTTTATTTTAATTAAGTTAAAGTGAATACAAAAATGACATAAGCTTGTATCTTTTAGAAAAACAATTTGTACAAAGGGTTATATATGTTGGATTTTCGACTATAAATATACATTAGAAAGATAATAAGATTTCCTACATAATTGTTTTTTATTTATAATTTTTAGACATTGAAAATGTAAAAATATATATAACACAATAATGATGTAGTATTTTCGTTAATAATGAAAGAATCAAATAATTGGTATTATAAATGTGTAAATAAATATAATTTTGAATGTTTTGAGGACATACACGAATTTTGTTGGTTAATATGACATGTTTTTATTTCTTAAATAATTTTTTTTCGAATTAATAATTTTGTTAAGACTTTAACAAAAATCAATTATTGAGTAGGGTCAAAATTGACATAATTGAGTTTTGAAAACAAATATTATATTATTAATTTTGTTTCTATTCCTAATAATATAAGTTTCTTCCAAAGGACTTATATAATTATTTTTATATCATTAATGGACCACTTTGGGGTCATTTGGATGTATATATTATGTTTATTAACTATATATTAAAAAAATAAAAAGTGACATGGTAAGTGTTAAAATAATTAACCAAGAGTTAAAACAAAAAGATAAGGTTAATATAATGACCCCAACCTGTCTAAAATATATTGGTTGAAATTATCTCGACCCATCCCCACCGTAAACTTTGAATAATCCACTTTGGATCCATTATAAACCGAATATGATTTTATTATAAAATAATACTTTATGTTTTTTCTAAAGTGCCCCTCACCCCTCATATAAAAGGGCACTTCTCTTAATCATTAATTCACACCTTCAAAGCATTTTGGTTTGGCCAAACCATGCCCAAATACTCTCTCAACTTCTATCACTTCAACCTAGAGGCCTTAGTTTGATCATAAAGCCAACCTAAGGATCCCTTTTGATCAAATCAAAAGGAAGAACCCGAAGAAGAGGCAACGTCTTCACCACCCTCTTTAAAGTTCCTTTCTCTTCAACTTCTTCTTTACTTGTTATTTTCATTCTAAAATAAAAAAACCAGTAAATTATATATAATATTATGTTATTATAATTATGGAAAAAGCAAATTCATTATTGTATCCATCCCTTGAATGACATGTCACCATACATGCGTACGTACGACCTACCGTCTCCACATTGTGGTGTAATCGTTACTAAACATACTATTATTTAGATGGGTATAATAATAATGTATAATTCATGTAAATATCAAATATAACAGGATAATGATTGTTTCTATATGATATACAATCCAATTATATATTATTTTAATATCAAAAGAATGATATTGTCGCTCGTGCGTATGTACGGATTGCCATCTCCACGAACACGATGTGATTTATTCCCCATCGTATCCATTCAAGATTAAATTTTAATCTATGATTAAAAATAATATTTAAGGACTTAATATAATTTTGGATATGAGTATGATACAACCTATCCATAACAAGAACGACTTATATAAAAGGAAATGAGTATGTTAACACCCAAAATGACGATAATACTAATATTTTATTAAAAAAGCGATGTTAAAAGATCATATATGATATCATATTAATATATATCATTATTGTATAATTCAATAGAAATTATTTCACCATTACACAGGAGGTTAACCTACCATCTACCAAGGAAAAGTACAAGGTAAGGGGTTTTCATCTCACTCCTTATTTCCATGAGATTCATGCCATATTTCCACTATTACCTTTTGTATGATATATGTACTGCCCATAAATTGTATTATTTGTGTAATACACTTTAATTTTTGTGTATTTACATATTCACTGTATGATACCTCTTTCATGGGGTGTATGTTTCGTAATTTACCAAATTGTTAAGGGTTTATTTTATAATCTCTTCATTATCCGAGGTTGTTTATACATAATTATCTACTGGGACCTCTTTATCATCCACATCCATGTTTCTTAAAAATGTATTTCAAAGCATTCTTACTATTTTACAGAACATGGGTTAAAGTCATTTATACCCTTGTTTGAATTTTTAAAAGAAGTTTATAAAGGAATATTTCAGTTGTTTTCCAAAACAAGGTGCTTTTTAAACTTTTTGAAAAAATTAAGGTAAGAATGTTTTTTTAACTTATACGGAGGGTGAATCTATTTTCTACCATTATAAACTCGACGAAGCTTCCCTTACAAGCTTATAAAAATATTTTCAAATTAAATGTTTTATTTTATAATTATGTTACTCTTAAATGATTTGAAAATAAAAAGAGATATTTCTCTAAAAAGGATTTTGATTTCATCTATGTCAACATCCTTTGATGGATTTTAAGTTTATTTGAAGTTGATTTATTATGATACAAAACCTCAGTATTGTATTGAAGGTTTTGTAATATTTTTGATTGTGGATGTGCTATTTTCATACCCTTCATGATTTATGGTTATATTATTTACATTTCGTATTCTAGTTTTAATAAGAATGTTTATGATATGATTAAACCTTTTTATATGAAAAATGTATTGGACTTAGTAAGTGACGGGTGGAGCCCGCTATAGCTCCTCGATGCATCGGTAGGTCTCATGAGACAACTAGACCTGGAATGGACCGAGGACCTTTCCCAATTTGATTTGTGGTTTTGGCCGAGGCATTAATAATTTTGGACATCTTGGCCGAGGCCGTGAAAAAATGTTTCAGAATGCTCGGCATTATACATTCCCTCTTTATAGAAATAATATTGATGGTTCATGTGGTAATTCGACTAGTTGAATACCCACGATTATGTTTTATTATGGAATTATTTACTCAACTAATATTATTTCCATAAAAGTATTCATGTTTAATATTGGTAAAGACACATGGTTTCAATTATTTACCATGCTTAATATTTATGTCATTTTCTGCTGTATTACTTACCCTTACTGAGCGTTTGAGATCACCACTTTCAATGTTTTATTTTTTCCAGGATATGAATAAGTTAGTTATGAGTGACATGCATGCATAATCTAGGAGTCTTGGATGTTCCTAATGAAATATATTTGTGTTGTATTTCTCATCAAGATGTAATGTTGAACATATGTATGAATCTTGTTTCCAATAATACTAAATAGATCGGTCTTTCGAGACATGATTTCCTTGTGATCATGCCAATGTTATGTAATAATGCACCAACTCTGGGTAACTAGGGTCAGGGCATTACAAGGCCCACAACCACTCAACATCCCATGTGTGGATAAATAAGAGGTGGGTCCCCCACTATCCCCAACCTTTCATCTCCATTAACCCTCTTTAAACTCCCCAAATAACTCCCTTATACCCCCCCATTAAACACCCCTGTTTAATGTTGAAAACCCTCCCAACATTTAAGAGATCTTCCACCTCCTCTCACTCTCTTTAATTAATTGAAAACACATAAAATTAATGTGGGGGTTAGATTTTTTTAATTTAAAATTTATTTTGTTAAATAAAATAATAGGGTAGATTAGTTTTTATTTTTTGGGGGAGGCTTTTGTTTTGAGAAGAAGATTTGGGGAAAGCTCTTGTGTTTTGGGGAAGAACACCGACCCTTCGATGAAGAACGATGTCTTCTTCGAAGAAGAACGCTGGTTCCACAAAGAATGATCGATGTGCCATCCTTTCATTTCTCCGCGACAAGTGACGAGACGTCGCTTCCTCCTCAGATGCACTCCGACATCGCCTAAGAATCGTTTCCCCACGATGTCGTCTTCCGTGACGCCCGACGTGCGACATCATAAACAAGGTACGGGTTTTATGTTCAATTTTAATGGATTAAAATTGTTCTTTTTCTCATTGTAAGAATTGGATTCTCCTTGGGTCAATTGCTACTGACTAACGCGGAGGGCGTGGGCCGAACGAACACGGCCCGTCGACCCTCTGTTGGATCTTATTTTCATACGCAATGGAAGCAGAAATGGGAGGCGGTGGTGATGAACGGAAGCGGTAGCTGTGCGCCGACATCATGCAAAGGAACCGTGGCCTACACTCGCGGGCCGCTCGACTAGGGACGAACTAGCTGGCTATAACTAGCCGGGCCGATGGAAGGAATTGTGACACCCCTTTGGCGCCGCACATCGGAGAACCGTGCCCCGCACTCCACATGCTGCTTCGGCTGGAGAACCGGTCAGCAGACGGCCAGCCTGGTTGAAGAACCCATAGCGCCTTCATGGTGTAGCGCTGAAGAAGTAATGCAGACTGCTTGTGCGGGCCGCGTGGCAGTCGAACCCGCCTACAGGAGGCCGTCTGGGCTGGGATGTACCCGTGGCGCCAGGAGGGCACAATGCTTTAGGAAAAGCAGCTCACCCAAGCGAGAAGCTCGCGCAGCGATGCGGGCTGGCTTCGATCGGCTGGATGGGATGGAAGCGCCGCTTGGAGCCTTCGGTTAGGATAGCTGGGGGGCCACGCACCCCCCCCCTCGGACCGTTCGGCCGGCAGGCCGAACCAGCCAGGCCGTGCGCCCAACCGGGTCGTGCCCAGCCGATCTGCGCTGGGTTAGGCTGAGTCGGGCGCTAGACGGGCCGTGCCATGCCACACCCCTTCAGGCCAGGCCGCGCGACTCACCGGGCCAGTCCGACCCCATTGCTGGGTTGGACCCTCCAAAACTGAGTCGACTCGACCTGTCAGCCCATCGGACCTAACGGATCGGGTCGTTTTTCACTTAAATGTGAATTTCGTAAAGACCGCGCATCCGATCGAAACGCTGTCTACGACACTAGGACCCTTGCGATGAGGGGTCCTTTTTCATTACACTTAGTGAGTTTTGGACGTCTTCGAAAAAATAGACGGGTTGGTTCGAACCCGAAACCTACCAGGCCCTCGGAGCAGAAATACTTATAACTTGAGGACCGGACGTCCGATTGATGTGCCATCGACAACGTTGGATTCCTCTTGAGGAGACAGTTATTTTGGATTACTCTATGTGGGTTTTGGATGATATTGGAGTATGTTTGGGTTGGTTTTAGCTTAAAAACCAATCGGGCCCCTGGAACAGATAAGCTAATAAGTCACAGTCCGGGCATCCGATTGACGCGCCGTTTGTTGCGTTGAGACCCCTATGATGAGGCGGTCCTTTATGATACTTCTACATGAGACGTAGTGACACTTGGAAGAAACGACCAGTAGCTTTTGGAGCGGACCCTCCAGGAGGTGAGCATACAGAGTGTGGAGACCTAGTAGCAGTAGACCTGACGACTGCTTGACCGATTCGACTCGGAGTGATTCGATTAGTCCTGTGGATGGAGTGCCCGGTATTTGGCGGCAGACCCATGGCAGACGGAGCACCTGGTAGTTGGAAGCAGAACTACGGTACTCGATAGGAGGATAACTGTTGATGGCTATTAGGGGAAGTGCCCATTATTTGGCGGCAGACCCACAACAGACGGAGTGCCCGATATTTAGCAGCAGACATGTGGTACTCTGTAGGAGGAGTACCTCAGCAGTCTATGTTTAGTGAGTAGCTCCTCGGAGTTTGGGCATGGCCACTTTACTCAACAGAGGAGGAGTTCTCCAGCAGTATTGATTTCGATAATGAAAATCTTGGTTTGAGCTGAGTCAATGATCTTGGTGTTTTCCTCATGATTGATATGGGTTACATGACAACATAGGTATAAGTATGGGCATATACCTATGTAAAGGTTATCTGTTGAGATCATTCATTTTGGTTTATTTTTTTTGGATTTAGTGAGACCTTGAGGGTCTTGGGGTCCCTACAATGTATTGTTACACTCACCCCCATATGGGCTATGCTCACACCTCGTTGTGTTGGTTGCAGACGTCAGACAACGCTGACCGAGGCAGAGTGTTCGAGGACTGGACGATACCCGGAGGTGGACATTCGACGTGACGGCACACAGAGCGGACCAATAGATGCAGAGTGCTGAGGAGGACATCAGTACCTACCCTTCAGGTAGGAACTCGGAGGAAGATCTATGAGTTGCTTCACCTTTCAACTGTTTGACTTTTCAGTTTTACTTTCTTTCAGTTGTAGTTGTACATTTTTGTTGGGTTTGTATTCCGACCCCTTTGTACATCCAGCACAGTTGTTATACTACTTTACATAGTGTTTTCTTCTGCTTTAACTCTGGTTGTGTGTGTTTACATTTTATAAAGGCAATGCATTCCCAGTTATAGGGATTTACACCTTTGGTGCTAGTCGCCAGCCCCTGGCCTATGGAAGGCGGGCTTGGGGTTGTTACGACACGGGCCCCGGGGGACGGGTCGTGACACGTAGTCTTATTATATGTGTCCTTAGGAACTAGACATGTTTATATATCATTACATATCATACAACCAAAATCATTATCCAATCATTCATCATATACATATTATATGTTTATTGGACCCTTGTTAATAATTATGATGCCATGAAAACATATATCAATGATTTTGGGAGATAAATTCAATATAAGAGAAAATAAATGAATCAAATGGGATGAATAATCTATTTCAGATACCAATATGTCATAATTAACTCCATGTAATTATAAATTGGGATCAAAATAATTCATTATAGATGAATACATAATGATAAAAAAGATTTACGGAGGATCAAGTACTGAAAAATATGATCGCATGAGAATTATAATTAAGAAAACTATAACATGTAATTATGATATTTGAATCCTAGGAATGTAACCAATATATTAATAATATAATCATAAAATTGATAAAAAAATTCGACACATATAATGTAAAAAATATGTCAAAATAATTTGGAATAAAAAATGTTTTCAAAATAATATTAAATAGAAAATCAGATAAAACGATATTCATTTTCATGCATAAAATAATAAATATCATGAGATATATCACATAAACAAACGATTTTGAGATTTTTATATATTTTTTCTAAAACTATTCACATCATAATATGCTTATATGCATGCATAAAATATAAATCTTTTTCATATATCAATCATAAACATGAAATAAATTCAGTGGAAGTGAATGTTATTCATAATAGACTCGTAAAAGATATAATGGAAACTATACATGTCTCTTTCCAAAAAAAAATAATTGAATTCATTATCATATACTACAAATGATCATATTTTCTAGAGTAGAGATGAGTTGATATAAGCATAATCAATAAGATATTTTAAAAAAATAGCATCCTATCCATCAATATGTCTTGGAATGAATCCTAAAGTAAGAAAATAATGTATATCACCAAGAAAAGAAATATTATATTAAATAGAAAAAATTTAAATGTGAATTTAGTTGATGTGTAGTGAAAATATATTATAAGAGATGATATATAAAAAAAATAGTTTTTTATAGTCCCCTTATAAGTTTTTAAATGTATTAATTGGGGATAACTCTTCATGAAATAAAAAAAATTAATGAGGATATTTTTAATTTTTCACTATGAAAATTAATAAAATAAGTGGGGTAGATAATAATAAAAGGTTATTTAAAATTATAGAAATAGATATAATTGTACGGATATGATTAGGTTTTATTCTGTGAAGACCCAAACCTTACATATACATATATATAACATCTTAAAAGATTACTATTAATTAAATAATATAATGCTCCAATTTAAAATCGTATAAGTCGAGTTCCTATGGAAACATTTAAATACAAAAAACTGGTTAATAAGTTAACTGTATCATCTTTGAATAATTTCTTTATATCTGAAACACTTCGAGTATATATCATACATAATACCATTCTTCATAACCTAGGGAAAGGGTATATAAGACATAATGAGATTAGATTCTTAATAAGGGAAAATAAAGTAGATAACAATACCCCAAGAGCATAAGGGTGTGATAAATTGGTTTTAGAATTTTAAAAACATTCCCTAAATACAGTATATCATTAAATTGATTCATTGAATAAATCATTAACGTTCATATTCCATCAATCATAAATGAATAAAATAACAAAAGACACGAGGACATATCATTAAAATATAAATATATTTTTAAGGTAAACCAAGATTATAATGTTGGGAACATGTATAAATTGAAAAAATTTCACACACAACATTAAGGATATGTAATTAGGTCCACTTATAACCTTATTAACTTGAAATTTAATTCCACGTGTAATCCTATGAATGTGTATTATGGTTCATAGAAAACTTTTTTGTCACATGATTTATAAATCACTAACCAATGAATTGGAGGGTCATAAAGGTGTCACCCATCCCTAGTTATAATTTGGCCGCTATATATGGAATTAATACAACCAACATCCCAAGTAATATTCTAACCATAGTCACTGGTTATAAATAACCACCATACTTGGTTAATACATAATAACCATCCTTAGTTTTATCATATACACCAACACATAATGGAAACCAAAAATATGTTTTCAAAATGATAATAAAAAATAATCATATTAGAACACATGAAAAGAAGTGGTTTTCAAAAAAATTTCATGATTGTATATCTTGACAATAAGAAATAGGTTTTATAAACATTTGGTTATTTTATCATTGCATAAACCATAATGTTTGGAGTAGGTTTCAAAAAAATATTTTCATAATATTCATAATACCAATATATAATGAATTAGGATGTTATCATTGGATCATATCCTTACTAAAACAAAAGTATCATAAAATAATGCAATATTAGATGGAAAATAATAAGGAAATATCACTTAGAAAATCTATTGAGTAAATTATTATTTCCACTTTAAAATTAATTGTTTTAAAACTAAAATCTGTCAAAATATTATGGAATTATTATTTTTAAATAAAATTATAAAATTTTTAGGTGAGATTTAAAATATTGTGTGGTCATGATGGTAAAAAATTCTATAAATGTTTTATAAGCTAAAAATAAATCATTCTTTTCACAGATTGGTAATCAAATTTAATTATGATATATTTATGAAAATTATAAGATGATTTATTTTAAAATAATTTGTACAAAATAAATAATTTATAAAAATTATGTTAATAACTCATTGTAGAATTTTAATTACTTCTCTTAAAATATTAGTCAAAAATATGCACATGGAGGGAAATAGATTCTCGACTAAAAATTGGAGAAAAACTTAATTTTCCTTATAAACATTCTTTTAGACCCTTGAGTACATATACGTAGGTAAATTGAAGTCATTTTTTAATTAAATAAACATTGGATAAGATTATTTATTATGTTATTGAGTGATATTACATAAACTTTATTCATCAAAATCACAATCATGATGAATTCAAATTAACAATGGAAATATATCATGAAATCATTAACAACTCTATAACAATTTACTCGTATGCTCCATTAAATAATAACATCATATGAAATAGAATATATTATAAAATTAATGTTATTAATTATATAAAAAGACAGTGGTTTAATATATACACTACCCATGTAGAATGAGTTACAAATATGGAATTTTCTCCAAACAAAAGAAAGACCACAAATTCCTTGACACAAGTATAAAAATCCTTCATACACATTAATATCTAAGGTATAATACATATAAGTGTATTATAAATCAATTATATAACCATATTCATATTTATCATGCAATATTTGATTTACTTATGTCATTTTTTATCCATTTATTTACAATTAATTGTTAAAATCATGTTTGGGGGGACAACTGATTAGATTTTCATATATGTTTTGGTTTGGTATTCTTTGTAACTATATATTTATCATGGTTAAATTGTATTTAAAATTTTATCTAGATATAAAAATCATATGTATTCATTATATGTGTATTTTGAGTAATGCATTAATGTTATAGATAAAAAATGAATTACATTGTTTATTGAGATAATAGGTAGCATGTACACTTGAATGATGTTTCCATCTCCTGGACATTACAAAAAAATAAGGTTAAATATTATATATAATTTAATTATTCGTTTTTATTCCACATATATCATATATATCCACTAAATCAATCATTTTTACCATCCGTATTAAAATATATTTATAAATGTATCACATCGCATCTTGGGGAAGGTAGTGCACACATATGAGCACGCGACATAACCATTATCCAAAGGGTTTGAAGGTAGGTACTGATATGTGATATTAAATTATGTAAATATATTTTTCATAATAATCAAACATATAATAAAAATCCATCATTTTATCAACCATTGAATGATAATGATGGAAACCGAATTACATCGAGTCATGAGGCGGTAGCCTGCCGTACACACGATCAAAAATTTCAAATCCCATTTGATAAAAGAGGAGATTAATGTTGGTTATGGAACATGAATAATAAAATAACTGTATTTGTTAGATTTATCTATTATTAAATTGTAATGTTTTTAATAATACTTGAAGGGTTGGATCATGAAATAGTATAAAAATTCTTAGTTAAAAATGATACATCTTCTTTGAATAAACTTCGTAAGATAGCACCAAATCCCTTCATAGGATGATTTACGAACCAAAATAAGATCTATAGTATATGGTATGTGTTTATGGAATTGATTAGGATAGGTATTCTATGAACCAAATATATTTTTATGTTTAAATAAGAGATGAGATAATGTTCCCTTTTATATATGGGAGAGTGGAGACATCTGGAATTTTTTGATAGAATAAGGTGTATCCGCATTTTTAACAACCTATAAGGAACACAAATAAAAAATTAAATAAACATAGATTATATAAATTTGAAACTTTTCTATAAAATTTTAATTATTTGTGTTTTTTATCAACTCCATCATTATCATTTTACTTTAATCCCTAATAATCCAATTTTATCCTTAACCACGATATTATATTTTTACAATTATTACAATTAATTTTGAAGTAAAATTACATTAAATATATTATATGAAATTATATATTATTATTAAAAATATAGAGTATGTTTCCCAAACTACTTTTACATATTTGGAAAATGATAATATACTATTATACTTGGAGATGCAATGAAAAAAATGTTTTCTAAAGAGAAACTTTTGATAATTATTTAATATTATAATATTAAAAAAACACAACTTTAATTATAATATCCTAAATTTTATTAATAATTCAATATTTTAACTGATTTTAATTTCAAAATTTATTTAATCAATCTATAAAATTTTATATTCTTTTAATGAAAATTCATTTTTTAACCTTTATTTTTCATTATCCAGAGAAAACATAATTTTTTCATAAATTTAAAAATTACCACCCTAAGATAATTCAAATATTTTTTCAATAATTAGGTTAATACTATTAAAAAATTAATGATAGTGTATAAAATATTATGAAGTTTTAATATAGGGAAAACAATCCATTTCAAAAAAATGTATTTTTAGATAATATATATACTTTTAAAAAATACATAATAATTTATAAATATATGTTATCTATTGGAAAAATTTATTCATGATTTTAGAATATGCTTATTATAATTTATACAATAAATTTTAATAGTTTTCTTGAAATAGTCAGGATTAAATAACAATATTAAAACAATATCAAATTTCATTTAATCATGGTGTTATGTGTAACAGAAGATATCGATGATGTTAGAATTTTCTGAAAACAATTTTTCTTAAAATATCCAAATTTTATATCGAAAATATCTAAAAAATAATTTTTACCCTCATAATTATATCACCTTGGGTATAATCAATTAAGGATTCTTCATCCTGATTACACCCTCATGTTTTAATGTATCTTCTCAAAGATTGTGGATTCACCACAAAAAACTGGACATGTGAGTGATAATATTTCATAGCATTTCGACTATATGATTCATAATGTATAATGGTTGATCATAATAAGAAATGATCTAGATCTAATGGTATGACCTATAATTTCATTACATGTGACATACTATGTATGCAAATCCTTAGGATGGGTACAACAAACACATCATGAACCATAGTGAGGTTTGGTGGAAGAACTAATTGATGAGCTATGATCATGATATAATATTAAATTTAATAGGGAAAAATATACCTAGGGATTAGTTTTACCTTCATTAAAAATATCTTAACCACTTTATATATAGTAATTCTTAGAAATTCCTTCTCACCAACCTAAAATTTCATTTCATGCCAGTTATTATAAGTATAAATTTTTTATTGACTATGTGTTTCCCTTGAGTATTGATTAATGACTCTAACATTCACTATAATTTCATATACTATCATGATTTATAAAATATTTTTTCCCCAACTTCATCATACCTTGTTTTAGTTCTATAAATATTTTTATATATTGATTTATATGGTTTCATATGAATCCTCTTTCCAAATATATATATTTTAGAAAAATTATCTTGAAATTTTTTTTCCCCAACCATATTTGAAATCCATATAACAAGATATCGAGAATATTGTCACGAGATTACCTTTTAATTTTAGTCTTATAATATATCTATGCATGATTCGCATTGGTGAATCTTAACTTTATAATAAATTTATACTAATTACATTTTTAAAAAATAATGGTAAACCTCAGATCCCAATCACAGACAATTGAATGTGGAATTCCAAGAAACCTAAGAACTTTATTAATCTATATCATTGGAATATAATCCAAACAAGAATATTATATGATATAGATGACATGTGATAACATTAATATGATATCAACTAAAACCCATATATCATTATTCAATTTAGATATCATTTGGAGTCCATCAAAAACAATTCCATGGTGATGTTCTCCGATTTCCATTCTATTATGTGTAATGATTGTAACATTCCCATATAATTTTCTCTCATAGCCTTAAAATTATTTCATACCATGAATATATATATAAAAGATGTGATATCTCTTTTTATCATGACCTAGAAGAAATAATTTCATTAATCTTTATATAGATTCATACATCTATGATGAACATATAGTAAAAAAAATATGATCCTTCTCTAACAAATAATTCTTAAAAATATATTCAAGGGAAAAAACATAGTTTTAAAACCTTATTACTCCACAAAAATCATTTTTAAACACGTGAAATGTTTTCACCTACATCAGATTCATATCATCTTTCATCTACTATTATTTAATCTTCACATATAATGATAATTGAGCCCTCATTTGATAATTATAATATAACACCTTGAGTTTTTATGAAATTGTTTTTCTCATATGAATTAAATTTATTTTGTTTATTCAATTTTGAAATACACTAATTCAAACATTCTATATATGGTGTACCGATTTAAATTTTCACTACACAAGACACTGACTTGGCTTATATTACCCAAAACATTGCGTTTCTATGAAACAATATTTTATTATTATAACTATTTAGACAATATAGTTATAATATATCTAAAAAACTAATAAGTTAAATAGTAATAACTTATTATAAATAATAGTTATAAATAATATATATATATATATCATATTTATAATAAGACCTTGAATTTTTAGTAATGTCTTTATATGTTTAAAAATACTAAATTTTATGTCATTTTGTGAGAAATATTTTAATTGGAGACAATATTAGACATAGAAATTGATCAAATAAACTTATTTTTATAATATAGAAAAGAATAATAATATTCTGATAAATTTAGGGATTTTTCAAAAAAAAATATTTTGGGATGAATAGTCAAAAATACTGAATTTTATTTCAAAACTAATTTTTCATATAATTTTTTTATATAGTTAAATTACATTTTATTTTTTTATAATGATTAGTGAGAATAATTTTTATTCATTATATACAATTTTTTTCATTGGATCCAATTTCACATTGGAATTTGATATCAAAATATTTCAAACATTCAAATATTTTTCTTAAGAAACCTGTTGATGCCATGCTTTTTTGGGATTAATTTTAAAATATATTTCTTCCTTTTGTGAAACATGAATGTATAAAAATTTATTACATATTTATATTTAATTTTATATATAATATATAATAATTTCAACATTTTTTATCACCAAAAAAGAGGGAAAGATATTAAAATAAAATACAGTGATCAACTGAAATATTAAATTAACAAAGGGATAAAAATTAAGAATAAGGCACAAAATGAGAAATACAAATTACAAAACTATATTTTCTAGACATATTTATAACCTATCATATATTTTTTTTCCAATGGGTAACATCATTGTGTCCACTTTAAATATTAAAAACATGGGCGTGAATAACCTTTCACAAATTTACATGAATGTCACTTATACTCAACAATAAACTGTCACTCACCCCTCCAAATTATTCACACCTCTCAAGAACTTTTTCACAGATAAAAAAATTAATATATATCCTCCCAAAATGTCTATATTCATCATATAAGCCTTCATTTTGATGTAAACCCATCCCATGAATCCCTTTGGTGAAAACCAATTGGAGCTACCCAAAGTTGAGGTAACATCATTCCTCAAGCTCATCTGTTCTAATTTATTTCTCCACCCATTAAATATTCTTATTCCATAGTTGTGTAATAACCTATATATCTTAAATATACTTATATTTTGTTATTATCAATATTCTACAAAAACATAAAAATGAATATATATAATGTGTAATGACCATAATGTTATTGTGTACGTTGAACTACCACCTTGGAAAAAGTGGTCATTTGTTTCACCACTACCACATATCGTGGTAAGAATTTATGATGGATAATATATTTTTTCGGATATATATGTTATTTATTATTTATTAATTCTTATAAAATTATTATATGACACATAACTTCACAGTTTCCATTTTTTTAAAATATTATAATCTTGTTTAAGGAAGTGTGGTCTACTGCCTCCTCAAAATGATATGATTCATTCAGAATATAAATTAGATGTATTAAGAAAGCGTTGAGTAAATTTATATGATATATAAGATAAAATAATTATACATTAATTAATTATATACACATATTTCATTTACATTGTTTATTTTTATCTGATAATTAAACAGAAACAATGTTCAAGTGTAGGTACGACCTTCCACCCCCATGAACGCTGCATTCCATTTCATGTTTATATATTACATTGATTAATTTAAATAATTATAAAATAAATATAATATTATGTTTATTTTATTTTTTACATTATGGAAATCATTATATAAATATTAGGATATATAATATAGAAAATTATGCCACATATGGAAATAAAAGATTATATTACCCGAAACATGACCTTAAAGTAGAAGTGTTAATAAGTGGTTAATATAAACACACATAAGTTATTAGATATTAGAATATGATTCTATGTAACACTGAAAAATATATTATATTTATTATACAATAGGTTTTAAGTAGTAGAAAACGAGTCAATTCATGTGGTAACATGATTTGTAGGTTTACTTTCATTTATGTGAAATATATTCCTCATACACCACTTAATTATTTTGAGTGGTGTATATACAACCCATGAATATATTATGTGATTATTATTCTTAAATATATGGCTATTTACATTTACATTTTACAATCCCTCTTTCATAGGGTTTATGTATCAAATATTACTAGAGTGGTAAAGTAGTTTGTCTCAGTTTTCCTTCATTGAGACACTTACAATGATTTTAAAAATATCGGTTTTTAAATATTTTCTCAAAATTGTTTTTAAGGGATATATTTAAAGATTATTTCCTTGGAGAAAGTATTCTATATTTTTTATAGTTTTAAACAAATCCACTATATTTTTTCAATGTGTTTTCAAATAAATGGGTGTAAAAAAATAGCATACTTTATTTATAAGTTTTTAATGGTTTTTTTTAAATAAATGGTGTTTAAAATAATAAAAATTTATTTATATGTTTTCATTTTTTTCTTAAATTAATGGTTTAAAAAACGTTTTCTTTAATTTTTATATGTTTTAATGTTTATTTTCAATGAAAAATATTTTTAAAAATGTTTATTTTTAAAATTTAATTTTCGATAGAAAAAATATATTTTCCCCAATAAATGTTTCTCAATGATCATAAAACTTTATGTTTCATATAAGATAATATAAATTTTTTTTACCCATTACATTTAGTGGAAAATTATACAATGTTTCCAATCATATTCTCTCTATAAATAGTTTACGTTTTGATGGGATTATTTTCATGAATCGTATTTCTCTTTCAAGGGTCATACACCTATGAACACCATTTATTTTGATTTAATGATTATTTAAACTATATTTTTTTAATATTTTAAGTTATGATTACATTTTTATTAATCTCATTTCATTTCATTGGTTATGATATGATTGTTTTTGAATGTGTGGAACTTTTATGTATGATTTCTTTATGAGATGAGGGGGAACTATATATCATTTAAATACATTGGGTAAATATTTAGATCTCATAAGATAATGATGGTAATCATGTTTTCAGGCTTGATACACTATTATAATATGGGTACACCTGATCCTCCATGAGAAGATAGGGATACCATATCCACAATAGTAATTTGGAGAAACTCGATCCACTATGGGAAAATGGGGAAACCTGATCCAGTTTGGGAAAAAGGGGAAACCTAATACCATAAAAGGAAATGACTATGAATGGGGATGGTGGAATATATATTCTATTTGGTTTAGTCCCAATGAAGTGTCTTCTAAATATATAGCAATTTATCATGACTTATAGGGAAATATATTACATGATTATGTGTCTACCATAATTCAATTCCTATGTTATGCTTTAATGGTCTTTGATTTGGATTTCATTATGATTTATGTATTATGAACAGCCAATATTTATATCATGACTCATTATTAGAATATTTTATATACAGGGTATGATCTTTTAATGTCATGGTCACATTTTCATAACCTAATTCTCATATTTGTGCTTATATATCACCATTACAACCATTATTATCATATGATCTCACCCCTTTTTCTGTTTCCTTTACCCAGGTAATGACAATATATATTATTTATGACATGTATAATAATGGTTAATGTCATAAATAACCTAGTGGGAGATAATATAACTCACATATTTACCAGTGTTTATATATCCATGATTCTAAAGGCACTTGAAAAGTATTGTATTTTGGTATCTGTTTGTGTTATTTTATTTCTATTCTAAAAAATTGATGTAATTTTCATGTGTTAAAAGTGTGTTTCATTATAGTTAGTATCTGAAAAAGTGATTAGTTATCATTTTTAAACTAGGATGCCAAATCCTTAGTGATAAATCTAAGCACGTGTTTATGTATAAGTAATATCATAGGAATATTTCATAATTTTTTGGTAAATGATAGAGTGATTAGTTTCTGATAAATACATCCATGTAAGTATGTTAGGAGGTGAAATGGTTTTCGAATATTTGTATCAGGAGGTAGAAACATTGACATAATGATTTTGGGTTGACTCAAGCATAACTTGGTACATGACAGCTAGCCTTTCCATGCAATTAGTTTGATACTCTTGTGAACAATGCTTTGGGAATTCCGAAGATCTTTATAGACCATCATTAAGGATTTGAAAATAAGTTTTCTATGAACAACCTATTATAATCCAAAAGAGTCCTAGATTACGGACTGTGTCATAATTTTGACATATTATATGTAGGTTTTAATGATTATGTGGTTCTTCCCAATGATAATTTTTTCTTACTCCGTTTTATTATTTTAGTCAATGGATAAAACCTAAAGTAACCATGTTAATGGTTAAAGTGATTTAAAATGTGACAATTGATCTCATGAGAACTTGAATGTTATGGTAGTGGGAATTAAAAACCTCATTGTTATTCTCTATCAACTTTCTCAAGCTAGGAATCGTGTTGATATTCCAACCAAGAAAAGTAGGGATCATTGTTTTATTTATTTATTCATTGGGAAATGTCCACCTTCTTTAAGTGGTTATTCACATCCTCTAGTTTATAAACACAAGACTTGTACCACTAAAAATATATTCTTTTCCCTATAGTTTTTATATCATGAGAAATTTATTATCTTTATTTATTTTCATAAGGTTATGTATACTACTAGTGTACTAAAATTAAGAATACATAGAAGAAATATGGAATTGAATATATGGATTGGGAATAGGACACAAAAAATTTATTCATTAATTAATTTCCTTATATTCATCACAAAAAGTTGAAAATTTATTTCATTATTTGATGAAAATGGATACTAAATATGTGGAAACCTATGACTATAATTTCCCAAAACATTTTGTGGTATTATTCTAGAATTATCATCTAAACCGAATATAACGTAAAAACATTTTATGTGGCATAAATAATGGTCATAGAAGGGTGTTGTCCATAAGATAAATTATTACCAATAAATTGATTGTGCATTGAGAAATATAATTTCAAATGGGGTTGGGACATACATATCAAAAACATGGTTCTAACAATAAAATGATGATACAGTACAAAGAAAATTCTAAGAATCATTGAGAGAGAAAGATGATCATTCATTTTAATTTTATATGTGGAATGAAGCATGGATAGAATTATAATCCGGGGTCTAAGAATTATTTTAAGGGTGGATGTGATGGATATAGAGAAATTTATTTATGAACTGATGGAAAAAAGTAGTCCAATGATGCAAGTATAGGAAAACATTTAAAAATTTCATTTATTCACACATGTCTTAGGGAATGGAAAAGAATTTGTTTTACTAAAATCACATAGAGGATGACTAGGGTCATCTCACATGAAATGCCTTATTATTTACCACTCACATAATATAAATAACCTAAAATTCATTTTTTATGTTTTTATTTAATATAGAAATATAATATAATTAAAATAAAATAAAAGATAAAAACAACATGCAATTTAAAAAATGTAATTATTGAATAATAAACATTCCCTTTATATTAAGTTCGATAATTCAATTATGATATCTTATTTATGAATTTATATTATTTTATTTAATAATGTAAAATATAGAATGCATTATTATTCTTAATTTTACCTCATCCGATAATCAAGTATAATGTTTGACCACAACTGAGAGTGTGAAATCGCCCATGTCCCAACTTCAACCAATTTATGTTCAAATACCAAGTTGCTAAACTCTATTATTTGATAATATTATATCTGGTATAAGGGAGGTAAATGATTTAATAACACAATTTAAATGAGTTTGATATTTGTGTCATGGTGTAAAATCACAAAACTCATGCACCGTTACTCTTTCTCATCAAAAAATTAATAAAAAAATATGAAATTGAGTTCAAAATGATTGGAATTGACACTTACCTCCACCATTACAAGCCTTAGGATAGACCATTAATTTTTTAGGGTAATAGTTCACAGTGTTTAGATGATAACATAGAGATTAATAGAAATAAAATTAAAATAGAAGATCAAAATAAATTAAAAAATATAATATATAAAGAATTTAATAATAACAGTAATAGCATTAATTATTATTATTAATGTATAATTAATGAAAAATAAAAAAAAGTGGAAAAAATGTTGGTATAATGTTGATAACAAAAGAATTTATTATAAATCTAAATTATAATTGAAAAGTAAAAAATAATGAAAATAAATGAAATGAAGAAGAAAAATAAATTTGGGACAAGGTTGCAGTATCTGACCTCCCTTAATAGAGATCTCCTCCATGGTGTTTAATATCATTTAAAATGGTGGGATTCACCTCCTTTTATTTGTGTGGAGAGTGATTTGTGGATACAAATTATATCCTATAAAATATTTCTTGTGCTTGACCTATTAAATATTACATGAACACATAGACTTGTTCACAAAAGTTGTTAATTATTATTTTCTGTATCCCTCCTACAAATTTCAGCGTATTTGGATATGTGTTGAGATAGTTATTTCTATCTCACATTGAATGTCAATCAAACTAGAAAGACCCTCTATATTCGATGTCTCAAATTTCCCATTTATTAATGGACTTGAAAACAACCCATTCATGCATGGACGCCTTCATCAAAGATACTAGTAAATTTATATATCCTTTTCACTCCTAATTTATGATCATGTGTGACTTCCAATCAAGAGATAAGGTCCCACAATATAAAATCACTAGAACTCTTAATAGTTTTGAAGGCAAAACTATTGAGCTGGGTTTGGGCTTCCAAATACTTGATTTTTCTTTGTGTCCAAAAGAATTAACGGAATCCCAGTATGTATAAAATCATAAAAATAATGAAATTATTGATTTTATAAATTATAAAAAATATATGGAATAAATAAATAAATAATTTAAAATAGATAAATAGGCCATTTTTCTGATTGATCACAAAATATATGTAAAATCATAATATGTTAAAATTTAAATTAAAATAAAAAATGAGGGGTATTAAAAAATGAATCTAAAATTAAAATTACAGAGAATATTTGTTTGGTCAATTCTCACACTCTTTAATCGTGCTAATCATCAATCATAAAATATCAGTATTCAATATCAGAAGGCACCGGCGATATCATTATTAAAATATCATTATTATAAAATTATAAAATTATCAATATCAAAAAATTATAAAAATCTCCCCATAAAATACCAATTAAATTTCACATATTTCAATGAATAACTCAATTCATGTTTTTTATTTTTTCCCGTTGAATAATTATGGGTCTTCTCCTTATATTAATTAATTAACCTCAATTCAATATTACTAAACATTAAAAATTATGATCTACCTCCCTATTTGAGTATTTTCTCTGTTAAATTGTGATATAATTCTAGTAGATTTATGATCATATAATTAGGACATGATACTTGATAATAATCTTGTATAAGAACTACTTCATCCACTTTGTGAAGACATAAAGCACATAAAATCATGGCGACATGTTTCAAGGATCAAATGTCTTAGAGGCATATGGTTTGTGGGACTTGATGTTAAAAATTAATGTTCAAGTTGGAGGTTAATATCATAAAGCATAAATAATGATATTAAATATATATTTTTATGATATTATCACCTTTAATTAATATCAATTTTCAATATCCACAAATTTCAAAGTAATGATTGTGTTCATTTTAAGCATAATAAATGATTTTATCCCTATCTGGAATATATATATTTTTATTTTTATATTATTTTTTCTTTTTCAAAGAACCTTATGATTTTTTTATTACTTAAATTTTTATAATTTGAATAAACATCACATCCTCCACCTAACCACATTTTATTAAAATCATTGGTCTAGTAATTATGATTTTTATTTATCCAATTCAAATCCAATTGTTCTCACTTTTTGGTTTTTTTCCATTTTCATTGTTATCAAAGAGGGGTGAAACAACAGATTACAGTAAATTATTCCACAATATTATACAATTCCCACAATGAGCACCCCCACACTTCTTATTTCTAATTTAAATCATTACATTTTCCATGATTTCCTTTTCCACTCAAATTAACTTTAAAATATCCTGAAATTACTATGAGAATTATAGTAATGATTCAGAATGGTTTTAAATATTGCTCACCCCTATAAAAGCAATGCATGGCCACTATGAGAAAATGAAGGATTTATGTACATGTGGTCATTGAGAATATGTTCTTTTTATAAGTATACTTAATAATTTTAAATGTGTTTTTGTACAGTCATTACTCTGAAAATTTCAAATACATGTTTTATTCAGTGTCATGTCCCAAGATCAATCATAATATATGCTCAAGAAAAAAATTAAGTAATTATTATAGAAATATTCTCTAGAATTTGAAATATGATATGGAAAATTTACTTATGTTATGACTAAAAATAAAAAATCAATTCAGATGAATTTCATAAATTCAGTTGATGAGAAATGGTTGGAAAATTTCCTTAAGAAAATCTATCTAATTAAATAAAATCATTATTACTAATTAAAATTTACATGATTCACTTTAAACATTCAATTATATATTTTAATCATTCAATTTTATTTACATTGAAAACTAAAACATGACATCACAATATTCTTAAGAAACTCATATATGCTAGATAGGTCAGTTAAATGATGAATTCAAGCATGGGATTTCATTTTCAGATTAATTCTAAAATCCCGATTGAGAATGAAATTAAGGAGAATAAATAATAATAATTAAAAGTGAACTCCCTTTTGAAATTAAAAAATATCATCTTTTTTCCTTTGTTATTTTGTGATTTCATGAGCCATTATGAACCTACAAAATAAAATTACTCAATTAAACACAGTAATAATTTTATTAAAGCAAAAAAATATAAGAGGGAGTTTCTTGCATGATGGAATAATTCTTAAAACTGAATTTAAAATCTAAATTAATAATATTGAAAAATAATTTACTAGAATGAATATAAAGGATAAATCATTATATAATCACCCATGCGGGCCCAAATTATTACTACCTCTAAAAGGACAGTGTCAGCTATTATCCATAATGTAATGATTGTTAGAGTTTCTTAGACTCCAACCAGTACATGTTTTTCTTCCCAACATGAACATCATTGTTCTTATTAAGGAATGATCGTTTGATTGACTACACTAGATCATCACCATTCACAATTATGTATATATTTCATGGAAGGGGTAGGATAAAGTAAAGATTATCTTCCTTCTAGGTTACTATAGGGGAAACATTGCATTTTGGTTCTAATGATATCACAATGTGAGGTGAATGATCTATAATTTCAATAGTAGGTATAGATCATGCTTTTAATTTGACAGAATTTAAACATAAATAATGTATATTATAATTCCCTCTATTTTTTTGTGCATACTTTATATTTATTTCATACGGCTCAGCTACTTGGATCTTTTAATGGGATTACTCAAATGAATATACATAAAATCTAGGGATATACATTTTTTCCTATACAGTTTTATCTTTTATTTCCCCTTAATTATATAGAAATTAATTAGAGCCATCCCATTCTATGAAATCAAAATAAAAATGATTGTAGGAAAAATAAATTTCCACCAAATTCAATGAAATTGACATTAATAATTTATCACCTCCATGAGTTGGTTCATATTTAATATCTTATTTGAGTGAAATTGCCTTTTGGATTTTATTATTAATTGATTGATGTAGGTATTTAGGCCCCCCACCTTAGTTTTGTCCTCAAGTTCTTGGTTGTCTTACATGAGGTCAAGAAAGACCAATTTCCCTCTCATATTCTCCTTAAATCATTTTATGTAAATCCAGAGTTTACTGATAAAGGTCATCAAATTATAATGTGAGATCCATGTTTCTATGCCTCATTGAATCTACTTGACCATTATCATAACAACATCTACAATTTATTGGAGGGACACCTAATTATAATAAGTATATTTTTATTTATTTATTTTTTCCCATGAGAGTAGTAATTCCATGCAATGTAATATTATTTTGGATATAACACAAATAAATTAATTTCTATTAATTTAATATTTATTTAATTTAGAAATATTGAGATATTTACTGTTATTTTGTAGTGATACCTCCCATGAAACTACACCATGTTTGAAAAATGTCTATCATGGGGCGTAAACAACAATATTATATTTCTAATACCACATAGAGGCTGACTAGGGTAATCCCACTTGAGAAGAATTCTATGTTGTTCACTCACTTAGACTCTTTTACCTAAAATTATTGTTTTTGATTGAATTTTTTAATCTTGTGAAATAATATAATTTAAATAAAATAAGAGATAATACTAACATGCAATGAAAAAAGATTATTATTGAAGAACTAACATAGAATTTATGCTTTGGGTTGTGCCTTCCATCATTTTCTATGATGGGGTTTAAAATATTTTTGATAATTCATTTCATATATCTCATCTATGAATTTCTATACTTTTACATAATGGATTGAAATATCAAATTCATTTAGAAATATAAATTTCACCTCATATTATAATCAAGTATAATGCTACACCTTAATTGAGAGTGTGACATCTTCCAGGACCTAGATTTATCTTATTCTATTTCATTAACAGAATTCCAAAACTAAATTTTTTGATGATATTATATTTAATAGAAGGGAGGTAAAAATATTTAAAATAATAATAGGTCTGAGTTTGAGGTCAGTGTCTTGGTGGATGATTTCCAAAGCCATTCCCTATTACTCTTTCTCATCACAAACATGAAAAAATTGAAGAAAATAAGTACATAAACAATGGAATTTATAGTTACCTATACCATGAAAAGTATTTTGTTGTCCAATAATTTTTTAATTGTAAGAGGATACAATTTAATGAAAATAAATATGATAATATGATTATAGATAAAATAAAATAAAAGAATAAAATTAAAAAAAAATTATATAATGTTAAAATAATAATGATAAAAATAATAACATCAAATATTAATATTAATAATTTTATTAAAGAAGAAGAATGAGAAGATGAAGAATCTAATAGTGGAACCCAGTTAAGAATGCCTGAATTTATTTGAAATCTATATTAAAATTAAAAAATAAAAAAATAAAGAAAACAAAAATCAATGAAGAAGAAAAAGAAATGCAGAAGAAGGTTTCACTACTCATCCTCCCTTAGTAGATATATTCTACTTGGTTCCACAGATGGTTTAGAATAGAGGGGTTCATCTCATTTTATAGGTGTAGAGTCTTTCTTCCAAATGTAACACCCTGACCGCAATTACCTAGAATCACTGCATTATTACATAACACTGGCATGATACAAGGGTCATGTCCTGAAAGAACAATTAGTTTAGTAGCCATGGAATTGATAGATACATATATAAGTTTTACATTACATAATGAAATAAAAAAACATCATGTCCCCTTTGAACACTCTTATATACCATAGCCCATTCTTGGGGGTTAATTGTAATATAATTCTTCACATCCTGGGAAAATTAAACCTAAGAAATGGGTGAGCTCAGATGCTAAGTAAGGATAACAATATAATAGAAACTGTCATAAATAAGAACAAACATTAAAGGAAACATATAAGACTAGAGAACATGCTTTTTAAACATAAACATCAACATAATATGGAAATGATAAATTAAATAATTTCATTTAAATATTCACATAGATATTCTACTAGTTCAATTATCACATGTAATATCACTAGCTAATTCCATAATGATGGAATGCATAATTCAAGACTACATAACCACATAGTCAAGGCCTTATTCGAAGACTACAAATAATATTTTGTCAAGTCCTCGTGCCAAGACACTAGTTTGTCTCATGAGACTTACCGATGCATCAACGAGCTATATCGGGCTCCACCCATCACTTACAAAGTCTAATTCAAACTAAATATGAATGGTTGAAACATAATCTAAACATTATAATTAAAACTAGCATACGAAATGTCAATACATTAACCTAAAACCATAAATGTTATTAAAATAGCACAACAACAGTCAAAAACAACTCATTCAATACAATATAGATGATTTTATAATAATAAATTTTCCTCAATTGAGAATAATTAAGGATATTGACATAGATGAAAATAATCATAAAAAATGTTAGAGAGAAATATCCCCCTTTTCTTGAAATCATTTAAAAGTATCACTATTTATAAATAAGTTGTTTAAAATAGATTATTTATTCCAAGGGTCCCATACCACTTTGAATCATTTAAAAGGAATTTTAATTTTAAAACATTAATTTCCATATAAATAAATCCTTAAAACCATTTTCAAAACATGGACATTACTGAGAAAGATCTATAAGAATAAATTTTTGAAACATTTAAAATGATATTTTAGTTAGAGTTTCTAACAAAATTAGAGACACTTGAATTCAAATAAATTAGGTAATAATAACATAATAATATCATGGAAATAAAGGGATTCATGATATATTAGGTCAAAGTACAGTATATACACAAACTAAAAGTGAATTGGTGCATAATAACAAAGAAGTCTCAATGTAAAGTAAGTTGAGATTAAATTCCTTATAAAGACCATATAATTAGGTTAAGGATTAATTAAAGACATAATTATATTTGAAAATTATAAATACACTAAATACGAGTGGATAATAAGAGTAAAACTATTATAGGATATTCACAAATATTCTTGTATAAACAACCCCAGTGACTTGGATGTTTAACTCAATTAATGAAAATTGAGTTAAGATTACTCTTATCAAGTTCATATTGATGACTTGAGAATTTATAAATGGATTGATTATGTGTATAAAATTAATAACCATGCAAAGTGGAGTGGAAATTACTAAATAAATAAATAAATAGTGATTGAACACATAATCATGGAGTAAAATAATCAATGAAGTTTGTGTAAAACCCAATGAGTGGAAATCGAAATTAGAAATTCCCATACCAATTTGGTTACTTATGAAACATACACCCTGTGAAAGAAGGATCTTAAAATGATGATGTAAATGTAACATCCCAGGTAAATAAAGAATATGACATTTCATATTTATCCATATTTGTGAATAAAATATTTAAATGACTTTAAAGGGGACGCTATGCTCGATGGCGTACCCAACACGCAACAACGAGTTTCTTGGGAATCTTACGTTGCACTCTAATAATAAAATAATATTATTTTAAATGGTAGTTAACATGTAGCCGTTGTATTGGCGGGAATGGATAGAAATAACTAAAATATGATTTCATATGTTTTTAATTGTTTTTACATTTATCCAATAAAGAATAGAGGCTTAAAATACGGAAAGAATTCAATTTTAGGCGTATATGCCCTAGTTTTCACTAAAGGTTCACTTATCACCTTTTGATGTTGAACCATCATTAAATATAGTTTTGTTCACTCTTAAACATTCTTTTGGACCAAATAAAACTCTTATTAAGAATCGGGACATCAAAATTTACTTTGTGTAAATTTTTGGTATCTTTCCGATAAAGTTCATTTTTTAAGGAATAGTGTAAAATGTTGTATTTTAATTCAAAACCACTTTTTAATCTAATTTATTTATATGATTAGATTATCTTTTGAATTGGTTTTAAAGTGAAATTAGGAAATATTTTTACCATTTAATCCAATAGTGGTGGTTGGAATTAATTTCACTTTGAAATCGGACTTAAACTGGTGTCAATCTTTTGATACTTATTGTTTTATAAAAACACGCTATTTGCTCTGACAGCGGGAATTAATTATTAAATTAATTAATGTGACTAATATGTTTTGAATTTTGTAAAACGGACTTCATTTTTGAATTCAGAATATCAAATATAGCTTAGGGTGAATTTTTGGTAATTTTCTGAAAAACTTCAATTTTTGATGAATAGTGAAACCACTAAGTGATAATCAAGCAAACTGATTTTTTAGTTAAATGAAAGTTTACCACTAATGTGTATTGAATTTTGAAAATCCGACATACATGGTTGTCATTAAGAAGTAAAATGTGGTTCAATGAGATTATAATAATTTTTTGGTGAATAGTAACTTATTAAGTTTTTAATCGCGATTAGTGATAATTAGTGTAGTTTAAGGTATAAATAATACTTTAAAAAAATTAAATGACCTAGACACATGTCACAACCCTATTGGTTGTGTCATGGCCGACCAAGACAAGCCATGGCCTAACTTGGGGACCCCATGGATCCACTTTTGTTGGGAAATAACATAAAATACTTTTTATTTAATGTTAAAGTGAAAATGACACTAACATAGTATGTTTTACTAAAACAATTTTTAAGTGGGGTTATACAAGTCCAAATTTTGATTATAAATAGTCATTGGAAAGCTAAAAAGATTTCCTATATCATAGTATTTTTTTTATAATTTTTAGACATTAAATAAATTAAATTATTTATGACATAATAATGATGCAGCGATGACATCATTATTTGACAATTTAATTAAAATGGAAAGATAATGAAAAATCTACAATATACACATGGAAAAAACCAATTGGATGAGTGGATTTCGATGCCTTATCACCTTATCCACGAATTCTATCAATGTGGGACCCTTTAGAACCGAAAAGCATTTTCAAATAATGTAATATTTCATTGCTTTCCAAAAGTGCCCCTCCTCTCCTCTTATAAAAGGCCCCCACCTCTACCTCTTTTCCCACACCCCTCAAGCCTTTGGCTCGGCCAACCCCTGCCCATTTACTCTCTCAACATCCCTCTCCTCATCCTAGAGGATCCCCTTTGGGCAGAATCCTTTCAAAGGAAGCCTTTAGGCTCAAATCAAAAGGAGATTACACTTTTAAAGGTAACTCATTCTCTCTTGTTCATTTGTTTTATTTTGCTTCTCCAAACCTATAATCTCTTTTTATTTACTTCTTTTGTAACAACACCAGTATCTTCAATATACTAGGATGTTGTTACAAGATTTATTTTAGCTACACTCTCACACAACTACATCAAATGGTTAAAGAACATACGGTTTCCGTGGACGGTGAAATTCTGCCTCCCGAAACGATGATTGTTCAATACTCATTTAACACCTTCAAAGGTGGCCATTATGATGTCACTATTTTTATATATGATATATAATATGTTTATGTTTTATTTATTCTTCTGTATTTTTCATTTTTGTCTTACCTTTGTGGCTTCCATTATGGGTATACGCGATATCTTCATTTAAGGAAGTGCGGACTACCGCCCCCTCAAAGTGATTTGATTCGTTAAATACCATATGTGGGATGTATAAAGGATGGAAATATGATATTATATATGATATTATACTGGAATTATAATATACCTTTATATCATTATTATTCCATTCTATAAAATACGAAATAGAAATGAAAGTAGCGTTCATGCGTACGTACGGCTTACCGTCTCCATGAACGGTGCATTTCATTTCTTACCTCTAAATGATTATGTAATGTTATAAATGCATGCATGTACTGGATATATATGAAATATATGATATCTACATAATGAATACAATTCTGGATATAATAAACATTTGGCCACACGAACAACATGTAATTGTAAGAAGACCACTTTCGACTTAAGAACCAAATATCGGCAAAACAAATATTATTAACTTAAATGATTACATAATGTTTATGACAAGGTAATAAGTGGTATAAAAGTAATAATGAACTTGAAAAGGGTTCTTAAGGAATTATAAATTAACTCAAGTTTATTATTCAGGAGATTAAAGAATGATCGAGTCAAGTCGGACCCGAGGTAAGGGATCCTACACCTCTCTTTCTTTTTAAGTACACTCTTTTATGTAATTTCTTTTAAGCTCATCTTTCTTATGATTGGGATGTTATTTTATATTACTACAACTGTAATTTTTATGTTCATGTGATGATAGACCCTATTATCTCTCATCAATCCTTTTTGGAAGTTTTATGTGGCGCCGTTAGGCTGCTGAGTTTTCGTAAGGGATTTTTCATCTCACTTTTATTCCCGTGAGATTTATGCTACATTTGCCACAATTTCCTTTGAGTGGTGTATGTACTGCCCATTATTCTACTCTTTGTGTAATATACTTTCGTTTATGAGTATTTACATCAATGATTTATTGCCCTTCTTTCATGGGGTGTATGTTTTGAAAGATACCCAATTCGGTAAGGGAACCTTTCACCCTTCCTCTTTTTTAAAAGACTTCTTTTATTGGGTCTTTTAATTTACATATTGTTATGTTGGGATATGTTCTCATATATCCTTAATGATGTAAATTTTGTGTCCAAGTGATGAGATACTCTTTTTATCTCTCATCAACTCATTTTGATGTGACGCCGTTAGGCTATCAAGGGAACTTCTTAACCCAATTTCGATTTCTTTGGGTTCAACTTGTAGTCATTAAATATGTCATCCATTGAATATGTGTGAATGACCTTTTATTGTTTTACACTTAATATCCACTTATATTGGGTGTCTATATATTTGTCACACATATTTTTTGAGATTTATTTGTCCTTAATTTAGGGATACCTTCTTTATAAGGTATTTCATCACATTTGACATTTCTATTGAGGGTTCATTGTTGTTATGCACCAATTCACTCTTATATGGTGTATATACTGTCCTTTGGAGTATTATATCATGAATCCTTTTATTCTCATGATATTATAAAGTTCTTCCTTGATTATTGTATTCAAGTGTCTCTAATTTTGGTAAAACCCCTTTAACCAAAATATCGTTTTAAATGTTTTAATTATTTGTTCTTATTAATATCCATGTTTTCAAAATGGTTTTAAGGATTTATTTATATGGATATTAATGGTTTAAAATGTTAAAAGCTTCAAGGTGGTATGGGACACTTTGATTCAAAAATCTCTTTATTAAATGTTTTAAATGGTTTTGGAAATGGTTTCTTTTTGAATGGATTCATTATTTCAATATCCTAATATGTTATATTGTGATTGAAATGTGGAAATGTTATGTTTCCTTTATTCATGTTTATGTGATACGATTATGTTATGGTTCTTGGGCATTGTTATGAAGAACGGGTGGTTCCGTGATAAACTAAGGGCGGGTGAGCCCGATATAGCTCTCCAATGCATTGGGTAACGCGAAGGAGTGAAACGTTAAGGTTTCTCCGAAGAGATTTAGGGAATATACTGTGATGGGTATTCCAAACGTAACCAAGAGGGTTACTCCCTACATAAGAATGTTATGAATGCCTCAAGTTACCTTTATGTCTTATGATTTCTATGATTTATTCATGGTTTGATGAGGTATGTTAAAGTGCCTTTGTTTTATGGGTAAAGTATGATTTCATTCTTATGTATATATGAACTCATGTTTCCTTTCCATATTTTTATAACTCTTACTGAGCTTTTTATGCTCATCCCAAGTTTCTGAAATGTTTTTCAGGTCAAGGGGAAAGGTACATGATAAGACGTTAGAGTCAAGGATGTGTTAAGAGAGAATACATGTTATATTTTAAATATGTTCCCGTTGATGGGAAGAATGAATGCTGACTTTTATGTAACCACTTTGTTTAAATGTGGAATGTAATGCAAGTTTCATGATCTAATTCTCTAAAACTCTAAACCTGAAAAGATCCTCAATGTGTAATCTTGTAATAACTCAAGATTATGTAAGTTTTAAGGCTGGGGCCTTATAGTTGGTATCAAAGGTCGGTTTAGATAACTTTAGAGGTTAGGGTATTCTTTAAGCATAAGTGACATTACCATAATGGTTAGAATTTCAGAAAGAGTCCTAATTTTAGATAATGTGAATGAGTAAGTATATCTTAGAGTCTACCTTCCTCATTAGTACATGATGTTTTTGTTGATATACTCACACTGACATTTATGTTTTTAGTGAATGGATGGATCTAGCAGGCACCAAAGTGACAATGGGTTTGAAGGAAACTGTGGTGGTTCTCTGATTATGATACTAGATGAGATAGGGGATTCAATGACGAATCTCATAGTTGTTCTAAACCAACTATCAAGGATCCATGATCAATCACTTCAACCTTCGTGAGTTCTCTAATGCATCATTTACGAGATGGCCAACTCGATGTGGAAATTCAGGTAATAATTATTAAGGTAACCATTAGGGTTTATATGATCCTTACTTTTTAGGTAATTATGGGTTACTCTATGATATGATGGAAAAGCAAAGGAATGAGATAAACTTGAGGTTAAAATATGTTATGAATATTTTTGAAGATTTTATCTCATTTTGGGGAATGTTTTGAGAATTATATAGTTTTGGAAAAAGGACAACACGCAGACCGTGTGACATCCCGTCGCGTCGGACAAAGCTGCGGGAATCGAACCCACAACCAAAGTGCGACTGGTATTTATCGCCTACCACTGGACTACGTGAAGTCCCTGGTTAGTTTGACTGATTATTTTTGGTTATATGATTTTATGAATTAAGAGTAAGTTGATTTTGGGTTATTTATAAAAATGATTAACCTATCATGGAGGATATGTGATTAGGTTAATTACTTTTCAATACTAGACTTTAGGAGCAACTAATGTTGTTTGGAGATAAATGTTACGATTTAACATGGAAGACTGTGTGACTAAATCCTTCAAATATTTGGGTTTCAATATTATATTAGGTTTACTTTGAAGAATTTTATGGACAAATTGTTTATCGGATGGTCCTCGTTGAACTTTGGGTTTTGTTGGACAAATTTTGGAGATTAAGAATAGATTTTCTTTTTATAAGGGGTTATTCTTTTCTGGATTATCTGATCTTGTACTAAACTTTTTGGTTTTGGCTCTGGTTTAAGCCTAAAGACATAGGATGTACATAGTTCTCTTTTGTGGATTAGGTGATTCTCTAGAAGTTGATTATAGTACTCTTAATGTGAACAAGTCTTCCTAAATACTCGTCTTTTGGAGAAAATATGAGTTTGTGAAAGGAATATAATAAAAGTTGAAAGTCAATATGATAAGTGATTATGTTTCCTTATGAATAAATTCCTCAATAAAAAGTAACTTAAAACAAAAATGTTGTATATTAACTTTTCCTACTGGGGAATCGAATACCGTTTAACCCATCACAAGTTTGTGATTTTCTCATTGTTAACTTTCTCCTAAACATGTTTTCTATCACTCTCCATAAGAACGTGACCCTATGTTTTCTCCTCCATGTCCATATTTTCATACTTGGAATCCTAGTACGGGTTAACTCGAGTGACCTTTGTACTTATCTTTCTTTATTTTAAAGTGTTTGTTTTACCGACTTTTGTTCCGATGTGGGACTTTCAAGGATGTTTCCAAGCGCAATTTTAAAATTGCGAGGACGCAATTCCCAAAAGGGGGGAAGGATGTAACATCCCAGGTAAATAAAGAATATGACATTTCATATTTATCCATATTTGTGAATAAAATATTTAAATGACTTTAAAGGGGACGCTATGCTCGATGGCGTACCCAACACGCAACAACGAGTTTCTTGGAAATCTTACGTTGCACTCTAATAATAAAATAATATTATTTTAAATGGTAGTTAACATGTAGCCGTTGTATTGGCGGGAATGGATAGAAATAACTAAAATATGATTTCATATGTTTTTAATTGTTTTTACATTTATCCAATAAAGAATAGAGGCTTAAAATACGGAAAGAATTCAATTTTAGGCGTATATGCCCTAGTTTTCACTAAAGGTTCACTTATCACCTTTTGATGTTGAACCATCATTAAATATAGTTTTGTTCACTCTTAAACATTCTTTTGGACCAAATAAAACTCTTATTAAGAATCGGGACATCAAAATTTACTTTGTGTAAATTTTTGGTATCTTTCCGATAAAGTTCATTTTTTTAAGGAATAGTGTAAAATGTTGTATTTTAATTCAAAACCACTTTTTAATCTAATTTATTTATATGATTAGATTATCTTTTGAATTGGTTTTAAAGTGAAATTAGGAAATATTTTTACCATTTAATCCAATAGTGGTGGTTGGAATTAATTTCACTTTGAAATCGGACTTAAACTGGTGTCAATCTTTTGATACTTATTGTTTTATAAAAACACGCTATTTGCTCTGACAGCGGGAATTAATTATTAAATTAATTAATGTGACTAATATGTTTTGAATTTTGTAAAACGGACTTCATTTTTGAATTCAGAATATCAAATATAGCTTAGGGTGAATTTTTGGTAATTTTCTGAAAAACTTCAATTTTTGATGAATAGTGAAACCACTAAGTGATAATCAAGCAAACTGATTTTTTAGTTAAATGAAAGTTTACCACTAATGTGTATTGAATTTTGAAAATCCGACATACATGGTTGTCATTAAGAAGTAAAATGTGGTTCAATGAGATTATAATAATTTTTTGGTGAATAGTAACTTATTAAGTTTTTAATCGCGATTAGTGATAATTAGTGTAGTTTAAGGTATAAATAATACTTTAAAAAAATTAAATGACCTAGACACATGTCACAACCCTATTGGTTGTGTCATGGCCGACCAAGACAAGCCATGGCCTAACTTGGGGACCCCATGGATCCACTTTTGTTGGGAAATAACATAAAATACTTTTTATTTAATGTTAAAGTGAAAATGACACTAACATAGTATGTTTTACTAAAACAATTTTTAAGTGGGGTTATACAAGTCCAAATTTTGATTATAAATAGTCATTGGAAAGCTAAAAGGATTTCCTATATCATAGTATTTTTTTTATAATTTTTAGACATTAAATAAATTAAATTATTTATGACATAATAATGATGCAGCGATGACATCATTATTTGACAATTTAATTAAAATGGAAAGATAATGAAAAATCTACAATATACACATGGAAAAAACCAATTGGATGAGTGGATTTCGATGCCTTATCACCTTATCCACGAATTCTATCAATGTGGGACCCTTTAGAACCGAAAAGCATTTTCAAATAATGTAATATTTCATTGCTTTCCAAAAGTGCCCCTCCTCTCCTCTTATAAAAGGCCCCCACCTCTACCTCTTTTCCCACACCCCTCAAGCCTTTGGCTCGGCCAACCCCTGCCCATTTACTCTCTCAACATCCCTCTCCTCATCCTAGAGGATCCCCTTTGGGCAGAATCCTTTCAAAGGAAGCCTTTAGGCTCAAATCAAAAGGAGATTACACTTTTAAAGGTAACTCATTCTCTCTTGTTCATTTGTTTTATTTTGCTTCTCCAAACCTATAATCTCTTTTTATTTACTTCTTTTGTAACAACACCAGTATCTTCAATATACTAGGATGTTGTTACAAGATTTATTTTAGCTACACTCTCACACAACTACATCAAATGGTTAAAGAACATACGGTTTCCGTGGACGGTGAAATTCTGCCTCCCGAAACGATGATTGTTCAATACTCATTTAACACCTTCAAAGGTGGCCATTATGATGTCACTATTTTTATATATGATATATAATATGTTTATGTTTTATTTATGCTTCTGTATTTTTCATTTTTGTCTTACCTTTGTGGCTTCCATTATGGGTATACGCGATATCTTCATTTAAGGAAGTGCGGACTACCGCCCCCTCAAAGTGATTTGATTCGTTAAATACCATATGTGGGATGTATAAAGGATGGAAATATGATATTATATATGATATTATACTGGAATTATAATATACCTTTATATCATTATTATTCCATTCTATAAAATACGAAATAGAAATGAAAGTAGCGTTCATGCGTACGTACGGCTTACCGTCTCCATGAACGGTGCATTTCATTTCTTACCTCTAAATGATTATGTAATGTTATAAATGCATGCATGTACTGGATATATATGAAATATATGATATCTACATAATGAATACAATTCTGGATATAATAAACATTTGGCCACACGAACAACATGTAATTGTAAGAAGACCACTTTCGACTTAAGAACCAAATATCGGCAAAACAAATATTATTAACTTAAATGATTACATAATGTTTATGACAAGGTAATAAGTGGTATAAAAGTAATAATGAACTTGAAAAGGATTCTTAAGGAATTAGAAATTAACTCAAGTTTATTATTCAGGAGATTAAAGAATGATCGAGTCAAGTCGGACCCGAGGTAAGGGATCCTACACCTCTCTTTCTTTTTAAGTACACTCTTTTATGTAATTTCTTTTAAGCTCATCTTTCTTATGATTGGGATGCTATTTTATATTACTACAACTGTAATTTTTATGTTCATGTGATGATAGACCCTATTATCTCTCATCAATCCTTTTTGGAAGTTTTATGTGGCGCCGTTAGGCTGCCGAGTTTTCGTAAGGGATTTTTCATCTCACTTTTATTCCCGTGAGATTTATGCTACATTTGCCACAATTTCCTTTGAGTGGTGTATGTACTGCCCATTATTCTACTCTTTGTGTAATATACTTTCGTTTATGAGTATTTACATCAATGATTTATTGCCCTTCTTTCATGGGGTGTATGTTTTGAAAGATACCCAATTCGGTAAGGGAACCTTTCACCCTTCCTCTTTTTTAAAAGACTTCTTTTATTGGGTCTTTTAATTTACATATTGTTATGTTGGGATATGTTCTCATATATCCTTAATGATGTAAATTTTGTGTCCAAGTGATGAGATACTCTTTTTATCTCTCATCAACTCATTTTGATGTGACGCCGTTAGGCTGTCAAGGGAACTTCTTAACCCAATTTCGATTTCTTTGGGTTCAACTTGTAGTCATTAAATATGTCATCCATTGAATATGTGTGAATGACCTTTTATTGTTTTACACTTAATATCCACTTATATTGGGTGTCTATATATTTGTCACACATATTTTTTGAGATTTATTTGTCCTTAATTTAGGGATACCTTCTTTATAAGGTATTTCATCACATTTGACATTTCTATTGAGGGTTCATTGTTGTTATGCACCAATTCACTCTTATATGGTGTATATACTGTCCTTTGGAGTATTATATCATGAATCCTTTTATTCTCATGATATTATAAAGTTCTTCCTTGATTATTGTATTCAAGTGTCTCTAATTTTGGTAAAACCCCTTTAACCAAAATATCGTTTTAAATGTTTTAATTATTTGTTCTTATTAATATCCATGTTTTCAAAATGGTTTTAAGGATTTATTTATATGGATATTAATGGTTTAAAATGTTAAAAGCTTCAAGGTGGTATGGGACACTTTGATTCAAAAATCTCTTTATTAAATGTTTTAAATGGTTTTGGAAATGGTTTCTTTTTGAATGGATTCATTATTTCAATATCCTAATATGTTATATTGTGATTGAAATGTGGAAATGTTATGTTTCCTTTATTCATGTTTATGTGATACGATTATGTTATGGTTCTTGGGCATTGTTATGAAGAACGGGTGGTTCCGTGATAAACTAAGGGCGGGTGAGCCCGATATAGCTCTCCAATGCATTGGGTAACGCGAAGGAGTGAAACGTTAAGGTTTCTCCGAAGAGATTTAGGGAATATACTGTGATGGGTATTCCAAACGTAACCAAGAGGGTTACTCCCTACATAAGAATGTTATGAATGCCTCAAGTTACCTTTATGTCTTATGATTTCTATGATTTATTCATGGTTTGATGAGGTATGTTAAAGTGCCTTTGTTTTATGGGTAAAGTATGATTTCATTCTTATGTATATATGAACTCATGTTTCCTTTCCATATTTTTATAACTCTTACTGAGCTTTTTATGCTCATCCCAAGTTTCTGAAATGTTTTTCAGGTCAAGGGGAAAGGTACATGATAAGACGTTAGAGTCAAGGATGTGTTAAGAGAGAATACATGTTATATTTTAAATATGTTCCCGTTGATGGGAAGAATGAATGCTGACTTTTATGTAACCACTTTGTTTAAATGTGGAATGTAATGCATGTTTCATGATCTAATTCTCTAAAACTCTAAACCTGAAAAGATCCTCAATGTGTAATCTTGTAATAACTCAAGATTATGTAAGTTTTAAGGCTGGGGCCTTATAGTAAATACCCATAAATTAATGTATATTACCTAAGTAATACATTCATGGCCAGTACATACACCCCACAAAAGGAAATAATGGGAATATAGCATGAATCTCAAGGAAATAAGAAGTGATATGAAAACCCCTTACCATGTAATAATCAATCGACTCGTATGAAAAAATGTTAATAAAAACCAAATTAATCAAATAATACCATGAATATAAAAGGAATAATGATAATATATATCAAATATATGTATATAAATACACCACATCCAATTTATAAGTGGAAAACAACAGAAATCTCAGAGAATTAAATGTGAGATAAGAAACTCCATACATTTCTCATTCCTTTGGTAGAGGGTATGTTTATACTTTGCTATAATGACCACAGTATGTTATTAAATTATACCAAAACCATATTCATATTACTTATATCACAAAGTATTCATTTATAATGTTATACTACCCATTTAGAAATTATTTCCATGTTATATTTACATTTTGTGTAATAATCACTTTCATTATCGTACGTGTTTGAACTTGTTATTCTTGATAGTATCATTTAGATAATGATTTAAATAATTCCAAAATAATTTTTATTTTTTTTTCATATATATTTAGAATATAAATATATATATTGGATAGATATATGAAATGGATGGCACCATTTTTGGAGATGGTGGGCCATACGTACGCATAAACGCTGTTTCCGTTTTCATATCATATTGAACAGAATGAAGTAAATAATATATATGTAATTAGATATATTCATATATATATATATATATCTCCAGTATAATTATTATGTCATATATTACAAATTTATTAAGAATATATATTTTTATAATCATCATTGAATGGTGAACATGGGAATGAATCTCATCGCGTCGTGAAGACGGTAATCCTTGCGTATTCACAAGCAGCTATATCATTATATTGATGGTGGAATCATATGTAATTGGATGGTATATCATATATAAATAATCATTAACATGTTATATTTATTATTTACATCATTTATACTCATTAGTATACCCATAGAAATAATGAAGTGTTTGAATAAAAAACTACACCATGACTTGGATACGGTGATTCATATGTACACATGTATGGTGAAATTGTCATTTATAGTATGGATAGACTCAAGAATATGGCTGAAACATATTTATAATAACATTAAATTATTTAGGAGGTACTTTAGTTACTATTTTTTTATGGAAACAACAAATAAAGAGGATGTAGAAGAATAAAAGAACTTGAAAGAGGGTGGTGAAATTATTACCTCTTCTTCGAGTGTTTCCTTTTGAGTTGATCAAAATGAAAATTTAGCATGGATTTATGATCTAATAAGGACTATAGGTTTATTTGGAGGATGTTGGGAGGATATTTGTTCCAGTTTGGCTGATCCAAATTGCTATGGTGGTTTGATTGTCAGAGAAGGGGATGTTCCCTTTTATAAGAGGGGTGAGGGTAACATTAGAAAAACCATGAAATATTATTTTATAATAAAATAATTATCAGTTTTTAATATGTCCAAAATAATTTATTTCTATGATATGGCCAGTACGGGTCGAAAAACATTCATCCAATATGTTTTAGGTATGTTTGGGTTACCATTTTAACCTTATCTTTTAGATTTAACTCTTAGTTAAATAGTTTAAATTTTATCATGTCTTCTTGTATTCTTACACTTTGTAGTTAATAAGATACAATAAACTTCCAAGATAACCTCAAGTGGTTAATTAATGACATATATAATATTATTCATTCCCTTTGGAAGAACCATATATTTTTAGGAATATTATATCAACCAATAATATAGTATTTGTTTTAAAAACTCAATTATGTCAATTTTGACATTATTTAGTTTTTTGTTTTTGTGAAAATCATTAGATCATGATTACTTAGAAAAAAAGTTATTTAATAAACCCTAAAATGTCATATTAACATAGATAATTATTTTAATACATCAAAAGTCTCAAATTACCTATATTTGGATATTTATAATATCAATTATTTTAATCTGTCATTAATAAGGTAATTACAGCATCATCATTGTGTCAGAAATAAATTTTAATAATTAGTGTCTAAAAATTATAAATAAAATATCATTATGTAGGAAATAGTTTTATATTTCTAATTAATATTTATAGTCACATTTATCTTATGTATAACCCTATATTAAAAATGGTTTAGTTATTAAACTTTGAATTTAACTCTTTTAACACTTCTTTAAATAAAATAATAATAAATGTCCTAATATAATCCAAGTGGACCAAAGAGGATAATATTTTATTCCTATGGTTGTTTTGGGTCGAATTACACTTATCTAATAGAGTTTGGACATGTGATAGGGTAATTAGAATATCTTTTTAACCTTAATTTCCTATTTACTTTTAACCGTGGAAAATAAAAGGCAAAAGGTAGTATTTTCCAAAAATTATTTTCATCTTACTGAACCAAATTTTACTTACTAATGTCAACCTTGTCTCTCGGATTTTTGAAATACAACTCATATAAGTGGTAAAATTATGTTTTATACAAATTTGCAAATTCTCCTAGAAGGTGCGTAAAAGACTGTTAAAAGTTCAGTATATTTTTATACATTTAATTTTATTATAAAATTACTCCAATGAAATAAATTAGAACATATATAGGTTATATATATATATTTTAAATAAAATAAATTCAAATAAAAAATATCTTTATTTTAATATAAAGTTAGTTTTAAACTATAACACATTGTTTTTCACTATTCATAAAAAATTGAATGTTTTTAAAAGATACCAAAAATTCATCCTAAGATATATTTGATATTCCGAATTCAAAAATAAATTATATTTTATCAAATTCCAAACAAAGAAGTTGCATTAATTAATTCAATATAAATTCCCATTGTCGAAACTGAAAAAGAGGGTTTTAAAAAGTAAAAACTATCAAAAGATAAACATGTGTTTATATCAAATATAAATGTTAAATTGCTTATAATTACCTAAATTGTATTAAATTATATCAATATAATATAATTATACTTCCAAACCATTGAAATACATAATTTAACCCTATAGATTATTTTGATCAAAAAAGTTGTTCTCAATTAAATTTTTGTATTTTTCATTATTCATCAAAATACGAAAGTTGTAAGAAAAATGACAAAAATTTATTCAAATTAATTTTTTATGTCCTGATTCAAAAAAATAATTTAATATAATTAAATTGAATATATAAAAGTTTCAAATATTGTTTTTAAAAAGGGGTTTCCATTAGAATGTTGTGACATTGCAGTTTTGAAAAATACTTCTTTTATATGAAAAAATTATTTTCTTCTTATATTTTACATATGAAACACATAATATGGATTATAAAATTATATTGAGTATATAATATTCAAAATTCAGTTAATACTATTCATAACTACATCTGAACAACTACTTTGGTAATTCTTGGTGCGCTAAAACTCGGTGTAGCATGTAGCAGAAGCAATTGAATTACTTTAAAAAAATAACTTACTATGAAATAATGGTGTGTTAAAATTTCCCCACCTTTTGGAAATTCAGTACTCACAATTTTAAAATTGGGCTTGGGATGTTCATTGAATTTCCCACATTAGAAAAAGATTCAATAAAACTATCTCTTTAAAAAAAATAGAATTACACACGTCACTCGAGATAACCCATACTGGGATTCAATGTATTGAAACATGGATATGGAAGATAAACTAAGTTTCATGTTCTGATAGAGAGTGATAGAAAACATGATCCGGTGAATATTAACAAAAAGAAAACCCCAAACATGTGAGTGGATAAATGGTCCTTAGTTTCCCCATATGAAAACTAAACAGACAACATTTTTTTTTGTTTTAAGTTCCATTTCATAATGTTGTGGATTTTATTTATGATATTGACCTAGAACATAAAGAGATATAATTAATTTTTTAGTATAGTTTCATCCTTTAATTAATTTCTACCAAAAACTAATATTATTTTTCAAATGATGAGTATTCAAGATGACTTGGTCACACCTAAAGCGCTAGAATCAACTTCAAGAGAATCACATGATCCCCAAAGGATAAACCATATATTTATGTTTTCTTTAGAGATTATCCAAAACCAAAATGTTTAGTACAAGATCAGATGATCCCCCAAAATTATAACCCATTAGTGAAAATAATAAAAATATTAATTTCTTTATTTAAACCAACGATACCCAATGTTCAATAAATACCATTTAATAAAAAGTTGTCCTTAAAATCATTCAATATTATCCAAAATAATATTGAATCCCAAAACATATAATAATTTAATTACGTAGTCTTCCTTGTTAAATTGTATCTCCAAATATCATAGACTACTCATAAAGTCACATACATAAAGTAATTAACCATATCACATATTCTCTATGATAGGATAATAATATCAATGAATAACCAAAATCACTATAAATCCACAAAAAAAATAGATAAAATCCACCATTACACCCAAAATGAAATTTCATAGTATTCTATTTTTTTATACATATAGTGTTCCCAACAGAGTGAAAATATTCCATAAAAACATTTATCAATTAATTTCCAAATCATTTTCTTTATAGTACAGATATAAATTTGATAAGACATAAGATCCTATATCCACTAATTATTGATAAATAAAATCATTTAACTAAAAAGAATTAGTCATACTAACCAGGGACTTCACATACCTTAGTGGTAGGGGATAAATCCCAATCGCACTCTGGTTGTGGGTTCGATTGTTGTAGCTTTGTCAAACGCGATGGGTAGTCACATAGTCTATGTGGTTTTTTTTCAAAAACTATATTTTATAACATTCCCAAAATGTGAAAAATTCATCGAAATAACCATATCATAATTTCACCGCATATGTTATCTCATACCTCACATTTTCATCCCAAAATTTAATACCTTGTAATTTCCTCAAGTTCAAGGATCATATAAACTCAAATGGTTATATATTACTATTATAGAAAAGATAATTCTTCCTAAAATTGCATTTTCACATAACAAACTACAGGGTTACTCATACATGAGAAATGTCTTCCAATGTAATCCCTTAGACAAAGGGCACTAAAACTTTTAAACATTTAGCCATCTATTTATTTCCACACAGGTTCTTCCTACACCAAGAGTTTATTCTAAAGAATAAGGAATTCACTCAGGTAATGCTCAGGTGCCCTACAGTTATGGAAAATTAATATAAAGGGATTCTTGGGATCATATTTATTTTATTCCATAGTACTCTTCATTTTTCCTCAAAAATTATTTATTTTATTCCATTCTTTCCCACACATAAATCATTTATTTGTTCTATTGAAAGACTATCCTAGGTGTCTCCTTCCACTTTTCCTGCATGATGTAAATTGAGTATTCTTTTCTCCACTGTCTCCACTAATGGAGCTTTTATAATTCACCACCTTTCTCTTTTTTGTTGATTCCGAGAGTTGGATAATATATATGTAGTTGATAATATTTTGGGGAATCTGATTTGGCATGAACATGATATATTTTACACCTATAAAAAATCCATTTTGTTGCTCATTTCAACCGTCGTTCCAACCTTTTACATCACAATAAATGTAACTATGACTATCTTGGAATCCATCCGTTGACTAAAACAAGAAGAATAAGGTGATTCATAAAATCAATTAGAGAATAACATAATAATTAATTTTAAATATATAACACCTTTGGAATAACCAAGATTATTTATTCTCATCTTATATTAAAATCCTTCAAATCCATTTGTAAAGAAAATGTGAATTATCCTAAGAATATCCCCCAGGAGTGTCGTAAATAAGAGTGCAGCAAGGCCTATTGTTGTGTTCCAGGATACCCTGAGTCTTGCCCAAAAATCCTTGTCCGATATTCCCTCCTAGATACATCTTATCCAGAGCCACCTATACCAGATCGTATCCATGGATGGATTTATTTCCAGGAAAAACCACATAATATTTACATTATTTTTTTTGGATGTTTTTATATACTAATCCTCAATGTATAGCTTAGTGTAGGGTTTCCTAATCAGGCATTTTTTTTCTAAATCATGATTCCTAGGATAGTACTAAACTACCTCTGATACCAACTGTAGCACCCCAACCCTAGTTACCCAGAATCGATGCATTATTGCATAACATTAACATGATACAAAGATCATGTCCCTAATGACCGACCAGTTTAGTAGACTTGGAGGTACTAGATACATAAATAAATTTTTCATTACATAATGAAATAAAAAAAGACTGTGTCCCCTTTGAACAATCTTATATCCCTTAGCCTATTCCTGTAGGTTAATCATAATATACTTCTTGGTATCCAAGGAAAAGTAAAACAAAAGAAAGGGGTGAGCATAGATGCTCAGTAAGGATAACAATATTTTGTAAACATTCATAAATAAGAACAAACATTTAATGCCATGTATAATATAAGAACACAAGACTTTTAAACATAATCTTCAATAAAATATGGCAAAGTTAAATCAAATATTTCCATTTAATTATTCACAGGGATATTCTACTGGTTGAATAGTCAAATTTAATATCAATATCCATTTTTATAATGATGTAATGCATAATTCTAGACTTCATAACCACATAGTCAAGGCCTTATTCCAAGATTACCTATAAGATTTTGTCATGGCCTTGTACTAGGACACTAGTTTGTCTCATGAGACATACTTATGCATCGAGGAGCTATAGAGGGCTCCACCCATCACATACTAATTCCAATGCATTCCACATATAGAAGGGTGAAACATAATCTAAACATTCATATTAAAAGTAGCGTACAAAATGTCAATACTTTAACCATAAAATATTAATGGTATAAAAATTGCACATCCACAGACAAACATAACTCATTCAATATAATATGGAATATTTTATTATAATAAATTAACCTCAATTGAGAATAATGAAGGATATTTACATAGATTAAAACAATCATCTATACTATTTGAGAGAAATAACCCCCTTTTCTAGAAAACATTTAAAAATATCACTATTTATCAAGAAGCTGTTTAAAAAAGATTTCTATATCAAAATGTCACATAAAACTTTGAATCTTTTAAAAAAAATTTAATTTTAAAACATTAATGTACATATAAGAAAATTCTTAAAACCATTTTTAAATCATGGAAATTAATGAGAATGATTTATATGAATATATTCTTAAAAAAATTAAAATGATATTTTATTTAGAGTACCAAACCAAATGAGAGACGCTTGAATTTAAATTATTGAGGTAATAAAAACCTAATAAAATCGTGTGAATAAATGGATTGATGATATATTAGATCAAATTACAATATATACACCCAATAAAAGTGAATTACCGCATAACAACAAAGAAGTCTCAATGGAATGTAAGTTCAGATTAAATCCCTTATAAAGACTATATCCTTAGGTTAAGGATAAATAAATGACATAATTATGTAGGAAAAAATATAAATACAAAAAATATTATTGGATATTCAGTGTAAAAAAATAAAAGTATATTCACACATATTATTGTAACAACAACACAAATGACTTGGATGTTTAACTTAGTGAATGAAAATTGAGTTAAGATTACTCTTATCAAGTTCATATCGATGATTTGGGAATTTTTCAATGGGGTGAATATGTGTATCAAAAAACTAACCACAATAAATGGACCGAAAATTACTACATAAATAAATAAATACTGATTTCACACATAATCTTGGAGTAAAATAATTATTGAAGTTGGTGTAAAACCCAATGAGTGGAAATCGAAATTACAAATTCCCTTACCGATTTGTTAACTTTCGAAACATACACCTCATGAAAGAAGGATCACACAATGAAGATTTAAATACCAATAAATTAATGTATATTACATAAGGAATATAATAATGTAACGTACATACACAATATAAAATTAAATAGTTGCAATATAGCATGAATCTCATGGAAATAAGAAGTGAGATTAAAACCCCTTACCAGTTTGTAATCAATCGAGTCGTATGAACCAAAGTTAATAACCACCAAATGAATCATAGAATTACAGGAATATAAATATAATAATTATAATATATATCAAATATATGTACACAATACACCACATGAAACAAATAAGTGGCAAATAATGGAAATATCACAGAATTAAATCTGAGAAAAGAAACTCCTTACATTGCACTTTCCTTGGGTCGAAGGTACATTTAACCTCTTGTATAATGACCATATTATGTTATTAAATTATAAAATAAACATAGTAATATTTATTATATCATAAATGATTCATTTATTACTTTATACTACCCTCTTAAAAATGATTTCTATGTTAAAGTAAAATTTTGGTTAATTATCACTTTCTTTATCATACGTGTTTAAATTGCTATTCGTGATCGTATAATTTAAATCATGGTTCAAATAAATCCACAATATAATGTTTGATTTATATAACATACATATTTAGAATATAACTATTTATAATATATAGATATATGAAATGGAAGGCAGCATTTATTGGGACTGTAGGCCGCACGTACGCATAAACGTTGTTTCCGTTTTCATATCGTATTGAAAGTAATTAAGTGAATACTATATATGTAATAACATATATATATATATCAAGTAGAATTATTTTTATATATTAAATAATGTTAATAATATTTATTATAATAATCATCGCTGAATGGAGAACATGGGAAGAAATCACATCGCGTCGTGGAGACGGTAATCTGTACGTACACATGAGCGACAATAACATTATATTGATGGTGGAATTGTATGTAATTGTATGGTATATCATATATACCTAATAATTTACATGTTATATTTATTATTTACATCAGTTATACTCATTATTATACCTATTAAAATAATGAAGTGTTTGAATAACAAACTACACCACGACGTGGAGACGGTAAGCCGTACGTACGCACGTATGGTAAATTTGTCATTAATAGGATGGATAGAATAATGAATATGGTTGAACCATATTTATAATATCATCACATTATGTCATAGGTATTGGAGTAATTATTTTGTTATGGATCAATAATTAAATGGAAAGTGGAAGAAGAAAATAACTTGAAAGAGGGTGGTGAAATTATTACCTCTTCTTTGGGTGTTTCATTTTGAGTTCATCAAAAGGGATAAATAGGTTGGATTTATGATCCAAATAAGGATGCTAATTTATGTGAGGGAATTTTGGAGTTTATTTGGCCTGGGGTTGGCCAAGCCAAATGGCTTTGGTGGTGTGATTTTGAGAGAAGGGGATGTTCCCTTTTATAAGAGGGGTGAGGGTCACTTTAAGAAAACCATGAAATATTATTATATATTAAAATAATTTTCAGTTTATAATGGATCAAAAATGATTTATTTAGATTCTAAGGTTGGCATGGGTAAAAAAAATCTCATCTAATAGGTCTTAGACTTATTTAGGTTACCATTTTGGCCTTATCTTTTAGATTTAATTCCTAGTTTAATAGTTTAACTTTTACTATGTCCTCTTGTATTCTTACACTATATGGTTAATAAACTAACTCTAAACTACCAATATAACCTCAAGTGGTTACTTAATGATGTATTTAATTCTCTTTATTCTCTCAGTTTGATCCTTATATTTTTAAGAATAATAAATCAACCAATAATATAGTATTTGTTTTAAATACTCATTTATGTCAATCTTGACATTATTTTGTAATTGGTTTTTGTGAAAATCATAAAAGCATGATTACTTCAAAAAAATAATATTTAATAAACCCTAACAAGTAATATTAACCTAGATAATTAGTTTCGTCCATCAAAAGTCTCAAATTACATCTATATGGAAATTTATAATATCAATTATTTTTATCTGGTTTTAATAAGGTAATTACTACATCATCCTTGTGTCATAAATAAATTTAATTATATAGTGTCTAAAACTTATAAATAAAATACCATTAAGTATGAAATATTTTAATAATTCTAATTAATATTTATAATCTAATTTATCTTATGTATAACCCTATATTAAAAATGATTTAGTTATTAAACATTGAATTCAACTCTTTTAACTATTCTTTAAATAATATAATAATAAATGCACAAATCTAATCCAAGTGGACCAAAGAGGATAATATTTTATTCCTATGGTTGTTTTTGGTCGCATTACACTTATCCAATAGAATTTGGACATCTATTATGGTAATTATAATATCATTTTTACAGTTAATTACCCTATTTACTTTTAACCGTTGTAAATAAAAGTCAAAAGTTACTATTTACCATAAATTATTTTAATCTTATTGAACCAAATTTTAATTACCGATGTCAACCATGTGTCTCAAATTTTTTAAATTCAACTCACATAAGCGGTGAAATTATGTTTTTTGCAAATTTTCAAATGAACCCAGAAGGTGGGTAAAAGATGGTAAAAAGTTCAATATAATTTAATACACCTAATTTTATTATGAAACCACTCTAATGAAATAGATTTTAATTATATATGTATTATATATATCTATTTTAATTAAAATAAATTAAAATAAAATAAATTATTATTTAAAAAAAGTCGATTTTAAACTATAATGGTGTGTTTTCACTATTTATCAAAAAATGAATGTTTTCAGAAAAACTCCAAAAATTCACCCTAAGATAATTATGATAATATGAATTTATAAACGAATTGTATTTTACCAAATTTAAAACATAAAATTTTCGTTAATTAATTTTAAAAAAATTCTTGTTGTCGAAACCACAAAGCATTTTTTAAAGTAGAAACTATCAATAGATTGACATGTTTTGATGTCAAATTTAAATGTGAAATTACTTATAATGACATAAATTTCATTAAATTATAATAATATAATCTAATTATTCTTCCAAACCTTTCAAATGCATAATTTATCCCTAAAAATAATTTCGATTAAAAAAGGTTTTTTTAATTAAAATTTAGTATTTTACAATATTCATCAAAATGAGAAAGTTATCAGAAACGTACCAATAATTTATTCAAAATAAATTTTTAGGTCCCAATTCTAAATAACGATTAAATTTCATTAAATTAAATATATAAATGTATCAAATATTGGTTTTAAGAAGGGTTTTCCATTCATAGGTGGTAAAATTTCATTTTTTTAAAGATACATCTTTTATTTGAACAAAATGAATTTGTTCTTATATTATGTCTAAGAAACATATAATATTAATTATAAAATTATGTGGAGTATATAAAATTTACAAATCAGTTATTATAATTTCTATCCACTTTTGAACGACTAGTTTGATAATTCGCGATGTGCTCAAACTCGGTGTTGCATGTAGCACAAGCAATTTAATTACTTTAAAGAAAATAAATTACTATGAAATCTTGGGGTGTAACATTCTTCCCCTATTTTGGATATTTCATCCTGGAAATATAAAAAATTGGCATGGGATCTTCATTAAAAGTCCCACATCAGAAAAAGAGTCAATAAAACTATCACTTTAAAATAAAGAAAGAAAAGTACAAAGGTCACCGAGGATAACCCATGCTAGGATTCCATGTAGGAAAAGATGGATATGGAAGATAAACTAAGTGTCATGTTCTAATGGTGAGTGAGAGAAAACATGATCAAAATAAAATTAATAGAAATAAAACCCCAAACTTGTGAGGGGATAAATTGTCATCAGTTTCCCAGTAGTAAAAGTAAATATACAACATTTATTTGTTTTAAGTTCAATTTCATAAAGTTGAAGAATCTATATTTTATATTGACTAAGAACATAAAGATATATGATTAATTTTTTAATATAGTTTCATCATTTAATAAATTTCTACCACTATGTAATCTTTTTTCAAAGGATGAGTATTCAAGATGACTTGGTCACACCTAAAGCGCTAGAATCAACTTCTTGATCATCATATGATCCACAAAGGATAAATCATATATTTACATTGTCTTTAGAGATTAACCAAAACCAAAAAGGTTAATATAAGATCATATAACCAACCAAAAGTATAATTATTTAGAGAAAGAAATACTAATTTTAATTTCTAAAATTAATCCAACAATACCCAAAGTTCAATAAATATGATTCAATAAACAATTTTCCATAAATTCATTCAATATAATCCAATCTAATATTTAATCCCAAAACATAAAATAATTTTATTATGTAGTCTTCCATGTTAAATATTATCTCCAAATGACATCAAATACTCTTAAAGTCACATACTTAAAGTAATTTACCAAATCAAATATTCTCTATGATAGGTTAATAATTTCAATAAATAACCTAAATCAATATAAATCCCCAAAAAAATAGATAAAAATCCACCACTACTCCTCAAATGAAATCTCATAGTATTCTATTTTTCTTAGGCCTATATTGTTCCTAACAGAGCGAACGTCTTTTAAAATAACATTTATCACTTAATTACCAAATAATTTTCTTATACTAAGGATATACATCTGATAAGATATAATATCTCAAATCAACTTATAATAGATCAATAAAATAATTTAACTAAAAAAATTAGTCACACTAACTAGGGACTTCACATAGTCCAGTGGTTGGTGATAAATTTCAATTTCACTCTGGTTGTGGGATTGATTCCCACAAAGTTGTCTGAGGTGATGGGATGTCACATAGTTTATGTGTTGTACTTTTTGAAAAACAATTTTTTATAACATTCCCAAAATGAGAAAAATTCCTCAAAATAACAATAACATAATTTCCTCATAAATATTATCTCATAGCTCTCATTTTCATCCCAAAATTTAATAACATGTAATTGACTCAAATTAAAGGATCATGTAAACCCAAATGGTTATCTATAACTGTAATAGAAAAGATAATTCTTTCTAAAATATACTTTTCACATAACAAACTGCAGGGTTTCACATAAAAAAGAAAAGTCTTCCAATGTAATCCCATCAATAAAGAGCACAAATACTTTTAAACATTTAGCCATCCATTTATTTCCACACTGGTTTTTCCTTCACTAAGCAGTTATCCTAATGAATAGGGTATTCACGTGGGTAATTCCCAGGTCCCCTAAATTTATGGAAAATTAATATAAATTGATTATTGGGATCATATTTATTTTCATCTGTAATTACTCATTAATTTTCCTCAGAAATTATTTACTTTATTTTCATCTTACATACACATAAATCATTTCGTTATTCAGTTGAGAAACTTTCCTAGGTGTCTCCTTCCACATTTCTGGCATGATAGAAATTGAGATTTCTTTTCTCCATTGTCTCCACTCCTATATCTCTAATCATTAACCACCTTTCTCTAATTTTTTGAGTCTGGGAGTTGGTTAATATATATGATGTTGATCATATTTTTGGAAAACTGATTTGGCATGAACACAATATCTTTTACCCCTATCAACAGTCAATTTAATTATTCATTTCCAACACTGTGCCCACCTTGTATATCATGTTCTTTGTAACTATGACTTCCTTGGAATTCCACCATTTACTAAAACAAGAAAGAATAAAGTGATTCATAAATTCATTTAATGAATATCATAACACCTAATTTTCTATCTAATACACGTTAGGATTAACCATGTTTATTTATTCTCATCTTATATTAAAATACATAAAAGTGGTTTGTAATGAAAATGTGAATTATCCTAAGAATTACCCCCGGGAGTGTTGTAACTAAGAGTAAACCTAGAAACACTTTTATGTACTAGGATACCTTGGGTCATGCCAAAAAATCAGTGTTGTAGTTTTCACTTCTAGGTACATAGGTTCTAGAGCCACCTCTAGCTCCCCGTATCCAGACAGTGATGTATTGTTTGGAAAACCACCATAATATTTATATGACCAATTTTTTTGATGTTCTATTATACTGATCCTGAATGTATATCATAGGTTATTGTTTCTTAATTGGATATTTTTTTTCTTAATATTGATTCCATGGTTTATATTAAACTTCCTCTGATACAAACTGTAACGCCCCGAACCTAGATACCCAGAATCGGTGCATTATTACAAAACATTGGCATGATAGAAGGATCATGTCCTGAATCACCGATCTGTTTTATATCCTTGGAAGTACTAGATACATACAAAGGTTTTACATTACATAATGAAATAAAAAAACATGTTGTCACCTTTGAACACTCTTACATCCCTTAGCATATTCCTATATATTAATCATAATAAAATTCATGGGATCCTTGGGAAAATAAAACATAAGAATGGGGTGAGCTCAGATGCTAAGTAATGATAACAATATTGTGGAAACTGTAATAATTAAGAGAAAAAATTTAAGGCAATGTATAATATTAGAACAAAATCCTTTTAAACATAAATATCAACATAATATGGAAAAGATAAATCAAATAATGCCAATTAATTATTAACATGGATATTATAATCGTTGAATAATCACATGTAAAATCAATATCCAATTTCATAATGATGTAATTCATAATTCTAGACTTTATAACCCCATAGTCATGGTCTTATGCCAATACTACAAATATGATTTTGTCAAGGCCCTGTTACAAGACACTATTTTGTCTAATGAGACCTACCGATGCATCGAGGAGCTATAGTGGCCTCAATACATCAATTAATATTTCCAATTAATTCCATATATGAATGGGTGAATTATAATCTAAATATTCATATTAAAACTAGCATATGAAATGTCTATACTTTAACCATAAATCAGGAATGTTATAAAAATAGCACATCCACAGTCAAATATAACTCATTCAATACAATATGGAAGATTATATTATAATTAATTATCCTTAATTGAGAAAAATGAAGGATATTTTCATACATGAAAATAATCATCAATACTATTTGAGAGAAATATCCCCCTTTATCTTGAAAACATTTCAAAGTATCACTATTTATCAAGAAGCTATTTAATAACGATTTTTAAATCAAAGTGTCTCATACCACTTTGAAAAATTTAAATGGAAATTTAATTTTAAAATAATAATTTCTATATAAATTAATCATAAAAACCAATTTTAAAACATTGACATTAAAGAGAAACATTAACAAGAATTAATTTTTAAAACATTTAAAATGATATTTTAGTTAGAGTTCCTATCCAAATGAGAGATGCTTGAATACAAATAACTGAGGAAATGAAAGCTTACTAATATCATTAGAATAAATGGATTCCTGATATATTATTTCAAAGTACAGTATATACACCAAATAAAATTTAATTGGCACATAACAACAATGAAGTTTCAATGGAATGTAAGTTGAGATTAAATCTATTATAAAGAATGTATCCATAGGTTAAAGATAAATCAATGACATAATTATGTGTGAAAAATATAAATACACTAAATGTTATTGGATATTATGTGTAAAAAAATAACAGTATATCCACACATAATCTTGTAACAACAACATTGATGACTTTGTTGTTTAACTCAATGAATGAAAAATGAGATAAGATTACTCTTATCAAGTTTATATCGATGACATAAGAATTTATCAATGGAGTGATTATGTGTATCAAAATAATAACCACACAAACGGGAGTAGAAATTACTAATTGAAAAAATAAATTGTGATTTCACACATAATATTGGATTAAAATAATCTATGCAGTTTCCATAAAACCCATTGAGTGGAAATCGAAATTAGAAATTCCCTAACCGATTAGGTAACATACAAATCATACACCCCATAAAAGAAGGATCATACATTGAAGATGTAAATACCCATAAATTAAACTATATTACATAAGGAATATAATCATGGGTTGTACATACACCACATAAAAGGAAATAGTGGCAATATAGAATGAATCTCACATAAATAAGAAGTGATATGAAAACCCATTACCATGTTGTAATCAATCGAGTTGTACGACCAAAAGTTAATAACCACCAAATGAATCGAATAATACCATGAATATAAATATAATAATGATATTATATATATAATGGAAGTACACAATACACCACATGCAATAAATAAGTGGAGAAAAATAGAAATATCACAGAATTAAAAGTTAGATAAGAAACTCCTTACATTGGACATTCCATTGGTCAAGGGTACGTTTAACATCCTATATAATGGAAATAGTATGTTATTAAATTATAAAAGAACCATATTAATATTCATTATATCATACATGATTCATTTATGACATTATACTAACCATTTAATATTTATTTCCATGTTAAATTAACAATTTGGGTAGTAATCGCTTTCTATATCTTACGTGTTTTATCTTCTTATTCTTGACTGTATCATTTAAATAATGATATAAATAGTTGTAGAATATAAATCTTGATTTATATATCATATATATTTAGAATATGAATATTTATAATAGATATATATATGAAATGGAAGGCACCGTTATGGAGATGGTGGGCTGTATGTACGCATAAACGCTACATCCGTTTTCATATCATATTGAACGGAAGGAAGTGAATAAGATATATGTAATTACACACACACATATATATATATATAGTATAATTATTATTTCATATATTACATACTTATTAATAATATGTATTTTTATAATCATTATTGAATGGTCAACATGGGAATGAATCTCATCACATCGTGGAGAAGGGAATCTGTTACTACGCACGAGCGATAATAACATTATATTGATGTTGGAATCGTATGTAATTGTATGGTATATAATATATAACAAATAAATAAAATTTTATACTTATTATTTAAATTACTTATACTCATTATTATACCCATATAAATAATTAAGTGTTTGAATAACAAACTACACCACGATGTGGAGACAGTAAGCCGTATGTACGCACGTTTGGTGACTTTGTCATTTATAGGATAGATAGAATAACAAATACGATTGAAACATATTTATAATAAAATCAATGTATGTTGGAGGTAAGGGAGTTATTATTTTTTTATGGAAACAAAAAATAAATAGGAATTGGAAGAAGAAAATAACATGAAAGAGGTTGGGGGATATTATTACCTCTTCTACGGGTGTTTCCTATGGATTTGATCAAAAAAGATCCTTATTTCAGCTTTATGGTCAAAGTTAAGACTATATTTTTATGTGAGGGAAGTTGGGAGGATATTTGGGTAGGGTATGGTTGAACCAAATGGCATTGGAGATGTAATTTGGAGAGATGGGGAAGTGACCTTTTATAAGATGGGTGATGTTCACTTTAGTAAAACCATGAAATATTATTTTATAATAAAATAAATTTCGGTTTCAAATTGCTGCAAAAGGATTTATTTCAAATATATGGTGGATATGGGTCGAACAAATCTCAACCAATAGGTTTTAGAAAAGTTTAGGTTACCATTTTATCCTTAACGTTTAGATTTAACTCTTAGTTAAATAGTTTAACTTTTACCGTGTCTTCTTGTATTCTAACACTATATGGTTAATAAACATACTCTAACATACCAAAAGAACCTAAAATGGTTAATTAATGTCATATATAATATTAATTAATCCATTTTTCCTAACCTTATATTTTTTAGATTATTATATCCACCAATAATATAGTATTTTTTTTATAAAAACACATTTATGTCAATTTTGACATTATTTAGTATTTGTTTTTATGAAACACACAATAACATGATTACTGTGAAAAAACTTATTTAATTAACCCTAACATGTCATATTAACCAATAAATTTATTATAATTCATCAAAACTCTCAGATAACATTTATTTAAATATTTTTAATTTCAATTATTTTTATATGTCTTCAATAAGGTAATGACCGCTTCATCATTGTGTCATAAATAAATTTAATTATTTACTGTCTAAAAATTATAAATAAAATACCATAATGTGGGATATATTTGTTATCTTTCTAATTAATATTTATAGTAGAATTTAACTTATGAATAACCCCATTTTAAAAAAGGATTATTTATTAAATGTCAAATTTACCTCTTTTAACTCTTCTTTAAATAAAATAATAATAAATGTCCTCATCTAATCCAAGTGGACCAAAGAGGATCATATTTTATTCCTATGATTTTCTTTTTCTAATTACACTTATCCAATAGAATTAGGACATGTGTTAGGGTAATTATAATATCATTTTTACCCTTAATTTCCCTATTTAATTTTATCTGCGGTTAATAAAAGTCAAAAGTTAATATTCACCAAAAAATATTTTCATCTTATTGAACCACATTTCAAATACTTATGTAAATTTTGTTTCTCAAATTTTTGAAATTCATTTCAAAAAAGAGGAAAAACCTGTTTTATACAAATATGCAAATGCACCTAGAAGGTGGGTAAAAGACTGTAAAATTATTGATATAATTTAATACATCTAATTTTATTATAAAAGGGATCCAATTAATTATATTGAACTTATATAGATATTATATATCTATTTTACTTAAAAAATTAATAAAATAAATAATTTTTTAAATAAAAAGTTGGTGTTAAACTATAACATAATGTTTTCACTATTCATAGAAAATTGACTCTTTTCAGGGAAATATCATAACTTCACACTAAGATAATTTTGACATTCAGAATTAACAAATGAATTATATTTTACCAAATTAAAAATTTATAAGTTTAATTAATTAATTGAAAATAAATTCTCGTTGATTAAACCGAAAAGTGGGTTTTCAAGAAGTAAAAACTATGAAACTATTGACATGTATTTATGTCAAATTTAAATGTGAAATTACTTATAATGACTTAAATTTTATTAAATGATAAAAATATAATCTAATTATAATTCCAAACCATTAATATTCATAATTTAACCCTATACATTATTTCAATAAAAAAAGTTGTTTTCAATTAAAATTTAGTATTTTCCAGTATTCATCTAAATAAGAAAGTTATCAGAAAAGTACCGAAAATTTATTCCAAATGAATTATTATGTCCCGATTCTAAAAAAGAATTTAATTTTATTAAATTTAATATATAAAAGTGTCAAATATTGGTTTTAAAAAGTTTTTTCTATTAGAAGGTGGTAAAATTTCATTTTTAAAAAAATACTTTGTTATCGGCAAAAAAGGAATTTGTTCTTATATTATGTCTAAGAAACACGTAATATGGATTCTAAAATTATATGGAGTATATAAATTTCAAAATTCAGTTAATACTATTCATAAACGCTTTTGAGTATGTCATTAGATAGTTCTACATGAATACGAGCCTGCCCCAAATCATTTTCTCTTCTGAATTATTGGTCCTTTTCTAGAACAGGAATATGAGACTGATCCTAGGCATTAGGAAATGCCATCAGTCTTCTTCGAATAGAATTCTCCCCTATCCCAATATGTGTCCTACTCTCACATGGTGGGAACTAGTTTAATGGGAGTCTGATCCCACTCTAATGCCTCATATTTTATTATAATATGCCAATAATCCTATTTTGCTGGAACAGAAATGTGTTCTAGCTCTTGTGAAGCCACTTTTACATAATGATAAGAATATTAACCTATCAGGGCTATACAGATTGGAATAAGTGCATTCCCATTTATATGTAATACGGTCAGAATATTCTACATAGTTCTTCCACTATTGCTAAAATATATTGTAATTTTATCAATGTGTGTGCGGGGATATAATCATGAACATGTTCTATATCCATTATACAATGGTAGATTTCATTGATTGGAATGGTAATATGAACCCACTTATCCTCTCATTATTCGACAAGAATATGCTAATGGGATTTATGCACAGGGGGTATGTATATGTTCCACCCCCATGCATGTTGCAAGAATATTCTTAAATAATTTTTCTGAGAAATCTGTGACATGAGTATGCTTTCTAGTTTTTACCAGTATATTCAAGAAAACATCATCAATAGGACTAAGGATATGTGACCTCTCCTTGATATACAACACATTCCTCCTCTGATGACCATTCATTATTGCATTTGGATGGGTGTCAGATCTAGAAGTGTGTTAGGTAGAACCATCAACATGAGAATATAGGGTAGCGATGGGATGATGTTGGTGATAGTATTTAGTAGGTGTCATGACCCGTCCTAGTGGGGTCCAAGCCACAACTCCCCAAGCCAGCCTCCAATAGGTCAGGGGCTGGTGACAAGCACCGAGTTGGCATGCTACTAATATGGAAGGCATTGCCTATAAACCTGTAAACACGCACACACATCTCCAAGCCCACAAAGCTGAAAAGGAAATACTACCAAAAGGGAAAAGATGCATGTATAAACTAAAACCCAACCAACAGAGTATGATAGGAATTTAAATTACAATCCCACCAAAAGAGAGTCTGTAACAAAGTCCAACCTGTAAAGAAAGGTGTTGGGACTGCAATTCGTAGCCGTAGGAACACACTTTGGCCAGTATGATCTCATTGATCACTGTCCGGTCCTGGTCCACCAATAATCTTGTCAAAAGCTCGCTTGTCTGCACAAGACATGACATGTGTGGGAAAAGCCCGTGCAGGGGTGTGTATAACAATACCTAGTAGGACACCCCGAAACCACAAAGGAAAACAACAAGGGAAATACCAAAAAATAATGATACAGTCAGCTCTACACAACACATGTCTATAGAACATATGACAAGAATATCCAGATATACTCATACACAAACGACCTTTTAAAACCACCACTAAGATCTAGCTCTAAAATTCCACTAAGCATGAAACTAGGAGAACACACTCCTAGGTATGAAGAGAGAGATACAAAGTACTCGTTCCGGGAGAACACACTCCACTGTACTTTGAGAACATGATGCTCAGATGAGGATCACAACCAATAGTCATGGGGTGATACCAACAAATCAGTCTGACTAATCAACTAAGAAGAGGATCGGCACATGGGTAAAGTTGGTCACATCGATACCAAGAACTCTACTTAGGGTTCCATGAATGAATAAAGGATCCGACTCCAAATATCCCAGAGGGGATTCCAAAAACTATATTCAGGAAGTCCTGCTGAAGGGATCATACTCTTGTTTGTAGGAAATGATACCGGGAACCATCAGGAGAAAGACCAAGGGGACGAACCCTAAAGAAACTATCCCAATTCACAGAAGGAAACTGGATCAATCCATGTATGTTTGGTTACATAGCGTGTAGTATGGTTACACGCCATGTTCCTTGACCCCGGGTACTGCCCGTGTAACGGCCCGTGTCATTTTTCTAGGCTGTGTAAAATTCAACTACACAGCATGTAGAAGAATCGCACGCCGTGTTCCTTGACTTCGGGTACTACCCGTGTAAATGACCCGTGTCATTAGGCTTGCCGAATAGAAAAATAACTACTCAATGTGTATAATAATCACAGGCCGTGTCCGAGCACCTGGTGCCCGCTCCGTGTACGCTAGCCATGTTCCCGTACACAGTCTCTGTCCATGTCTCCTGCCCATGTACCAACACACGGGGTATCCCGTGTATCTGGACGGGTTTGGCAGGGGAGGGGTGTACATGTCATGTCATTGGCTGTGTACCAAACCCGTGTCCATGTACTCTCGGAGTACACGCTAGGTGGTCTGCTGATGAACACACGCCGTGTATCCCATACTACACGCCCTGTCGTCGTGATTTTTCCAGAAACACCGTCTTCCTCCTCGCTCAGCGGCTGATCCTCCGGATCCATGGTTTCTCATCAGTTCGTCCCGATACTCCAGGAGTTGGATCGTTTCATCATACGAACACTGAAACGGGTGTTTTCAGTACTGAAACCGGATCATAAACCTCGAACGATCCATCCAATGAAAAACACCTGAAAACTCATATCTCTCGATCCTCTCTGAATCATCCACTGAAACCGTCGTCACACCTCGGTGACATCGCTTCGGGATTGGATCTACAATCTTGGAACATTGTGCCAACAAAAGAATGGGCAATGATTGATTTCCAACAATAACGCGTAGAACGCAACAAAGAACATGCATGACAATAAAAATACAACGAATCGAACAAGAGGAATAAACCTTGATCATTGTTCATGATGATCCAAGTTCTTCGTCGTTAGATCAAAACCAAAAAAATCAACAGATTATAATTATTGGGTATTTGATTTCCCAATTAAACCCCAAATCACACTCACCCATAAAATGATTGATCTGCGGGCTATTCTGTTCACATACAATTCCACGTTCATCATAGGAATCTAGAATGGGGAATAGAAAATAAAAAAACATCCTACCTGGATGGTCAGCATTCATTGGTGAAGATTCGTTCACCGCGTCGTCACCGCTTCAGGAGGTTTTCTTCAGAGCCTCCAAAGCCGCCAAGGGTTTCAGGGTTATTAGGTTTGTAACCATGGACCCCTGTGTAAGCCTATATTTAAAAAGGATAAAATATATCTGTTGAAACAGTTCTAAAAAGATTTCACTGAAGAATAAAATATTTATATTAAATGTTTTATTACTCTTAGGTCCAAAAACTAGATTTCACAACCGACCTGTGGTAGATGATGTCAAGCCTCGCCTAAGGTAAAATCGTTGTTCTGAACACAACAGTTCCACCATATTTTTGATTCATGCACCCGTTTGGTAGTTATTCAACTTTTTCAGTAAAACCGCATGCACGCAAAATTTAATTATTTAATTAAATTCAATCATTAGTTCCGGGATCACCAGGCCTTAGAACTGCACTCCGTCTCGAAGACTGGTCTCAAAAAAATTCCCACAAATTTTTAAGAATAATGTATGGAAAATCCATGACATTACATCACACCCACCTTAGGGCTTTTACATCCACAAAAAGACAAAACAAAGGCTACTAAAAAAGATGTGGGTACTGCACATGAATCTGAGCGTCCCTCTCCCACGCACCAAGGGAATAACTCACCCACCAAGGATCTTCTCCTACCGATCCACGATCTCCACTAGGTACTCAGCAAAGGTCACTCTATCATCGATGTCCAGCTCGCCCGAGTCGATGACATGTGATGGATCATGCATGTACGTCCGTAGCTGTGACACATGGAAGACGTTGTGTACCCGGTACATCTAAGGAGGTAGAGCCAAGTGGTATACCACCTCACCAACTCTACTCAAAATCTGGAAAAGGACGATGAACCTCAGAGAAAGAGTGCCACCTCGGCCAAATCTCCACAGTCTCCGTTGAGATGAGACCCGAAGGAAGACATGGTCTTATTCCACGAAATCCATGGGCCTCTGTCTCTGGTTAGCATAAGAATTTTTCTGACTCTATGCAGTCTTCATCTGCTCCTAGATGACCGGCACCTTCTCTGTAGTAGCTCTCACCATCTCTGGGCCCATGCGTGCTGACTATCATGGATCATTCCAGCAAAGTGGCGACCTGCAAGGTCGCTCGTACAATGCCTCGAATGGTGTCATACCAATTGTGGAATGCTAAATGTTGTTATAAGCAAATTCCACCAGTGGTAGGTGATCTTCCCATATATGACCGAAGTAAAGTATGCAAGCTCATAGCATATCCTCCAGAACCTGGATGGTCTGCTCCATCTGACTATCAGTCTGAGGATGAAACGCTGTGCTCAAGTGTAACTAAGTTCCAAAAGCATCCTACAATCCCATCCACAACCGGGATGTGAAACAAGCATCATGATCTAAGATGATCGTGGATGGAACTCCGTGAAGTCGAAATATTTCCTACACGAAGAGGTGTCCAAATCTCTCTACTGAACTATGCTCCTTTATTGCTAGAATGTTATCCGATATGGTGAGTCGATCAATGATCACTAAGATGGCATCGTGTACCCTGGACGTATGTGGTAGACCCGTCACGAAGTCCATGGTGATCCCATCACACTTCCACTCTGGCACCTCAAGGGGCTGAGTCAAACCTGTTGGAACCTGGTGCTTATCCTTTACTTGCTGACAAGTAAGGCACTGAGAAACAAACTCTACCACATTATTCTTCATTCCTGGCCTCCCGAACTAACATCTTAGGTCTTGGTACATCTTTTCCACGCGTGGATGCACTTCTAAAATCGATGTATGGAAATCCATCAGAACCTACTCTCTCCACGTCACTAGTACTACTGGGAGCCCTCTGAAAAGAACAACGTGATCCCTACCTATTGAATATCCATCGGTAGCCTCACCCGTGGATATTTGAGCATGTAGAGTCTCACAGCTAGCGTCCTTGAGTTGTGCTTCTCTAACTCACTGCAATAGTGGAGGGGTAACAACCATCATCTGAAGGTAAGCTCCCTCATCTCTATCCACGAAGGATAACTGTAAGGAGGCCAACCGCCTGGTCACCTCATCCAGCAATTGCGAACTGGATTTCCTGCTGAGAGTATCTGCCACAGCGTTCCCTTTCCCAGGTGTGTAAACGGTCTCAAAGTTGTAATCCTGGAGGAACTCAAGAGATCTTCTTTGTCTCAAATTCCGATCCTTCTGAGGAAAGATATACCAGAGACATTTTTCATCTGAGTAGACATTAAATCGCTCACCCATCAGGTAGTTCTACAACATCTTCAACGTGAAGACCACCGCTGCCAACTCAAGATCATGGGTTGCATAGTTCTACTCGTGTGGCCTCAACTGACGCGCGCCATAGGAAATCACTGCTTGACTCTGCATCAGGATACAACAATGCCTGGTTCCTGATGCGTCGCAGAACACTATGTACTTGACACCCTCCTCCGGTAATATAAAGATTGGGGTGCTCGTCAGACTTTTTCCCAACAGCAAGAAAGCCTACTGGAATCACTCAGTCCTCACGAAAGGCTTCCCCTTTGGGGTCAAAGCTGTCATGGGTGATAAAATCCTGGAGAAATCAAGAATGAATCTATGATAGTAGCCTGCCAACCCAAGGAAACTCCTCACCTCCGTCACGCTCCGGGGTGGATTCCGTGCTAGCACTACCTCCAACATTGTTGGGTCCACTGCCACATAATCTTCTGAGATAACGTGTCCCAGAAAGTGGACCTCTTATATCCAGAACTAACACTTAGAGATATTCACGTACAACTGGTGCTCTCGGAGTGTGTCCAGAACCATCCTCAGGTGTCTCGCATGCTCCTCCTCAGATGCAGAGTACACAGGGATATCATCGATTAAGACCACTACAAACCGATCCAGATAGGGCTGGAAGATTCGTTTTATGAGTCCCATAAACACTGTCGGGGCGTTCATCACGCCGAAGGGCATCACCAAGTACTCATAGTGACCGTAGAGTCATCTAAAATCCATCTTCGGTATATCCTCATCCCGTACTCGCAACTGATGATAGCATGATCTTAGATCAACCTTCGAGAACCATTGTTCCCCTCTTAACTGGTCGAAGAGGTCATCGGTCCTTGGTAGTGGATACTGATTCTTCACGGTCACCTGGTTTAAGTTCAAGTAATTTACACATAGCCTCAAGATCCCGTCTGCCTTCTTATAAAATAGTACTGGGGCCGACCAGGGTGAAACACTAGGTCTCACAAAGCCCTTCTTATGCAAGTATTACCATTGCACACTCAACTCATGAAGCTCTATAGGAGCCATCCAATATGCTGATGCTGATATCGATGTCGTCCCGGGTTGCAACTCAATGCATAAATCTATCTCTCGACAGGGAGGTAGTCTAGGGATATCATCCAGAAAGACATCCTCATACTTAGACACTGCTGCTGGAAACTGGAAACTTGTAACATGTGATGCGCCAAGGGCTAGGCTAGACAACTGATTTGAAATCGTCTATACCTTCCTAAGCACGGGTCCATCCTGCAGTGCTTGGGTCTCTCTTTCACCGACAAAAGAGAACCTCGTTCCATCTCCACAGACACACCGCACCCTTCGCCTAAAACAGTCGATCTAGGCATGAAGTGTGGATAACCAATCCATACCAAGAATGACATCGTAAGGCCTCGACGCTACAACCATGAGGTTCCAACCAATACTCTCACCTCTAAGGGTCAGGTCACACTGTCTGCAAAGGTGTGTGATCTTTGAATCTTCTCTAGTTGGTGTTTCTAAGTGTAAGGGTCGAGTCAACAACTCAACTAAAATCTCAAGGTCTCAAACAAGATATGCAGCCAGAAAGGAATGACTAGGACATATGCCTATCGGTATGGCAGCCAAAGTAGAAAAGGCACAGATTGTACCACTAATCATTCCAGGAGTACCTGGGTCATATGCATCTGCCCCCTGCAGCTATCCCTGCCTCTATCCACCAGATCCCTGAGCCTGGGGTGGACCTCCTATGGGTGGTGGTAAAGGGTCAAAATGCCGACCACCTCCACCTGATCTCCCAGCTCCTATACCGCCTCCGGCTCTCCATGGATCTATATGCTCCACACATTGTCTCTGCCTTGGTTGTACATACACTACTCCCATGTTAGTAGTACGGTGCATCGGAAAATCTCGAGTGAGATATCCACTTCCATCACATGAGTATAATCACCTATCTTGAGGCTGGATGGATGTGACCTGTGAACCCTATACGACAAATCCCTTGTCCTGGGATCACCTCTGAAAACATCTCCTGCACCTTGGTCCCTGGCATCAGCTCCTTGCTGCCTCTGCTCTACCAAGAATCTCTCAACCACCAAATCCTGCTCGAGCACCCCAGCATAAGTGGGAATGCTCATATTTATGATGATAGATCAGATATATCTACCCAAGTACCGCTCAAAAGTCCAAGCTATGAAGTACTGATCTCTTACCATATCCCTCAAGTACCACGAGAGGTCGACAAACCTCGATGAATAGTTAGACATTGTCATGGTTCCCTACTAGAGCTGAAGAAGCTCCTGTATACATACTACTCATAGGGTAACTGATGAAAACTACTCTCCGAATAGACACTCAAACTTTGTGCACACAAGTGTCGCCTCGTCGTGAGTATAAATAACCAAACTCCACCATCGTCCTACCAAGCCTTGTAGAAGGCTCGCTGCCAGGATCACCATCTGGTATGCTGGTGTCCTGACTAAACAGAAGACTCTAGTCACCACCTCAAGCCAGTCCTCTACTACCTGAGGTTCAGGCTCACCACGAAACCTGAGGGGTCTCTGTCACTAAAACTCATGGAGTACGCTCAGCCAGCGCTCCTCCTCCACTGGTAAAGCAGGCACTATACACTGCTCCACAGATGGCGGGATAACTGGCAAACCACACAAAGGTAAAATTGGGAGATCCAGCCCTCGTATCGAAGCCTCATCACTGCGGGGGTCATCCTCGTGATCGAGCTTCTGGATCCAAGTGTGTGTGCATCGCAGAGGCATCATGTAATGAAACAACATGTATCTTAGTCAGTGAGTATATCTGGAGAGATGACTCATGAGGGAAATGGAAACCATAATCCATTTCTACATGATTTATGTACCATTATTTTCCTCTGAAACTAGTGTTCTCATGTTCCGAGTCGAAAAAGAAGTTATCCGATTCCTGGTGTATGGATATTCTGGTCGCCCGCACCAACACTAGGGTCCCTGGCCTAAATGCCGAACTCGAAACAATTAGCATTGTTTCCCCAAACCAACTCACAGACTCTCGGTCATAAGGTTGAACCGACCAGCTCTGATACCACTCTGTCACGACCCGTCCCAATGGGGCCTGAGCCGTAACTCCCCATGCCCGCCTCTAATAGGTAAGGGGTTGGTGACTATCATCGAGTAGGCATGCTACTAACATGGGAGGTATTTCCTATAAACCTTTACACACACACACACACATATCCACGCCCACAAAGCTTAAAAGTAAAAACTACTCAAAGGGAAAAGATGCATGCATACACTAAAACCCAACCAACAGAGTACGACTACAAATTAAAGTAAAAGAAAGTAAAACCATGGTCCAAAAGTACAAGCCCACCAAAAGAGAGTCTGTAACAAAGTCCAACCTGTAAAGAAAGGTGTTGGGACTGCAATTCGTAGTTGTAGGAACACACCTCAGCCTATCTGATCTCATTGAGCACCGTCTGGTCCTAGTCCGCCTAGAATCCCGTCAAAAGCACGCTCGTCTGCACAAGACACGACACGTGCATGCAATGCCACTGCAGGGGTGAGTAGAAAAATACCCAATAGGACACCCTGAAACCACAAAGGAAAACAATAAGGGAAATACCACAAAAGAACGATATAGTCATCTCTACATAGCATATGTCTACAGAACATTTGACAAGAATATCCAAATATAATCATATAGAAACGACCATTTCAAACCACCACTAATATCCAGCTCGAAGATTCTACTAAGCATGCAACCAGGAGAACACACTCCTATGTATGAAGAGAGAGATACAAAGTACTCATTCTAGGAGAACACAATCCACAAGTACATTGAGAACATGATGCTAAGATGAGGATCAAACCCAATGGTCATGGGGTGATACCAACTACTCAGTCTGAACTAATCCACTAAGTAGAGGATCGGCACCCGGGCATAGTTGGTCACGTCGATACCAATAACTATACTTAGGGTTCTAGGAATGAATAGAGGATCCGGCTCCAAATCTCACCGAGGGTATTCCAACAACTCTATTCAGGAAGTCTTGCTGAAGGGATCATACACCTCTATGTAGGAAATGATACTGGGAACCTTCATAAGAAAGACCAAGGGGACGAACACAAAGGAAACTATCCCAAGTCACAGAAGGAAACTGGCTCAAGCCATGTAATATTGGTTACACGGCATTTAGTATGGTTACACGCCATGTTCCTTGACCCTAGGTACTGACCTTGTAATGGCATGTGTCATCCTCCCAGGCTGTGTAAAACTCAACTACACAGTGTGTAGAAGAATCACATGCCATGTTCCTTGACTCCAGGCACTACCTGTGTAAACGGCCCATTTCATTCGTCTTGTCGGATAGAAAAATAACTACATGGTGTGTAGAAGAATCACACACCATGTCTGAGAACCTAGGGCTCGCTCTGTGTACGCTGGCCATGTGCTAGTATAGGGTCTCTGTCCGTGTCTCCTGCCCGTGTACTGGCACATGGGGTATCCCGTGTATCTGGCTGGGTCTGGCCGGGGAGTGGTATACAAGCCGTGTCCTTGGCCGTGTACTCAACCTGTGTCTCTGTACCCCCGGAGTACATTCCAGGTGGTCCACCGACGAACACAAGCCGTGTAGCCCATACAACACTCAGTGTAGTCAAGATTATTCCCGAAATTCCGTCTTCCTCCTCGCGCGGCGTCTGATCCTCTAGATCCATGGTTTCTCATCCGTTCATCCCGATACTCCAGGGGTTGGTTCGTTTCATCATAGGAACACCGACATGGGTGTTTTCGATGCTGAAACCGGATCATAAACCTTGAACTATACATCCAAAGAAAAATGCTCGAATAATCATATCTCTCAATCCGCTCCTAATCGTCCACCGAAACCGTCGTCTCACCTCCGTGACGTTGCTTCGGGTTTGGATCTACAATCTCGGATCGTTGTTCCAACAAAAGAATGTGAAACGATTGATTTCCTCCAAGAACGCATAGAACGCAATGAAGAACACGCGAGATAATAAAAATAAGAAAAATCAAACAAGAGGGACGAACCTCAATCGTTGTTCGCGATGATTTGGGTTCATCGTCATTAGATCAAAACCTCAACAATCGATAGATTATATATCTCGAGTATTTGATTTCAAAATAAAACCGCAAATCACACCTGCCTGAAAAATGATTGATCCGTAGGCTATTAGGTTCGTAGACTAGTCCGAGTTTGTCATAAGAATCAAGAATGGGGAAAGTAAAATAAAAAACAAACATCCTACCTGGATCTTCAGCATTCGTTGGTGAAGATCTGGTCGCCGCGTCATCGCCGCTTCGGGAGGTTTTCTCCAGAGCCTCCTGATCCGCCAAGGGTTTCATGGTTATGAGGTTTGTAACCCTGGAACTCTGTGCAATCCTTTATTTAAAAAGGATAAAAGATATCCATTGCAAAAATTTTAAAAATATTTCACTGCCGAATAAAATATTTTTATTAAATATTTTATTACTCTTACGTCAAAAACTAGATTACCCCACCGACCTGCGCCGTCCAATGTCAGGCCTTGCCTAAGGTAAAATCATTGTTCGGAATGCAATGGTTCCCTTAGATTTATGATCTGAGCACCCTTTGGGGAGTTATTCCACTTTTCAGGAAAACCGCACGCGTGCGTAATTTAATTATTTAATTAAATTCAATCATTTGTTCCGGGCTCACCGGGCCTCAGAACTGCACGCCGTCTTCAATACTGGTCTCGAAAAAAAATTCCACATATTATTAAGAATAAAGTATGGAAAATATGAGACATTACAGTAGGGTCCCTCCTACATGACTCCTAAATTAGAAGTGATCCGTATTTGGCTTCATGTTCCACCTTAATCGGATATAGAAGGTGAAATTTGTCAAAATATGGGTATAATATCCTGATGTTTTTTATTTTGGTGATGAGGGACACTAGTCTAACAAAAAAATTCCATTAATGATACAGACATACCGATTCATAATCCTAGAAAAAACTCACAAGAAGCTTCTATAGTCGAGATTATACCATGACAGTGGTATTCCCATACCATCGTGTTTGACACAAGTCATTGGGGTTTTCAAGAAGGTGAGATCATTTTTCAGCTTGTGTGGGTTGTATCCACACGTGATTTAATGAAGTGATCACTAGATGAAAATGATAATGTATTGGATTAAGGTGTTGTCAATTAGGTAAGTATCTAATATCGTGTAGACAATAAGCAATATGTTCAATGGTTAGTTAAATATCGTAGGCATGATATTCTTGATTAAATATGCATGGTTAACATAATTTTTTTGAAAATCCCAATTTGTCCATAATAATCAATTGGTCTTGTCAAAATGAGGATGGAAATGTTTCATCCGAATCCCATTTGAAGAGGATCATTTATAATATCATACCAATATTACTGGTTCATTTCTATATAATATTCATTACAATTTACCCTAATTTATGATTACCGATCATTTCTTATTAGATAGAATCACATCAGGTTTATCATTTTGGTTGCATATGTCAGAAAATGAAATGACCCAATTGACATTAACCAAACACTATTTATTTCATATATTCCTATCAAGTTCAACATTTTTGCCTTTATATAGGGGAAAACAAAATGGGTTGAAAGATGATAACAAATCATTTTTTATTTTAGAGATTCACGTAGGGTTCTCGATTTCTTATTACATATATGAGAAAATGATACGGCCAAAGGGATAATAACCAATAATTTTTTATTTCATATATTTACATTGTGTTCACCATTTCCATTTTCATATTAGGGAAATTAAAATGGCACTAAAAAAGATAACCAATTATTTTGTCTTTCCTATATTCATGTCAGGTTCAAAAAAAATTTATATAGGGGAAAATAAATGGCTTGACTGATGTTAACCAATCATTTTTATTTCAGAAATTCACATCAGGTTCCCTATTTTTAATTTGAAGGGAAAGAGATGACCGATGATACCATAACCAAGGAATATTCAGTTGGGAATGATGGTTGGTTTTGGGGGTTTGACCTCTTCACAACTACTAACATTGAGACATTTTTATTCTTAACAAATATCCCCAAAATTTCCCTTAACCAAAACATAGTATGGACCTACATTCCAATGGTTGTGGGTCAATTTGTGTTTTAGACCAAAAAACTGTTAGGGAATCAGGTTGGTCAAAAGGATGGGAGGTCAGGATCATCACACCCTTAGGAGGATAACTATAACATACTCTGGTAATCTATTATGCATGTAAAATTTGTTCCAAAATCTCTTTATAGTCCCAATACAAGACAATTTACCATAAATAAATTATTTTTTAATTCTAATTATATACAAAATAAGGGGAATATAATTGAAGAATGAAGGGGAGGAGATCACATTTAATGAATTTGATTTTATATATCCTAGTATATTCATCTATTTATATTTATGGGTAGCTTCATGTGTGCTAATGATTTATAAACCAGAACACTAAAATTTTATGCCACTTAGGGATAAAAATATTATTATGAGTAGGGGGTGTAGGCATTATGATATATCCTATGTAACATTGATATAGTAGGAATAACACCCCATGTATTTCAATAAATCTGTATAGTTGAACGTCATATGGTGAGTAAAAATGTGTGGGAACTGAGGCACCAAAATCTTGAGATCATTTCCTGAGGAGAGATCCAACAAATCATCGTTTTGATAGGAATTTGTGTTATTGTTGTTTGATCTGTCCCTTGGGACTGATCCCAAGGTGGATTCTATTATATGATGTGTTTTCATGTTGTGCCACTCATTAGGGCTTAAATATATTTATTTCCCTCGTTGGTTAATATATTAAATACCAATGATGCATTTATTGTGATTCCCAAAACCAACATGAGATATTCTCACTATGGGAAACAAGAGTTAGAATGTGACCATCATTATTTTATGTGGATGTTGGGAATATGTTCTGGGATGTCCCTTGGAGTATTTAATATTGATATCAAGCATTGATGAGGTATCCTATATATCCTGAATACGGATGGAATCAAATTCATAATTTCTTATTTTTTTTCCTTAGTATACTAAGGGATGAAGTAGAATGATTATCACATGGAAATGAATGGGTTAAAATCGTTGAAATATAATGGAAATGGGGTTTACATTGAAATATGCATTAATATATGATCTTACCTTAAAAATTAATTTTAAATATCTTGATTATTATAGGAATCAATGTTCTAGTAGTTTAGTAGTGTCAGGGATTGCACAATGAGGTTTCCATTTCCATCATAGAGGTTTATGTTATAGATGACATGATTATTGCAATTCCTCAATCCTAGGAGAGATATTCGCTTTGTGAGAAATAAATGATAGAAAATAATATATGACACTGAAAATAAATGTTTTTATTATGGGTGTGGACAACCCTATACATGGTTCATATGGAGATTATGCCTCAATAAGGCATCATATATATGCTGGTACTATAGGAATTAGAGTCCTCACAGTAAACTATGAAGTTTTCGTATTGATTAGGGCTTAAACACTGAGGTATACATATTTATTGGGGATTCCACAATGAGTTTTCCTAATTTATTGGGGTCTATACCCTGAGGTCTCCCTAATAATTAAGGATTACACGCTGAGGATGTACATGGTTCTGATCTCATGGGATTCTCTTATAACCTAACAAGCTTTCCTTCCTGACATGGGTTGATTTTTTAGAAGACATTGCAAGACCTAGACGGTTGATCTTGAAATCCATAACATGATATTTCATGCTTGTATAGAGTGTATCATGTGATCCATCTATCTTTCTTAGGTGTCATATTGAGAGTAGGGTAAATAATATAGAGGGTGTGATGAGATTCCGTGAGACATGTCTCAGAGGATGTCTCATGTCTTATCTAACATTCCTAGAGGCAATCAGATAACCCATATAACATTCCCTAAAAGCTTCACAAGTGCTATTTGAAATAATCTGTTTCTATTGTGAGTCCCAAATAACATGAATTGGTTCCATTATATGAGTTAGGTGACATGTGTTTTTTACGTCACAAGGATTGAATGAAAATCCTAGAGGACATCATGAGACAAGGATGACATGCCCATGGGGTTTCATATGTCTTTTTTTCTACATTTACACAGGACATTGTGTGATCTAAATAGTGTGGCCAATGGATGCCATAGGACCAGGGTGACATACCCTGTTGTTTTATCCTTTCATGGGTGGCTCATCTCTAGCATATGGAAATCTTAAAATATAGATTCTCTTTATTATCTTTTTTATTATTCATATTTCAAGACATTATACTGATAATGCCTTATATTTTTTCATTGTTGTCTTCTTTTTTGTCTCCCACGATCTAGCATGTCTGAGATATGTTCTTCCCTTTTCATTCCATAGATCCTTCCCATGATAAATGATGATCACATGAATTGATTATTGTTGTCCCATTATTACTATAGTAGTTTTTTATACCCTTACCAGATGAGGAACATACCGGTCGTGGGAGGTAGATATTGTTTTGTAGTCCTCACAGTATGTAGTTGTGTATTTTTCATGCAAGGTATGGGGATTTAAATTCCTCAGAACCTCATTTGTTCATTATATTTCAAGAAATATATTATGAAATTCTAGGATGAAATCGATTAATGGGTTTCGAACCACTTTTATTAATGAGACTGTTTTTTGGATCATTCTAATGTCGTCACTAAATTTTTAGTGACCATGAGTCCCTTTTGTAAATTCTTTCATTATTGGATTATTTCCAATTATTGGGGACTCATTGAGTCGTGAAGGTAGGTTGAGTGACTTTATTTTAGTTATATCGACATGTCAATGGGACTACACGAGATTATGGTTCCTATTAAAAGGCCTTCTGATGATCTTTAGTGACTCGATGGAACATTTTGAGAGACAAGAATGGGTTTTCAAGGGGCCTTCGCAAGATCAGGTAGATCTATCAAGGAGTCTTGCGAGACTGTGATTCATACATCCCTAGCACATCACAGATGTTTTCAACTGTGAGAGGCTTCCACCTCCTCCCCATTTTATTTATGTTATATTATTTAAAATATATTAAGTATCATGAGAGATTACATATGTAATTCCACGAAAAATTATTTTTCATCATGATGATTAATTTTGCGACCAATAAAAGTCATATAGGGGTCAGCGAGAATTCCATGGACAATTTAATCTATTTATAATGGGGGAGATAGTGAGGGAGAACATGTTTTCCCATAAATACATGATGCCTTCCACATGATGAGGCTGATATGAAAAATATATTTCAAGAGTTTTGGCTGTCATGTCACCAAGGACTCAATTATTCTTCCAACCATCATGGGGGACAACACATGATATTTATGACTACGAGAAGCTACCTCATACTATCATTTTATTTACATTGTTTTATTTTTTAAAAGATAAGGGGTATCACAAGAATTTGTGGATGTTGATAAGGAATGTGACCCATCCATTTGGCGATGCATCTCATGATCATTATGACTGCAAAAGGCCTCCTCTTTTTGAATATTTTTCTACAATTTTCAAATGTTTTTTTGGGAACTCACCGATGAAAAATGGAATGGGCTTAGGGAGATTATTTGGATTCATTCATCTGACCACCAATTTCTGGGATTTCCATTACAATATAACAATGGATTTTAAATGTATTCTCTATGGGATCTAATATGGGATACGCACTACACACGATTCTTTCATATGACATAAGAAGGTTTTCAAGATCCATCGGTCAATGCCACCTTCTCCTATAATTTCTTTTGTGGGTAATATAATAGCCATATTATGTTATTTCATCCTTTCTGAATTTTTCCATTCTCATTTAGTGGGTTTCAGTCATATAATATACACCATATAAAAATAAACTTGTGCATAATACAAAATATGTCTCAATGTAGTGAAAATTGATATGAAATCAATTACATCATGCCTTCTTTTAGTATGAATATAATCAATCTCCATTATGATGGTTTTAATAATGTTATTAACTTATAAAATAATCATATTAATAATTATAATATCCCATAATATTCCATTATATCACCTTATCAAATTTTTGTTAATACCCTTTCATTATTACCCTTCTTTTGGTTGTTAACTAATTTAGTTTCCAAATAATGTTTTTCATGTAAACTATATTTATTATGTGTAGGATATATTACCATCACAAAAATAATTATATTATGTTTATATGTGTCATATTTAATCATAAAATACATATTTTCATATTTTATGAAAAGAGGACAAAGAAAATGAATTTTCTCACTTCATGGATATTGTAAGTTGTATGTACAGATGAGTGATGATATCATTTCTGAATAGTGGAATGGTTACGAAAGTGAATGATATTTTAATTTTATGAAATAATTATGACTTCTTAAATATCATATATTTCTGTTATTTATATAATTTTTACCATCCTAGTAATGTGGCGATGAAAAAATTATTGTACTATGTGGAGACGGTATGTCTTATATATGCACATACGGTGCTTTTGTTTTTAATATGATAGATAAAAGGAAGAATATATTTTATCCATTTTATTTAATATAAAAATACATTTTTTATAAATTATTTATTAAGTTCATATGGAAGAACATATGAATATGAAGTAGTAAAAGAAATAAACATAAAGAGTTGGTAATGTCATTTACCTCTTCTTTAGTGGACTTTCTGTCAGTATATTATTCATAGGCCTCATGGTTTTCATTTAGAAGGTTCAAATCATCTTTAACATGGATAAATATGTATATAAGAATAAATTTCATTGGTTTTTAATCTATATTTCTCATTATTATGTGAATACTTTTGGAAAGAGGTTACCTTTTATAATTGACGTGATGGGCATCAATTGAATTTTATAAAATAAAAAAATAATTTTATTTAATTTTGTTATAAAAATTCATCCAAAAAGATTTAATTATAATATAGTCTATAAATGTGATGAAATAATATTTTGAAATAATTTATGGAAAATTGTTTCTGATGGTTTTACCCTTATTATTTTTATTTCAACATCTCATTAACCTTTATGTCAATTAAAGTACAATTAAAAATTTTTACCTAGTAAGGGAAAATAATGGTATGATAAAATGAAAAACGACCCATAAAGGAGAATTGTATATTTAATTAACCATATTCCTTTAATTTTACCATATATTATATTTTTATGATTTTTATATGATTTAATAAAATTTTATTTATTATAAAATATCAATAATGTCGATTAATAAAACTATTCATTAAATTTATATTAATATTATAAAAAACCAATATAATTTGAACCAAACATTTTATTATATACCTAAAATATCATTATGATCTATGAAATTCATGGATGGCATTATTTTTTTCGAATTATATTACTTTTGTAATTTTAAATATAATTTATTAGATATTTCAAATAATTAAATGATTATTCCATACACATTATTTAAGCATTAAAGGTAATTATTTTTAAAGTAAAAATTAAAAATAATACAACATTATGAGAATAAATATTTTCTATTTTAAAATGTCATTTATATTTTTACATACCCTCTTTATAAATTCATATTAAATAAATTATAATTATTAAAAATAAAAGGGTGACATTTAGACTAATATTGAAATGAAATACAATAAATATGATAACCTCATTTGAATGAAAATAAAAATCTATATAACTGAATATTTTAGGATTATGGATGCAATATACTCATCCAATAAGATTAATTAATGTGTTATGGTAATTTACTAGTACGTATAATATTATTTTTAACATTAATTACACGATTTACCCTTTATTGTGGAAAAAAAATTATTATAGTTACAATTCATATTAACAAAACATAAAACAGAAATATTAAATAAATTAGTACCTGTTCAATACATATATGTAAAAAATTTAATAAAAAGTTTTTGGAAAATTGTTTGCTAAGTCATTCCAGAAAAAAATGAATTTTTTTCGCATAAAAAATTATTATTAAGTAAAAAATATTTTTATCTAATTCAATGATGAAATTGGTTCCAATGAACATAATTTTATTTTTAGTTAAATAATTTAAATAATTTAAATTTTAATAAATTTTAAAATAAAATGTTACTTTTTTAATGGATGAAGTAATATATTTTTTTCAATAAGAGGAAGTATTTTATATTATTCACTAAAATATGATTCTTTCCAGACATGTAAAAAAAATTAATAATAGATACTTTTAGTATGTTGATTAAAAATATGAAGTTACATTAATTGAATAAATTTAATATGTTTTTTAATATTAATTTATATTTTTCTTATCATGGATAAAAATTAAAATTATTTTGGAATAAATTATTTTTTGAAGATTTATACGACGTTACTAAAATTAAACTGTTAATGTGGACTGATTTTTTTTAATATGACCTTAAAATATTTGTAATATTATTTTTATTCCAATTAATATACACTAATTCAACTATTTTTTTATTATTGTTTAATTTGACTTATAATATTTTATGTTTTGTTTAAACCCAGTGTGTCATGTTCTATACTCTATTGAACAAGATATTATTTTAAAAACATGTGATAATACATGGATGTTTTAATGGGAAACACAATCTTTTATTTACAATAACATTAGTAGTTCTCCAAAACATAATATTATCCTAAGGGTTATCAAAAATGTTTTCTCTTCCATGTTTCCAATGGTTAACTATACCTTTTCTCTCATACCTATTGTATTCTACATAAATTATCACACATAAATATATATATATATATATATCTATATTAAAAATTAATAGAATAATATTCCTTACATAAAATAATTATTCATTCTAAAATAACATAGGTCATATTTAAATAGAATAATTGATTCATAAAAAACTAGATCAGAAGTGAACTACATAATCTGACACTAAGTTCTTCATAACTAGAACCAATTATAGATATATCATACATAATAATATTAATCATAAATTAGGGAAGATAAACATAATGGTGAGCTCGTATTCCTAATATGGTTAAACAAGGAAGATATCAACAAAACATGTTTATATGGTTATGATAACATGAGTATAAATATTTTAAACAATATCATACACCTCATATATCATAAACATCAGTCATGGCATAAATCATGGTAGTTCATAAGACATAAATTATAATATAATCATATAATATAAGATATGAATATATATAATTGAAATAAGACTTGTATTTTTGACATACATATTACTTATAAATTTTATAAAATATATTAATATAAAAAAGTAACTCGTTATCCCAATCACCAGAATTTGGGTCATTTGATATCATTATAGATGTGAATCCTATGTGAAAATAAAAAATTTATAATATGAAATCAGGTTCATGCATGAAATATTTATACCATGATTTATAATTATTTACCTTGTGATATTAATGGAGATATATTTTTAACCAATAAATTTTAATAATGTGACCACATTACACTCTTTTATCATAACGACTATCAATATTTATCAGTTTACTCCATGGTTATAGAATAACCACAATCCTTGATTGTATCAAAAAAATAATCCTTTCTTATAATTTAACCACTATAACATAATAGAAACCATGAATATGTGTGCCACATGATCATAAAACATACATAATATTGAAATCCAAAAAATGTGAAGGGTTTGGTAAAAATTTAATCATTAAAACACCCTTATAAAAGATACATGTTTCATAAACATTGAATCATATCATCCTAGCATATCCCTTGAAAAAAACATGTTTCATAAAAACAAATTTATAATAGTGATAATCCACCTAGAGAAAGGATAATGAACATACCATTGGGATAGTGACCCCACTAAATATAAAGTAACATTAATGAATTTCATTATATATATAAAATGATTTTTAAATATCATTTGGAACATATTTTGTTGAAAATAACCATACCACTCTAAAAATCACCATTAAAAATTTAGTAATTCTCAAAATAATATAGAAAATCATTCCACTAAAAATAACCTTGGAATCATATCAGGGATGAATTAAAATATATTTTGGTTATGATTGTGTAAAAATATGTTCATTACATATAAGTTAGTAGATAATAGTAAATTTACACATTGTTAAAACAAAGTACAAAAAACATTGTTCAGAAAATGAAATGAATATTAATTGAAATAAATTTTGTAAAAAATTAGAAAATGTGTCCAAATGAAAAATTGTGAATATTAAAAAATAAATTTAAAACATTTTTTTTAAATCAATGACATGGGAAAAAAGGATTTTTGACTGAAGAGAGACATAAATTAATTTTTCCATGAAATATTTGTTTTAGTAACTTCCATAAATAGTGTGTATAAAATAAAAAAATTAATAATTTTCATGAAATTACTCTACGATAATATATTTAGTGACTTTATTCATACATATAATATATAATTTCATTATCAGAATCACAATCATAATAAATATATAATAAAAAAAGACATTTATTATAAAACTCCTACCACTTTGGGAACATTCGAATCATAATACCAATTAAATAATAACATCAAATTAAAAAATAAATTTAATTAAAATATTATGATTCAATATATTACATTTTTAAGCGGTATTGTTTATTACATACAAAATAAACTAGTAAAAAGATGGCATATGTCTCCAAGAAATAAAAATGAGACTAAAAACATCTTACGACTTATATCGACTTCATTTGTACATGTTTGGAACTAAATTTCAATAAATATATGATTATTATTCATGTATTATAATACCATAATAATATTTATCATTCCATATATGCTTTAATTATCTCCTTTTAATAATTATTTAATAACAATTTGTTTTTAAAATCACATTTCAGATAATAACTACTTCTTTTTTCTTGTAAGTTGGTGTTTTGTATTTTCATTACTTTTATTTGGAGCATGGTTACATAACAAATACTAAATTACTAATAATATTAATATATTACATATTAATTATATATTTTTTATAACAATTCATAATTTTCATAGATAAACAATTAATTACACTATTCTAGGAGAAGTTCTGTCATACGTATGCATGAACATTGTTTCGATTTCCTCATAGTATGAATTGAAAAAATGGTAAATATTATATAAAAAATGAAAAATAAAAATTATTTCATATATATATTATTTATTCAATAAATTTATCTTGTTTACTAAAAATTTAGTTATATAATGAAATTTGTATCACATGTATTTATAGAGGCGGTACTCTTCATGTATTCATGAACGATGTTGTCATTTTAAAATTAGTTGGAAGAAATGAATTTATATTTTAGAAAATAAATATAGAAGTATTATTATTTCATTAATATCAAATATATACTTCAAATACATCCTTATATTCAGTTGTGAAATATGTGGATAGAAAATAAATTACATTGGTATTTTAGGGAGTTGTCACTATTACAAACGATTGATAGTTTCATTTCCCATTTTATGAAAGATGATATGTATATTTTTTAAAAAATTAATAAAATAAAGCCTTTTTATATTTTATATAATATTTTGGTTATATTATCATAGTTTTAGAATATATAAATGGTTTTTAGGAAGAAATAAAACAAAAACATTATGTTAATAATGAATCCTCTTCTTAGGGAACCTCCTTATGTTTGCACTATGAAAAATCATTAGATTGTTTACTAATAAATATATGGAATCACATATGTGAATGTGTATTTAATTAATTTATAAGGGTTTCTTTTGGAAGAAAAACTTATTTGGGATGTATAAAAAGGACATGATAGGGGGTTCCCTTTTATATGTGAGGGAGAGGACACATTTTGAACATTTGAAAAGAAAATTAGGTCTCATAATATTAGAAAATATAAACTCTCTAAATGGCTCATTATATGAAAATATATGATATATGGTCTAAATATATCAATAAAGTAATAATTTAATATTATTTAGGTCAATTTATCTCTTATGATTTTAGTTTAACACCCTATTAAAACAGTTTTAACCTAAACCACAGTAGTTAATTTTACAGTGTTTAATTTTCATTTTCAAAAATAATTATTTGAAATTATTATATAATAGTAATTAGTATTATTCAAAATATTTAATCAATTTTAAAAAAATGTAATATTTTAATTTAATAATAATCCTATAGATATGACGAAAAACAAGTATCTAGAGACAATATGTTGATATGTATAGATTGATTAAATATAAAAAATCATTATGATTTTGATTCCAATGTCCAAAATATGATTACTAATATCATTGTTGAAATTATTTTACATTTAAAATGTTCTAAAACATGTTAAATCTTTTTAAATTCAATAAATGAATGACCACTTTTTAATAAAAATATATATTTTCAACTATTGACCCAAAATTTATTCTTCTCTGAAAATTCCAATGAATCGCTATAATATTACATATATATTTATATTTCAATAATGAAGTTAATTTTAAAAATAAATTTCATAATAATTAAAAAAATAATTTTATATTTTATTCAACTAATTTATAATAAAAACCATTTTTTAAAGATATATTTTCAAATAATATGTAGACTTCCTTTTAAATAAAATATATATTTAAAAATATCTTATAAAGTTCTAAAACAATTATACATTATTTTCTATAATATTCATTCTATTAAGACATACAATTTAATAGATATGTTAATAAAATTTTATGAAATAGTAGTATTAATATTATATCATGTTTCGTTAAAACATGATGTTTCATGTAAAATTAGATTTAAATGAAATTAAATTTATTTTAAAAAAATATTTAATAAAATACTGTTATTTAATCATATTTCATGCACACATATTATGATATGTGACATGGTATTTGATATTTCAGATCATGATATAAGATTTTTTAAAACACAAATAAATGATATATAAAAAAATTATTGGATTTTTGAATAATAAAATACATGTAAAACATTTTAAATAAGAGGGAGGCTAAAGGAATGGTTGTGAAAAATATATGTTTAGAAATATTTATAATTAAATTGATATGTTATGACTCAATGCGTGATAATTGATATAGATTACATAAATTGATTGAATAGAGTATCAAAAAAAATTCTATTTGTTACCATAATTGAAACAAAAAAATTTATTTTATTTTACCTAAAGGGAAAAAAAATAAAAGGTTAAGAGGGAACCATTAAGAAGATTCATATATTATTAAATTATCACATTTATTTTAGATCATGATGAAAGTCTTGTGTATATAAATATAAAAGTACAAATATATTAGTACTGATTTTCAATTGTAAAATGAATATGAAAAACATTGAAAATGGATTGAAAATGATAAAGATTACAAAAATAAATGGTTGAGAGAGATCCACTTAGAAGCGTTATAATTAATGAATTATTCATAAGTGTTTTATATCCAAATAAAAGGAATATTTTAAACCCATTAAAAGACAAATATTAAAACTAAAAATGTGTTTTTTTTAAAAATAAATGCAAATCACTTGGAATTTTTTTAATACAAGTCAGTATATTCATAAAAATATATGTTGGGAGAGATCCTCATGCCTTTGGTCTATTTTTGAACTTAATATTTAAAACATTTCTATTACTAAAATATATGTATTAATAATTCAATAAATTGGTGGCCTATTTTATTTTATGAAATTATTGAAAAATTAGTGTCATTGTAGTTTATGTGATCATCTATTTATTAATGAATAAATGAGATATTAACATGTTTTGTTAAATTATAGAATTTGGTTATGATTTAATTATACTCCATCATTTTTACTTATTTTTATTAAAATAAAAATTATAAGATCAATATTTTATAAAACATTATTTTTATACATAATATAAAATGTATGATAACAATCCATGAATATAGTTCTATGTAAAGAATTGATAGTGTCCTCATATGTGATTGGCTAAAAAACAATACTTATAAAATGATAGAAATAGATGTAATACATTGATATTAAAAATATTTCATAACAATGTTTTGTTAGTATAATGACAATAAAAGTCATATAATCTACACTAAACACCCATATAAATAGTGACAAATAATAATTAACATTGTATTCTTAATCACTAAATCGAAAAATAATATTTCTTTTCCAAATAGTTAGGAAGAGATAATATAGAAATTATTAATATTTTATATCAAGTATAGAATAGGATAATAACATTTATATAACTTATAAAAACACATTAAGTCAATAAATATGGTTTACTTTATAATTGCGGAGTGACTAAATAATCAATGGATGATGTTTAGTGAAATTAAAATGAGAGAAGGGATACTTTGTCCTTAAATAATCATCATTCTATAAACCATAATACCTACGGGGATTTGGAATGAATGATAAAAAATATCAATATGGTTCTATGATGTCTTAATAAAATGTATTTTATTAGATCATAGTAAATTAAAAGTGTTTAGAATGTAATTTTCTAATGGAATGGGCAATGGGTTTTTATACATTAAAAGAGGGGTATTTTAGGTATACCACCAAAATAAAATATAATTTCTATAGTAAAAAATGAAATAGTTTCCATATTTCTCATATTTTATCATATTTGAACAACATTTAATGATTCTATTAGTTTTAATCAATGAAACTAAAGGAAGAGAGATGTTACATTCCATTCAGTAGTACATGATAAAGAAAATATTTTTTTAGGAATCTTACCATTGATTTTTTCAAGCTCTAGAATATCTGAATGATGGCTCAAAAGTGTCAAAACACTAAAAAGTCATCTATGTCATATCATCCTACAATGGATTTTGGGAATTGTGGGCATTACAAAAAACATGTAATCACATATATAGAATGATTGTAACAATTCGGTTCTTGTTAATATATTCATGGAATTTAAATTCTATAAATGGCCACCAATGAAATCGACAGGCCACACACGACAAATCCAAAATCAACAAACATGTGGGATGAGTTATTGATCACCAACTGTAGGGTAATATGACTATCCTCTTTAGCTATCATCCATTAATACAGATTATAATAAATTATATTGGATAATATTTTAAAAACATTTACACCTTCATAACGAGGTCAAGATAATGAGAGAATAAGAAAGGCTTAAAGGTATTCAAATACAAATTGATGCATATCGAACACAATGAATGAATGTTCAATCGGATACCAAATAAAGGATATGTTTCAATCCCTATATTAGGCATTCAAAATGATCCAAAATGTTATCAATGGAGGCTAATAATGGAGGAAAAAGTATGAGGAGAAAGGTGGGTGATTAATTAGATCATTAAGTGAAAATGGTCATTTCACATAGAAATTATCCAATGCATGGTTTTTCCAGACAGTTTTCCAAACTGTGTAAAAACCATGAATGAGTACATGAAGAAAAGGGGAACTCACATGGTTATACCGCATGGTCTGAGAAATTGTATTCCAACAATGAAAAATGGATCTTCCCAAAAAATCATACCATCCACACAATTGGACCAAAACCTTTTTTGTACCTTCACGGTTTAATCTGACCATGTGAAAGGGAATGTTTTCACAAAATAAGGGTTTTGGTATCCAAGAAAAGCCACATATTCCTCTGATTACATTCTTATCTCATTTGGAATCTGTATTTGTTATTAAATAATGAATTAGATTTACATTTAATGGATTCATACCTGAGTGAAAAATAGGTTTCCTACAGTTCCTCCCCCCCATAAAGGAACCCATACATGAGTTAAACTTTCAAGGGTGGTGAAACACTATCATAGATCAACTCTAGCCAAAGAGAATGTATTTAGACATCCCACTCCATGTTCTCATCCAGTATGTAGTCATGCAACCATAGAAGCCATACTAGAGGGACATACCGACCCCATAGATCCCACATACTCATGTCAATGATGTGTACTAGATACTCCCTCAAGGTATCATCGATATCTTACTCAACGTCCTCTGGATGAATCGTATGTGATAATTCATTATGTCATTAGTGATGCTATGAAACGTGGAAGATGTCATACATGGTATGATACCTATGAGGTAATAGAAACTGATAATCTACTGGCCCAACTCTCTCAAGGATATCAAATAACCCAACCTGATGAGGTGACATCTTCCCTCAGTTCAATAACCATCAATTCCATAGACTGGTTTATTCCAGAAAGAAAAAATAATCCCTAACCTCAAACTATAGGGGTCATCAACAGAAATCGGAAAAAGATTTCTATCTATAATGAGCAGTATTAGTATCATTTCTGATCAGTTGAACCTACTCCAAAGTATCCTAAATGAGATGAGGACCTTATAGGGTTTCCTCACCTTCCTCTAGATAGATCAGCATTGATTGGATGCCCTACAATACAAGGTAACAAATTGATAAATATTAATTGTTTCTTAGAATGTATTGTTATAGTATAACTCTACGACAGGGATATGTTTCCCCCAATAACAACTAAAATCAAGGACACACGCTTGAATCATATCATACTGAACACGTATTGTCTGTTCAAATTATATATTGATCAAGGGATATAATGTTGGTATTAGAATCAATTATGTTCCAATGTGCTTCTAAAATCTCCAACTAAACTGTGATGTGATAGGAGCATCCCTATATGAAACAAAAGTACGAGGGACCCCATGTAGACATATGATTTCATGGACGTACAGTCTTCCTAAATCATCAACTGAGATAGTCTCTTGAATAGATATGAAGTGGATTGACTTTGTTTTTTTATCAATAATTACACATACGACATCAGGATTCGTCAGCGATCTTGGTAAGATGACTATGTGATCAATTACAACATCTTCAAATTTATATGTCGGGACTAGAAGTGTCCATAACAGTCCTTCATGACTCTAGTTCAACACGTTGACCTCTTGGCATGTGGAATGCCTTGCGATAATGCTTGCTATATGCCTTTTAATCCCATGCATCCAATATAGGTATCACATGTCTCGATACATCTTCAAAATTCCAACTGGAACTTCCTACTATGAAGCATGGTACTCTTTAATCAACTCCCCTATCATATCTATAGGAATAAAAAATCATCCACAAGTACGTATGACGTTTTCTCTATATACAATCCAATCTAGAGGCAGTTTATCTCTTGATATACTCTTAGAGAGTTCTAAGCCTTCATGAACTGGAAATTTTCTCCCAATCAACTCTTCACGGAGGGTAGAGGTAACTATCAATGATAAGAGGTAAGAATACTCTATTCTGTTATGAAACTATAGATACATCTCGTATCAGTGTTTAATTAACTACTAATCATCAATGGATTCCCATAATTCATGTGTTTTTTTACTCAATCCTTCTGCAACCACATTCCCCTTACCAGGTGTAAGTACGATCTCAAAATTAATGGATTTTTTATATTTTTCCCTTCTATACTCCCTTATGTCCACATCATAATGTGGAAATATACATTTTAGTCTCTTTTTTTTACACCACAAAGTTATCACCCAAAATATAGTGTCTCCAGTAATGTAAGGCATGTACAACTTCTACAAACTCAAGGTCATGCATTGGGGAATTTCTATCATGAGCCCCCAAAAATTGAGATCCATACACAATGACACCCTCCTCTCGCATCATCACTACACATAGAATGATGGATGATGCGTCAAAGAAGATGATATAACCTATACCATGACTTGGTAGAATCAAAATGGTTGTTAATATAAGACTCCCTTTCATCTCTTAAAATGAAATCTCCCAAATTTTTGTCCATAAAATCATGACACCCTCCTTTGTATGTCTAGTAAGTGGTGAAACATGATTGAAAATCTCTTTTTTGAAACACCATTAATATACATACATCCACAATAATCCTTATATATCCAACACATTCTTGGGATTCTCCTAGGAAACAACAACACTATCATTTTCTGGGACGAAAGATAAGACAAATTCAAAAATAATATAACCGAAAAGGTGAACTTTTTCAATCCATATGTAGATCTTAGAAATATTGGAATAAAGTTTATGCTCTCTCTATGTACTCATAACTATCTAAAGATGATGGGAATGGTCATTACGAGTGTTAGAATACACAAGTATGTCATCTAAAAAGACTACGAATAAAGAATCCAAATAGGGGTGTAACACCATGTTCATCGGAGGAAATTAAATGCTAGGAATGTTTGTATGACTGAACACAATAACTGGGTACTCATACAAACCATACCTATTGTGTATTGTTGTATGAGGCATGTGTGATGGCCTGACTCACATCTGATGCGACCATAAAATCAGGTAAAACTCAGAGAAGGCCCTAACTCCTCAGACATGGTTGAAGATATTATCTATATGAGGTAGTTGAAACCAATTCATGATAGTAATTTTGTTCAAAAATCAGTAATCCACACATATATATATGGTTATATCTTCCATCTTGGAGTAAATCATGGGAAAACTCTTATAGGATTTATTGGGCTGTATAAATCCTTTGGCCTCAAAATACTCTAATTTCCACTTGAACTGTAAAATCATAGTAGGTTACATCATATAAAAGGAAATGGACATTGGTTATACTCTTGAATCAAGCTCAATCATAAACTCTTTCTATCTATGAGGTGGTAATCCAAGAAAATTGTTCGGTAATGATGTCCCTAAAATGGGACACTACTAGAGGGAATCAACATGTCATAAACCCAGATCCTCCATGATGATATTTTTTTCTTGGTGGTCACTCTATCTTTCCCATGATTTTTTAGAAACACTCTACCAGCCTAGACAACCTCCTCATTGTTATTTAGATAACTACTACCCTATAGGGATGTAAACACCACACTACAACATTAGCATTATACAAAATCATGATATAAACCCACCAACTCCAACATAATAATGATATATAATCATATCAAATCAAGAAAAAATAGGTTCTATAAGAAAATTGTTACTACATACCTCAAGGGGACAATCCCTAAATTGGAAAGTGTGCTCTGTTTGTATCCCTAACAGTGCATCTACGGTGATTAGAACATAGTAATATTGTATATCAAGTTCAAGACTTTCCAAAATAGATATAGAGATAAAAGAGTTCAATGAACCTATATAAAATAAATAATATTATATAGTATGTTCTACTTGAACAATACCTCGTACTATAGATGGACCCACAGCTTGATCATCATCTATCATCTATTGTACATCTAACTGACCAGATCCATAGACCTATGCAACAAATTGACTACCACGATCTTAACTGCTCTATTGGCGATATTAGTGATCAAAAGTCTTACGACTGTGGCCATGAATTCCTCTTCATCCAATCCTTCTAGAGCTATTACAACTCCCCGCCTGATGTGGTTTAAAATAAACCTATCATGAGGGTGGAGCTAGAGAAGCACATTTTAAGCTCAGTGCTGGTATAAACGTATTCCCGAAACATTGAAGATTATTCATATGGAAGAAAGCCCGAAACTAAAATTTTTCACTATCACACTGAGGCTTCTGATGCCCCACAATTCCACATAGATGAAAAACCATGGAGTTATCGAAACATGTAATTTATTTTTCACAGCCCAGATGAGAAACATCAAGGGAACATTTCCTTCCACCAAGAGAAGTATTGTCCTACCACTACACTAATCCTCTATATCTGGTATTTTTGCCTTCACTCAGGTTACAATGATTAACAAGAGCTTGAATAACAATATAAAAAAATGTAGATAGGCAAGTGGAATTAAACTATATACATATTGGAATACACAATCCCATCCTTGACGTGCATAGTTCGAGAAAGATCATCACTACCTAGATGTGGTGATAAGAATTGTAACATAGTAAAAACTTCTGAAGAATCAATAACTAACATATAACCCTTCTCGGGATGAATGAACACTCTGGATCTATCACCTCTCAACATATGAGGATAGAACTGATCATATAATGCAGTCTAGAATGAAACTGATTACATGACTTGAAGATGATCAGCATGGGAAATCTCATCCCACCAATGCTAGGATGAATCCAGAAGTATGTTTGGTGAATTCTTAACCTTCTTATATGAAGGCATCTCCTAGTACTCAAAGATAGACTAGTTGTACCTAATCAAAGACTCAACATCTTATTGAACTCCATCCCCGGAGAAGGTAAAATGATTCTGCTTCTAGAACTCACAAGTCGAAATAGCCATCACAGGTGAAATTCATCAAGCACCATGCATATACCACATTGATCATAGGAAACTATCAAGAACATGGGCATCAGTACCAAAATCATTTAAAATAGGTGGTGCATCATGAGTAACTCCATATTTAATACTTGTTTTTAGGGTCCACCATGTCTAGAGAATGCTTGTTACCACCTTCCAAGATTTTGATACACGTATATGACGATGGAATTGGTTTACAAATTCAAATAACATACTGAATATCAAGAATTAATAAGATCAATAAAAACACTTATAGAAGATTGTTGTAAGAAAACTCCCTACCCAAGGAATAGTAATCCAAATACCCACATAAATAATCAGGTATCGATAATTTCTCAATTATAAGTTTCATTTAATTTTTCATTTAATTACCATGTTCACTTCTTTACCTTCCATAAAAATGATAATGTGGGAAAACGATGTGCAACCAATTCATTTTAGAGGAACGAATTCACATTTTAATTGATATCAATTCCCAGTTAATTAGTTCACATTCATCTTATCATTGAAAAAGACATCGATTTATTTATATCATAATGGATTCACTCTTTCATTTACTCATATCAACCCATGAGGTCCCATAAACCTCATGAATTGGGACATGCAATCCCTTAATCACAACCAAGTACAATACCCCCCCCCCCCCCACCGAATGGCCTAAAGGCCTTCAACTTATTATTTTTTTGATTACCCCCCTTTAAAGAGATGAACAAGAACCCTTAAAAAGCATGCAGGCATAGATATTACATAACTTGTAGGTCTTAGGAAATATACATACTATACTTAGAACTACTTCTACCCATCATCTTCATCATTATATTAGCTCACCACTATCACATAGCCAATTTGGCTAGGCTTCCCTTGTATGCATAGGCAGGTCCCAATGGCAATTCCATACCCTCTCTTTCTGAAAAATCCTAATTGATTTTTCTCTGGTGATTTCACCTGCTTTGAATCCCCCTATGGAGTCTACTACATATAGAGTATGTCTGGTCTTTTAAGAATAATTTCAGGTGGACCGATGGCCTTGATGTTTTCTGATGGCATTCAAGAGGTCCGAAATCATTATTTTCCCAATGGCCTTGGGTGGAATTAAGGCATTAAAGGTCCCATGGCCCAAATAGGTGGCTCAAAAGCCCAAACAGATGAATAGTATTAGCTACTACAGTCCAGAACAATTCCTTCTATGGTGCTACTATAGTACTGCTAATGTACGTTGAAAATATGTCTCTACCCAGTTTTGAACACATGTCTCTTTGATGCACTTTTCATGTGCTTTCCATCTGTGATGAGGATCTTGTGAATCCCAGAGTAATACATGAATTAGTAAATTACAGCAGCATCCCTAAATTATCACAAGAATATCAAGTAATAAAATGCAACGAAAATCACTTATATGGTATGAAAATGTGAATAAAATATGAATTATAGGTGCCTATAATGATGCATGTTACAATGATCCCTATTTTCATATCAATATTCCAAGGATAAAATAGAATCTCAATAAGAATAACAACAAACAACACCACAGAACATGTTATTCACCCATCATTGAAAATATGTCATATTTAACAAGAAAAACAGAACAACACTTATATTTTTGTTTACATGGATGTTACAGAAAACATGGATTCATGATGCCCATTTATGGATTATGATCAAGTACCAATAATTCCTAATCACAAATATATTGTATCCAAATAGTGTTGCAAAGAAAATAACAACCTATGATACAAATTTCTGACATCCCATACATGGATGTCACTTAATGGGTTCCCTAGGCTAGGTGGGAAACATAGCATAAAGCACATATACCAGAATTCCAGTGCATTCCAACTAACAATGAGGGGCTTGGGTGTGTCCATGGGGATACAATGCCATCATTACCATAGTTTAGAACAATTGATAGATAATAGTATAACTAAATAATGGAAGAAATATAATTCAATAGTAGGAATAATGTTAAATTGAGACAACAAAACAATAACAGAAATAACTAGAAGAACAAAAAATAATAAAATAATAGATGATGATATTTCATTTCACTTAAAAATAGGAAAATCATGGATACAAGATAGCATGAATAACACAATTCTGTTAAAGTATAACAGAAATCAAAAGACTATCCCAATAAACATGAGATTTAGATAAAACATCTAATACCATGTTCTCTCCTAAATAATAATAAATCAAGTGCTTGAAACTGTATGATTCCCTTTGTCAAGAGCTACATTTCTCTAATCTTCACGGAGTACGGAATGACACCCAGAGAGGGTGTGAGATAAAATTCAGTGGGACACAAGCAACGTTTCCTATAACATCCATCCCGTGTAATGAAATTGTAATAAGGTTTAATAATATATATATATATATATAATGTAAATTGGTATAATTTCACTAAATACCTAATTACCTAATTCAGCTATGGGCCTGTGCTTGAACATGAAGCCTGTTAATTTATTCTTACCAGTTCATAAATAAATTACATGTTAATAATTGTGGAGAATCTCTGATGTAACAGAGAAAACTATAACAATATTTAATAATGATGTTCCAACGTAATAACTAATTAAATGTAGACCTCAAGGGTTTCTATCTCAGTAATAACTGTATCCTGGATAAGGATAACAGTATAATCCAAGGATCATATTCCAAGTCATTCATCAATAAGATTCCTATCGATTCCAATGTGATCTTCTCCTGAAAAACAATGATAAGCAATGGCTTGGCCCTATTAGTGGAAACCATGGAACTTACTTTTCAAATATGGATCCATGAAGTCTATCTAATTCATCCTTTAATACAATTTTAGGGATCTTATGCTATCATACATAGCATATAATAATATACATGGATCAGTATCTATGTGGGTATCAACCAAAGCATACCACATCCGGGAATTAAAATGGGGTTCTTGATTTCTCAAGGCGTTACCATATAATAATCCAAGGAGATAACAAGCCATGACACTCCTATTTGATAATGTAGTTAGATTATATTTAATTTTGGTCAATCCTCACCATTCATTTGTTTGATAAGGCCGCGCATTATAAAACCATTTCATAAATTCATAATTTATCAACAAAAATATTTGTCTTAATCAATTCCTTTAATTAGTGTGACAAAGAGAAGTAGCATGCAACATTTTTTATATATATTAAATGAATATTCAATAATTAATCATTACTCAACCTCCTACCATAATAATGGTAAGAGATTCTAGGAAATAAAACTAATTATTTGTTCACAGTTAATTCACTCAATTCATATATTTAGTATACATGCAAATGACCCTTTCACATTTAATTATCAAATTTGATGCACATAACATCAGTGGGACAAGGGTATGTGACAAGGTAATTTATATTCACCATTACATGGTAAAAAATGAATTTATTTTAAGGATTCCTACCATTATTGTTCCCATGATCTTTTTTATCTGAATAATGTCTCAAAATGTCAAAACTATGAAAACAAGACAATGAAATATCATTTTATAGGGGATGCTGGTATTAGAAGAAGTATTCACCAACAAGTAATAATATGTTTGGAATTTTTATAACCATATTGTTCTTGTTACTATAATCATGGATTATAAATTCTATAAATGGAACCCAATGAAATCAGTATGCCCCAAATGACAATTATAAAACATTGAAAGTTGGTGGATTAGTTGTTGACCACCCAAATTACGATAAATCACCTCTACTCCTCAATTATCGACCTCCAATTCTAATTATAATGCAATAGATCTGAGAAGAGGATATAAATGATAATACCTTGATAACTAGTTTGATAGAAACCGAAAAGAATAAAGGATTAAATGGACTCATGTACAAACCATTTCACATCCAACATGATGAACTGAAGCTCGATTGGATCCCGAATGATGGAGATATTTCAATACCATGGTAAATCCTATAAAAATATTCAAAATAAGAGAAATGAAGGATATCCCACTAGAAATCCTATTAGTATGAAAGAAGTGGCTTAATTAGACCATTAAGAAAAAATTACCATTTCACCCAGAAATTAGCATGTTCATGGTTAGTCCACACGATTTTTCAAACCATGCGCAAACCTTGCATGAGTGCCAAGGTAAAAGGGGGACTCACTGAATTAGGCCACCTGGTATGAGAAACCATGTGCCAACAATGTTGAATGAATTTACTGAAATAAGAATATGAACAACATAGTTATATCTGAAAGTGCGCCCTACGTACACAGTTTACTCATGCCGTGTAACAAGGCTAGTTTTCAAGAAAAAGTCATGTTTCGGGATCCGAACAAGGCCCAGTCACCAATGAGAAATTTTCTAACTCATTAAGCATCCATATTAGCTCCAAAATAATGAATTTTACCGAAATTTTATTGATCCATACCTTATTGAAAAATTTGGTTTTGACATATTTATTATTTTTAAAGGGGAGATATGAACTTGATATCATTCTCTATATTATATTGGATGGTTTATGATAGTGATTATTTTTTAGGTAAGGTTATTAACATTCCATATTCTAGTTTTAATATGAATTTTATGTGTATTAGGTTCAAACAACTTTTATCTGAGGAATTCATTAGACATAGTATATGATGGGAGGGGCCCGTTTATCCTTTTTATGCATCTGTATGTCTTATTAGGCAAACTAGAGTGGGGTTTTACCAGTTAATGTACAACATCGTAGCTGAAGGATTATATTTAGGATATCTAGAAATATAAATTCCCTCATTATGATAAAATTAACTAGTAATACATGGGATTATTCAACTAGTATAATATCCCTGGTTAAAATTCATTTTAATGAAAATTTTTACATGGAATTATCTAATCATCTTTTATTCCTTACATATTATTCTCAATATTATGTTTTAATGGAATGTGTTTTAGTTATTCATATTCTATTATTGATTATGTTTATTTATGATGGTTTTTTCTCTATTTATTACACTAATTGAGCATCTGATATCACCACTTTCATAGGCTTTATTTTTTCCTAGGATGTGAATATTAATATTATTAATGACTTATAGGTATAATCTAGGTGTTTATGGTGGATTATAAATGAGTTTCTATATTATTTTTAATTTCATGTTGTAATGTGATATATATGTCTGCATCTGGTTTTCCAAATATACAATAATATTTTGTTCATTGTGATGTGACATAAAATTACTTATTGCAATATAATATGTAAGGAACCAACATCTGGATACTACGGTCAGTCTTTTTACCAAATCCCATTGCATTAGAGGGTGGTAGTCTGCTATACACCCGAGAATCGCTATCATATCACCTACAGAATAGGTTGTAAAAAAGATTAAATGATATAATGAATTCATGGGGATACATTTTCTATTTATATCATATATATACTGTATAACCATTTTCATAAAAAAATGAAGAGTGGAAATGGGGAAAATGAATGAGATTTCATCGTGAGGCAGTAGTAATCTATATATACGAATGATGGTTTTATAACCCATTTTGAGGAAGTGAATATCGTTGTAAGAAAATTACATTAACTTAACTTAACAATTAAAATTTATGATATTCTGGTTATTATATCAATATGGTTTAAAAATAATTGAAGGAGGTGGAGGAAGAAAAGAAATAAAAATTAATGTTCATGAACATTACCTCTTTAATGTGTAACCAACAGAGGATTACACCCACAGCCTTTTTGGATAGTATTTATGCCGAAATAGTGAATTTAGGATAAGAGGAAATAAATTTAAATTTTATTTTGTTATTGTGTTTCATAAAAAAATGGTTTGAAGGTGTGAATAAGAGGGGAGAGGGGGTATCCTTTTATTCATGAGGTGGGTGGAACACATGTAATTTTTTGTAAATAATATGATGCAACAATTTTTTTTCTTGGGAATCAATGCTCTAAAAATGGATTATTCTCAAGATTTATAAATTATAGTGATAATATTTGTCCATATAATATATTATAGATATTTTTAGGTCATTTTAACACTTATATTTTTTGTTTAACCCCTTGCTAAGCCTATATAAAACATAACCACGGTAATTCATAATTACTATTTTCACTAGTCATATTTAAAAAAAAATATTTTGTTTACTCTAATATAGAATATAAAATACTCTAATTTGAAATATCAAATCCATTTTGTTAAAATGAATAGAAAAATAAAAGTTAGATGTAATCCTATGGATGCGATCTGGAAAGAACCTAACAACAAATAACAATGAAATTATTACATAATTTTTATATAAAAATTCTATAAGAAAATAATTATAATTAACTAAATTGAAATAATAGATTTATGATTGATAAAATTTTAATTTAAAAAAAATTAAAATATAATTTCACATAATAAATATTTTAAACAAAAAGGATATTTGTAATAAAATTTCATTATGTTTCACTGTTCATAACAACAAAAATTTATCCGTTTTGAATAATCTAATATATTCTCCATAATAAAATATTCAAATTATGATTTTAAAATGAATAATTTTTTTATAATAATGTTTCTAAAGGATTTGAAATTTTTTTTTGAAATTTGTGCATAAAATAGTGGTTAACTAGTTCTTATAATAAATATATTTTAATGAAAATATTGTATTTTTTATTATATAATATTAATAAAAATCATAAGGTAAGTGTAAAAACTTTTTATTTATATAATATATAAATTTCATTAAATTAATTCACTATAATTGTTTTTTAAATTTAATTTTGTGAAACATGTTTGTTTTAATAAAAATAGTTTAAAAAAATGAGGATTTCGATTTTTTTCTACAAATTTTTTATATTCATTAATAATAAATTAGTTTATAAAGAATTAATTTTATATAAATGGGTAAAAATATTTTTCATAATTTAGGAAATACGTTTTATACCCACTATTACAACTTATAGGAGGGAACTACAAATTTAATAAAAAAACATTTAATAGAACATCATATTTTCATTTATATTGTTATTCAATATAAATAATGTTAAACTTATTGTTGCATGTGATAATAAATATTGAATATAATACATTTATTTGGATAAAATATCTCAGAAAAATATCACGTTGTTACATTTTACCTCCAAAAATTAATATCTCCCTTGAAAAGTTTCCCTTTGGTACAAATAAGTGAGGATACTTTTAACTCATCACATCCTATAGTTCCCACAAATCTTTCTCATGTTGGTGGTTTTTTTCACAAAACATTGGCTAGGTGAGTGGTATTTTTTCTTATCATATTCTCTATTATATATATAATCACAAATGATTGATCCTTATAAAATTTTTCATTATCCATGTGTATGAAATATGATTTCACTACATAGGATGGATATGCCTTGTATTCCCTGAGGAGAGATACCTGGATCCCATCATGTAATTGAGAATGTTTTAGTGGATGCTCTATGAAATAAGTAGATGTCCCAATATTATTAATAATTTAAAACGGACCAATATACCCAGGACATATTTTACACTTCTTTTATCATTGGAAATTTTTTTAGAAATCCATTTTCAACAAATTAAAATTATAGACCATAATGATGATTATTTTGATAATTGTTTTTATCAATTTTTACTCTTTTTATTACTAAATTAATATAGCCTTCTCTTAAATTTCATTAGAAATACTAGGTACCAATATCTTTTTTTCATCTTCATTATAATAGTTTTTTTCAATCTTCTCACTATAATGGTCTTTATAAAGAGCAATCTCTATTCTTAAATGAATGTAATTTTTACAAGGGAAAAAAACAACATTAGGAAGGTAATGATCCCAAACAACTTTAAAACCCATTAAAAGGGATCTCAGAATATAAAATATTTTTTTAATTATTCTTATACACTAATCGTTTATATGAGGATGATAAAAACATCTAAAAGTAAAAAATATATCAAGAGATTACAAAATATTTCACTAATACATTAATGTAAAATTTGTTTCTTGATCATATACCATTGATTGTTTTAACCCATGAAATATTTAAACTTCCATAATATTTATTCTATCAAGAGGATACATAGTGATTTCGTCCCTATAAGTGAAAACATGTAATGAATTTGGATGGTTATCAATTACAACTCTAAAATACCTCAAAATAAAAAATAAGATAATCCCTAAAGGTTACTGGTACATTTAGTCGCATGTCCAAAATGTGTAATTTAATTACTCCTAAAATACTATGTCCCTAAAGCAAATATGATACCAATTTTTTTTATTGTAATAAATTTATCTTAAAATCTCATTAATCACTAAAAATTTCCATGACCTAAAATGTCAAAATGGGATTCAATGACTTTGAATATATGATCAACCCTAAACTAATATACCCATGATAGTATACATAACTATTATGTTAATATTACATGGAAAAATATACACTTCCAAATGATAATTAAACCCTTATTCCTTAAATTTTCTCTTATCCTATAAAAATTTATATTTTATACATGGGATCATTCTCACATTGATAGAATATTAAAGGTGATTTCATTATTCCAGAATCCATGTTGCGGTACAAAATCATCTAAAGTGTCACTAAATAATTAATAATATGTTTTTCATATGGATTATTCATAAACATTTTAGTCTTTATAATCCTAACTAAGGTTGGTAGGATTTTTTTCACTAATTACAATGATTCAATACATCAATTATGATTGAGAAATATTTCCCTTTATCATTATTAATTTGATAATAATATCTCTTATCATCCACATTTAAACATGGATTGGGTCAATGATTCTAATAATTCAAAAATTCCTTGAACATGAATCATTAGAGTGTGGTTGGTGAACTATTTTGAGATCTATCTCTATTTATTTAATTTATTTTCCAATTGATTCTACTTCAACATAAATTTTCTTGATGACCATGATTTTTAAACAAAAAATACAATATTGTTCCCTTTAGGAAATCACCTTATTAATCTATATTATTTTTATTGAATGTTTATGTATGAAAAATTATCTTTCCTACATGTGAAATATCATTTAAATTTTCATGAAAAACCCTCTTCATTTTCCAATCCAAAAAATCATGAGGGATTCGAGCTTCCATTTCCGCTTTTATTTCACATTGAATGAATTCATTGTAGAATAAAAATCCCCTTATAGATTACACCCATTATATTTATATTTTTATACCATTGAGAAATCAATAATCTTTACATTCATGATAAATTATAATACCGAAATATTACCTTTTAAGTCTTGTAAAATTTTCTTCATAGGTACCAATAGATTCACTTTCCATTTGACTAAGCTTTAAAAAATCCTTCTCATTTTTTATAAGAAATTGACGAAAGTGATTATTAAAAAATAATATTTTAGAAAAATCTCAATTCATGGAGATAATTTTTTCTCAATTAATTGTATCATTTGTAAGATTATACCATTTTTCTGACTCACCTCCCAAATGTTACGAATCCAAAATGAAATTTTCATGCTCTAAACATTAAATTATGGAAAGTATCATTTCAGTGATACTGATCAATTTTCTAATAACTGGAGGTTTAGTGGAACCACTAAAAAACATTAATATTTCATAATGATGGACTCAACATAATGTTTTTACCTCATTCACTTGTTATGATGTTAAAGATAATGAATTTGATGAGAAATCTAAGTGATTATTGAAATTTGTTTTTTTTTTCATTTCATATCTAATAACATTCAGTTTCTCAGTAGGCACTCATTACATTGTCAGTTTCATTCAATATTAATGTGGTTCCATTAGGTTTAATAAATTTACTAAAACCAAAATTCTTACTATAGGAAAAATAATCAGAGTTGGGGACCATAAAATCTAGATAATTAACTTATAGGGTGTCTTAATCATGAAAACATATTTTTAATTTATAACACCTTCTTTTTATCCAAGTCCATTCATAGTCATCATCTATTAAAATCCTTCATGATTTTTCATAAGAGTACTAGAATTTACAATGCATATATTCTATTAGTGTTAACTAGGTATGAAAAAGTACATTCTCATGAACAATGTAATGATCGATTCAATTAAAATGCACCATTTTTTAATTATTACCCAAGGGTACTATGTTCGATATCTATATATACTAGTAGTATACAAACATGGATGTGATTTCATTGAAAGAACTCAGTATATCCTTTACCAAAATTCTTGTACATTTTACTATACCATGAAACATCATTGGAATTATAAATCAAAATATCCCAAGAAACATCCTTAAAAATATCATAATGGATCCTATTAATATTTCCATCACCTAGATTCCAATTTATAACAAAATAATTATTTAATACAAACTATATATACATAAAATTCTCATGCAGATATATTAGATATTTTTGGATGAATGTTCTATACATTGATAAAAATTCATGAATGAGGACAATAATAATTTAGTTCATTTGGATACTATGTACACAATCATATAACATGGGAAAGAATATTTAATATTGTTAAAAAAATATTCCTTATTAGTACTATTTATTGATATACCCTACATAAAACCATTCTTCATAACATGAGAATATTAAATATTATAAAGGGTTATCATAGATACTCAGTAAAGGTAAAATGAAATATATCTAAATAAAATAAGTATAATGGTATGATAAAATGAGAATAAAATTTTAAAACCAATATATTCAAATAATAGATTAGAAATAATAGTTAGGGAATAAATCTTCATAGTTCAGAAAATAAAAATAATAATGGAATCAAAGAAGATTATCTGTTAAAACATAACACTATCACGAGCCATAGAATTGTTCCATACACATATTCTTATAAAGTTGTGATGATTTATAAATATATATAGTGTTACTCAATCATTTATTTACATGAAATCAAGAACACACATTAACTGAGGGAAATAGAAAAAGTCCAAGACATGACATTATGGTAATAAAAGTAAGGTCGACACATTAAACTGTGAACATTTACCCAGGTTGATGTGTAACATTTTGAATATGTAAAAAGGATCCTCATAAAATTATAATTATTTAATCAATTTCATGTATAAGATATTTAGTGATGAGTTATACTTATTTATCAGATGAATTTGAAGGAGATATAGGTCCCACCCATCCAAAAATGAAAATCTTATATATGTTTGCCACTATATCCAGAAATATTCCTCAAATCATAACCCAAGAAATGATATTTGTTTTATCAATATTTCATCATATCAGAACATGTGAAAAATATTCGAGTTTCATAATCATTTCCCCATTTCAACATAGAATATCCTCTAGAAAAAGAATCGAGTGTCAATTTTATCATGGTATAACCTATGGAAGAGAAACAGGTTTCATAAAAATAATTCTAAAATAAAACATTCAATGAAATATAAACATGGGTATCCATGTATGGTATCTGAAAAAAATTAGTAGTTATATTATAGGATGGAATTATAGGTGGAGAATTTTTTTTAATGATCAATCAGGACATTTCTTGAGGAAAATATCAAATCTTTGAAAATTATTTTTTAAAACTAAAAATTTGTAAACAATTTTGTTTGTCAATAAACATGAAAATTTATATGGTATTCTTATATGGAAATAATGGTCATTATAGAAGAATATTTCATTCAGGTTTTATACAATATAATTATAATTCTATTCGAATTTTAGTAAAATCCAAACATGGAATATTTCCAAAAATTCATGAAGATTATATTAATTTTTTCTGTAAAAATTCATATATGGGTAATAATTAAATAAAAATAAAAATAAAATATTTTTAAAAATTTAATAATTTTTAGAAACATGGTTTAGAAAGAATATTGGGTTTTGACTAAAGAGTTAAATAATTAAATTTAAAAAAACATATTTTCTATTTTATTTTATGTTTCCAAGATTGAAAAAATTGTAATATTAGATGAAAATATCACAAATAAAAAATTGATAATAAAATTAATGTGAAATAATTACACATAGATCATAGATTTGAACATTTGATAATTAATTATAAAAAATGTTGATAAATGATGATATTTTTCCATAAATCCATTCCCACCTTGGTTACATTTGAAACAAAAACCTAAGAAAGATATATCCTAAAATGAATATTCAATCCCCATAAATATCAGTATAATAACTAAAAAAATAAATTCATGGATATTATATACACAATATTAAATAAATTAGTGGTCAATATGGAATGTGTTTCAAAGATATAAAAATGTGAGACAACAATCCCTTAGCATAAGTCTTGACTACATCTATACACATTCAAACCTGTATTATATTATATATATTTTGGTGCACATATATTTTTTAACCGTACCTAAGTATAGTATACCATATATGATTTAATTAGGAAAATTTCTTATATATTTTTTACTAGTTTCTTGTTAAAATCATGTTTTGTGTATTAACAGACTTCTTTTTCATATATATTTTTATTTGTTAATTTTAGTCATCTTACATTGATCATGGCTCCATAATAACTAGAATATTTATGATGAAAAAATTAACATATTTATAAGTAAATTAAACTTTTTATACTAATATTTAAAGATGGTTTTGATAAATTAAATATGTTATCATCATAGATATGGTATGTCGTACGTATGCCCAACTAAAATTTCCATTTTCAATGGTACATATAGTAAAGAAGAAATTGATATTTAATATTTAGATAATGATAATTATAAAATAAAAAAAAATTATTTATTTTAAAACAAACTTATACAGATCATACATGTCACATGGTGATGAAAATAGAGACTTGCATCGCTTCGTGGAAAGGTGATTTGTCTAAATGTACACGAACTGTGTTATCATATTTTTGTGGGTTAAAATGTATGAAAGAGAATGATATATTATTTTTCAGAATGATAAATATTTCATTAATATCACAATTATATCAATTATATAACATATATTCATTAAATTTATAGTTATTATCTTCCATGCAAAGAATTAGTGGAAAACATATGACATCACATCATGAGGCGGTAGCATACTGTACACATGACGGAAATTATATTATCCCCTAAAGATTGGAAGGTAAAGGTTATATATGATATATCAACTCCATATTTATAATTACATTATATATATAATATATATAAATTATATTTATCATCAATCTCAACTATGGGTGGAGTTAATTGAAAAAAAATGACATTGGTTCACGTGGTGGTGGTCCACCATATACATGAATAATAATTTTATAACCAATTTAATAGAAGTGGAGATGGTTTCAGTAAATGTAAATTTAAAAACAACATATAATAATATTTATTATACTTAGGTAATATATCATCATTATTTTATTATAATTTAAGGATGTGGACGATGAAATAAAATAAAAATGTTTGTTGATGAACGATTCTTCTTCTTCAGGAAACTTCTTTTGGATTACACTAGAATACTTCCTAGGTTGTTTTTAAAGAACAAATATGTCTTAAATTGTGAGATAGATGAATTAGTGAAGTTATTTTGGAAATAAATAGATGAAACAAAAAGGGTTTGGTGTGTCGAAGAAGGAAAGAGGGGGGGTCCATTTATAAGTGAGGAGAGATGAACAGTTGATTTTTTAAAATGGAAAAGGTGTACCTTGTATTTATTTTGACAAAAGGCACAAAAAACATATTATTCAAGAATTTAATACTATATAGTGTCCAAATATGTCCATTAAATAAATTTTAGACATGTGTTTTGTCCATTTTTACCCTTATCTTTTTAGTTTAACTCCATGAAAATCTATATTTACCTTACCTGAAAAAATTAAGCATTAATGATTTCAAATTTTATTTTCGTATAAATTTATGTTCACATTATTAGATATAATAATAAATTATTATTTAAAACATCGAGTCCCTTTTTCCAAATTAAACATGAATACGAGTAAAAAAATAAATTATAGTTAATCTTGAAGATGAGAAGTGAAATCAGTTTTCAAATAGAAAATGTTCCAATTGTATAATGTTTTTATATAATAACTATACATTAAAACAATTTCAATAACCTAAAATATTATAATATATATATATTATAAATAATATTAGTTTGAAATAAATTTAAAATTGTATCTATCTTTATGAATAATTTAAATGAAAAATATATTTTCAATTACATTTTTTTATTTTTCATTATTCATAAAAAAAAATATAATTTCAAAAAAATATCAACAGATCAGTCTAATATATTTTTGACAATATGACTTCGAAAATGAACATTAATTTATCAATTAATTTTTATAAAATATTAATAATTTAAAAAAAACAACTGTGAAAAAAGGATACAAAAATGATTTATAGAAAAAGTAACGTTTTTATGCATACAATTTGATTTACATGTTTTTATTTTTTATAAAAAAATAATATTACGGTTAATATATTGATTTAATATATCATATATTAATTTTATTAAAATAATTTTCCAAAATTTTTAGTTTAATTTACATTGGTGAAATTATTTTAATTTCATATAAATATTTTATTCAAAATATATTTCCATTATTTTCAAATAGTTTTTATTTTCATTTGTAATTAATTTTTCACCAAATAAATCATTTTATATTCATTGTTCAAGAATATATTTTCATAATTTTTTAATCCTATTCACACTAACCTTTACAATTAAATGGATATAATGATAATTTTAAATAATAATATTTTAATAGTTTGTAAATATTCATTTAATTTAAATATCACATCTAACCTAAGAAAAATTAAGTGTTGTGTGTAATAAATATATATATAATGAATTTTTTTAAAATATATATTTCAAAAACGATCATAGGTTGTTACATTCTACCGCCATCAATGTTAAATTTTCCCTAGAATTTAATTACCTTAAAACCAATAAATGGGGATTATTTTTCCTCATTATGTCCTATGGTTCTCATGATGCATCCTAATGTTTGTGGTTTATTCAAAAAATATTGACTTATTGGGTGTTATTGTTTTGTAGAACATTATCTGATCAATGTAGAATCTCAACTAATTTTTCATTATAATAATTTTCATTCTCCAACATTATAACATTTGATTTTAGTACCTATGATGGATTTAGTATATACTTCCTCAACAGAGATACATAAAACACATTTTTTACATAATGGATTTTTAGTGGGAGCTCAATGCAATGATCTATAGTCCAAATAAGATCATGAATTTCAATCGGAAAGATATACTTTGGGTATAATATTCCTTTTTTTCATCCATATATATTATCATTGAATTTCATCATCCTAAACCTCGAATTATAGATCACATATAATATTATATAGATAATATTGTTTTTATATTTTTTAATACATTTCTTTTGAGTATCTATACTAATATCTTCAGTTTCATTATCTTTCATAGGAACCAATATTATTATTTCTACAACATCATTCAAATAATTTTTATTTTTACAAATCATTTTTAATGGCCTTCATAAGGTGGCATATAAATTCTTGAGTGAATATTATTGTGGTAATAATGATCATCTTGACGATAGTGTTGATCCTGAAAAACATTAGAATCTATAGAATAAGATCATAGCATATTTTCTGTGGTTTGAATTTCACCAATCCATAAAATTTTATTGTGGATGATATGTATTGCTAAAACTCAACACTATATCATGGAATTTCTAAATACATCACTAAAACATCATTGTAAAATTCATGTCCTGATCTGATACAATTGAATGTTTTAACTTAGGAAAACTTACCACATCCTTAACTTATTTTCTATCTAAAGAATCAAAATAGAAATATAATATATGAGAAATTTGTTCTGCATAATTCTAAAGGTCATCAAATACAACCCAAAAGTAACTCATCTTTGATGATACAGTAAACCCTAAAGGTTTCCAATAACATTAATCATAGTTACAAAATATGTATTGACATTCTTCCTCAAATAAAATTTTCACAATAAATTATATTAAACCTATTAGATTTATTTCAATAATTGAATCATAAAATATATTTAATCATGATAAACTCCAAAAACATAAAACCAAAAATGGGGTGTTAATGAATTTGAACATTAGGTCCATCCTATAATCATAATCCTAGAATGTGATCAATAAATATTATGTAAATCACTCATGGAGACATATACACTTCCAAATGTTAATTCACCATTTATCCATTATATATTATTTTATATTATAAATAGACATATTCCTTCTAATCTTGGTTTTATCTTTTTATTTAATGAATATGAAACGTGGTTTTATTATCTCATAGTCAATGATTATGGAGACAATCCCATGATATTTCTGTAAATAATGAACAATAATATTTTTATAAGGATGATTCATACAAAATTATACATGAAATTACCAACTGGGAAGATGAGGATAAGTGTTCCGTAAGCATTATGAATCAATACCTCACTTATGATGTTATAAGTATGTTATTATCGAATTTTATAAAAAGAGTCCTTATCTTTTATCATCCACGATAGCTATTGTATTGGTGAGTTTATTCACATAATAACCAAACAACATTCACTTTAAACACTTTACTGTTATTTTTGGATTGTTTTTATCTCTTTATCGACACATTTTATTAACTATCCTTCTCACAGTAATTATATACTCTTATTCTCGATGTATAGGATTGCCATACATGAAACACCTTCTTGATCCTTTTAGGAACTCACCAACGATCTCCATCCCATAGTTTTTGAATGTATGAGTTTGATCAATTTTTTCCCTGTAGGTAACATATCATTGAAATTTCCATAGAAACCATCATACATTTCATATCACCAAAAACATGATGGTTACCTTCTTTCATTTCCACTATTAGTTGATATAAAATGTTTTATTCATAGTATTAAATGTCTTATATGGATATATCTCATTATTTATATGGTTATAATCAACTAAATAATCATTCAACCTTATATTTAAGAGGAATTATAACACCACATGAGTACCTCACAAGTCCTGTTAATTTTTTTTCATAGGTACCGAGAGATTCATCGTCCTTTTTACCTGTTTTAATAGTTATTTGTCCATTTTTATGATGAATAAGATGAAATTATTTATTGAAAACTAATATTTTAAACTCATTCCATTTCATGGAAAAAATTCATTATCATTATCTTTTATTCATAGTAATATTGCACCATTATACTATAGTGGAATCAAAATTGTAGATATCCATAATGGGTTATTCATTCTTTGAACACAGGAGACTATAAAATAACATTATTGTTTTACTAATTCATTACCTTGAAACTGTCAAGTTTTTTGGACCCACTAAAAAAGGTGGGTGTATAATTATAAAGGAATAAACAAAAATTTTATTTTCTCCGGTACTGATTTAGAATTTCATAATTATTCATATATTATGAATTTTTTGTGATCGTAGAAAAAAAATTCATTTCAAATATCATATCATTCATTTTATCACAAGTAAAATAATTTATATATATATATATATATATATATATCATTCAATATTATCTTGGAACCTTAAGGTTCAAGTCATTGAGTAAAAAAGAAATGTGTAATTAATATGAATCATAACGGGGAACTCCATAATTATAAAAAATCACTTATATGGGGTCTAAATCTTGAAACCATCTTTTTATTTATTTATACATTAATTTTAGCCTATTTCATTAATAATATTCATCTGCGTAAATCAATCATGACAATTTGTAAAGATATTGTGAATTTATAACAAATATCCTCCATGACAATCAAACTAGTTGTGTCTCAAGATATCCCATCATTCACCATGTGATGATCAAGTCGAGCTAAATTTAATATTTTCAACATTATTAACCTTATGTACCACTATTATAGAGCTCCATCCCCTTATATTATTTTGATATGGATGTAATTTAATATTATCCAATCACTCTATACATTACTAAAATTCAAAGACATTTTCCTTTACATTTGATCATCCTTATAATTATACATAGAAATATCCCAAGAAATATCTTTAAAAATATCCCTAGGGATCTGAATCATGTTTTATAATCCTTGTTTATAATGTTTTACAAAACATTTTAATTGATACCGACTATTTTGATCATCAATTATCATATAGATATTATATCTATTTATATGAATATTCAATACATTAACTAAACATATACATATGTACCATAAATTTTTACCTCCTTTTGAAACTAGGTCTATAATCTTCTAATTTGGGTAATGATCTTCCTAGTCTCCAGAAAAATTCATCATATTTATTTCTCCTAATAGACATACCCTACATAAATACATTATTTATAACATGGGGATAAGAAACATAATAAATAGTGATTTTAGATTCTGAATTATGGTATATCTCTATATGACATGAGAATATGGGTATGAGAACATTATAATGACATTTGAAAATTGTACCCTACTTATCATAGATCATAAACATGAGTCATTACATAAATATTGAAAGCTCATATAACATGAATCATTATGGAATCGAAGACCAAGATCTATAATAACATAATGTCAGAATAAGAAATTTATTTGTGGAACATAGAATGACATATAGCATTGTAGATATTTTTAAATAGAAACAATTTCACTCGTTAAGTTGACGACCTGTAATGAGGCCCTTTTATAAACATATGTACATGAAACTGGGTATATGCATAACAATGGGGAATAAAATTATTTGTCTATTTATAACATTAGGAACATGTAATTAGTTTCACACATTACATTTTAAACATGTAACCAGGTTCACAAATAATATTGTAAACATGTAATCAAGTTCACCCAAGACTTATTTACTCAAGTGATATCCATCATTACCCAATGAATTTGAAAGAGATATAGTTCATACCCAAAAAATAATAAAAATCATATTTAATGTCACTACAATATCATAAAATAATTTTTGTATCATAACCCATGTAATATAATGGGTTTCATAAAAATTTATTCATATAATGACCAATGTAATAGATATATATTTTATAATCATTTAATCATGTCATAATATCATAACCCATAAAAAAGAATCTTTTTTGATAAAAAAATATTATCATGGTATAACCAATGAGAGATAAATGTGTTATAAAAATATATTTTCATGGAAAATAATTTAGATAATGATTATGAATGGTATCATTAGATTAAATCCTCAAAAAGAATAAGTAACATAAATGGATAAATCCTTATATGGAGAATGATTTTGAATGATCACCTATAACATATCATGAGGAAAATAATTTTTCCTTGAAAATACCTTTTTAAAACTAAATAATAGTATAACATTATGAAAATTAATATATCATAAAATAACCATGACCATATATAATAGAATATTTCTATTAAATTTTTTTCTTGATGGTCAAATATTATGATCATATTGTACTCATTAAAATGATGACTCCATTCAAATTTATGGTAAAAAAGAAATAGGAAACATTTTGAATAAGATATGAATCTTTCATTAAATGAATTACGAAAAATTAAAATATTTCTAATAAATATTTTAATAAATATTTTTAATAATTAAAAAAACATTTTTTAAAACATTTTTCTATAACATTTTTTTATAAGAAATGTTGTTTTTTGAATGTGGAGATAAATAAAGATTATTTATTAAAAATACATTTTTTCAAATATTTTTGTTTAAATTTTGTGTAAAAATGGTACCATTACAGTAAGATATCAGGTGTTAATAGAGACTAACAAATGATGGTAATTATTGAGATTAAGATCATAATATTTCAACATTTTAGATATAATCATAAACAATCCCCATCGATAATGATATTGTAACATAAATTAATTACTACTTTGGTACCATTTGAAACGTAATCCATATGAATGATAAATACTAAAATGGATATATAATATCAATTTTTTTAAGAATAGTCAAAAAATAAATTTTTCAGAATTATATACACCACATAAATTTAATAGGTGGTTAAAATCGAATGTGAATTACATAAGTAATATACGAGATAAAAATCTCTTACCTTAAGTCTCGACTTCATGCATACGCATTCAAAACTCTTGTTTAATAATTATAATTTCATTATATATATATATATATTAATTAACCATTCATATATATGTTATACTAAATATGATTTAGTTATGATAATATATAATCCATTTATTGCCAATTCCATGTTAAAATCAAACTTTATGTAGTAACTGCATTGATTTTCATATCTTTTTTGATTTGTTAAATTTGGTACACATAAATTATTAATGATTAAAAAAGAAAAGAAACATAATAATAATATATTTAAATTAATTATACATCAATTATAATTTTAATTCCAATTATTAATGATGGTTTTCTGAAATGAAATATGTTACAATCATTGAGAGAATATTCCATTAATATGCATCAGTATCATTTCCAATCTTCAATGATAATTACATATAATGAGTTAAGTAATAGTTTATCATTAATTAATTTTTAAAAATCAAAAAACAATATATTATTTATTTAACTATACATACACATATATTCTATTTTGTGTGGTTTTTACAATCTAGTGTCACTTTGTTTCATCGAGGAGGTAGTCCAAACAAACAAGAAAGACATTATTATCTTCCAATGATTAAAAACATAAGAAATTATGTGATATATTATATTTTTATATTAAAATTATTTCAATAAAATCATTTTTATTAAATTTATATGTCATATATTCATTAACATTTTTCTTATTATCTTTCATGTAAAGGGTTAATAAAAAAATCATATTGCTTCTTGAGGTAGTAGTCTCCCATACATAGCAGTGATGTTATGATATCATATATGGAATAAAAGGTAAAAAAAATTTATGATATGATGAATAAAATATTTTAATTATTTTATATATATAAAAAATTAATATTAAATTAATCATTGTTCCCAACTATGATAGGTTGTCATGGAAAAGAAAATGACATTTGTTAGCGAGGTGGTAGTCATTTGTACACATGAATGATGAATCCATGAACAATTTGATAGAAGTGGACCTGGTTATATGTAATTAACATAATATAATAGAATATTATTATATAGATTATACAATTTTTATTATATTATCATTGTTTAATAATAGTTTAAGTAGGTGGAGCACAATATAAAATAAACATGCATGTTGAAGAACATTACCTCTTCTCCATGTAAACTCCATAGGGTTGCACGGAAATACTTCATAGTTTGGATTTATGTCAAATATATGTCTTTTAGTATAAGAGGATAGAATATAAGAAGTGATTTGGATAGGTTTTGGTTGAACCAAAAAAGGTTATTAAGGTGTGAATAAGAGAGAGTAGGGGATGTCCTTTTACTTGTAATGTGAGTGGATCATGTAAAATTTTTTAGAAATGAAAATGTGAATCCAGATTTTTATCATGAAACAATGCTCTAAAAATGAAGTATTATCAGGATATAGACATTATAGGTTTGATGTTTGGTAGTAAAATAAATTTTATACAAGTTTTAATTGCATACAATCCATTACCTTTTTAGTTTAACAATTGGTAATCAAAATTTTTCCTTAAAAGTGGTACTTGTTGATTAATATTTTGACAATTTATTTTAGTGTAAAATAATGTTGGACCTAATAGAGAATATATATTATTTTAATTCCAAATATAGAATATATTATTTTAAATTTAATTCATAGGAGTGGAAAAAAGTGTAACATCTTGTTACTATTTTTTAGATACTCATTAAGCCTCCATTTTTATCATTATTTGGTAAGTGTTTATCTCGGGTTGTTTCAAGAGGAAAATGGAATTTTTTGGAAAATTATTCCTATTCACAGTTGGTGCCCCAATTTCTCATCCTGCATCCCAACACAGTATAAATCATGAAACCCAAGGTTTTGGGGTATATATTATTGGCACATTGTTTGCTAAACCACGTGCCAACCATGTAGAAACAATAAAACACATTAGAGGGTTGCATGGATTGGTAATATAGTTTGTTTAACCATTTTCTAATGCTCATATATGCATGAAAGTTGTATTTTTATAACTTAAAAATATTTTAAAAATTCTAGAACCCTATTTTTACCAACTACATGACCCCAAATTTTCATAACTCAAAATTATAGGTCCTGGAGGATCAAAAAACCATATTTAAATCATCCAAACTACTTCCTAGGAGGATCATATAATGGATTTTCTCATTCGATCCCACTCTAGTATGGGGTTTTATCTCTCCTTACTTTCCCCCCATATCTCTCTCTCTTTATATCCTCAACATGGATTGTTATATAATATTGTGTTTGATGGATATAATTTTTTTTATTTGTATCTTGATTCATGGTTATATTCTTAGATCATAGTTTTTTTCATTTATTGTTGAATGGTATCAGAACTGGTGTTGGGATACGTGATCTCAATGAAACAGGTATTTAGTTCCACTTATTATAGGCATATTTATTTAGCCATGAATTTATAGATGTTTGAAATACCAATCTATTCAGTTGTAAAATACTAATTAAATTGAAATAAGAAATTGAAATTGAATTGTTATGGAATTTTGGAAAAAATGCCAAATTCTTATGGAATTAGAAATTTTTTTGTGATATAAAATTGATGGAAATATTTTATGTTTTTTTTCATTTATTTCTTGAGAAACGTTCTTAAATATATTCGATAAGAACATATGATTGGTTTTATTTTTAAAAGGAATGAAATAATGAAAACCGACTATTTGGGTTTTGGAATAAAATATTCATATTGAATCAAATATTGGGAAATTGTATTTGAATCTTATTTGAAATGATTTTCACATTAGATATTGATTAATTAAGAACAATAGAGATGGGGTAGTCAGTGGGTAATTTGAGAAAATTACACTGGGATAGTAATTACCTAGATATAGATTAATGATTATAACTCTAGAAATATATTAATAGGTATATCATATTGCTAATAGAATTTTGAGGAGTAATATTCATATTGAGCCTAAGGGAAGTGTGTACACAAATTCCATGATAACTGATATTGGATTAAGAGGATCATCTGAATAGAAACAATATTACCATAGGTATGTTGACTACGGTTCTAGTTGTGATATCATTGATATATATTCCATTGATTATGAATATTATTTACTCCGGATTAGTTATTTTTATAAACTATTTTATATAAAATGCTTTCTTAAGACTTTTTTGAAAATTTCTCACTCATTAGAAAAGTAATGAAATTTTTTAATCTAAAAGTGTTATTTTATGCTTTTTTAATTTATAATTGGATGCTTGATTTGGCTTATTATTGTTGAATATTCTTATGGAACACCAGGTGAGACCCTATAAGAAGTTTTTCTCACACCGAATCTTTTCCTTCAAGATTTTGTATATTTTATTTTTTGGTTTTTAGTATTGGGAAACCACCTCAAGGAGGGGATATATAGTAATAATCCTTGGTGTATTATTTTTATATTTATATTGGGATGTTGGATTTATCTTCTCTAATAATATTAATTTGATATCGTATTGTTTAAGGTATTGATATAACTATTTTAATTTTAGTACTGTCTCTCTTGGGATATTCAAATGGGAATAATGATATGTATCTACTTCTTTAACTGTTTCTGTAGAGAAAGTGTTCCCACTATTAGTTTTTATAATTCCAGGTGCTAGTAACCAACATATGGGGATCATTAATTCCCTTCGAGATATGTAATTTCCAGATCATGTATCGGAGTTCAGGGTTATATGAGCTAGTTCATGATTTTTTTAGTATCATAAGTGATGGTTGTCTATCCTTTTATTTCATTATGTAGTTGAGTGATATTTTTGGGCAGTAGGTGGTAGCTTTGAGTCACTATTTGGCCACATTTCATCATAATAATCATTAATTCAGTATGGGTTTTTTAGGAAATGTTTCTAGGGGAATAATTCTAGTCTTTTCCTCATTTTGATTTTAATATGATTGAATCTAAGTCATGATATCTCTCTGAATGTAATAGTTTCTCTATTTATCTTATTTGAATGTTGATATTAGTAATCTTATGATGTCTTCAGTGTTTTCTTCTAATGTTATGTAGCATCATGACTCCAAGAAAACATGTCAATATGATCGAACATGAAGTAGATGATGAAAAATAGGGAGAAGATCCTCTCGTAGATTAGAATCTCATTGAGAATTTTTTACTTGTTGTTTATGATCGGGGATGTAGATTTATACACTTTATAGTTCAAGATCCAATTCTAGAACCTCGGAGGGATGAATTATTAAGTCATGGATAGGAGTTCCTTTACCATAATACACCATGATTCATGGTTTCAAACAATCCTCATGAGTTTTTGGGTTAGTTGTTATATATTTAGATATTTTTTTTGTTATTTGAGATGTATGAGGAGATCAATGATAAATATTCCACCTTCATGAATGAAGGACCTAGAAGGATATGGTGGGACATGATGGTGATGATAAAGAAGCACAATAGTTTTGAGTGGAAGGACATAAATGTTACTTCCACTAACCAGTTTTATGCAGAGTCTATGGTGATTGCTAAGTATATTCTATTTTTCAAAAAAAATTGCGTTCTGATCAGACTATGACCGAATATATGAACTAATTCATTGGTCATATTCATCATTCACCTGAGATATTATATAATGTCATTTTGAATACCCACTATATTGATATGTTACATCAATATGATATTTTTATATGGTTTTCTTACTAAAACTCACTTCATAAGCTGACACGATAGATAAGGAATTGAAGGTCCATCTAGATCTGACAGGTAAGTCATTTTTAGAGGAGTTCCCGTTTCTCCAAGTGGAATTTCTGTGATTTCTCCTATTGGGATGATAAATCAGGATGAGTCATGTAGTGGATCAACTCAACATTGTTTCTTATAAGACTCCAGATGTGTTTTTCATATTTTATTTAAAACATATCATATATGGAAAGCATGGGAAATCGAAACATTTTTTAATAGACACACCAAATATTTGTAGTTCATGTGTTCTCTTAAGAAACCTACAAAGATTCTATCATTTATTTCTTATTCCACACAGTGTCATGAACTCATCAGCACCAAAATATATTATGGTAAAATTAGATGCTTCTAGATATAAGGGGTTCTATCCACTAGCATCCAGAACATAGAATCTATGTGTATTATAAGTGTATCTAGAGGAATCAGATATAGGTCCAGTGACTATGATAGGTATAATCATTATAGATTCATATTTTTTGTGATGTTTATTTGACATTTCTTCATCACATTGATATATCGACAATTGTTTTGACCAATATAATTCTTCTTATGGAGATTTTTTGTTATTTTATGGATATTATTACACCCATCAAAAGGAGTAATGTTCATGTTCTTCATTATCTTTCTTTGTTTTCTCTATAGTAAAGATAGATCTTACATGGTAATTCTTATTCTTTGACATTAAAACTCCTTATATTTTTTTGTGGACTGATTGGCACATTTCCATTAATGTTTGATTTGATTTTTATCATCAATGAATCTTTGTTAATCTTCTTGATGGGGTGTATTGTATCTTATAGGGAGAATGGGACCAAATGTCGAGTAGATGAGGACCATAATATCAATAATTAAGGAACATAATATTATTTTTTTGTCTATCCTAATGTGATAACCCCAGACCAATGATCACCATCCAATTTTCATTGAGTTTCCTATTGTTTTTTCTTATGAAATCTCTAGTTTGGAACTTGTAAGAGATATTGAGTTATCTATCAATTTAATTTTTAGTGCTCAACCATTATATATTCCTTCTTACCACTTTGTACCACCTAAAAATAAATAGCTGATGACTTACAACGATGACCTATTGGTGAACTATTTATACAACTGAGTGTGTTACCTTTGGTGGAACATAACATCGTGGAAAATAAATATCATTGAATGATTCTCATATGTGTTGATAACTAGAAACTAAATTGATTTATATTAAATAACAATAATTATATTTCATTTATTGATGATCTTTTTGAAATGTTGAAATGGGTGAAGTTTTTTTAGAAATATTGATAATCGATTTCATTTTCTCCAGTTGAGAATAAATTAATCAATCATTTATAAATCCACATTAGTAAGATGTTTTTAACTTTATGAGTACATTTCCATTAAATTTGGTCTAACCAATGATTTTGTAAACTTTATTTCTTTGATGAATAAGATATTCCATTATAACCATGATACATTCATGGTAGTCTATTTGGATGAAATCAGAGATTTATTTGTGTATAGGAAGAATCATATGCATCCATTGAGAGTAGTTATGTAAATGTTGATAAACCACATACATTATATCAGCCTATAAACTCTGTTTTCCCATTTTGGGAAGATAAGACTTTGGTACATGTGAACTCTAAACATTTGTTTTTTTATACTACTAAGGTGATAATACTTATAACATTGGAGAAATCATGTGATGTTTTCCAGATATGGAGCTCCATTGGTTTACATGGATATTACCCCAGGTTTGTAATGTATTTATCATTGATGGCTTCTTGAAAGACAAATCAAACTCATAAGGGAGTGTATTTTTCTTTGGGTGGGAAGTGTTAGAGTTATTTTGTTTAGTTTGAAGGTATTTTGACTTATAAATTGGTGTTGACTCTTCTCGAATACATGTATGTATATGTTGTCTTTTGTGATGCAATAGGATCAGGTTACAGTATTTTTATTATGTAGGGTCATCATGTTATTGCATATATATCTCCGTAGATTAGGATGCATGAGAAGATTTGTCTGACCCATGAACTTCAACACATAGATGGGATGAATTATCTTAATAGTTAGAGGCATTACATTTTCATAGAGATTTTTTTCATGTTTTCTCACCACAAGTACATAAATTATATCTTCAATCAAAATAATTTTAGTATTTTCCTATAGTGATTGGTTGAGTTTCTATAATCCATTGATTTAAAAAATAATTATAAAAATGGAAAAGGGATTTCATTATAGATTATTTGTGTTGGAAACATCTCAAACAACTGTGAATGAATCATCAGAATAGTGGTTCATAATGTATATTTTTTCACATTTTCATATTGGAGTTCAGAAAATTGGGCTTAAGGTTGATTGAAAAAATGTTTAGTCGACACCCTCTCTTCTCAAGGTTATTCTCTAGAAATAAAATCTTAAAGTTTAATTATATATAATTAGATACTCTCTTAATGGTGGGGATACTATTATAGAGTTATCGTTCTCCATTAAAGGTATTTTATGTTTAGGAAATTGGTTTTTCGTGTCATTACCTATGAGGAAATATGTTATGGTAGATTTCCTTAATTCCCATTGGGTTGTTTAACCATGATCCAAAAATATGCATTATGATACAAAATTTTGATTTTTTTATTGGTATGAGACATAGAAATGTTAATTTTTACACCCATTGTTATACATTACTAAAATTAAAAAATTATCAATATATTTTTGTTGGTTTTCTTCAGCCACTTCCAATCCCCACATGGAAGTCAGATGAAATCTCTATAGACATTGTATTTGGGTTTCCATATATCCAAAGAATGTAGAATATTATATGGGTTGTGATCGATCGTCTAACCAAATCGACCCACTTTATACCAAATCATGATACAATCAATGTTGGGGGTCTGATAAATTTACTTGTGAGATAGATTTTTTGTTTTCATGAAGTCCCATCTACTGTAGTCTCCAATAGGTATCTCTATTATATTTATCTCTTTTGGATAGGCCGCAATGTGTCACTATGATCTCGGGTTTGTTGACTATGCCACACCATAAAAAAAATAATGTCGAGATATTGTGGGCTATATATATTCTTTAGAATTTTATTTGGGATAGTGACCTTGAAATTTGTGTATCGTATGATGAAAATTTTTTATTGGTTGATTTTTATCATTTATAATGTTTATACTCTGTGATTATAACAGGTCCTTTGGATGATTTGTTTTACCATCCATGAAAATATATTTTAGGTATGTCATATATTAGTGAAAGTCCCATGTTTTGAATGAGAATGCTTCAAGAGATATCAGTAATAAATCATTTGATTCATTAGATATTGTTTATGGTATATTGTCGACGTAAATATTTTTTTCACAATCTTCATAGACCATTGGAGTATTGAGTTGGTGACTTAGTTTTCTTAAATGATTCACCTCATTTTGGTCATTGGGATCTTGGTATGAAAAGTAAGCATGATCCTCACAGTGTGGGACCTTTTTTAGGTTTTTGAGATGGTGGGAAAAGTAACTTACCATTTATCTCATCCACCACAACTGAATTTCATACAAATAGTGATGCATGTATCACAGTTATGAAATATATTTCTAATTCATATAATTTATTGAGTTGGAATGTTCTTAATATTGATCCTAATTTAACCACGATTGAGAATCTAGACATGATATTTGATTATGAAACCAATGTACTTCATGAGACGATGATAGATTTGTTACTACAATTATCGAATCAATGTTATGATACACCTGATACATGGGAGAGATAATAATTGAATAGAAAATGTGGCATCCTCTTTTTGATATAGAAGCATCATTAAGGGCTTTCTAGGGACAGAATGTTTCTAAGTTTTGGATATTGTAACAACTTATTTCTATTTTATAGTTAGTCCTCAACCTTATAATTTTATCATGGTTTGGTTTGAGTTTTTATGGGTATGTTTTTGGGAAAAATTGAGTTCTTTGGAATATTCTGGGATTTTTAGGGTTAAGGAACAATTTTCTCAAACTATACTCCCTCCCATTGTAAACTATAAAACTCTAGGTAATGGGGGTTTTAAAGGGTGTCAAACAGTTTGAAAAAATGGTCCACCCACCTAGTAGAAACCATATATCTTAATATAAGGGCTCATATAAAGGGTGCATATATGTCCTTTCCTAGAAAACCATGCAATAATAAATTCTTATTTCAAAAAATTATTTTAACTTTTATCAAACCCCTTTTTAACTCATTCTAATCCCCAACTCATCTTATCTTGAATAACTAGGTATTGGAGGCTCTCGAGAACACCTTTTGGATCCTCTTAACCCCTTCCTTGGAGTATTTATGTGTAGAGGATCTCATTTTATTCCTCTCTATTATGTGGTTCTTCTCCCATTTATTTTCTCTATCTATCTCCTTATTTCTACCATATGGTTTGTGAGATCATATTTCATTATATGGATATAAAATCTTTTGATATAGATATTGAATATATTTTGTATTTATATATCTTTTTTATTTTCATTCACTATTTTAAAATATCATTATAGGTATTATATTACGTGATCTCTATGACAAAGGTAGGTGGTTTTTTCTTGGATTAATGACTTGATGTAAACATGATTTTATTATTGTTTTAAATTTCATTCAACTTATTCATAAAAAAATTATTCTATTCTAATTGGAAACAAAAATTTATTTGTTATGGAATTTTGTGAAAAACCCAAATTCCAATTTAATTGGAAATTTTTGTGTGATTTGAAATTAATGGAAATGTTTCCATTGATTTATAATTTTTTTTCGAAAATAGGATTAAATTGATTTGATAAAAATGTGACTGGATTTATTTTTAAATGTAATCAAATACTGAAAACCAATTATTTTAGTTTTGGAATTAAATTTTCATATTGAAACTAATAATAGAGAAATTATATTTTTAATTAATTTGAAATTATTTTGCTATTATTTAATGAGTTATTGAGCACATGAAAGATAGGGTAGTTAATTGTTTATTTAGTATAATAACACTTGGATTATAATTCCATTTCAATGTATTAATGGTCACAACTCTAACAAAATATAGTTAGGTAGATCATATTTTTAATGTAATGTTGATAAGTCATCTTCAGATTGAGTATAAGGGGAGCATGTACACATTTTCCATGATCAATGATACGAGAGTGTAATGACACTATAATTACAAACTATGACACCATAGGTAAAATGATCATAGTTATTATTATGATTATATTGATATATTTTCAATCAATTTTGAAATTTCATTATACATGACCAGTTAATTATATAAACTATTTTTTATAAAATGTATTCAAAATACATTGGTTTAAATGTTTCTAACATTTTCAATAAAAATCATGATTTGTTTTATATATGAAATTTTGCTTCCATTCTAGTTTTATTTAAAATTGGAGGCATGAATTGGAATATTATTATATTATATTGTTATAGAACACATGTTAACACCCTATAATTATTTTACCTTAGATAATTCCTTTTCCATAATTATTTTGTTTATTTCCTTCCACCATATCCATGTAATAGGTATGCACCTCAAGGAAGAGGTGGATATTATTGATATTTTTTATATTTTAGAAAAATGATTTGAAATGATAAGGATTTTTTCTTATGATGTATTTTAGTTATTATTTAAATATATTTTTAACTATAACAACACCAATTAATGATTTTATTTATTTTTGAATGATATGATCCAATGTAACCATATTTACTGTTTATATTGATGGTTATATATTATTATATTGTAATTATTATAAATACAATATCCTTTCTATTGGATATGATTTGATTGTATGATGAATGTATTATGATCCTCTATCACATATAACTATGGTTTTCATTATGTGAAGTGTGGTCTTGTAATTATATAGACCTCGAATGCATTCAGTAAATAAGAATTTCTCATGATATAATGTAGTCTTGGATGTGAATTAAACCATTCTTAGTAAAGGAAATTTTCCAATACGATAACCTTTGGGGAAAACCTTGAATATGGAATTGATGGATTGAGATTGAACCCAATCCGCTTTGATAGTCATAGAAATGAGCCTTCCCTTATGAAATGATTTTTTAGTCTTATTTGGGTGAAAAAAAAATTATACCATATGCTTATGATACGTTCTCATTTCTAATGATTGATTATTAATTATTAAATACTCCTATAACTTATTCCTTTTTATTTTTAAAACATTATGTCATGTTTCAATATTATGATGTACAAATTTAACTATAGGTTTTTATATAAATAAAATTGTATTATAATTCCATTATACATAACTTATGATGATTTATTAATTTCATTTTTTTACCCTTATTGTGCATTTATGCTAATAGATTCTTATGTTTCCCTTCACAAGATAATTAGAATTTTTAAAGAAAGATATGTCTATGAATAATTATAGTTATGGTGAAATAAATGATAATCTATATAGATATTTTATAGAAATCTTTTTTTTTCTATTCATGTATCTGAAAAATGAAATTAGGGTTATTTAGTTGAAAATATTAATCAATAATTTTTATCCTCAAAAAATGATATATTATTTACGTATGAAATGTTAGGGTCTCAAAAGTTATTATCAGATAAGTGCTTGGTATCATTTAGAAACTGGGATGATAAAACAATATTCAGAACCCTTAGTATAATATTATATATATGATAACATCCAATTGATTTTTTAGTGTATAAAATATGCATTGTTTCATTAAATGCATTCCTTTCTTATTACTACTAGTTGAAATAACATTTGCAATGAAATATATAGGGGTATCAACACTCAAAAGAGTCATTAGAGTAAATCATATATGTTATTCTAGTGTATCATGAAGGGGACATTACTTTTCACTTGGTTAGAAAATCTTATAGGATATTATATGTTCCACTCACATTTTAATTATGAACCACTGTGATTTATTTCAATAGATAATTATCATAGAATTGACTAGGTTAAAACAATGTTTTCATACATTCAAAATAAGGTTCCTTGATTTTGACATGTTATACAAGAATTTTCATGATTAAATGATTTCACATTAACATTTATAAAACTGATATTTAGGTTTTATTTAGTAGTAAGAACTATGTGTAATTGAGATACCATTTAGTGTGATGTACAATGTAGTTATTTTCCTCTCAATGAACCCAATTAAGAGAAACATGTAATGTAAAATCTTGTGATTATTTTTATGAAGTTATCCGGATATATGAGAAACTAGATGAACATGTATTATTTTATAAATGAATAAACCAAGGGAAAAGTGCAGTTTCATGAGGTTCTTTGATGAAATAATATTCAACTACAAAAATGGAATGATTTTGGGGAGACTCATCTAGTAAAATGTCTGAAAGGAACAAGAATATTATTTATGTGTATAAAATATGGACATTATGATATTAATTGATAAAAATATAAATATTTCAATGGAGGGAAATAATTTACATTCCAATGTACAATTTATTTTTCAATATATTATGTGTGGGGAACTTGGGGATTTTATTACTCAATTACCGAATCCAATGTAAAACCGTATACCAAGGAAGGGTCAACATTTTACCAATTATTGTAGGGGAATAATTAAAGTATATATGTATTTCCATTTTTATAATAATGTTTTAGAAATGTTTTATTAATGGTATTCTTATTGTAATAATCCTGAAAAATATAAGGATTGTTACAAAGTAGTCTTTAATTTAGGTATTATAATAATTCATTAAATGTTATAGTTGTCTTAGAAAATTCATTTACTGGTAAGCTACAATGTTTGGGAAAAAACGATTGAGGGATTAATATACCTTAGTATGAGCCACATGTAGAATTAATAATGATTAATTAGGATAATAACATGATAAATATTGAAAAATTAAATTGGTTACTATTGGTGACCATCATATTGAATAGTTATTGAATGAAAATAATATTTATGTTATCAATGTTATTGCTATAAAAAAATTGGATTTATAAAATAGATAGACAATGATTTTTTTTGTCTAATATGAATATAGTTATTTTTTGGATGAATATATATATTATTTTATTTTTTAAGCTAAATTATGTTGTTTTCATGTCTACAGAAAATATATGATCAATGTATTGACATGTTATGTTTGTAACATTAAGAGCTACTTAATGTTTTCTGGGGACTAAAATTATCTATTTTTGGATATTTTGGAACATTTCCTTACATTATTTTGGATAATAATTTGGATCTACATATTTTTTTTGGTTTCCTAAGGATAACTATTTATGGAGTGGATAATGTTAAACTTTCGGCGTTATTATTGAGGTTTTGTATATTAAAAGTGTATTTCCTCAAATGATGATTCATTATTATTGACTAACATGTGAAAACAATTTTATTTTTAGTAAATATTTTTAGTCAAAATGAATGGATTTTATTTCATTTATGTATCATACAATCTAGTAATATGTAATTTTTATTATTTTGGCATGAAAAACTTTTATTGGTTGAATATGGATGAAAGGAGGATAATTTTAATGAAAAAAACAACCAAAAGACAAAATTATATTTATGTATTTAATAAAATAAAATTAGTACATTTTCTCATATTCCATTATAATATAATTCTACAAATTTTGGGAAAATGATCATACAAATGAATTATTTTTAAAAATTTCTTATGAAGATTTGATGATAATTTTCACCCCTCATTGATTTATGGTTTTATTTTCATTAATATTGTCATTAATATGATCTATATGACTCTCTGTTATTCATTGGAAATATTTTTTCACATTATTTTCATTATTTATTCATTATGTTGATTTTACTCATATCTTGGAACCCAATTATGTGTTATTTTAAGTAACATTTATGTTTCCCACTTCCTCATTTCAAAGGATGATTTATTTTCCTATTGTATGATGTGGGTATTCAACAATGATTTTTTCAAATATTTTACCTGTGATTATATTGAAAGAAACCAATAAGGAAATTTTTTGGAGGTGAATATATCACTGAAATATTTTGGAATATATTTTCAATAATATAAAATATAACTATTTTGTAGCCTTCATTACATGAAACACCATGTCTATATAAGATGTGATTGTATAAATCAGTATAATATTTTTATAAAAATGGATGGTGTGAATAGGAATTACCAAATTTTGATAAAATATGGACAATTTATTTAAATAATGAATATTTATTGATTAATTCAAAATATATAAGTATTAAATTTTCATTAAAATTAGTTTATGATTTAATAATGTTTTTTCATAAAAAGTTATTTTTAACACATTTTTTATTTAATAATTTTAATTAAATTCTATATTATTTATCAAAATATTATTTTAATGATGTAATATATTTTGTGAATTTATAATTTCAATATTATCATAGTGTATATTTTTTTCTATTTTTTAAAAAATTTATTTATCTATGAATATTGGAAATTAATGACTTTTGTACAAACTATCAATTATTATAAAATGAAAGTAACAATGAGTTTTTAATTTTAATATAAATAAACATAAATAACCTTTAATTATATGTAATATAATTATTTATACAAGAACCATTATTATACCGTATTTTGGAATAAGTTTATTATTGGCATTAAAATACATATTTCTGAAAAATACTTATATACAAGAAATGTGATTTTTATCATAATAAATTAATCTAATATAACTAAATTAATGGTTTAGGGGAATTTATTTATTATATATTCAATGAAATACTTTAAATAATCATTTTATGGCCTTATATGTAGTGGAATGTATTTAAATTGTGTTTGAAGATTAAATAATCATTTTTCAAAAATAGGGTTTCATGGTGGGTTCCTCACTAATTTAAAATTTAATTCTTCATATTCTAGAAATTTAATTTATAAAAATATATTAAATAATTAGAATCATAATAATTAACACAATCTAATGGGCTAATCATATTTTTAGTATAGAGGGTATTTTAAAAGTAGAATAATTTTGTTACCAATATTAATGTTAGAATGGGTTTACCAAGGTTTATCCCAAGAGATAAGGGTAGTATTCCCAGCCTTACCAATATAATTACTATTATTTCAAATTTTTTAAACCTTATCAATGAAAATATTATATTCCATGAACATTTAGAGCTACATACCTAGAAAACTGAAATTATATAATAGAAAACATTTATGAAATTCAAGGTGTGTCACATCCCTCAAATATAAAAGGATCCTGAACTCCTCCATTATTCACACAATTTTTCATTATATCACTAGAAATACCTAATTGGTATCTTTCCTATAATATAAAATTAACAGTATATATATTTATGTTCTCAAAAGACCTATCATCCAAGGATTAATTTGTAATCCAATAGGAGTATTTCAAATAATATGTATAAATCATAACCAAGAAAATTCAATTTTATTTATTCTTAAACATTATATTTTCTTGTTGTATCCAAAAAAAATGATTCACATAATATAATAAATATACTTAAATTTTATTCTTACGATGTAACAACCAATATTCATCACTTTTCAATGAAATGGGAGTTTAATGTATCACTTACGTGTATGTGTGGAATTCTGCATAAATGTAGAAATTTAATTCATTCCCATCACCATTTTACCCTTAATGATTGTTATTGTGGTATTTTTATTTATATTTGAAATTTATGACATTTTTTTATTTTATAATTTTAATTTTTTATCAAATTTCATACCATAAATTTGATTTGTAAATAAAAAATTATTTTGTATATACGTTTAGACTACAACCTCCACAATAAGATGTATTTTTTTATCATACCTAATTTACATGTCTACAAATAGTGATATATTTAATTAAAATATATTTTATTTATGATATAATAATGGTTATAGAAATGTGAATTATCAATATTATTTCATTAGTTCCATCCATCTGATAATGTAGACATCCCTCAAGTGAATATGTCAATTTCTCTCTTCAAGACGTGATATAATTCATTATGTAAGAACCTGGATCTTCAATTCACGTATGAATCATGATTTGGGTTGTTTATTTGGAAAAACAGAAGAAAAAGGGGGGTTTCTGAGTACACACCATGTTCATCCATGTACAAGTTATGTACTAGGTTGTCACATACTACCACGTATTGGCTGTGTAATGGCTGAGAACCTGGTCGTGTGGTTCCTTGACAGACCTGCTAAAGTTAGGGGTCGATTGAGGCTAATACACAGCTTTTTGTTTTAATAAACACACCATGTACTTTTATTATTATTGGATATATCAATAGTAGATCTTGTTTCATTTCTAGAAATTTCTTCTTCTTCCCCTGTTTTATATAAGAGCACTATGGAATGGCCGACGAACTCTGAACCCCTCCCGATTCACCTTTCAATATCCAATTGAGACACCATCTGGTGCGTTGGAATCCCACCAGTGAGTTCCCTAAACCCGTCGATCCTTTCTTCCAAATTCCAGTTTTCATATGATATATTCATGGTTTTTAATTTTAGTCTGTTATGTAGATCTACATCGATCTAGGGTGATTTAAGGGTTGAAGTTCAAGTATTTAGATTTCAAGGAATCGAGGTAGGTGGTTTCAGACTTCTTTTGTTATAATTTGATTATATATGATAAATGTGCCGCCTACCACATTTTTGGTATTGCATGATTTGGAATTTAACCCTATTTATTACCTACTGTGGTTTAATTGACTGATAAATGGTTGTTTCAGATACGTAAGGTTGGATACCTGGTTTACAGGACACCACATGGATGTGTTTCCCTAGATTTATTGTTGATGATGTTTTGTCCTAGGTTTCATGTTAGGCTTTCCTTGTTTACCATTCCTTTACTTTTTATGATGGTGTTTTTGTTTATATTAATGCATATGATATGCTTTGAGACTTTTTATCCATGTAGTAGTTATATATTACATGAGCTTCTTTTATATGGTATGAAATCTATTTTTCCAATGGAACAAGTGATCTTTGGACTAGGAATACTGAAGGGGCATCTAGATTATTTACATAAGACCATGAGAGACTTAGTGTAGATTATTGAACTATGGGTGTTGACCATGAAAGCTTCCAAGGTGTTCATTTATAATTTATCGGTGCTATGTTGACCATGGGGTATTGACTATGAGAGCTTCATAAGTGGTCATTTATTATTTATTGATTTTATATTGACCATTGGGAATTGGCTGTGAGAGATTCCTGGTTGTCATTTATAATATATTGATTTTATATTGAGCAACTGAATCTGACCATGATAGCTGCCTGGGTGGTTGTTGGTAATTTTTCTATACTATTTGGAACCAAATGGGTTAGACCATGAGAGCATCCCATAGTTTCTTTTATGAATAATTGAATTACTGTGATGCATATTCCATGCCAAATAAAATGCTTGGACTCAATCTTACACTATTGTTTATATGGTCTTATGAGGTATATGTTTTGTTACTTACACAAGGGATGTAGAGCATAATAAATATCCCAAGGATTTCATGATTCAATGGGATGAATAATAAATTTAAATTAATATAATTAAAACCCGTAAGATTGTGTAGTTTTGGGTGTGTCTTAGTTTATTTCTTCATATATCGATGTTACCTTAAATATATATACATTGATAGTTAGGTATATATATTTTTTGTGTTTTCCTACTAGGATTCATCTCATTCTATTTTTGGGTCATGTTATGGACCCAAATAGATTATATTATTGCATGTATAGCTGTGGGAAAGAACCCTTCTTGATCAAGTACTTGATTGTTGATGGAGCTGGAGAACATGGGACAAAGCTATGGCTTGCGATGCAGCTGGTATTTATTTGTTTATTTTTTACATTGGTTTCTACATTATTTTCATGCATTTTGACTTATTTGGCTATATTAAAATATACATATTCCATGAATCATATTTATATATATTTTGGATTCATTTGTATTAAAATTTAGTCTTCTATTGATTATTTATATTGGGTATTTTTGCTTCCACTATTGTTTACTATCTATTTTCTGCTATGTATACTCTACCAATGAGGGCATAGTTTCACCAATATCACAATTTTTCCCTTTCTTCTTGTTTACACCCTCTAGAACTTGGGGAAACGCACTTCAGGTTATGTGACCAACCACGTTCAGCATCCCATTGGGGGACACCTAGATCTAGGACATTACAAAGTGGCATCAGAGGGTTTTTTTCTTCTTTACATAACTATTTTAATCCAATAGACTGGTATAGGAAGGAAATGGGGTTTGGTAGTTAGTTGTGCTTCAGAGCATCTAACCTGTGTATGGGGAAAAGCCAAGTTACCTTCAATATTACAATTTTTCTGGATATGAAATTATTTCAGTTGATTTGGTTTCATCATTAGATGATTCACTTGTTTTGTGCTTTTATGATTGATTTCATTGTGGTTATATTTCTGTTGCAACCCATTGAGACGAGGGTATTCCATACCATGCATCATATAGGCACTTTTTGTAGATCACATGTCAAGCATTCATGTTATGCCATTTTGGATGTATTAATGATGACATGTTGTTGTGACAGATGTTGTGCAATATATGAACTATGATTCGATAGGAGCCATGATATAAATACCTTCTATGTTGAAAAGGTATTGGTATATGTAATGTTTTAGTCGCATAGATGGAAATCTTTTCCCCTGAGGTGTTATATTCCCTCTTCTATAAGAATATTGTTGATCGTGTTTAAACTTTAATTGAATTATGTTAAGATATGGCAATAATAATAATTCCAATCTTTAATTCGTGGTGGTTATGGGCTCTAAAAAATCAAAACATGACATTCCATGGAAAAATTTATGACTTTTGGGTTTATGGAGATGTTTTAGAATATTAATGCCAAGTAAACCCTAGAAAATAGTATGCAATGTCATAAACACATGACATGGGTTCTTCAATTCTAGAGTAAATGTCTTTTCTTAAGTACACACCGTGTACCGTAAGTATATTCCATTTAGTTGTTGACCATGTGACTGACTATGTGAAAATAGACATGTGGTTGGTATGTTTTTGTTATAACATCCCATTTTCTTGGATTACATGTTGTGCTTTAGTTGACCATGTATTCGGCCGATTTACTAACGACTTAGGTGGATTGAACTTTTGTTGTATAGGTCATGTCTAGAGTGGTCATGTCGTGTAGTGTTACACCAGTAGAACCATATAGTTTTTTCCTATAGAAGTACATAAAAATATGTGAATATTCTAGTACATGTTGTTCCTCAAGAGGAACACATCGTGTGTTTGGGGTGTCAACCGACTAGGTTGGCAGAGGTATACACCCATGTTAAAGCTTAAAATAACCCATTGTGTATTGTTTCTACATGTCGTGCTACTATCTTTTGTAAAAAATCAATGTTTTCCTTCACCTCATTCATCCGTACACTTCTATACTATATTTTCCATAATAAGGTACTAATGTGTGCGCTTGACCATGTAGAGTCATTCTTCCAAGACGTCCTTCGGTTATACGTCAGGTACTGGGTGACGATCAGAAAATAGAAATGGTAGATCAAGGACTACCAATAGACCCACCCATAATGACCATCTTGGAATATAGTTGTTATACCAAATGATGGTACTGAGGCACAGTTCCATGAAGAATTCATGAGGATGATGCATACTTTTTAGGGATCACGAAATTGTGGCCCACTATGGTAGAGTTGATGTAGGTGTTCCAGAAGAAGTATCATGTCTCTTTTTTATGGTAATGGAGGACCCAAGGATATAGATTCATAGTTGGAGGCCATGATTTCTATCTCTGAGCATATGGAGATGCCTTGTGAGAGGATAGTGAAGCTCACAACTTACATGATATGTGATTCTAACAAGAGATGGTGGGATGTTATCTCACAGACAGGATGTAAACTAGATATGACTTGGTAAGAGTTTCAGAGGACCTTCTTTGATTGCTTCTACATAGAGATGTCAAGGACCAAATGATCCTTTGGGTCCATGAATTTGGAGTAAGGAGCTCTTTCAGTGATGGATTATTCTTCTCACTTTACATATTTTCAAAGCATCACACCTATTTTGGGAAGTGATGAGGTATCACTGGTTAAGAGACTTGGGGATGGATTTAGGTACATCATCAGATTTTTTGTTAATGTATTCTAGTAATCTTCGATGACTGCTATAGTAAAACAATTACAGATTACCAAGTGCAATATGAGGGAGTTAAGAGCAACTAGACAGGGTGATTCATCATCTAGGGTTGTTACTCCTTCGACCAATTGATGAATGCACCGTAGGTAGTTTTTTCATTATGTTTTTTCAAGTATTTAGGTGAGGTGATAATAGTGTGAGATGAGTTGGCACATGAGACCACAGTGCCAAAGAGGCCTAGTTGAGTTCCGATAATGTTGGAATATGGGTCATCTTCATCATTTGGGTAGGATTTTTTCACCATTAGTGATTGAGAGGGGATCTGTCATGACTCCATCTTCAAGAGAAGGACCACCAGTATCTCATCATTATGGGAACTAGAGTACTTCATAACTTTATAGAAAAGGAGGAGGTTGTGTCTGTGGTTCATAGAAAACATATTTTCAATTAAATAATTGTGGACCAACTTAGGGTAGATGTGTATGGTCCCAGGGCCGTGGTAAAGGTCATACTTTTTTTTATGGAGTAGGACCAACTACAGAAGGATCCCAAAACCTATACGTTTAGTTGCAAAATTCATGTTGCCTCAGTTTAAGCTTCTTCACTTTTTGATATAGGGGCTTCACATAACATTATAATTTTTCCATTTTAGAGATCCATGGGCTCTGTGTCATTATTTATGATGATGTGATAATGTTATACACTCTGTTGGGGATTAGGATGAGTAGTGTACATCATTTCATGGAGTTCCCTCTCAAGGTCGAATTTTTCACTTATTATGGGACCTATATGTCTATGATATGAAGGGATTATATTTCATTCATGGAATGTAATAGTTTGTATCCTTTTAGGACTTTGTTGTTTTCTATCACTGTAGGGTCACTTTCACATCACTAGAGGGCATATCCATTCTACATAAGAGAAAATTTGATGTCCAACCATGAAGAGGTAGACATAACCATCATGATTTTGGAGGAATCAGGTCACAATGTTCTAGATTAAATTTGGATGTTCTAGGGGACTACACAGATTGAATTTTCTTTAGTGGTGAATCATTTTAGGTAGGTATTTCTAGACCACTTTTCAGTTTTACCAATGGGGAGATAGATAGATTTTTTAATTGAGCTTGTTCTTAGAGAGACACCATTTTCCATTCATCTATATAGGATAGATACACTAGAGTTACAAGATCTCAATAAATAGTTGGATGAGTTGGAGTAAAAGGGTTTCCTCTGATACACTACTTCTCCTTGAGGTTCGTTTGTACTTTTTTGCGAAGAAGGAAAATGGTACACTTAGACTTTTGGTGTATTATTAGATGCTGAACAAGTAGACGTCCAAAAAACAATACCCCTTGCGGAGTATTAATGATATTTTTTATCATATTCATGGATCCTGGGTGTTCTCGAATATTGAATTGAGATCCAGTTATCATCAGTTTCCCATTTGACCGTCAGATATACGTCTTACGTCCTTTCAGTGTGGTTATGGTCTATATGAGTATTTTTTTATGCAATTTGGTCTCATGAATGCGTTGGAAGTTCTCATGGCACTGATTAACCGAGTGTTCCGTCTATACATTTATTCATTTATGATAGTTTTCTTGGATGATATCTTGGTGTACACTCATTCAAGACACGACCATATCATCCATATTGACATCGTATTGGGTACACTAAGAGATCATCAGTTATATGCTATGATATCATAGTGACACTTTTGGATAGACCAGATTCATTTCACTGGTCATGACATCTCATATATAGGAGTATTAGTAGAGCTAGATAAGCTTAGAGTGGTAGTTTCAAGGGAGGACCTTAAGAACTTATTTTAAGTACATAGTTTTCTGGGACATAATGGTTACTACATATGAATTATGCATGACTTTTCAAACATAGCAGTACAAATGAAATGTTGGACTAAGAAGGGTCTGAAATATATGTTGACATATTTCTATGATTCTTCCTTTCAAGAGATAAAAGGTAGATTGAATTCAGCACCGATACTGATTTTTCCAGAGCTGGGAAATAGTTACACTGTTTATTACGATGTTTCAGGTATCAGGCTTAGAGGAGTGATTATGTATGGGGAAATAGTTGTTGCATATAGGTCACAACAATTGAGTCGACATGAGAAGATTCACCCAACACATGATCATGAGTTAATGGTGGTTGTAGGTGCTTTATGTTTTTGGAGATGTTACTTACGAGGAGAGAATTTAATGGTGTACACTGACCAAAAAATCACCAAGTATATCATTACTCAGTGTGGCCTATAATTTAGATAATGAAGGTCGGTAGAGTACCTTCGGTCTTTTGACATTATGTTTTCCTATACATCTGGGAAAGGCAACACAATAGCTCATGGACTGTGCAGGAGGACTTACATACATGTAGTTCTGGAGGTCATTAGTGAGTGGAAAATTTCGGCTCACTTTATTGAGATATATTTTGAGGTTCTCAACAAATAGTTGTAGACATTTATTACTTCTATAGTGGTTACCTAGACTATAATGGATCAATTGAGAATGACGTAGTTGTCTGATTCCAAATTCCTAGTCTAATGGGATAGTGTGGGAGGAAAGTACCCAACTACTGGGAGGACCATAGGAAGGGATGTGGTTCTGCATTTTCATGGATGCCTATGGGTGAAAAATTACATACACAATGACAAGTTGCAATATTTTCATGCCTCCAAATGGGAATTTCATCCTGGTGTCACCAAGATTTATCATGATCTATATCATTAGTATTGGTTCCCATGTATGATGGGGGATGTTGCTTGTTTTGTTATTAGATGATCCACCTATCAGCAAGTGAAGGAAAAGTATAAACAACTGATATATTTATTATAGAGGTTACCCATTCCCAAGAGGAAGTGGAATGGTGTTGCAATGGATTTTGTGATTAGTTTACTGAGGTCTCTTCAATGGAATGATGGAGTTTGGGTTTTTATGAATAGGATCACAGACATTCCAAATTTCCTAACGATCGTGTAATTTTTTAGTGAAGATGATCTTATAAGGTTGTACATCTGATAGATTGTACATTTACATGAGCTTCTGCACTGCATCATTTTTGAAAGGGATGCTTGGTTTACACCTCCTTTATGGAAGGGACTATAGAGGGATTTTGGAATATTGGAACTGCTGAGTACAGCTTACCATCCCAAGATAGATAGCCAGTCTAAGCATAATATTCAGGTTTAAAAAGACATGCTACACTACTAGAAAGGCTACCCTTCCCAACACTTATATATAAACGGATCAAAAGAACCGTTGGTATAGATGACCTTTACCAACGATTTTAATAAACTGTTGGAAAAGGTGTGTTTAGGGGAGGATTTACAAAAGGTTTGGGGAAACCTTTGGGAAATTCATGTTATTCCCAATGGTTTTTAATAACCATTTGGAAATCCATTCTATTACCAATAGTTTTTATATGCTTTGGGAAAAAATACACCCAAATTCACTCAAAAAGAACCCCCAGACACCCAGAAGCACCCCATTTCTAGAACTGCATTCCAGACTCCCAGAAGCGGCTGCCCAGGTGAACCTCTTCCATCTGATCAACTACAACCCCCCATTCAGGTTAGACTCTTTCAAACTCTCTTATATTATTAAAGTATATCCTTCTATTCTCAACATTTCTCGAATTATTTCAATATTTATAAAGATCATATAGTTTTTTTCCATATTTCTAGGGATTTTGGAAAATTTTATGATTCACTACTCATTTCATGAATTGTGTATTCAAATAACTACATCAATGTACACATTGTTCAATTAATGTTTTCAATACACATATACATTTATAAGTTCATGGTATCTTTCTTGTGTTCTAATTTTAATGATTCATAGTTCTTTTTTTAATCTCAATGCTCCAAATATTTCAGCTTCATATATATGAAGTCATAAGAATTTTTTTTGTAATATGTATTCATAGTATTTCTTGAAAATCAATCCTTTCATTAAGATCATTTCAAACATGATGAACTTATTAATCTTCTTTTTCATACATTATGCACATTACATAACAAGTATGTATCATGTTCCTATCAAAATCTTCTTAAATATAAAATGACACATTGTTCACATATCTTTTTCACAATAAAACATATCGAGTATCTTCTTCAACTTTGCATTAATATTATGTGGTCCCTAATTATTTTTCACAGAAGAAATACTAAATACTTAACCATACATTCCAATGTTCTTTATGAATAAAATATCTACAAAGGGAACTCTCGGTGAGACCTCTACTTCTCCCATGTAGTACTTCTTCCTTCTTCATGAAACTAATTCGCATAAAACCCTTTTAGATTTTTTCACCATAACCATGAAAACCCTTTTATATTTTTTAGTTTTCGCTTTAATTTATCATATCATTATATTAAAATGTTATATAAATAGACTAGAAAGTTATAGTCCTCTTGGTGGTCACCCATATGAATTGAATCTCGTACATTGTTCGAGATGCAATTGGAAGCAATCTGTTTATTACTTATGATGACTCCAATATATAAACTGTCATAGTTGATTGTGAACCCAAAGTTGTGGTGGAAAATATATAGAATCATATAATCATGTTCCCACCTACATGTTTCACCTATATCATTCAATGTTTGTATCCTATTACATACCTTCAAACCACTATAAATCTTCGGTTTCTTTATTATTTTAATCAGAATGGTTTTTCTATATTTTGTATTTTGGGTAACAAATTAGTTATATGTTTTTAATTACTTCCATATTTGTTTTCATTGCAGGAAATTACACCCATTAATGAAATGCAGCTAGAAAAAGATGACAGAAAATAATCGTCACATGACACAGATGGGTGTTCCTCCACTCATCCTTATGATGAGTATTTTATTTCAAATATATATATTTCAATAACTTATAATATCATGTGTTTAATTTTGTGTTAAACTTTTATACAGGATCCACCCCCTAGATGAGAGATATCCAACAAGGAGACTAATATTTCTCCCACTAAAGAGGCTGGTGGTAGGAGGGGGGTGGTGTAAGAGATAGATTGTAATCTGGTGGTCGAGTTACTGAGGCTGGTGGTCAAAGGGCTCGTGGTGCGAGAGTTAGATGATCCACGGGTCGTACTCAATTGGACTTCTTCCCACCAACAGATGTATATTCTACGCCACATTTTGATCCTGGTGTGTCTTTAGGGAAACACGAGATATATAGGCCTCCCATTTTTACACTAACAGTTGGCCAGACGTCTGTGCCATCATCTTTTTCTTCTGGTTCATTATCTCTGAGATATTATATTCCATCTTCTTTGACTCTTGCTCTGACCCAGTATGTGGATGAGGTGAATACACTGAGAGACACTCCACCTTTATAGGATATTCTCAGAGCTTCTGCACATCCAGTGATTCCTATTGATCCAACTACCATAATTACATTTGTATAACTCCAACAAATTTTTATACCAATATTTATTTTTATTATAAATTATACCGATATTTTTTTTCTTTAATAACAGCTTCATCGACTGATAGTTGGCAGGGGAGGGGGTGTACTCACTAGAGTGTAGTATGGAACCGCCAGACACAGTTGATGATTGAATACAATCATGATTGAAAAATGATTGATAAATTTTGGCAGGAATATCGGGGTTTTTTGGCGATGTTAGCCAAATACTCTGACATCATTCTGGTCATCCCTCTCTCTTGGAGACATCTTCCACACAGAGTCAAGGATAATGTGTGGGCACAAAAATGGGTAAAAAATCTATTGGATTTAATGTAGTATTCTTTTTGTATTTATATTAATTATTCTGTTGAGTGTCAGCTTCAGTTTAACTTCCCTGATGGCGAAGGTGCATGACCAACACCTTTAAAAAAGCTAGTAGAGCTTTGGAGAGATTATAAGCATGAGCTATATGTAGGCTGGTGTGATAGAGTGGGCATGGATTTGGAGATAGTACCTATCGTGGATTACTGCCTGATAGAGAAATATCACTAAATGATTACCCATTGGTTGGCTGCCAAAGTGAATGTATTAATCCCATTTGAGGTGTTGAAATGAAAATTTTCATAGTTTTAATTAATATTATCTTATTTATTATTAATAATTATTTTGGAATCTTTGTAAAAAACAAAAAAACATTGAATCAATGAAATACCTCCACACATTGGGGCCCACTACTATTTCAGATCATGAGAGGCACCTGGTACGATATAGTTGTATATAATTTTTTTTTACGACTTTCCAATTTTATTGTTTCCTGTTTAAATTTTGTGAATAATTGAAAATTGAATATATAATTATACGTTCACTTTATATTTTTTCAATGTCATTACAGAATCACAAATTTAATATTGAAGGATGTATCCCTTGAGAATAATGTTTTTTCTCAAGTAGAAAGAAAAAAGATGGGATTGTGGTTAATGAAACGACAAAAGAAAAGATAGTAAGTTATAATTTGTTTATTTAAAAGTTTAATATCTATGTTGAAATTTAATAATATATTAATAATTTTAACAGGCTGCTTTATAGGCCCTTGATGCCCAGGAGCCTGACAATTTAAGGCCAAATGATCAATTATATTAGGTTTTGGGAGATGAGCACTTTGGTCGAGTATGCTGTCGACCTGTAAGAATATATTCTCAACGAGGTATTGGTCTTCTCTAAGTATCCATTTTAGTAACACTGAGTTGGAATAGGTCAACGAGAGGGCAAGACAGTCCAATAAAAGGGTCACAGAGTTGGAAGAAAAGCTTCAAATGAGGGAGAAAGAATTTATGAAAATGATCAATGCTTAATCTTCATCACTTCCAACAGAGGCCAGTGTGGCTTTTCAGACCAATATGTCATCTATGGGTGCATTATCAAATGCACCAGGTGGAAGTTCTAGTGGCGGAAAAGATGATGAAATTCCTAGTGATGACGAGGATGTTGAAGACAAAGAGAGTGAGGATGAGGATGAGGACGAGGGTGAGGATCGGGCCGAGGGTGAGGATGGGGCTGAGGATAAGCATGGGGACGATGTTGAGGACGACGATGAGGACAGATATGGAAACGAGGATGAGGCTGATGATGACAGTGGTAGTGGTGATGGTGGTCAGGGGCAGATTGATCCATTAAAATTTTAAATTCTATATAACTCCTTATTTTTTAACCTATTTTTTCACTCTGGTATGGATATTTTTGAATTCAGTATAACTCTTTATTTTTTTACCAAATATGGAAGCCTAATTATGTTATAATAGATTATGGGGCTTCTGGGGCCTCTTTGGAGCTCAGAACTAAGGTCGACGTAGAAAACCAGTATGCCTCACGGTTAGTAAAAATTTTAAGTAAATCCCACAAGGTATTTTCCAACAATATAGGTATATATATTAGAATAATTGTGCATGATTTTCCTTAACCATGCACCAAGGGATCCACATCAGGAACAATTTCTATAATTTTAGTATAAGTTATTATCACTATTGTTGCATGATTTTCCTAACTAGCATACAGAAAATCAATCAAACGCATCCGGATTGTGTTGATACTATCTGAAAATGATCCATCAATCATATGGGACATGTACGAGTCAACATCACCCCTATCTGAGGTACGGTGTGGCCGGTATAACTCATGGTGTCTCTCATTTTTTTAAAATGGACAATCTTTTATGTACAAACAACTGGCATATGGAAAACTGACCAAACGTATTTGGATTCTGTTGATAATTTACGAAAAATCTATATGGGTCATATGTGACATCTAAGACTCAACCCCGCCTCAATCCAAGGAATGGTGTGTCCGTTAACACTCAAAGTGTCTCGCTTTTATTTGAAATAGATAACATTTTAAGTTAAAATAACAATTGACATACGGAAAATAGACCAAACAAATTCAGATTCTATTTAACTTTAACACAATGATCCATTGGACATTTTTTACATGTAAGAGTCAACCTTGCATAAATCCGTGGCACGGTGTGGCCGGTACCACTCAAAGTGTCTCTCTTTTATTTGAAATGGACCAGATTTTAAATGAAAACAAAAACTGACATAAAGAAAACTGGTCAAACGCATTCATATTGGGATTATACTTTAGTACAATAATACATTAGTCATTTTTGATGGGTAAAAGTCAACTCTGGCACAATTCGAGACACGGTGTGGCCGGTATCAGTCATAGTGTCTCACTTTGATTTGAAATGGACAACATTTTAAGTGAAAACAACAACTGACATACGAAAAACAGACCAAAAATATTTGGATGGTGTTGATACATTATGAAAACAATCCAATGGTCATTTGATACATGTAAAATACAACCCTGCCTGAATCCAAGTCACAGTGTGTCCGGTATCAATCTAAAATCTATCTATTGGTTAAAATGGACACCATTTTAAGTAAAAACAACTAACATATGGAAACCAACCAAACGTATTCGGATGGTCTTGATACATTAACACAACAATCCATGTGTCATTCTTGAGGTTTACGAGGAGACGACATGTCATTTGGACGTGTGTTTTGTGTTTCATAACTAAATATGTGTTTTTAAGTGTTTGGTGTGCTTGAAAAGTGTGCGTGGAGTGGTCAAACCTAGTATAAAATCCTCATAATTCCATGAAATTTGACGAAAATAGAGTGTGGTTGAACTGTGAAATGGTCGTCCATATGACACGTCAATCGGAGGTGTCGTGTGACTGCGGTGGCCGAAAACGCACTCCACGTGTCGTAAATGGCCAAAACATGCGTTTAACAGTCAAATTCATCCTGAGTGACATCGGAATGAGTTGGAATCACATGAAAACACCCTAAATACTAATCATGAGGTATAATAGGTGACAACACGTCATTCCGACGTGCGATTTGAGCGGCATGACTGAATATGTGTTTTTAGGTGTTTGGTGCGTTTGAAAAGCATGCGTGGGGTGGTCAAAACCGACTGAACAACCTTTTAATGCCATGAAATCAGAAGGCAACAAAGGGTGGGTGAAATTTGAAATAGTAGGCTAGACATCACGTCAATAAGAGGTTTTGTGTGACCATGGTGGCTGAAAACGCACTCCACCTATCATAAATGGCCAAAACACGCATTTAATGGTCAAAAGCATGCCGAACGATATCAGAATGACTTGAAATCATACAAAAACACCCTAATTATTATTAGTGAGGTTTATGAGGAGACAAAACATCATTCAAACGTGCGGTTTTTTTTGAAAGACTGAATATGTGTTTTTTAGGTGTTTGGTCCGCCTGAAAAGCATCCATGGGGTGGTCAAAATAGGCTGAAGGACCTCATAATGCCATGAAATCAGAAAAAAACAAAGGGTGGGTGAACTGTAAAATGGTCGGCCAGACGGCACATCAATCAGAGGTGTCATGTGACCGTGGTGGCTGAAAACACACTCCGCGTGTCGTAAATTGCCAAAACACGTGTTTAATCGTCAAACGCATGCCTAACGACATCAGAATGACTTGAAATAACACGAAAACACCCTAATTATTATTCATGAGGTTTATGAGGAGATGACATGTCTTTCAGACATGTGGTTTAAGCGACACTGCTGAATATGTGTATTTTTATGTGTTTGGAAAGCTTGAAAATCGTGTGTGGGGTTTTCAAAACCATCCGAATTACCTCGGAATTCCATTAGATCATACAACAACAAAGGTTGGGTGAATTGTGAAATGGTCATCTAGAAACCATTTCAATTGGAGGTGTCGTGTGACTGCGGTGGCCGAAAACGCACTCTGCGTGTCGTAAATGGCCAAAACATGTGATTAATAGTCAAATGCATACCGAACGACATCAGAATGACTTGAAAACACACGAAAACACCCTAATTATTATTCTTGAGGTGTATGAGGAGGTGTCCCATTATTCAGATGCGCATTTTGCATGGCACGACTGAATATTTTTTTTTTAGGTGTTTGGCGTGTTTGAAAAGTGGGCGTGGGGAGGTCAAAACCAGCCGAACGACATCAGAATTCCATAAAATTATAAGACAATAAAGGGTGGGTAAAAATTGAAATGGTTGGGTAGACTTTATGTCAATCCGAGGTGTCGTGTGATAGCGGTGGCCAAAAACGCACTCCACCTGTTGTAAATGGCCAAAACATGTGTTTAACGGTCAAATGCATGCTGAACGACATCATAATTGTTGAGAAAAGTATTTTTTTTCAACAATACATAATAATGTTATTTAAAGGGGATGATTATTGAAAATAATACCTTGTCTCTTTATGATAATTTTTATGCTCACAAATACCCTTAGTTATTTTTTAATGATTTTATTTAGTATTTTGCAAGAATTTATTAATTTGTTTTACTCTTGAAATAACAAGAATTTATTACTTGTTCGGAATCTTCTTTAAGCACGTTCTAGAGTCACTGTTCATACCTTATGTTGATAAATGTAGTGCAGAATCTACATTATCATGTTCTGAAATCACTGTTCATATCCTATGTGGATAAACATAGCGTAAAGATGAAAAGCGTGTATACTTTTTGAGGCAATAGAAAAGTATGGTTAAACAACCATACGTTTTTAGCAAAGTATGGAAGAAGAATCTTACGTTAGGAAGGAACCTTATGTTTTGGGTATCAGAAAAGTATGGAAGGAGAACCGTTCGTAAGTTCTAAACATTATGATTGTTTCTCAAATGTATGGTTCATCAACCTTACTTTTGTAAACAACCCTACGTTCTTGGAAATGTATTGATCAAGTAAAAGTATGGGTCTTTTACAGTACGTTTGAGAGTTGAAGAAAAATTATGGATGATAAACCCTACGTTTAAGATCAACCTTACATTTGATAAAGTAACATGAACCCTACATTTATTATTCAAACTTACATTGTCAACCATACATTTGAAAACTATGTCATCAACCCTACGTTTGGAGGCCACGTCATCAACCTTACGTTTGGCGTCAGAAATTTTGACAGACAATATTTTTATGCAGCGATCAACAAGCTGATTATTGGGTGGATTTCAAGCCAGATTTAAAGTCATTTTTAAAGTACGACTATGACTGATTCAAATCCATTTTATTATTAGATTTAAGATCGAATTAAATGGAGATTTTTATGCCGATTCTTAAGGGATGTTATGACTTCTCTATAAAATCAAATTTTTGAATATTTTGAATCAGAAGGATACTTTTGTGGATCTAAATATGCAGGAGATATGCTCGACTTTATTATATATGTTCTCTCTGAACAAACACCATATACGAGAGAGTGGTGATCAATCTATTATTAAAAATGGTGGAAAACAGAGGCTACAGTAATTCACGTTGATCTGCTGATTCAAAGAAGGAGCTTCAAAGCTCTGTTCATTTAAGAAGAAGGAATTCGATAGAAGATTCACCTTTTCTGCATCGAATATCTACTGTGGATCTACTACTACTGATGTTGTGAAATTTATCTCTATATCTACTGCAACCGGATCGACACATAATTGATTTGTTTTGAAAATCAATATTTCTAGAGATGAAGATCCATCTGATGTCAATTGCATTCTGTTACAATTCTGATAATCAACTGGAAAACTTTTTTCTGAAATTCTTTTTATTCTTGAGTAACCAGCTTCTCGTTCTACGATGTGTAGGTTCTTGTTTGAACCAGAAGTATTTGTTTTTCCTTGGATTGTAAAGGTGTCAAATTTCTGTATTCAGTTGTGAACCGGTCAGTTGAAACAAGGACCAGATAGTGAAAATCACCAAGCTCGTGGAGTTGAGCATTGGTGGAGTGGACTAGGGGCCTTCTATTCCCCGAACCACTATACATTTTTGTTTCCCTGCTTTTATTTATTTCTGCCGCATGATAAAATCAAATAAAGAATAGAGGACAGAACTCCTTCAATCAAAGAGTTACCGAAAAATTGCAAAAGACACAATTCACCCCCCCCCCCTCTTGTGTATAATATGTAGATTCAGATCCAACAATTGGTATCAGAGGAGGATCTTTTGATAGATCCTTGGAAAGAAAGAAGCATTTGAAGATTATATAACGGAGCATCATGAATGATACAAGAGAAGGGGTTTCAATGGTCAAAGCACCATATTTCAATGGAGACAACTATGGATGCTAGAAATCGCGCATGATAATATATCTAAAAAACCTCGGATATAATGTCTATTCAAAGATTCTGACTCCTTATGAAATTCCTAAAAATCCTGTGACATGGAGTGCTGTTCGAGAGGCAGAGTATGATATGAATTCGAAAGCTATGAATGCAATCATCTGTGGTCTAGGACCATATGAATTTAACAGAGTATCTCAGTGCCCGACAACATATGAGATGTGGCAAACAATAGCTATGGCATATTAAGGAACATACAATGTGAGACAAATGAGATATGCAACTACAAATCTGAAATTTGATACTTTCAGAATGTTCGAAGAAGAAAGCATTACCCGAATGATTGGGAGATTGATAGAAATTTTCAATAATATAACATCTCTAGGAGAACGAACAAAGTAGGCTGATCAAGCATTAAAAGTACTGAGGGTACTTCCTACTCGATGGAATGGTATCTCTGCTACAATCAGACAATCAACACCTATCAAAAATCTAACCATGAGAGATATGATTGGTACAATAATGATGTATGAAGATGAAATGAAAGATGAGGCTAATGAACACAAAGTGCTTATCAAAAAGAGAAGATATTGCCTTGAAAGTAACTTCACAGCAAAAGAATAGAAATTTGAAGAACAGAGAAGTCAAAGCTAAATCAGAGAGCTCTAACTCAGCAAACTCAGATGAAGAGCTGGCTCAGCTAGCCAAGAAATTTAGACAGTTCTACAGCAAGAAAAGAGGCTTCAATAAATCCATTAAGATAGATGATAAAGAAAAAAGATGTTATGAATGCAAGAAGATGGGGCATATCAGACCAGATTTCCCACAATTGAAGGATGCAAAGAAGAAGAAATTATTCAAAAGAAATGACTGTGAGCAGAAAGACAAGAAAGGTATGAAAGCCACTTGGGGTGTATCTGAAGACTCCAGTAGATCTCCTGAATCAAGTTCAGAGAAAGAAGAAGTCAATCTAAAAGCAAACAAGTGTTTTATGGCATAAATTGACGAGGTACACTCATATTACTCCTTTGAATCAAATTCTGAAACAAGAAATGCAAATTATAAACTTGAAGCCTACTGCAATATACTTGAAGAAAGATATGACTCACTATTTAAGAAATATAAGCCAATAAAAAACAAACATAAAGCGATTTTAGATGAAAGAGATACAATGCTGAAAAAACATAAGGAATTAACTGATAAATACAATTCGATTAACACTAATTATATTAATTTTGAATCAAGAATAAAAACACAACATGACGAAGTAGAATATTACAAACATGCTGCATTGGTTTTTACAAAAGGATAGAATTTATTAAATGAAATTCTTGGAAAAAATTCATTAAAAAGGAGAGATTTGGAATTGGAAGTAATGGAGAAAACCTAAGCTATATAAAAATTATTTTGTTCCTATATCAAAAAAGGTTAATTGTAACTTTTGTGGGACGAAAAGAAATTTAACAAAAAACTGTTTCTTAAGATAGCCTAAAATTTTTGATATTAAGAAAGCATATGTTTCAAAAGACTTATATGATTTAGCTGGTTTTAAAATAACAAAGAAAATCTGGATACCCAGATCATTGCTATCTAACACCCCTGGACCCAACAAAACATGGGTACCAAAGCAATTTGTTTAAATGTCTTTGCAGGTAGCAGGCCACCAGAGAAGAAAATATATATGGTACATGGACAGTGGCTTATCAAAACATATGAGTGGAAACTCAATGATTTTTTCTTCACTCACTCAAAAGGAAGGAGGACTTGTCACATTTGTTGACAATGCCAAAAGAAAAATCGTTGGCATTGGAACTATTGGAGATCCAAAAACAGTCTCAATCAACAAAGTACTATATGTAGAAGGATTAAAACACAATCTGATAAGTATCTCTTAACATTGTGATGATGGATATACAGTTGATTTTACTGAAAATTGTTGTACTGTTTCTAAAGATAAATTGTTTAAATTTAAAGCACCAAGAACTGATAATGTCTATACTTTGGATTTAAATTCCTTGTGTAAACTGCAAGTAAACTGCTTGACTGCTAAAGTAAGTGAATCCTGGATCTGGCATAGGAGTCTTCGACACTGCAATGTATATGTTTTTCATAAAATATCTAGGAAACATTTAGTTTCTGATTTACCTAGTCTCAAATATGAAAGTGAAAAATTTTGTGATGCATGTTAACATGGGAAGCCATACAAATCATCATTCAAATATGTTAATAAAGTTGCAACATCTGAACCTCTAGAACATATTCATATGGATTTTTTTGGACCCTCATGAGTAGAAAGATTAGCTGGTAAATTATATGTATATGTTTTAGGTGATGACAATTCAATATTTACATGGATTTTCTTTTTGAAATTCAAAAATAAAGCTTTTACTTTATTTGAAATTTTCTGCAAATCTGTTCAAAATGTAAACAGTTTTAATATAATATCACTGAGAAGTGATCATGGTGGAGAATTTGAGAATCTATAATTTAATTCCTTTTGCTAAACTATGGGTATTAAACACACCTTTTCTGCACCCAGAACACCTCAACGGAATGGGATTGTAGAAAGGAGAAATAGAACAATTCAAGAAATGACTAAAACTATGTTAAATGAATATAGCCTACCTATATATTTTTGGGAAGAACCTATGAATACAGCATGCTATATAATTAATAGAGATTCAATTAGACCTATTTTGAAAAATACACCCTATGAACTATGGAATATCAGAAAACCTAAGGTAAATTACATTAAAGCTTTTGGATGCAAGGTTTACATCTTTAACACCAAAGATAATCTTGGTAAGTTCGATCCAAAATCTGATGAAGGTATTTTCTTAGGATATTCTTCTACCTCCAAAGCTTATAGATTCTATAATAAGAAGTTAATGATTGTTGAAGAATCGGTTCATGTGAGATTTGATGAATCTGATCCCTTTGAGAAAAGGACAGATCAAATGTATGAACTTGACACTAATGATAACATGAGACTTGAGAACCTAAAGAATGCTTTTAAAAATAATATAAAAGGTATTTAGACCAGTTTAGAGAAACATGATACTGAAGAGCCTTTAAATGTTTTATCTAGATAGTCTATAACCCTAAAGAATCACCCTTTAGAAACTGTGATAGGTGACTTAGATACAGGAATTCAAACTAGAAGAAAATTAGGAAACCTAGTGGAATTCTCTGCCTTCCTATCTCAACAAGAACCCAAGACTATATAAGAAGCATTAGATGATGAAAGTTGGGTAATAGCAATGCAAGATGAATTAATTCAATTTAAAAGAAATGAAGTTTGGGAATTAGTGGAATGGCCTAAGAATTATTTAGTAATAGGAACCAAATGGGTCTTTAGAAATAAACAGGATGACCAAGGCACAATAACTAGAAATAAAGAAAGATTAGTAGCTAAAGTATATAATCATGATGAAGGAATATACTATGATGAGAATTTTTCACCTGTAGCTAGGTTAGAAGATAGTAAAATCCTTTTAGCCTATGCATCTTATATGAATTTTTAATTATTTTAGATGGATGTTAAATCTGCCTTTTTAAATGGTTATTTAATTGAGGAAGTTTATGTTGAGCAACCTCCTGGTTTTGAAAATTCTCAAAAACCAGATTCTGTTTTTAAACATACTAAAGCTCCTTGTGTCCTTAAACAAGCACCTAGAGCTTGGTATGAAATATTATGTTCTTTTCTTTGGAAAAATGATTTTACTGTTGGAATGAAAAATACAACACTCTTTAAGAAAACTGTAAAAAATAACATTTTATTGGTTCAATTTTTTGTTGATGATGTATTTTTTGGGTCAACTAATAAAACCCTTTGTCATGGGTTTTCAAAGTTAATGCAAAAAGAATTTTAAATGAGAAGGATGGGAGAACTAAATTTCATCTTAGGATTTCAAATTTATCAAAAAGATTATGGAAATGTTTTGAATCAAATAAAATACATTACTGATTTACTAAAGAAATTTTGACTTGAAAACAACAATACATTTACAACTCCTATGTGTACTAATATGAAACATGATTTAAATGAAACTGGAAAATTAGTTGACAACAAGTTATATAGAGGTATGATTGGTAGTTTATTATATATTACTACTAGCATGCCATATATAATGTATTCATTATGTCTATGTGCTAGATTTCAATAATATACTAAAGAATATCATCTAACTTCTATGAAAATAATTTTTAGATATTTAAAAGGAACTATTTTTCAATCTCTTCTTTAACCTAAAACTTCTGATTTTAATTTAATTTCATATTCAGATGCTAAGTTTGGATGTTGTACATTAGATAAAAAAATCACATCAGGAACATGTCACTTTTTGGGAAATTTATTGGTGTCATAGTCTATTAAGAAACAACATTCAGTTTCCTTTTCAACAGCTGAGGTAGAATATGTTTCTGCTGGCTGTTTCTATACAGAAGTGTTGTGGATGAAAAACACTCTTATGGACATTGGAATGAATTTTAATAATACACATATTTTCTGTGATAATTCAAGTGCAATTAATATTTCAAAAAATCCTATTAGTTATTCTAGAATGAATAACATTGATATAAGGCATCAATTTTTAAGAGATCATGTTATTAAAAATGATATATTTTTAGAATTTATAAATACTGAAATTCAATTAGCAGATATTTTTACTAAACCACTTCCCACTGCAAGTTTTGATTTTATTAAGGGGGAGCTAGGTTTATTTAACTTTAAATAATTTTAATTTTTTTTACTTGTAATTATTTTTTTAATTTTTTTTAATACTGTTTACGATATTTTTTCTTTCACCATATGCAAATTTTATTTGAATATATGTAATGATTAGTGATTACACGGGAATCAAGGCTGTCAGAGCCTTTTCGACTTCTAAACTATTTCACTTCTATCAAAACCCTTTCGAAATATGAAAATCACACTTCTGCTCCCAAACCCTAATATTCGAACCTCTGAAACCCTAACCTTCAAACATTTAGATATTCTCGCAGAGATGGTAAGAACTAAAAGAGCTAGTGAAGTCGAGCCATGAAATTCTAAGAGACAATTCTCTGAGGGAAGAAAAATCTTATAGGGAAAGGTAATCGATCTGGACTGGTTATTTCAGACAAATCCTTTGTTGAAACAAGTTCTCTCGTTTCATAACCTTGAAAATACATTGAAAAGTGAAAATACAAAATTTCTGTACGAAGTAGAAATTAGATACTTCTTCAAATCAGTATAGTTTAGTCTGGGAGATACCGAGGACAGTATGATGGCAAAGATAGAGGATATAAATTTCTCAATATCAACAGAAGAGATTGTTCAGATTCTCAACTGCCCTCAAGAGGGAGTTTTTCATTTTGATTTGAAGAATATGGGAGATTCTGTGCATAAATCCTAGGATATCATGTCTTTTCATTTTGGTACTAAGTATATAAAGAAAATGTTTATCAAGGATTTGGAGCCTAATCAGAAAATTTTGGTCAAATTAATTCAGACTGGAATAGATCCAAGAATGGAAGAAATGGAAAAAATTTTGTACCATGATATGTATATGATGTATCTTCTGTTAAGTGATATCAAGTTGAACTTACCACGATACATGATAAGGTATCTCAATTACTATTGTCAAAGCGATGCCTGAATGTACTTCTATCCTTTCGGTCAAATTATTTCAAAACTGCAGCTTAATAAAGACATGGTGAGATTAATGGATGACCGAGTACACTGTCATCACAGTAATATGTTTAATTCTAGAACTTTAAGGAAGATTGGATACTTCTAGAGCACCATTAAAGGAAAACTCTTGCCAGTAGGAGCTGAGGAAGATTCAAAGATTGATTAGGCTCAACCTGCTATGTCCAAGGAGGGATAGGCTGAATCAAGAGTCAGAAATGTAGCAAGAAGGATCTTATTTTAAGTGTAAGATGCTGAAGAAGAAAGAAGTCATGAGGGACTTCAATCTCGAAGAACTAGAGTTGTTAATGAGGAAATTACTTCCCCTACATTGGCAACAACAACAGAAGCTTTATTTTTTTATTATTGTGAAAAAGAAGTTGTTTCTAATAAGACCATGGAATCTTTTAGTGAAATAACCTCACCAGTATAGGTATCAGGAGCACAAGAATAAGTTCAAAGGGAGAATTAGGAACAAATTGTAGCTGATGTTGAAGTTACACTTCAACAGAACCAAGATAAGGAGGCAGTTCCTAGTAGAGAAGTAGCCAGACCTCAGGAAACTCCTAAACATGTTGTTATTGAAAATATAGTGGAAGGCGAAGATGATGATGTTTGTGGCGAGCATGCTTCTGAATCTCAAAAAGAATTACTTCAAGAGGATTTTTCTGTGGAGGAGTCTATGACCTCTAAGGAAAAATCTGTGGACCAACCTACTCAGGACAAAGAAAAAGAGAAATCTGATGCTGAATCATTACCTTTGGTACTGCTGCATCATCCAGAGCCTAAGAATGCGAATCAAGCACAGGGTGCCTCTGATTCAAGGAAGAAATAAGTTGAAGAACTTTACAAAAAGGTGTCTCAGTTAGAATATGAGAATGTCACTCTGAGAAATGCCTCAACCTTTGAACAATTGAGATTTCAAAAGCTAAAAGAGAGAAGAGTCTCAAGGTAAGAAGTTGAAATGTTTAAAGAGGATGCGCTGACTGCATTTTCTCAATTGAAATCGGAAATGGTTATGAAGTCAGATTTATCAGATCTGAAGTTGTTTATGGAGAACCAATTTTCATCAGTTTCAAATAATGTTGTTAAATGATCAGGTACTTCACATGAATTAATCAGAAGGTTTCAAGCTACTACAATTGCGATGAGCAACATGAATGACAGGTTAAATGATCTTTAATGTAACCGTGCTCCATTATCGGTGTTGCTGGACAATCAGAAGTTTTTAGTGGATCAACTGACATCTAGTGAGCCATCGATCAGAATCCTATTAAATCAGTTATCAGAGAAGCTGTCAGTGTTTGTCGAAAAAGGGGTAAGGATGCAGGAGTTTTTCAGAGTCAATTTAATAGAATATATTCATATGACTCAAGAGAACAGAGAGCTCATTATCAAACATGGAGATGGAATAATGAATAGACTCTGGGAACAGTTTAAAGAAATCATGTCTGCAATCCAGAGGAGATAGAACCTGTTGCCTACCTTACCCAAACCTTGATTCCTGTGTATATCATTTTCATGTATATACTGCTATTTTTGAATGCAAATTCCCTTCATTTTTTATTTGTTTCTTTCTCTATTTGTTTATTACTATTTTAAGTTAACATATGCCAATATATCAGATAAATTTACTATTAATTAGTTCATTATAGAATTTACTAATAGTTCAGTGCAATATTAAAAGTGTTAAAATCCAATTTTTTTTATTTTTTGATATCACAAAAAGGGGGAGAATTTGGATACATACAACATATTTTTATTTAGGGGGAGAATTACAGGAGAAATTTGGATAACAACAACATTTTATTTTAAAAAAAATTATTTCAATGGTTTTCTGTATATTTAATGTTTTGGGTACTTATTCAGATTTTTTATTATAAAGGTTATTCAGATAGCGAAATTTGGATAAAACTAAAAACATTAATTTCTAAAGATTTTTTTTTGGGGGAGATATTTTTATTGAAATAATTTTTCTAAAATAAAATATTGTTTCATCCTCTCATAATTCTAAAACTTTATGTATCTAATATTGAAAGTTAATTTAGTTTAAATAATTTTACTATCATATGATTTTTGTGATCATAAAAAGGTGGATATTGTTGAGCAAAGTATTGTTTTCAACAATACATAATAATGTTATTTAAAGGGAGAGATTATTGAAAATTATACTCTATCTCTTTATGATAATTTTGAGGCTCACAAATACCCTTAGTTATTTTCTAATGATTTTATTTAGTATTTTTCTAGAATTTATTAATTTATTTTACTCTTGAAATAATGAGAATTTATTACTTGTTCGGAATCTACCTTAAGCGCGTTCTGGAATCACTCGTCATACCTTATGTGGATAAATGTAGCGTGGAATCTACTTTATAGCGTTCTGGAATCACTATCCAAACCCTATGTGGATAAACGTAGCGTAAGGATGAAAAGCATGTATACTTTTTGAGATAATAGAAAAGTATGGTTAAACAACCATAAAGTATCAGCAAAGTGTGGAAGAAGAACCTTACGTTAGGATGGAACCTTACGTTTTGGTTATCAGCAGAGTATGGAATGAGAACCGTACGTAAGTACTAAACGTTACGTTTGTTTCTCAAAAGTATGGTTCATCAACCTTACTTTTGTAAACAACCATACGTTCTTTGAAAAGTATGGATCAAGTAAAATTATGGATCTTTTACCGTACGTTTGAGAGTTGAAGAAGAAGTATGGATGATCAAACCTATGTTTAAGATCAACCTTATGTTTGAAGAAAGTAACATGAAACCTACGTTTATGATTGATCCTTACATTGTCAACCTTACGTTTGAAGACTATGTCATCAACCCTGCGTTTGGAGGCCACGTCATCAACCTTACGTTTGGCGTCAGAAATTTTGACAGACAATATTTTTATGCAATGATCAGAAAACTGATTATTGGGTGGATTTCAATCCGGATTTAAATTCGTTTTGAATGTATGACTTTGACCGATTCAAAGCCATTTTATTATTAGATTTAAGATCGAAATAAAAGTAGCTTTTTATGTCGAGTATTAAGGGAAGTTACGACTTATCTATAAAGTAAAATTTTTGAATTTTGCGAATCAGAAGGTGAATTTTGTGGATTTAAATATGCAGGAGATATGATCAGCTTTATTATATATGTTCTCTATGAACAAACACCATATACGGGAGACTAGTGATCAATCTATTATTAAAAAAGGTGGAAAAAAGAGACTACAGAAACTCACGTTGATCTGCTGATTCAAAGAAGGACTGTCAAAGATCTATTCGTTTAAGAAGAAGGAACTTGATGGAAGATTCACTTGTTCTACATAGAATATCTAATGTGGATCTACTACTGCAGATGTTGTGAACTATATCTCTATATCTACTGCAACCGGATCGACTCAGAATTTCTTTTTTTTGAAAATCAATATTTCGAGAGATGACGATCCATCTGCTGTCAATTGCATTCTATTGCAATTGTGAAGATCAACTAGAATACATCTTTCTGAAATTATTTTTATTCTTGACTAACTAGCTTCCCATTCTAAACTCTGTAGGTTTGTGATTGAACTAGAAGGATTTGTTTTTCCTTGAATTGTTATGGTTTGAACTGCCTGTATTCATTTGCGAACAGGTTTGTTGAAATGAGGACAAGATAGTGAAAATCACCAGGCTCGTGGAGTTGAGTGTTGGTGGAGTTGACTAGGGGTCTTCTGTTCCCCTAAACACTGTACATATTTGTGTCCCTTATTTTATTTATTTCCGCTGCATGATCAGATCTGATAAAGCATAGAGGACAGAACTCGTTCAATCAAAGAGTTACCGAAAAATTGCAAAAGACACAATTCACCCCCCCTCTTGTGTATAATCTGTAGATTTAGATCCAATAGTAAAGACATGAAATTACACAAAAAAACCTAATTATTATATGTGATTTATACGAGGATTTGAAGAATCATTCAGACATGCGGGTTTCACGGCACAATAGAATATGTTTTTAGGAGTTTTTTACGCGCTTGAAAAGCATGCATGGGGTAGTGAAAACTGGCCGAATGACCACAAAATTCCATGAAATCAGATGATAACAAAGGGTTGGTGAATTGTGAAATGGTCGGCCATACAAAACCTCAATTGGAGCTGTCGTGTGACCGTGGAGGCCAAAAACATACTTCGCGTGTTGTAAATGGCCAAAACATGCATTTAACAGTGAAAAGCATACTGAACGACATCTAAATGACTTGAAATCACAGGAAAACCACCTAATTATTATTCATGAGCTGTACGAGGAGACGACACGTCATTTGAATGTGCGGTTTTCATGACATAGATGAATATGTGTTTTTTAGGCGTTTTGGGTTCTTGAAAAGCGTGCGTGGGGTGGTCAAAACTGGTCGAAGGACCACAAAATGGCATGAAATCAGACGATAACAAAGGGTGGATGAATTTTGAAATGGTTAGCTAGATGTCATGTCAATCGGAGGTGTGTGTGACCACGGTGGCTGAAAATGCACTCTCAATGTCGTAAATGGCCAAATCATTTGTTTAATTTTCAAATGCATCCCGAACGACATCAGAATGACTTGAAATCACACAAAATCACCCTAATTATTATTAGTGAGGTGGAAAAGGAGGTGACACGTCATTCAGAAGCACGGTCTGCAGGGTACGTCTGAATATGTGTTTTTTAGGTGTTTGACCCACTTGAAAAACGTGCTTGGGGTGGTAAAAAATCAGCTGAACGAACTCAAAATGCAATTAAATCAGACAACAATAATGGGTGGGTGAATTTTGAATTGGACGGCCATACAGAACGTCAATCTGAGGTGTCGTGTGACCACAGTTTCCGAAAGTACACTCCACATGTCATAAATGGCCAAAACATGCATTTAACAGTAAAATGCATACTGAACGACGTTGGAATGACTAGAAATCACAAGAAAACACCCTAATTATTATTCTTGAGGTGTATAAGTATACCACATATCATTCATATGTACGGTTTGCGTGACACGTAGGAATATGTGTTTTTAGGTGTTTGGTGTACTTGAACAGTGTGCATGGGGTGGTCAAAACCGGACGAATGACCTCATAATGCCATGAAATCGAACAACAAGAAAGGGTGGGGGAATTTTGAAATGGTCGGCCATCTGTCATTTCAATCGAAGATGTCGTGTGACTGCGGTGGCCGAAAACACACTCCACATGTCGTAAATGGACAAAACATGCGTTTAATAGTCAAATGCATACTGAATGACATCAGAATGACTTTAAATCACATGAAAACACCCTAATTATTATTCGTGAGGTGTATGAGAAGAAGAAATGTCATTAGAACATGTGGCTTGCATGGCATGACTGAATATGTGTTTTTTAGGTGTTTGGTGTGCTTGAAAAGCATGAGTGGTGTTGTCAAAACCATCTGAATGACATCAGAATTCCATGAAATCAATCGAAAAAAAGGGTGGGTAAATGATAAAATGGTCTGCCAAACAGCACGTCAATCAGAGGTGTCTTGTGACCATTGTGGCCGAAAACGCACTTCACGTGTCGTAAATGGCCAAAACATGTGTTTAACGGTCAAATGCATGCCGAACGAAATTGAAAAAACATGAAATCACACAAAACACCCTAATTATTATTAGTGAGTAGTACGAGGAGATGACACATCATTCGGACATGCGGTTTGCACGACACGAATGAATATGTGATTTTTAGGTGCTTGGTGCACTTGAAAAACGTGCGTGGGGTGGTCAAAACTAGCCAAACGACCTCATAATGCCATTAAATCAGAGAACAACAAAGGGTGGGTGAATTGTTAAATCTTCAGCTAGACAACACGTCAATCGGAGGTGTCGTGTGATCGCGGAGGCTGAAAATGCACTCCGCGTGTCATAAATGGACAAAACATGTGTTTAATGTTCAAATACATACCCAATGATATCAGAATGACTTGAAATCACACGAAAACTCCATAATTATTATTCGTGAGGTGTAGTAAGAGACAAAATGTCATTCAGACGCGCGGTTTGCATGACATGGCTGAATATGTGTTTTTTAGATTTTTGGCACGCTTGAGAAGCATGCATGGGGTAGTCAAAACCAGCCAAACTACATCAGAATGCCATGAAATCAGACTACAACAAAGGGTGGGTGAATTTCGAAATGGTCAGCCTTATGGGATGTCAATTGGAGGTGTCCTGTGACCACAGTGGCCGAAAATTCACTTTGCCTGTCGTAAATGGATAAAACATGTGTTTAACAGTCAAATGCATGCTGAACAACATCAGAATGACTTGAAATCACATAAAAACACCCTAATTTTTATTCTTGAGGTGTACTAGGAGAAGACACATCATTCGGATGCATGGTTTTCGTGGCACGACTGAATATCTGTTTCTTAGGTGTTTAGCGCGCTTGAAATGCTTTCGTGGGGTGGTCAAAAACCAGCTGAACGACCTCGTAATGCCATTAAATCGGACGAAAACAAAGGGTGTGTGATCTATAAAATGGTCGGCCAGACGGAACATCAATCAAAGTTCTTGTGTTCCCCTGGTGGCTAAAAACGCACTTTGCATGTCGTAAATGAACAAAACAAGAAATTAATGGTCAAATGCATGCCGAACGACATCTCAATGACTTGAAATCACACGAAAACACCCTAATTATTATAATTTAGGTGTAAGAGGAGACATAAAATCATTCAGACATGAGTTTTGCACAACACGACTGAATATGTGGTTTTTAGGTGTTTGGCGCGCTTGAAAAGCGTGCATGGGGTGGCTAAAATTGGCCGAACAACCTCGGAATGCCATGAAATCAGACTAAAACAAAGGGTGGGTGAATTGTAAAATTATAGGCCAGACATCACATCAATCGGAGGTTTTGTGTGACCACAGTGTCTAAAAATGGACTATGTGTGTCTTAAATACCCAAAACATGCGTTTAACATTGAAATGCATACCCAACGACATCCTAGTGACATGGAATCAAATAGAAACACCCTAATTATTATTTATGAGGTGTACATGGAGACAACACATCATTCAGACGTGCGGTTTGTGCGACACGGCTGAATATCTATTTTTAGGTGTTTGGCGCCATTGAAAAGCGTGCATGTGGTGGTCAAAACCGGCCGAACGACCGTGGAATGCCATGAAATCAGACAACAAAAATGGGTGTGTGAATTTTGAAACGGTCGGCTAGACATCACATCAATCGGAGGTGTTGTGTGACCGTAGTGTCCGAAAACGCACTCTGCATGCCGTAAATGGAAAAAGCATATGTTTAACAATCAAATGCATGCCAAACGACATCAGAATGACTAGAAATCACACAAAACACCGTATTTTTTATTTGTGATGTGTACAAGGAGACAAGACATCATTTGGACGAGTGTTTTTTGCGGCACGACTGAATATGTGTTTTTAGGTGTTTGGCGCACTTGAAAAGCGTGTGTGGGGTGATCAAAACCAGCCGAACAACCTCAGAATTCCATGAAATCAGTCGACAACAAAGTGTGGGTAAATTGTGAAATGGTCTGTGAGACAACACTTCAATCGGAGGTGTCGTGTGACTGCGGTGGACGAAAACAACTCCATATGTCGTAAATAGACAAAACATGTGTTTAACTGTCAAATGCATACCGAACGACAACATAATGACTTTAAATCACATGAAAACACCCTAATTATTTTTCGTGAGTTGTATGAGAAGAAAAAACGTCATTTAGATGTGCAGTTTGCATGACACGGCTGAATATGTATTTTTTTGGTGTTTGGCGTGCTTGAAAAGCGTGCGTGGGGTGGTCAAAATTGGCCAAACGACTTCGGAATAGCATGAAACTAGAAAACAACAATGGGTGGGTGAATTGTGAAATGGTCGACTAGAAGTCACATCAATCAAAGGTGTTCTGTGACTGCGATTGCCGAAAATGCACTCAGCGTGTCGTAAATGGCCAAAACATACGTTTAACGATCCAATGCATGCCGAATGACATCAGAATGACTGCAAATCACATGAAAACACCCTAATTATTATTAGTGAGGTTTAAGTGGAGACGACACATCATTCCAACACATGATTTTCACGAAATGACTATATATGTGTTTTTAGGTGTTTAGTGCGCTGGAAAAGCGTGTGTGGTGTGGTAAAAAACTGGCTGAACAACCACGGAATGCCATTAAATCAGATGACAATAATAGGTGGGTGAATTTTGAAATGGTTGACCATACGACACGTCAATTAAAGGTGTTGATACTTTATCCCAACGATCCATGGATCATTTTTGATGGGTACGAGTCAACCCCACCTCAATTTGAGGCACAATGTGACTTGTATCACTCAAAGTGTCTCAATTTTGTTTGAAATGGACAACATTTTAAGTGAAAACAGCAACTGGAATATAGAAAATCTTCACAAGGATACACGTAGATTCTTGAAATAAAGGGATAATAAAATAAAATATGGTCTATTGGTCATACGTAATTAGAATAAAATATTCACAAGGTTGTTTCCCTTGGAATTTGGGGATGACCTCCTTGATTGAAGGTTCAAACATTCCAATAAATTTATAATGTGTTTTTTCGTAGAACCGGAAACATCGAATGTTTCCACATCCATTTGGACCTACATTCCAAAGGTAGGCGCTCATTAGTTTATGGACTAATGAGGCTTAGGAATTTTCATTGGTGGAGAGGATGGGAGGTTGGACTCATCACACCTTTTTGAGGGGAATTGTTGTCCACTCCAGGACTCTCTTTATAGATTTAAGTTATGTTCATGAATCCTTATTACATTACCAAGTATAAAATGAGCTTTCCTTCAGATCTGACAATCAATGATTAAATATGTAGGAATTTTAGAGAATATTTTATATGTATTAGTGGTTCTTCATCGATAGAGAATCATCTGTATTTTTTAGCGATTCTTAGTAAATGGTATCCTTTAATACATAAAAGTATCTTGGTCATTATGATGACCATTCTGGTTTTAAAGCCACTCAGTGGGGCACTTGAATTTTTTTGTCAATCAGAAGGACATGGATTATTTCAATGATGGGATCGTACCCGCTGATGGGATACCTACGTATCCTTTGTTTTAGAAAAGGAATCAGAACCCACATAGTTTGAGTAAGGGAGTATGATGTTTATGATTGATGGCTCAAAGAAGGATGTCATAATTACTTTTACACTCTAAGCTCACGTGAGTCATACTTTGTGTGAGAAACAAGAGGTCTTGGTAAAAATTAGACAATTATGCCATGAAAGATGCAATCATAAGAAATAATGTGGGACTTATGTATGTATGACTGCCAAGACAAATGAAGATTAGGATTTACTTCGAGGAAGAAATCCAGGAACATGGTCCATAAAGGTATATGGAGATTTAAAATACTCTAACTTGGGGCTTACTCCTGAAAAGGAGGCAAAAATTAGGAGAGGAATTATTATTGGGTTTTACTCCTGAGAAGGAATCCCAGATCAAAGGTAAATTAGGACTGGTTAAGAGGAATTAAGACCGGTACTCTTGAAAAGGAGGCCCAGGTTAAGAAACTAAAAAAATTAAGGGACTTGGGGCCTAATCATGAAGTGGTTGCCCATATTTGAGACTGGGGATTACTCCTAAAAAGGAGTCCTAGGTTAAGAGAAATTAAGATTAGGGCTCACTCCTGAAAAGGAGGCCAAGTTTAAGGAGTTCTCTCATCTTAATGGATGAGGTTGAATGAATGAAATCTCAATCTTTAGTGACATAAAGATGTGTAAATCAATAGGTTTTGAGAGATATTCCACATAATTGCTTTCAGATAAGGAATTCAAATCAATAAATCATGCCATAAATGAATTTAAAGAGTGTCTTGAAGACTGAATCTTGAATAGGAGAGGTGGAATGGATTAAGAGGGGTGAAATGGGCAAGAAGGGCACCCAAAAAGGCAGGGGCGCGCAAGTCCTGGAAGGTGTGCATGTACTGTGAGGGCGCGCAAATCCTGGTCACACATGTATACCTACGCGACACATGGGTACATGCGTGTTGGTTAACCAGCAATGTAATACTTGAGCGACTCTTGGTTAAAGTCTTTAGAATCATCTTGAGGTTCTTCTAGAAGAGTGGGGCGCAAGTTCTATTGAAGGAGTTAGGCGGCGCGCAAGTGTGGCAATTTCTATTAAGGTCTGTCCACTCAGGCGTGAAAGTGTTGATGAGTTTCAACACATAGGACTTCCTCTACCTCTTTAGATCTTCCGTTCTAGGTAAGAAATTACCTTAAAAGTGTTTCAGAAGATTTGAGAAGAGACTAGGTTGTCGGGAGCTCAAATATGAGTTCTGGAAAAAATTCCTCTCGAAATGGGGGCTCACAGGGTCTATTTATAGGCTAGAGAAGACCCCGGGTGGTTATTAATTAGGGAACGCAAGTGTACTTGCACGACTATTGCGGCGCGCAAGTGTACTTGTGCGACCATCGTAGCCCTTGCGCGACCCTTGTGTAAAATTCTTCTTATTCCTTCCTTTGTCAATTTTTGATATTTTGTCCAAAGGTTGAATCATATTGAGTTAAGATAATCCCCTTTTCCAATCTTTAGATTTTTTGATGAAAGGAGCGTCAAAAAAAGTCCCCCCTTAGAGTTGGATACAAAAGAAATGCGGATTTGACTTTGAGGAAATCGAGAATCAAAAGGAAATTGGGGCGCACATGGTAGGGCGTGCAAATGAGCTTCAGGCGCGCAGGGTCTAGCGTGCAGGGATACGACCTTTGATCGTGCAGGATACAGCGCACAAGGTCATGGCCGCGTCTATATATAGGGGGCTGCATTCCGTGCGACGCAATCAGCTCTCACAGACTTCTTTCTCTCGGCGCGCAGCTTGGCTCTCGGCTTTTTATCGTCCGCTCTTCTTTTTCTTGTGTCATGATGCTATTAAGGAATTTAGACTTGCACGGTGATACCTGCGCGACCAATACTTGCGTGACCGAAGAATACTTGCGCGCCAACTATGGGACTTGTGAACCTTAATAACTTAGTCAATTTCTTCAAATCCTTCACAAATTTTATGAATAATTAACATAATTTAAGAGTTAATTACTCAACTTTTGTGCAGATCAACTGGCTTCAAAGAGCATCAGGACAGTTGATGAACTGGCGAGTAAAAGAATTGGTGAGATGATGGACATCGTTGGCCATGATTACTATTCCATCCGTGAAAGCACTCTTTCGGACTTAGCTAAGCATCTGAAGAGATATCATCGTGATTTCCCATACAACATTTATCTGCCTCTGTATCGCTATGGTCACATGCAAGATATAAATGTTCCAGTGGCAATGAACTATCTCCCACCTTCCTGGTTTTAGTCATATACCAATTTTTCTTCAGCGAATGTCTCAATCGCAGGAATATTTTCAAATGTTGGAACAGTAAAGAAAGCTTATATAATGCATCATAGATCATGTGCTCCAGATCTGAAACTTTACATGCCTGAGCTACAACAACATTGTTATCCTTCATTCGTTCGAAACTCTTAGATGGATCAATCCAAAGGCTGGAAGGAGAAATGGTAATTCTTTTTTGGAGGAGGGGTGAAGCCAACTTGGATGTTGGCTTATTGGGTGCGACAAACTTGTGAAGATTTTATTGAGGATCTGAAGGGAGCTGCAATTTATGATGTTGTCTGGGCTGGGCAGACATTTGTTTATAGGAATGATAATTTTGCACCGGAATTTCTTAGCCGCTGGATCCCGGAATCTAATTATTTCCATCTCACCCATGGATAAGTAGCCATTAGTTTTCCGGATGTCTACAAGATCTCAGGGGTTCCAATCCTGGGTGATATGTATGACAATTTTTTCCCTCCATAGGCATCCATGAATGATCCAGAGAAGACCCCAGATTTGGTTCGAGAGTTATTGAAGATTTATCATAAGCTCAAAATCTTAAATACTTAAAAGACTTATTATAGAAGGGATATTCATCCATAGGAATGGATTAATGTGTTTCTCAAGAAGAAGAGGGAAAAGGGGCCCACCTGTACTCATCCTACTAGCTGCCCTAGAGCAGATAAGAGAGTTATTCCTGGCACATTCTGGCCGACTCTGGAAAGAGGATAGTTTGAGAAATGGGGGTATGAAGTGAATCATAATATCACGAAGAAGACCCGTGTAGTATGATTTTAAGCCTTATGGCTAAGTGTCTATCTTTTTCTAATTATAGATTCAAAGGGAGGCGTCAGGCCAAGGACCTTTGTTATCGCATCAAAGTTGGATGAGAGGAAGATGGTGGGGTTGGCTACCCCAGTTTTGGCCAAGAATCACATGAGCTAACTCCCTGTCTATATTGGAAAGTCTCCATTGAGATTAGTGGGACCATTCAAAGTTTTATGGGGATGGATCACCACTCACTTCTGGACATATGTTGTTCAAAATGGGATACAGATTCCCAGAAGATCTTTCAGGACATCTTTTCAGGCCTTCTCTGGAATTTGTCTTTTGTACCTCAACGCTTATGATATTAGGCCAAGGATGGGTATGCATAAGGAATTCCAATTCTTTCCCTATGGAAATCTGCGAAGAGGTCGATTTGTTGATGATGGATCATCCAACTTGGAACAGAGGTCTTATATGCTGGCTTGACGAGATGGTGTATTGGCCACCAGAATTGATGGGGAAATTATATGTAAAGCCTATGCTCTATATCGATTTGCACGCCAATTCAAGTGTCTGCAAACAACTGTTGTATCTCCTCCAGTGCATGTCAGACCAGAGCAGCATCCAATGGTAGCTCGGCAACTACAGTTGCTAATGGCTATAGAGAGGACGGGGGCAGTCTTTGACTTACCAAATACTGTATTGGTAAGAAATTTGACTGTATGGTATGATGAAAACTGGATAACGTCATATCCTGAGGCCATATTGAATAAACCTGTTGACCGGGTTGGGAAGAAGAAGAGAACCATTGTGAAAGAAACATTTTAGGTGGTAGGTGATTCTTCCACTCCTGAAGTTGGTTCACCGAGTTCTTCAACCGAGGCTGATTCATCATATTCTCAGGAGATACAACATGTTTCAAAACATCCTCGTGCCATATATAATCCCCCTGTCAGAATCAAGAGAGCCACTCCATCAACTCCTGGTGAGTAACTTTATTGAGGCAATTTTAATTGCAAGTAACTTTATAGAGTAACAAGTTTTCATTCTCTTTTTAAAGTTGAAGGAGCTAGAAAGAAATTAAAATCCAAGGTTGTAGGACCCTCATCACAACCTTCTATTACACCTACATATCTACGACCAGAGGCCATATAGACATGGCGGGATGTATACTGCGATACTGAAACTATCTGGATGGAGTTATGTGAAGGGTTACGTCTTCCTGGAATAGGGACTCTTCAGGCTCCTTTGAATATTCATTTCAAGGATAACCTTGATGAAGTAAGAGCCTATGTCAAATAGTTGAAGGCCTACATATATTCCACCAATGATTCTATCCCTATCACCAAGCGGGTGAAGGAAATGATGGATCACGGTGCCACTGATGAGGAGTGGCATGAGTATGTGGCTCCTAATGATGTATGTTTTCTTCCCTTATTTGCTTTGCAACATGATTTCAGTCGAAGATTTGTTATTAAAGGAAATTGTTTTCGTCATCTTGCAGCTTTCCAAAACTACTGAGGTTCCTTCTCCACAGTATAGCCCTAGTGGTACTGCCATCGGGGCTATTGCTGAATCTCCTCGCGAACAAGGAGAGATTTCTCCAGGCCAGCGAGCCATGGATGAGGAGTTGCACATGGCTTTCCCCTCTCCCATCCATGTACCTCTAATGAATACTTCTGATACTCCCAAAAATCCAAGGAAGAAAAAACATCGGAGGAAGAAGACCATACCTAAATGCTTCATTAGAATTGGTAAGTTCTTCGGATAATCATGAGTCCTAAACCATGAAAAGATTGCTCATTTTCCTTGGGATTGGAGGGGCTTTTTCAATTTCCCCTCGGAGGGAAAGGGCTGATCCTACTTTGAGGACTACGGAGGGTGTTGTGGAATAATCACATATTCATGCTGACTTGGAAGATCCTGGAGAAGAGATAGAATCTCTTCCCAGTAATCCTCCTGCTGCTGTTGCAAGAAGAGAAGAACCTATTTTTGGTAAGTCAACAATGCTTCATAAAAATGTTGAACGAAACACTGACTGACCTCCATTTTGTGATACTTCATGTTCAACTACTGCATTAGAGCTTCTGGCAGCTGTTGCAACTGATGCAATGATTTTATCTGAAGATGTTGTCCCGGGTCCGGGGCTGCCGGATGTAAGTCGTCAAGAAGAAATTTCAAATGCTCCCACTGGTGAGACTAACCAAGATTCTGAAATATCATTGAATGAAATAATGATTTGTGGGATGTCTTTAGAAGAATTTTATGATCATGTTAAGTTATCATTTGACTTAGAAGACCTTGGGAGTGAGTGTTATCCTTCACCCAGTAAATTTTCTTATAATTTAAACTTCTAATCATGACTGAAAATAATATGCAGTTCCATCCATAGAATCTGCTGAACTCCCAATGCATGAAGAGGGTGTGGACATTGATGTCAACCCTACCATTGCAGAAATATTAGCTCATGTAGAAATAAACCCAGTAAACCCTCCTAAGACCCATCTTAAATATCCTGTTGAGACTGGGAATGATGGGGAGGAGTCTTCTCAGGTAGCTGATCTACCTTCAGGTAAGGGATAACATTATTTGTGATTTTTACTTAATTTGAAAGACAATCGATTATGTTGTTATCTTTTGAAGCTAACCAAAGATTTTAATTAATTATTCATGGCCATCAACTGTAGTGGCTAGATCTGGAGGTGAGGTTTCAGCCACTGCCCCAATGGGAATTGAAAGCGAAGAAGCACAAGTCAGGGGGGAAGGGGCAGAAAAGGTCATTTCTTTAAGTGCGTTAATCCCAGATTATATGCCCCCTATGATGATGATGTTGAATCAGACCCATAGGTTCTTAAAGCATTCATCTTTTCACGACATAAGGCATGGAACAACATATGGAAAATCATATCTGAGGTGCCTTTAGAAGAGCTATCATCGAAAATCCCTCGACTGTCATTCCAGTTTGTCATGCTAGGACTTGGCGGTTTTTGATATGAAAAGATCCATGCCATGGTGAAACAGGTCATATTCAGGAGGGAGTAGGAGAACAAGTGTCACGAAGATCTGACCAGGGTGAAACTGTCAGTTAACATCATCGAATTTGAGGCTGTGTTATCCCGAGATGAGGATGATTATACTGCCAAGATCAAGGAGATGAAGCATAAAATCAAATAAAAAGTCATCCAGCAGGTGCAACTCCAGGAACAGTTAGATGCCGTTACTGGGGAACATGATAAACTCCACAAATCATTGGAGGGAGTTCAAACGAATGGTATGAAATCCATTACAGATGCAAAGAAGGCACTCCATCAAGCTGAGAAGATTGAAGTTGGTCGAGTGCACGAGCTTCAAGTAGCTGCTGATGAGGCTCGGGATGCTGTACATCAAATGAATACTTATGTTGACAGTCTTTTGTAATCTACTGAAAAAGAGAAGAGGCTCAAATCTATGGATGTCCCTCTAATTATTGTTCACCAATGGAGAATACTTTTATCTTCAATCATTTGTGCACTTATTTTCCAGCTACCTGCTTTAAATTTTACCTAAGACAATGGGCCTAGTAAGCATTGTTTTATTTTTACCAGGATTAATGTAAATAACCCTATAAACATTGAACCTTTTAATTTATCAATATTACATAAATCATACAAAATGTATGTTTACTGAGCTGGAACATGACTTTTATTCAGAGTTCCATTGTCTTTTGGGGGCAGTTTATAATCATGCATGTCGGACATAAAATGGCTAATGTTTAAGGTCGAAATAGCTTTGACCCAAATGGATTAAAATTGACTCAATTCCATGATAATTTATCTAAAAACATACTACCATACTGAAGTATGAGGGAAAATATGTAAACTACGACTTAAGAATATTTGGATCTAAGGAATGATACGAAAAGGTGCTAAAAGGCATGAGAAAAAGTACTTCCCAAGAATGAAGTTACCATTATTTAACAAAACCGTTAAGGGGTTGAATTATGCAGGGCCACCTAAGGGCATTGGCTGCATAGTAAAATAAATAGTATCTTTTGGCTAACAAGTCTGTTATGTGGACTGTTTATGCAAGGCCGCCTAAGGGAACGTGCTGCATAGTCAGGAAAAATAACTCTCAGAAATTTATATTCCTAGTGATAAAAGATGAAGAATGTTTATAGAGATTAAAAATTTACAAATTATAGAGTTTTTTGTATGGAAAGAGGTACTTGAATATGGAGAAGATATTTCCAAACAAGATTATTGAAGAACTGGATGGATATCACTCCTACAAAGGTCTGACCCAAACATAGGGAACGAGAATATAAACCATAGAATTGAATACCTTCATATCATGAAAAAGGATATGGGACAAATATGTTAAGGATTGCTATTTTTACAGATCCCTATATACTAACATTTAAGACCAATAAGTACAAAAGAGGATTTCTTCCCAAGAATGAAGTTAAAATTACATAACAAACCCATTAGGGGGTTGAATTATGCAGGGCCACCTAAGGGCTTTGACTGAATAGTAAAATAATAATATCTTTTGGATGGCAAGTCTGTTATGTAGACTGTTTATACAAGGCCGCCTAAGGGCATGTGCTGCATAGTCAGGTAAAGAACTCTCTGAAATTTGACATTTTTGTGACTAAAAGTCAAGAAAATGGATATGATGATCAGAAAATATTTATGGTTAGTATTATGACACATAAAGATGGGTATTTTCCAATGTATACAAAGATACACAGATCAATGCTAACCATAATCATGTTGTGCCTGGGTCCTGAATTGAAATGTTGGACTTCACTACGTATCCCATAAGGATGGGAATCAAGGAATACATAGTTCTTAAATTATAGTTTAACGTCATGTGGGAAAAAGGATTAGAGATATTAGTTTAGTGTCATAGAGCTTGGACCATTGTAAGAAATACACAGTGTGTGTTTTCATGGGGACTTTTCAGCCAGGGAAATGAAAGTGGAATTTTGGGTTATGACCAAAGTCTTGGGGCTGGATTCGAGGGATACTCGAACGTTCCTACGTATCCCATAAGGATGAGAATCAATCCCACATTGTTCTAGAAATAACCTCTGTACAGATTTGGTTCGTACATGTGAAAGGTGAAATGGGAATTTAGTGCAATGATGGTTTAACCCAAGATAAAAAGGTTCGGGCATTTCCATGTATGCACGTAGTCTTTGAAATGAAACATGATTGAAAAATCAATGTAAATAATAGTTCCCTATTAGGCGAGGGTATTAATGAATATTTTAGTTTATTGTCATACTGGACAAAAGTGTTGTATAGTTTAACATCGTATAACAAGGAAGAAAGTGAACCAATTAATAGATATAGATTCTAGGGGCGGTTTCAAGAATCAACATTGTATGAGATGGAGGTGAACCGATGTGAAGAGACTGGTTTTGGGCTTGATCCTTGGGAGGTTGCCTACGTACCCAGCATGGAAGGCAAGGATCAAAGTCTGCGTAGTTCAATTATAGAATGAATTAATGATCAACTTGTTCTTGGGGACAACGACCTAAAAAAAGATGGTGTTGGGACTTACACAAGGTTAGTATCCCAGAGAGAGTGTTATGGTTGAGGTTCTCTCTAAGCTCACGTGAGTCATACTCAGTGTGAGAAACAATAGGTAAAAATAACCTTAACGATGTACAGTTTAATGTCATGTAGGACATATAAAGTGACAATACAGTTTAAAGTCTTGCAGTTAGGACTATTGGTGTTGCACAGTTTAGTGTCATGTAGTAGGGATAAAGTACAGTTTAATGTCATGTAAGACATATCAAAGGACTTTCTGTAAAATTTAGTGTCATGTAGTTAAGACGATGAAGACAACATAGTTTAAAATCATGTTGGAAAAAAAGACGACTGTGCAGTTTAATGTCATGCAGTAAGGACAAAAGAGTACACCATTTAACGTCATGTTGGACGTATTGGGGAATTTTTTCACATTTTAACGGCATGTTGGACGAAAAAAGTGATGATACAGTTTAGCATCATGTTGGAAGAAAGTGCGAATATTTTAAGGTCATATGCATGGACCGTGGATGGTGTAGTTTAATGTCATTTTGGATGTAAAGGAATTCTGTACAGTTTAGCGTCATGTAGTTAGGATGTCATAGATTAACATCATGTGAGACGAAAGGGATACAAATAGTTTAATGTCATATTTATGGACCGTTGCTGTGTCGTTTAACGTCATTTAGCAAGGACGATGAAGGGGACACAGTTGAACGTCAAGTTGGACGTATGTACAAACAGTTTAGGGTCATATTCATGGACCGTTGATGATGCAGTTTAACATCTTGTTGGACGGTGGTGCAGTTTAAGGTCATACCGGACCAATGATGATATATTTTCTGTTTATACAAAATACTTCTTCAATAATCTGGAATTGGTTGGAGTAGTGATGAGTTCTCCATCCATCGAGATTAATGAATAAGCTCCATTGTAGTAGACCCTATGTATTGAGTAAGGTCCTTCCCATTTTGGATCATGCTTGGAAGGTTTCTTTCTTGGTATCATCGAAGTTCTTAGAACTAATACCAATTCTCCATGAGTGAATGAATGAAGATGAACTTTTTTGTTAAAATCTAATGCTATTCGATTCTGATAGTCTTCCAAGTGGTGCAAAGTGCACAATATTTTCTCATCTAACCATTCCAATTCATTCAATCGCTTTTGATATTGTTCATCTGTAGATGATTGATCACAAATGGAAACTCTGATTGAGGGTAGTTGAACATCAATTGGCAATAATTCTTTCGTTCCATATACCAATGAATATGGATTTGACCGTATTGAAGTGCGGGTGGTAGTCCGATAATCCCATAACGAATGAAAGATTTTATCAGGCCATGATTTCTTATCTTTACCCACCATCTTTTGCAGTATATTTGAAAGAGTCTTGTTGAAGGCTTCTATCTGGCCATTGGCCGCTGCATGATACGGAGATGAATGGTTGGATTTGATGTTGTATTCTTGATACAACTTCTTCACCTCTGATAAACAGAAGTTGGTGCCATTGTCCGTCAATATGGTATGAGAGACACCAAATTAGGTAATGATGTTAGACATGATGAATCTAACAACGCATTTAGATATGACTTCCTTGAGAGGTATTGCCTCTTCCCATTTGGAAAAGAAGTCAGTAACAGTAAGAATGTACTTAAACTTCTTAGTCGTAGCCGAAGGGTAAGGTCCCAACACATCCATTCCCTATGGGGAAAATGGACATGAGTATTTAGCTGTATGAAGCAAATTTGGAGGTTGAGGAATGAAGTTGGCATGTACTTGGCATGAATGACAATTCTTTGTGAAATCAACACAATCTTGTATCATTGAAGGCCAAAAGTACCAAGCCTTCAAATCTGATTAGATAGTCTATGTCTAGACTGGTGGGCACCACAGAATCCTACATGCCCTTCATTCATGACAGCCATTGTCTCTTCACCATCAATCCATCTCAAGAGAACTCCATCAAAACCACATTTGTAGAGAATTTTCTCTAGGTGATCTGGGCTATCATAAAGAGTAAAATTTACCACACATCGCCAGATTTGTTCTTTCTCGGATCTATCAGGTGGAAGTGTTCCATTTTGAAGGCATTCCCTGATAGGTGACATCCATCCAGTAGTATGACCATATGGTTCAGGAATGAGACTAATTTCATTAATTTCCTCTGTTCTGATTCGAACATAAGGTGAAATTTCTCGACGGTGGGCAATACTGATGGTTGTCTCGTCCCGATTTGGATATTCCAAGGATGTGGATATATTAGCCAGTGCATCAGCTTGAGCATTTTGTGATCTTGGGACACAAGAAAATGTCGGTTCTGAAGGGAATTCCGCCATTAACTCTGTGACATAATCATACAAAGGGATTAGTTCTTCTTTTCTGATGGTATAATCCCCATTGACATGTTTGATATCCAGGTCTAAATCACCTTTCACCTTTATGTGATTCACATGTGCTTGAAGTACTAATTTCAAACCTGCGATGAGATCTTGGTATTTTGCTTCATTATTGGTACCACCTTCCCACAATAAGAAGGAATTTTGTAACACTTGCTTTTCTGGAGAAATGAGCACAATTCCTAAGCCAACTTTGTTGAATTTATGATTTTCCATTTTCCTCCCTATTGGACATATAGAAGCACCATCAAAATACATTTCCCATGCTTGAGTACTTTCTAGAATAGAGAAGACTTCCTCATTAGGGAGTTCAATATATGAAGATCTATCATCCACTGAAGGGTGTTCAGCCAAGAAATCAGCCAAATCTTATCACTTTATCACCTTTTGAGACACATACTGAATGTCGAATTACTGCAAAATAAATGCCCACCTTGCCAGACGTCTTGTAGGAATTGGACGTCTAAGGATGAATTTTAGTGGGTTATTGCGAGATACCAATTGGACCTCAAAATGTTGCAGGTAGTGTCTCATCTTATGAACGGAAAAGACTAATGCTAGTAAGCACTTATCAATACTTGAATACTAGGTTTCTGCTTCAAGCACAGTTTGAATGAGATAGTAGAGGACATTTTCAATCCCAACATCATTCTTTTTAGAAAGAAAGGCACCCAGTGATCTCTCTAGAGTTGTCACGTAATGGATAAGTGGTCTTCCTTCAACAGGTGGCATGAGTATCGGTGGACTTAAGAGGTATTTTTTGAGAATATCAAATTCTTCTTGACATTCTTCAGTCCCCTGGTATGTGACTCCCTTCTTCATCAATTTGTTGAAGGGTAAACTTGTGCCTGCCAAATTGGAGATGAAATGCCGAAAATAGGCTAAGTGTCCTTGAATTCCTCTTAATTCTATCAAATTTTGAGGAGGTGACATAACAAGGAATGACTTGGTCTTCTCATGATCGACTTCAATACCACGATGGAATACAAAAAAGCCGAGAAATTATCCTGAGGTTACCCCAGAAGCACATTTTAAGGGATTCATATTCAAATTATGTTGTCAAAGCTTGCGGAATATGACTTCCAAATCAGCCAAGTGATTAGAACATTGTTTGGATTTAACCACCAAATCGTCTATATAGCATTCAAAAAACTTCCCTAAGAAGGGTTTGAAGATACGATGCATAGAACACTAATATGTTGCACTTTCATTCTTTAATCCAAAGGTCATTACCCGGTAGAAAAACACACCCCGAGGGGCTCTGAAGGCTATGGATTCCTCGTCTTCTGGGGCCATTCAGATATGATTATATCCAGAATATCTATCCATGAATGAGAGTTCTTCATAGCTAGCTGTTGCATCAATTAAATGTTCTGTAATCGGAACTGGGAAATCATCCTTAGGACAATGTCGATTAAGATCTCTGAAATCGATGCAAACTATAATTTGTCCGTTCTTCTTCTTTATAGGGCCAATATTAGCCAACCACTTGGGATATTTAACTTCTCTGACTAAGTTAGCTTTGATATGCTTATCCCCTTCAGCTTCAATTTTGGAAGCATAAGTTGGGTGTGTTCTTCTTGCAGCTTACTTAAATCCTCGATGTTCTTTTGGTAAACCCAAATGATGAGTAGCAAATTCAGGATCAAGATCGGGTATTTTTGTATAGTTCCAAGAAAATATATATATATTTTGCTTTATAAAAGAAATATACATCTCTTTCTCTTCATGAGTCATGGCCGCACTAATTAAAGTAGGGCACATATATTCTTTTTTACCCAGATTAATTTCTCTGAGTTTATCCACAGTGGTAGAGATACCCTCTTCAAATTCTGGAGGAGTATCTCTGAGATCTTCCTCTTCTTCTTCATCATGTGTTATTTCTTCCATTTCTACTTGCATAGTAGATGATAAAGAATAATTTTTATGATCATAAGAGATGTCATAATTTGCATATCTTGAAGAAGAAGCTTCCATTTTCGACCCGATTGATGATGAAGGGTCTTCTTTGGGTAATAAAAAGGAGATGATGGATTGAGAATCGACATCATTGTTCATCTCCATTTTTTCTATAACTTCTCTTATCTTAATTGGTGAAGTATAGACTTGTTGGATTTCAGCAGATGAAATGAAGACGTCACCATTTTTTCATTCATCACTACTTGGTGGGTTACCAATTTCTCCCATGTTGTCTGGCTCGATTGCCGTAATTGACATTATGGATCTTTCCATAAGAGTTTTTTTATTTGGGTCTATCTTGTAAATTTGACTGATATGAAACACATAATCTATACTCACATGTGTAAATGGATTTACTGGGATCTTCTCCAAACCATATAGAGCATTAACTTTGGTAATCTCTTTTGTTGTGGATTTCTCCCTTCCCTTCATGTGATAGAATTAGACCTCAATGTATTGAGACTCACATGTATTGAATGGGGCCTTATCCCCATACAATGTCCCAAATTGACCATCGAAACAATATTTGAGGCATTTATGGTATGATTAGGGGATAGCTGCATGTTGATGTAGCCAGGGTCTTCCAAGAAAGATGTTCAAAGTTGAGTCTTGATCAACAACCATGAAATCCGAATTGGATACAAGATCTCCAAACCGAGTTCTGAGTGTAACTTTGCCCAGTGGTTCTTGTTCATTTTTATCATATCCTTGTAACATTATGGTAGAAGGAGATAAATCAGATTCCGTGAGGCCCAACCGACGAAGTGTACGAATTGGAATGAGGTTGACTCCTGAACCATTGTCAATGAAAGCTCTTCAGACGTCTACGCCATTGAGCTTTCCAGATAAGTACAAATGTCTAATATTCCCATGAAAAACATCATCTTCATCTTTATCAGTAAATGATATTATTTCATGGAATTCTGTAGGATTATTTTCTATGTGATAGACTTTAGCTGCAGAAATTTCAGTTTCAAACTCCCGAAGACTCGACAAAGCCTCGATGAGTGCTTCCTAAAGATCTTTTGATAGATTCAGAGCATCCAGAATTGATAACATGGTTGGTACTTGGGCCAATTATTTCAATACATCATACTTTTGATATATAGGTCTGCATTTCCCAACAGGAATATATGGTTTAGCAGGTACCTTGGAAGTAGATGCATTGGAAGTTGATGCATCTTGTATTGGGATCAGAGTTGGCAATATTCCTATGTTTGGAAGATTAGACCAATTAGATCAATTTACTTCCTTAGAGGAAGAATATGGAACCTTCAACCAATCTTCCAAAATAATTGTGCCAGGACTGAATTTTCTATTGGTAGAAGAACTTTCTTGTTCTTGCCGATCATGTTGAAGGGATCTACCACAAGTTTCAGTTGCGTACACAGTTCTAGCAGGGGTAGAATTGGAATAGTGGCTTCTGAAAGACCCACGTCTTCCCCTGTATCCTGAGCCTCTGGAACTTCGTCTGATTCCCCTATTTGATACAAGGAATTCAGGCTCATCTAAATCGAAACTGCGACTGACATATGGATCCGTTAATTGAATCATATTAACATAATCGAAGATTAAATCTTCATTTGATAAAGACACTGACTCATTAGCCTGTTCAGGATATGCCATTTGGTGGGGCGGTGCCCGTTGCTTTGTAGTAGATGGCATGATGTCTGCCAGAGTCAAAGAGAACTTCGGCTTTGACACATACTCATCTTTTTCTGATTCTTTTAATTTCTTTGAATCATTCCGTTTCTTTGAGGACTTTTCCTCTGATGAAGAGGGTTTTTCCGCAACATTCATGGCATAAGACACAATCAATTTCTTTAATTGTGTTCAAAAAATAGCATGAGTTCGGTTTATTGTCTTTCTGATCATCCAATCATCATACTTTTTTGCATTTTTGCTTTTTTACTTCTTGCCATTCGCCTTCCTCCTCTATAACTGTAGCAGTAACACATGCTACCTGAGCTGAAAAACCTTTCAGTTTGACATGTCCTAAGTCGACCATCTTTCACAGGAGTTCTTTGAAGACAAAACACTCCTAGATGGGATTCCCCTACATTTGATGAAAAGGGAAATAATTGGGATGATCTTCATCTCCTTCTTTATTTGGCCTCTTAGGACTTGGTAATTGAACCTGATTATTTTCTAGAGCCGAAATGAAGTAACCAGGAACTTGTTCATTTTGTAAATAGTATTTTTTTCTCTTCAGATCCTCAAATTGTTTTCTTCATTGATCTATTTGATCATCTGGACGAAATGACCTTTGTTGTTGGCGCTTAAGAGGTGGAGCCATTTGAGAAGATGAAGGTTTTGAAGTAGAAACATATAAAAGTTCTTGTGTAAGCATAACTGTAGCAGTTTCTGCTTTACCCATTCTCCTTCCTGGAGCTGATAGAAATACATGAGATTTAGCCTTATCTTGTTTAATGGAATCTTGATTTTACTGAGCGATTGAAGTAAGGGCTTGTAACCCTCCATTGTATTTCACAGGGATCAATGGCGTGCGTAACTCATCATACATATTTTCCACACAGATTGGCAACAATTCTTCCTAAGGGAGTGCTAATATTAGGGAATATGTTAATCACTTCCAACGAGCAATGAAATATGAGACCCTTTCATTCTGCCTTTTCTTATAGTATGTAAGATCAAAAACTATTGTCTTTGTAAAAGTTGAGCTGAACTGGAGAATGAATTGTTGACAGAGATCTTACCATCCAGTAATTGACCGGGATTGCAAGCTTGTATTCCTGAAAAAGGATGGTCCTTGCAATGTCCATACGAAGCATCTATGTTTTACTGCTTCTTGATACTCCAGAGTTCCCATCATAGGATCACAACAAGACACGTAATGCGTCAAATGCTGTTCAGGGTCACCTGATCCATTAAAAATAGGGAATACAGGGTTTCCAAAACTAGATGGAGGAGAGATTGAATCTACCCATTCAGGGTAAACATTCATTTCTGGTTGAACCTGCGCACGTTTCTGAAAGAGCGTTGTCGCACGCGCTCTCAAAAGAACTTCAAAAGTGAGTTACGTTGGATAAAACTCCAAGCACAACACTCTATGAAGCTTATGTTTAGTTTACTTGGTGTAGCATAGGGGGCTAACCAAGGTCGTCTCTCAAAGGAGGAAGTGAATTTAACAACTTATTAGAGGTATTCTAAAAAAAATAAAATTAAATATAATAGAATAAAAACACTACTTTAAAGGATTGGGGTTTGTTGTAGTTTATGAATCTAGAAGAAGTTTGCTGGAAGAAGATTGTATAATTTTTTTTTGTTTTTAGTTTTGAAATGAATTTCAATTTAAATGACACAACAAGAAGATGTTTTTTTTAGAAATCTATTTAAAAAGCGTAATCGATCTAACTCTACCTCTTCACTTTATTATTAATCATTATCATTTAAATTAACATTCACTTAATTATGATCCCTTAATTTGTTAAATCCCGAACCCTACGAGAATTAACTTTACCGCAAAGATGATGTGAATTTAAACCTAGGCTAACTTTGGAACGTGCAATCGCAGCACCCTACTTTGATTGATGTTCTAAGATTAGTTTATGATCAGTGGTAAATTAAGGTACATATCCATTCTTTAAATGAGGATGAATTGTGTTTAGGGATTATATTTGAACTCTACAAATTTATCCCGTGTGGTCTTGTATTACCGATTAAGATCGCGCTCTCACAATTTACACAAAATCCCGACCTCGCGTGTTTTTGTGTTAATTGTTCAATTGCTTTCCTAGTTTCTTACAATTTAAAAACACAATTCATGGATCATATTAAGTGAATTACAGTAGCTCATTGATTCAAAATAATTAAATGAAGAGGGTAGAAGATAGATCGATTACTAAAAGACTACTCTTTCATGGGTGGCGTAATCATCGTAGAAGCGTTTTGCATGTGCAAAGGTTTATAATGGGTATAACCCAATATCGCTTCTACTCAAGAATTCCAGCCCCAAGAGGAAGATTAAGAGAAGAGTAAATTTAAATAAAACAGAGGAAAAGAGAAGAAATAAAAGAAGAACAAAGAAGTTTATTACACAAACAAAACAATTACAACATGAAGGAGAGAAGGAGGCTTCGATGAGAGGATCCTTGCTTCAAGAGCTACCTCTCTTACAATGGTTGGAGAATTTGGTTGAAACCAATTCTCCTCTGCCTCCAATCTCCCAATGCACGAACCAGCCTCTCCAAATGAGAAAATCACTAATTTATAGAGTGGAGGGGAGGCTAGATTTAAAGTGGTTTCAAGTGTGAATGCAAAATCTCGGCCAAATATTTTAATGAAAATTGCACCGCCCATTTGACCTCCAAAACGCGTTAATTGACCGGCCTTCCAGAAGGATGATTTGTGCCACATCATGTCCCCGATCTTTCCTCAAAATTTGGGCTCAATCCAAGCCCGTATGTAGAGGATATGGCCCAAATACAGAACCTTCTCCATTCTGGCGAGCCCAGCCCAACTTTGACCTCATGGCCCAATTTCAACAACCAAATTAACTCTTTAGCTTTAGTGTCCTGAATAAAAGTTGTAGATAATTAAGTTAGGAACACTGTTACAAAATTTCAAATTCAAATAATAAATATAAAAATATTTATCTTTGAAATAATACAGTGCACTATTAAGGGTAAAACTGGAATTTTCACCAAATTTTCAAATTAATGATCAAATCTCAAATATTTTATAAATAAACATATTTAACACAATGTGAGGAAATTATATCATTTATTATCAATAAAATATTCAATGAAATAGTGTTTTCTCAACTCCCCCACACTTACCCTTTTGCACACCTGGGCAAAACCTCATATCAAGTAAACATCAATATCAAATCAAAACCAATTTTAAAACACATATCTTTAAGATCAATAAATTTCACACCAAGAATAAAAAAGATATCATGCCTCATAAAAAACCTTATTTCAGGTTCTCCATTTATATCATTCAATATATTTCCACTTCATTTATCCACCCATGCACAAAACACTTACCTCGCTTGAATTTTCTCTCATCACTCAAATATCAATTTTTTTGCAATGTCTTTCTCATCCAAACTCATACAAGGGTCACCATAGGCTTGATAGATTCCTACATCACTACCTGATGAGAGTCAAGGACATATGTTTATCATGAGGACTTTTCAGGGTTGTTCTGTGGCTTTCGGTTGGTAGGATTAAGATGTGAAAAACTCTGAGGCTGAATGAGGAGGGCTTGACTCTTTTAAAGAAAAATTGCATTAATCTAATTTTCACTTAAATATGGTCTTCTCTTCAATCCCCATAGTATCAATTCAGCTCCATCATCATGAAAAGTCATGAAAGGTTTACACCATTCATCATTTCAGCATAAAAAATGTCAATCTTCTAGAACATGATTTTCTTGAAAGCTCCAGATGGGCACAACTTTCCACCTCAATTAGAAGCTCCAGAAAAGGCACAGCTTCACTTGTCATGAAAGCTCCAGAAAAGGCACAGCTTTCAATATAATGACTTTCTTTAGCAGCAAACACATCTCTTCAGAATTTAATTTTCCACCCAAAGTATCACATAATGTGGTGGCACAACACAAGACAGCTTCCCCCACACTTAAGCTCAACTAGATTATGCAATTTCACTTCAAGAGTTGGTTGGATAGGGAAAATTGGCTTGTAATGTGGCTTAACCTAACAGGCTGTGCATGGATTCTAAGGGCTACAAGGATTAAATATTCAAGGTAGGCCATTATAAAAAAAGGATTATTTGAAATAGGGGTTTTAATACCAAACAAATGCCTCAATCATTTAAACACAAGTACCTCAAACCCTCAAGTTTTGACAGGAATAGATCAAATTCTGGTTAAATCAAGTATGGTTTGGCTCTCTCAAGAAGTGAGGTGAATGTAAAGAATATGAAAATAATGGTTTAGAAGCCTCACAGGAAAGTGATTTCAAATATAAAGACAGTGAGATTGGCATGGGATTCAAAATTCAGCGTACTTTGCATGAAATTACTAAATATTTGAACTTGAAACAAAGTCATTTCAGCATTCATTTAAGCTTAGTTTCAAGGGGTAAATTGTTTCACTTATTTATATGGATTTAAAAATGGTGATGAGAATCATTTCAGCTCAAAAGTTTCAAAAACACACAGAAAATTGTAAAATAAACACACAAATTTTGAAAAACACGAAATTTTTTTTGGTTTTTTTTTAACAGGAAAACAATTGAAATTACTAAACTAAAAGGTTCCCTCCCCCACACTTAAAATATTGCATTGTCCTCAATGTGAGCCCATGAGATGATATATGCACATGAAATGCAGAATTTTTAAATAGGACAAATAATATAAAAGTGAAAGGGTTAGGAATAGCCTGATGTGATCAAGTGATGATGGGGTCATGCAGTGTGATAAAATCCACTGCATCAGTAGGATGTCCCTCAATGTATCTCTTCAAACGTTGCCCATTGACTGTAAAGCTCCTTCCAGTGTCCTCTTGTGTGATCTCCACTGCACCATAAGGAAAAACATTAGACACAATATAAGGACCTAACCATCTGGAACGCAACTTACCAGGCATCAACTTCAGTCGTGAACTATAGAGAAGGACTTTCTCTCCAATATGAAACTCCCTTTGTTGGATCATTTTGTCATGAGCTGCTTTTGATCATTCCTTGTAGAGCCTTGAGTTATCATATGATGACAGGCGAATCTCCTCAAGCTCTTGAATTTGCAACTTCCTTTGAATTCCAGCTTGGGCCAAATCCATGTTACATTTCTTTATAGCCCAATATGCCCGATGCTCGACTTCCACGGGGAGATGACACGCTTTCCCAAAAACAATCCGAAATGGGGACATACCAATGGGGGTCTTGTATGCTGTCCTATAAGCCCACAATGCATCATCCAAGAGCTTGCTCCAATCCTTCCTATTTGGCTGCACGGTTTTCTCCAAGATTTGTTTCAACTCACGATTTGAAACCTCAGCCTGGCCATTTGTTTGGGGGTGGTATGGTGTTGATGTTTTGTGTGTCACCCCATACTTCCGAAGGAGGGAAGCAAAATTCCTATTGCAAAAGTGTGTCCCTTGGTCACTGATGATGGCCTTTGGTACTCCAAACCTGCAAAAAATCTGTGCTTTGACAAAATCCACAACAACATGAGAATCGTCAGTCCTGGTGGCCTTGGCCTCCACCCATTTACTCACATAATCGACAGCAACAAGGATATACAAGAAACCAAATGAACTAGGAAAAGGTCCCATAAAATCAATTCCCCAAACGTCAAAAATCTCACAGAATAAAATGGGTTGTTGGGGCATCTCGTGTCTTCTTGAAATGTTTCAAGTGTGTTGGCAACGAGAGCATGACTTACAAAATACATGGGAATCATGGAATAAACTAGGCCAATATAATCCTGAGTCTAAAACCTTCCTAGCTGTCCGTTGGGGTCCAAAGTGTCCACCACAAGCAAGTGTATGACAGAAATGCAAAACAGACTCAAACTCACGATCGGGAACACACCTCCTAATGACTTGGTCACTACACATGCGCCAGAGTTATGGATCATCCCACACATAATACCTAGACTCACTTTTTAATTTTTGGACTTGATGCTTCTTCAAATTTACTGGGATTTCAGAGACAACAATGTAATTAACTAAATCAACATACCAAGGATGCTTACCTGAGATGGTATAGAGATGATCATCGGGGAAAGTGTCCCGAAGTGGTACCTGGTCCAAGGTGTCACCCTCTAGTGTGTGAGTAAGCCTACTCATGTGGTCTGCCACCAAATTCTCTGACCCCTTCTTGTCCTTTATCTCAAGGTCAAACTCTTGAACAAGTAGCATCCAACGGAAAAGTCGTGGCTTTGCATCTGGCTTCTTTAGGAGGTACCTCAAAGCTGCATGGTCAGAAAAAACAACTACTTTAGATCCCAATAAATATGAACGAAATTTATCTAAAGCAAATATAACAGCAAGAAACTCCTTTTCTGTTGTGGTGTAGTTTGATTGGGCTGAATCTAGTGTCCTCGATGCATAGGCGATCACATGTGAACGTCCCTCCACCCTCTGAGATAAGACAACTCCAACCGCGAAGTTGGAGGCGTCACACATAAGCTCAAAAGGAATCTCCCACCGTGGGGGCTGTATGATCGGTGGAGTGGTCAGACACTTCTTTAGCTCATCAAATGATACCCTGCATGAATCATCAAAATTGAAGTCAATATCTTTTTGAAGCAATCGAGATAAGGGTAGAGCGATCTTACTAAAATCTCTGATGAAGCGTCGATAAAATCCAGCATGTCCAAGGAATGATCGAACATCACGCACACATGAAGGGTAGGGTAAGGATGAAATGATGTCTACCTTAGATCTATCAACCTCTATCCCATGTTTTGACACTACATGCCCTAAGACAATGCCATGCTCTACCATGAAATGACACTTTTCAAAGTTCAGGACTAGATTCTTCTCAATACAACGATTCAACACATTTTCCAAACTACTTAGACATTCATCAAATGAAGATCCATACACTGTAAAATCATCCATAAATACCTCCATGCAGGTCTCAATAAAATCAGAAAAAATACTCACCATGCATCTCTGGAAGGTACCTGGGGCATTGCAAAGTCCAAATGGCATCCTCCGATAGGCAAATGTCCCAAAGGGACAGGTGAATGTATTCTTCTCCTGATCCTCCGGAGCTATAGGAACCTGAAAATATCCAGAAAATACATCCAAGAAACAATAGTGTGTCTTCCCAGCTAGTCTCTCAAGCATCTGATCAATAAATGGGAGGGGGAAATGATCTTTGCGAGTGGAATGATTTAGTTTCCTATAATCAATACACACGCGCCAACTGTTTTGTACCCTCATTGGAACTAACTCATCTTTCTCATTTTTAACAACAGTAACACCACTTTTCTTAGGCACAACCTGAATAGGACTTACCCACTGAGAATCTGAAATGGGATAGATTATACCTGCCTCGAGCAATTTTTCAACCTCTTTTTTAACAACCTCCAGAAGGGTTGGATTGAGTCTCCTTTGTGGTTGCCTCACCGGTTTAGCTCCATCTTCCAAAAGAATCCTATGCATGCAAATGGAGGGGCTAATACCTGATATGTCAGCTAAGGTCCACCCGATTGCCCTGATGTTCTCCCTCAAAAGATTCAACATTTTTTCTTCATGTTCAAAAGAGAGATTGTTAGCAATGATAACAGGTAATTTTTCACCACTTAACAAGTATGAGTATTTGAGATTTGGTGGCAATGGCTTTAGTTCCAGTGATGGTGGCTGCTGAATGGATGGAAGCATGAGTGGCGTAGACATCTGTGCACAATCATACATATCATCTGAATGAGAGAACAATGCATCAAATCCATCAGAAAAATTAGCAGCCATATCATAATCAGAGTATACATGCTCAGAATTCGAATATTATTGGACAAATGAACCAATCCCAAGATCAGAAAGATCATGAATTAAAGGGGATGAAGTAGAATGAGACATCATGTTGGACCCAATACTCATTATTTCATTAAGAAGTGAATAGTCCCCAAGAGATTGGGAATCAAAAATAGAGGGACTATCACATGGAGACTCAGAATGAGAGAGAAAGAATGCTGAGTGTTCCTCTGGTGGGTACTTCATAGAATCCAGGATTTTAAACCTCACGATTTCATCCCCGAATTCCATGGAAAGAGTACCCTCATGAACATTGATAATGGTCTTAGCAGTTTTGAGGAAGGGTCTACCAAGAATGATAGGGGCATGAGAACTTACCTGGTCATCTTCCATGTTTAGTACATAGAAATCAGCAGGGAAGATCATGTCCTTTACCTTTACCAACACATCTTCAAGGACACCAGCCGGATATGCTGTAGCTCTATTCGCTAGCTGCACCACTACCCTTGTAGGCTTGAGCTCACCAATCTGCAATGAAGAGAAAACAGAGTGAGGCATCACATTTATTGAAGCTCCTAAATCACAAAGAGCATCAGAGAAGTGAAACTCCCCTATGGTGCATGGGATGGTGAATGTCCCGGGATCCTTGCACTTTGTTGGCATTGCTAGAGTTGGTGTAATGAGTGCTGAGACATTCCTTCCAAGGTTGATCCTCTCATTTCCCTTGAGCCCTCTTCGATTGGTACAAAGTTCTTTTAAGAATTTGGCATACCTTGGGATTTGCTTAATGGCTTCGAGTAGAGGAATGTTGATCTCCACACGCTTGAATGTGTCCAAAACCTCCTTTTGCATTGCTTCTTCAGCCATCTTCTTGGTTTGAACAACCCTGTTTGGAAAAGGAAGTGGTTTAGGAGGAACATCATCAATCTTTTTCTTACCTTTATCTTTCTCCTTGGATTGTTCATCAGTTGGTATGGAATGTGGCTTCTCTGAAGTTGAGGTGAATCTCGGTGGAATGGTAGGTATAGCTGTATCGTTCATTTGCTTCCCACTTCTCAATGTTATGGCACTAACATTCCCCTTTGGATTTGGAGTGGGTTGGGAAGGTAGATTTCCAGAATTCTTACTTACAAGTTCATGGAGGGCGGTGGCAATCTGGCTCATTTGAGTCTTCAACTCCCTCAGCTCCGAACCTTGACTTTTCAGCTCATTCTGTTGATTAAGAACAATTTGTTTCAAAAGATCATCAGTGTTAGAGTCTACCTTGGGTTGGAGATTCCCTTGTTGCTGACTTGTTGATGTTTGAGCTTCAAATCTCCTTTGGGGTTGTTGGAAACCCTGTTGGTAAGGTGGAGGCTGCTGGAAGTTTTGTTGAAAGGGGGGCCTTTGTTGTTGTCCAGAGCCATACCTCATGTCCAGATGATCTTTCCACCCTTGGTTGAATGTTGGATCGAACTTCTTCTGGGGATATGGTTGTTGCTGCTGCTGCTGATATGGTCTCCCAGGGAACACTGCTGCACAATCTTCTGTTTCTTGGAGTTGTGGGGAACAGTCAGTTGGGTGGCTTGTCTCAGTGCAAATACCACAAGGCCTTGAAGGAGGAGGTAAAGATGTCTTTTGTGCCAAAGCAATCTGCCTTACCATAGTTGTCAATTCTTCTAACTTGGTATCAATCAAATGACTCTCAAGAGAAGAAGGACTTACCTGATGTACTCCCCTGACATGTAGTGTACCTCTATCGCCAAATTGTTGGGAGTTTTGGGCCATCTTGTCAATCAATGCACGTGCGGCTATTGGTGTCTTGTCCACCAATGCCCCTCCAGCTGCGGCATCCACCATGCTTCTCTCCATAGCTGTGAGTCCTTCATAAAAGTACTGAATGAGGAGTTGCTCACTGATTTGGTGATGTGGACAGCTTGCACACAACTTCTTGAATCGCTCCCAATACTCATACATGGACTCCCCTTGTGCTTGCTTGATCCCCGAGATCTCCTTACGAATGGAAGTGGTCCTCGATGCTGGAAAAAATCTCTGCAATAAAAGTCGTTTCAAATCGTTCCAACAAGTTACATCTTCAAGTTGTAAATAATACATCCAATCTTTTGCAGCTCCATCAAGTGAGAATGGGAATGCTCTTAGTTTGATTTGATCTTCAGAGACATTTTTAGGTTTTAGGGTTGAGCAAACCACATTAAATTCTTTCAAATGTTTATTCGGATCCTCACCAGAGAGGCCATGAAACTTTGGAAGTAAGTGAATTAACCCTGATTTTAGTTCAAAGTACGATTCGAGATTTGGGTATGCAATACAATTTGGTTGATAGTTAATATCAGGTGCAGCCAATTCTCGAATGGTTCTTTTAAGTTCATTTCCATTATTATCAGCCATTGGTTCCTCTTTTATGTTTGAATTTGAATTGCTTCCAATTTCAATGTTCTGATATTGGAGTAATTCTCCAACTGGTTGAATGTTGAAACTTCCCGTAGACTGAGAATGTCTGATTCGTGCCCTAAGGCTACGTTCAATCTCAGGGTCAAGATCTAAGAGATATTCGGGATTAGTTCGTGTCATAGATCAAAAAAAAATGAAAAGAAAGAAGGTGGACCATAGTAAAATAAAAATGAGAAGTTTGAGTTGATGGTCCACAAAGAAGTAGGAGAAAATAAAAGAAGAGGATGAAAAATCAGATTGGGTAAAGAAGGAAGAAAGAAGAGAGGAAAATAATAAAATGTAAAATAAAATAAACACCTCTAGTTGGTTGAAATAATTACTTGCCTCCCCGGCAACGGCGCCAATTTGAAAGAGCGTTGTCGCACACGCTCTCAAAAGAACTTCAAAAGTGAGTTACGTTGGATAAAACTCCAAGCACAACACTCTATGAAGCTAATGTTTAGTTTACTTGGTGTAGCATAGGGGGCTAACCAAGGTCGTCTCTCAAAGGAGGAAGTGAATTTAACAACATATTAGAGGTATTCTAAAAAAAATAAAATTAAATATAATAGAATAAAAACACTACTTTAAAGGATTGGGGTTTGTTGTAGTTTATGAATCTAGAAGAAGTTTGCTGGAAGAAGATTGTATAATTTTTTTTTGTTTTTAGTTTTGAAATGAATTTCAATTTAAATGACACAACAAGAAGATGTTTTTTTAGAAATCTATTTAAAAAGCGTAATCGATCTAACTCTACCTATTCACTTTATTATTAATCATTATCATTTAAATTAACATTCACTTAATTATGATCCCTTAATTTGTTAAATCTCGAACCCTACGAGAATTAACTTTACCACAAAGATGATGTGAATTTAAACCTAGGCTAACTTTGGAACGTGCAATCGCAGCACCCTGCTTTGATTGATGTTCTAAGATTAGCTTATGATAAGTGGTAAATTAAGGTACATATCCATTTTGTAAATGAGGATGAATTGTGTTTAGGGATTATATTTGAACTCTACAAATTTATCCCGTGTGGTCTTGTATTACCGATTAAGATCGCGCTCTCACAATTTACACAAAATCCCGACCTCGCGTGTTTTTGTGTTAATTGTTCAATTGCTTTCCTAGTTTCTTACAATTTAAAAACACAATTCATGGATCATATTAAGTGAATTACAGTAGCTCATTGATTCAAAATAATTAAATGAAGAGGGTAGAAGATAGATCGATTACTAAAAGACTACTCTTCCATGGGTGGCGTAATCATCGTAGAAGCGTCTTGCATGTGCAAAGATTTATAATGGGTATAACCCAATATCGCTTCTACTCAAGAATTCCAGCCCCAAGAGGAAGATTAAGAGAAGAATAAATTTAAATAAAACAGAGGAAAAGAGAAGAAATAAAAGAAGAACAAAGAAGTTTATTACACAAACAAAACAATTACAACATGAAGGAGAGAAGGAGGCTTCGATGAGAGGATCCTTGCTTCAAGAGCTACCTCTCTTACAATGGTTGGAGAATTTGGTTGAAACCAATTCTCCTCTGCCTCCAATCTCCCAATGCACCAACCAGCCTCTCCAAATGAGAAAATCACTAATTTATAGAGTGGAGGGGAGGCTAGGTTTAAAGTGGTTTCAAGTGTGAATGCAAAATCTCGGCCAAATATTTTAATGAAAATTGCACCGCCCATTTGACCTCAAAACGCGTTAATTGACCGGCCTTCCAGAAGGATGATTTGTGCCACATCATGTCCCCGAGCTTTCCTCAAAATTTGGGCTCAATCCAAGCCCGTATGTAGAGGATATGGCCCAAATACTGAACCTTCTCCATTCTGGCGAGCCCAGCCCAACTTTGACTTCATGGCCCAATTTCAACAACCAAATTAACTCTTTAGCTTTAGTGTCCTGAATAAAAGTTGTAGATAATTAAGTTAGGAACACTGTTACAAAATTTCAAATTCAAATAATAAATATAAAAATATGTATCTTTGAAATAATACAGTGCACTATTAAGGGTAAAACTGGAATTTTCACCAAATTTTCAAATGAATGATCAAATCCCAAATATTTTATAAATAAACATATTTAACACAATGTGAGGAAATTATATCATTTATTATCAATAAAATATTCAATAAAATAGTGTTTTATCAGTTTCCCTTCCATAGTTTCTAACAGATTTGTTAATGACTCAATGGTAGTTATTAACTTTTGAGAAACATCTGATTGAACTTGGACTTGGGTAGGTGCAATGACTGGAGCTTGGATAGATGTGGTGGTTGGTGCTGTAACTGATGGTAGCACTGCCAACTGTTGTTGCACTTGACCCGTAGGATTAGACCTTTGAGGGTGTACTGATAGAGGAGGATATTCTTGACCCATCTCAGTAGCTGCAACAAATTCCCTTGGCTGACTGACTCTAGCATGCTTAAGAAGAAGAATACCCTGAAGTAGTTCTGTATTCAACCTCCTTAATTCCTTCATTTCTTCCTCCTATTTTGCACACCTTTTCTCTAGTGAGAGTGATTGGCCTTATCTAGAGGAACGACATGTAACCTGATTCATTCCCCTCCCTTTGTTGGATCCTTTTCAGAGAGGGGGAAGTGGATTACATGAAGGATTACCTAGGTTCTGAGTAACCCTTTGATTTCGTGTAGGCACACCTTCTTCATTTGTTTCGGTGCGTACATGTTCTTGAGAAGAAACCTCTTCATCTGAGTCCCCTGAGTGAGCCTCATCTAGTGGATCAGCAACAACGGCATTGATGAAATTTATTGATTCATAACGCATCGAATCCCTTCTATCAGCATTTCAATGATATTGTCCTCTTCCATGTCATTGATGAGATATTGCCTTTTGTTGATTAGATCCCTCAGGAACTTCTTGAAAAACCATAATTTGGAGGGAATCTCCTAATAATTTGGCTCTTCGTTCCCCTTGAGGATTCTTCCCCAATCGATAAAAGACCGACTTTCTTTGAGGAGGGGATTGATGATTTGAAAAAGTCCCCAGTCTGGTGGACTGGGGCTGTTCCTACTGTTCCCTCTCAACTCCTTGAATCCTATTTTTTGATTCCAAGGGTTGGTTTAAAAGATTCCCCAGTCCGGAAAGCTACGGTGGCTTTTGACGTGCTATGTCTGAGACTTTTTTAAAAGCTCTCCTGATCTTATGAACCTTAGTAAAAAAACTAGCTAGACGCAATAACCTATATCCACTTTTATCACCTGGTTCAAAAGACCGTTGGATAAATTCTGACACTTATGTCACTTGATGATGTTATTTCTCCATACAAGAGGCCTGTTCAATTTTCTCGTTTTCTTTATGCAGGTGTAATTCAACAACTAGTTCTCTGTATTCTTGATTTTGAGATGAACTAGTTGAGGCCTGTTCTTGGGCAAGCTTTTTATTACAAACAAATCCCATTGACTATGGCCATCCATGGGCAATAACATTGCTTGAGACCATTTTTGGAGGGCTTTTCTGACTAGAGAGCACCGTGAAATGTAGTGCTACATGAACACCCCATCCTCTGACATGAATACCAGATGAGGCATTGGCAATTAAATAACGCAATCTTCTTAGTGCGCATGGCATGAACGTTGAAGGGCTATCTACATCTTTTCAACCATCGCATATCGAGAGAATGATAGAGATGCCAAATCAATCTGATGTTGTAACCCTTCTATTATCTTAATATTATTTTCATATTCATCATAAGATAATACTATCTTCTTCAACTGACAATATGTTGAGACGAATATCATGAATTCAATATTCCGTCATCATCTTTGGAATGTCATACTGAGAGTCAGCCAGAGGCCAAAACATGTCTGGTACTTCACCTTTTCCAGTTGTTTTCTCATGTTCAGCATTTCCTCTTTATCATTCAATGAAGATTCTTCTACCTAATTTGACCAATGTTGATGTTTACTTGTCGCTTCATCGGATAAAACAATATTGGTAGAGAAATCATTGATCGATCTAGAAGATGCCTGACTTAGGGGTGGTTCGGATAATGACTTACACCCTGGGCTATATTTTTATTGAGAAAGTATTTCACCTGCAAGAGATGAAGCATCAGACATGACTTGTTTCACATTTGCAAGTGCCACAAGATAAGATGTCTTTCTCAGGACTACATTGTCCACTAAAGCATTTTCCGGGAAATGTGCATCACTACTGTGGAGAGGACTTTTGCAGAAAAATTCATCATCATGGGGATGACCACCATAATTGGTTACAACAAAAGATGAGATCTCTTGCTCTTTGGTCTTCTGACCACACAGAGGGTTCCTGTGGCTCTCATCTGAAGATGAAACTTCGAGATCGATTGAATTGTTATGAAGAAAGCCTTCATGAGAAAGTGTCTGTTGAAGACCATCGGAATTAATGTTCCCACTATTGAGAAATGAGGGAGTAGAATCTTGAATTCCAACAGATAACTATCTGAGGGCTTCAAGTACTCTAGCATCGAGCAAGGACTTATTATAGATTGACTCTTGATCTCCTGACTGTGCTGGGCGAGTCTTTTTCTTAGACGTCTTCTTACTCTCTTTGGAAACCACTTGTTGATGAAAGTGGCTGCTCTAAGTAGGTGTATGTGCCTGATCAGGAAAGATGGCCAGGTTAGGCTGACGATCTCCACTCAAATCATGTGTATGTGCCTGACTTGGTTGTCCGTATGATGTGGGGGAGTATGCCCCACAACCCTCTTGGACTAGAACAAATGTGTTTGTCTGTTCTAGAGTGAACTATTGATGTGTCACTCCACTGGTAGGGATAGATTTTTGTGTCTTTCCCTGAGATTCCACTGAAGTTGTTATAATATCCTGACAGGCATCTAGGATATGAGTAGGAATTTTATTCTTCTCTTTCACCATTGATAGAATATGCTTGGTAACTTCAGCTTCCAGAACAGGGATATACATCCATTCTGTTCTTGGAGTAGGTGTGTGTGCCTTCTCCTTTCCTCCTTTTCCTGTCGGTGAATCTTGACAGTGCTCAAGTGTAGGGGAAGAGAGTTGAGTCTGCCTCCTGTTTGTCGTCGGAGCTTTCCGACTAACCTCTCTGAATGCTACCAAGCGAGACTGTTGGTAGGCTTGATCAATACTAGCAGGTGTATGTGCCTGATGATTGCACTTCGCCGAACGTGGTTGATGAGATCCATCATGTGTTGTTAGACGAGCCTGCTGACTAACTGATGACGTACAAACAGGTGTATGTTCCTGTCTATAATACTCCACCGGAATAGCCTGAAGGGATTGGCGTGCTACTGCCAGACGAGTCTGCTTGACAGCAGAGTTAAAACGGGCATGTGTGTGCCCACTTGTTTCTTTCCACCAAGTTATGTTGGTGGACTTCTCCGGAGAGAGAATAGATGATAACATGCTCACTATTAACCGGATTTTGCCTCTGGCGATTCTTCTTGCCTGCTCGGGTTCGAGGAACATGAGCTGAACGCCTGGAATCGATACCCTCATCATGTTGAGGGCGCACTGCCACACGAGTCTAGCGGCGATTGTTGGTGGGAGCCCTTGGGAAGGACACATGTCTACTTGAATTAAGGCCCTGAGGGACCTGCTCATTCTCCTCCCCAGAATAAGGGAGCGAATGGTGATTGTGTTCCAGGGATAACGACCTGAAACGGTTGGAGACGGTAGTTAGCACCGCCTACTTCTTGATCACTAGTCTTCATTGTCCGGACGACCGGTCTGAGTTGTTCACATGGAGGGCTTGTCGGGCAGCCTCCAGATTTGGGATGGTACCATGTTGACGGTACTCCCTAACCAGTGCATTTTATACCCAGCTTTGAAGACGCTGAGTAGGTGATGTCATCCTTAGAGCGGATGACGATCCAGTAGGAGTAGCAGCAATGGCATTCACAGCAGTGGTATTCACAGGTGTGAACATGAGAGGATCCATTCTAGAAATGCAGAAGATCTTGGAAAAGAATGCTTGTTTGATATAACATACGTAATCAAGATATATTCAGCCATTAAATCTTTTTGATGAGCACATATGTCAATGTTTTTTTTGTTGGCCCTATCATTGAGTTTTAAATAGGGGCCTAACAAATAGGTAACACATCATTTTAACATGGATAAGGATTCACGTCGAGTTCTCAATTTTTTTTGTTTCCCTCAGAATTTTTGGATGACCTCCTTGATTGAAGGTTCAAACATTCCAATCGATTTCTAATAGGTTAGTTCGTAGAACTGGATACATACAATGATTCCACATCCATTTGGACCTACTTTCCAAAGGTAGGTGCTCATTAGTTTATGGACTGATGAGGCTTAGGAATTTTCATTGGTTGAGAGGATGGGAGGTCAGACTCATCACACCTATTTGAGGGAAATTATTGTCTACTCTGGGACTCTCTTTATAGTTTTAAGTTATGTTCATGAATCCTTATTACATTACCATGTATAAAATGATCTTTCCTTCAGATCTGACAATCAATGATTAAATATGTAGGAAATTTAGAGAATCTTTTATATTTATTCGAGGTTCTTCATCGATAGAATATCATCTGTACTTTTTATAGATTCTTAGTCAATGGTATCCTTTAATACATAAAATTCTCTTGGTCATTATGATGACCATACTGGTTTTAGAGATACTCAGTGGGGCACCTGATGTTTATTGTCATTCAGAAGGACATGGATTATTTCAAAGTTGGGATCGTACCCGCTGATGGGCTACCTACGTATCCTTTTTTTTAGAAAAGGAATCAGAACCCACGTAGTTCGAGTAAGGGAGTATGATGTTTATGATTGATGGATCAAAGAAGGATTTCATAATTACTTTTACACTCTAATCTCACGTGAGTCATACTAGGTGTGAGAAACAAGAGGTATTGGTAAAAATTAGACAATTGTGCCATGAAAGATACAATCATAAGAAATAATTTGGGACTTATGTATGTATGACTTCCCAGATAAATGAAGATTAGGATTCACTTTAGGGAAGAAATCTAGTAACATGGTCCATAAAGGTATATGGAGATTTTGAATACTCTAACATGGGGATTACTCCTAAAAAGGAGTCCAAAATTAGGAGAGGACTTATTATTGGGTTTTACTCCTTAGAAGGAATCCCAAGTCAAAGGTAAATTAGGACTGGTTAAGAGGAATTAAGACTAGTACTCCTGAAAAGGAGGCCCAGGATAAGAGACTTAAAAAATAAGGGACTTGGGGCCTACTCTTGAAGAGGATGACCATATTTGAGACTGGTCCATACTCCTGAAAAGGAGGCCCAGGTTAAGAGAAATTATGATTAGGGCTTACTCCTAAAAAGGAGTCCCGGGTTAAGGAGTTATCTTATCTTAAAGGATGAGGTTGAATGAATGAAATATCAATCTTTAGTGACATAAAGATTGTGTAAATCACAAGGTTTTGAGAGATATTCCACAGAATGCCTTTCAAATAAGGAAGTCAAATCAAGAAATCATGCCATAAATGGATTTGAAGAGTGTCTTGAAGACTAAATCTTGAATAGGAGAGGTGGAATGGCTTAAGAGGGGTGAAATGGGCAAGAAGGGCACCCAAAAAGGCAGGGGCGCGCAAGTCCTAGCAGACGCGCAGTTACTGTGAGGGCGCGCAAGTCCTGGTTTCACAGATATACCTACGCGACACATGGGTACATGCTTGATGGTTAACCAGCATTGTAAAACTTCAGCATCTCTTTGTTAAAGTCTTTAGAATCATCATGAGGTTCTTCCAGAAGAGTGGCGCACAAGTTCTATTAAAGGAGTTAGGCGGCGTGCAAGTGTGGCCATTTACCTTAAGTGCTGGCCACTCAGGCATGCATGTGTTGATGAGTTTCAACAATTAGGCCTTCCTCCCCCTCTGTAGATCTTCCATTCTAGGTAAGAAATTACCTTAGAAGTGCTTCGGAAGCATTGAGAAGAGGCTAGGGCGTCGGGAGATCAAATATGAGTTCTGGAAACAATTCCTCTCGAAATGGGGGGCCCACCGGGTTTATTTATGTGCTGGAGAAGACCCCGAGCAGTTATTACTTAAGGCGCGTAGGTGTACTTGTGCGACCATTGCGGCATGCAAGTGTACTTGCGCGACCATCGTAGCACTTGCGCAACCCTTATGCAATATTATTCTTATTCCTTCCTTTGTCAATTTTTGATATTTTTTCCAAAGGTTGAATCATATTGAGTTAAGATAATCCCCTTTTCCAATCTTTAGATTTTGTGATGAAAGGAGCGTCAACAAAGGCATATATTGAAACACAATGGGTCAGAGTATATATATATAAACATGAATTATATTTGGAATGATTCTCAACATCCAATCATGAACTTGCACCAACACACATGTTCTAATTCTCAATCTCGGGTCGTTCATTCTATAAAATAACATACAAAAAATAAATATCATATAGTGATTTCATATGTAATCTATGAACACTCAATCATACCATAAAACAAATTGGTCAACAATTCTATAGATAGATTCTTGAAAAATAAGTTTCGAAGTCTCATAAAAATACCCCAATGGTTATGAATACATATGGTGACACCATTTCTCTATGGATCACCTCAATCCCATACTCAAAAAGTTGGTTGTAGGACTAAACCAAAGCCCCTTTTGGAACCCAATACCAATGACATAATTGAATATTCAAACCCACTACCCAAGATAGGGATTTATCTCACATCACACCCAGGAGATAAAATTACAATTTTCCAAATACCCCCTTATTCTAATTGAATAGTCAATGAAAAACATGTAGGCTATTCTAGTATCCCATCTCATATGTCGAGATTGGACTATGTTTCCCACTAACACATCAGGAACCATTTATGCATGGATACATATTCATTAGAGGAATATAAACATCCCATGTGCAACTATTAACTCATCCTAGATCTATGCACATGATCACTATCATTTTCTATCTTATGGGTATCATGATCCTTTTTTACTCTACCCATGTTTTTATATTGTTTTTAAGTTACTCAACCCAAGACCATGACAAAAACTTCCATGTGATTCCTATAACATTTAGGTTTTTTCCCTTCTGTGTTTTAGTGTTGGGGTTTGAGTGGGGAATATATTATAAATTTTGAATACACTTATGTGTGTGGGTGTTCTGGTTTAAGTGAGGAATAAATTCTAAATTTGGAATACTCTTATGGTTGTTATTTCATTTCCTATAACATGTAGGATTTTTCTCTTAGGGGTGTTAATGCATTTGAATTTCTAAATTTCTAAATTTCTAAATTCTGAAATTAATTCTAAATTTTGAATACATTGGATGGTGATTTTTTATTGGTGTTGTTGAAGGCCTAGAGAGGGGTAGGTGTGTTTCTGTACCGTTTCAGGTCTGGAGAGGGGAGAGGGGCCTACTACTATGGATTTGAGCAAATGTATACCAACGTTTTTTCAAAACCATTGGTATAGATTCTATTATATAACTATACCAATGGTTTTGTTATAACCATTGGTATATGTTTATAACAACGGTTATAACAAAACCATTGGTATAACCTTATGGATTTTATTATCCCCTCTATACCAACAGTTGAAAACCACTGGTATATGTTTTACACACATATACCAACAGTTTCACAAACTGTTGGTATATGTCATATTTAACTCACATATGCCAATGGTTTGTAGAAAACCGTTTCTATACCTTCTATTTTGACACCTATACCAACGGTTTTCATAGAATGGTTGGTATAGGCCTATTGTCATGGCTTACTTGGCCACGACAGAGGAAATTGTTGGTATAGTATATACCAATGGTATCCAGGCCTTTAACAATAGTTTTGAACTGTTGGTAAAGTGTAAAATTCAAGTAGTGCTATGAGAATGTATCCCAGATTTCAGGGGCACTTGGGAGAGACACATACACCTGGTTGAGTTTTGATATGAAAATAGTTTTCAAGAAATAATTAAGATGGAATCTTCTGATGCATTTTACAATAGGCCATGTTGTTCACCCATATGTTTTCTATAGGTAGGAGATGTATTTATGCAAGGACCTCATACTATCTTGAGGACCTCTGAGGAGGTGGATTTGATTTGGAAGTGGAGGTTAACTAACAAATCAAAACAGAAATCTTATGATGATCGATGAATACTACCCATAGAGTTTGAGGTCGAAGATTAGGTATTCCTACATGTCACACCAAAGTGGGGTCATAGGAGGATTAAGAGGCAGGTGAAGCTTTCACCATGTTTATATGGGACGTTTTAGGTTTTAGAGAGAGTCTGGCCAGTTTTTTATCGGTTGTAGTTACCTTAAGGTACTGGGATATGAAAAACACCTTTCATGTTTCTCAGCTAAGATATTACTTTTAAGATCCATCTCATGTTTTCCAACAAGTGGGGGTTGAGTTGGAGGTAGATCCTACCATTGAGGAGCACCCTATTCAGATTTTGGATCACATCATGAATGTCACGACCCATCCTCAGGGCCTGTGCCGTGACAACTTCAAGCCCACATTCCATAGGCAAAGGGCTGGTGACTAGCACCAAAGGCATAAATCCTGATAAAATGGAAAGGCATTGCCTTTATAAAAGTAAAAAAACACAACAGAGTACGCAGAAGAAGAAAGAAGTAAGTAATACTGAATAAAAAAGGTAGTTCTAAAAGTAAAGGGGGCCAAAAATACAACCCAATAGTAAAGTATAGTACAACAGAAAATCTAGTACAAATGTAGTAAAGTAAAACAATAACCACTGAGTCATCATCCGGGAATCCCACCTGAAGGGTGGTTATAGATGGTCTCCTCAGCACCTTGGGTCTAGCCGTCTGCTCCGTGTACGTCTTTCCAAGTGGTCCACCTCCGGGAACTATCCAGCTCCACAATCCTCCACCTCGATCAGTGCTTTCCGTCGTCTGCATCCAACACAACGTAGTGCAGGAATAGCCCATGGAGGGGTGAGTATACGATACTCAGTAAGGACCCATAGACCCTCGATGGTATACCAGGATCCACGAAGGATAAACCATAGAAGAAAGATACAATCACGAAGTATCAACCAACTCTACTTAGGTATATTACCATACATATACCTATGTTATCAATCACAGTTCGGCTCCAACTCTTGATCCCAAGGACAACCCAGTCCACACAGGGAAGAAATTCAATCACATAAATGATAATGATTGAAAGTCAAGAATTGGCTCACACACATATATATATATATTAAAGTGATAGAGATGATCAGATGTAGTCACTGATTCATCTATGCTGTCAGACCCACATAAGACAGTAGACCAGCTACGCTATCGAACCCACGTAGGATACTAGACCAGCTACTCTGTCAGACCCACTCAGGATACTAGTACAGAAGTAAAACTGTCGGACCCACTTAGGATACAAGTAAATTAGTCATCGTTGTCTAATCCATATAGGATTCCAGTACAGTTGTCATTTTCGTCGAACCCACGGAGGATTCCAGTACGGTAGTCATCGTCATCGAACCCATAGAAGATTCTAGTATGGATGTCGTCACAGTCGTAGCCAGCTCTAGGGTTCCTGCACATTGCAAGCTCGATTCTGGTAAGGTCCACTCCTCGAGCCAAAGGGTCGATATATCAACTATCACAGATTCCATAGTTGATGTATCCCGAGGTTCCGTCTTGTAAAAAAACCCAATGCGACAAATGGCGCGACAATCAGACGCCTGGTCTGAGAGATATTGGCTTTTTCGTACCAGGGGCCCGGTGGAAATTATGCTCATTCCAAACCCAACCATTTTACAATGTTTTCCAAAACTCACATAGAGAATCTCCAAATTATAGTCTTGTCACGAGGATCCTAGTGTTGTAGACAGCGCGTCGATCGGACGTGCGGTCTTAAAGTTATTCTCGTTTAATTGAATTGGGCCTGGCCCGTCAAGCCCAGTGGGTTGGTGGGTCAACCCGTTCCGATTTGGTCGGTTCGACCCGGCAGGGGGGTCATCCCGGCCCTGCGGGGTGTGGCTCGGCTTGGCGTGGCATGGCCCGACGCTAGCCGCGACTCTTCCTAGATGGCCGAGGGATGCAGGGGGGGCACCTGCTGGTGTCGCGACCTCTTCAACCTGGCCGGCTGACAAGCCGGCCGGTTCGCCACCGAAGCGGCCCATGGAGCGCGGGCCATAGTTCACCACTGTGTAGCGCCTAAGAGACGCCGTGGCCCTTCTGCCCGGCCGACTTCGGCTGGCTGGTTCTTCTTCGACCAAGCGACCAGCGGATGCGGTCCGCGGTTCCTCTATATGCATCCGGCATATGAACGATGCTTCCTCCAATCACCACCACCTCTTCTGTCTCTGCCTCCATCGAAATAATACAAGGATTAATGGAGGGTCTTCAGGATATGTTCGTTTGGCCCGCGCCCTCTGCGTTATGCGGTATCATATGGACGAAGATAAAACATGGTTTCAACGAAGAATGAAAAACAATTTTATTCAATTAAAATTGAAGAAAACCCCCTACGTTGTAATAGACGACGCACTTCATCGAGCCGCCAAAGACCAGCGTCGTGGTACTCGGGCATCGCAGAAGAATGATGTCGTTTCATCAACGTTGGAGGAAGAGTCGTTTTCGTAGGCAATGCTTCTCACGAGCAGTGTCTTCTCCCTTGACGCGGAGGAAGAAGAAGGTAGGAGAAGTCGTGGAGCGTTCTTCACCGACTACCACAAAACTGGGCAAGGCAGGCGCCTGCCTTTATCAGTGCTAACAGAAAAGCACTGATAAAGGGGTTGACCTTTATCAGATCTTTAAATATACCATTATCAGCACTTTTCATAGTGCTGATAAAGGTTACATTTATCAGCGCGAATCTTAGCACTGATAATATTTATTGTATACATTAAATAAAAAGCTTCTATTATAACTAAATATATATGTATATATATATATTTAAATAATTATAAGATTAATAATGAATATATCTATTAGATTTATAAGATTTATTAGGTTTATTAATTCATTATATTTATTATATTTATTAATTGATTATATATGTTATATTTATTAATTCATTATATTTAATATATATATTTAATATATTTTTTTATATTTAATGTATAAGATTTTTTTTATAAATATATTATATGTTTTAAAATATTTGTATAAAAAAATTATTGAATATATATGTGTTTTCTAATGAATTGGGGTCAATGAATATATACATGCGTATATATATATGTGCATGAATAATGTTCATTTATAAATTATAATTACATATCATTTTGATGTGTAATTGATTTATAATTCATTATGTTACCCATATAATATATATGTTATTAAAAATGTACACTAATAATTAAAATAAAATTATATTTAATAAATAAATATATATTTTATTATCTTTTCAATGATATATATATAATTATACCTTTCAAATAGTTTTATAAGTATAAATAGAGATATATTTATTTAGAGTTGTTATTATTAATATATATATATATATATCATAAATATCATTTTTAATAAATATATAATAATAAAAAGAAATTATTAAATTTATATATTTATCAGGGCTTTTCTCAGCGCTGATAAACTACGTCTTTATCAGTGCTACAAAAGCGCTGATAAAAGGTGTCTATCAGTGCTAAAATGAAAAGTGCTGATAATGTCACCCTTTATCAGTGCTACAAAAACGCAGAAAAAGTCCGAACTTTATCAGCACTTTTCATTTTAGTGCTGATAAAGACTCCCTTTATCTGCGCTTTTACTAACACTGATAAAGGTCCATGAATGATTTACAGAATCCATCGAGTCCTCCTCCTCCTCCTCGCACCCTGTCAAGCTTTCGCAGAAGCCCTACCCTACGCCACTACCTCCTCTCTACCACTACCTCCTCTCCACCATGGCCACCGCCTCCTTCTCCTCCTCCTCCTCCGCGGCCCTCAACTCCTCCTCCTCCTCTGGTGACTACTTCTTCTCATCCTCCTCCACTACGACTCCTCCTCCTCCTCCTCCTACACCGCGACCTCCTCTCCACCGCTGCTACTCCTCCTCCTCCACCTCCAACGCAGCCTCCTCTTTCTCCTCCTCCACCGGCACCTCATCATAATCATCCTCCTCCTCCTCCTCTGAATACTCCACTACCTCCTCTCTATGGCGGCTCCTCCTGCTCCTCTCCACATCGGCCTCCTCCTCATCCTCCACCGGTGCCTCCTCTTCATCCTCCACCTCATCCTCCTCCTCCACCACCACCTCCTCCTCCTCCTCTGCCTACTCCACTGCCTCCGATGCCTTTCGCTGCCTCCAAGCTGCCTTCGAGCTGCCTCCGCTACCTCTGTGCTGCCTCCACGCTGCCTCTGTGCTGCCTCCGTGCTACCTTCGCGCTGTTGTTATTTCCTCCGATGTCGACGCCTCCTCCTCCTTCGATACTGGGTCCTCCTCCTTAAGGTGAGTAAAATTGAATTTTCATGAATTAATTATGTTTGCATTTATTGTCAATATTGAGATTAATTATGATTTGGGGTGATTATTGTGTGTGATGCTTGTGTGTCTGAGACATGTATATGCAGTTGGTTACTTGATTGATCTTGATTAGCTCTCCCCACATAAAGTGGGTCTCACTATCACATCACATAAAAAACAATTTGAGGAAGGAATCTCTATAGACAACCTCTCACGAAACTACTCCAAACCAATACTAAGTGATCCCCATTTCTATATCTCACATCATATTATCATAAAAAAATATCTAAATAGGGAATCACAATATCCACCCTTTATCACAAGTCAAAATGCACCATCAATAGGTGGATCCCATGGAAGTCACAGACCAATCCCCTTTGACAAATGCCTTCTCACTCAAAGTAGGGTCCTACCATCACCTTATCACTTACATAAAGGCCATCCATCTTGTCTCATGCCACAAAACATATAAATAGTAATCTAAGGAGGGTATCTAGATAGCCAACATCTCGTACTAGCTAAAACACATCATCAATAGGTGGGGCCCATGGATGTTCATACTTCAACAAGGTGAAATTCATATGACGTCCCAATCTCTTAGTTAGTCTGACCATAATTGATAAAAGTCACTATCCATTTATCCTTGAATAATAATATCCTTAAAAACATGTTGGTTATACATGAAAATTATTCCCAACCTATCAATAATCTAATTCTTCTTATAAGGGAATCAATTGGGTTCTACAAACCTAACACATCTCTATTCATTGATACCAACACACACTCATCTCTACATTGTAATGTCACAACCCACATGCTATATTGATCTAGGACTCGATAGTCCAGTCTATATCATTTTCTAATTTCCACATTAAAACTCATTAAAACTAAATAATGACAATCATAAGAAACTAAAACTAAGATCTTTGGATACCCTACGCTAATTCATCCAATCTATTATCATGACCCTCACTTAGGTACCACATCATATCTCCCCTTAGAGATCTTTTAATCCAAATATAAGGAGGAAATCCTCCATATCACACTTCACTGATCCCTATATGGAATATCCTACTCATCACACACACCATGACTCTTATATATCCTTATGAGGGTGTTCCACATCATATGTGATATATAAAACTATATGATCCATCTTATTTAGGCCTAAGACTCTAATACCTACTCAAATAGACTTAGAAAACCAAACTAGGATATAAAAAAATCTTACCAAACCAGATCCTCTCATAAACACAACTAATCCATGGAGACATAATCTCTAGATGATCACAAAATCACAAACATTCAGTAGAAACCTCACTCTATCTCTTGGTGGATCAAAAACACTGTATTTATTTACCTTGGTAGCTCTTGATTTCTATCCCTTTCACTGGAACACATATACTCAGGCATGAATGCACAATCATGCGTAAATTGGAACATGTTTTTGTATTATAGGGTCCATGTGCCTCAAAAAATGGAGTGACCCCCTCACCAAGATCAAGTCATCCTCAACCAAGACTATAGAGGCCTTATCTAATCATGTACCAATGATTGAGACCCAATCTCAAGGCACAATTCCCAAATAATTAATTATCGAAACTTATAATTTATTATACACCTTAATATAATTTAGAATAATTTTTCAAAAACTCATTGGGAGACACAACACCACCTAAACCACACAAAACATGGTGCGTTCATCATATGAGGATAAAATCTAGCCAATAAAAACAAAATCAACATAATTTAAATTGATTTGAAGATGTTATAGTGAAATCATCACACAAATCCTAGTTAAATTCATCCCAAGTCATATGGAAATAATGGATAATAGTAATGGAGGAAGTATGAGGGAATAACTCACTAACGCACTATAAAAAACTCCCAAGAACCACCCCTCATCTGTGGGGATCGAATAGAGGATGATAAAGGATGAATCCCAAGAACCACCCATTATTTTCTATTAATGAGCACACCCCCACCATTTGTGAATTATCTAGTGTTTCATCTAAATTATACTCATATTCCTTATCCCCTAACCTATATACCCATCCTATGGATTTAATATAGGAAGAATATAAATAAAGAATGGATGAATGCCAATTGGTTGACAAAAGAGTATGAAGAAGGCGTGAAAGAGTTTATCATATTTTCAAAATATCATGCATGTGAACCTTCTCAAATCATTTATCTGTGTTTACGCTGGTGTTATTCAAAAAGAATTAGTCCAGAGGAGTTAGAAGATCACTTGATCTGTCACGAAATAGATCAGAGTTATACATGTCGGAATAAACACGGGGAAACAATGAACGTATGTAGTGGCTGGGATAACACAGTGTTTAATGGATCATCTGATAGGATTACAAACATGAACAATGAATATGACCGTATGGAGGATTTTATTATAGATGTGAATGATGATGAAGATCATATTGACGAAATGACAAGGACCGTCGAAGATGAACTTTGTGATTTCCCAAATTTTTTTGAGAAGTTAAAAATTTGTGCATGGATGACATTTTATGCTGGTTGCACTAAATATACAGCATTTCCAGCCATACTTAAGCTGTATAATTTGAAAGCAGACAATAGGTCGAGTGATGCCAGTTTTACGAAACTACTTTCTCTCCTGAATGACATGCTCCCAGAAGATAATGAGCTCTCGAGCCGAACATACGATTCCAAAAAAATGCTACGCTTGATGGGTATGATCTCTAAAAGAATAAATGCCTGCCCGAATAACTTTATACTATTTCGCAAGGACAAAAAATCACTTAAAGAATGCCCAATGTGTGGTGATTCTCGATATAGGAAAGATGAATCTAGTCCTACTAATGTTTTATGGTCCATTCCAATCATTCCAAGGTTTAGGAGATTATATGGAAGTGAGGAGACTGCAGGACAATTGACATGGAATTCATATAAAAGAATTAAGGATGGGATACTACGTCACATGGCAGACTCTCCTCAGTGGAAGAGAATAGATAACGAGTATCCTGAATTTAGAAATGAGTCGAGAAACCTTCCTCTTGCGTTATCTAGAGATGGAGTAAATCCTTTTGGTTTTCAAAGCAACAGTCATAATACATGGCCGATTATGTTGGTAAATTATAACATACCACCGTGGTTATTCATTAAATGAAAATACATCATGTTATATATTCTTATATCAGGACCAAAACAACCGGGTAATGATATTGATGTTTATTTAGCTCCATTGATCGATGATTTGAAATTATTGTGGGATTTAGGTGTTACATTGTATGATGCTTATAGAAAGTAAGATTTCACATTGAGAACCATACTGTACAGGGTGATAAATGACTTCCCTGCTTATGGAAATTTTTTAGGATATAGCATTAAATGAACTAAAGGGTGTACTGTTTGCGAATAAGGTAAATAATAAATTAGGTTGAAACATTCATTGAAAACCGTGTTTCTAGGACATCGCAGCTTTCTACCCAGACGAAATAAGTACCGTTCTTGGATGACATCATTCAATGGATGTTTAGAAGAGTGTAAAACACCGTCCCTACTATCAGGTGATCAATTATTTGAGAATGTTAAAAACATGGACACTACTTTTGGTAAACCTGCTTCAAAAAACCATAAGAAAATCGGTTGGAAAAAGAGATCAGTTTTTTTTGAGTTACAATACTGGAATTGTCTGTATGTCATACATTTTATTGATGTTATGAATGTTGAAAAAAATGTATTTTATAGTTTCATCGGCACTTTGCTAAATACATCTGAAAAAAATGATAGAATTGAGGCTTGGTTGGACATGGTTGAGATGGGAACACGAGAAGAGTTGGCACCAGTGAAGGGTGGAAAGCAAACATTTCTTCCTCTTGCTGCATACACTCATTGCAGGAAAGAGAGATATTAGTTTTTCAACTTCTTAAATGACATAATGGTTCCAGATGGGTATTCGTCAAATATCAGGAACCTCGTGTCAATGAGCAACATGATGTTAAAAGGTCTGAAATCACATGGCTTCCATGTTTTGATGCAAGATCTCATTCTTATTGCTTTACGTTGCATTTTTTCCTAGAATTTCTGCCATACATTAACGAAACTATGTTTCTTCTTCAATGAAATATTTAGTAAAGTTATAGGCCTGGGTAAATTTCCAACTATGGAAATAGAAATTATCATCATATTATGTGAATTAGAAATGTTCTTCCTGCCTTTATTTTTTGATACGATGGTTCATTTGATGGTCCAATTGGTGAGAGAGATTCAACTATGTGGTCCTGTACATTACAGATGGATGTACCCCATTGAACGATATATGAAGATTTTGAAAGGGTATGTCAAAAATAAAAGTCAGCCAGAGGGTTGTATTGCAGAGCGATATATTGTTGAAGAGGTCGTTGAATTCTGTACCGAATACCTATCTAGTGTGGAAAGAATTTTCCTACCGAGATCTCATCACACTAGGCGGCTTGAGGGTGAAGGAATTTCTGGAAGACATGTTGTCATAATCAATATTACAGATTGGGAGCATGCCCACATTTATATTTTTCATAACAGTTTCGATGTTGACCCATATGTTGAAATCCACAAAAAATTTATTATGCATTTTAACCCATCTAGGGCTGAAAAATGGATATCAGATACACAAAATCGATAGTTTATAGGATGGTTCCGAGAATATATTTTTATGAAGTCAGATGTAAATCCAGAGTCCATTTCAGAACAACTTCGACGGCTATCCGGAGGACCAAGTGTGTATTTATTATCTTACAATTCTTATGTAGTTATTGATTATACACTTTATACTAATGAACATGATGGAGATAGTACCATGCAGAATAGTGGGGTTACACTTGTCGCTGAAGAGATGCATGTTTCTGGTGCTAAGGAAAGAACTCCAATTTATGGGAATATGTCATATTTTAACATCATCAAACAAATATGGGAGTTATATTATACAGAATTCCATGTTCCGATTTTTCAATGCAAGTGGGTTGATAACATGAGTTCTGTTAAAATAGATGAATTGGGATTTGTAAAATTTTATTTAAGTAAGGAAGGGGAGAAAGAAGGACCATTTATATTGGCATCACAGGCAATGCAAGTATTTTATGTTCTAGATCCCTCAAACTGAAACTGGTCCATTGTACTATTATCGACCAAAACAACTGAAGGGTTAGATGAAAATTCAACAGAGGATGACCCTTTCATTGGGACTTCTCAATAATTTCGCAGTAGTCCCAATGAAGATGACATTTTGTATGTCAGAGGAGACCACAATGAAGGGATATGGATAGTCGATAGAGGGGTGAAATTCCTTCATCCATTAAAAAAATCAGAGTTCAATAATTAGGTTATTTTTTTATTGTAATATAGACTGTGTTACATTATGTAATTATCTGTTCGCTACTGATTTTATGTGATCTAAATTAAATGTTAAACCACTTATGTATATAATGACTTCTGTACCTCCTTATGCACCCAATCACGAAACACAACAGGTCTCTCAACCTGTTGTAGCTAGTCCCACTACTGAGGTAAAATAGGTCTCTCAACCTATTGCATCTATTCCCACTGCTGAGGTATAATAGGTTTCTCAACCTGCTGCTGCTGGTCCTAATGCCGATGCTAGCACTTCGGAGGAAAATATTTATGATGCGGAAACCGAGGAAATACTAGGCAATGAATCCCCAGCGACACAAAAAAAATAGGTGCACCATAGTATGACAGTTTTATCCAAAATCCGTTCCAAAAAAGAAAAAGGAATTAAATATGAGGTTGGATGGAATAAGCGAGGCCAACATGTAAACCCCAAAAAATCCATGTTTAGTCGACACATTGAAATCGTTGCTCGAAAACATGAGGCGATTGATGTAGAGTCGTGGAACCATGTTTTCAGTGTGTTGAAAACATTAATATGGGAAGATATTACAGTAACATTATGATATCATTTATTTAATTTATTAAAATAAAATAAAATAAAATACTGAAATATTGACTAAATCTTCATCATATCTTGCAGAGTGCATTTATAGTAGATGTCTCGCACAATGAATATGTATTAAGACTGACAGGATGGGTTCATAGAGGCTTTTGCACCATTTTAACGAAACATCATCTAAATGATACAAAAGGAAAAATCAAGCCCCACCCACCTCCTCTTTATTCACACATGATATCACAAGTGGCGTGGGATACATTTTGCAACTGTCGTGCAGATCAGACTTTTCAGGTACATTGTGTTTGGTTACACGTTGTTTAAATTTTCTTCTATTCGTCACTTTGATTGATAGTTTTTTATTTATGAAATATCAACTGAGTGCTGAAAATAAGGAACGGGCAACAAAACCAGTGTACCCCTACAATAAAGCAAGGCTGGGATACGCTTTAATTGAAAAACAATTGGTACGTATTTTAAAAGTATTGTAATACTTTTATGTGACATAAAAAAAACACTGTAACCATGTTTCTCAGTTTTTATGCTAATTGATTAATCAAAATCCCAAGACACTTCCATCTCATGCCATGTGCCATGGAAGGAGGCTCGTGTTAATAAAGAAGGGAAACTGGTATATGAAAACACACAAAAATTGTGGGAAACATGTGTAAGTATGACATAATATAAATTTGTTTTTCTTTCAATCACAATTACATAATGATGATTACTTATTTTCCCATATTTTCTATTTGACATAGTCACAAGAATCAAAAACACCTACACCAGATGCCGACATACTTTCAGCGGCCTTGAAACAGGTAGAAGAGTATGGCCGCATTAGAGGTGTGGGTTTTTGGGTGACACCCCGGAAGTGTTTTTAGAAAAAAACAAGAGGATGAAAAAACTAAATAAATGAAAATTATGAGTTATAGAGTAACAACCCATGAATAATGAGTTGAATGCCAGGAAGAGTTGATAACAACTTTGATGGGGGATAGGTTAAGAGAACAAACAACTCAATAACAACCCGCACGAGAAGATCTCGCCCCACCCCCACCAGCTTTGATGTGAGCCATTGGTCTCACTTGTCATTGATTGAATTTATATGCATCCCAATTTAATTACATGTTCTTAGAACATTAGTATAGCATAAGTTCGGGGTCGATCCACAGGGAACCATGGCGTGCCTGAATTCAATCGAGTTAATACTTAATTAGGTGATGTATGCATAATTTATAATCTATTGGGATGATTTTGGGTTTTGATTGAAAATAAATTGATTTACTTTGAAGAAATGGATACATTTTGAATGAATACAATGGGTAAATTTTAAGAGTTTTTAAAATGGGAGGAAAAGACGTTTTGGGGCTGTGGTGATTAAGGAGGTCTAATGAATATTGTTTAAATGGTTGTGTTGTTCATAATAATTCAATAATTCTAGATTTCATTTTGATAGAAGATTTCCTTGGTCCGATTCCTTTTTTTTGGAATTAGAGCAGTTGACTCCTTGGTCCGGTAGTCAGTGTTCTTAATTCTTTATTAATTTCAGACCATTATTTGAATCGGTGAAATCCTTCGAATGGACATGGATTTTTTCACCGTTACTTTCTATTTTGTATCACTGACAATTCTTCCCTTGGTCTGGCTCAGAATTCTCATTTATATTTAATATTAGATTAAGAAGAGTAAGCTGAATTACAACGATAAAACACAAATATATAAAACAACATACAAATTACGATCCCTTCATCCATAGCCACGACACGAGGGGTTTATTTACACATATAAAGAAGAGGAGAAACGACACATGTGATACCTAACGGATTAATCATGTAAGCGTTGAGGTAGGGTGTCAGAAGGTGGAGTAGTGGAACTACAGCACCACGGTGGCTTGGGAATGGTAGCAACAGAGCTTCTTCTCTCCTCCAAAGGTTTCGAACTCCTAAATCTGTAGGCCAAGGTCTATTTTTATTGAAAAATAATGTACACGACATGTATATAAAGTACATGTCGTGTACTTTTCTTCAACGTGCTTTGGCGCCAATTTCTCCACGGGTAGGAGGCCTAACACACCGTCTTTGACTGTTGAACACGGCTCCACCTTGGTGGTTGGGTGTACACGGCATGTAGCACCACCATAAAGGGCGTGTAGTCTCAAAAGTTTGGCCGCCAGCCCTGTCTAGAATAGTAGACACGACATGTAGAAATTCAAACACGACGTGTCTCCTTCAATGGCCACATGGGCGTGTGGACTTTTCTTAGCAATCACCACTTCTAGAAAGTAGTACACGACATGTATCGCCGCCTCAAATGGCGTGTATCTTATTCTTGATGACATGGGTGTGTACTCCCTCCTTTGGTCTGTGTCCCTTGTCTGGATGTACATGACATGTATAAAATTACACGCCGTGTAGTTTCAAAATTTTGACAGACTTCCCTTGATTTGTGTATTTATTCAGAAAGCTCTTGAAAGTAAACAAAATCACCAAAATCAAATAATATGTTCATAAAACAACAGATATTTGTTGAAAACATGTTTTTATCTTCAATTATATATCTGGAAATGTATACAGAAATTGGGTGCATCAAATTCCCCCACACTTTGTCTTTTGCTTACCCTCAAGCAAAATCTCAACATCTAATTAAGTGGTCATATACTTTAAAAGGAAGTAATTTAATTAATCAAACGTATAACTGATAAAGTTACTGAGGAAAAATTCTAAAATGCACAAGAAAATTCAATTGATAAGATATTCATATCATGCCTCATATATAATGCAATTAACTACTCTCATCCTCTTTCAACACATTTTTAATCCTTTAAAATATAAGCTTTCCATTTTATGATTTACCTTACCAGTTAAAATCACACTCCACAATCAAGATGTTTTTAATCAAACTAATGCACAATCTAAGGTATATACACTCTATCCATAGGGTTTCAAGATATCTTGTTCTCTACTTCAGAAAAATAATTGAATTACAAAAATCATGAGGGATTTATCAGTAAGGTTCAGATGACTCTGTGGATAAGGGTTGGTAGGTTCAGATGTGAAAACAAATTCTGAGGCTTGAAAAAGGAAGGCTAATTACTTTAAACAACATTGAATGATATTCAAGGTAAAACTCACTGAAAATGCATCCTTCACAAGCTCAGTCAAATTCTTTTGTAATCGTCACCATCTTCTATAGGCAAGTAGGGTTCATGGGAAAATAAGCATAAGGCCCCCTTGTTGTTTTTTTGTTTGTTGTTTTTTTGTTCGTTTTTGTTTTTTTAAACAAAACACAAGGTAAATACTTATGAATACAATTAGTAGATTTTTGGAACCCATTATTCCCCAAATAATCAAGAGGCACTCCCCCACACTTTATTTCATGGATTGTACACAAAAATATGCCATGTATTTCCAACTCCCTCTTTAAGTCTCAAATTAATAATCATGCAATGTTTTAAAAATAAATAGGATAGGAAGGTAAATAGGCTTGTAATGTGGCTTCCTATAAAGGTTGTTCATGGATTCTATGGGCTTAATGAAGATTAAATGTAGGGTATGTTTCAAGATAAAGGGGTTGAAACAATCTAATTCCTCAATCATTTTAATGTAATTCAAAAAAAATTCTTCATGTTTTGAAAAGAAAACATGGAAATTCTGGTAGTGATGTATATCCTAAGAATCTCTCAAGAAAGGGGGTATTAGAAATGAAATACGAAAAAGGGTTAAGAATACCTCTCAGGAGTGGAAAAATAATAAAGGGACAATCAGGTCATGACATGCAGATAAATGATTAGCCTAATTAATGTAATTTAATGATGGATGAAAGGTTGCAATTAAAACTATATCAGAAATCATTTTAAAATACTTAATAACTAAAATTTGCATGAAACATTTCTAAAAGTTCCTACAGATAACTCTAGCATTTATAAGACTGATTAACTAAAATTGCTTTACATTTTCAAATATAGAGTCTAATAATGATGTCTCCTAGGTTAGTTTAAGGGAAAAGACTAAGGTGAAAGATATAGATGCTCCCCCACACTTAATACTGCACATGGCCCACCAAGTGAAATACTAAGGTAAACGGTGGGCACTGGGGAGAAATGGGGGAAAAATGAGGGAAAGCAGTGGAAGAAGTAAATCCCAAAAGAAAGAAAATAAAAATGGACAAATACTCCACTCAGGAAAAGTGATGCCCAAGGCGCTCCATGCCCGTACCTGTGACTGTCGTGAAAAAGGAAAACTGCAAACATTCATAACATCACAGCACATAAAATGAAAAAAGGGATACATTAGATAAAGAAAAATGTCACTATCATGGGGTCGCCTCAGGGGAGGCATCATCCTGTATATAATCGGCTGGTAGAGACGGTGCAGGAGGCGTGAAAGGATGAGGATCTGACTCTGCATTGGGAAGGGAAGTTGAATAAGTAAGATCCATAGGTGCTAGACTCGGGATCAGAAGCTCAGCAGTAGGCCCTGGCCCAGCAGAAGTGGCAGTAGCAGAGCGCACCATAGTCATCAGAATGGAATCTCTGGCCAGTGTAGGAGATGGCTGTGGAGAAGTAGCAGAAGGGCCAGGAACGGACGCAGAGGCTGGTGGATGAGGCAGTGGACCACCCAGATGCTGAGCAATATGTACCAACAGATTCTCCATCTGGTCCTGGCGGCCGTCCAGACGAATCAAATGGCGTGCAATGGTGTCTTGGCGGCTGATTATATGAGCTAACTTCTACTCCATAGTGGCTAGGCGGAGGGAATGAGTCGGATCGACTGAGGGTGTGGGGGTAGGTGAGATAAAGGATGGGATAGAAGAAATAAGTTTAGAAGAAGTGGGGTTAGTAGGAGGTGTGTGAGGTGGAGAAGCTGGAGGGGTTGGGGAAGGTGGAGCGGGGTCAGCAGCTGGGTCAGGGGGGTTAGTAGGTGGCGGAGCTCGATCCTGAGCAAGGATGTAGGCACCCCCTTGCTTCTGGACCCATCCCATTCGAATGAGAATGAGGAAGTCTATCCACTGGGGTGAACCTATCAATTCATGAGGTAATGAGGGCTCGAATACCCCTAAGTAGTGGGCAAGAAGGGAGGTATAAAACCCGCCATTCATGTTTCCCTGATGGGCGGTAAACATGGTGTGGAAATAGGAGGTGGTAAGATAGGGGAGGTCCGGGTAGGCGTGTTGGATGACACAGGTAAGAAGCTCCATGTCACGGCCAGTCACGACCCCCATATCCTCGTGGCGGGGGAAAAGGATGACGCTGAAGCATCGGTGGGTGAAGTGAAGGACAAGGTCGGATATAAGAGTGCTATTCTGGGGTCTGGGGGAGTACCGGTGGTCCGGCCCAACGATATCCCGCCACACGACAATAAGGTCAGAGCGCTTGGCCGGGTCAAGTCAGAAACAGGGGGTGGGGTGATAGGATGGGGGTAGAAGCCGCACCCTTGGCCAAACTCTGTCAATGTCAAAGAAAAACGTCTGCCGCCTAGCCGTAATCGAACTACTGGCACCGCATCGCCAGGTGTCTCTCGGTACTCCACTACATAGAACTCAAAGGAGGCTGCAAACTCCAAAAATAAATCACAGAACACAGGAGTGCTGACATGGAAAATATTGAGGAGTGTAGTGTGCCCGAGAAGTACCTCAAACTCCTCCCAAATACCGAGCTGCTGTAGAATGCTGCTATCGAGGTACCAACAACTCAATGGTATCGGCCTACGAAAGATGCATCAGAACCTGTCGTATGCGAGGTCGGTGACCAGGAATACCGTGCAGGGAAAGGGAGCACCTACAGGTCCTGGCCCAGGTGTCGGTGCTGCAGCAACGTCTGGCTCTGGAGGTGGATCTGTCGAAGTAGAAGCTGGCTCGGTGGAAGTTGTTCTCGAAGAGAGACCAACTACTGAGGATGGTAGTACATGGAATGTGGCAGCTCGTGTAGTAGAAGTAGGACTGGCCTCATTCGAGGGAGTGAGTGGCGGAATAATGGAAAATGGAGGGAGCTCAAAGACCGGAGCATCGAGGTCCGGCTGCGTAGGTGGTCAGAGTCGGATCCGACGATAGCTGGGCCTCTCTCCCTCGATGGAGGAGGCTGGTCGCTTCCCTCGGGATGGATCATGATCGGCCATAACCTGAAATAGAAATAAAAAGAAAACAAAACAAAAGAAAAATAAAAAGGAAGAAAATAAAACAAAGAAAATGTGAGAAAACTGGAAAATAAAAGTACACGACATGTACTATAGAGTACACGGCGTGTAGTTAGAATATAGAGTATCCCGTATTCTCTGGAAATACATGCCGAGGGTAGAAATAGACCACGTAATAGGACACATCGTGTAGCGAACAAACACGCCATGTTCACTTCAAAGTGCAGGTGGTCATGTGGAACAAATGACATGACCATGTTTGTATCAGTTCATAGAAAATAGTACATGCCGTGTAAGTACAGGCCACGACGTGTACTGAACATGAAGAACATGGCCGTGTTGAGGGTGAGACACGGGCCGACTACAGATATAAAGGACACGACGTGTACCGAACATGCACGCTGTGTTCTGGAACATGGGGTGATAGGCCCTGTTATGCGCCACACATGAAGGGGACAAGAGAAATGGTCTACACGGTGTGTACCGAATATACATTCAGTGTATGAAAACATGGTGTGTGAGGCCGTGTGTAAAGGAGTACTCGGGTGTGATGAAAAAAAGAACACGGTGTGTACTGAACATACACACCGTGTATATGCAAATGTCGAAATATTTTGTGTATGGCCATGTACAACAAAACATGACGTGTGTTCTTCATTTCGTGGTCGTGTACAGGAGGATGCCGAATGGTTAGCCGATCAGATAAACACCCTAAATGATTCTAGAAACCTAAAATAGAGGGTGCATAATGGCGTACCTGGACTGAGGATCACAATGTCAGAAGAATTAGAACATGAAACGCCCCAAATCGACGGATCTGTCAAAGGGGGGTTCAGGTGGCCTTCAGGAGAAGAAACGGGAATAAAGAGGAAAAAATGGGGCGGCCGTGCAACATGGCCTCAAGCCGGGTGGACAGCGGCTTATATAGCCGAGGTACACGACATGTATGTATGGTACATGCCTTGTATCCAATTTTTTTTAATTATATAAATAAATATAATTATTATAGTAAACTATATAATAATTAATAAAATAGATATATCTATAAATTCTATTATAAATAAACCAATACACGGCATATATCTGGAAATACACGCTGTGTATTTTAAAATGAGAAAAATAGTAGTACAACCTTTGGTCCGGTGCTTGGGGCGGGATTCGAACCGGCGATCGGCCTTTCCGAACGGAAGCCCTCAACCACTAGAGAAAAGGTTGTTCTGCTGTTCATATCTATTTTATATATATATTTATTCTATACGGCCTATACACACAGAATGAAAGAAAATCACAGTGTGTGGTTTTTATTTAGGAAAGGATGGTGGTGAAGCAGATAGATTAGCGCAATTCGAAACCGGGACTTTTGAACCTGGCGTCGAGACATTACCAATCCGCCAACTTCACCCGCATGCAATTTCTTATTTTTAACATGTTTTTAATTTATATTTGAAAAATCATGGCACAAACGGTGTATATCGGAGTACACATCGTGTGGTTTTATTAAAAGAACAAATGATGGAAATGGGACGGTAGTCTGGATTCGAGCCCGGGTCTTTTGAAGCCGGATTACAATTCTATCCAACCGGTCCATCCCCACCATGGGTTTTATTAAACACACACACATATATATATATATATATGGAAAATACCACACACGTCGTGTAATTAAAAGGAGGAACCCCGTGCCGAAGGTAGGTCAGGAGGATTCGAACTGAGGACGGCTCGAAAAAACTCCAGTGACTTTGACATTGGAACCGGCATCATCCCGGGTTATGTATTTGGTATTCTAGAGATTTATACTATTAAGATTATAAATTTAAATGATCAGTACATTCCATGTATTTTAGTGGGACATGGCGTGTAACCTCTTGGTTGCCTCCCAGGAAGCACCTTTGTTTTTGGTCGTTGGCTCGACCTACTTACCTTGTTCACCTGAGGTGTATGATGGACAATTTTACCACCATGCTGTGTGTAGGATGGTAAGCTTTCAACTGCTTCCCGTTTACCTTGAATGGTTGACCATATCCTCCAGAAATTTCTAGCGCTCCATGATGGAATATGCAGACAATGTGGAATGGTCCCGACCAGCGTGACTTTAATTGCCTTGGAAATAAGGGAAGTCGAGAAATAAAGAGAAGTACCCGATCACCGGGATGGAAAGATTTTTGTGATATCATCTGGCAATGAATGGATCTTGTTTTCTCCTTGTACAACATGGCGTTCTTGTATGCATCTTATCAGATATCATCTAGTTCCGACAGTTGGAACTTCCGTTTCTCTTCACCTGCCTTCAGAACAAAATTTATGGCTTTGACGGCCCAGTAGGCTTTGTGTTCTAATTCAACTGGAAAATGGCAGGGCTTCCCATAGAATTCCCTTGATTTTTGTGTTTAGCCAGAAAGCTCTTGAAAGTAAACAGAATCACCAAAATCAATGAATATGTTCATAAAACAACAGATATTTGTTGAAAACATGTTTTTATCTTCAATTATATATCTGGAAATGTATACACAAATTGGGTGCATCATCCATTCCCCTCAAAGACATGACTTAACCAAGGTAATGAATGTTCTTATATTTGTTTCTGTTAAATGTGAATTACATAGACACTGATACCTTTCTTGTAATGATATTCTATAGGGTGAAATAGACTGTGATTTATATCTGTAAACTCCCACCCACCGCCTTGTAGTGAGGGCAACGAGGTTCAACAAGAAGAATGACACGCTACAATCCAGACCACTTCCAACCAGTCATGTCATTGTGTCGATTAATGTATCTCATGAGCCGATCCCCGAGCTACCCATGAGAAATGAATATGATGACATTCATACGGTGGAAAAAGCTGTTGGAACATTCGTCACCTTGCCATTGAATCTTGTAAAAAAAACATGTAGACCAAGAGGTATTCATTTCCAATTAATTTTTCAAGAAGAACCTTTAACATTGAATTAGAAAAGGGCTGAACCGATGAATGTTATTATATAAGGAAAAATTGGTTAAGGTAAAATGAAAGAGAGGCTCAAAAGGATCAACCAACCTATCAAAACGATCTACTGAGAGCACCTTCACCCCGCCCGTTCTATATCCACATTTAATATCATTGAAAAATCATGTGGATACGAAAATGAAAGGTGGAAAGAGTCACAAAATTGTTTGTGAAAAAAGATATGTATTGAGAGGAGACATTAGATTTCATTATTTCTGATGTTGTAGATGAAATCATCACATACGACTGGATAGGCACTTTAGTTATAAATGTATACTTGAGGTATGTTTTCATGATTTTATTTTATAGAAGCTGATATACTATGATAATTATGCATAAATACATTTCATGTTTTTCACAGGCATATATATGAAAAACAATTAAAAGGATTTTCTGATGAATACAAATTTGGACTCATTATTCCTCACACCATTTCTACAGAACGAGAAGAAATAGAATCTGTCTTTCAAGCTGAATTAATGTCAAGCCTGCTCAGAACATTTCAATGCAGAATTACGACTGATAGAGTATTTTTAATACCAATGTTTCAGGGGTAAAACTCTACATATTAATCATATCAATTATATTTTCATTTCTATATGTAATTATTCCTTTTTGTGTTTTTAGGAAACATTGGATGCTCATTGCATTCAATTTGGATGCTCCAAAGATATATTTTCTGGATTCACTACATGGATATCCAACAAACTGACCACACATGATGGAGATTTTAAATTTGTAATACACTAGATCCTACATTTTAGAACTAAATATCTAGTTATATAATTTATATAATCCTTTAATGAGGATTCTGTTATGATAGGGTGGTGTATGAATATCGTCTAAAGGCTGGATTGAATCCAGGGTCTAAGGACGACAAGACACACAAGATCTACAAATGGAGAAGTATCAGGGTATGTATAATAATATTTCACTATCCAAATACATATAAAAACAGATTAATTATTTTTCTTGATGTTTCTATAGTGTCCAAAACAAAAAAAACGACAATGACTGCTGTTATTATGTTTGTAAATTTATTAAAGAGATCATATTTCATGAACAAACTAGCATCTCTTGAGCGGTATTTTTAATAATAATGACTACCTAATTTAAAATAATTCTTAATATTTTATGTATTTATAATTTTTAAGTACTACTATGACTGTCGCAAAAACACCTATTCAGAAGATGATATAGATGTGTTTAGAAACGAATGGGCAGTGTACCTAATAGAATAATGTAAACAAATAGGACAATAAAGGTGAATTTCTACTATTTATGTTATCATTATATGATCATTGATATCTACCTTGTTTAAACTCATTTAGAATATATGATCACCCGTTCTTATGTTTGATATCCTTATATAATGAAGAATGGTTTTAGAAATGATTTGAGTTTCTATTAAAGAAGAACTTAATGAGAGACTTTTATGAACTATTGACATACGGAATAATGAGCCGACACATTCGAATTGTTTTGATAATTTAGGGAAACAATCCATGAGTAATTTGTGACGTGTGAGTATCAACCACATCTGAATCTGATGCACGGTGTGTCCGGTATGGCTAAAAGTGTCTGATATCAGTTTAAAATTGACAATAACAGTAGTAAACAACACAAGTAACATTGGGAAAACTGAGAAAACACATTCAGATTGTTTTAATACTTTAAGACAACAATACATGAGTCATTTGAGACTTGTACGAATCGACAGTACCTCAATATGACGCACGGTATGACCGGTATGGCTAAAAGTGTCTGATATCATTTTTAAATTGACATTAACTTTTGAAAAAAACACAACTGACATATGGAATACAGGGAAAATACATCCGGATTGTTTTTATATATTTGGAAAACGATCCATGAGTCATTTGTGACGTGTACGAATCAACCACACCTCAATCCGATGCATGGTGTGACCAGTATGGAAAAAACTGTCAGATATAAGTTTCAAATTGACACAAACATTATAAAACAACACAAGTAACATTCAGAAAACTGAGAAAATTCATTCAGATTGTCTTGATAATTTAGGAAAACGATTTCTGAGACATTTTTTATGTGTACAAATCGACCTCAACTCAATATGACGCACGGTGTGACCAGTATATCGAAAAGTGTCTGATATCATTTTGAAATTAACATAAACTATAGAAAACAATACTGCTGGCTTACAAAAAACTGATCAAACGCATTCAGATTGTTTTGATACTTTTGTAAAATGATTAATGATTCATTTTTGACGTGTACGAATCAACCTCACCTCAATATGATACACGGTGTGACCGATATGGCTAAAAGGGTCTGATATTACTTTAAAATTGACATTAACTTTATAAAACAACACTACAGATATAAGAAATACAAAGACAACATGTTTGTATTGTTTTGATATTTTAGGAAAACTATCCATGAGTAATATTTGACGTGTACGAATTAACCGCACCTCAATCCGACGCACGGTGTGACCGGTATGGCTAAAAGTGTCTGATATCAGTTTTAAATTTACATTATCTTTAGAAAACAACACTACTGACATATAGAATACTGAGAAAATGTGTTCGGATTGTATTTATATTTTAGTACAATGATCCATGAGTCATTTATGATGTGTAAGAATTGACTGTAACTCAATCTGATGCACAATGTGACCGGTATGGCCAAAAGTGTTTGGTATCAGTTTCAAATTGACATAAACTTTAGAAAACAACACTACTGACATATGAAAAATTGGTAAAACACATTCAGAATGTTTTGATATATTAGGAAAACGATCCATGAGTCATTTTTGACGAGTACGAACCATTCAAAACTCAATCTGATGAACGGTGTGACCGACATGGCTAAAAGTGTCTGATATCAGTTGTAAATTGACATTAACATTAGAAAACAACACTACTGACATACAAAGTTCGGATAAAATGCATTTGGATTGTTTTTATATTTATTAAAACAATCCATGAGTCATTTGCGATGTGTACAAATTGACCACACCTCAATCCAATGCACTATGTGACCGGTATGGCTAAAATTGTATGACATTAGTTTCAAATTGAAATAAAGTTTATAAAAAAACACAAGTAACATACAAAAAACCAAGGAAAAAAATTCATATTGTTTTGATACATTAGGACAATGATCCATGAGTGATTTTTGATGTGTATAAACTAACTGCAACTCAATCCGATGCACGGTGTGACCGGTATGGATAAAAGTGTCTGATATCTGTTTGAAATTTAAATAAACTTTAGAAAATAGAACTACCGACATAAGGAAAATTGAGAAAATGCATTTGGATTGTTTTGATATTTTAAAACAACGATCCATGAGTCATTTGTGATTTTCACGTATCGACCACACCTCAATCCGACGCACGGTGTGTTTGATATGGCTAAAAGTATCTGATATCAGTTTCAAATTAACATTAACTTTAGAAAACAACACTACTGACATACGGAATACCGAGAAAACACATTCGGATTGTTTTTATATTTTAAGAAAAATATCAATGAGTTATTTTTGATGTGTACGAATCGACCACACCTCAATCTGATGCACAATGTTCTCGGTATGGCTAAAAGTGTCTGATATCAGTTTCAAATTGTAATAAACTTTATAAAACAACAAAAGTAACATACGGAAAACCAATAAAACGCGTTCATACTGTTTTTATACATTAGGAAAAACGACCCATGAGTCATTTTCACGTGTATGAATTGATGCAACTTAATCTGATGCAGGGTATGATCGGTATGGCTAAAAGTGTTTGATATCAGTTTGAAATTGACATAAACTTTAGAAAACAACACTGCCGACTTACAAAAAACTGAGAAAACACGTTCATATTGTTTTGATATTTTAGTAAAACGATCCATTAGACATTTTTGATGTGTACGAATTGACCACACCTCAATCTGATGCGCGGTGTGATCGGTATGGCTAAAAGTGTCTGATATCAGTTATAAATTGACACTAACTTTAGAAAAAAACAATACTGACATACATAATACTGAGAAAATGCATTTGGATTGTTTTTATATTTTAGGACAACAATCCTTGAGTCATTTTTGACGTTTACAAATTGACCGCACCTAAATACAACGAACAGTCTGACTGGTATGGCTAAAAGTTTCTGATATCAGTTTCAAATTCACATACACTTTAGAAAACAACCCAAGTAACATATGACAAAATGAGATAACATGTTTGTATTGTTTTTATACTTTAGGAAAATGATCCATGAGTTATTTTTGACTTGTACTAATTGACTGCAACTCAATCTGAAGCATGGTGAGACCGGTATGGATAAAAGTGTCTGATATCAGTTAGAAATTGACATAAACATTAGAAAACAACACTACTAACATACAGAAAACTGATAATACACATTAGGATTGTTTTGATACTTTGGTAAAATGATCTATGAGTCATTTTTGACATGTATGAATCAACTGCAACTCAATATGATGCACAGTGTGACTGATATGGCTAAAAGTATCCGATATCAGTCTCAAAACTGTAGAAAACAACATAAGTAACATACAACAAACCGAGAAAACCCATTCAGATTGTTTTCATACATTAGGAAAACGTTCCATGAGTCATTTGTGATGTGTACTAATCAACTACATCTCAATCCGATGCACGGTGTGACCGGTATGGCTAACTGTGTCTGATATCAGTTTCAAATTGACATAAACAATAGAAAACAACACAATTAACATTCGGCAAACTGAGCAAACATGTTCCGATTGTTTTGATACTATAGGAAAACGATGCATGATTCATTTGTGACTTGTATGAATCAACAACACCTCTATCTAATTCATGGTGTAACTGGTAAATCTTTTCATTATATAAAGAATCAATATTTATTAAATGAGATAAATCATCCAAAAACATATTGATTTTACATTATAACCTTTCATTGTCATCAGAATGAATACATTTGAGTTTATCATTTTCATATTTTAGTTTCACATTTCCATATTAATTTATTCTTTCATATTAATGTTTTAATTTATTTCATTATTATATTACTAAAATAATAGTTGTTTTCTTATATTGGCGATTTTTTTTCCTAGAGTTAAGATTCTTTGTTCGACAACAAATATCGTGGATGAAAATTTTTGAGAGCGGATCACAGATATCAAAGGATGAAACATTAATGTTTATAACAGTTGTTGGAAAATTGTAATTGTAACCATGTAAAACATTGGTTGAAATGTATATAGCAGTGAGTTTTTTTGTATTCATGATGTTAAGTAAAGGTATATATCATTTTTTGTCAAAATATTGTGTACAGGTGCTGGTTTGCGCAGGTATACTAGTTTGTGCAGGTGTGCAGGTGTGCAGGGGCTGGATGCGCTAGTGTAGGGGAAGGGGCCTTTATCAATGCATTTTTGAGCGCTGATAAAACATACAATTAACAGTGCTAAAAGAGTGCTGATAAGGGGCCTTATTATCAGGGCTCAAAATCCAATGAAAAAGACACCCCTTAATCAGAGCTAGAAAAGCGCTGTTAATGCCGGCTTAAATAAAGGGTGTCCCCTTTATCATCACTAAAATGATCACTGATAAAGGGTATACTTTATCAATTCAATTTGTAGTGCTGATAGATGGGACCCCCCTTTATCTACACCGGCATTAACTGCACTTTTCTAGTGCTGTTAATGCTGGTTTGTAGCACTAATAAAAGGCTAGGTTGTAGTTGTGCGAGAGAGTAAGACGTTCTTCGTGGAAGAATGAATCTCTCCTCTAATTCTCAAATGATTCCCCCACCAAAATATTTTCAAAGGAATATATTATATTAGGCCTCTCACTTTAAATAGAATTTCAATTCAATTCAAATTGATTCAAATGAGAGGTTCCAATGAATTAATGAAGTTTTTAATTGGATGTGGTGGCATAATCAAAGGGTGGGAGGTGGAGAGGCTCCACCATAATGAGGGTATGTGGAGAGTTTAAAACTCAAAATGAGAGGAGTTGTCAAATTAAATGAAGGAGATTTAATGGGGGTTTAAGGGAAGTTGAAAGGTTAGGGGCTCGTGTGGGCGCCACATCACATTATCCTCTCATGGGAGGTTATGTGGGTGTGGTCCCCACCTCTAAATTCCCCTTGTAGGAAATAGCCACTAAAGATAAAAAATTGTGTACAACAATTTTATATAATTTTTTAATAAATCCCCAAAAATTAACTTCTCCGCCCGAGAAAACGGAACTGTGGTAAAGGTCCCCTAAAACGAATACCAGCGCTTCGAGTTCATCGGTGCCCATTGATTTCAATTCTGATCAATAGTTCAAAAGATATAAAACCCTGCATGTACGTTTACTAAACGTACCAGAACAAAACATCATAAATTGATTCCTGGCACACCGGGCCTCGAAATCTAGAGTCGTTAGAAACCGCAGACTGGTAAAATTAAAAATTATTTAAGAAAAAATATTCTTTGAAATTTCCGTGTTTTTACATTACCCCCACCTTAGGGATTTACGTCCCCATAAATCTTTAACTCACAGTAGGGAAACAATTGAGGCTACTGAGCACGCATCAGAGCCTCCCACTCCCATGTGCTCTCCTGGAGGTTCCTGTACTGCCAATGAACGTGCACCATAGCAATCAACTATCCACGTAAGACCCACTCATGTCAATCCTCGATCTCCATTGGGACCTCCATGAATGTCGTCCCATCATCGATGTCCAGCTCCCCGTGTTCGATGATGTGGGACGGGTTGTGCACGTATCTCCTCAGCTAAGATATGTAGAAGATGTCGTGCACTCGATGCAACTGAGGTGGAAAGGCCAGGCGGTAAGCAACCTCGCATACTCTACTTAGGACCTGGAAAGGTTCGATGAATCGAGGAGACAACTTTCCACCTTGGCCAATTCTCTTCAGAACTCATCGAGGTGAGACCCGTATGAAGACGTGGTCGCCATCCTCGACCTCCAGTGGTCTCTGTCTCCTATCAGCATAGGATTTATGTCTGCTCTATGTAGTCTTCATCCACACCTGGATGATTTGTGCCTTCTCCATTGTAGCCTAAACAAACTCTGGTCCTACATGTGCTGACTCCCCTGGGTCAGTCCTGCACAGAGGTGATCTGTAGGGTCGACCGTATAATGCCTCATACGGTGCCATCCCGATGGTGGAGTGATAGCTATGGTTGTATGAAAACTCCACCAAGGGTAAGTGATATTCCTAACCATGACCAAAGTCAAGGACACATGCACAGAGCATGTCCTTAGGATTCTAAATGGTCCTCTCAGTCTGGCCATCCATATGACGATGGAAGGTGGTGCTCAGACATAGTTGCATCCCAAATGCCTTCTGAAACCCCTTCCAAAGCCGGGAAGTAATGCATGTGTCCCGACTGGAGATGATCGTTGATGGAACTCCATGAATCCATTTGATCTCCTATACGTAGAGGCGCCCCAAGCTCTCTACTGAGCCCTTCTCTTTGATCGGTATGAAGTGGTCCGACTTGGTGAGTCCATCAACGATCACCCTGATAGAGTCATGTCTTCTAGAGTTACGTGGAAGCCCCATAAAAAAATCCATGGTTATCATGTCCCACTTCCACTCTAAGAACTCTAAGGGTTGTACCAAGAACACTTGTAGCTAGTGGTCCGCCTTCACTTGCTAACATGTGAGGCATCATGATACAAACTCTGCTACAACCTTCTTCATACCCGTCCACCGGTGCTGTCGTCTGAGATCCAGATACATCTTCACCACTCTTGGATGTACTGCTAGAGGGGAAGTGTGAAACTCCCTCAGCACTTCCTCATGTAGTGAAACTAATAGCATAGTACATCCCCTGAAAATAATGAAGTGCTCCCCTACTTCAGAAAATCCATCAGGCGCCTGCCCTGTGGATCTCTGAACATGTCGCGTCTCGCAGTTAACGTCCCCACGCTGTGCCTCTCTGACTTGCAGAAGAAGTGGAGGAGTGACTATGAGAGACTGAACAAATGCTACTCCAAATTTATACACAAAGGATATCTACAACGAGGCTAGATGTTCTGTCACCTCTCATATCAGCTGAATGCTCGATCTCCTACTGAGAGAATCAGCTACAAAGTTCCCCTTCCCATGATTATAGACTATCTCAAAGTGATAGTCCTGGAAGAACTCGAGCCATCACCGCTGTCTAAGAATCAGGTCCTTCTATGAGAATATGTACTTGAGGCTCTAGTGGTCAGAGTAGACTGTAAAGCGCTCTCCCATTAGATAGTGTTTCCGCATCTTCAAGGCGAATACCACTGCTGCTAACTCCAGGTCGTGGGTAGCATAGTTCTGATCGTGCTATCTCAAATGCTGAAAACTATATGCGATCACCACTCACTCCTGCATCAGGACACACCCGAGTCTGGTCCCTGATGCATCATTGTAAACTATGTATCCAACACCCTCCTTCAGAATCCTCAAGATGGGCGCACTAGTCAATCTCCATCTCAGCTCCTGAAAGCCCTGCTCGCATCTATCTGATCACACAAAGAGTTTCCCCTTATTCTTTAGAGCTGAAAGTGGTGCTTCAACTCTCTAGAAGTCTGGAACAAATCTCTAACAGTACCCAACAAGACCCAGGAAACTCCGCACCTCCATCACGATCCTAGGTGGATGCCAAGAAAGTAATACCTCAATCTTTGCTGGATCCACTACAACTACATCTTTCGAGATGACTTGTCCCAAGAAATGAACCTCTCGAATCCAAAACTGGCACTTCGAGAGCTATCCATAAAGATGGTTCTCTCGGAGTGTATCCAGTGCAACCCGCAAGTGGTAGGCATGCTCCTACTCAGTAGTTATGTAAATTAGTATGTATTCAATGAAAACTATGACAAATCAATCGAATTAAGGCTGGAAGATCCTATTCATTAGACTCATGAAAATCACTGGAGCTTTGGTTATGCCGAAAGGCATAACCAAGAACTTGTAGTGGCCATAGCGACACCTGAAGGACATGTTCTCCACATCCTCATCTTGAGATCTGAGCTGATGATAGCCTAACTTGAGGTCTATCTTCGAGAACCATTGTGCTCCCTTGAGCTGATAAAAGAGGTCGTCAATTCTCGGGAGTGGGTACATATTCTTCACGGTCACCTGATTCAGGCGACGGTAGTCGACACATAGTCGCAAGATCCCTTCTTCCTTCTTGGAAAAAAAAATCGGAGATTCCCAGGGTGAAACACTGGGTCGGATAAATCCCTTCCCCTATAAGTCCTCCAGCTGTACCCGCAGCTCACGAATATCAACGGGAGCCATCCGATATTCTCTAGTAGATATCGTTGTTGTCTTGGGGGACTGGTCTATGTAGAAGTCTACCTCTCTGTGAGGAGGTAGTCCTAGAATGTCGTCAGTAAAAACGTCTGCATACTGATCCACCACAATAAGAAAACTAGGACTCCGCATATCAACCGCTCCGAGGATGAGAGTAGCCAACTAATGTGTGATTAGATGCCCTCTCTACTGTGTAAGTCCATCCTACACTGCAAAGGCTCCCTTCTCGCCGGTGAAGGTGAACCTGCTCCCATCCATGTGGACACACCGCACATTGGGCCTAATGAAGTTGATCTGCGAATGGAATGTAGACAACCATTCCATACCCAAGATGATGTTGTAAGGCCTCGACGCCTCTATAAGAAGATCCTAGCCAAATCTCTCACCTCCTAGAGTAAGATCACACTGTGGAACAAGTGAATAATCATCAAGTCTTCTCTCATAGGAGTCTCTGGTCATAAGGATAGAGCCAACAGCTTTTTAGGAATCTCTGAGCTCTGAACAAGGGTAAAGACAATGAAATAATGACTCGCACCTGTGTCGATAAGTATTGTAGCAAGGGTGGAGTATTCATAGATAGTACCTTGTATCATATAAGGTGCGTCGTGGTCATAGGCCTTGGATTCCTAGAGCTGAGCCCACCTCTATCCTACAGCTCCCTGTGTTCGGGGTGGACCTCCTGGTGGTGGTGGTGGTAGGGCCTCAAAACATTGTCCACCACCTACTGCTCGGCCAGATCCTCTGTCACATCTGCCCGCTCTTGGCGGACCGCCACTGTTGAACCTCCACCTCTTCTTGGGAGGTCCTTCATATATCTGTTGATCATCCGAGCGGCAGGTCGGACAGTCACGAGCCATGTGACCTTGTCCGCAGCTTTAGTAACACTAACTGGCAGGTCTGGCTCTGTCTCCACCCTGGGTGCCCCGCACAACCGACCCTGAGTCGTGCGGTCGACGACCCGTAGGTCTGGTCCTCTTGGACCTCTACCTCATATGTCTACTGCAAGCTATAGAAGACTCCAATGCATGTCAGCTAGTGGTTGGTCCCGCTGCTGGAGACTGCTCAGCAAGGGAACTCTCCACTATGAGGGCTCGCTCCAACACCCCTGTCTGCGTCAGAATTATGTGAGAAATAACTGAAGCTATGATCTCTCGCCTAAGTCCATGGTCAAAGGTCCGGGCCCTGAGGAACGAGTCATGTACCATATCAATGGAGTAGCGCGAGAGGTCAGTGAACATCGCTGAGTACTATTCCACCATCATGCTACCCTATTTTAGATGTTGTAGCACTTCTATCTGCTCTGCTCGAAGGGTGGCTGGTACAATCTTCGAGAGGAAAAGACCCTCGAAGTCTGTCCAGAGTAAAGATGCCTCGTCATGCAACTGGAGCATCAGGCCCCACCATCTACCTGCTGCTGTGTGCAGGAGACTCATAGAAAGGATCACCATAAGGTCGGCTGGTGTCCCTACCAATCTAAAAACTCTGACGAGAGCCTCCAGCCAGTCCTCAGCTGCTTGTGGATCCATCTCTCCGCGGAACCTAGGCGACATCTGTCGTTGAAACTCATGGAACACACTCTAAAGGAATGCACTCTCTATAGCTGGGGATGGGGGTATTGGTGGCCCAGCGGGTGGTGGTACCACTGATGCCTCCGCTGTGATGGGGCCCTGCACCGAGGCCTCATCGCTCGGTGGTCTACCATCTCGTACAAAACACGGAACACTAGATGGCTACCTTCGTGGGGCCATCCTGAAAATAAAAAAGTGTGCCATGGTCAAATAGTATACCAGGTGATCTGACACAAATAAATCACAAATAAAACATTGGAAACACACATGCAATCAGTGTTTTCGTGCACTGAGTCAGATTTTAGAGGTCAGGGTCCTGGTGTATGGATACGTCAGCCTCCACACAAACACTGGACTCCCTAGACTATAAACCACACTCAATACTAATAAAACTATTGTATCACAGAAAATAAGGATTAGAGTCATGAGTTATGTGGTAGAATCGACTCCTATGATACCATTTTTTCATGACCCGTCCTCGGGGAATGTGTCATGAATACCCCAAGTCTGCCTTCCATAGCCCAGGGGCTGGAGACTAGCACCAAAGATGTAAATCCTGATAAAACGGGAAGGAATCGCCTTTATAAAAGTAAACAAACACAACAGACTACACAACAGAATAAAACACTAAGTAATACTGAATAAAAAATGTAGTGATGAAAGTAAAGGGGGTCGGAAATACAATCCCAATAGTAAAGTATAGTACAATAGAAAATCTAGTATATGTGTAGTATAGTAAAAAAGAAACCATTGAGTCATCCTCCGGGAATCCCATCTGAAGGGTGGGTATAGATGGACTCCTCAGCACCTTGGGTCTGGCCGTTTGCTCCATGTACGTCTCTCCATGTGGCCCATCTCCGTGTACCATCCAGCTCCACAAGACTCCACCTCGATCAGTGATGTCTGTTGTCTGCATCCAACACAACGTAGTGCGGGCATAGCCTATGCAGGGGTGAGTATATGATAATTAGTAGGGACCATGAGACCCCCGAAGGTCTCCCAGAATCCATGAAGGATAAACCATAGAAGAACGATAAAATCACAAAGTATCAACCAACTCTACTTAGGTATATGAAAATAAATATACCTAAGTTATCAATCACAGTTCTACTCCAACTCTCGAGCCCAAGCACAACCCAATACACACAGGAAAGAAAGTTAATCACATCAAAGATAATGATTGAAAGTCAAGACTCAGCTCATATAGGTATATATCTTTAGTAAAGCGATAGACATGATCAGATGTAGTCACGAATTCATCTATGATGTTAGACCCACATAGGATACTAGACCAGCTAAGCTGTCTGACCCATGTAGGATACTAGACTGGCTACTCTGTCGGACCCACTTAGGATACTAATATAGAAGTCAAACTGTCGGACCCACATAGGATAAAAGTACAGTAGTCATCGCTTTAGAACCCACGGGGGATTCTAGTACAGTTTTCATTATCATCAAACCCACATTATATTCCAGTATGGTAGTCTTCGTCGTCAAAACCACGAAAGATTCCAATACGGAAGTCGTCGCAGTCGCAACCACCTCTAGGGTTACTGCACACAACACACTCGATTCTGGGAGGGTCCGCTCCTCGACCCAGGGGGCCGATATCTCAACTATCACGATGTCCAGAGTTAATGTATCCTGAAGTACCATTTTGTCTAAAATAACCCAACTCGACAGACGTCGAGCCAATCAGACGCCCCGTCTGAGAGATATTGGATTTTCCGTTCCAAGGGCCTGGTTGGAATTAAACTCATTCCAAACCAAGATGTTTTCCAAAGTTGTCCAAAACTCTCATAGAGTATCATAAAAGGACTGTCTCATCACGGGTATCCTAGTACAACAGAAGGTACGTCGATCGAATGTGCAGTTTTAATGTTCTTCTTGTTTAAGTGAAACGGGCCCGGCCCGTCAATCCCAGTGGGCTGGCGAGTCAGCCCGTTCCGATTTAGCGGGTCCGAATCGGCTGGGGGGTCGGCCCCTCCCGGGGGGGCACAACCCAGAACTAGATGTGGCGTGGCCCAGCACTGGCTGCGTCTTGGCCCAGCTGGTCGAGCGATGTGGGGGGGGGGGCTTTCTCGAACCGTCGGCGCTGAGAGGCGTCACCCTCATATTCAGCTGGAAGAAACCGTACAGTCTTCCCGGTGCAAGTGTCCCCCACGGGTGGGTCACTGTCCTCCCATGCGACACCTGTATCTACCACGACCTCTTCAACCCGGCCAGCTTACGAGCCAGCTGGTTCGCCACCGAAGCGGCCCGTGGAGCACGGGCTGCGATTCTCAACAGTGGGGCGCCTTAGAGGCGCTGCGGTCCTCCAGCCCGTCCTGCTTCACCCGGCCAGTTATTCATTAGCCAAGTGGCCCACAGATGCGGGCCGTGGTTCCTCTATACATGGATGGAATACGGTCGCCGCTTCCTCCAGTCGCCGCCACTTCTTCCATCACTGCTTACATCGAAATAAAACAAGGATCAAAGGAGGGTCGTCAGTCCATTTTAGTTCGGTGTGCGCCCTCCGTGTTTGGTGGCATCATGTGGCCGATGATAAAATATGGATTCAAAGAAGAATGAAGAACAATTTTATTCAATTAAAATTGAAGCAAAACCCCTACCTCATAATTGACGTCGCACGTCATCGAACCATGGAAGAAGAGCGTCATGGTAGTTGGGTGTCACGGAAGAACGGTGTCATCCTATCAACGATGGAGGAAGAGTCATTGTCATAGGTGACGCTTCTCGCAAGTGGTGTCTTCTCCATTAACGCGGAGGAAGAAGAAGGTAGGAGAAGTCATGGAGCATTCTTCGTTGAGGGAGTATGACGTTCTTCAAGGAAGAATGAAGCTCTCCTCTAATTCTCAAAAGGCCCCCCCCCAAAATATTTTCTAAGGAAAACAATATATTATGCCTCTCAATTTTAATAGAATTTCCATGAAATTAAAATATATTCAAATGAGAGGTGCAAATTAATTAGTGAAGTTATTAATTGGATGTGGTCACACAATCAAAGGGTGGAAGGTGGAGAGGCTCCACCATAATGAGGTTAGGAGGAGAGTTTAAAATTCAAAAAGATAAGAGTTGTCAAATTAAATGAAGGGGAGTTAATGGGCGTTTAAGGGAAGTTGAATGGTTAGGGGCTTGTGTGGGCCCCACATCACATTATACTGTCATGGGAGGTTATGTGGATGTGGGACCCATCTATAAATTTCCCTTGTAGGAAGTAACCACCAAAGATAAATAAAATTGTGTACAAAAATTTTATTTAATTTTTTATAATTCCCCAAAAATTAAATTCTCCACCCGAGCAAATGAAACTGTTGTAAAAGTCCCCTTAAGAGAATACCAGTGATGCAAGTTCATCGGTGCCCTCAAATTTCAATTATTAGAACCAGTTCAAAAGATATAAAAACTAGCACGTACGTTTAATGAACGTACTCAAACAAAACATTAGAAATTGATTTCGGGCACATCGGGCCTTGGAATCTGATGCAGTCAGAAACTGAAGACTCGTAAAATTCCAAAGTATTTATGAAAAAATTTCCTTGAAATTTCCAGGTATTTACCATGACAGTTTTCTTTGGTTAGTCCGTTAAAATGGTATGGGTGTAATGGCAGCACATGCCAGTGAAGGATGAGTCTTGGGAGAGGGAGGCCAATGTGTGAACATAGTGGACATAATTTATTTGTAGATTATTCTTCACCAACCATGAGTGTGAAATTTGGGGAGAAATTTCACTAAGGGGGGATGTTTGTAAGAACCTAAATCTTCATTTTGGGTATGGATATTGATTTTGAGTTGTTTTTATGAAGAAGAATAAAACGGTTTTTTTCTGAGTACACACTATGTACATCAATATACATTTTGTGTACCTGGTTTCGGCATATAGCTTGGTACTACCATTTAATAGCTGAGTTCATTGCATTTTGGTTACCTGGGAGACGCATTTGCATTGGGGATCAGTTGAAAAAAATATATGGAATGTAGTTTTAATGAACATAATGTATACTTTTTTTAGTTGATATATTAGAAGGGGGTCAGGTATCATATTTGAAGATGACTTCTTCTTCCCATGATTCGTACATGAGAACTACAGAATTGATGATGAACTCTTAAACCCTCCCTTTTATCCTTTCGATATCTGATTGGGACAACATCGGGTGCATTGGAATCCTATCGATGAGTTCTCAAAAAACCTAGATCATTTTCATATGTATTCCAGATCTATTCTGTGTTATTCAAGGTTTGTATTTTTTCATAATTTTTTAGATCGATGATGATATAGGATAATTAAAGGGCCAATGTTCATGGATATCTATCATTCAATAGTATGGTATGTGGTTTGTTCCTTTCGTTGTTCGTCTATAGATTATATATGCTAAAAGTTCTGTATACCAAGTTTGGGGTATTGATTATTTTGGAATGTAACCCAGTTTATTACCTTATTTGGTTGGATTGATTGATAAAGGGTCATTTCTTATGTGTCATGTTGGATAATATTTTTATGGGACTCACAATGGTTGTGTTTACCTTGATTGATTTTTTATGACCATTTGGCCTAGGAAGATTGTTAGGTTTACCTTGATTTCCAGGCCTTGTCTTGTTAGGACAGAGTTGTTGTTTATATGAAAGGAATATGATATGATTTGAGAAACATTATCCATGTAGTAGTAATATATTACATGATCTTCATTAAAATGGTGTGAACTCTATTTTTAAAAGGATTTTGAATGCCTTGGACCAGGAAGACTGAGGGGATATCTAGATTATTTTCACAGGACTGTGAGAGCCTTGGTGTAGTTGATTGACCTTGGGGTATTGACCATGAAATCTTCCCAATAGGTATTTTATAATTTATTAATTCTATTTTTACTAATGGGTATTGGCTGTGAGAGCTGCCTAGGTGGTTTTTTTTAATTTATTAATGCTATGCTGACCAGGGGTATTGACCGTGATAACTGCTCAGGTGGTCTTTTATAATTTATTGATTTTATGTTCACCATGGGGTATTGACTACGAGATATGCATAGGTAGTTGTTTGTGACATATCTATACTATGCCGAACCAAATTTTTTAGACTGTGAGATATTCCCATAGGGTCGTTTATGAATAATTGATTTATTGTGACAACTCTACCAAGACACTGCAATTGCATGGGCACTGTGTTACTTGATTGTTTAGATGGTATTAGGAGACATCTATTTTGTTACATACATAGGGGATAAAGAACATAGGCTATATCCTATGGTTCACATGATTCATCGGGATGAATAATAAATGTAACATAATGTAATTTAAAACACTAAGATTGTTTACTTTTGAGTACTTCTTAGTTTATTGCTCCATTTCTGCATCATACCTGATATATAAATTCATTGATTGTTAGGCATAGATATTTTGTTTTTTGCTTACTGGGATTCATCTCCCACCCTATTTGGGTCCTTTTTTTGACCTAAAAAGATTATATGATTGCATGTATAGATAATGGAAACACCCTTCTTCATCGTTTACTTGATTGCTGTTTCAGCTAGAGAGCATGAGACAAAGCAAAGGCTTGTGAAGCTATTAGAGTTTTTTTATTTCTTTTGTACTTTGGTTTCTATATTTCCTTTCAAAATTTTGACTTGTTTGGGTATTTTATTATATACACCAGAAATTCATAATATATATATATATATATATATATATTGTAGGTTCAATTTGATTTACATCCGGTATCCCACTATTTATTTCTATTAGTATTTCTCCTATCCTATTGTATACTATATGTTTCCCACAGTGCATACTCTACCAAGGAGGGAATAGTTTCCCCTATATCACACATTATCCCTTGCATCTAGTTAGTATCCTCTGGTGTTTGGTGAAATGCACTTGATGTTATGTGGCCAATCGGGTTTGGGAACCTTCAGGAGATACCTGAATCTAAGATGTTACACATTATTAATCACATATTAAAAAAATATATAAATATTAATATGGTAATATATATTTTTGTTATGTTATTAAAATTAATTACATTAAGGAAAAATGATCAATGAGAATGGACCACAACAATCGAACCAAAACACACATAAAAAATGAATTAGTTTACCATTGAAATGATGGTGATTATGAAAGATTAATAATTATCGATAGTTATGATGTTATAATTAAAATATGTATGGAATAATAGGTATTTTTATTAATATGTAATAGATATATAATAAAATTTAAATATAGTATACATTATGATATATTTATTAAGAAAAAATATGAATTTGAGGTAATGGTTTTCGGTTAAAATCTCATTTTTACCTGGGTTAATTATGCATAAATTTTATGATGATGAAATTTTATGTTATAACTCAAGGAAATATTATTTCTTCCTTATACTATAGTTATTTCTCGAGATTTTTTATTTATTTATTTCAATTTATTCTCTTTAGGTACTCATGATACCTGCCATTTATTTTTATTGAATTCTTTTTGTGTATTTCTATTCGGTTTGGAATCGTTTCATCCATATTTATATTTTCTGAAAAATATTTTAATGAATATGTATGAAATTAATAAAATAGTTTTTAATGAATTTTTTAATATATTTTTAATTCATTAAAAACATTAAAAAGTAAAATTCTTTTTATTGTCTTTATATATTACTTCTCAATTTCCCAAAAATTTCAAGGAAATATTTATTTTCACACACACCACATGAATGGATTTCACAAAAATAATCAATACTTAGTTATTTATATAATTATTTACATGTTTTTTTCATTCATATAAAATAAAAATTTTTACATAATAATTTTCAGAATTATTTATTTTTTATATGTGATTTTAAAGGAAATGATAATTTTCCTCAAGAAATGTTTTAGTGATATTTTAATGGTTTTTTTATTTGTAATAACATCCTTTTATTATTTATATTTTGTGATTGGAATGTGATTCAAATTTTAAATCATTTTTCATTTTTTATATATGATTTATGATTATGATTATAAAATTTTTATGCATCTAGTAACCTTTCGACCGGTTAATATTTTATGAGATTATGATTGTTTTTTGATCTTGTGGTACAAATGTTTGTATGGTGTTCATTATGTGAAAGGTAGGCATGAAATATATCCCTCATATGCATTGGGTGAAAAAGGATATATCAAGTGATAATGAGGGAATTAATTGGGTTTGATACTAGTTCATTAAAGGATATTTCCAAATAAATAATCTGGGTAGTTATCCTTAACTAATGGAATGATAGAATGTGTAGTGAACACAATCCACTAGGATAGTTGTGGAATGAGTATTAACTAATGATATGACATTCGATGATTATTTTTATGCCAAATACTTATATATTATGCTTATGATAGGTTCTCAAGGATCATGAATGATTATTGATAATTTTGAAGAATTTTTACTATATATTTTGATCGATAAAACATTATGACATGTTTCATGATTATGATCCCTAAATTAATGTGTATAGGTTTATATTGTTAAGACCACATACTCATAACCATATATATATCTTATGTTAATTTATTTTTATCTCTTTATTTACATTTATGGAGTATCTCATATCACCATTTCTTATGTTCCACTCACTTGGGTTTTTAAGAATGATTTTAAGTATAATATGTCTAAGAATGGTGTCAGGTGTAATGTCCTAAATTGGAATTAATGTTGATAATTAATGTACCATTTTTAAATAAATCCATTATTCCAAATAAACTAATCCTTTATAGTTTTATGTGGATCATATTAATATATAATGAATATTAACTAAAAATAGTTAGTTTTTATGTATTAAGAGTTGGGGATACTATAACACCCAAGTGGAAAATAATGATAATTTATCCACCATCTTTTTGGACACAAATACATATAAAATTTACATATAAATAATTCTCTATATGTTTCACCCTTTTTAGAAAATGATATGTATGGGTGTGATATGGATAAAAACCTTCAACAAATAAAACATCCCTATTTTTAAATTTCAGGTACAATAAATTTGTTATCACAAGTCAATTATTCCCTTACAAATGGAATCATTTCAATGAGATCAAGCTAAAAGTGAATATATATAAAAATTCGGTAAATTATTCCCTCTATAATGGTTTAAATTACTATTCTATTCATTATAATAATGAATTTAATGTTTTCTTCCATATTTCTAGCACCCCTAGAATTCAAATGATTGTTAGGATATTAGACATACAACTCTAAGATTTAACGACATGAAGAATATAAGATCACTATGACATAGATATAAAATAGTCATGTATGATAAAAATTATCTACATTATTAAATGCATATAATGGTCGTACTTAATACATATGAATTTATAGAATCATAGAAAATAATTTCAATTTCTTAATAAATATATTTTCATCTGCAAAAATATGTTTTCCTCAAAATTGATTTGTATTACATATTTTGAGAAAAATATTATAATTAATATCAGATCCATTAAAAAATATTATTATCAAAATTTATTTTATTTTATAAATTATAATAAAAAAAATTAATTTTGGTTGATGTTATGGGATATATTTTAGAAAATATAGACAGTTTTTAGTTAATAGAAAAAAATACCGATTTTTTAAACTATAATTTATTTTCAATAAATTATGTAATTAATGTAATAGCTAAAAATAATAATATAAGATAAATAAACTTGATATATTATTAAAAATAAAATACCTATGAATAAATACGCCAAAAAATATATATATTTAATTTTTTCTCTTTGGTAGCTTCTTGAATACACAACCCTGGGCCTAAATGAACCATAATACAGTATACATTTATAACATAATAATTAAATTTTATTTAATGATTAGTACTATATAATTTTGGGAAAATAAAATTTTTACACAAAAAATTTCTTGGAATCATAGAAATAATAAAGGCCTAGTAAGGCAATGGATCAAAAACAAGTCTATGTGATTTATTATGGTATCATAGGTGTTGAAGGGCATTTTTCATTTTGTAAAAATAGAAATCAAAGTCAGCATTATCCCTCCATGGACGAGGTGAAATATGTCTCTATACATGATGAGTTAATTCTTTTGAAATGATGAGTTACTAATTGTAAAATAATGGTTTTATCTTATTCACTTGAATGTCAAATAGTTGAATTATGGTGATAGGAACATATGTGTTTTCTATTAGTTGAACATAGAATAGAGGGTAAGGGAAAGAAATATTTTCCTCAAACTTAAAATATGAATTTCCAATTATATGAATGAAATTTCTAACATATGTTTTCACTATTTTAGATATCTATATTTTTATAGTGGTTTGGAAAGAACCCAAAATATGATTGATAAATTCCCCTATGTATTTGGGATCATCAATAGAAGGACCTCAAAATGAACCCTTCTAAAGATAATGTTAAATCATCTCACATATCTCATAACATGGATGGTCATCCTAGCATATATAGTTTCACAAATAAATATTTAATATCCTTTTGGGACACCATTCAGGATAAATTGAACAATAATATGAGGAAATTCTTCAATATAGCTTATATTCTGAATGGAATTAACTTAAATTTTATTATTATGATGCCCAATAAAGAGAGTGTAACCGATATTATATATTTTAGGATGATTTCAATGGGAAAAAAGTTCTATAAATTTTCATCAATGTTAATAACACTAGGACGAGAGGCAAAATTAAGAACATCATTATTTAAAAATAGTTGGCTTCTTTACATGGGATAAGCATTCAAAATTTTGTTTTCACAACCTAAAAAATAATCAATTTAATGCAGAGGAAAACAATGGATGATAATGTTTCTCTAAAAATTGAAATATACAAGGAATTTGATATAATGAATTGGTGTTATATCATTGATGTAGTCTGGAAATTTGGATTCTAAAATTAATTCATTAAATTAATCATCCGCAAATCCACGAGGCATTAAATCCTCAATAATGGATCCCTTAGTGTATTTTTTCAAGGTTCTATATGTGTAATGAAGGGAAACCCTCTTCCTTGACTTCTATTTTCCTTGAATGAGGAATATATAAGTAGATTTATCGATGAAAATTCTATGTTTGGAATTTTTCAAAAAAATATAATCCAGAATAAGAGTATATACACCATCACATATCATTTATGTACATGAAATCCTCCTCCTTTGAAAAGTTACCAAAAAAATAATTCATGATTTTAGAGAAAGTTTTTCCCATTATGAAAAAATGGAAGGATAATCAGTTTGTTTTTAAAAATATTTATATTATATTTGGATGGAATTACAACCAGAGAAAAATATAGGATCACTAGATCCCTTGGGGTGTGAATAAAAGATCTCATATATAACAATTTTGGATTCCCATTTTTTAAGGGAAAGTTGAAATGTTTTCCTCCTAAGATCATATTCTATGGAATAAATAATTAACTATTCGAATAGAAATGGAAGTCTAGGTAATTTTCTAGAATAATTTTTTTTTATTAATTTATCTCCTCTAAGTTTTTTTATTCCTTATTGATTTATAGATGGCCCATATGTCACATCAATGATCCTCAATATAGGGTCTGGAATTTCATTTGGAATTCATCTATTAATAAAATAAATTTGAATGATGCGTCCAAAATGGAATATATAAATCCCATTAAAATGGGAATAATTATCATTAGAGGCCACAATATATTAAATTATGGTCTCTAGAATAATTTCAATTGGTATCATGTTACATTTATTGAACTCTCCATGGAATTCCATTCCAAAAAATTTAAAATAATGATGACTGGTGGAAATCATTATTTCCTCACGTCAACTATTTGGAAAAAAGTAATATCCTATAATAATGATTTAATGTTATGATCTAAGTGTTTTTTTAGTAGGAAATCCAATTGGAATTGTAGAAAATACACATGGATGGACATACCTATCATGGAAACCATTTTATGTCCCTCTATGTATGAAATCGATGTCTAATGATGATCTTATGAGTTCCATTAGAACCTATAATTTAATTTTTCCTCTAAAAATATGTCTTAAAATTTAAGGGAATGTGTTTATGGTTGTTGACACAATAGTCTATAAAATTAATAGTAACGGTAATTTCAAGTTGAATTAATTTTATAAGATGGGATGTGATGGTTAGATGAACACACCACCATGGATGATAATATTCAATACTCACTTTACTCATCCATTAGGATCTCTGTTCATTTGATGGATATAGAAAAGAAAATCATCCACCAAGGGATAATTTAAAAGAGTTTTCCATTATCAAATTTCCACATGTCACATGAGTAATAAGGGTATAGATAATGTGAATAATCACTTAATGGAATTCATATTTTTCCAAGAACTCCATAAATATGATACAAACCTGTCTTGATTCAATATCTATTAAAATACCTAGCTTCATTATCAAATATATTCCTTCAATAAGGCAAAAATAGTGTCTAGGAGAGAAATATCATATTAGTGGTTACATATCCTACTATTATATCTACATATAATGAAATTAATGACACTATCATTGACAGTTGGCCTCCATCATTACATGTAGGTATGATATGAATTTATAGGGATGTATATATTAGTTCAATGCTATCGAAAGGGGATATTAATAAAATTCTAAATGAACATAATAAATTGATATTGTTAGGTGTTCAAGGACATCCCATAAAACCACAAATTCATAACTAGAGTCCACTTGATTCCTCAAATCACATTGTAGATAATGTTTAATGTGAATAGGGCATCCTTCAATTTTCGAATATGGTTGGGTAGTGAAGGCGTATTCTACAGGCACTGTGGTTTTTTCCAATATTATTTTCATTATTATATTATAGCTATAATTTCAAAGAGAGATGAGATTAATGGCTTTAATGCATATCCACAATCATATTATTCACCAGAACTTGTAATATGTCAGGATTCAATTTCACTCTAAATACAACGTTTAATTAATAATAGGATATATACTAGATCATTCCTTATGAATTGTTACCTCATTAGACACAATTACATCAAGATGCATGTCATCTCAAATTAATTATTTCACAAGTCTAATGGGAGGGGAATCAATTAGAGGATGCCTTATCCAAAAAAAGATCTGGGAAACCTATGCAATATGGTCCTTCGAAATGTATGATTATTGTGTATCAATGGTGGAAACTGACCTTTGGAGTGAAAATCATTCCCACTACTATAAAACCCATTTTCATTCTTGACATGTACATAATTTTCTATTAATCAACAGTAGGATATTCTTCATCCAGATCCCAAATATTTTCTGTTAAAAACATACAATTTATGGAAAAATGCAGGTATAATAAAAATATATTTCTATTTATAGAAAAATATATATTAAATTATTATATTTAGAATCCATCCTCATAATAGAATTATTAACATTAATAAGTCATGATATTGATTTACTATTAACAATACCTATATTTTCATGTTATTCCACCTATAAAAAAATACATCTTCACAATTTTATTATTCATTAAATAGGTGATGATACTTTTTAATGTTTTTTTCAGATTCTTATGTTTTTTTCTATTAATTAGTTTTTCTATAAAACATTAACTAAATTATTAATGTTATTTCACAAGAACATCCCTCCATGATCATTAATATAAAATTTATTTTCCTAATAATATTTAATTTCCTCTAAATAAGCTACTTCAGTTCTAAAAACATAAGATTAATCAGGTACATATTCCATTACAAAATATACGTAACAAAATTATATAACTAAGAGTAACGTGTATGTATGTTCACCTTTTAAAGAAATATATCACACATTTTGTACTATTTTTTTATAGTAATCCATTAACATAATCTTCACTTTATAAAAAAAATCAACATACTTTTCCAAAAAGATATTTTATGGAAAATGTGGTCTCATTCATAAAAATAATTATCTTTTATGATGTAATCTATATAAAAATTATTCTTTCTATAAGCATACCTAAAACTATAAGGAATGATGAATGATTTTTTACCATCTTTTATACCTATTATAGTGGTAATATTTCTCATTCCATTACATAACAAAAATATACTTTTTTTGAAATAACATTATATAAAAAAAATTAATCATACCATAAATATAATAGAATGAAATATATTATACTATTTATATTACACTAATTAATGTTTTTGATTCATGGTTTCCTGATAATCCAATAAAAATCATAAAATAATATTTTATAAAATTTTTATTATCCCCCCTTGTAGACAGTCAGAATAAAGGTAAAATGATGAAAAAAATCATAACTCCGTAACCAATGTATTTTAAAATATTTTCTAAAAATTAGATATAAATTATATATTATGATGAGATAAAATAAATATTTGGACTATATGTAACCTATAAAATTGATATAGTGTGTAAAAAATGAATCAAAATATATATTATCCCAAATATAATGAAAATATATATATTTTTTAAAATTAAAAAAAAAATACATTAATATATCAAGATGGATTTATTTAATCCCACCATGAAATCCATGGATATATTCACCTATTTCCAATAATTATATTCCAATGAAAAAACCAATCCTTTCGATAGTTTTTATATTCTTTAAACATATTGGTAATTCAATAATTTTAAGGTCATATATATAATATCTTTTTTCAATCATTCAAACTAATTAATATCCCGATGGAAATTATAAATTCTAGTGATTTAAAGAAGAAAAAATTGGGAGTTATGTGTTTTAGACCACAATTCCCTATTATATGAAAATTCAATCGATATGTAAATCATATTTCAAAATAATATGACACATTATTTCATTAAATTAATCCCATATAAGTTTCCGTTATAGAGAAATTCTATTCCATATTTCAAAATGTGTTATTCCTTTTTGTGATCCATAATTCATTCATTTAACAGTGATTATACTATTAATAGATCCAAAATGGAAGAGGTTTTTAGATAAATAACCTCAGATTCACTTTTAAATAAATTAATAACCATAAGATCATGTTTGAAACATATTTTGGTTAATGATACATTTTATATTTTACTCATGTTGTTTTTTCCTTTATTTCATTACGTTTATGAGAGTGAATTTTATAATCAAAATCCTTTTTTCATATAAAAAAAACCATGTTACCTTATGTTAATTCCTTTTTAGTGCCTATATATTAAAACATTTACAATCCATGTGAATATAAAATTTCTCCTATCTAAAATATTCATCCATATTAAAAAATTAAAATATACCACTATTAACTCAAATACATGCATTGGACAATTCTATTCACTTGGTATTAGGTATCATGATTCTTATTCCTTTATCTGATTATCATGTATAAAAACAGATCCATGTCTTTTAAAGGAAGTATCACAAAAAATAAAAAAGTGAAAATTCCATGATGAAATGCATAATACATGAGAATTACGAAATAATATTTTATGTTTTTGAAAACAATCATTAATCACACTTCTATAATTAAATTTACTATCTTTAAACTAAACTTTCTTAGTGGGTTAGATATCTAAGAAATTTTTTTGAATAAAACCCTCATTAAGCAACTCATGTAAATTATTTTTCCACTCCAAAGAACTATTAGAGGTATTTGGCATGATGATAATGAATTTCACATAGCTTCATGAACTAAGACAATAGTAAATTAAACCTCATGAATAAGAGTACTACTTAGTTGTAATCCATAATTACGTCCATATATTAATTTAGTACTATCCAAAAAATAATTTCCATTACATATATAATATCAATGACATGATAATGTTAACTATATAATTAATTTTTTATTTTTTTTATCAACATCAATGTATTTTATAACATATAAGAACACATTGTAATAAAAAAATTGAAAATTATTTTGAAAATTGACTTGAACCAAATTTGATAGAAAATCCATCGTAAGTTGATAAATTTCATTCCAAAAATTAAATAAAAAAATTTCGATATCTACTTTGGTTATGAAAATAATATTTTCAGTTAAAACCCTTCCACAAATGACAATTGGAAGATTAATTTGAATCATTGTTTCATTAATAGTTCCCTATTGAGTTCTAAAAAACCCTTGTATACATTTTTTAGGTGAAATTATAATTTTTATTGAATCTTTTAGTGAAATAAAAGAATTTGTAGAATAAAAAAATCTAATTGGAATAATTCATGTAAATATGTTATGTAAACATAGTTTCTTCCATCCAATGGCCTGAATCCCTTTATTTCTTTATTGACTATGATAATCCACCTTTAAAGGGTTGAAGTGGAACCCTTACAATGCATGTAGGCTTATGTATTACATGGAATGTAGGCCATAGAGAAATTCATTTCCCATTGGCTTCAAACTTTACATAAAACCCAGACTAACTACCTAGAACCGCTCCTCCATAGCATCTTCATTGTGAAATCAACTCTATACCTTTGCATGGATTTTTGGTTAGGCTATCCCATGCATGCACATGCTTGTCCCGTTGGCATGTGCCATAACTTTTCATTCTTACAATCCATATAGCTTCTATTTTGGGGAATGATCCTTGATCATCCCCCTATAGTGCTTTTTCATTGTAGGTTGTCTGGTTTGAATCTGCACTTAAGTGGCCCAAAGGCCGTGATGTGGACCGAAGGCCTTACTGGCCCGATGTATTGGGTGGCCCGAAGGCTTCTTTTAATGTCTTATAATCTACCATATCGGTAGAAAATGTATTGACTAAGAATTTCTTCTTTCAGTTTTCATAATTCCAACCTATAATTACTATCCTTGGACATGTTTTCTCATAATGACCCAAATCATCATAGTTAAATATTATCACTTCCAACTGACCATCAAATTCATTATTACTTGCCTAATAAAATATTTTTTCTATATAGAAATGTTCTAATTGAACTATATTGAAAATATAATAAAACATTCTTGAGACTTATAAAAATTCTAGAATTCATTTCTACTCCCATTTGGTATACATGGGTGCTTACCACCATGTTTTCATATTGATTTATTCAATATTTATTTACACCTTTCCCTCCTCATATTCATGATTTCATGTGATATATAAGTGGTATAAAAATTCATTTTTTATTTTCAACAAATTATAAAATGTCATCATTAGTTTTAATCTCAGGAGATTACTATAATCTATATAAATTTTGATTCAATCCTATGTAAAATGTATTAATTAAACAATCATGATGTAGAATTAAAAATTATTATTTAATGGTAAAATATACTGAAAATAACATCATAATAGGAAAATGAATTTTTTTACCATGGCTTCACATCTAAAAAAATATTTTCCATTTTTTCAGTAAATATTTAAAAAAATAGTTATCAATAATTATATTGTTAAATACACTCTATTAAACTATATCAATTAAATTATTATCCTTGTAATTTTAATCTAATAGGTATAATTTTTAACTTTATCTTCAAAACTATGAACTATAAAATTCATACATTGACTAAATAGAAAACATAAAACATAAAACATATTATCTAGAGTATTTACTCATCATTCCACTAATGATGGTTATGAGGTTCCACAAAAATAGAATCGGGTGTCCTCATGAAATCATCTATAATTAACTTATTCCATTTTAGATAATTTTTTCACTCTTATTTATGTGTTCCATCATTTATATACAACTCTAATCTGGTTAATAAGTCTAAAAATGTAGCATTTCCTACTCTATCTAATTCAAAATGATGATTCTGACTGAGATTGTTATCTTATTTCCATCCACCTTCATTGACCCTATTATCTATATGGAAAACCATTATTAAACTGATATAAATTAGATGAAGCAACATTAAAACTAGGAATGAATATATCATGATAATATAAACATAATTTTAAATACTTAATATGTATTTTAATAAAATTATCCAAACAAGAATTATTATTTAAACTGTAATCTTATACCAACTATAATTCCCCAAACCCGAACACCATGATCTTGTGAAATAATATTATTATTTAGACATATTATTTGATATAATAAATAAAAATATATAAATTACAAACCTATAATTAAGAGTTTAATAGAAATTATTGTCATCATTTTGTTACTCGAAAAATGTTTATGTTTATATTTTTATTACATTAGGAAATCTAATTAGTGTAATAATGAAACTTATATTTATTATACAGTTTTTTGAAAAAAATGTTTTGAATTTTTTTTTAAAAATTTATTATTTAATATACTTTTATTAGTGTTTATTATGGGTCACTATTATTAGAACTATGTCTTTGTTAATGTAAATACTCATTCATATGGACTATGAAAATAATTTAATAATTTTATTATGGTAAAAAATCATTGTAAGAGATATAAATAAAATAAATTGGTTATCCATTTCAAAACTAGGAACACCTATTGGAATGTTTTCCATTTTTAGAACACCACTTGATGTTTAGTAAAACAGAATAACATTTTAAATCAATATTTGATCATGAAAACCATCAATAATCATAGAAATGAAGAAAAACCCATGAATTTATCTTATGAAATTATATTCATCACGTATTTTCACTCATATTTGACCTGTAACTGAATAATATTTAAATAGTTAATTCAAATCGTCATTTTCCTCGATAATAAATTAGTACTATCTTTCCCAACACCCAATGTCTTGGGATGAGGAATTTGGTGTTAGTAGCCCTTTGTTGAAATCCCCAAGTCAACAAAAGTTGGAATTAAATTCAATGGCCTTTATAAATAATTGGTTGATGACATTCCCTTTAAGAGAAAAAATCAAAACAGTAAGACAATAACCAAAAATCCCTCTAGGTTGCATTATTATGAAATATGACTCCACATCCATAATGAAAAATATATGAAAGTACCAAGAAAAAACTGTGTGATAAAAAAAGGATTTGAAATACATCGAAACCTTAAGACCCAGATAAAATCAATTAAAAACTCCCAATATGATCCAATTCCAAATCTGGATGCTCCACCTACGTTATCAAGAAACATCACTATATAATGAGGATACCTATACTTTATCTATGTATCTCTATATTACTTCTACTTTTTCACCCATGTTCCCAATAGGGGTGATTATAATAATTGGTCATATTTCCCCAATGACTTACTGACACACTTTAATAGGTTAAAACATGTTATAAAACTTTATTAAATTTTTTATAAAATGAAAAATAGTTTACAACAATGCTATAAACAAGATTTTATAAGATAAGAATTAATAACAAAAAAATAAATTTTAAAGAAAATAATAATAAATTCATCTGAAATATCGTCAATTTTCTATTTGGAATATATATTTCCATGTCAAACAACATCCATAATAAACATAAACACAATCATAGTGTTTCCATTGATGGTGGAACCTCGCATCCATACAATATTCCTTTGTTTATGGTACTTCATGACCATTATCCATCCCATTCAACTCATTGCAACCCATTAATCCCCAATCATTTCATTAAATATCAATAAAATAATTCATTCTATTAAAATAATTTTAAAAAATTATTTACTTGCATGAAATGAACTGTAATGTTAAAATCATCATTTTAAAATTATAAACAATAGGTTTTTTTCAAAAATACATCTAATTATAATTATTTACAAAACCATTAATCAATAAAGTATTTCCATCAAATCACACGATGATTTCTAAAATAATATCCTACAATTAAATACATTTGAAATCATTCCATGAAGTTCTAATTTTTAGGAATCGAGAGAGAATCTACCTAACTCAAAAACGTTGGTGAAAATAAAGAACGACACAAAAACACTATAGATCCAAGAATGAATAGAATTACTGTCATTATATCCTAGAATAATTAATCCCAAAACAATCCAAAAAAAATTGATATAAAAAATAAAATAAAATATCTATTGTTATGGGAGAGACAATAATGATGGATCTATGAACAACCACCAAGGATGAGCTCATAAAGTTGAATTCAGCATTCCAACACATATTGATTAACATATAGATTAATCATATACCAAAGGGAAATGACATTATCACCATGGGTGGAAGATAAATTAGTTTTATTCATAGATTAGTGTAAAATAGAATCATATTAGGGTAAAAAAAGTACAATCCCAAATTTTAGGATCTAAAATATAATGGGGAACTATTAGGGTTCACAGTTAGAAAAATCAAGTGCTTACCATCCATGATCTACTTCATCAATCATACAGTTTATATTTCACACCATGACATTGGATATGCGACTCAAGGTGGCCATTAATTCCCTAAAAATTATTGGATATTCTCCATTTTATAATAGTGGTATTTTAACCCAAATAGAGAAGAAGTTTCCCTAGAAAATTTAAATGATCAACATTAACAACCATTCCCAATGGTTTTTTTAGTCAAACAAATATGGGAATGGGTGGGTGGATAAGATGAACAAAAAATGTGTTTCCAACACAGATGTCATCTTTATTATTCTTGAGGTGAATTAATCAACCACATATATCATAATTACCTTTTAATAATATTCAATTTTATAAAATATGTTCTTTTATTTTTTTCATGTTTGTAAATATAAGGGATCTCGATGATGGATCATAGAAGAACACTCTAGTTAAATAGAATTTCTCAGAAGAGAATATCATAGAAAATGGACTGGATTTCAATGATGAAAAATGATATATGGTTGAATTGAGATTTTATCTCATGATCTACCACAGAGATTTGAAAAGAAAATATCATAAACTAGACTAACCCTAAAATTTTGGTGTATGTCCAAAACTAAATTATTGTTCAATTATCAAGGTAATATTTAGAGAATATGGTAGAAAAAGTGGATTCCAATATAATATGGTATCATAAGGATAATAATATATGAGTAATTCTTCTAAATGATGAGGTGTGGGGTTTGGGGTTTGTTAGTAATGTTCTAGGTTTTGGTATTGTAATGGTATTACAGTATGATAGTTACGGATGGTGTGGTGTTGATGGTATGGATCCATGACAATGGTATGTATTTCTACCACAAGACACATCTCACATGGATTGATCACAAGATAAGAACAACAATTTGATGACTATGTGATTCCCATCAATCCATCATTGGATGATTTCTCTTAGGAATCCACATAGTTTGGCAATATTGCGTACCAATGCTATTCTTGCCCTATTCTCACAGTTTCCCCCACCATGGATTTCTAGAGGTGTTTCTTGGTTTCTACTGTCATTTATCAAATTTTTCACCACTTGATAAGGTGTCCAATGCATTGAAAACCTCTCCCAAACATGCCGATACCTAACATGACCATAATGTAAACATAAAATTAATAAATAATGGTTAATGTACCTCAAACCGGAGTTGATACATGCTCCACCCCATTGGCCTATCCACATTCAGAAATTTGAATGATCTTGTTTCATTAGTGTATTTGAGACCATTACTCCAACATTTCTATTTTGTTCTCCTATGTTTTGTCATGAATATGACCATGTTTCCATAAAACAGACGATAGTATGAATTTTTTCACACAAAGGACTGTATATTTTCTAACTGAAATCTATATTGGTGTATAAACTAACATTTCATCTGGCACTAGATCATTGTTATCCCATCACGTAATGTGGTTATGGTGATGTTGATAATTAAATAATAGAGATACCTGAAACTCATTATTCACTAAACCGAACCATGGTGGTAAATAAAATTTATTTTTGACTTCAAAAACCCATCTAGGTACCTCAATAGGCTGTGTGTATCAAAACGATCACTTGAATTTATTTAGAAGTAAATTATTCCCAAACCTTGTGATATTCTCAATAACACATGATCACTCACATTAAATGGAAATGTTTTTCAATGATTATCCCCATGTGACATATTTTGGCTTAATTAAATATTCAACACCTTTCAGATCAATTAAATATTCTTTGTTTTATCTTGCACAAGGCTTGGTCCTATGAGTGAAGGATCACATATTGTAACCCAATAAAGTGGAGAATGACAATTAAAAACATACTATTATTAAAAATGATAAATTTATATCATGTCATGGTTATTTTTATTATAAAAAATTACCAATGTTAAATACTTTTCCTAAGTGACACCAATGTCTATTACACCATCCATATGCATTTCATTTATAATTTAGACACTCCTATAATATTTCCTATCCATTTCAGGGTGATATTCATTGTCATAATTAACTATTTCATAATAAATTTCTATATGGATTTATAAAAATGAGTTATAAAACTATAAATTTTTTCAGCTACAATCAAAACTAACACACCATTCTTTTTTATAACTTCACAGAAATAGATTGACATGTCCTCCACCATATTTCATTTATGAATAGTGATAAAATGGGATAACATTATTGGATGATCTACAACCATACATATGGAATTTTTTTACAAACCGTACATGGATGACATGTTGAAAAATATATATCTATACACACCCATTTTACTGTAGTAGAATGTAATGATTACATCATACTTGATGGCATCTAGTGATCTTCCTTAACATGATGATAATAAAGGATTCTGAATACAGAATCAGGAACATCTATTTTCATGTCAACCAACTTAAATCTTTCTTTTTGATCCATAAAAATATTTTGTATGATTGGATGAGTATCCCATCTCTAATATTATTAATAATGGAAGATTTTTGTTCTGAAAAGAAAAAGGTAGGTTCCTCCATGATCAAAATGAAAACACTGATCCTCAGTCAAGAAACAATCCCCCATTACTCTCTACTATATTAATTTTTGACCACATAGAAACATATTTTGAATCGAATTTTTATGCCTCTTTAACATCCACATAAAAATTAGGAATATAAGTGATCAAAAATAAAATAACAACACTACCAAAGTCTTCACAATCCAAGTGTATGTCAGTAATAACCGATATTTGTTTCCATTTCTCTAAAGCCTCATTCACTAATAAACTATATGAATTTATAATTAATAAATCTAAAACTAAATTTCCTTTACCATGTGTATACATCATGTGATTGTTGAAAATATTAAGGTATTACATTAATATTATTCATTTCATATTCAAATCTCTTTGTGAGAAAATGTTTTTCAATATCTTTTAATATGTGAAAACTATTATTTTTTTCACTAAAAATATAATCACACCAAGTATTAAAATCATGTACCACAATATGTAATTCCAAATCATCTCTCTGGATGTTATTATCTTATGAAACTATGAATTTATTGAACAATAATAAACCAAATGATCTCCCTACAGGATAACACAACACAACCAAGATCCTAAAGCATAAAAATATACCATGCATCCTTGTACTAATCCTAGAAATATCATGATATGTGTTATTATAATGAAAAAATTAGTCTATTGAAAATAATTATATCATTTCACATTCCACTAGAAAGAAACACCATTTCTCATCAATGCTATAATTAGAGATTTAAAATGTGGAATGTAATTTAAAAATCATTGGTAGAATATCCTCAATATAAGGAATCTATGTATTTAAAATACATTATTTATTCATAAAAATGATATCAAAGGCTATATATTTTCATGATAATTGTTTTTATCAGTTAACATGGAAAAGGATACATACATATTTTATCAAAAAATCACACATTCAAGATTTGGAAAATAAAATATGATCATGTAATATACAAAAGAACTATTCCCGGTGTTCCTCTTATTATGCCTTTGTCCTGAAAAACTCTAATATGACATCCACAAAACCGAGAAAAAAGAATCATTATACCTTTAAAATATATGATTCATTAATTCCATGAACATAGCTAGTGCATTCATAAGACCAACAAAGATATCCAATTACTGATAATGACCAAATATACTTCTAAAAATTATGCTTTGAATATCCTCCTTCTAAAACCTTAGTTGGTAATATTAGAAATGGATGTAAATTTTAATGAATTACTCGTCTCTACACAACTGATCAAATAGGTCTTAAAATCTTGGATAAATATAAATATTATTTTTCATAACCTAATAATGATTATGAAAATCTATTTAAGGCTTATTTTTCCAAAAAAAAAACTCACAATAAATACATGTGTTTCCCCATGAGACGTGTTAGGCTAAATGATTTTTTTTCTTATAGTACAAATATTTTTTCAATAACTGATGTTATGTTGGTTATATTCGATAATATGGAAGTGAGGTATTGCTGGTCCCTAGTAAGAGATAAATTCTAAACACCAATTCTGTTGTTCTTTGAAATACCTATATTTTCTCAAGACATACATCGTGAAATTGATCACTAATGTCTAAGAAACCATTTTTCCTAATCTCATGCACATATTCAAATGTAAAATATGCCAAATGGCGTGTTATAGTTCCAACCACTATTTACATCAATCCTACTCTACATTCCTTCTCATTTTGGTCTCCTATAATGATATGATCTACACCTTCTATAGTTATGAAACTAACCCTAAGGGAATAATAGTTGATGTGAGATTTGAAAATTGTCAACCAATCAATACCCATGATTAATTCATAGACATCCATATCAAAAATAGTTAAATCCCAATTCAATGTTTCCTAATTGATAATTATGGAACATTATTTTCACAGAATATATTGATGTCCTTATTGTACAAGAAGTGTTTTAAGATTGAATATATAAGACATAATGTAAACATAGAAACCTAAAATATAAATACCATGATAAGAAATAAATGAACAGGATATAAAAATATCAAACTAACATTCCATAAGAAATAAATTCAAATTAATCATACACATCACCATCGATGGTCCCTATTGATTATCGATCATTACTTAATAATATCCATTCAATTTCATACTCATTGAATAGTAGTATTAACCACTATGTTAAGATTACATAGGTTGAAAAGTCATGGAATTCTTATAATCTTCAGGTCATGCTCTGTCCTGCTAATGAGAGACATTCTATTTCACTCATTCCATCGAAGCATACAATTTGTGATAAACATGAGTTGTGTCTCTAGCATTTGACCTCAACGAACTGCGATTATAGAATAATATATGTCCAATTATGTTATCTTTTTGTCATTCTCTAGTTGGGGTTGTACCATATCACTTTATATGATCAAGAGAACCCCCATTTAAACCATCCCGGTTTACTCATTAGTTTAATGTGAAGATTCATGGATCCCTCTATCTGATTCAATGACATACCACCACATTGGAAATAGGTTCCCCTCTTTAGTATATTCCCATTATTAAAGTTACCACCACTTCCCATAGTTATATAAATTATATCTCTGAATATATTTCATGGGATATCCATCTCTTCCTAAATTTATATAATTGCTATCTCTCTAAAATCTGGAATATAATTCTCCTAAATCGTTGATTGAATCTATTGAATCATCTTCTATTGAAATATAATGCATTTAAATATGAACATGCTATAAATTACGGTGAAAAATGACCTAAATTAATATATTTATCTTCATACTCTGTCTTTGTGAGGTTCTTTTTCATCAATCTAATTAAGATTAATATTCTTAAAATTAATAAATTATTAGGAAATATTTTTTTTTATAAATTTATAAACATTCTTCCCATGACTTGACTTGTTCCAATTTAGCCTGAACTTTTCAATCTATCCAATGGAAGGGAAGATCATCTAACACGTATGTTTCTAACAACATCATTTGGTCAGTTAGTGTGCTATAGAAATCAATTGTTTGATTCATCTTAGTTAGAAATAGTTAATCTTTTTCGGGTACATAATTAACCCAAAAGTGGTGTGGATTCCAATTTTATATTTTAACTAATTTATCCACCTCCCTTGGTTAATTTTTTTTATATTCTCTCTATTAACAGCTTCAAAAGGATGGAGATTAATTGGGACTAACAATTAGAGAACATATATATTAGGTGAAATGACATTACCATCAAACCTTTTTTGGATTGTTAATTTGATGCACACTAGGTGAAATTCATTATTTCCAATACTATAAGTTTTTATTATTATTTTATATAAACTGAAGGATTTGGAATTTCAAATTTTCCATTTACTTTTTTTTCAAAAATATATTGATATACAATAAACCAGATTATTCTTTTTAAAAATTATTTCTTCAATAATGTTCTAAAATCTCACTATTTCAATTATGGAATTTTTTCTTAAAATATAATTTCATTCTTTGGAAAATAAAATGATTCTTAAATATTTTCAAAAATAATATTTTCCATACATCATATATCATTTTCTCAAAATAAATTATGTATCCCTATTATAAATTCGTTGCTATAAATGCATGGAATACAAATCTCTTCGGCTAATCTTTTTAGGATTAGGTAACAACTGTTAATAGTTTCTTAGACACTCATGTACATAAACACCCTAGTAACATGAAGTTCTGCATTTTATGCATACGTTTTGGTGATACTATATAATTTCTTCCAAACCCATTCAATTAATATTCAAGAATGATTTTAAAACTCTATGACCGAACAAAGTGATACTTTATGTGACATTCAGACCATCACACATTAGTTTGGTAAGAGGTAGTGTGTGTTAATAGTCCTTGAGTGATATTAAGGGATTATTTTACCTTTAATAAGTAAATATACAAACTAAAAGAAAATAAAAACAACCACTCTATGATTAATTGGTATTAAATATAACTAAAAATACCATTTTAACAAATATATTTGAGTAAAAATAGGATACCATGAGAGATATCAAAAATACTCAAAATAATACAAAAATAAAATAAACCAAAGACAACAATAAATAATTCATACACTACTCCAATCTCCAAATACATAATCCCAACAAAAGGTATCATAAAGGACGACTAAAGAATTGGGATTCCATTCCTTTATCGATGTCATGATAAATAACATCTCTAAATGAAGCATAGTACCAAATAATGGGGTGAATATAAAACTCAGTAACATTTACAATATAACATCACAACTCATTCCACTAGAAAAAATTTCTTTATGAAATTTTATATAAGATTTTATGTAATGAAAATATATATTACAAATACATAAATCATGTTTTCAATGGTAAACATATATAAGATATCCAAATAACATTTCAAGGGAATAATTAGATTAATAGTCAATCCATTTCTGAATTTTTATTTGGATGAAAGTTTCCACGCCCAGAAACATTCATAACACATTTAAACTTTTCTTGGGGTCACCATTGATGGTGGAACATCACATCCATACTATATCCCTTTAATGGTGGTACAATTATACATTATGAATCCCATTAAAGTAATTCTAATGAATTATTACTAAGACATGTAAACAATTTAAAATCAAAATAATTATTTCATTTAAATTAATTTTAATGAATACTTTATTTGTATTAAACTAACCATAATGTTATAATATACATTTTAAAATTATAAACAATTGGTTTTTCCAAAAAATCATCCAGTAGACCTGATATCAAAAACCATAATTCAAACAATAATTTATTTTAACGTAAAAAAATATTTCTATAAAAAAGTAATTCAATTAAATAAATTTGTATTGGTGCCTTCGATTTCTAATCATGGGTAATTGAATGAGAATCCACCTACCTCATGAATGTCAATGAAAAAGATGAATGACACAAAGGTTCTATAGATACAATCAAGAATATCCTTACCATGATTATATACCTTAATAAATCATCAAAATACAATCCAAAACACATTGTTCCACATATGAAATAATAGATACTTGATTTAATAGAGCTCATAATAATGTATCTAAGAAGAATGACCTTGAATAAGAACTAACTGATGAATATAGGGCTCCAAAGCACATTGATCACCTCTAGATCACTCTCGAAAAAAGGGAAAGGCCTATATGACTATGGGGTGAATATGAATTCGTTTTATGGAAATATAGGGGGAAATGGGTGCTTTAATTGACAAACTGAGATTTATCAACAATTTTTGGATCTAAAATTTAATGATGTTGGATTAGGACGAGTGATTAAAAAAAATGGGCAAACCATGCACGAGTTACTATATCCATCCACACCACACATGGTTGGATCAAATGGTTAGATAAACCATGATACATCCTTGTTATTACCCACTATCCAGCATTGCACACTTTCTCTTGGGCATTTTACAGTTTGGAGTACTGATATGCCAACCGTACACCTACCTAGTGCACACTATTTTCCTATACACGGTTCCCAAGATGTGTTACATGGTCTCAACTAACAATAATTATATCATTTAACTCTAATAAAAGTCTAAACATAATTCAAAAACTCAAATAATCCTTATGAAACATAACTCAAACATTATATATATAATACATATGTAAAGGGGTAAATACTTCAAATTGTGGTGCTATAAAATCATTACCCAATAAATGGTGGAATATATCTCATGCCCTCAAATAAATAAATAAATAAATATATAATGAATAATAATAATTAAAATAGAAGAATCCAAATAGATATATGAAATTCTTATCTGGAAAATAATTTGAACCAATAATCCGAAGTAGTAACAAGCATAACATGAAAATTAGATGTAATATCCTTTCCCATTGGTAACACATTAAAAAATTAAATTCACTTAACTAATAAGAATTAAATATATTGTTGGAAACCATTAAATAATTAATTATTTGATTTATAATGAAGAGAATTCATGGATGTGGGAATAGTAGTTCATTTAGTAAATTTCAAAAAAAAACATTTATAAATATTATAAGAAACTAAAAAATGAATCATATGAAAAATATTAACAAAGATTCCCGTTTAAATCTATGTCAAGAAATTAAAAGACATCATAAAATGATCATAAAAATTAATTTATTATATATGTGGAAATTATGTTTGAAAATTATTGAACATCGATATTGATGAGAAAGAGGTCAATGGTTAATTTTATACTAACAATTTAATGAAAAATCCATGACCTCGAGTACTGAAATGTAACATAAACATTTTTTATTATTAAATAATAAATAAATATGGATTATTTATTTCATTTATAACCTTTTTCATGTTTTTTAATTTATTATTATTAATTTTATTCCATTTTTACCATGTTTTATTCAGTTAATAATTTGGTTATATTATTATCAGAAGATTTTATGTCTTTATGTTCATAATCTCCAAAACCAATATAATTGTTTGATCATGGTAAAAGGGTTATATAATATATATTAACTATAATATTTACAACTTATCAATAATAACTTTAATAAATTCAATATAATTTTAGAACTATACATATATAGCAGACATGAAAATTAAATGCATCATTTCATTGAGGGGGTAGTCCTGATGTTCAGACGAGAAAACTTTTCAATTTCAACGGATGGGGGTGAAGGAATGTAGGGAATATTATTTCTATTATTTAATAATTGTTATAATATAAAAATAATTTATTTTCATTGAATACCTCACAAAAACATCAATTTTAGGTGTTGATAAAAAATGAAATATGATACTTCATGATGGTGGTAGTCTATATGTACACACAAGATAACTTTAAATTATATGTTAGATAAAAATTTGATAGAAAATTATTATGACATAATAATAACTAAATTTAATTATATATAATTTTTTATATTCTTAAGGTAAAAATATATTTTAATTAGGAATAAGAAAAAATAAAATTGAAAATTCTTGGTTAGAAAATTTCTTCTTCCTTGAGTATCATTCCCTAGATTTCACAAAAGCTCTTATTATCCAAATATTTTTGAAAGACCAAAAAAATATTATGCAGGAAAGTTATTTTGTATTTGATTTGGAAGAAATTATTCTATCTTAGGTTCTTAATGTTTGTAGAAAGAATAAGGGTGAATGTGTCTATTTATGAGTGAGGGGATGAAACTCTATTAAATAATTAATGTTATGTAATAATATTCCGGCAATATTATACTAAAAGATTTATAAAATGGAAAATTATTGAGGATTGGGTAAATATTTTAGAAAAAATAATATAATAATATAATAGAAATTTTTTTTAGAACTTATCTCACTAGTTTTCCCCACATACATCATTTGATCTCTTCCACGGTGATTTTATTTTTGTAATGGTAACATTTATAATTACTAAAAAAAATTGAACTCATAAAGAATATGATATTTTTAATTTTAAATATGAAAATAACATTATGTTGATTTATATCAAAATTCTGGTAGGATATAATTTTTATTTAAATACATAAATCCCAATAACAGTTTTTAGAAAGACAACTTTTAAGCATTCAAATTCCATTTACATTAAAATAAACTATTGAATTGGTCATTATTAAATTTAATTTTTTACGAATAAAAAATTATATTTATACGAATTATATAAAAAATCATATTTGTCCCTTAACATTTATTTATAAAAATAAGAAATATATTTCGAATTAAAAAATAACATATATATCAAAATGTCTATCATAGGTTTTTAAATTCACAATATTATTTAGGAATGCATTATTTCACTAATTTTATTTATGTTTATTCTATTAAATGGTTTTCAAAGCCTTATAGTCATTATTATATCATGATATTTTCATATTAATTATTTTGTTTACACAATTTCTATTTTTCACTATTCTAAAAAATCGACACTTTTTGGAAAATCTGAATATATCACCCCATTATAATTTTTTTCATGTTCAATTCTGATAATAATATAATGTTTTATATGGATAAATATAAATTTTTAAATAAAACCTTATGATTCACGGAACACAATATAATTTAAAGAATAATTTTTTTTATTAACTGTTAAATTTTAAAAAATTGTAATATTGAATATTGGTCTGAAAAATATAATATTGGACATTATTAAGATATGTAAATTATTTTATATTATCATTAAAAATATTATATTAATAATATTAATCAATTTTAAAAATATTCCCACAATATAATAAAAAACTATAATATCAGAATAGGATTGTACAACCATTACTCCAACAAACATAGAAATGTGGTAAAATAATTATTGTTTTTTCATAGGTCTTCTAAAGAATATTAAAGGAAGTGAGGATATATGGGTCATCATGAATCATATTTAAAATTAAAATAACATCATTACCACTTGAATAAGACTCGCAACATGATCAATATGCTAATATATAAATTAGTGAAGTGATGAGGCATCAAAGAACACAATTGTTGATTTTATTAGTTTCTGATTTGAGGTCATGATTCAGGTTTTAATGGAAACTTCTGAAGGAATTGAGAATATTGTTGACATTATGTGTATTATATCATCCTTGGAAATATGGTAAATCAAAAATAAATATTTTATAATATGATAAAATATTAAGATAAATCTTTATAAACACAAATGGAAGCTAAGATCTATAACTTCCTCTCGGTTAGTTCTCATAAAAAAAGTACATATACTGATGAATTAAAATTATTCCATCTATTTTATACCATAGTTAAATGTGTAGATATAAGAATTATTCATATTAAGATAGATATTGGATGTTATTATGACCCAAACTACTAGAATATCTGAAATTGAATTTTTAGTAAATTCAACAACACATCATTGCAGCCCCAAAATGTAAAAAATGATAAGCTAAAATTAATTTTGGAGACCAGGAATTTCTATTTCAAGAGAATTGTTTCTATTATATATCTATAATAAAGAGGATATTAGGTATTTTTATTATGATTAATTGATTTCCAAAGTATATTATACCCTCTGAGAATAATAAGATAATTATATATATGGAATATTGACTTTCTCACCAACAAATATTGTCTCAATTTGATGATTATTTCACATATCAGTCAGCTGGTAGCATATAATAAATCATTCGCATGTATAAAATTTTATTGAGGTATGATTTAACCATGAAATATTTTATAAATATTAGTATGTGAATATCATGGATCATACTCACAATGTTCTACACAGTAATACAACACACCAAATCTATATAAGTTAGAAAAATAATTATATAATGTGGTAATATGGGATCATTGGGTTTTAATGAATATGATATATGCTACCCTATTTTTATAATAATGTATTAATTTAATCAAATAGATAATATATCTAGATTGGGAATAATTTAATGAGCAAGAATTATTATATATGATATTTTCCTCTAAGATATATATACGTGACCCTAGTAGGTAAGATCAATAGAATGAAACATGTGGAATAAAACATAAAAATTAACATCAATTTATATCTTATACATTGAACATTACATATAAATGATAAGTGAACTCAATAATATTTAAAATAATATAATGTGAGATTTTACTAAATTAATTAAAAAAATAGTATTTAAAATTCTAGTGTGTCATGATCTCCATGAATTATCATACTAGTAATGGACACAATTAAAACAATTGTAAAATAGAAATATATTAAATGTTATATTAAATAGTAAGAGGGGCTATTGAGTGGAATTACAATTAATGATAAACAAATAAAATGATAGGAATTAATTCGACATATAAACCCTATATATAGTTTCAATAGAAAATATTCTTTGAAATAGTAGCTAATAGATAGAAATATTAACTAACTATAAGGAATATTAAAGCATATAATAAAAAATATTTTACATGGACTCAATAATAAAATCTTAATATTAAAAATCCTAATATGATTTTTTAGATTATATAAAACAAAATATGAATTTTTGAAGATTTATAATAGGAACATCTAATATAAAATTTAATTTAAATAATTTATTATATAAAATTATATTTATTATAATTAACTAATTTATATATTAATTTTTATCGAATATAAATAAATTTAACAAACATAAAACTATCATTTTTTAAGAGATTATTTACAATATTTTTCATAAATATTATATTATTTATGACTACTAAAAATATTATTTTTAAAATATATTAAAATTCATGAAAACATAAATTTTTTCAAAATGAATATTTAGGTAATTATTCATTTAAGTTTTCTTAAAATGTACTAATTTACAAAAATAATTTATTTATAAAATTGAATTTATAATTAATTTTTCTAAATTAGAATAACTAAATAATATAAAACACTAATAAGAAATATTCCAAAAATATTCCTAAAATACAATATTAAAATTTTAAAATTTGATTATGAATGTTTTAAAATTAAAAAATATACTAACATTATAATAAAAAAATTATTATTCAACAAAATCATCACTAATCATATTCATGAGTTAAAATAATAAAATAATAAATAATGTATTCTAAAAGCCCTCATCTCCATCTAGTATAAATACACTATATCCCAATTGAGTTATATTCATATAACAAATATATTCTAAGAAAATATTCTTCAAAAATGACTTTACAAGAACCATTCACCATGTTTTATACATATCCTAGTTTAATCAGAGAAAAACTCAAAAATGCCATCAGGTGTGTGGTGATGTTTTTTCACCACCATAAATAATTTTTGATATAAAATAAAATTTTATATAATAATTAAAACATTAAAAACCAATTTAATATGTTTTTATTATTATATAATAAATAAATAATCCATGTATTTCATTTGGTAATGATAAAACATTACAACTGACATAAACGGTTAATAGTAATTTTAACAAGAAACACATTAACATTTAAATCTATTTTATGGAATTAATATATTTGTTGGTACATTATACTACATGAATGGCATGGTACGTTTTTTAGAATCACATTGAACGTATTGAACAAAAGGATGAGTATCGATGACCAATATCATCCCTTGGAAAGAAAATAGGGGACCATTAATCAAACATCACAATGATTGACAAGAAACACACAATAATAAATAATGGAATTGTATATTATTAAAAAGTATAAAATGTTCTAATATCCATTTAATTATATCATAATAGGTTTATTAAAACACATAACATAATTATTCAGTAAATTATTGAAATTTTTCCCTGAATATCAGACTCGATGTATAGGGTTCATTTTAATTCATTATTATTTTTCAAGTACAAATAATTTTTATTTCAATAATTTATTCTTCCATCATACTCTATTTATACAGTTATCTTGTTATTTTTCACATTATTGTTTGTTTATATGTTTCATTATGATTATAATGTAATATTATTTAAAATAAAATCCCATTGTTTGTATATTTGAAGAATTTTGAATTTAAAGGTCTCTCACATCAACCATTATTTGATATTGTCTATAAATATATATTTCTATTAATTTACATTTAATTTTAATACATTAATATATTTTTATTTTTAATATCCTATATGATATATTCCCATTAGATATGGTGAATTACATCACTAAACAACTAATTACAATTCATATATCTTAGAATTAATAAATTTTATTTTCAATTTTTCCTTCCATGTTTATGAATGATGCATGATATATATTTCTATATTAAATAATTAATCATGATATATTATTATTTTATTTGTGGGAATTCAATGATACAACCCCATAATTTTTTTTGTAATTATTACATCTCTTTTGATTCGATGTGTGGTTCGTGGCCAGATATTATTTCACAATACATTATGATCTCTTTGAATTGATCACAGACATATATTAGTAATAATTATTTTATTAACGCCTCATTTTCATACCTCTCATGAATATCTTTAAAATTTGATTCCACTATATCTGAAATAATTAAATGTGACTATTTATATTTTATCAATTTTTTCATACCTTTATTGATGATATCTTATATACATATTTACATAGATATCCCCTTTTTGTAATTTTATTATCACCCTTTCAATATGTAAGTCCTCTTGATATCATATTTCGATATATAAGTATAATTATATATATGGGGAATAATTATAAAAATCATGGTGAATTCTATTGGTTATTTAAATTAGTTTAATTGAACCTCACGAGTATTCTAGAAAATTAGATTTACGTTTGTATTTTATGGTGATTATTATAAAAATAGTATAATAATATATATAAGAGATATATTCCATTATTTTTTTGTTATAAATTTTTTTAGTAATTTGCATTTAATAAATTAGATAACAAAATAGGTAATAAAACAAAAATGACATATATTGAATCATATATATTCATAAGACGGTATATATAATTTTTTTGAGCTGTTTATTAAAAAAATATTATTTTATTTTTATGAGATTAAAATTTTGGAATTATCAATTTTAACATCATATTAATTATTTTCATGAAATGGGATTTTCATAGAAAATAACTAAATGTGATTAAAAATTTATGATTAATTTGACATGATGGTTAATATGGTTATTGGGGGACATAAAAACATAATGGTGGTATGTTCACAACATAATCAAGTTGTGACTAATAACATGAACATTGTAGAGAAACCTCCATCACCCAAGAGAGAATATTTTGTGGTTGGAATATTTTTGTTACTAAAACATTATTTGTTTTGGTGATATATTGATCTATTATTCTTCGAAAAATTGATACATTCAATTTAAAATTCATTTTCATTATCTCAAAATTATATGCACGCGAAATAAATCCTTATCATATTTTTCATGGAATGGGATTTGGATTAATTGTTGACCATGATCTAATCATCAAGACATGGAGTTTGTGTTAATGATGAAAATAAAAAGTGGTGTTTTTATAGAATATCACATATACATATTATAGAAAAAATATATATTTTTCAATATCATAGAGAGAATGGATTCCTTATTTTGTATAATTTTATTTTACAATAGATATTGACTATATTACTTTATATAGTGCTAATATTTACTACCATGGGAGGGAAATTTGTTACATATCATAAAATATCTTCTGATTATATACATGTGAAGGAAGATTGATGAATCTTTTTTAAATTCTCAATATTAATTATGGATTTTTATTTCTAATAATTATGTATATGTTTCTTAAAGTATTGATAATAAGGAAGGGGACAACCACAATGACATGTCTCTTGTGAGGGAATTTGTAGAGGTTTTTCCAAATGAACAAGGTAGTTAACCATCATATCTATAGGTAATATTATTTTTAGAATAGTTACCTATATGTCAGCTTATATCCATAACTACTTATATAATGGACCCCAATGGATAGGAAATAATTATGTAGAATCTACAATAGAACCTGAAACAAATAATTAAATGCTATAGTTATTATCTATGGGGTTAATATATTCTTCATGATGAGAATAAGAGTGGTTCAATGTGTTTATATATTCAATATCATGTAATTTAAAATATCTAAATAAATAAATTTATCCACATATATGGATCAATTATTTGTTTCATCAATTATAATGACCACATTAGGTCTCCAAGTTGGACCCTATAGTAGGATATCTCCAATATAAAGTGAAATAAGAGAATATTTCTGAGATTACATGCCATATAATATATAGACACTCTATGTTCATATTTATGATAGTTTTACTCATGAATCCCCACTAAAAATTAAATGACATGATGAATTTATCCATTATAGATTAACATAATTAAATTTTGGTAGAATTTATTTATGTTATATTTATCTACTCTAAAAGAATGTACGAACATGGTCAGAATAATTGATTCGATCAAAAGACAATATGAATGGAAATTTTGTTTTTAATATATAGTAAATGTGTCTTCAAGATGTAGTAAGTCAAATTCATGGGAAATAACTACATAAGTAAACAAATATTTATTGGACTTTTAAAGACCAATACTATTGAATAATGTATGTTTTCAATGCAAGTTATAGATTTCCATAGTTACCTATAATTAGTCCAACATAATTAATGGTTTGTGGGAAATTTATCATTATTTCCAAACCCAAAAAACAACAAAATCTCTATGAATAGTAAGGTTTATTTAATTTAGAAAATGTAAAGAGAGATTCAATTAGTTAAAGAAGAGGGTATTCACAACACTTATACTAAAACTAATTAATTGTGGGGAATTATTTTGTAACATCCCTTTACAGATCATAGGCTTTAGTTGAGGAGGAATTTCCACTTGGTCTTAGAAGACATCCTTAGGGCTCCAAAGTTTGAAAATAAATACCAAGGGATTCATGAAAAATGGTGGGATATTTTCCCATAAATTAAAAACAACCAACCAATCATTCCATTTCTAAAACCCACTACATGATGCCTGCAAAAAAAATTATTACCATTATACATTTCAAAAAGAAAAAAAATACAAAACCATCACAATAACATAATCATACTACTAAGATTAATACTAAACAAAACACAAATAATCCAAGACACAACACACCATATCCACACTTGGCATCATGATCCAAGCACCCCTAGACTTCCCAACCATCACGAGGACCCAAAAAGAAAATGAGATGATTTGCCATTATCTATGTCCCAGAATACAATATATTCAAATGAAATAATGTTCCTAAGGAGGGGGTGAGTAATAATACTCAACATTCTTTCCACAAATTACTTCCCTACACACACCACCAGAATAGAACCAGCTATCAAATTTATTAAAAAAGTTATAAAACAATCAAAAAGAGAAATTATATACATCAATAAAAGACACACTTAGAGAACCATTTTAATCAAATCAGCATAATATGAATGAAATTAACCAAACACATAATAGAATATTTTCCCAACACATATTGGCACATTCTAATTCACCTTTCGTGGCCTCATATATATTCTACCAATATAAACATGTGACAACACTCCAAAAATGTTGTAGCCATGATGATAGAGCTTCAAATCCAAGCTTGTCCACCCCACATCCATTATAGTGTCACTTTAAAAAAATGTTTCCTTGATGGGGGTATTTCATATCCATTATCCTTCATGATTTTATAGTGGTCCTTCATGCCCAACATTTGTCCATTTCAACGAATCATTTACCACTTAATCAAACTATCAATCAAATAAAATTTTCCAAAATAAAAACAACATAGATATAAAAAATAACTATAATCTTATCATCAAACACATGTCAATATATACTACCCAAAAATTCTCAAACAAAATATTCCCATATGAAATTAAACAATTCTAAAAACATGCCGAAACCACTTCAGTAAATCATCCATTTATCAAAATCACTCATAAACCATTATACAAGACAAACCTACAGATAATTAAATATTTTTTTTTATTAAAATCCATTTTTAAAAACCATTTATATGAACCAAACCTAGAAAAAAATTTTAAAATCAACATTTTACAATCCCAAAACAATGTATATATGAAAAAAGTAACCCATTTTCCACTAAATCCACAAATCATCTCACTATAGTATTCAATTAACCATGTAACATCACTTTCATAATAAATTTCAAGAAAGGAATACTTATTTGAAATTAATACTTAATCTTATAGAAAATGTGGTTCGGAGTGAAGCCACCTAACAATGCGTTTGGTGAAACTGAATAAACACACAACCGTATATGATATCCAGATGAGACATCCAAAAAATCCCCTTATATTCCTTTACCTAACATCAACATTTTAAAATAAAACAATTATATGAATCAAAAACCATCGATCTACATGCGATAAATGTATATCTCAGAAATTTGGATATAGAGGATAGTATATCTTAGGAAAACCCAGAAACAACCAAGTGTAGAGACTTATCAAGGAATAATCACCTTCAAAGTATCTTTAGAACCCTTAAATTCACTTCTAAAATTATCGGGGGTGGAAAAATACCCCAAATGATGACAAAATTGTTAATTGGGTTCGTTAGGGAGAGAAATGGTGTATCTAGGGGTAATCTTGAGCAGCCTTTTTTTGATCCCCTTTTAATGCAGCATATGGTTAACTTACGCAGTTCGGTAAACCAGGTTCTAACTAGTGGAATTATAGTATCCCAAAGGCATACCTGGAAGATTCTCCTACATGGATAGACAAATTGTGTTCTAACAATGTGATATCCCACTATCTCATGTTGAATGGTTTCCTAGTGATTTTGTAATGGATTAACTTAACGGGATCAAACTGTGCTCCTATCAAAAATCCAATATACCTTCCCAAAACCATAAAAATTTCATAAACATTACACAACAACCTTATAGACATAATAAATAAAGACAAAATGTTATATACCTGAAACTGGGTGTTATACATATTTTATATTTATATATATTCTTATAATAAATTATTTGATTGAGTTCTCATTTAAATGGACAGATTAATTGCATATCCATTCTAAAAATTATTTATTCATGAATAAAATAACTTAAATATTTATAAATATTTTATCAGTATTATTTTACATCTAAATTTCAATTAATTTTTTCATTAGATAAAAGTGTGACAAATATTTTAGTTATAAATATATAGAGTACATATTTATATAGAATGAACTAAACATTAAACAGTGTTGATGGTCAAAAATAATTAATAACATTGATTTATAGATCTATTTATTTCAATCAAATTAAAAAAATGATACAGATTCTATAGGTACAAATGATTATATAGTCAAATATATTATGTTGATTGAAATTGATTAACTAATATTGTAATTCATTGGATAGTAATGGTATCATAAATAGAGGTATATTATCCAACATTGATTATATCTCTACAATATACTGAAATGAAGGATCTTATATAAATTATATAGATATTGAAATAAGGATGAATAAAATAATAAAGGTAAATACATAGTTTCCAACCTTGATAATGATATACCTTTTATATTTGGTGCATAACTTTGTGTACAATCAGATCCTTGGATAAAGAAAGAGTTACTAGTTGTTTCTCAAAGATTAATATTCTCTATAATGAAATGAAAAACTATGATTATACACACATACACACAGACACAGACACACACACACACACACACACACACACATATATATATATATGATAGAATAACTTATGGAACAATATGAAGTAGTATATTGTAGAAGAAACACCAAAGTTATTAGAATACTATCATGTAATGGTATAATATTAAAATTAAAAGGGGAAGATTAAATAATTATGTATATCAACATGAAAAGTTGACAAATTTACCATGGAATTTATCCTGATATTTTGGAATAAATCCAAAAGCATAAATAAAATATTGGTTTTTGTGGATCATCTTTTAAATACAAGTCACATAATTTTTATTCGAGAAGACTTCCTACTCCATCAACGTGCCAAAATATATAGTACGAAATATATAAGTATATAGGTAACACAACTATAAAATGTATATTTTTGATATACATGTTTCAAATCATTGTTATTGAGGATACATTTAATGGAATTTAGATGGAGTTGGAAATCATTAAAATAAATCATCAAGAGATAAATCGTTGTTTTGGGGGGATTTTTCAACCCCGAAGAAGATTATCATAGAATGATATATAGACCTAACATGAGTTTATGATCAAAACCATCCCTTAGTGGATTTAAAATAAAATAGTATCATTGAATCATGAATCCATAGGAATCTCTAATAATCCAACAATTGTAATAAATTTATAATTCTAAATTTACGTGATACTTTTTTAGAATGCCATTTATTCTATCTCGAACGAGTAGAAAAGATGATTTGGAATGTCCTATCCTTTCAACCATACATCATAGTATCACATAGTCTATAGAATTTATATGTTATTTATAATTGATGAGACCTTGAATGATAGGTTAGATTTAGTGGTTTCCTTCATATGTCAGTAATTAATATAATCACGATGTTTTAGAATATGAGAAAAACTAATTTGATATGTTAGAAATTCGTGACTTTTAATTGTGTTAGAGGTTTGTAATATCAAAATTAATTATGGAAATATTTGTATCATGTGAATTTTGTTCTTAAAATATACCATTAAATGGAGAACATGATATATTATTCAATTTACTATGTCAACTAGGGTGGAGTTGGAGATTGATCACTATTATGGTTATAAGTCATTGATTATTTTGGATAATAGGGAAAAAATACTATTATATTACTCAAATAGTCAATGTACTTATCCAAATTTATAACTAAAATGTTGAATCATGGGAGGAAAATTAATTAGTGAAACAAAAGTAACATATTCTTTATAAAACATATTGTACAAGAGGATATTTTGATGATGAAATTTATAAAGGTGAGAGAATATAACGAAACATTGAATTCTAAATGGATATTCATCTCCTAAATATATATTTTCACTTCATTCAAATAACAGCTATAGTACAACATTTGTAAATTCAAAAAATTGATACTATAATTCTAGTGTTTCATGAACTATAAAAGTTATCACACCTCCAATGAAACTATAAAAAAAAGAATAAAAGAATATAATTTTAATTTATATTTAAATAATAAAATATAGAGAACCTTGAGATAAATTTTATTGAACAATTTATGATGGAAATGAAATGATATTATAGACTGTTTTAATCCAATATTACCATTAGAGAAAAAATATGAAAATTAAAATAGAAAATGGCCCTTAGAAGTACATAATAATTGCAATATTAAAATGTCTATTTAAAACAATGTTACTTGAATAAAATATGTAAATCTAAATATTATAATATCATTAAATGAAATTTTATATTATATTACTAAAAATAACATTTAGGGAAGTATTTTAATGAATTATATTTTATGTACATCATTATAACATTAATATTTTATGGAAATATAAAGTAAATATAATTTCCATTGTTTGAATTTTAATTAGATAAATTGTAAAATATATATAAATTAATAAAATTCATATTATATTCCAGAAATTTTATAGTGTTTTTTTTTGAAAATGATGGTTATTAAAAATTGAAAAAATATTCTTCTCATACGCTATTGATTTTATCACAATGAAAAATGATATAAAAATTTACAAAGTAATTTTAAAAAAATAATTAGTGAATTTAAATAGAATAAATGTGGGAAATAATTTAACTAAAAATATGAATTTTAATTTATAGAATAATATTTTAAATTTTAAATTCAAAATATTATTATATTTTAATTGAAAAATTTCCCTTCTTTAAAAATATTAATATTCAATGGTCAATAATGAATAAATAATTTCAAAAATAATTTGATATTATTTTTTATCATTTTTGAGATCTATAATAAATAATTAAATTTTTTATGAAATGTATTTTGTAATATTTTGATCCATTAAGAATAATTCATACATCATCCATAATAATTTTTTTTAGAGTTTAATGTTCATAAAAACTAATCATTTTCAGTTTTTCATGTGATATCAAATGTGATATGATATATATTAATATCATATTTGTGATCGACATCTAATTATTATGAATTTTAAATCATAAAATGAAACATATTCTTACAGTTATAGTGAAATATACTTCATGTTACTTTTTTGTTGTATGATTAACTAAATTTTACTTCATATAGCTTTTATGTCATATGAGAAACTCTCAAGTCATTTCCCCTTGTATATCCCAAAATCCATACACATGGCATTTATGTTATAAAATACATTTTATTTTCATACAATATTCCTTGGGGATATTGGAATTAAATTACCTTAATGTCATACTATATTCAAAATCAGGATGTCAAATACTTATGATCCAACCTAAAGACATACGATCAATGTCGCAAATTATAGATGTCATATATTTACAAATTTAAATGGTCTATAAGTTATAATATATTGAAAAAATTAATAAAATATAGTCATATTCGTCTCTAGTTATAAATTTCAAAATATCTATAGTATTTATTTCTTCATTCCAATTTATATAATGGTTTTTTTAAGACAACCAATTTATTTTAAAAAAACCAAATTGCTTTTAAAAACAATAGAAAATAATAAACCTAGATATCAATGACCTTGAACATCATAAATCATTGGATGGATTCTCCATATATTTTTCTCTTTCTTTGTCATTTTTTCATAGTTATTATAAAAATATTTCAACCCAATTACAACTTTGTATTCAGTGTTTTGAATGATGCCTAGTGTGGTTTAGTATCCCAATCATCCTTTCACAACAAATACATTCAAATCATCATCCTTAATCCCATATACAGTGCCATTAACATCATGAATCCACAATATATCTAATAAAACTAGATATTACAATTGATAACAACAATATCAAATTACTTTTAAATAAATCCCACATCTTCTCGGCATTTTCTATATATTCAATAGTTGTGGGAAATAGATTTATTAAAAATTTTGTTTCCATTTTTTATTCCATGTGGGATATATCTACCAATAATTCAATGATAGGGGTATCACAAATACCATTTACCTCTTCAAAAATCATTTTTAATCACATGAAACTCCTCTTTAATATTAAGTGGAAGACATAACTTTTACATTTCCCATTATTAAGGGGAAATAACGTCAATCATAATTAATGAGTGGATTCTCAATTTTCACACATTTTCATCCGCATTATGTTTTACATTTCAAAAAATATTTTATAAAAAAAATAAAAAAATCATCTTCTAATTTTATTTGGGTACGTCATTATTTCATAATGTTTAGTATTCCATTAAAATTAAATCTTATTTATATCTTCTTCAAAATAAAACACAAATAAAACAATCATTTTGAATGATTTGTTTTTTAATAACAATATAATATTTTTTGGAAGTTACACTTTCCCAACAAAAAAAATTAATCATCAAAATTTTTGAATTTTATCCAACTAAATTATAACATTTTCTCTCAATAAATTCTTCGAACTCTGATGCAAATTCCTTGAACTCAGAATTTCCTAAAAATATATATGTGAGTAATGTTGAAATTTTCCTCGACTCCTTTTCCCTTTAATCTATAATATGAATTAGTTATTATTAATATAACAGAAAATATTACCATTATGAACCATTTGAGATGATTATATATTTTTGGTGTTATTTATAATTTTAAAAAAAGGGAACATGGAATACAACCTGGAAATTGGAAATACATGATGCTAGTGTTTACAAAATGGATGATAAATCAATATGACCATTAATCACACATGTCATAATGTAAATTGGTCATATTTTCCCCAACATTTTAAATCCCATAACTCATTTTCATGGGGATTTAAAAAAAATACAATATCCAAAACATGAAATTTTTACTCATTCCTTCGATTATTAGAATGAATTTTTTATTGATTCTACGAATCTTCGATTTATTCTTGTATCAATATAATATTTTTTATAGTCACTATCATCATGTATTTTCAAAATCAATTTAATTCTCTAATAATACCAAAATATGTTAAATTTATACATCTTTTTCCAAAATGTTCATACTAAAAATTCATTTGAATACTTGAGTAGACACTATTGTCATATAAGATTTCATTAAGCCAAAGACGTTGGTCCCAATAACATGAAAATCAAATGACTTATCCCATAACATATCTTCATATGTTTTAATAGTCATTTCAAATTGAGTATTATTTTATGGTTTATAGGTTTTTCTTAGGATTACATTTGTATTCATGTTCATTTTAAGGTTCTTACAAAAAATAAAATTAAGTATTTGATCACATATATTAAAATTTTATAGTAGTTCTTCATAAAGTATCATGTCTTTCATGAATTGACAACTAAGAAAAGTGCTCATGGGAGAAATCCCCTCATGTAATGATAAAATGGAGAAACATTATTAATCTTGAAATTATTATTCGTATACTATTATTTACCATTAATGTCTTAGTACGACATATATAAAGTACATAGTGATTTTATCCAATATCCACATGGGTTTGAGTTTTGGATGTAGTACACCATTAAGAAATTTTCACATTGATTACTCTTTCTAACATACTAATTATCATTTATAATAATTATAAATTTAAATATTTATATTATCTCACCAATAATAATCAACCATATATTTGTACATTTTATTACATTATGGATGTATATTGAATGTTTTATTTTTTAGAATCATCTGTTTTATCATTCATTAACTCTTTTATAGATGGGATTCGGTTCCTTCTACCAAAGCATAATAATCCCACATGATCGACACAAAATTCAATAAAATTTTCATTTTTCACATCCTATATATTCTCTTGTAAAATAGGATTTTATCTTTGTGCTTTTTTTCTTGATTAACGATGGTTGAAAAAACATCTTTAATATGACTAATTATGTCCCTTCCTATAATAATTCCATTTCCATCATTTCCACGTATTTGATAAAAGGATCTCATTCAGTGATTATTTCTTTCAGATCACCATCTTCACTCATACATAACAAATCATTGAATTTCATTATCTTCAATAGTGACAATTAATATAGTAGTTATAGTATTTAAAAGGACCCAACCTTCTTCTGGTCTAATTTTTTTCCATTTATATATACATATACTTCAAGAATTTATTGTCAGTGTATATATGATTATTACCCCAATAATGATGACATATCTATATATTTAATGCAATAATAATGACAATAACCATTAAATAATGCATAGGATAATTCATCTCTTTAGGAATTAACTGCAAAGATACATAGGTAATCACCTTGTCATATTAAATAACTAAACATGAATGTTCTTTCATGGATAAATCACGATTTATGAGAAAATAATTATCTATCATTGCGTAATGATAGAATAGTAACACTATCCATAACCATCTGTTTTTCATTGAAAAAATAACTACAAACATCTTTACAGATAAAAAACCCCCGTTATAGCTATCTTGATTAGTTTCTTAATAAATTATGAAAATTTGCAAATAAAAATTCGGTAATATCCTACTATTTTGTGAATATAAGGAATTTGGGTCACTGTTATAGTAAGACGCCACTCTTCTATGAAATTTATCTTAACTGGTAAAATAAAGATATTAATATATATTATAATGCTCCCCCATAATTATATTTGTTATTTTAATTACTCACATTTATATAATTATCATGATAAATTCTCTATCAATAGACTTCATAATATGATCCTTTAATTATTTTGATATTCCACATGAGGTTTGTAATATATCATAATATCATTGATAAATCCCAAAAAAAAATTATCAATGTAGAACATAAAGATTGAATTCATCAAATCTCTAAATATTGCCGGAATTTTAGACAAGACAGTGGTCATAACTTAAAACTCATAATGTCTATATGTTTATTAAAGATATGTCAGTTTGATAACCTTTTTATTCACACTCAATTGATAATACCCAGATTGAAGGTCAGTATTAGAGAATAATTGTGACCTAAAAAGTGATTGGTTAACTAAAAAATAAATAAAAGTGGTTATTTGGTATCCTCTATATTCCCATGATGTTCTCTACATCCAATTCATAGCATTATTTAATAATCCTTATTTTTATAAAGAGAATAATTTCATATAATAGAGGCACAATTTTTCAAATATTTACATTATTTAAACTGTATCATTTTTATTTCTTCAAATTTTCATTCACCATAAATTAAAATATATATGGAGTCTTTTTTATTAGATTGTATAGTCATATGAGTTCAAAAATTAATTATACTTATAATTCAAGGGTATGAAATAATATTTCCATTGGAAATGCTTCATTTTATACCTATACAATGGGTTTATTTCTTATATATTAACTTTCAAATTTTTCCCATTCATCACTAATCATTATCAAAACAATTTCTACATGAGGTGGTTCTTCATAAAAAAATATTATGGGATATTTCACCCTTGAATTTTTTTAATTTTTCCCTTTAGGAAAACTATAACTATAATTTTTCTATTATTGATCATGGAATTATAATTTAAGAGTTGATGAATCCCATATATTGTGTCATATTCCACTATTCTGAATGCCACCAATATTTTCATTATATTTTTTACCAAATGATAATAATGGTATCATCATATAAACGTTATATTAGAATAGAACCTATATGATTTTTTAATAATGAATACCCTACCATTATTTTTGGGTTCAAGTAATTGTGCATTTCAAACAAGAATAAATTAATTAAATGAATAAAAATGGAATCAAAAAATATAATTTTTATCTTTGATTTACTATTATTGTACCTTATATGGAAGAATTCATATCCCCTACTTTTGTCTTCATGTTTTCAAAAGCATTCCCATTGCCACTCAGCCTCTACTGGGTGTGATGGAGGTTTCAATCCATTATCATCAAATTTGGAAATTATATAGTAATTTATGCATGATCTCCAGACATGAATCAATGCACCATATTTCATTTTTCAATAAAATTATTATTTTTTGGATTCCAATCTCCCTTATAATATTAACATAATTGGATAAAAATTCCACACTTTTAAAACATTCCATTTCAAAATTTAACAAGTCAACAAAATTTCCATCCTATATATGTTGCAAAAATGGAGTTGTAGTTCTCTACATTTTATTTTATGGAAAATTTTCTTCCCAACTTAATTTTCATCCTTAATATATAATCATTAATTCCTTGAGGCCACTATATATATGAACAATTTGTCCCCATAATCAGATCAAACTATACTATCTTCTCGTATCTCAAAATTTCTCATATTTCTAAATATTTCCCAATCTTATAACATAGTCTATAAAATAAATTATTGAATTTTAGAGAATAATAAATGAAAAAGTTTGAAGTGTACCAAATATTTAATAAAAATTTCATTTCATATAGTCATAGGGATTCATTGGCCTCTTACATTATCTATATGAATTTTTTAGCCTTTTTTTATAGTGGTTATGAGGAAAATATTTAATGAAAAATTACAGTTTAAACACTTATCACATCATATTGTTATCTTCATCCTTTTGATTCATGTTTTTTGATTCATTTCCACAACTTATCAAATTCTTCCACTAGGTGTTACACATCTAATGTAAAATTCCCTGAATCAAAATAATAATGTTCTTATAATGTCATTTCTATACTCTTTTTTCATTTCTCAGTGGTAAATGGATAACAGGATTCACAAAAAAATAGTTTTTATTAATGCTTTGTGGATTCAATTAATGGGTTTTTCTTATGTGTTGAAGTTAAATGTGACACATATTTTTAAATTATTCCTTTTATATATATTTATAATTATTATAAGAATATTTTTATGTTTTTTTATAATTATTATAGGAGTTATATTGTTCAAAAAAGAATTCATGCTATGATATTGAGACTGTTATAGCTTGAAAAATTTTCAATGACTCCACTAGAAACTAGGTGGACCATAAAAGGTCAACATAATGTATGTAGATCCTTCCAATTATCTAATGGGGTTATTGATGAAAATTGGTTTTACACAGTGGTCATATGTTCATTGGTGGAATCCTTTGGAGGCTATATAACATTCCGACTATATAAGAATTTTTGAATTCCATAATCAACTCACTTATATTTATTCTTTGAAACCCTCCTTGATTTATTATAGCCTAGAATACGACTCGTGGTTATTTTGAGTTCTCTCATATAAGTATATATCTTCTATTAAAAAAATGGAAAATGGTTTGATCCAAAATTCATGATCTGTGGTTTTTAAATTAATTATAAATAGACCACCTTGTCTTCCCTATGATTATAACCAATTGGATATTTGAAATCTTGATTACATCAATTTTTTGGTCTAATATAGCAAGTTAATATTGATCTATGGGGGGATTAAAACCAATATTCAATTATATACCATGTATGTATCAATAATAACAATTTCTTTGTTAAAAATTGATCTTATCAGTTATTTTTGACCTTGACCTATCTTTAGGGAATGTTTACTTCTTATAATTTATCCTAGAATTCTTAAAAATCTATAATCAAATTTAGATCATGTAATATCAAGTCAATGTATACATAGATGGTGAATTTTTTCATTAATAGTGTTTTTATCTATGGTTGAAAGCCATTTTCCTTATCAAACATTTATAGAGGTTCTTGGAATGATTATCATCATGTGTGTTTATCCCTAGGAGACATATGTTGGTTATTTCATCACATGAGGACTGTGTATGTGTGTAGCATGTGTAAATTATGATTATGTTTCATTCATGATTATTTTTATTGTTATTATTTTTTCTTGATATGATTTGATTTTAAATGATCACTGGTTTCTTGTATCGTATGTGTGTTTCTCTATTCCTCCATTGTTGAGCATGCATGTTTAACCTATTAGACTGTCCTTCAAGAGGAATCTGTCAAACATTGGTTGAAATGTACTTGGGTTATACCTAACAGTGATAGAGATAATAATTTGATAATAATTCTTATTTTTTCAGTCATTTAATCCCTTACAATTAACCAATTTGATCTTCTTTGAATCATTTTATGTTTTTTGGTGAGTTTTAAGATTTAATGTGAAAAGTGGTTAATTCTGGACATTAAACAGTTTTATGTTACCTCTTTATTTAAATCATAAATCCAAATATTTTCATTCAATTCATGTGATTCCTTTTTATTAGGATTACATGGTTCATGGTATAGAAATATGCCTTATGAACCCATAGCCAATTTGAACTCAAAAAAGCGAAACAAAATCAGTCATTGTGAACACTTATTTTAGCTGACAGAATGGACCTTACATTTTTAAATGATCCATATCTCAATCTAAAGAACACAAAATGGGGTTATTCTAGCTGGGTTTGAAGTCCAACTAAACTCAGTATATGTCTACTAAATTTCATGGTGAAATGTTTTGATTAATTCCGCACTTAATCCGGTCAAATTAGGGATGGTGGAATAGTTATTGGTGGCCACAAAAAGTCATGTATACTAATTTAGCCATAAATCATTCCACAATGCTCCAAATTCCTCAAAACATCATGGGTAGATGGAAAACTACATTAATCACCACTTATGAGAAAGTAATTCAGCCTGGTTCAGTGATGTAGTTGGGGAACTGAAGCTGACCTTTTGGTTGACAGATTCTGGAGGAAATGTTCATGTTTATCTTCTCCCCTCTTTAATTTATTTTTAGTTTTGTAATGCCTTATTCATCCCCTTTCTTCTCAATAAACTATAACATGGTGGGTAAATATTATCAGTGATTGTGGAAGGTTAGGTTTTCCATTTTGTAATGATTATGTTCATGTGCTTAATGTTATGAAAACCTATTTCTCTTTTGTAGGTTGGTTTCAATTGTAATTACCATTCATATTATCCTGTGAGATTATATTTGATTTTATATTATTATTTTTTATTTTTTTGTTTAATTAAATTATCTCCATCACTAGGTTATGGTATATATATGATGTAATTGATCAGATATTAGTGCTTAAGTACAAGGTGATTGTCAGTACGTGTGAGAGTTTTAAGGAATAATCAAAATTATTTGGGATAAAAATGACCTGATCATGAATTTCCCAAATTAACTGAGAGTATTCGCAACAACTCTTTTAAAAAAGGATGGAGAGTAGACTAAAATAAGATATTGTTAAGGGTTACTCTCACCAACACTATTGATCTATGATATTAGAGGAACCGATTGTGAAATATCGCATTAATCATTTTGGCAGAAGAGAAATGGATAAAATCAAACTATGATAACATTGGAATTGGAAATCCATCCCAAAACTGATCACTCTATCCATATAACTATTTTCAATCAATTTTTTATTACAAATTTCTTATAATATTTTTCATTTATTTATTTCATTAGTTTTTGTATCTTTTTTTTCAATACCAAACCAATTCAAAAACAACCACCATTTTATTCTTAAATTTAAACTCACAAAAAATATTGTTGAGCACTCATCTCTAGATACAACATTGGTTAAACACTATAAAATATTTCAACTTATAAAATAATTGTTTTTTCCACACCAAATGATTGGAATGTGTCAGAACATGGAACCGTTTCAGGGGAGGCTATGCCACGGTCTAGTTATTAATATTTATCATTTTTCAATTAAAAAACATAATTAAATAATTTTCCATGCTGTTTAAAAAAATAATATCATTAATTAAGGAAACAACTACCGACATATGGAACAAGTAGATGAGGCTGGTCATGATATTGTTCTGATGCAAGAACATTAAAATGACATAGAAAAACTATAAAATAATGCAGAACATTCATTTAAATATGCATGTGCATTAATAGAAAAACCAGAACCTATGAATGAACCTGACCCGGACAAGAAAGAAGAATTAACTACTATGCTAAATGTGGAAGATAAAAAAAATTGGATGGATATTTTAATGAGTATTAATAACTAATTGATCCACATATTCATAACAAAGTAGAAGATACATAACCATTAAACTAATACAGCCCCAAAGCGGTGGAATTTGAGGAAAAGATGTAGGATCATGACTCCCTACCTCTATATTGTAAAATTCTAACACAATAGGAACCTTATACTGAAGAATAAATTGAAGTCAAGCCACTGAATGGAGATAATATTTCTCATAACTCTTCGTATTCTAATTATATAAAATCTGGATGGAGTATCACCTCCCCTTGCATGAAATTCTCAGATTCTACCAACACCTCTATTCCCTTGGTGGATGAGAAAAAAGAAGAAGATACACATGAAGAGGAACACATGGAGATCCCCATACATGTTGATCATTTATTGGAAGGAGTTAAAGATGAGATCCAAGTGGACATTCTTGAGAAAAAAGGAGACTCAACTTTCTTAGTTTGAAAGGGAAGAGTTTGATATAGATTCATCATGTTTTAATTTTATTCATATAGAATTACACTCTAATTTTTCTCTTTGACTAGTATTTTGATGTAGCATACCTGGAGGAACAGTTGGAGGATGAAGAAGTTGTTTTGAAAGTGGAAACCAATAAAGAGGCAGACTCATTATTTTTCCTTCCCCCACCATGAACGATTAATATCATTTTCATAGGGGTGGATGAATTTTACTAAATCCATTAATTCCTCAACAAAAATGGAGATGTTAACGATGTAAGGAATAAGTTCTGGTGGATCATATTAAAGAAACATCACCCACCATCGGATTGGGGATAACCAACTAAAAATGCCCATCTGGAGGCAGTCAAAACCCCAAGAACACATGGGGGATTAAACAAAGATATATCTTTCTATTCTCATTCTATTTATATTTTCTTTACTTTCAATAAATTTATTATGTTTTATTATCTACCTTCTTTTGTAGGTTATTATGTGAGTAACACATAAGAGATTCACTAAACATTGAACTACCTACAAGGTAGATTGTACCTTTCCTTTATACTTTAATGATTTATTTGATTCAATTCAAAAAATTCTCACATGTTAAATCAATTTAAATGCATTGTAGACACTGAATCATTTACGTGTGGGGGAGGGAGCCCTTATAGTTTAGTATTTTTAATTTTTTTTGTTTTTCAAGAAAAATGTGTTTTTAAACTTTTTTGTGTTTTTTATACATTTTAGCTGAAATGGTTATCATCAAAAATTTTGAAACCAATTTCAATGAGTGAAACTATTGATCCCATTAAACTGGGATTAAATTAACTTTGAAATTTACATTCTTTAAAGTTCAAATATTTGAAAATGTCATGAAAAGTACATTGACTTTTTAATCCCGTGCCATAATTCACTGTATTTATATTTAAAGTCACTTCCCTATGAGGCTTCTAAACCTAATTTTCATAATATTTTCTTCTACATCACTTATTGAGATAACCATACCATTATTTATTTACTATAATATGATTTATTTCTATCAAAACATGAGGATTTGAGGTACATGTGTTTTAAATGATTAAGGAATTTCTTTGGTATTAAAGACCCTATGTCATACTAATATTTTTTTATGTCATACCATTAACATTTAATCATTGTAGCCCATAAAAATCCATGAATAGCCTATTATGTTAGCCACATTACAAGACAATTCTCACTATCCAACCTGTTCTGGATGTGAAATTGCATAATCTAGTTGAAATTATTTTTGGCAAGAAGTTGACTTGTGTTGTGCTACCTTATTTAGAGATACATTGGGAGGAAAATAATATGTTGAAGAAATGTGCTTGTTTTAGAAAAAAAAATCATTCTATTAGAAGTTGTTCCTTTTCTAAAGCTTTCATGTATGAGAAGTTGTGCTTTTTGGGAGCTTCAAATGAAAAAAATAATGTTATGCCAGTCTGGAGATTTCAAGAAAAATAATATTTGAGATCATTGAAATTGATTCTACTAAAATGATAAATGGTGTGAAATTTTACAGATACTTCATGTGGATGGATCTGATTTACTACTAAGGGAAGTAATAAAGAGATCATACTTGGGTAAAAATTAGAATAATGTACTTTTTCATCAAAAAGAGCCAAAACCTCCTTATTCTGCCTCAGAATATTGAACATTTAAATCCTACCAACCAAAACCCATAATTGCATCACAAGTATTGATTATTAAAATATTTCCTTGTCTCACATAGGGTGGATACTTAGAAATTTATCAATCCAATGGAGACCTTTTCATGAGTATTGGATAAGAAAGACATTGTTGAAAAATAATATTCGAGTAATGAGAGAAAATTAATGTTAGGAAAGTGTTTTTCATGCATGGGGGAAGAAATGAGGAAGAAATATATTTAATGAGCTGAATTGGGAAATTGAATTAATGGTTTTTAAGAGGGATATTTAATTTAGTTTCTTGGCATTAAATTTTTAGATCTCATGAATATGTGTTTTAAATTTTCATTGATTCAATTTTGATGTTTACATGTTAAGAAGTCCAACTGATAAGTGTAGGATAATTCATAGAGTATATATTTAAATAATTATTAATATGTTTTTCAATTATTTAATACCTTAAATAAACCGATATGAATTTATTTGGATCATATTATGTTTTTTTGGTGAGTTTTAAACTTTAATGTAAAAATTTGATAATTCTAGACATTAAACAGTTATATGTTACTTTTGTATTTCGATCATAAATCATAAGATTATAATCCAATTTACATTATTCTGTTTTTGTAGGATTACATGGTCCATGAGATACAAATACGTTTTCTGGACCCATATCCAAGTCGAACTCAAAAAAGCCGAACAGAATCCGCAAATGTGAACACTTATTCTGGCTGGCATAAAGGACCTTACCTCGCTAAATGATCTATATCTCAGTCTACCGAACACCAAATAGAGTGATTCCAGCTGGGTTAGAAGTAAAACTATACGTGTAATCTACCCAATAAATGTTATAGGGAAATTATTTGATTAAGGGTGAAATTAAACCGGTCTAATTAGGGTTTCTAGAAAATTGATTGGAAGCCAAAAAAAGTTAGGTCTACTAATTCAGACACAAATCATTACAAACTACACCAAATGCCTTCAAACGTTGTGGGAAGATGGAAAACTCTATTACTCACCTTTTATAAGCAGGTACCTTGGCCTGATTAAATATAATGGTGGGAGAACCAAAGCTGAACTTCTCGTGGAATGATTCTGGAGGAAATGTTCATGTTCTTCTTTTCCCCTCTATTATTTATTTTTAGTTTTGAAATGCATTCTTCTTCCCCCTTATTATCCGTTACCCATACCATAGTGGAGTAAATCATATCAATGATTGTGGATAGTTAGGTTTTCCATTTTGTAGTGTTTATGTTAACGTGCTTAATTTTAAGAAAATATTTTCTTCTTTTTCAAGTTGGTTTAAATTGAATAACAGTTGATATTAAATTTTGTTATTGTATTTGATTTTATATTAAACTGTTATAATTACATTATTTAATGAAAATTATCTCCATCACTAGGTTCTGCTATATCTATGATGGAATATATCAGAGCTTAGTGTTGATATACTTGGACATCGTCATTTTGTGTGGCTGTTGTAATGCATATTAAAGATTGTTTGGGGTAAACAAGAACCGATCAGGAATTGCAGAAATCAATTGAGAGTATTCGCTAAAACTCTTTCATAAAAAGAAGGAGAGTAGACTAAAATAAGATATTGTTAAGGGTTACTCTCACCAACACCATTGATCAATGATGTGAGACGAATCTATTGTGAAATCTCACTTTAATTGGCTTAGGAGAAGAGAAATGGATAAAATCAAACTATGATAACATTACAATTAGAAATCCAACCCTAAACTGATCAATAAATCCATATCACTATTTTCAATCAATTTATATACCATTTGATTCTAATATTATTAATTTAATTATTAATTTTCGGTTTGTTCCTTTGTTTTCAAAACCAATCCAATTAAAAAACAACCACCACTTCAATCTTAAATTTAATGCTATAAACATGACTGTTGAGAACTCCTCTCTAGAGAAAGCCTTTTCTAAAAACTATACTATATTTTAACAAATAAAATAATTTTGTTTCCACAACCCATTATAGGCACATATTAACTAGTGAGTAGTTTTTACTAATATTTTAGGCTACCCCACCGAGATGGTGTATCATTGGATTATCCTATGTTCCTTTCAACATATATCAAATGTAAGTAGACTATATTTCTATAGAATCTGAATTTTTTTTTAGTTTGTGTGATATTCATTCTAGAATATACGATTCATTTATATTCATCTAATTCCCCAGAATATCTTATTCACCTATATTTAAGTGGAATTTTTGTGTTCCTAATGATTCTTTTACACACAACCCAGTTGATAATTTTAGTTTTCCTGTATATTTTATTTTCAAGTTTTCATTAAAGGTAAATGGTCCAATAGTAGAGGTTTTTTGGGTTTTTTATAGGATGAAATTGATACCAGATTGTTCTAAATTTGGGTAATTTTTGTTGTTTCTATTTATATTATTACCTCATACACTGATCCCCAACCTAGGTAGATCTATTTAAATAGTTCTGGTTTAAATTTCGGGAATTCTGTATTAATATTAAAAGAAATTTTTTGAATGATGATATTATAATTTATTTATTCATTTATTATTCATTAATTAAATATCATAACTTCCTCTATTTAACTCTAATGTATACTTGATAATGAGTGAATATTCTACCCAAGATTCTTATTTAGACCATTCTAGTACTAAAAAAATCATTCATTTCGGGATGGATTCTGTTGTAAGTATGGAATTTTGACTCATACCTGAGGGTACAGCTCGTGGTGTTACATAATTGATTTCATGCACCATTTTAACTGATATGATTCTTTTATTTTCTATTATTTGGGATAGGGTATATAAGACATTGGATGGTTCAGAATCAATCCCAATAACTATGTTAGTTCTTGGGTACCACCGTATTGTGGACCCCCATGTTAATATACCATGGGAATTGGTGTTCTTTCTATTTGATGATATCATTGTAAAAATTTTACTTAGTTGATTCACATAATGTAAATATATAAATATTTTTGGTATTTAGTGTGAATTCATGAACCATCTTAATAATGTATTATCAAATTGTATATTATTATTTCTTATATTATATAAATCAAAAATAATTAAATTTCAATTGAAATTGTGATGTGTGCGTTTTGAGCATTATGTATTCCATTATATTATACTATATTGAAAGTATGTGCTTTTGTGTGTACATATGTATGGTTATGAATAAAATATAGGGTTCATAGACCTTAATTTTGTTATGTGTAACTCAATGATATTTTTTTATTTTTTCCAATCATTTTTTATTTCTTAAATATCTTGTGTTACATGCACCACCGAGTATAAAATCCACGATATACTATTAATATATAAAATGTCAACCATATCATCATATATATTATATTAGTGTTTAAGAATAGTACTAACAACATTAGGGAAATTATGTATTTTAAACATGTATTGAGTAAATTTATTGGCTATAAATGATAATAAATCAATATAAATATCATTTCATTGAAAAATAATGTATTTTCTAAAAATCTATTTGAATGGGTTGATGTGTTATTATAATAACAAAAAAAAGTAACTATTTGTAAATTATTTTAGTGAAATGAATATATTATATAATCAATCAAATTTTTATCATTCATCTAGTATTTCATCAGATAATTAGATAATCACAAATCTTGTTTTATTGTTAAAATTTGTATTTTTCAAGAAATCGGTTTCATTGCATAGTTAGAATAAAATCAATTATTCACAATTTTATAAACTATAATATATAATATTATTTCTGACGCTTTCACCAGGGTGCGTGCATCCGTCTGTGGGGGACGCACAACTGTTTCCCCACATTCCCACTTTCCAAAGGCGGGCGACATTCGTTCCTTGTTCAGGGACGTTTGCACATTGATCGAAATAGGATGATGGGATTTCGGTTCTTCCTTCCATGGATTCCTCCTCAGAACTTTACACCTAGTTCGGGTCTCCCTCATAGATTAATTTTTGGTTCGTGAATCTCGTTCATGGTGCCATATCTTCACGAACACCGGTTAATTACACTACATTCGTCAGGACATTCCATGGTGTCTTGACATGGTAGCAACCTTCGGCCGGAGTAGATGAAAATATCAGCCATGTTGGGGAATCTCTGGGTGCATGGACATAAGAGAAACTGTATTCATCCCCATAAGAGGACATCTAAATATTGAATAACCTATGGAATCCCGCATCAAATGCAGGGAATCAAATTCCATGGGCATGTATCTAAGGTTTTTCTCAGGTTCCCATGTTTAACACAGGGTATGCCACAAGTTTAACATCCAGTAGAGACTGTTACACCAAGGGCATGTCTTCTGAGGTTTTCCATAGGCATCTAATGTTAATCACGAGGTAGGCCATGAGTTTAACATCATGCGGAGATGAAATGAGAGTGATCAGAACGTCCCATAGAGACAGATCGAATTGGTACGTCCCAATAAGGGAACACTAGGAAGATGGATGGATCACAACGCCCAATGAGGATAGATCTGAGGTGGTTAACCACATTGATGGGAGATTTCACACTTTAATGGTTGATCTGAACACCACTGTGGGTGGATCAGGGAGAGAGCACCTGAGAATGAGGGATACCAGGGTTTACCATTGGCTGGGGATGCACCTCATGGAGGTTTCCTACATACCCTGTGTAGACGACATGGATCAAAACCCACGTAGTTCTAAGGGGTGATGAATCAGGGTGTACACAAAGGGAAACGACCCAGTTACATGTTGGGGCTTACGCTTGGATTGCAGCCCAAGTGCTGCTTGGAGCAGCGAGGAGGGTAGATGACATGATCCCACCGGGATGTGGCGGCCCGAGTAAGAATCAGGATGGATGAAGGATAAATCCATTGAGTGGAGGGGGAATGGGATGGGACCATCTTGAAGATGACGGTAGTGTTGGTCTTGAGCCTTGAAGAGACTTCCTACGTATCCTCGTGGTAGGGAATCAAAGTATGTGTAGTTCGGTGGGACGATGGGACACCTGAGGAGGCAGCCCGTGAGAATGGATGCATGGATAAGACCTAGAGGAAGTGGAACATCGAGGTTGGGGAAAGACCTTACAAAGACACATAGGCTCAATGGAGCGATTAGGATGAGACATGAGTGATGGGCTTGAGCCTCATGGAGGCACCATACAAATCCTCATGGTATAGAATCAAAGTCCATGTAGTTCATCTGATGACGTCTTACCACCTAATGAGTTTGACAACGGCTTACCACTTAATAAGGATATTAATGGATTACTGCTGGATAAGTTCACAATGACTTACTACTGATTGAGGTCACAATGGCTTACTACTGTATGGGGATTCAACGGCATACCGCTGATTGAGGTCACAACAACATACCACTGGATGGGATCAAACCTACGTGAATGGGGACCTGGGGCCCAAGGAGATGGTGGGCATGACCCTTTGGGAGGTTTCTTACATACCGTGCCATGGCGAGTATCAAAGATTATGTAGTTTATGTGGGCGCTTGTAAACCGATGTGAAGGTGGACCTGGGGTTTGATGGGTGTTGGGCATGAACCTTATGGAGGCTTCCTACATACCCAGCCTTGGTAAGGATCAATGTCCTCGTAGTTCGAGTGGTATTGTTGAACCGACGTGATCATTGACATTGGGTCCGATGGGTTATGGGAATGAACCTCGTTGAGGCTTCCTACGTATCATCCCTTGACATGGATCAATGTCTCCATAGTTCGGGTTGGGTGTGGGGATTACACAATAGGCTGCCCAAGGAGTTGGTGAACCAACATGAAGGGGGTTGGAACGATCGGGTGGTGGTAGAAAGGGGCTTGGTACACCGACATGGGGTAGTCGGGACCAATGGATGGTGGTCTTTAACCTCAAGGAGGCTTCCTACGTACATTGCATTGGAAAGGATCAAAGACCTCGTAGTTCAAGTATGGTGTGGGGATTACACTCTGAGGTGACCCATGGTGTTGGTGAACCGACGTGAAGGAGGTCGGAATGACAGGGTGGGGCTCATTAACCTCATGGAGGCTTCCTATGTACCATGACTTAACATGGATAAAATTCCCCTTAGTTCAGGATGGGTTGTGTCGGCGAATCGACGTGAAGATGGACCGAGGGTCCGATGGGTGATGGGCGTGAACCTCATGGAGGATTCCTACGTACCATGCCTTGACATGGAAGAAAGTCCTCATTGTTCAGGATGGGGAGGTTCTTGAACATTAGGAGGGCTTCCTACGTGCCATGCCTTAACATGGATCAAATCCCCATAGTTCAGGATCGGGTTGGGAATACAGTTTAACATCATGCGGGATGGGGGAAAACTGACGTGAAGGGGGCTGGAAAAACTGGGTGGTGGGCTTGAACCCCGTGGAGGCTTCCTTTGTACCATGCCTTGACATGGATCAAAGTCCCTGTAGTTCAGTCATACAGTTTAATTTCATGAAGGATAAGGGTGATGTCATGTTCGATGCTTAATCTAAGCCCACGTGAGTCATGCTCGATGTGAGAAACAAGAGGCAACAAAGGCCTGACGACCACGTCACGAAAGGTGCATCTGTGGGAAGTGAAGAGGGTCTTACGCGTGGTGTGACCCAAGAAGTCGGGACCTACTCTGGGATGGAGGACCGTGTGATGCTATAGAGAGGCAATGGTGAATGGGTCTTATGCATGGAAGCTTCTTGGGTGTTGATATAGTGTGGAATTGGTGAATGGGGCTTAACCAAGGAAGCATCTCGGGTACTGCTATGGAGCGGCGCTGGTGAATGGGCCTTACACAAGGAAGATGCCCGAGTGCCACTATGGAGTGACAATCGTAAATGGGTCTTATGAAAAGAAGCTTCTCGTGTGCCACTATGGAGCGACAATCGTGAATGGGGCTTATGCAAGGAAGCTACCCAAGTGCCGCTAAGGAGCGGTAATGCTGAATGAGTCTTACCCAAGGAAGCTACCCATGTGCCGCTATGGAGCAGAAATTGTGAATGGGTATTACGCAAGGAAGCTTCCCAGGTGCTGCTTGGGAGTGGATATTGTGGATGGGGCTTATGCAAGGAAGCTTCCCGGGTGCCGCTTTGGTGCGGCATTTGTGGATGGGGCTTACGCAAGGAAGCTACCCATAATTTTTTCCTCATGTATCACCATGAGGTCATCCCATCCCACTGGTGGATTGAGGTCTTCACCTATGTGCTGGTTTACAAAAGGGATAATGACAAGGGGAATTGGAATCTGTCCGAACAAAGGGATAGGAAAAGTGTGAATTACATGCCCGAGATTCAGAACACAATGAGGGTGGCATGGAGATGGGGGATAAATGTTGACCATATTCGAAACAAAACAACCATATCACTTTAGCCAGAAATGGGGACAAACAAATGAGGGTTGACTGCTGACAATGTTCAAAACACATGACCTGACTCAAAGTGTTTTCAAAAGTCTTATACGGTGTTGTCCCAGGATGGTAGGTGAGCCGATATGGCATGGGACCAGGCCGTTAGGGGGTCCCGTCAGAAAAGGAAGTACATGAGTATCTGAATGAAGAACACGCAAAGCGTGAGTTGGAGTGATGGAATGTTTTAACGGATTCCAACACTCTTGAAATTTCGCCACTATAATCATAGAATTATACATCATATTCTTGGCTCACATGGAATATAATGTTTGGATAAAGAGGTATCCTATATTGGAACATAGGGTACACTACAGTTTATAGTCATGTAGAGAGGACTATTGGCATCTCATGCTTGGAGCATAAGGCATCTCTTATATTGAGTAAGAGGCATCCTATGATTTTCGAATAAGGATTACTACAATTTAAAGTCATGTAGATAGGACTATTTGCATCATTATCTTGGATCATAAATCATCACTTGTTTGTAGCAAGAGGCGTCCTATGATGGTCACATAGTAAGTACTATGGATTATAGACATGTAGATAGGACTATTAGCATCTCATTCTTGGAGCATAAGGCATCTCTTATATTGGTAAGAGGCATCCGATGTTTGGAACATAAGAATTACTAAAATTTAAATTCATGTAGATAGGACTATTGGCATCTTATTCTTGGAGAATAAGGCATCTATTATTTGGAGCAACAGGCATCATATGTTAGTAACATAGGGAATACTATAGTTTAGAGTCTTGTAGAATGGACTACATGCATCTCATGCTTGAAGCATAAGGCATATCTTATTAGATGCAAGAGGAATCCTATATTTGGATCATAGGGTTTACTACAGTTTAGAGTCATGTAGGTAGGACTATTGGCATAAGGCTCCTAGAAATGGTTGGTATTGGGTCTTACACAAGGGTGTCCCTTTTTGGTTCAACCTGGCATAGGAACCAAGTGATAGGGTTTGAACGAGTTGTTTGAGGAATGGTATGACTCAAGGTACTCGAGGATTTGATGAGGAGAATATCAACTGACGACATGGGAAAAAAACCAAGAAGAATATGTCGACTCAATGTGTTTCACGGTGTTCATAAGAATATCTAAAATCATGGTATTCCATAGGTGGAAGTTGGGTGCACAAAAAGGCACAATGGAAAATCCCGACATCCCGGACTGAAAAGTTGATAGTATGACTCTCCATTTTTCATGCGGGTCAGTGAAGGTAGCGAAGGGACCATCCCGGAGGGCCGGGACCGTAGCTCGGCACTAACCCTGAGCGGTGGTGCGGGGGTGCAGCCGCCGCGGTATGAACCGGAGGGCGTGAAGGTTGGAGTTTCCAAAAGGACTGGTCTTCGTGAAGTAGCTTCACGGAGAAAAGGGGCTTCTGAAAAATGGGGTCTCAAGGAGCATGGAATCATGGAGCATGGACTCGCAGAGCAGCATCATAAAGCATGGAGTCCCAAATCATGGGCTCACGGAGCAGGGCTCACTGAGCAGCAACACCAAGGAAGCTTCTCGGGGAGCCGCTTCACGAAAGAAAGTGGAGCTCCACGACACGGAAGATCGGCCGCCCAAGTGGCGATGTGGCCATCCGTCAAAAGGGGGGAGCAGGGTATTTATAGGCAGGGAGAGCCAAAAAGTAGAGCTCGCTCGTTATGAAGATGTAGATTGCTCCGTGGTGGATCGCGAACATCAAATATGGCCGTGGAGCGTCCCGCCTCCTTGCTTCACGGCACGACGTGAACGTCAAATGGGTTCATGGAGCACCCCGCCTCATTAAATTGAGGCAGCGCTCCACAATCATAGAGGGGGATTCGCGAATGGGCTTCACGAACCAGTTTTCCTACACAACATCAAATGTCCATAACTCCTAATATGTAACTTGATTCGGGCCATACAACATACCAAATCGAAGCTTTTGAAACGTACTATGATCTTGGATCCTGTATAGTAGCATCTAGAAAATTTTGGGGATGTATTTTTCGGTTCCAATGAAATTTAATTTCATTTTAGATGTAAAAAATTAAAATTACCTTTTTGTGAACTATTTAATTTTTTGATATCATTTATTTTTCAATGAATTTTGAAAAAATACATAATTTTATTAAAAATTTCCTTTGTATTTAAAGAATTTATATTGTTAAATATGTTTATGATGGTTATAAAAAAATTAATTAAATAATATTATAATTAATAAAATATAGTTCAATATATTCAATAATATTTTCAATTTTTATATCAATATTTTATTTATATTTATTAATTTTTTTTGTAGAAAACTACATTTTCCTCCTATCAATGGGTTTTAGATTAAATTAAAGCATACCAATTATAAGAATTTAATTTGATAAAATTTATTGAATTTATATATTCAGAAAATTTTATTTTCATTATGAATTAAAATATTATTTTCTACATTAAAAATAGTAAAACTGTTAAAATTAATTAATGTGACTGACATTAAATTGTGTTTTTCACGTTCCACGCGCTTATGTACACATTTAATTTCAAAACACAATGGAAAATTATTTAATAAATTTGATTTCATATATTAAATAAATTGATCAAAAAGATCAAATTATTGTCATTTCATTTTTATATTCAACGTTAAATTATTAAGGTAAACAAAAAGATACAAGTTGTCATGGTAAAAAATAAAATTGTAAAAGTGTGTAAACATAATAGCTTTACAAAATCCTATAAAAATTTAATTTTATTTTCTGCAGGTGTTTTGTGGCCATATACTACCTTAATTAATTAATTAATTTATTTTTTGGCACATTGAGTGATATTTAATTCACATTATTTAATAGTTTTAGGTATTGAAAAATTATCACTCCTCCTAAATTATAAAAGGGAATTACTTACCCTAACTTCATAACAAGTATTAAAACCTTTTTCATTGTGAAAGCCTAATAAAATCTCTCCCTAATATCATCAAAATAGTTTTAAAGATACTTGACATCCTATAAGACAAACCCTAGGTAAATAATATCATATTAATATAATGTTTTTTCTAAGAAATGGTAATTTTCATCATAAATATATTTCTATTACCATATTCTCTTACCACCATAATTCATGTAATATTTATTCTAATAGAGTAACAAAATATTTACAGAAGACATGTATGTAATTTGTTTTCATATCCTATATCCATATCCTCTTCCAACAAATGGGAAATGAAACTGTCAGTCATATGTACATCAATGTACCACCCCTCAGATCGATATAATTAATTTTCTATCACTACATCTATCTAAATGTTGTAGTTATGGATTTAAATTATATATATTATTTTAAAAACATAATTTTTCTTCTATAATTATAATATCACATATACCTTCTTAAATTTCATTCCATGCGAATACAATAACATAGATTTTGTGTATAGAGGACTAATGCCTCCCAACGATATGATATTATATTTTCTCATACACTTTACCTAGAAAAATAGAAATAAATTTACACAATAAATTATATATATGTGAAATAATAATAAATTTATAATTGTGATATTATATTTACCATTATATCATTCCTCCTATAACGAAAATGGAAATGGTTTTCATACATACATACGACATATCATCTTCATGAATAATGTAATTATATTCCTATCTATAACATTAATTGAAGACTCTAAAGAAGTATTTAATTAATATATTTCATATTTTCAACATGTTTATTATTCTTTATATGATTTAACAAAGATCAAATCAATCGTATTAGAAATTCAAAACCAAAAATTATATGAAAAATGATGAACTTATTACCCTAAATGCGATTTTAATAATGATTTTTAATAAATGGGTAATATATGGTAATGAGTAGATAATATATTATTTGATATATATTATTAATGTTTTAAAATATTTTTATAATATATATAATAATTATATTGATGTCTCAATATTGAATGAATTTATTTGAGACTTATGCTAATGGATTTATAGTCTCTCTTTTATTTCTGAGTGACACATGCCCTATTCACCCCTTGTTTCATTTCTATGGTGAATATACTGCCCACTATACATGTTATATATTAAATTTATTTATTCTAATGATATTTATCCTTTAAATTAAATTTATTCTTCCATGGATCTTATGATTCAAAATTCTCCAATGGGGTAATCGATTTTCATCCCACATTTGTTTTGGTGAGACACATTCTATATTCACCACTCATTTATATAATGTGGGGTATATAATACCCATGATTTTTTATGATTTATTTCATGAAATTCATTGTAATTTCTATATCTATCTATTTTTATTTCATTAATGGGGATTATGATTTAAATTCTAATGATTTGGTATGTATATTTTGTTACAATCTCAATTTTTATTAGGATTGGTAATGATTATGCTTCCGCTAAAAAAATATTACAATCTTACAATCATAAAAACCAATAAATTTATTATCCTCTGGTTATTTATTGATAATATATTCCTTCCATTAATTATTCTATCATTAATATCAAAAAACAAAAAATTAAATTTTAAATAAAAATTCATCTTCTTTATTGAAAATCCTTTTTTTCTAAATCATCATTTTCGTAAAAGGTTCTCATGAATTATATAAACAAGTTGTTCTAAGTTAAAATTTCCTATTTGGGGATTTCTGAAAATCAAATTAAATGTAGCATTCCTATCATTTTCCAAAAATGGTACATTTTGACTATTCATAGAAAAACATAAAAGTAATATTGGTTTTAATGAGGGTAAAATAATGGTATTTTCCACCATCACAAACAAGAATATATTTAAATATAGATTTATAATATTTAATTATTATTTTAAAATTAAATTTATTTCATTAAATTTTGTGATGTTTTTAGATTTTAAATGGTATAATTAAAATTAAAAGGGAATTTTTTGAATTAAATGTTCTATGTGATCTTTTATGATCATTTTATATCAAAGATAAATTCAATTAAGGAAACTAAACACTTAATATATACATGAAAAAAGAATACTATTCTTATCCTTTCACTTAATTACTTATTATTAATAAGAAAATTTATTTATGAATTTCATTTATCTTCAATGAAATATTTTATAATAAAATGATGAAATTCATAAAAACCTATTTCATTTTCAAGGATTGTAGTTAAATGAATTGTTAATGAACTCCTTTTAATTTCATGGGTTTTTATTTTATTAATGTAAAATTAACATGTTCTCACACACATATTATTTTCATAATGTGATGTATGGTTCTGTTATATAACTTGGATGATGGTTACATTATATTCAAGGATGGTGGTAAAATTATTACCAGGAAATGTAGTATCATAATTTCGACTGAAGGTTGGTATATTTATAAACCATGATTGGTGGAACCTATATGTCCGTCAAATAAATTTGTTAATGATGAATATCTAATTACATAAATTGGACTACCACTGTGATTGAACCTAATTTTGTACGGAACACATTTCACTATGATTCTCTTGGAAGTGAACCTTGAAATCTACGATGATTATAGGTAATGAACTCATTCTACTATGATATCATTGTAAAAAACCCTTTACTATTAAGAAAATTATTTTCTGGGTTTGTGTATGCCAAAAAATGATGTCTTATTCTAATTTTATATTCTTTTATCTTATTTACATTAATTCATTTATGATTCATGTCATATGAACTACCATGATTTATTCATTGACTAGTGTTTTTTATCTTTGATAGAATTTGGTATGAAATTGTTATAGTATATTTATGATCTCATACCCTTATGATTATATTATTCTTATATATGATCATATATTAATATCACACATTTAATATCATTACTAATAATCCGAGGTCACATTTTTATGTGTTTCATTTACCATTGTTGTGGATAATTGGTTTAATTAGGATATATATATGAAAAGTAGTAATTTATAATTTTTTAGTTAGTGATGCGAAATATGTTTATTAAAATTAAAATATTACATATCTTTTATCTAGAGAAACAAAATCATTATGGTACTCATGAATTTATTAGGTTAATATTTTGTTTATTAATCTAAAAACATGTAATATATATGAATTAAAAGACTAGTTATTTGTAGTTAATATCATAGAAATTGAAAGAATATAAACATTACGAACAATCATTAATGAGCATTGGGTGAAGCATGGATTTCCATCCAAGGGATTCGTGAGGAAATTGATGGCATTATGGATGATGGTAAGTGCACCACAAAGTGGGTGTATCTACCCATGTAGATCTATAACAGGTATTAATAATAAACCACTGAAAATATTTCCAAACTATTAGAGTTTTTATCATAGAAATGGATTAGTTAATTTTTAAGGACAGCTATTAAAACACTCAATTAATTCGACTAATGTTAAGTCTATGTATCAAAAAATTTCCTTGCATTTCAGTAAATGTTAGATAGAGAGGTATGAAATTATTTACATCCCTTATTGGATTATACAAGTGGTTGTGGCTTTGTAAAATTTGTACATAGGGGTAATATCTCCAAAATGGGTCACTGATATTTGACTTGATCATCACCCTATGCATTATAATGGGCCTTACAACACAGTGGGTTTGAAACTACCAGGGTATAATTTTTATAAATTTAAAAACACTTTTTGATCAGTCATGATAGATTTGAAAAGATGATGAAAATGGATAACCTAGGATAAACACAAGGTTTCAAAGATAGTAATTACATCCTCATGATTTATAAATATTATAAATAAATTCTCCGGAATATGTGTTTTCCCAATATTATTTATGTTTCTAATATTGTTAATTTTGATTTTCTTTTGTGGTGGGAATCAAAAGGATGTGGGATAATGTTTAATGTTATAGATAATTTTTCTATGGGAAACTAAATTAGATGGTGACGAGAGTGAATAATATAATGATTATGTATAATGTTTTTTCATGGTATATGATTAAATACATGCACCTTAACGAACTCTCTAACTCTCCAATGAAGAGAATAATAGGTTAAATTGTTACCTTAGGTAATGAATACTATAAAGGAATGATTTTTTATTTTCCTATATATTTATAATGTGTGAAGAATCACTCTATGGAACGTCTCCAAGGGTAATGAATATGAATTATATGTGAATAATAGAGGCACCAACTAAGTAATTTCTACAGAAAAATGAAAAAGAGAAATTAACAAAATGGATGAAAATAATAATTTCTTAAATTCAATATAAATGACTTAATGTTTTAACTGTGTTAGTTATATTTATTATCGAAATTGAAATAATAGGGGGAAATTCAAAAAAAATATCATCACGATTCAATTAGTTATGGTTGTTTTGTTGATATAGATGATATTAAACATTACATATGAAACAAAGGTGTTATTATTGAAAAATATGATGAAGCCTAATTTTTGTTTTTGTTTTAATATTTGATGATTAAAGTGTTTATGTACATGAACTCATTAATTTTTTTATATGAATCATGAAATTTATAAGTATTATTATATATAAGTTTTGTGTTGTGGATTTTTAAAAATATGTCAAATGTTAATAATGACCTATAAAAGTGATTTGATGGAAATGTGATATTTTATTGATGAACCATTGATAATATGTATATATTAATTAATAATATACTGATGTCGGGAAAATGGGGTTTTTGGATAAGGAGATGATTATTATGGATAATATAAATGTGAATTTATGGAAGACCTTGGAACTGATTAATGATTTTTTGAAAGTATTGTTTCTGTTATAATTAATGGGGTTTAAATAATTTTTTGAATATTGAATATATTTAAAACTATGTGTTTGTATTGAGTTATTGAAGAATCATGTATTTTTTTATTTTAGGTTATATTGTAATTTTAGTTACTACCATGTCTCAAGGTAATATATAACCAATGTATCGACAAATATTTTTTGTGAAAATTATAATCTAAATTATTATGTTATAGGATTTATGATGTGTTGATATTGAAATGTTTAAAAAACTTATATAAAAAATTGTTTATTTTTTATGTATCATATGCTTAAGCATTTATGGAATAGTTTATATTGAACATTGGATCATGTTTTTGATATTAATGTGTTATTTTTCAAAAGGAAGATCTATGCATATTGTATATTCTATTCTAACCATTTTTGTATTAGTAATAAAATTATATAAAATTAATTACATATCATTATTTTATATATCTAATAATACATTTGTTCATAAAGCATTAAAAATGCATCTTTATTTTATATAATAAGATTACATGTTGAAAATGATTGAAGCATAGCCAAAGGAAGTTATCATTCTAATTAATATGACTAAAATCCATTAACTATTTATTCTAATGAATATTAATCAAATTGTGGAAAAGTATTATGAAATAAAAATGTTATACATTTACCTCCATTTATTATAATAGAATTGTCTTTTAACTCAAAACTGATTTATGGTATTTTGGAGGTAATCATTATCTTGAACATGTTCTCTCTCATTATATTATTATTTAAGAATTATTTTTACCATCCATTTCCATATTATCACTACCCATCAATGTTCTCTGATAAGGAAACCTAGTTATCAGTTATCTCATGTGACTTCAACAATTTCGTTTCACTCTTTTCTAGAGAATTTTTAAATGAAACATTATATGATGGTGGTTTTCCATGAAGCTATTTTGAAATGTAAAACCCAAGATTATCGTGATCAAGAACGAATTGAAAATATTCAATTAAATTAAGGTGATAGAATTTAAAACCTGATGATTTATTTTAAGTTTTTTGAAATAAATTTAATTTCTTGAATCAGTAGTGTTACATGGAACAGTGAGTTTAAATGAACTATTATATAATATTAAAATATTTAAATGTATATATTTTATCCTTGGTGTTGAATTGGTGAATATGAATCTAACTAGATTAATTATGAAAAGTATGTCATGTGCACAATTATAAAATAATATCAATGTATATAAATTTATTATAAATGAAAATAAAAAAACATTCAAATGTATGACTAATTTTTTTTGAAAAAACTATTTTTATGAGGATGAATATTTTTATATTAATTAAATAAATTACACACAATTTGTGAACTATATTAATGAAATTTATATATTATATATTCAATAATTTTTTTATAATTTATCTAGTAATTTTTCAATGTATTGGAACACCATATATCTATTTTTTTCATAAAAAAATATTTATCAAAAAATTAGTCGAATTAAACACTTGTAAAAATGTAATTTTTCCCAAATTTTTAAATTTTATTTTCAAATTTTATTTTACTTTTAAAAGGGAAAATGTCCAAGTTATGTTAGGGTAAATTGTTTATAATTTTATAAAAAGATTAATTTTTTAATGAATATTGAAAAATATTTACTTTTATTGTTAAATACCGTTTCATTAAAATAATTTATAAATTTATATTTTATAATATGGTTTTAAAAAATTAATATTAATTGTATTGTTATTAATAAAATTTATGTCTTTATAGTCATTATTGTGTTAAAATTCAATATAAAAACGTATTATTTTAATGAACACATTTTCATTGTAAGACAACATTTTCATCATATATGTAGTATATATTTAAAATTAAATTCTGAAATTTAGAAGAATTAATTTTGATAAAATGGAATCCATATTTATAATAAACCTAATTTATAATAAATGAAAAGTAAAAATTAAATTTTTTCAAAAAGTATAGTTAATTTTTGTTTTCATAAAATACAATGGTTATAGTTAAAACAGGGTTTCATGTTACTCGTACATGTGGTAAAACTATTTTAAAAAATGCATAGGATATTTATTTCAAAAATACTTTTCCATATTATGATTAATTTTTTCATAATTTTCTAATAGATCACATTTAATTTTGAGGATAAAAGAAAAAACATCCTCGATAAATATAAAGATACTAGTTATCATGGTGAGAACTAAACTGATAAAATTGTGTTAAATTGGACTTTAAGGAAAAAATGATTAAAAAATTTCTTTTTTGGATGTTATTCATGGAAATATATTCCCTACACTATTTTATTTATCCTTTTTTGGTATATTTGGTTGATAATGACTTTAAAATATTTCAATAGTTTTGAGTATGTACTTAAATTCAACTCATCCTAAATAATAAAAGGGATCTTCCTCCCCTAAAAAATTCACACATATAAAGCCATTTGAATAAATAACTAATAAAAAATATCTCTAAAAAATGCTTATACATATTCTAAATTTAATTCATTTCGTAAAAAGACAATCATATCTTCCTTAATATCAGATTCTAAGGATGTTTTTCTAAGAGAATTTAATTTTCATCAATATGATGTTTCTTTTTTACTTATTCTCCTATAACCTTGATTCATTTCATAATGAATCCAATATAATAACACCAGTATCTAACATATAATTTTATGTTATTATGTTGATATCATAATCTATATCAATCTACTCTTCAATAAAATAGGAAATTTTACCACTATTCTTGTGTACGGTGGACTACCGCCTCACGAATCAATGTAATTAGTATTCCATTTTATTTAGAAAGATGGAAGTTGGGACTCTTATTAAAATAATGTAAAATATGGTAGATAAAAATAGTATAAGAAAACACGGAAAACCCCAAAGCAGCAACTACTTACCGATATTTTTCAACAGTTGTGAACTTTTCCTCCTTTCTTCGCCTGGAAGGGTGTTCCATCCATCCCTTCCACGACTGCCCCCTTACCTCTAGAACTCCCCCAATATGAAGGAAGAGATTGAATCATTTTAAAATCATCTCTGCATCAATGATTTCATAATCCGAGCTATCCTCTTGTCATACCTCACATTTGTCAGAATAAGTGTCACTTGTCATATGCATTACCATTCCTTCAACAGACATTTCTTCAGCCGGGTCCGCATTCTGCTAGTGGGTTTTCTCATTAAGAGAGATTAGAGTTGAATATTAAATCTCATTGTCTACTATATTATGCATAGATAAATAAGGATTGTTACCTTCAATCGAATGCTCAACCTCGACTAGAGTAGAAACGAGGAATTTTTTATTCTTGTAGGAAACCAGTTGAAATCCTTCACTATCTACAATGGGATTTGAATAATTAGAAAATACTTTGGAGTCATATTATATGTTATTTTTACCTTTCTGTTTACCTAAAGAAACCATCCTTTCCTGTGTGAGTTAGTGATCCACCTATTACTAGACGCTTTCATTATTCACTTGATCAGCCCTTACGTCATCAACTTTAGAAGGAAAACATGATTTTGTATGTTGAAATATTTCACATTTTCATGTATTATATGTATCAGTGATGTGCACATTATTCTCTTTAGAAAAGGCAGTATCCCAAGATTTCATCTTTGTTTCAGAGGTGGAGTCATTTGGATGGTCTCCCATTTTAGGAAAAACACTATGGGCCTATGTATTATATTCAACACCTAGTCTATCATCACCTTTACAAGGTACATGATGTTGAATATGAGGAAGAACATCTAATTTCTGAGCATGTGTTTTTCTCTTTTTGAGACACATACTAATGTCATGGCCACAAAAACCACAGTATCTACAAATGATAGAGCACCTTCAGGTAGATGATTCATGGAAAATAACGTTGAATCCATTATAGAATTAGTGAATTTTAACATAAGTTATCTTCAACTATATAATATCATGATCAGTTTCAAGCATTACCATGTCAAAAATAGTGTAACCTAGTTTGACCTCAACCAAGAATCTAGCAAAGTGCCCGAAACGAGCAACATCATATTTTTTGTCAATTTTGATTAGTTTAACAAGGGATAGAGAAATATCATATAATATTTTAGGATGACAGATAAACCCATTTAAACCATAAACATGTACAAAGATTTGAGTAGTTGTGTCACCATCCTCTAAGGGATTGAAATCTTTATCCCATTAAAGCAATTAAATAATCCCAGGTATAGGCTCTATTGAACCGAAACCCCAGGCTCAAACATTAATTTCATATGAAGGGAAGAACAAATAGAAATATACTCATCCTAGCGATACAAACTTGCTTGATGAAAAACCCCAAATTGATGAAATTAGATATGTGAGATAGTCCATTTTGTTGAGGCTGAGTACCTTTAAGTAGAAATAAGAGAGCAATAATTGATAACTCACCCATTTTATGTCGCTCTGATACAACGTCAGTATCATATTTAATATTTTTAATACAACCTTTTCTTCGAATGGAATGATCAATTACTCATTTTAAGATTGAAAAGGTGCATTTAATTGGAGAATCCTCATCCATAAAACCTTGTCTACAGATCGCTGGAGCTATTTGTGGTGGCATAAGATCCAAAACATCAACAGAAAAACTTCTCCCATCCACATTCTATAATGTAGGCCTTTGAGGTGCATCAGTAGAAACCCTTGTTGTCCAACACACAACATCAACAGAAAGACTTTTCACATCATCACATTGAGGTCCAAATATTTCGGACGCATCATTCAGAACTGAATTTGAATCCGGAGAAACTCACTTCCCAACTAAAACTCTCGCTTGTTGAGGATCATTCCTCACATGTGAAGTATGCTCTGACAAACCCACAATAGACGTTGGGACATCACACTACTATGAACAAGTCCTATATAAGGAACTTGGAACCCTTTAATAGGTGGATAATGGCCATATTCATTCATAGATTCAAGATTATTGGATGCATCGTGTGATGCTGACGCCAAGACTGCTCGCCTCCCATATCCAACTCATGTTTGCTGAGAAAAATTCCTCACATGAAAAGTGTTCTCAGATGAAACCACAAAAACCTCTAGGGCCTCACACTACTCCACCCTAGTCCCAATCGATGGGCTCAACGCCCATGAATGTCCATTGAAGTGAGGGACTATTGTGATGTGAAACCCTAGTTTGCAACACCATGGGGGAGGCCAAACTAAACCTGAGTTGGAAGTGTCATTAATTAGTATTCCATCACCACATATCAGTAAAAGATATAATTATGGATTTAATTTATATGTTTTATATTAATAACATAATTATATTTTTTTTAATGTTAATATAATATAAAATTTCATTCATTCCATTAAATGAAAACATGACAACTACACTCATGTGTAGAGAGGACTACCACCTTGCGAAGAGATGTGATTCATTTTTCACATAGGGTTTACATGGAATGTAATAACTAAACCTTTAATCAACATATGTGATATATATTAAATAATAATGACTCTTTAAATGTTATATATTTTTTAAATTTCTTTATATATATTCTTCATGATGATGAAAATAGTGTTCTTGCATACACACTTTCTTCCCTATCCATGAATTATGTAATTCATTTAACTATTTATATATTATAACTTACTCTATATATTTAAATAGTGTATATATATGATATTTCGATAATATTTATCACTATAGGGATGATTCAACACTGATAAATGTAAAATAAGTAGAAATAAATTACCAAAACCTTTATGGAAATAATGTAGTTATTGCCTGCAATTTAATTTTAACAAGAAATTGATAATAAATTGGTAAAAAATTGTGTCAAGTAAATAATATATATATATATGTATTTTTTTGGACAAGAATAATAATAATACTATATTTGTTTTAAATTAGTTTCAAATGTTTACAAAGGAATTCGATGCTTGTGGTATGGAATATCTAGTATCTCTATTAATTTTGGGGAACACTTGCAATATCAACTACTCATTTATTTTTAGTAGTGAATAGAATTACTCTTGAAATGTTATATAAATATTTAATTTATTTTCATTATATTGAATTAATAATTTTAATTTTTTCATTCATGGGTCTTATGACATATAATTTTCCAAAGCGGTAGTGAATGTTCATCTCACCTCAATTTCGGTGAGCCACATAACATATTCACCAAAAATTTCTATTATATGGAGTATATACTACCCAAAAATTATTTTTTATGATTATTATTATGAATTTTATGTGTATTTATATATTTATTCACTTTTATATCATTTATGGGAATTATGATTCAATCTTTGACAAAGTGGTTGGATTTTATGTTCATTCTCGTTGGTTATGGAGATTAATTATGATTATGATTCCAATGGTGAAATGTTAAAAAATAAAACTCATGAAAATAATGAATTTTATTACACAATTATTGTTTATGGAGAATAATATTTTAAACTATTTTTCTCTATATAAGATCGAGAAATACCAAAATAATGTTTTCAATGAAAATAATTTATACTTGTAATCACAAAACATTTTTGTTGGAAATATGTGTTTCATGATATTTTTTCCTGAATGTTTTAATATAATTGTATAATTTTTTATTTTACTATTATTGAATTTACACAAAAAAAATTTATCTGTAATCCTCCGATACCTTTTCAAACATTGAACTTCTGGAATGTTCCTACAAAAAACTGAAATGAATTTTGATTGAACATGTATAAAAGGAATAATATTTAAAACTATCATAGCCAATATATTATTTAATATTTCCATTATAATATTTTCAGGTTATTTTCAAAATAAAGTGTTTTCATTAATATTTAGGAAATTATAGTTTTAACCTAGGTGATTTCAAAAAAAAATTGTGACTTCCCCAAAAATGTTCTAGGGTATCTTTTTAAATAATTTCCCATCTAATATTGCATCCATTAATGTTACATTAGAATAATAAGGGATATTATCCAATAATAATATCCATAGAAATTATCTATAAGGATTTTTATTATAATAAATGATGATTTTGAAACATGTTCTCCTTCTATAAGTAATGGTATGAAAAAATTATTAGTTGTTTATGAAACCCATTTCTTATTCATATGATGTGATATAATGAAATGTATACGACGACCATTAATTTTAATTGGTTCCGGTATGATAATTTTTTTAATCTTATTGGATAAATATATCTGATATTTATTATTAGATTGTTTTTTTGTTTTTAAACAAGTATGGTGGTTAAATTATAAACAAGGATAGTGATTACATTACCACCAAGGATGGTGGTAACATTATAAAAGAGTACTGGTGGTTACATTAAAAACTGTGATCAGTTGGACCTATATCTCCCTCAAATTCATTGTGTAATTATGAAAATTTCATGAGATAAATTGGATTAGAATGGGGATTGGGAAATTAATTTCTATAATGGTGTGTATTCCATAAATTAAAGATAAATTATCTCATGGCTTATGTTTATTAATTAATTTCTCATTCATGCCTTACAAAATTCAAAAAAATATTTCCCGATTTTTTCTTATTATATTTTATTGAATTGTATAAGAACATTATAAGTTATATTCATCATCTCATTCATGTATTCTTATAATATTATTTCATATAATCATCAATTTATATCCCCCATGATTACCCTTACTATTAAATTTATATCAATATATCATACAATTCATTTTTAATTGTTATAAAGAAGGTGTTTGTGTAGGGAAATTCTATTTAGTGTACTAAATGGTGATATATTTTTGGGGTAAATTTAATATCTCTAGTTAAAAAAAATTCATATCTATTCCTTAGTGACTCTAAATATATGTGGAATTTGGGAACATGTTTCTAAAATGTTCTTAATATTAATCTGGAAATTTTTATTATGTATGTAGGAAAACACTAATCACTATAGTCGGTATATGAGTTAAGGAAGAAATATGATATTTCTGAAATCTCACATGTGAACTTTGGGAGAACAATATCTCTCTACCCTAGGGTTTCATAAGGAAGGGCCTTCCACTAGGAAATATGATAAGAGTCTCACATAGGAGGTGTAGACACACATCTAGTTCATTAATAGGTATTAATTATATCCCATAGGTAATAATTACATATAATTACATTATAGGAAGTGATTATGGGGAAATCATTTGTTATTGTTTGTGGTCTATTAGGTTAAACCTGTCTATGAAACCTTATTTGTGCTAGAGTTTTGTAAATGGTTATATTTTCTAAGATATTTTATAACATTAATGGTTATCCTCAAATTCAATGAATGGATTCTCTATTGAGATCCATTGCATCCACTAGCACCAAGAAATATTTAATAGATGAAAATGAGCATACACTCGTGGTTGATCTAGTGTGTCAGGACATAGAAAAAACCCAGTAGGAATTTTTTTTCTATTTGCTCTTTAGTGTGTAGGAGGAAATTGGGGTGAGGAAACACTATTTGGTTATGCTATAAACATATAAATTTAACAACCTATCATACTTGGGAAGTACTGTCCCTTAGGATATATCCAACTCTATATGAGACATTAGGATGATCTTCAATATTGTAGAGACTATAACAGTTCAAAAGTTTAATCTCACAACTTTTATGATGAAATGTATTTCTGTAAAATGGTGGGATGTCATGATGTAGGTTGGTATACATAAATATATGATTTGTGGATACATTAATGAAAAAATCATCATGGTGTTTCTCTCTAATGCAATGAAAGTCCACTATGATCAAATGATCATAGAGATCTTGTAGAAGATCATATCAATGAATACCTTCTGAAAAAACATCACCATGATTATATTATTTACATTTTTATGGTAGGTGATGAGGATCATAAGGAATGAATTTTTGAGAATATCACCAATCCATTGTTTAATCAATTGGTTAGGTACATCGATCTGACATTCATGGATGTAGTAATTCACAAGGTTCTACTATAGATAATCCAATAGAGGAAGAAAAAGATAAATTTCTTCTTTCATCTATATTTATATTGAAAAATAATTTATATATAACAGTTATATTTTCTCATTCAAGGAATAGTTTGAGGAATTTGGATGATAGATGTAAGGGTGATGGTTATTAAAATGAGAAATGTAGTGGTTGATTGACTCCTTCTATAGGGGATAATTGTGGTATGATTAATAATAATGGTACTAAGGGACACATTATTAATGTATTTACCTAATCATAAAGTACACATCAATATTGAGATATGATAGGGCATTGGAAAGAGATTATTGTATATGTCTTTGAGTCTGTGTATAATTTGATCAGACTATGATATGATGATAGAACCTTAGCAGCAGAAGTAGGAAAGAAAAATGTATGTGAATCAGTTGAATCATATGACTCTAGGGTTCATGAGGTGATTTCTATCAATGATTATGTGGATTATTAGGCTTTAGAGGATGTTATATAGGGGCCTTACATTATACGAGGCATAATCCTAATTTCTGATACAATATCTATATATTTTCTACATATATATATATATATATTTCATTTATATATTCTTATAGTGTATTTGTGTTGGGTATACTAATAATATAGTCTCCATAGATGATATCAATCGATACTACACTTGGAAAGAGATTGAATAGTTATACTATCTCTAAAAAAATTTGTATGGCCATCCCAATACTAGATCATGTCAATAGGTTCACAATTTTATAGGTAAAATATTTGAATGTGATCATTGGAATTTACTAGATGACTCTCTATCATTAACATATCAATTATTTAATTAAATAATTAACATTTCTGTCACCTATAGTGGTGAAGATCACATTGACCAGTGAATGGGATGTCATGTTTAGACATGTGGGATTATACACTCATGAGAGAAAAAATTTCAACATAAATGGCTAGTATGATCATTATAATGAATTAGGTGGAGACATTCTCCCCATTACCTTCAAGGGTATAAGTATACTTATATTTCATGGTAGTATATTTTTCAAGTATATCTCCAGATGAAGGATATGATTTATCTCATTGATCTTGTATATAGTCCATGAACCATATTGATTTACCTTATTTCATGTCAATAACTTAGTTGTAAGAGATCAAAGTACATCAAGATGATCCTACGGCTAAAGGTTTCATTCGAATGACCACTTCTCATGGGGTGATCCATTTTTTATCTCCAAGGAGACGAATGGTAGTCTTCACCTTGGGGTAGAACACCTAATGTTGAATTTGATCTCTATTAAAAATGAAAACCCATTGGTAAGGATTTTTTAATACATTGTTCAAATGAGGGGAGCTTAGGGATTTTATAATATCTATATATGTTATGGATAACATCATAACTTGTTTATGGTGGATGAAATAAAATATATATCATTTAAGTGTAGGTTTGGGTTGTATGAGTATATATTTATTCCATTCAAAATGATGAATAATCTGTAAATATTCAACTCTCCCATGATTATTCTCTTTAACAATTACATGGATTCCATTAATATATTCATTAAAAATATACTAATTTATTTTATGTCATTTGAATAAATTCATGACACCTTTATATAATATTGAATATACTTGGATAACATTTTCTATGCTCCATGTTCTCAATGTTTTTATTGTAGATATTAGTGGTGTACTTTCTTTGGCATATTACTTTACAAGATACAATATCAGTTGATCCATAGATGGTTGATGTAGTCATTTCATGTGATTAAATGTGTAATGTATTAAAAATTTTGAGTTTCTTTAAGTTTTATGGGTACTATAAGAGGATGATTTAGAAATTTTATCACCTAAACATGAACATTACCACACTGTCCAAGAAGGTTGGTCAGGTTTCAATGGATAAAACCATGTAAATAAAGCCACATAGAGAAAAATAAGATATTAGATCATATCTAATTCATATTATTTCAAATCCAAGAGTTTTTTATGTGGTAAATTATGAAATTTATAGAGTGGGATCCAGATCTATCCTGATAAAGAGATATAATTTAGTCTCTTAAGGATCTCATCACCTTTTATTGCATGAGAATAAATAATCTACTAAAGTATTAAAGATGATGTATCTTTTTTATGCATTGATATATTTGTGACACTACCACATTGATTTGAAAGAAATAATTTATACAGACCACAAGAATTTCTGGTATAAGTTCTCCATAAATTACCGAAATCCATATAAGATAAGTGGGGTATAATACATGGAAAATTTTTATTTTGAGTTGGTTAATGATATTGGGAAAGTAAATGTTTGGGTTGAACCCCACATTAGGATGGAGATGTAATTTTGTGAGTGTATGATATAGTATTTATGTAAGCTTACAGATTTATTGGAAAAATAGATGTTCTCCATAAATAATGAATAAATGGTAGTGGGTAGTGCAATCATAGTGATCACATTATCATTTTTCGAATGACTGAAGGAAAATTTGGAACTTAATCCATAGTGTCTCATAGTGTGTTATAGGTTGGCTGCTATTTTTTCTATAGTATAATGGTTTTTAGATGGATGTGGTGTCCTTATATTTCATTCTAGGATAATGGTTCCACCTTCCCAGAGAGAGGAGTTGTTGTAATCCTCACAATATAATCATTGGGAATTGTACCTAAGATCCACCAAAATTTGATATGATGTTGGATATAAATTTTGGTAGCCCTTTATAAATAATGTCATTGAAAAAATTACCTCTGATTTATAGACATGTCTACAGATAAATATTGTTTATTTAAAAAAATAGAGGGCCTGTCCATAAAAATTTAATAATTTATTGGAAATGGGATGCAGTCAATACATACTAGGTAAAATAATTTTTTGGTGACCATGAGAGGTCAAGATAATATTTTGGTTTTAGTGGATCAATATAAAAAGGTGGAACACTTTATACAAATATGAGGGGATAAAATCAGTTAATGAACCTGGAATTATCTATGTTCGAGAGATGGTGGAGCATAATAGAGTATCTTAAACCATTGTATTTAAAATTGATTCCAAATTCACATCATAGAATTGGAATGTTATTCAAGAGATGATGGGTAATAAGTTGAAGTAATAATTACCATTAATCCTATAACTATATATATTTAGAGATAACAATAAATGATTTATATGAAAATCATCTTTCTTGTGTTCTAGATTTCAGAGTATCTTGGTAAAATAACATGGATATATTATGTTTCCCCAAAAATAATATCTTCAACACCTATATTCATATGGATCATTTATGAGTCCTCTAATTTGGTGAAATTTATTACAAACAGTTCGATTTTGTCTTTGAATAGTCATAATAAATAAGTTATCCCTTGTATATGACTCCTGTATTTCGTTGTGGGTGAAAATATTTTCTTGTGATTTTCCCCTAAGTTAGGGAATATGAATTTGTGGAGGTAAGGAAAAATTGTCTTATTGTATGTTTGGTATTTTCAAATTATAAAATTTATAGGGATGATTATCTATCATTTCAATTTTTCTATATGATATGCTGTCTGGCACAATGTGTTCCAAATCAGTCTACTTTGAATGTGAGAGCATAATCCAATGAATACGATTGATAGAAATGTTTTTCATATAGGAAAATATGTAAATATTAATGAGAAACATGTGTCGATAGTGGACCAATGTGAGAATGTTTTAGGAGACATAAAAATCATATTTTTTTGGGATTAATGGTACTATATATTAGTTTAAAAATATATGTAGGATAAGGAAATAACCATTCAGAAAGTGTGGGCATGTTTTTAAAGTAATGATCAGTGTATACCTCTCATGATTAAATGATATAAAAGAGATTAAATTATGAAACCTAATTTTATTGGACTCTAATTATCAACATTTAAATATTTTTTATCTTGCTCTAAATGTTTTCATGCTGGTTAGACCTATTGTAGATGCCAAAAAATTAAGTGGGATATGACGATTAGCTTACTGAAGCTTGAAGATGTTATAGTTGATCCAATGGAAAACCAGTTAAGCATAAAGTATCAGAAGAATTGATGATGATCCCACATACCTGATTTATTGGATCCTAAATTGAATTGATTTAGCCTAGTGGCCATCATCCAGCCAGTAGTGTCCACAAGTGAGATAATAGTATCCTTATGATCCCTAATAGCCCATCAATTTTGAAGTAATTTAATTTGAATACACCCTCTTATCCCTTTTACTTATTATCCAAGTCTATTAAGAATTACTCTTTTCCCAAGATAGATATCTTGATTATTTAGAGGTTTATAATCTCTTTATATCTCATATATTTTATACCCTAACAACAATTTTGGCATGTGTTCTTCATCCAATCAGTTCTTCATTCTATCTCAATATCCATCTACTATCCCTGATTAAAACCAATTATATATTCTATGTAATAATCGAATCAATGGTTTTTTCCTTCATCTAAAAATATATTTCTAATAATTTTTAGAATCAATATTTGGAATTAGGGATGTTGGATCTATGTATCAATAAGACCTATATCGTATTTGGTAGTGGAACATTTTAGGAATGTTAGACATTGACCTACCTTTTGTGTGTTGTTCCCTCTTAGTATTGATCCTATATTTATAAACCATATTGAATAAGATTTGGTTCATGGTTTTTTTGGATTCTTTTGACTCAGTAGGTAAACATAGCTATATGCCATTGTTTGACCAAAGGTATAAATACCTTGAATTTTAAGCATGTTTTAGATAGCCTCGATGCATGATTTTTTTCAACATGTGAAACATAGATAATAACATTTAATTCATTAATATTCATATATTTAATAAATTATTTTTTAAAAAACTAATAAATAATTCATTCCTGAATTCCAAATTTTTAAATGGTTTCTTTGATTTATGGAACATTATTACACAGGTTAAAAAATAAGTGTAAAACTAAGCCGACAATACCGGAAATTTGAAATCAATGACTAGTCATGAGGCTCTAACTTAGAGAATAAGTGTTAAACAAAGGTTACAACACATGAAATATGAAATTCCCATTGTAAATGGTATTCAAATCATGAATGGAAATGATGATTTGATGATGAACTTCAAATGAGAATTTTTAAAGTATGTTTAAAATTCAAGGTGTGAATATATATCTCACACATTGAAATATGTGTAGTAGACCTAGTTCAAGATTAAATTGAAAAAACATTATCATGATATAATTTAAAAATCATGTCACACCTTCACACTATTAAATGTTGCCTCATAACTATTTTGAGGTTCTAGTGAATGGATTTATGTTATAAATTTCATTTTCGGTATGTTTTTCCTAAGGAATAATAATGATACAAAAAATTATGTGCAGGTTCATCTTATAAATCCCATTCATGATATGAACTTGCTGTCAATAAGGAAAATTAATGTGTAGATTCAAATTATTCCAATATAATCTTCTAAATTTAGAGGTTTAGTGATACTAAATTGGGATAGAATGAAGCATTGGATACCAGATTTGATGGACAATGAAGATACGACAAGAGTTCTCATTCAGGAAACATACTATATCTTCCATTTTTTTTATTTGGTAACCATTTATGTATTCCCACATCGCATTATCAAAAGGGGGGTAATTCCATTGTGTCATATGATATTATTTCTATGAGAGTGTCGTATATATATTATTACATATTTTAATACATGTTCTAATTGATGTATTTACTAATATTAATTATAAATCTCTTTTTGTTGAATGATAATATTCATGATTTTAAGATTAATTTATAATGCGTCGAAAATTAACAGTATTTTTCATATGAAGACTATGAAATATAGAGTTATTGTGATTAAATATAGTTTTGGGTCACCATGTCCTACAATCGAAGTATCTAATTCACTATATTAACATTACTAATATTATATTAGGAAAGGGTAACTTTACTATGGATCCTAAATAATAATTTATGATAAAAATAATGAATGTGCATGTAATTCCTTAAATCCATATTACAGAAACCATACAATAATAAAATCTATCATTCTTCTCATCTTCATACCAAAAAAGAAATATTTTATTCTTCACACATTCCCACAATTTGATAATGATTTGATCAATCATATTTAAATTATTAAACTTGTATAAATCATTTCTTGCCTTTATATATGGATCAAAATCAATTCAAATATAATTTTATTATTTAATGTTAGTAGTGATAATTTATTTTATAAATTTTTTCATATTTATCAGTATGAGAATTATTGGTTCTTATGAGAGATTTAAAAACAAAAACATTCTCTAAAGAGTAGTTTCTAGTGATCCTTATAATATTAATGAATTATATATTAATCATTTCCCCATTTTTCACATTTCATTTTTAGTCATATTGGGCATCTATTTCATTATCAGATTCAATGTAGAAATAAGCCACCAAGGGAAATGTTGGAGATCCTCTTTTTCAATCCAATGATCGAATGGAACAAAATAATAAAAATAAAAAGATAAATCTAGAGAAAAACATTTCTAGAATGTAATTTTTTCAAGTAGTAGGGAATGCAGTTGGAAAATAAAATGCATATGGAGAAAGAAAATATTTCCAAATAAAGAATTAAGGGAAAAATTAATTAATAATGTATATATGATCTGAAATGTCTAGGTAAATCTTGGATTATTAGTACCTATTTTTGAATATATGAAATTCAAGATCAAGAGGAGAATAATTGAAACGACCTGTCATTCTTTCTGATTTACAATGAAACATCATGAAGACCCAAATTGTCACATAGGTTTTGTCCTGTAATTGTGTGATGTATTATAATTAAATAATTTAACAAGTGATGAACTAATGTTATGTCTCTTCCGCTGATCACTCAGATACAATACTTAGGGGTGGACAAAATTATACCCCCACTCTCTATCACATCATGAGAGGATATTAAGGAATTTATTGTGAATTTTTTTTATCCATAAAAATATATTAATCTAGAGGTTATTATTTTAAAATGTGAACAAATTTATAATTATAACTTTTTTATTTCATGGGAGAGATTTATAATCATTATTAATAAATTCCCTCAACGAGGTGTCAAAACAAGGATAGTTATTAAAAAAATTTATAATGATTTGTCACTATGAATGTATTCACTTATATATTCATCCATTAGATTTGTTTTTATGAGAAATTCCTCATATGGGATATACAAGTTGTTGGATAAAATTTCCGACCACAAATTTTGATGGGAATCAGTTAAAGGATAATAAATAGAGTTCGTATACTAGACAATAGCTGGGTTTCACCAAAATGGGTTCTATATAAAAGAAACATAATGATATAATAACCTATCAACACCACCATTGAATTTATTATGAAGATATCAATTATTTATATTTCAATCAATAAAATTATCAAATGGCATGGAGTCTATAGTAACCACAATAGAAATATCATGGAAAAGGGTAAATATTTCATATATTAAAATAAGGAGTTCAACCTCACCACTAAATTCCATCACTGGAGTGTAGTACCCAATACCTGTAGGAGTCCTTTGAATGATTCAAAAACTCATATATGTTTCACTAAAGTAGTTGACATTCTAATATATTGATCAAGGGGAAATTATTGGGGAATTAAGAGATAGTGTTCAAAATCAGTGATCTACATATACAATCTAAAAAATATGAGTCCTTAATATTTACAAAAAAATTGAGGATATTACAAGGGGGTCTTATCGAGTAACATTAAAATCCCATTAAATGTTGAAAGGAATGACATCATCATGTGATGTAGAAATAAAAACCAATAGAGTGTTGTTAAAATTATAAGATAATATTAAGAACAACTAGTAGAATAATAAAATTCTAAAAAAGGATGGAATGAAAATAATAGAGATGTGAGAAATTCAATATAATTTCACATTAAACAGTCAAGAGTCTGGGATTAAGAGAAATGAATCTGAATCGATTAATTATTATACTTGTAGATGCAATATTAAGATGAACCAAAGGACTACATGATTATGTAATAGTCTGGGTATAAAAAATATATTTTTAGTTGATTTTACTGTGATGATCATAGAAGAATTGGTGACCACAATAATCGTTGGAAAACTACTCCTATCTCAATAAAGGAAACCGGTTAATGTTTAATTGATGAGAAAAATTTAATATTTAGTATAGAGGAGGTGATGTTCAATTTACAATTGGTGGTAAAAATTCTAGAAGGTACATGTGGTAATTTGATAGAAAATAATTTACCAGGATTTTAGGAAAACAATTCACATGGGAAAAATAAGTGACGAATCAAATGTAAAATGTAAATAATAAGTTAAATTGTGTTGAGGACATGTAACATTATACCAAAAATATATGACGATAGTGTAGGGACTATAATACCATATGAATTAATGGAAGGATAATAGGTTTGAAAAGATTGTGAAAACCCCTTTTATTTTTCAAAAAGGCCCATAACATCAGTATTTTTACTATATATTTTTTGAAGGTATGTAGAGGATGGGTGAAGATAGTTTTAGAAAACATAATAGGGATCATATATATGGATGAATAAAATATTCAACCCATTATAGATCTAGACCTACATACCTACATCCTTCCCTCAATCACATAAAATTCAGAGGTAAGATCGAGGTCAATGATAATAACCCGAGAACTTTAGGGAGGTAACAAGAGTTTTTAGTATTTTTTCACTTATTTAGAAAATTCAATCCCTTCCCTATAAAATTTTATAATTCCACAGAAGATAGAAATGTACTTTCAAATTTTTTTTTTCATAATTTTTGATCATCATGACATTGGAAGGTATAATTATAATAAATAGTAATGTTATTTCATGTCATGAGATGATGATTGAAATCATGAACCTAAAAAATACCATAATAGCTAAATCCTTCAGTATCATGGAAAGGGAGGTATCCATTTTGATTCGTAGTTTTTCATTTTTAGACTCTATTATTTTATATTTTTTATATTAAATATACAAATAATTTCATCATTTATTTTATATCTAATAATTAATTTAAGATATATAAACATATTAAAATTGTCATCATACCAAGATTTTAAATTCCATTTTCACTATATTTAAATGAAAAAATGGGAAATAAATTTCTTTATTACATGTGGTTTTGGAATTCATGATGAATGTTTTAATAAGACTAGTTAATTTTCAAAAATGTAATTTATCTAAGATTTTCCCTACATTGAATTTCAAATATATCTGTTAATTGAATCAATTATTTTTATTCACTTTATTGAGTAATTTTCTTATCCATTATATCTCATTCCCAAGACATTTTTAGATTATCATTTATTCCACTCAATCAATAGAATATTTTATGAGAAACTAGGTAATGTTCTATACTAGAGAATGCAAGACATATTATCAATTCTATGATAGAAAAGAATAACTTTTAGTAGATATAGCAGTATTAATGTCTATGAATTTATCAATTGACCCACCATAAATTAAACTCTTTTTTAATATAGAGTCCTTTGATGACCTTTATTGGAATACTGTCAGATTTGAAGCCTATTATATCCTTTCCTACAATACTCCCAATTTGTTGCATGATTTTTGATTAAATAATTATGGTGCAATGGATATCAAAAGTGTATACGTATGTGTATATGTGCGGAGACATTAATGTGGTGGTTTATTGTTAAAATGGGAGAGAAATGTTATCATTCATTAAAATTTATCATTCACCAGTCTTAAAAAAATGAACAAAAAGAAATAGTGGGTGATTCATTAATTGTGATTAATTTTATCATGTTCCCACATTGAGATATGGGTGATATAGAGGAGAAAAAATAATAATTTATGAATTATTTCATCGACCATTTTTGTCATGACCCGTCCTCGGGGCCCATGCCGTGACAACCCCAGGCCCGCCTTCCATAGGCCAGGGGCTGGTGGCTAGCACCAAATGCGTAATTCTAGATAAAAGGGAAGACCTTGACTTTACATAAGAAAAAAACACAACAGAGTACACAAGCCGAAGAAAACACTAATGAAAATGAGTAAAAATGTATGTGCTAGAATGTAAATAGGCCAGAATAAAAACCCAACTGAAAGTACAGTACAACTGAAAAGAAAGTACATTAGCAGTAAAGTAAATCAGCAACCATCGAGTCGTCCTTCGGTTATCCCACCTGAAGGGAGGGTACATATGATCTCCTTAGCTCCTTAGGTCAGGTCGTATGCTCCGTGTACATCCCGCATGTTATTCCAACTCTGGGTACCGTTCCGCTCCACAAGCCACAACCACGATCAATGCTTTCCATCATCTAAAACCAACACAACATAGTGCGGGAAAATCCCATGCAGGGGTGAATATACGATAATCTGTAGGGACCCCGAGACCCCTGAATATCTCCCAGAATCCACAAAGGATAAACCAAAAAGGAAGGATACAAACACAATGTATCAACCAACTCTACATAGGTATATTCCCATACATATACCTAAGTCATCATTTCTAGTTTAGATCCAACTCATGAGCCCAAGTACAACCCCGTCCACACAAGAAAACACAACCAAATCCACACAGGAAAGTACAACTTAGTCCACACAGGAAAGAAAGACAATCATATCGAAGATAATGATTGAAATTCAAGACTTATCTCACACATGTGTACTACTCACGAAGAATAGTGGAGATGATAGATGTAGCCTCTGAATCATCTCCCATGCCGAACCCACATAGGATCCAAGTACAGAATTCGTCTCTGCCAAACCCACGTAGGATCCATGTACAGTAACCATCGCTGACGAACCCACGTAGGATCCAAGAACAGTCGTCATCACGGCCAAACCCATGGAGGATCCATGTACAGTCTTCCTCACTGTCGAACCCACATAGGATCCAAGTACAGTCGCCATCTTCGTCACAGTTGCAACCAACTCTAGGGTTCCTGCACACAGCATACTCGATTACTGGAGGGTCCGCTCGTTGAGTAAAAGGGGGTCGATAGATCAACTATCACAAAGTCCATAGTTGATGTATCCCGATGGACTGCCACGTCATAGGGGCTAAACCAAAGAAACGTGACCAAGACACTGAGTACAAGATGACCAAGCCATTTTCCAAAAAGTATATGGTGTGTTGGTATGGTTACACGCCGTGTCATCGAACCTTGGGTACTGCCCGTGTACCACAGCCCAAGTCGAAGGGTTGTTCATCTAAAAATAAGTACATGGCATGTGGTATGGTTACATGTCGTTTCTTCAATCCCCGGGTACTGTTTGTTTACCACAACCCATGTTGAAGGGTTGTTCATGTAAAAAGTATGTGCATGGCTTGTGGTATGGTTACACGTTGTGTCCAAACTTCTAGGGCTGGCTCCGTGAACGCTAGCCATGCCTGGACATGTGATGTAGTACATGCCCGTGTACTCCACCCTGTGTCCGTGTATTCCCAGAATACACGCCGAGTCATCACGAAGCCACTTCTGCCATGGAGAAGGCAGTACACGCCATGACCCTTGGTCGTGCGGTTCTTCCTGTGTCTGTGTATCTTCCAGATTACACACAGGGTCATGCGAAGCCGCTTCAGCCTTAATATAAAGAGAATACATGCCGTGTTACTTGGCTATGTATTTTTGTCTATGTCCGTGTATTTTCCCTCAATACACGCCAAGCTCCTCGAAGTCTCCTCTATCAAATAGTGTGTAGAGTATAAACCATGTGTCTAGAGTCACACACCGTGTGTTACTTTTCTAACGTCCAAAATGGAAGCCACAATACGCTTTTACTACATGGAGTGTGCTTCTGGAGGACACTCCGTGTATTCTAGAATTTTCTAGAAACGATGCCTCGGGCCCGCACCCTCTCCGAGGTGTCTGTTCTTCGTTCCGATAATCCGATTTCCACAAAACATCCCTTTCTTGGTCACCCTGATGCTCTGAGGCTGTTTACAGTGTTTTCGGGCCTCCGATCGGCTCTGAAAACATAACATGATTCACTTCTCAAGAATGATTGAAGAACTCCACATATTAACAAGAACTGTGGAGGAATTGTTCTGTCTTAGTTCTGTCCAGTCCCTTCCGCGTTATCCGATAACTAGTGGTTCAAGAGGACAAACAGCATGGAAATAAAACCAATCATTTCCCCATTCAAACAAACCCCTACCTCGATAAACAAAGTCATTTGACGGCGACATAGAAGATGGCGTCGTAGAGTGAGGTTTCGAAGACAGAATTGGCGTGAGTCCAAGGAGGGGACGACGTCTGACACTAGCTATGAAGAGAAGAAGGAATTTTACATCAACTCTCCTTATGATGACGGTGTTCTACGTCGAAGGGTGTCGTTCTTCACGGGAGGATGAAGTTCTTCCAAGAGAGAATAGATCTCTCTTCCAATGTCTTAACACAATAAGCCAACCAAAAAAATAAAATAAGGCTCCTCCTAATTTTATTAATTCATTCCATGAATTTAAATTTTAAAATTCAAACACATAACTCTCATAATTGATTAAGTGTGTTGGCATGATTTAATGTGGGGATTGTGGGAAGAGGAGAAGTCACCCACTTAATTACAAGGGGGTTTAACAAGTTTAAAGGGGGAGAGTTAAGGGGTTAGGGAATGTGAATGGTTGGGGCTTATGTGGGCCCCACCTCACAAATATCCTAACATGGGGAGTTAGTAACAAGTGGGTCCCACCCCAACATTCCCATGTAGATTAAACATACTTTAGAGAAAGAAATAAAATTATAGCACAATTTTATTTTACTTTCCATTAATCCACTTTTTTTAACAACACCTTCCGAGCAGACGTACCATTAGTAAAGGTTCTCTCAAGCAATTACCAGCACTGCGGTTTCATCGGTGCCCTCTGATTCCAATTTTGAGTGCCGGTTCCCGCTCGTTCATTCACTAAACGTACCATAGCTAAACTTTGGAAATTGATTCCAGGCACACCGGGCCTCGGAATCAGGTGCCGTCAGAAACTGCATACTCATAAAATCCCAAAGAAATTATGAAAATAATTTCCTTGAAATTTAAAGGTCTTTACATTACTCCCAACTCAGAGATTCCCATCCCTGTAAAGCTACATCATAAACTAGGGAAACAAATGATGGTACTATGAACACATATGAGCCTCTCACTCCCATGTGCTATCCTAGAGGTTCCCATGTTGCCACCTGATGTGCACTAGAGGAATCGATCATCCACATAGGACCCGCTCTTGTCGATCCTTGATCTCCACCAGAACCTCCGCAAATGTCACCCCCTCATCGATGTCCAGCTCCCCGTGATCAATGATATGTGTTGGGTCATGCACGTATCTTCTTAGCTAAGATACGTGGAAGACGTCGTGCACTCTGTGCAACTGAGGTGGAAGAGCCAGGCGATAAGCCACCTCACCTATCTTGCTGAGAACCTGGAACGGTTCAATGAAACATAGAGATAACTTGCCGCCCCGACCAAATCTTCGTAGTCCACATCGTGGTGTGACCCAAAAGAAAACATTGTCACCATCCTTGAACTCAAATGGTCTCCACCTCTTATCAGCATAGGATTTATGTCGGCTCTGTACAGTACTCATCCATTCTTGGATGATCTGCACCTTCTCTGTCATAGCCTGGACCATCTCTGGTCCTAAAAGTGCTGACTCCCCATGGTCTGTCCAGCACAGAGGTGATCTGCAAGGTTGGATGTACAATGCCTCGTATGGTGTTATCCCGACAGTGGAGTGGTAGCTGTTGTTGTACGCAAACTCAACCAATGGTATGTGATCCTCCCAACTGCGAACAAAGTCATGGAAACATGCACATAGCATGTCCTCGAATGTCTGAATGGTCCTCTCCATCTGACCATCCATCTGAGGGTGAAATGCGGTGCTCAGGCATAGCTGTGTCCCAAAAGCCTCCTGCAACCCCTTCCAAAGCCATGAAGTAAAGAGAGCATCACGATCAGAGAAGATAGATGATAGCACACCCTGAAGCCGTACGATCTCTGGAACATAAAGGCGTTCCAAGATCTCCATTGAGGCCAGCTCTTCGATAGGTAAGAAGTGGGATGACTTGGTGAGTCGGTTGAAAATCACCCGTATAGAGTCATGTCCTCTGGTAGTATGTGGAAGCCCTGTCATGAAATCCATAGATGTCCCATCCCACTTCTACTCTGGGACCTCTAAGGGCTGTACAATGCCTGCTGGTACCTGGTGCTCTGCCTTCACTTGCTGGCAGGTGAGGCATCGTGAAACAAACTCTTCCACAACCTTCTTCATACCTAGACACCAGTGCTATCATGTAAGGTGTTGGTACATCATCACTACTACAGGATTTAATGATATAGGGGAAGTGTGAAACTCCCTCAGCACCTCCACTCGTAATGAAACTGTTACCATGGTACGTCCCCTAAAAACTATGACGTGCTCTCCTCCTGCAGAAAATCCATCAGGTGCCTGTCCTAAGGATATTTGTGCTCTTCACGTCTCACAGTCAACGTCCCCACTATGTGCCTCTCTGACCCGCTGAAGTAGTGGAGGAGTGACTGTGAGTGGCTGTAGAAAGGCTGCTCCATCTCTATCCACAAAGGATATCTTTAACGCGGCTAGCTGCTCCGTCGCCTCTCCAAGTAGCTGATTGCCCGACCTCCTGCTGAGGGAATCAGCTACTATGTTCCCTTTCCCAAGAGTATAGACTATCTCAAAGTCATAGTCCTAGAGGAACTCGATCCATTGCCTCTATCTCAGATTCAGATCCTTCCGCGAGAATATGTACCTGAGACTCTGGTGGTCATAGTAGACTGTAAAGCCCTTTCCCATCAGATAGTGCTGCCACATCTTCAAGGCAAAGACTAATGCTGCTAACTCCAGGTCATGGGTAGCGTAGTTCTACCCATGCTGCCTCAACTTTCGTGATCCATAGGTGATCACTGCCCCCTCCTACATCAGGACACACCCGAGTCCGGTCCCTGATGCATCGCAGTGAACTACATACCCTACTCCCTCCTCTGGTAGCCTCAAGATCGGTGCAGTATTCAATCTTAGTCTCAGCTTCTGGAATCTCTGGTGACATCTATCTGACCACACGATGGGAATCCCCTTATTCATCAAATCTGAAAGTGGTGCTGCAACTCTGGTGAAATTTGGAACAAATCTTCGATAGTACCAATCCATACCTAGGAATCTCTGCACCACTGTCACGCTTCTGGGTGGCTCCCAAGCTTGTACTGCATCGGTATTTGTAGGATCCACCGAAAATCCCCCCCTCAGAGATGACGTGTCCCAAGAAGTGGACCTATCGAATCCAGAACTGACACTTCGAGAGATTACGATAAATCTAGTGCTCTTGAAGTGTATCCAGTAAAACCCGCAAGTGGTAGGCATGCTCCTCCTCAATAGTCGAGTATGTAAATATGTCGTCGATGAAGACTACAAAAAATCGATCGAGGTAAGGCTGGAAGATCCTATTCATGAGACTCATAAACACTGATGGAGCGTTGGTTATGCCAAAAGGTATAACCAAGAACACATAGTGGCCATACCGACACCTGAAGGACGTCTTCTACAAATCCATGTCTCAAACTCTGAGCTGATGATAGCCTGACCTGAGGGATATCTTCAAGAACCATCATGATCCATTGATCTGATCGAAGAGGTCTTCAATCCTCAGAAGTGGATACTTGTTCTTTACAGTCACCTGATTCAGGCGACGGTAGTCGACACACAGTCGCAAGGTTCCGTCCACCTTCTTGGCTAACAAGATTGGGCAAGCCCAGGGTGAAACACTGGGTCGAATGAATCCCTTTCCCGACAAGTCCTCCATCTATACCCGTATCTCTCATAGTTTAGCGGGAGCCATCCGATATGCTAGAGTAGATATCGGGGCTGTCCTGAGGTACAGGTCAATGTATAAGTCTACTTCTCTACGAGGAGGTAGTCTTGGAACGTCATTATGAAAAACCTCTGCATACTCTTCCACCACAATAAGAAAACTTGTAATTCTCACATCAACTACTCCTAGGATGAGACTATCCAACAGATGAGTGATCGTCTGTCCTCTCCTCTGTATGAGTCCATCCGATGCAACCAAGGCTCTCTATTTACTGGTGAAGGTGAACCTGCTCCTATCGGTGCGGACACACCACACCTTGTTCCTAATATAGTCAATCTGAGCATGGACTATAGATAAAAAATCCATTCCCAAGATGACATCGTAAGGCCTCGATTTCGCTACAAGAAGATCCCAGCCGAAGCTCTCGCATCCTAGAGTAAGCTCACACTACTGGCACCAGTGCGTAATCATCGAGTCTGCTCCCGTAGGAGTCTCTAGACATAAGGATCGAGTCAACAGCTCCATCGGAATCTCCGAGCTCCGAACAAGGGAAGAAACCATAAAATAATGACCCGCTCCTATATCTATAAGAACTGAAGTAAGGGTGGAGTAGACACAAATAGTACATCGAATCATCTCAGGTCTATCGTGGTCGTAAGCCTCCACTGCTTGAAGTTGAGCCTGCCTCTGTCCTCTATCTCCCTCTGGTCGGGGTGAACCTACTGGTGGTGGTGGTGGTAGAGCCTCAAAGCATCATCCACCACCTACTGCTCGGCTAGCTTCTATGCCTCTTCCAACTGCTCCCTACGGACTACCACGGTTGATCCACTGCCTCTGCCTGGGTGGTCCCTCAACCGTCTGCTTCTCCTCTGCATGGAGGGTTGGGCAGTCAAGAGCCATGTAGCCCTTCCCGCCGCATGCATAGCACTGTTTGCCTCTCGTATGACTGGCTCTGCTGCGTGTGACCCAGACAACCGATCCAGTATCCTGATGTCACCCACCTGATGGTCTGGTCCTTTTGGACCTCTCCGACAACTGTCTACTGCCTGCTGCAGAAGACTCTGCTACGTGTTTCTTTACATTAGACCTCACTGCTTGTGTAGGCTCGACAAGAAATCTCTCTACAAGAAGGGATCCCTACAGTACTCCTGCCTGAGTTGGAATGCTGAGGGAGATCAGAGAATCTCTGATCTCATGTCTCAATCCCTGATCGAAGGTCCGAGCCTACAAGAATGGGTCTTGTACCTTGTTTGTGGAGTAGGGAAAGAGATCAGTAAATTTAGCTGAGTAATGGGCTACTGTCATGCTGCCCTGCCGCAACTATAGTATCTTCTGGATGTGCACTGCACGGAGGGTGGCTGGAACGAACTCCGAGCGAAAGAGGTTCTCGAAGTCCATACAAATTAGTGATTACTTTTCATCCACCTGTAGCATCATGCTCCACCATCTACCTACTACTGCGTGTAGGAGACTTTTGGCAAGGAACACAATGAGGTCAGCTGGTGTCCCTACTAATCTGAAGACTTGGACAATAGACTCCAGCCATTCCTTGGATGCCTAAGGGTGTGTCTCTCTATGGAAACTAGGCAGCCTCTGATGCTGAAACTCGTGCAGTGCACTCAGGTGACGTGCACTCTCCATTGTAGGGGCCAGTGGTATCAGTGACCCAGCGGGTAGAGGTACCACGGGTGGCTCCACTGTAATGGGGCCCTACACCGAGGCCTTGTCTCTCGGTGGGCTTCCATCCCGCATGTAACTCGGAACCCTAGCTGGCTGTCATCGTGGGGCCATCCTAAAGAGAAACAGGTGCTCCATGTTTAATACAGTATTCCTAGTGATCTGACACAATGTAATCACAAAGAAAACTGTTGAAACACATGTGCAATTTGTGTTTTCGAGTACTGAGTCAGAAATCAGAAGTCAGGGACCTGGTGTATGGATACGTCATCCTCTGCACCATCACTGGACTCCCTGGACTGATAACCACACTCAATACCCTAAACACTATTTCTTCACACAGAATAAATTATCATAGTCTTGGGTTCTGCGGTAGAACCGACTCCTCTGATACCAATTTGTCACGACCCGTCCTCAGGGCCCGTGTTGTGACTACCCCAAGTCCTCCTTCCATATTCCAGGGGCTGGCGACTAGCACCAAAGTTTTAATTCCCGATAAAAGGTAAGACACTGCCTTTATATAAGAAAACAAACACCATAGAGTACTCAAGACGAAGTAAACACTATGTCAACTGAGTACAAAAGTAAGTGCTAGAAAGAAAATGTGCCAGAATACAAACCCAACTAAATGTATAGTACAACTAAAAAGACAGTAAAGAAGCAGTAAAGTAAATCAGTAACCACTGAGTCATCCTCCAGTTATCCCACCTAAAGGGTGGGTACAGATGATCTCCTCAGCTCCTCGGGTCCTGTCGTCTACTCCATGTACTTCCCGCCTGTTAGTCCACCACCGAGTACCGTTCCACTCCAAAATCCTTAACAACGATCAATGATGTCCGTCATCTGCAACCAACAAAATGTAGTGCGGGCATAGCTCGTGCAGCGGTGAGTATACGATAATCAATAGGGACCCCGAGCCCCCAGAAGGTCTCCCAGAATCCACAAAGGATAAACCATAATGGAATGATACAAACATGAAGTATCAACCAGCTCTACTTAGGTATATGCCCATACATATACCTAAGTCATCATTTCCAGGTCGGCTCCAACTCATGAGCCCAAGTATAACCCAGTCCACACAGGAAAACACAACCAAATCCAATTAGAAAGCACAAATCAGTCCACACAGGAAAGGAAGACAATCATATAGAAGATAGTGATTGAAAGTCAAGATTTAGCTCACACAGGTATAATACTCACGAAGAGGAGTGGAAATGATAGATGTAGCCTCTGAATCATCTCCCCTGCCGAACCCACATAGGATCCAAGTACAGTCATCATCGATGCCGAACCAACAGAGGATACAAGTACAATCGTCCTCACTCCCAAAATCACATAGGATCCAAGTACAGTCACCATCGTCCTCACATTTGCAACCGGCTTTGGGGTTACTGCACATTGCGTACTTGATTCCACGAGGGTCCGCTCCTCGAGTAAAAGGGGTTCGATACATAAAATTTCACAAATTCCAGATTTGATGTATCCCGATGGTCCGCCATGTCATAGGGGATAAACCAATCAAACGTGAACAAGACATTGTGTAGAAGATGACCAATCCATTTTCCAAAAATTACACGGCGTGTTGGTATGGTTACACACCGTTTCTTCAGACCATGGGTACTGCCCGTGTACAGTAGCCCAAGTCGAAGGGATGTTTGTGTAAAAAGTAGGTACACAGCGTGTGGTATGGTTACACACCGTGTCTTCAGTCCCCGGGTACTGTCCGTGTACCACAGCTCGTGTCGAAGGGCTGTTCATGTAAAAAGTATATACACGGCATGTGGTATGGTTACACGCCGTGTCCAAATTTTTGGGGTCAGCTCCATGTATGCTGGCCATGCCTGACCGTGTGATGGAGTACATGCATGTGTACTCCACCCCATGTCTATGTATTCAAGGAATAAATGTCGAGTCAACACGAAGCCGCTTCGTCCATGGAGAAGGTAGTACACTCCGTGCCTCTTGGTCGCATGGTTCTGCTCGTGTCTATGTATTTTCCAGATTACACATCGAGCCTTGCGAAGCCGCTTCTACCTTACTATGAAGAGAATACACACCGTGTTACTTGGTCGTGTATTGCTATCTGTGTCCGTGTATTTTTCCTAAATACACGCCAAGCTCCTCGAAGTCTCCTCTGTCAGAGAGTGTGGAGAGTACACACCGTGTTTCTAGAGTCACACGTCATGTGTTACTTTTCTAACGTCCAAAATGGAAACCACAGTATGCTTTTACTACACGACGTGTGATTCTGGAGTACACGCCATGTATTCTATAATTTTCCAAAAATGAAGCCTCGGGCCATCACGCCTTTCGAGGTTCCTGTTCTTCATTCTGATAATCCAATTTCAACAAAACATCCGTTTCTAGGTCGCCCCGATGCTTTGAGTCCATTTACGATGTTTTCGGGCCTCCGATCAGCTCCGAAAACATAACTTGATTCACCGCTCAAGAACGCTTGAATAACTACACATATTCACAATAACGGCAGAGGAATAAGTCGGTATTAGTTTGGTGTGGTCCCTTCCGTGTTAGCTGATAACAAGTGGTTTAAGAGGAACACCAACATGGAAGGAAAACCAATCATTTCCCAATTCAAACACACCCCTACCTCAATAAACAAAGTCGTTTGATGGTGAGGCGGAAGATAGAATCGCAGGGTGAGGCTTCGAAGATGGCGTTAGCGTGAGTCCAAGGAGGGGACGACGTCTCTCACTAGCTACGGAGAGAAGAAGGAATGGCACGTTGCCTCTCTTTATGGCGACGACATTCTTTGTCGAAGGTTGTCGTTCATCGCGGAAGGATGAAGTTATTCCAATAGATAATAGAGTTCTCTTCCAAATTCTTAACACAAAAATCCAACCAACATGTTAAAATAAGGCTCCTCTTTATTTTATTAATTCATTCCATACATTTAAATTTTAAAATTCAAACACATAACTCTCTTAATTGATTATGTGCATTGTCATGATTTAATGTGGGGAAGGTGGGGAGAGGAGAAGTCACCAACTTAATTACAAGGGGGTTTAAAAAGTTTATAGGGGGAGAGTTAATGGGTTATGTAATGTGAATGGTCAGGGCTCGTGTGGGCCCCACCTAAAAAATATCCTAACATGGGTAGTTAGTAACTAGTGGGTCCCACCACAATGTTCCCATGTAGATTAAAACTACTTTAGAGAAAGAAATAAAATTGTAACACAATTTTATTTTACTTTCATTTAATCCACTTTTTTTAACAACTCCTCCTGAGTAGACGCACCTTCGGTAAAGGTTCTCTTAAGAAATTATCGTTGTTGTGGTTCCATCAGTGCCATCAGATTCCAATTCCGAGCACCATTTCAGAAGACATATAAAACCGCTCGTTCGTTCACTTAACATTCCCGAGCTAAACTTCGTAAATTTATTCCAGGCACACTGGGTCACAGAATAAGGTTCCGTCAGAAACTGTGTACTCGTAAAATCCCACAGAAATTGAGAAAAAAATTTCTTGAAATTTACAGGTCATTTCAATTTTCATTGATATCTTGAATTAATCATTGATGTAATCCTCCCTTTTTAGTATTACTTTTTTCACATCATTTACACACCTACCATAAGCCTCAAAGATATTTTATCCTCAATGAAAAGTTCTCATGATTGATTTCGATCACTATATTAAGATATTATATATTATAGATTCCTTTCATGCCTATGGTAAGGGAAATTTTTTAAGGATGGTTCATAACTCTATTTATATTTTAACCTAGATTATGAGAAAAAAAATTATAAGTCAGGTAAAAATAAAGTGTCACGTGTATTTTTAATGTGTTAAAAATTAAAATAAAATAATGAAGAGGAATGATTAATTCAAGGAGTAAAATTAAATTACATGGTTTATTTGTTTCTTTGAAAATAAATAACTTGATTAAATTTCCTTGGGTGATGATTGAATATTAAATTCTTCATTTTTTTGAAACTGTCTTTATATCGTTGTAATGTGAGAGTCAATTATATTATGATAAGATTTCTTTCACGATGAAATTTTTGAATTCATGTGTGGTGGTATTATACACAAAATTTTTATTCATATATATATATATATATATTAAATTTAATACAATAACATATGTATATTAATTTATTAATATTTCGTAAATTCAAATTGTTTTATAGTTTATAATTTTTGAAAGGATACAAAATATGTTTTGAAATAATAAAAAAAAGTTCAAATATTTTAGGCTATAGCCACGGTTTGAAACTGTGGATATACGCCTCAAAATTGTGGCTATATGTAATAGACATAGTTCAATGATTCGTGGCTAGAATTGGAATTTCTATTGGCCAAGGCCTATAGCCACAGTTTGAACACTAGCTAAATCCCTATAGCCATGGTTCTAAAATGCAAAGTTGTTTAAGCCATAAAGTCCTATATCCCCTATTTAAACATTGGTTATAGGTATATATCCACGAATAAAACTATAGCTATTGGATTATATCCATAGTTAAAATTATGGATACATCTTAAATTTCCCAGGAAAACACAAACATGACCTATAGAAATGGTTAGAAACAGTGGCTATGGATTAATCTTCAATAGAACATAAAGTTGTCTACATGCCTTCATTCTACACCCTGTTAGGCCCCCTCCCTTTGACCCACATGGTAGTACTCCTGCCACCCCCCCTTCCTTTCTCACCCTCTACTTTCTATCTGAATCTACCCCTTCCAGTCCCCCTAAACTGTTTCCCCTAGTTCCCCAACCCCTTCTAGTCCCACTATCAGCACAACCCTAGACAGACCCCCACAACCTGGACAGATCCCTTGGACAAAAACAGCCCAGAACGAAACCCCCCAGACAGACACCCCCATAGACAGACACACCTGGACACCACCTCCACTGGAAAGGCACCCCTGGACAGACCCATGGACCCCCCCCATTGATAGACTACCTGGGACACCCCCATAGACACCCCCTCCCCTCGAAATCCCCCCCCCCTCAGATAGACATCCCCACCTTAGACAGACCCCTAGACACCCCTCACAAACAGACAACCCTGGACACCCCCTCCCATTGATAGACCCCCCCCCCCCCCCACCCCAAACAGACACACCCACCCTAGATAGATAACATTTGACAACCCCTAGATATAAAACCATTCCCCCAGACATACACCCCAATGGACCCTCCCCCTCCCGCCTGGACACCCCCTCCCCTGTACAGACACCCCCTTGGACCTCCTCCATCCTGGACACCCCCATAAACACCCCACTCCACTGGACAGACCCCTTCCTCTGGATGAACACCCACCTCCCCTTCCACACCCCCATACACTGACCCTCCCACATGGACACCCCCAACCTAGACAGACCCCCCTACTAACCCCTTTGGACACCCTACCCTACCAATCCCACCCAACCTGCCAGCCCCTCCACCCATCCCCCTAATAGCCCCCTTGAAGACCCTTTTTTACAACCCTTCCCCCATGCCAGTCTTCACCCTCACCTTCCAGCACCCCCACCCCATGAAGAAACATCCTAACACGCCACCCCTACCAGTCTCCCCTTCCAGTCCCCTATTTCACCCCCACCTTCTAGCCCCCCCTGTAGACCCTACTGGACACCTCCCTCCCCCAGCCAGCCCCCCAACATGTAGGGTATTTTCTATTGCTTTTTTAAATTTGTATACATGGATTCTAGTTTATCCCTAGACATTATACATTTCGGAATGATTTTCTTGCAGATTAGTGGTCGAAATCTATATTGATAACCCTCCACTGAATGATATACTTAAGAGAAAGCGGGTGAGGACGATAGTAGTCATTTTATCAGAATAGGGGTAAGAAATTTCTATGTTTGGGTTATCAGTGGTTTTAGTAGAATCATGGGAACATATTATACCCCTAAAACTATTATAAATGGTTTGGGAACCTCACCTATCAAATCTAGTGCATGGAATTTCATAATATAATTTGTAGGAAAACATGAGTATTTTTTTCATTATGAGGACTAATATGCCCTATGTTACTCATATTATCATTTGTTAAGGATACATAATTCGTATTGGGTTCACCAATCCCTGATGTTAATTACTAATGATACTCATCCAATATATGTTGAATGAGAATGCATTTATCTCAGTTTCATCAAATTTTTTCTGAAAAATCTCTTCAAGACCATTGTGTTAGACTACACTAGGATTGTCATGATAATTGTCTCACATGAATAATTTATTATTGTAATCTGTATGTCACCACAAGAGTGATGAGGAGGGAACATTTCATTGAAATGTTAGGATGGGAGTTTAAAAAATATCTCTATGTTTATCATTTCCCATTCCATGTTTCTCTTATATAATTAACACATGCTGATGAATCTTGTTCTGGATTCCATCTCAACCTGGAAATCAGTTAATAATGTCACTTTCATATTTATCAAGGTAAAAAACTAATGAACAGTGTTGAATATTATTTCAATTAAATTTTATAGTTATACAATCCCATAAATATCTTTCTCATTTTTAAAAGTTAGGGAATCCTATTCTTGCCACATATAAGTAAAGGATGGATATTCAGTTATGATCTGGATAGGAAGGATGTTATATTTTATTTCAAGCCATATAGACATCTTTGGATCATTATCTAAGTGATACTATTCCCATCACATATATAATCCTAGAATTATCAACAATTCCATCATATTGTAGTCACCTTTGGTATTTAAGGCTCATCACCTAATGAACTCTAGGATCATAACCCAAGGAATACCATTCTCATTGCATGAGGGAGGATGGGATTATGGTTCATTTTGAATGGTCATTTATCAGATTTTTATCAAAAAATAAATCATATAATTTTTGTATATGGAATGTTAGGGTCGTCTTATGCTCATTACAGAATTTTATCCATGATTTTGGGTCTACTATGGACTTGTCCCCTTACGCTCATTGTATAAGTCTGGTCACTCTTTAAATTCCACTAGAGACCAATCCTCTTATACACCTCACATAATAAATTTAATGGTTTAATTATTAGTGTATAATATAATTTGTTTTAGAGAACTCTTGGAAGATGATTAGGAATCAGATATATTTCCACAAAAGTGGATAACATGATGGTGATGTTATTGGGATGTTGTGAATGAAACATGATGAGTTATACTATGTATCCTATTTGAATTGGAATCAAAACTCTCATAGCCTAAAATACATAATTTAAGTTCATATTATTGGATCATCGATATTGATTAACATCATGCGGTAAGGATTGTTTTTTGTTAGATAATTGACAATATGTGATGTATTAGGTCTATGAATTAGTGTTTTCATGTATTGTTCAATGAGGTATATGGCCCAGGTGTTGGATGATAGTGGGGTGTACACCTTGTATGACACCCACTTGGTGGAATGGATCATCGATTAAATAAGGTATATAACACTAATCGAGTACTTGGTTTCTTCTTACAGAAAAAAGGATTCCAAGAACATTCATGGAAACAATAAGGATACATGTGGGGCATGTACATTATGTTGTATTTCCCTTATTTAATACAAAGGAATCAAATAAGGGATACAATAAGTATTTTCAAGTGTATAGAGTTTTCATGTGTAGTCTAAAATTAGGTAGATATGGGTCCCATTGTCCATAAACCCTCATGAATATTGGTCTTGTAGAGTATGAAATCTCTGAAATATTTATTATACGAAATAAAGTTGTAATATATGTAGTATTCATAAATATTCATTCCATTTTGGACGTCTTCATATGGGAATAAATTAAACTATTAATATATTTATATATCCTTAAATATTTGTACTTATTTCTTTGGTAGATGTTGGATCCCATAAAAAAATAATTTAATTACAAAATATATTTCTACATAAAGGAATCGTGATAGATTTTTAGAATTTTTAGGTATAAAAATACATGGATACCAATCCATGTAGCTTCTAGAATTGCTTGAATATTGGAAGTGGAGTTTTTCTTGTATTTGTTCTGTAGACATCAATATATCTTGGGTTGTACGAACACCCTTAGAAAGAATTTTTAAATCCTCTCGTAATGTAACCATCACAAATTTTATTGACCTCACATAAATATATGATTCATAAATGGGTATTTATATATTATTTCCAGCATAAAAATTTATATAACAATGTGGAATTTAGTAACAACACCGTGGATGAAACACCAACCTCATTTTCCAAACTAACCATAGTCTAATTGGGGATTGGAAGTTTTGGGGGCCCTATTCTTGTAAAAAATAGGGTATACCATTATTCATTGATAGATTGGCATCATTCCATTATCACTAGGAAAACCCCCCTATTGACCCCCATTGCACCCTCTCCCCCTACACACCCCCACAGTCCCCCTAGACAGATCCCCTATGGGCAGACCCCCGCTGCCCAACCCCCTCCACACCCCCCCTGTACACCCCATTCACCCCTACACAATAAATGCACCCTCTATCCTTGAAAATCTACCCACAACACAAGTGAAGGACATAGAACCTAAGTGGAAGTTTCAGAACAAGTTATTTCAAACATGGATAGCCAAAGTGTATGAGATATGTATAAAGTCCATTTTCTAGATATGTATCTGTTATATATTTTATGTAATATTATAATGTTCAACCTACAAAGGTAAATGATTTTTTTCCTGGATCACCACTGCTAAGGGAAAGATAATCCAAATTACTATCCTTATTGTAGGATTATGTCACTAGTTTTAATGAAGACAGAAATTTATATGAATGAGGGAGAGGCATTGAGATTAGATAAGAGTAACACCCTATCTGCAATTTTTTTAAGACCATTGGGTACTTCTATGATCCCAAATCATGTTCCTTAATGTATTGTTTTTTTTGAGAAATTGTTTAATGTATTGTTAGTTGAGAAAGAGTGGCTCAAAATTAAATTATGTATCCTTACATATTTAGTCCCTATTGTGTGATATGTTCACACTATTCCATATGCATGATTTCAAGAGGAATATTATGGGTGACATCCTTGATACTAGATAATATTTAAGGAAGCATGGTATTGGAACTAATAGATCATTTAAAAAAGTAGTGGTATTTTTGATGAATTTAATGGGAAGATTAATGAGATCTTAAAATTATATATGGATGATCAATGTATGGTTTGTAGATTGCTTGTTCTATTATCTACAAACAAATGGAATTTTTTAACCTTTTTGAACAAGGTTTATAAATAATTTTAAGGGAAATATTCATATTCATACTTGACAAATCTATAGGTTTGTAGAAAACCATTTTTTAAAAATGATAAATCAATTATGAAAATATATTTTTTAAGAAATAATGAAATTATAGCATTCAAATAAAATGTTCAGACAGTGGGAATTTACCTCAACCTCAAGACCTGGTTTTTTTTATGACGACAACTCAAGTCATCTTTTTCTCCACTAGCACACATATGCAACAACATATATATATAAGGATACCTTGATCTTATCTACATATTTTAATGGCCAAATATACACAATTGGGTCATTATATATATGTTCATACTTTCATATACACTTTTCACTTACAAGTGTCTGCATTTTTCTTTTCTATATATAACATCACCTAAACCCAATATATATATATAAGGGGAACTTATATATGTATATGCTGACGTATTCATACATATGTAATCCTTCGTCAACGGTGACTTGAATCCACCTCAACAAAATCCAAAACACAATGCTAAAAATATAAGGAAACAGAAAATCAAAAAATCCCTAACTATAATTGTACCAATGAATAAAAATAGAATAAATTTTACCCATATCCGATGTTAAACTCAATGTCTTCGATGGAGGTGGATTGAACCATCCTCATCATAATAAATCACCTATAAGAAAATAGTTTGAAAAGAAATGAGAAATAAAAACATCTTATATATATGTGATCAGTGTGTCATTTGTACATGATAAATGATACACGAATCCATAACCATTAATGAAAAAATAATATTCATATTGATATGTACATCTCAATACTAAATAACATGATCATTAATAATTCTCTTTATTTTTCAAATGACACCTTCAATTTCCTATTAAAAATATAAAAATCACCAAAATATTGGAATAAATTAAACATCCATAAGAACTTAAATGTGATAAATCGGGATGGTACATTGTTCTTAACCATGAAAATTCGTTCCATGAATGTATAAAATACTTAAAACACTTCATGAATATATATTTCATAATTTTAAATGTTGAATCCTAATGGTTTTAGCATGTTCTTCTTCTGGAATTCACCTTTATTCATAGTTTATATAGTTTTATCAATTTAATAATTTACAAATTTCTTCTTCTTCTATTCATACTCAATCTTCTTGGATTTTTGAATCTAGTTTTATAATATTATTAGGAAATATTTTGGTGGATGATATTCCATACTCCTGATTGTATATTCATTCTTCTTAGAAACTATTTTCGAAGAAGTGATTATTTGTTCTTTCCTTTTATCGTTCAAAATAATTTATTATTATGTAATCTATGTCATAAATGCTTAAAAATTTGAATTATATATATTCCAATCCACACAAACATTCAACATCCCTTAGAGTGCTCTTTTTAAGGTCACATTCAAACTTCACACCATAATTTTCAAGAATTATCCCACTACAATATCAAATACTAATACATTAGAAAAAACAATGATATGAATGGAATCTTAGAAATAAAAAATCTCTAAATAGCCTATTTACCAATATAAACTCATCAAAATGAACTACACACTGACTATACCAACCACTATTGGTAAATCATAAATTTTGGTGGTGTCTTGGAACTAAATATGTATCATCCAACATCAATATCCAGTAGCTAAATTATTCCATTTACTATGAAAGTTCATAAATTTCATGACCAAGATAATGATAAAAATCAATTAATATAGATTTCACTAAAAAATATGAGTATGAATCTCTCCAATATAGTATTATCGATACCATCATCAATCCTACATACACTTTTCTTATGACTCATATCACATTATGATCACTATTTAAGACTACATTGCAATAATCTCAACAATATTTCTATATTTTAATAATATAATCATTCAAACACCCATTATATCCAAATATAATAATACATTAAATGATATTAGATAGAGAAATACATAATATTGAAAAAAATAACTTTTGGAATACCTCAAAAACTATATTACAAAAATCCCCTTCACCTAGGATATCCTATCCCAATAGAAGAATCTCTATTGAATCCCACATATCAACACATACATGAAACCTATTTTTTCTATCCCAATACTAAGGAAATGCATTCACATTCTTGATACATTAGAAATAGAGAAGGGTTCATTTATTTTTCTAATATTGAGATGATATATTACTCATTCAATTTACCCAGTCACCCTGATACTGAGGGTTACAAACCAATATTCATTCCTACCTGGTATCTATCATTATCTATAAACCATCCTATGAAATGAATATATCTACAGAGATATTCCATGTTTCTTGAATATATCCTACTAGGTGTACAAATAAAATGAATCTAATCATACCCATAATGAGTACGTAAGACCATTTAAAAATATAATTCTTTTAAAAGAAATTCATTTTAAGGATGGATTGAAATGAATAAATCATTAAAATTTAGTGGCATACTTCATTACTGATTCCCTTAATGATATAGTTCCATGAATTTTTAAAATTTCTATATTCCTTTAAATCTAACATTCCTCTTATAGGAGATACAATGAAGATCGATCCAGAGAACCACCTCATTCTTTCATTTATGATCATATGTATTTAACGATTCTGATTCAACTCCGTTGAATTTAGAATCTTTTAGTTTAACCCATATATACTCTAGAGTTTCAATCCTTTTAAATAAGAACTAAAATTTATTTGACATGTTCTAAACATCCTACGTTCCCCTAACACTACTAAAAATGAAATACTAATACTCCTGGTACTCAGGGATACCATATAAAGCCACTGATTGTAGTTTTTGAAGGTATTGGAGAATGGATCAAAGTAGTTGTAAAATAATATGATGGAAACAACCACTTGAGAATATTTCCCATGAGAACACAATTCCATCCTAATTAGATTCTTTGTGGATGAAATTTGACTCAACATCATCTGGTAATAACACCATTACTAAATAAAAACCCATCCCACCACAATCTTAATCATGAATTATTACAAAAAAATCATGAAACTTCCTTTATTCCTTACATAATAACATAATATCATTTAAAAAACACCAAAACCTATGGTTTTTATTAACAATATAAGGGTTACTCTCTTACAAACCATGCATAACAACCAAACCCCACACATTTACCCCTGATAATAAGAAACCATCCACCCCCTTAACTTATCCATCAAGAAACATCCTAGTAAAAATACCAAATCAAATCACCTAGAAATCACCAAATTTACCTATATTGAACATTTTACATTAATACGTCAATAAAACCTCCAACAATATCCACCATCCTGAGGGATTACCACAAACCCATATCCCCAATGAAAAATCCAAACCACACACATTACATATCCATCATACTCAAAACTATTAGGAAACTAATATCATAATGAACCAACAAATGGTTTTAATATACCATATAAACACAATTAAGATACCATAAATAAACAAAATCAAGTGAAAATCACAATTTTAGATTCTGTTATTTAATACACTATCAATATGTTATTCTAGAAAACACCAATTCATATATTATTTTTTTATTAATTAAAAAACCACATATTCAAATTAATTTACCATAAACATGACCAAAAATATTGTTTTCTCAACCCCACATTCTAAAAACACTTTCAATTATTAAAACTATTTTTCTTAGACATGTAGTCATGAACATATAGAGAATTCCCTATATTTCAAGTATGATCCATTAACATAGATTCTATTTTCACCCCATGAAATGTTTCTAAAAAAAGTAATAGTTTAAACCCTAAAAATAATACATGAATTAATATATCAATGATAACAGTGTAAATCTATAATTTAAAACTACAGACTTGGTGTCTAGGGTTTCCACTGTACACGTGTTCATTATGCAGATAGCCGGTGTACATCCTTATATCAAACCAAAAAATAAAATATATCTTCAAAATTCTTTAAAGAGGAAAACTGCCAAAAAAATGTTTTGATAATGTTTTTTAAATCCTTGGAATGGTCTTAACAAAATTGTGGTCAGGTCAAATATGATATAATTCCTATGCTATAAATCCATGTACGGCTGATTGTTTCAACTATTTTTTAGACTGCATAATCAACATGGTGAGATAATAATCTCTATATCATCACGTACAATAATTTATAAATAGATAAATAAACATAAAACAATATAGTGAGTTCAAATAATTACAATTATGGTAAAAGAATAAAAATATAAATAAAAATTTAATTTAGAAAAAAAATGGGGTCATATCAAAACAGAAAAACATTCATCAAGAGGAACACATTCTAGTTTGATCAATTACAAAATAGAAAAAAAATAACAATTCGAGAAATGACAAAAAATCCATGTCCCTACCCAGTCTAGTCTACCAATACACATCCATCTCATTAGACAAGGTCTCTTGTATGACATGTTACCCAAAATACAATTCTAAACTCTACACCAACACCATGGTTCCCTTATATTTTATATGAAATACATATCAGCATGGAACATCCATTTGGGTTCCTCATATATATCATAATATTTCATAAGATCATGCTTGTAAAATAAAAAACAATATAAACAATGAACATGAAATCACATATGGCCATCATGTGATAACTATGCCACTATAACACTTGAACTAACCTGATTTCAATAACACAAATGTATCTAGTTTTTCATCTGTCATTTGTTATCGTAAACCAGATGATATCCGATATACATATAAATTTCTACCATTAGAGAAAAGATAGTTGATTAAAATTAGAGGGGTTATAAACCTTAATACTTTCGGTGGGAAATTAGGAGGTTTGACCGAATGGGGAGGATGATGATCCACATGAGGTAGGGTAGCCACGTCGGAGGAAAGCTAGAAAAGGAGGTAGGGCATATATCTTAGGGTACTGTTAAAGGTGTGGCAGCATTGGGTGGAAGCGTCGGGGGAGGATGTCACGGTGAGGATGATTCCATGAACAACGTGAGATAGGTTGATAGTTCGGATATGAGTGTCGTGGTGAGAGAGGTTGGTAGCATGTTGATTGAGGGAGTTTATTGGAAGCATTGGGTGGAGGGCTCCACCGTGAGAGAGATAGATGGTTTAAAGAGGAGAGTCAGAGATCAGGGGAGAAGGAGATATCGATGCATATCAAATAAAAGGAAACCTAGATCAATATCCAATTTCGTTTATTTTAAACGTGGCTATAAACAACCTATAGCCACATGCCTATAAAATCATAGTAATAGTTCCATTACTAGAACATAAATTCTAGTAGTGAAAATTTCATTATTTCATAATGAAATAAATTTCCCACAACATATTTAATGTCAAGGACAACTACAGAAGCTAAGAATGCAAGAAACATGCTAAAACATATGCTCCAAAACAACATATTGGCAATTCATATAGTGAATGGTATTTAGGATTTTAATGGGACTCATTACATGAAGTAGAAAGTGAAGAATGAAATTATTAACAGAGTATTAAAATTCATGATGTGACTATATGGTTCAATATCTATTATATATGAGGAAAAACCCAATTATTATAGACATTGACATAATATTACAAAGAGTTATGATAAAAATTATACAACCCCTTCATTACGTTAAATGGGGATTCTTGGCTAGTTTTTAGGATATAGTGAAGGGATTAAAGCTATAAATTCTATATGTGATGTAAGTTCATCCAAAAATAAAAAATATACAGAACAATGGCATGCCAGTTCACATTGTGACCCCCATTAATTTTGTGAACTAATAGGAAATAATGAACATTAATGTGAAGATATGAAGGATTCAAGATAAATCATAAAAATCAGATGAAAAGGGTAATTGTAGAAGGACACTATGAGACATCGTATACAATATATGATAGATTATAGCCAAATTAAAAGTGTTCACATTCATGATCACTATTTCCACATCCATTCATCACCACTTGTCAACTATATATCTTTCAACCGTCATGATTTACATGTGGGGGTATTTCCATTGGCCGTGGTGATGTGATTTTATAGGGAGAGTTTTTTATAGATTATTATATATTTTGATTCATATTTGGATTGATGTAGTATTTATTTTCAATTCTTAATATCTTTCATTTTCCAATACATTATCAATATATTTTGAATCCATGAGAAATTCATCAAACATAAACTAGTTATTCTAATTTTTATATGAACATTATGAAATGTAGATTTAATTTTTTTGATTGGTTTTTTGAGTAACATAGTTTTTTAATTCAATAATTTAATTGACATTATGAATTGTGAGATCATTGGATTAGAAAGGGGTACCAAAACTAACAGTCCCAAAGCACCAATTCTGACTACAAATATAGATGCACATGTAATTCTCTATATCAGTAGTGCACCAACATGAAAATCAATGATCCTAACATATTTCTCAACATGGTTTTAAAAAGAAAATCATGTTTTCTTCAATTGTACCCTCACTTTCTAAAAAAGTTCAATAAATAAAATTAAAATCCCTAAACTAACCATAATAATATCATCACTCTCTCTGTAGATTGACCACAATTGCCACATTATTTCAATTTTTAGAGTTAGTAGAGAAAGACGTGATTATAAATTTTCACATTGATTACCTCTAGTGGTGTAACTTCACTTTTAGGTAAATTCATGCTTCATAAGACCTAATATTTAGTTGTGAACACCTGAGGGTTGAGATTATAGCATGTGATACATTTAATTTTTTATCTTTCTTATAGTTGGTTATGGTTATTATTGTTGTATGATATGATGGGATTTTCATCTTTCACTGGTATCTTATATAATATGTCATATTCTTCTATCGTCTATACTTGATCATATATTTTGATCCTATTATACTATCCCATGAGATGAATGTTTCAAAGAAAATTCTTTCACATGGATTATACCTACAATCATGATTTTTGAATGAAAATTTGGGAATTACAATCAAGGGGTATGTTTTAGGTGGATGGTTAATGTTCCATTAAGAATTGAGTTGACGAATGTTGCTTCATTAGTTGAGGACCCAACATATTTTTTCTTCCCATGAGATATGATTAAATTTATCTATACTCCAATTACTTTCATGGAATGCACTAATATATCTCAAGAACCTATATTAAGGGTCATTAGAAGTTCCCCACTACGTCTTGTACTCACACCATAGGTGGGTATTTTGGCGTGTGATTTGATTTCATGTTCAATGATCTGATTAATGGAATGGATCATGGGGTAGATGGATGAAAAGGATTAGTAGGTGGATTATGGTTATTTAAGATATGACTCTGGATGGGTTTTTTGTTATTATTTATATTTTTATACTAACCTTGAACCTCAATCAAATACCTTGAAGATCCCACTTTCTATATGATTTGTATTTTTTACAATTTATATCACTGGATGTCAACAGTTTTTATTGAAATATAATTATTTTATTGATATCATTTTGTTGAATAAGTTAGGATGTTGATATTATAGGAGTGCTTTTCTATAAAATCCATTATTGGTAGAAAAAGTTGATATTTATTATATTTATTAGAAAATAAGAAAGGATGTTCTCAATTATCATTATATCATTAAAGGTTATTGTTATTTAGAATTCAATGGGTTTTTCTTATTGAAATTTATAATTTGTTTCCCAAAGCCTCAAAAATATAATTCTTTAATAGGGATAATGTTTTGATATAGATATTTTTTATGTTTCCATAAGGTGTTTCATTAATAATTTGTGAAATAAAACATATTAAGTGTTTTATGGAAATATGATAGAGGCTAATAGACCATTAGAAGGATATATATGATATTAGAATGAGTATCCATCTGATTGAATTTTTCAAATTCTACATTAACGAGTTAAATGGCTAGTACTTTCATTGTCATCTAATTTGTTCCATAAGATGAACAATGATTTAAATCCAATTGAAAAGATAAATGTTTTTGAGACCACTGATGTAATATTCACAATCAAAATTTATTAATGTAAATCAAATAATATAATCAAAATAAATTTGAAAATAAATTGTTAACCAATAAATTCCTAGTTACCTCAGATAGATATTGATCAGAAAGAAAAAATCATAAATTTCTATGTGATGTGTTCTTCAATATTCCAAAGTCACAATAGCATATATATTTTATTATATTTAAGGATTAAAATTGTAAAAATGATTCTACAAGATAGCTCAATATTCTATGTTTAATGGAAATTGTATAGTGGATGTACAATTTTTGAGTCGTGAATATATTAAAGATGAAATATTATTGTTAAAAATTGTGAAATGATAACTAATGTTGAATAAAGATATTTATGAAGTCCATTAGATGGACTTCCACAGAGATCAATATATGAAGTGAATTATTTCCCGAATGATCAAGCATAGGATTCCTTAAAATTTTATCAGGAAAATGAAATGTTTGATTATCATCTAGTGAAGGGAAAATTGTATAATTGGGGAAGAGTTTCTGAATCATTGAACCTACAATAAATATTAATTTTTTACTTCAAATAGATTAATGGATGCAACAATAGCAGATAATGATTTCAAAATAATATGTGAAATATTTCCAACTTAATGTATAAGAAAGTTATTAGGATCATAATATAGAGGTTTTTCAAGGTTTCTAAACTAAAGAGATAGAAAGATTCATCTACATTAAATCATCAGATAAATGATACCATGTCTTATAATGTGTTACGGATACAACATGATAAGTATTAAAAATATTACTAAAAAGATTAATTAATTCATCATGAAAGATAGTGAAGCAGGACATAGAGGGTTTACCAGATGGAAGAAAACTAACAAACATATGAAAACACATCAGGTGAAGAAATAACCCAATGAAATTATTTTAATTTGACATTTTAAAGGACGATCAAGTGGAGTTTTCATAATAAATAATTTATGAGATGAATGTTTTTTGAACCTTGTCATCAATTACAGAATGTAACTTTTGAATAATTTTGAGATATTCCTATAGAGTTTTAAGGATGGACTAGAAAAATTTTCATCAAATGTATGACATGTTAATAATTTGTACTGAACATAATTTTCAATGAAATTTATGATGTTTTCATAAGGAATTTAAATATGGAAAATATGATTTTGAGTATTCAATATTCATTTATCATGAATAATTTTGTAATTATTCATATGTTCTATAACCCCATGTTTATGGATGATTGAATAAAGGGTGGTCTTTTTGGAAGACATAAATAAGGCTCGGGAATATTTTATAATATTTTTTAATTGACCTAGTGAAATTGAAATGAGTGAATAATTCAAAATTAAATTATTCATTGAGAGTGAAAAAATTGTAGAGTTCTCAACCAAAAGTCTAAATGTACACATATATAAATAGGTGAAACAATTGGGTTGATATAAAAATACTCATATGAGAGTGTTTGATATGAAGATATTTTTGTGGGTTTTAATTATGATATATAATTATAAATATGTAAGAAGTTGATATAAAAGCTAATGTGAGTGAATTTATCATATTCTTCTGCAATTTTTTGAGAAGAATTGATGGATTTAGTATGGTGTACCAGATAGAGTGGAATCATAGGGAAAAGTAATAGTGCATCAGCTGAGTGAACATCATAGTGCGTGATTCGATAAGATGTATAGATATCAAAATAAATAGGGACTCAAATAAATTAGAACCACTATATGAATTGTTAAAGAAATATCATTTAGAAAATATGATCATCCATAAATCGATTGATGTTTTTTATCATATAGTGATTAGATTATCATATGGATCAAATGAAATACCACTGAAGAAACATAAATTATATGGAAAGTTTACAGTGAGTGGTTGTCGTAAGAAAAAGAAGAAATTAACATTTGTATGAAATTTTAATGAAAAAATCATAATCGGATGCACATGATTTTATGCATGAATCGAATGTACAATCTTTGGTTGAAGGATGAATAACATGTTCTAGAATTTTACTAAAAATATAGAAATTTCATTCCCATTAGTTTGAAAGTAATGGGTGAAGTATAATAATTTTAGAATAAAAAATAACTTTTGAATCAATGAAAATTATCATCTTATTTAATCCTTTCTTTTTTATTACAAACTAACTAATGTATTAGTAGTGGACTGTATTCAGTAGGAAATATAACTAACTAACAAAGTTATGCTAGTTAAAAAGGGTCATAACTATCCTATAGAATAAGGATATATTTAATTATACCCATTATAATTTTTTTATACTCACACATTGGTTTTATATTATTTTAATTCTAATACACTGTACATGTTTTAAAATTATGTACGAGATTCCACATATTGGCCATCAACATAAGGGAAAATGACAAGAAATTATTTTATTAGTGGTGAAAATTATAAAAAAACGAGTTTTTTTGTTATTTTTAACTAGTTCTTAGCCCATTCAGTTTCATAGAATAATCATTTAATTGAATAAATTCATAACGTAGAAAAACATTTATAGTGCTGATCTATGAAAAATGTGACACTCATTTGGAGAGTGATTATATTTGAAGAATATATCAAGTGAGTGGGATGCTCATGACACAAGTAAATGGGGTGAATAAAAGTTGTTACACATGTATGAGGAATCTTTATATATAATTATTTTTGTACAATTATGTGCACGGGTGCATAGAAATTAATTAAATATATATAGAAATTATGCATACAGTTTTACTTGATTCCCAACAATGTATACTTACTATAAGAATAATATTAAAATTCATGAGATGAATAATAATATGAAAGTATAAAGAACTCACAATATAATTGTACATAGAATATAAGGCATGAAAATATTGTCGACAAATTTATGATCATAGGATTGAAATGATATAAAATTCTATATTGAAATATAAATATTGATAATTTTGATAAATTTTTATCAATAAATAGTAATTATAAAACATATCAATAAAGAAGAAATTTTTTGAACTAACTATGCATGGGTGGTCCTAACATAACCCAAGATCACCACACACACACTTATTTAGTAGTGATCCACTATGCTGCTGCATCTCCATTGTTGGTATATTCACCATTAGTTTCTCCTTAAAAATATTTGAAAAGAAAAATTAAATGTTATTCCATTAAAGAATTTTATTTTGAATACAAAATTTTATTCTCAAGAAGGGTATGGGGATGAACTCATCCATGTTTGGTCAATGTTGGGACACCAAAAAACTGGGATGAACCGAACAGATCTAATAATGCTTGAAAAATCACCCAACACCAGGGCCCTCACCACACATAAACATCCAAGCCTAATATAACCATTGTTGAGGTCTTGTCTTATATATTTCATTAAATTCGAGAGATTAATATGGATTAAAAAAATATATCATATAATAATTAGAATTTTCAATAATGGTTATGGAAAATTTTTCTTATAAATCCTAAATAGTTGTTTAAAAGACACTATTATTTAAACAATACAAATGAAGAATATAAACAATGCATACCTGATGTATTTGGTACCACATGTCCATCATGATGAAGGCATATTTCAATCTTGTTGAGGTCCAATAAAGAGAACTTTTCACGATTTCATTGGGATTTTCTATTTATATCAAGAAAAACTATGGGTGACGATTCATGCAATTAAATATGATTCTTGCTTCTGGTGGATGTTTTATTGGTGGAATCAAACTCAAATCATTCAATATAAATATTAATGAGCAGATCACGATATGTTATAGATTCATACCATCATGGTTAGAAGTTCTTTAGGATGCTGATGAATTTTACTTACATGTCACACATGTTTCTAGAGAAGTTAATCATGTAAAATAACTTATCGTAATGAATGATATTGTTTAAGGTAGCTCGATGTGGTCATTCGTGATTCGAAGAATAATATTATCCATGGTTGATTTATATATCTAGTGGTAAATTACCCTTTTATATTTTTAAACACCCATTTAGGTATTTTATATATCATTAGTACCTCAATTTAAGCCATTACTTATGAACATTGAACCCACTCTAGCCTACCATATCTCGACGCCACCCCGGCTCACACAGAACGATCACCTCAGTAGAAAAAAACCATGTATCAACATCCTATATCTCAAAGTACCACCCTCCATGGGTCTATCATCCCATACATTTACCCCACAACCATATTTGACTCATGAACACACCTCCATCCACGGCTCTCTTCAAGCACCATGAAACATCTATATAACCCCTCTCCTCTAAAACCCTTACACCACCTCTTCCTCATTCCACCGTCATCCAAAAATCCCCCACCAGACCATGATAATGAGTGTCAATCGACAATGAACCTGCACCGATATAGAATTTTTCCCACTTCCAAACCAGATGGAGATAAATAGTCAAATCGTCAGCCAAATCATGAAAAAATAAAATATTTCACCCAATAATTTACACAAAATTTATTATAAAAAATAGTTTCATGAAAAAAGCTATAGTTTTACACAAGAATTTACAAAACCATAATCTAGAATTATATCTATTAAATTCATGCAAAAAAAAACTCTAGTATGATTCCAAAAGATCACATTTTATGCCAAATGACCATTAGTGACGCGACTAAATTAATTCAAAAAGATAAAATTTTACCCAAAAAGTCTATCAGTAACACTAATATATTCATGCCAAATCCTTCAATTTCAAGAAAAAAGATATAGTATCACCCAAAATACCATCAATAACAATTCTTATTTCCTTCCAAATTCTACAGTATCAAAACATAATTTACACAAACCATAATATTTTAATAAACCATAAACATGAATTGCATATATTCAAACTGAAATGTATTCTCACCAGTGTATGTCATTTAGGAAACCATTTCCATTGTTTTTTCTTCATATATTTCAGACATCATGGAAATTTTGCGCGGTAAAATATTTATCAAAAAGATGATATTAAACTTCTTTAGTTCACTGGTTGATCATTATCCACACCACATAAACAAATTTACCAGTAGATGGATCAGTAGGGATGACATGCATTTTTAGATTTCCTGTATCTTTATTATGAATTCCCTGTAATGATTATAATTGTATTAAATACAAGTAAATGACATTAATGTTAAAATAAAATGTCATATAATATATTGGGGAAATTTATTCTGGGTACTTGATAATGCAATGTAAACAACAATATACACTATTATTCAAGGTTCTATTTAATTTTGCATAAAAACTAAAATGTAAACTACAATTTTAGTACATTATAAACTGTAATATAAAGGGAAATATAAAGTGAAATATAATGTGAAATATAAATATATAATGTAATATAAAATTAATTTAATGTTCAAGCTCAAGACATAAAACCTGAAGAGGGTATCAATAATTTCACATGGGCTAACAAAAATGAAAAATGTTCAAATGAGACGACATAAATGAACATGAAGAGTACAGACTGAAAGACACCATTGAACCCATTACACTCAATGAGATTTATGATAAAAATTAATGATTTATAGGGATGTTCGAATAAGATCAAGATGCGGATAAGGACTTTTTATTTAATTATGATGGTGTTGAACATTTAACACGGGTTTTGTATGCTTCTACCACTAGGGTTCGAGATCATGAATATACATTCATATCGAAATCAAACATAGAAAAATCCATTTATTCCAAATCCCATTGTGGTACAAGGAATGGAAGATTGGATGGTGAGATGAATGATGTTGAAGTGGAAGATTTTGAGGCATTTGAGTCAAATAATGGGTGTAGTAGTGATGATGAAGTTTTCATTAATGATGAAACATCTATTGATGTTGATTTTGATATTTAGGTTCTCCAGGATTTATTATTTGATTATTATTTTGCATAAAATTTATTAGTATATATTTTAATGTGTATGAAAAAATAAAATATTATACAATGTATTGGTAGCAGTTAATGTTAAAAGGGAAATCAATGAAATTCACTAATTTAACAAAATAATAACTTAACCATTAATGTAACCATTAATAAAAATGAAACCATATGTATATCAACATAGAAATATAAATGAAAACCAATGCATCTGATAGGTTTATAATTTAGTTACATAGTGGTTAATGTTATACATTACATATCAAAAATGAAAAAATAGTTAACTAAATTATTAGTCTTCAAAATTTACATCCAAATTTTTACGAGAATGGAAAAATAAATATACAATGTTATAAAGATCATTGTTACTAACTAAGATACATATACAACAAAATTGAAAGAATAAAAAAATGATAATAAAACATGAAAATAAAAAATACAATCATGCATAATATATTTATAGTACATTTTTTCATTAGTACAACATGTAACATTAATGAGTTTAAAATAGGATACTATGTGATTATAATTGAATCCCACAATTCTAAAATAATGATATAATTTTAAAAGAAATTCACATAAAATATAATGGATGGATGAAAAATATGTTGAAAACATATCATTTTATAAAAGGGTAACTCATTGATCTTTTACAATGGTTTCATCCCTAGTATGTTCCCCTTTCATTGGAGCATAATTATTCAAAAACAATTAAAATGAAATTGTGGAAATATAATATTTATTGTTTCCACCATTTGAATCACATATATCCCTATAAAATATTCAAAAAAAATTCAATGATGTAGAACCATCCATTCCATTGCTTTTCAAATAGATTTGTTACAAATTATATAAATGGATTGGGAAAGTCGTAAAATAATGTGAATGAACACCATTTCAGTGCCTTTGAAACATATAATTTCAAACCCACATGATAGTAATAAACAAAATAATGTGGTGTGAGAAACAAAATACATCAGAGAAATATCATGAAAATAACGTTATGTTTTCTTAGAATCACTAAAAATCGATAAAATTCATGATATTCAAGGGAAATTATGTTCCTAGGGAGAGAAGGGAACCTAGAAATAACTAGATTATATATTTCAGTAGCGTGAATATATGTGATAATAAAAATTAAATAACTCAAAAAGCATTAAGATACATACCATCTTCCAAATAATACTCTTACATGATTTTAATGATTGTTTCCATTGAAAAATTTTAATTTATGGTTTGGATCATGTTATAATAATTTCAATTTTGATGATTTTATGAAAATAATTATGGTCTGTGAAGTTAAAAATTATGTAACATAAAAATAATGATACAAATTAAATGAGATATCAAAAGAAAAAAAAACCATTTATTAGGAATTAAAATTATTTGAAAGATCATATCTCACATACCCCTATAAATAGAGAACTGTTTAAATGATCATAGAAGACAGACCACTAAAAAGTGATATTGAAATTTTTGTATTGTATATTAAATAATAGGATAAAAAATTATATATGAAGGTATGAAAAAAATATGAAGATGACTTTGTTGTGGTCCTGATATTTTTTAAAAGGTATGCGTAATATGATACTTCATAGGTGGGAAACTATTTAAATTGTGAATATAGGTATATAATATTATTAAAGGATGTTGTGATCATAAACCATTATTTTGATTACTAGTGTGAATAATTTCTTCATGAATTTGGGTGTGAAAATTAATTCACGTTGTTACATATTAAACCAATAATATTAAAATTTTTGGTAACATCATACATAAAATAAGAAATTTATTTAAATTTATTATACCATTTGTAGGAATCATGGTCTTGTAGAGTTTCAAGATTATATAGAAGAGATAATAAGTATATTGAAGGTGTTATGTCCATTTTCTAGAAGGAGAAGTGGCCTAAGATGATGGAGGATCGATTTAGAAGTCATGATGGGTAACCCCTTTGGATGGATGAGATATCGAGAACTCACAACTTCTGGAAGGGAATGATCGAGAATTCATTGAATAGACACAACATGTACCCATTATTATCATTAAAAAATAAAAAGAACAAAAAATGTGTATATTTTCAATATTATTAATAATAATATTCACAAACTACCATTGGACACCACATTTTAAAAATCATCATCATCAGCTAGGTGAAGCCATAATCATAATGGTATATGTCATTATCAATATGAGTATATATGGTAAGCTGATTTTTACTTACATTAAATTCACATAGATGAAAAAAAACCATATAATGATAAAACCATAAATTAAAATGGACTGAAAGGGAAGGTTTCATGAATAAACAAACCTTATATAGGATCATTCAATAATGATGAATGGAGTATCCCAAATGAGTCCAAGATCGATCGTAGGAAAAATGAAGCTATCCTCCAGGAAGATTTGTCCTTGATGTATGGAGAAAATATGAGTCAAAAGGACAAGGAAATGAAATCTTCTACTGAATTGAAAAAAATAAAAAGAACATAATATAGTATAGAATATTTTTTCATTGTAGTAAAGAGAAACCCACTATGATGAGTCCTCTTTTAAATAGTTGGAACATATGGTTTTATCTGAAATGAGGATATTTTTGTTTAACCTGCCTAGGTTTACCCCCCAACACAGAAGTATTATTTTTTTGGGGATTGTAAGGCTCTGCTTGTGAACTTTAGGGAATCAATGAAGAATTAAATCTAGTTAGAGAATAATATTTAGTCACGGTAAAATATGAAAGATTGTAAAATATAAAACAAATCAGGTAAAGGTCATATATAGTTTACATTAATCAGAAAAATATATTAAAGAATATATTCAAAAAAATAATTATAACTCTAGGTCAGGTATCTGAAATAAGTTGTAGAATAAAACCTTGGATAAACAGCTGTCGGTAGACAATTCCTCATTTAAAATGAGTATTGTAGGATGATGGGGTTGTGTTTACATAGTTAGTCAAAGAGGAGTGCACAACACATTTGATATTTATTTGAAATCCCATAATTAAATAGCATAAACAGGAAAACATTACACATATATAATGAAAAATATATTAATCTATATAAATATTAAAAAATACAGTTAAAACCATAGAATCAAAAATTATGTATACATTGTTAAAATTTAAGAAAAAACATAAATAATAATTTAATAAAATTCATAAATTGAACAATCATATAAAAAAGATCAATTTTTTGATGAAATATGTACCAAATAGGATGTGGAAATTAATCCATATAGTAAGATGTGAAATAATCACTTTTTACAGATACAAATAATTACATTACAAAATGGTGCATTAGTTAGTTGATTATTTAAAATGGATTCATTGAAATCAATTATGACTTATATTTCATCAATAAATTATTAATAACAATCATTTTATAAATGATTCAATAATGACCATGATGGGTTACCTGTAAGTGAAAGGCCATAAAGTGAATAATATTAAAAAGCAATGTTTCATTATATTTTTATGTTAACAATATAATTTTGGATATGGTTTCACTATTAAATAGTAATGGGATGCGTAATAACATACTTGATATTATAAATTGTAAAATAATAAATGAAGATAAATGTGTGTATAACGAAATCCTAAAAGTAGGAAATCATTCTTCAATAATTTCATGTAATTTATGGTGAGATAAATATGATATATTTTAACACCATTTTCTAGATTTGAATTAATTGATTATTGAACATAAATGGAAAAAAATCATTATAAATGAAATAATATTTAGTTAAAAAAACATGATATCAATATGAAACTGGTACAGTTAAAATCCATAAAAATCTACAGTTAATGTAGAAGAATGCTTTGAAAAAATTAAGCACAAAACTTTTAAGAAACATACATTTTTCCACACCAAAATAAATGTTGATTAATTTTCTCTATATCTCCCCATAACCCACCAATCGAACTAGGGATTTATGATAAAAGAATAACATTGCGTGAAGTATTTATTATAGTTGTGTATGTTCTACAAAAGGTCGATGATAAAATTCTAACAACACATCACAATAAAACCATATTTGTGTTAATATAATACATAAATTACATCATAATAAATTTAACTGAATAAAAAACATCAATTTTTTATTTATAGAAAACTATTTTGTTTTGTTCTTAAAGAATTGATTTAGTCTATCAGGGTTAAAAGAGAGTATTCAACTAATTCATAAAAACTGAATCATAGTACTCCATTGCCTGAAACTCCCTACAGTGATTATGACCCCACTAAAGCTTACTAGACATCCTATCTTTATATTGATTTCACAATAATGTGTTCTAGAAACCATCTGTCCACATATATAGGTGAAAGTAAAATAATAATTTTAATGAGTCGTGTCAATGTTTATAAAAAAGACATTTTTGATATAATGATAAAATAAAAGTGAAATCCACCTGATTAGAAGGATCATGTGTGTTTAAGGATTTATGAATAGAGTCTAAAACCTTGCTAAAAATTAAACATGTCATAAAATATTTTATATATAACAATTTATTTAAAATTAAATCAACTCCACTGATAATTAGCAAGAAACTGAAATTAGGCATGATGGTATAATACATGCAAAATGATGTTGGGTATTCCAATGATAGTCCAACACTCTTTTATGATAAGTTTAGTATCTTAATCATGTTTCCCAAAAAAATCAGTGAATGTTTTAACTATCAAAAACTAAAGAAGAAAAATTTATATAATGAAACAATAAATTTAAGATATAATTATGTACACATGTTATTTATTATAACAACCTTATTGTATAATTAAAAAAACAATTAAGATACACGGAATCATATAAACATATGATATAATACATGCATATTTTAAGATAAATAAATAAAGAAATAAAATGTATAATAGAGATAAAATTCTTTTTACTGCATTAATAACAGGCCACCATTGGATATAAGCTATCATATGAATACACAGTACAGTACCAGAGATAGAAATGCTTTGGTTAGGAAGAACAGACCACCCAACTTAGAATTTAGTCAATGAAACTAAAATATCCCTCTGATTCCTCCCAGAAACTCATCCATATGCCCAAGAGGGAATAATGTATATATGAGATCCTTGATAAAGGTATGTGGATCATTATCCCAAGGTTATTAATCAAGTTTCTATCCAAACAATTTGGGACAAAAAAGCAATGTGGGTTTTTTGAAATATGAACTAATAACTGGATATGGATGTTGGGAAACATGAGAAGAAGGTGACCCATGTAGTGGGGTAATAAAATGGATTTAATGACTGATTACTAATTTATAAATCAAGAATCAAGAGAATTCAAGATCTAAATTTGAATAGAAATGAAGAAGTGAGGATGGAGAGGGAAGGAGTGACCCGATTATGGGGCAGTATGAGGCTGAATCTTTTATGTGTTAAGAGAAGCAAGATTTCATTTCACCCACCTCCCATTGATCACGGGGTAGGTATTCTTGAATGCTCTACTAGACAATTCATGATCCGTAAACATGAACATTAATGCAAAGGGACAAAATCATACATAATGATGAAAAGATAGGTAGTAGAGGATCACTTGAAGGATGAATGATCAAAACAAAACTGTAACTCTTGGATATTTTGGTGTTCTTTGCAGTTATGAAGATGATCTCATAAATCACCCTTAACTAGTGAAAATAGCTCTTAATTATATCTCTCATGGTCTCTATAGCATGTATAATGGATTATATAAGAAGGGTTTTTGTTGAAGTGGAGATGAAGAGAGGCAGATAAGTAGAGATGGAGGTGGAGTTGGAGGTTGAGGCCTATAGGGTCACTGAAATGACCTTCAAATGGTGGAACAGAGAGAAGATGACAGTGATGGAAACCATGGAGGATTATGATGATGAGAATGGAGGGACACTGATGAGTCTTTAATATGGTGAGATGAAGAGTGAGAGAGAGATATGGGAACGATGGGCGATGTGGGATCCTGATTGGAATGATATGAGATGAATAATGGAAGTAGTCAGGGAGTGCGGTCATGGTGAAATGTAGTGGAAATACCTGTGGAGTTGAAATGTGGAATAGAAAAATAATAGATTTAGTATACCTAATAGATTAACAGATATTAATATCATAAAAAAATTCATGATACCCACAAAAACAAAGATAATGTTCCGCCAAAATAGTCATTTCTGATCTAAAATGAAACACAAACCATATAGATTGGAAAATTATGATCTGAAAAAGACTTGTATTGATTTTAATTCCATTGAAAATTAATTTTATTACTAATAACCCAGATCCTAATTTTAGGCATCGAATAAATAAATCATTATACAGGAGAAGAAAATTGAAAATTTTCTAATGGATCTATGAATTGGTCTTTATTTGATCCTGTATGATGCATATGATACCGTTAGAACCATATAAGAAATAAAATTAGAAAAAGAAAAAGACCAACATGATTTCCCATCTTGATGACCATGTATGTATCAATATTGAGAACATATCGAATGGTGAGATTGATGACATTCTATACCTAAAATCAGAGGAGACCAATAAGGTGCTCTATCTTGATTGTAGGGTAGATGGTGTGGGATGATTTTATCTATTTCCTTACCATACCATAAAATAAATTTGAATCAGAAGTGAGACCACCCTTCTAACTGACACTGCCCCTACCGCGAAAAAATTATTCCATTCAATGAAATTTCACAGTAGAATTTTAGGGGATTTGAGTGAATGGATCAAACTTCATCCTTGAGAGTTTTGCCGATGCCCTAAAATATTGTGAAGATTGATTAAAAACAAATATTTCCATTATATTTCTATATGAAAAAATATAAATCCATGATTAGAAAATAATATAATTAAATAGTATTAAGAGACTCACATAGATGAGTTTTCAGGTTCCTCATGTCAGTATGTGGAGGCAGTGAGGGGGTAGGGGGAGGCGTAGGTTGGGATGTAGATGAATATTTGTTGAGGTGGTGAGGGAGAGGTATGGTGGAAATTGGGATGTGTGGTGGTGAGGTTGGTATGTGTGGCTGATGTAGTGATGCATCACAGAGAAGGGAATTCAAGGCGGCGAGGAGGCGAGGAGGAGGAGGTGGTAGAGGCAAGAAGAAAAAGATGGGAAGGAGGAGAGATATATGATGGTGGAAATGGGGGAGAAGATGGGATTGATATATTTGTTTGAGGTTGAGCCATCGAGGAGGATATCACGAGTCTATGATGAGGAGGAATAATAATTAGTGGAGGCAATTATTGGGGGAGTTAGGTAGGTGGAGGTAGAGAGGGGATTCATGCTGGGAGATAAGAAATAAAGAGGGGACAATGAGGAGAGTCGGAGGTGTGGGTGATGAATTCAAGAGGGGACCGTGGGAGAGAAAGTGGATTAGTTGGAGAGGGAGATATGTATTTAAACATTACTATGGAGTTGACTTGTGAAAGGATATTTACATGATTGATTATAGTTAATGAAATTCAATATAGAACAATGACATAGTTGTGTTCAAACGCCCTATAATGTAGTAATAAAATACCACCATGAGATATATTCAATCTTGTGAATACACTATACTATTCCTATGAAGGAAATGTTCAATTTAGGAAGAAAAAACCACCCAATACATGAAATTTAGTTATTGATACACACGTACCCCTTTCATTCCTCTCATCCACTCACCCATAAGTTAAAAAGTGAAGCATGTCTCAGTGAGCTCCTTGTTGAAATTATGTTGATGATGAACCTATATCCATTAATCTAGTTTCACCCCTAAACCTTCCATTACTAGCAAGGCGGTGCACATTTTTTGAAATATGAAAATATAACTACTAATGGATGTTTCGAATCATGATAAACAGGTGACACATGTATTGGGGTAATAAGAATGTATTCAAAGAGTTAATTTTGATATTTTTAATAAACAACTGAGAAAAATAGAGATCAAAACAAAAATATGAATTAATGATTGGGGTAGGAGAGTGGGGGAGTGACCCTGGTTTTGGAAGTAGGATGTAAAATGTTTTGTGTGCCGAGAGAAGTGAGATTGCTGATCACCCTTCTCATATCAATAACATCTTAGGGATCATCACACACTCTTATTTCCATATTTGGATCCTTAAATGTGACATTTGATGTAAATGTGAAACTTTATAAATAATTACAGAAAATAGAAGTGGGGGAGGATAATGTGAAGTATTATTGAACAGTATGAAACTGTAACCCCTAAATCTTTTGGTGTTCTTACTCGTTTTGACAATGGCCTCCTAGATCTCCCTATAGTGATTGAAATATCTCATCACTATTTCTTTTTTGGTCTCCTGAGTGAGTAGAAGGGTGCATTGGAGAAGTGTGTTGGAAGATGGAGAGAGATAGAGATGCAGAGAGGTGGAGAGGTGAATATGGTGGTGGATATGGGGGTAGAGAATAAGAGGGATGCCGAGAATTCCTTTATACCGTGACCCATAGAGAAGATGGGAGGGATAATAAAAATAACGGAAGAAAAAGGGAGGGGAGTGACACTGATGATACCTTGATTGGGAGAGATGGACAATGAGAGAGAGATATGGGAATGGTGGGAGAAGTGGTATCTTTATTAGATAGGGATGGGATGAAAATTGAGAGGAGTTAGAAAGCATACCCACAGAGACCTGTAATGGAAAAGATTGTGGAATGAAACATGAAAGGGATAAATAAAAGAATTATTACAGTTTATATTCTATTAGATAATGTAATTAAATATAAATACATGATATCCAATTAAATAGAGATAAAGTTCTAAAAAAGAGTCTTTTATAATCTAGAAATGAAACACTAACTTTTATGATTGGAAGATCAGGATTAGAAACTGATAGAGTTAGATCTGTATTCCATTCAGAATTTATGTTCTATCTGATAACTCAAGTCTTTAGTTTCATCATCGAATAGTTAAAAATTTATATAGGAGAATAAAACTGAAAAGGTTTCCAATAGAACAACTCATTGGTCTCCAATTGATCTGGTATGCGGCTCGTGATTCAATTTGAAGCATCTAGAAAATTATGTCGGATGAGGAGGAAGACCAAACATCATGACAATATTGATGTTCACGCAAGGGTTGATGCTATAAACATCTTGAAAGGTGATATTTATGGCCTTCATGACCTGGTCCCATAAGTGACCCATGAGCTACTCCGTCATGGATGCCAGTAGGCAGATGGTTGAAGCTATCATATCATTCCCAGAAATCCCTTCAAATACTTATGAACTAAAAGTCTGAAAATCCTGATCATTGACATGCCTCCTACCAATAAAAAATGAATCCAATAAATTAAATTTCATTATATTATTTGAGGGTATTTTATCTCATGAATATGCCTTATTCCTCAATAGTTTCACTGCTGCCCTAACAGATTGATCATGTTAATTCAGGAGAGAGTTATTTCATGGATTGCAATATAGAAAAAGGTAAACCAATCAAGGATGACAAAACAATTGATTGAAAATGTATGTAGAGACTCACCTTATTGTATTTTTCTGTTCCTCATATTAGGATACAGAGGCAGCGAGGGGGGAGGGGAGGCGTTGCTAGGGATGCGGAGGATGAGGCGACGAGAGGGGTGGTACAGCGAAAATGAGGATATGTGGAGGATATGAAGGGAAGTATGAATGAAGTGGGGATGTATCATGGAGTAGGGTATTTGTGGTAGGGGTAATGAAGAGGTTCTGGCAGAGGTGAGAAGTAGGAGACATGTAGGGGGATCGGTGGAGGATACGGGAAAAGGATTAGTTGATGGGATATATTTATTTGTTTGAGGTAGAGATATTGATGTGTAGATCTTGGTTCTGGAATAAGCTGGATGAATAGTGAGAGGGGGTGAATAGAGTGGTATTTGAATAGGTGGAGGTGGATATGGGATTGAAATAGGGATATGGGAAATTGATACGGGATGGGGAGGAGATTCAGGGTAGTGTGGAGGTGGAATTCAGGAGGGGATGCACAAAGAGTGAGCAGATTAGACAGAGAGAAAGACACATATGTCAAAATTTATGTGGAGTTGAAACATATAATAATATGTACAATATTTACTATAGTTAATGTATTACCATTTTATAATACTATATAATAAAAAAAATAAAATATAAAAATAAATATTCTAATACGTCTAAGTGGACAAGGGATAAAAATTCAAAATTGGTACAACCATTCTAAAAAATTATTCACCCCAGTGTAGATTGTTTTTTTATAGTGGTCCTGACACTGGGTATTAGAGCCTTATTAACATCTATTGGATTTAAAACAATAAAAATATTCTATATTTATGATTCAATATTCTTTTTTATATTAATATAGTGGTTCATTTATGGTGAAAATTCAGTTATCTATTAGCATAATCTCACTTCTTCCAAAAAATGAAATAATTAATAAAGAAATTGAAAAGCATGATTAAGATTAAACACCTATATCTTAATGAATAATATGTATCAGTTTATCCATTTCAAGATAAAAATTCGATAAATATAGCATGAAAAGTGAATATAAATTCATTTATGGTTCTTCCAGGGTGAATGATATCAAAACCACTATAATGTACCAATAATATTAAGGGATCATCGTGTTTGTAATATTTTTATTTATAAATTTCCCTCTTGAACAATATCCAAGAAAAATTGGTTATGATGATCAATCTATAAATTATCATGAAATATTTTTTTTGTAGATTTAATAATATTCTTTAGTTTTTCCAAAATAGATATTCTCACATTTTCATACATTCTTCTAAATAGGTAATTGCAGATCACCTAGTTGGAAGAGGTATAAGATAACCTAGAGAAGGATTTTGAAGGAAATTTTCTTGAATGAATATTTATTTATATACAAGGTAGGGACTTTAAAAAATGAAATTTGATTCATTAAATAAAACCCTATAAGTTTGAATTTAAATGGATAAATGAACTAGATTAAAATTATGGATTTAAGAACACTCTTTAAGAAAAATATTAATACAAATGAAAAACATTTTACAAACTAAATAGATATAAATGATTTTTAATTGGATGTGAAATCCATGAAAATTAGAGAACTTGACTCTATGTTAGAAAAAACAGATATGTTTCATGAAAAAAATGTAGAAAAAATATATAATTTTTTTGCTGAAAAGAAGATTATGATTGAATATCATAAATCCACCCTCCATATGAGATCTCTAGAAATGAAAGTCTTGTTTTCTTATATTGAGAATATATATATTGAGTCTTCACAAAAGTAGGAGAATGTTGATTTTGAAACTCAATGATAACTATATGATACAATGTTTTAAAATACTACAACATGTGATAAGAATATCATGACAACATTCATTGAACAATATCTATAAATTAAAAATAATTAGGTACTATCTATATCATTTTGTAATAATATTTATAAATATGTTTTCATTAATAGAAAATTGTTCAAAATAAAACTCAATTCATGTATGGTGAAATAAATGTGATAATAATCCTCCCACCTTATCATGGGTGTATTAGAAATGTATGGATTTATGTATCCAATGAATAAATCAACATTTTTAAAAAAATATCAAAAATATAATTCAAACGGTAAAATAAGATTACTTCTCTTGCGTCATTGTCAGTGTTACATCATATTTTGGATTTTTGAATTTGAATTTTGGTAGAATCATTTAAATTCAATAGATCAATATAAACCCATGTCAAGTTGTAGAAAGGTATAAATAAATAATAATCATCCACATTGTTTGAAAAATCCAAAAACATTAATAGGAATTTGTAAATATTTATAATACCTATGATTTTTTTAAAAATGGCAGTAATAAGGTCGGTGCCATATATTCTCATCATGTATAAAATGGTAATATAAAAATTATAACAAATCAGTAAGATATGAATGAATTATAATCCTTGATAATTATGATAATAGTTGTTTAAAAAATCGATGAATATTTCATGTTAGAAAAGGGAGAAGGCCCATGATTTAAAATTCAAGAGGATTAGTTACGTTTATGTATCCAAAATAACTAATAAGAAGAATAAAACATAGGAAACTACATAAGGAAAATCCAAACATACTACCAATATAACTAATGATTTGTTAGTGATTTTACCAGGTTGTTTGGAAATAATGAAGAAAATATAATATTCTCATGAAAAGTCTAGTGGAAAATAAAATGAACAAATTTCATATAATCATAATGAAGATCTACGTATATGATGCAAAATTGTTGGAAAATTAATAAAATATTATTCTATAATAATCCAAATACATGGTGATTTATTACAGAAGATGTAAGATTCACATAGTGATGCATGTTATTTAATTGATATTTGTTAGAAAATTAACAAACAAAAATAATGTTAACATGTGATATGTTCAATTAATACTAAATAAGATCTAAGGTTTATTTTAAAAATCATTCAGAGTTCAGTAAATTGGGAAACATAGTTATGAAAACTGTCACAACCTTACTATTTGTATTGAGTGTAAATTTTGATCTAACATATTTTCTTAATCATTTTTTTTTGAAGTTTTTTTACAAGACATTGAATTTATGGTGAGGAAGGTACTCAGGTGTAAAATAAGAGAATGAATATTGGCATTCATATTTTTTTAGAAATGATTTTAATGATTCAATCATGATATATTTCCTATGATATTTCACTAAAACCATTACAAAAGAATCATCCATGATCAAGATATAAAAAATTTCTTATCTTAATATTCAAATAAGAATTGATTTATTTTGGTACTTTCTAAACATAAATATTCTAAAATAATCTACTATAGATATTCATCATTATTAATATCCTAAAAAATTTATCTTTAAGGGGGGGCATTTGGGGAATTTGGAAGTTTATTTGTGAATTTTTATCTCATAAAAATATTATTATTATAGAAATTTCTTAAAGATCAACTCATTGGAAATGAATTTATTTCTAAATCTATCATCGATGGTTAATAAAATAATATTTTTTTCCAAAAGTGGGGGAAGGGAATTAATTAGTATAATTAGAAAAGTGTATGTGTATAATTGTGAAAAGAACTTCTTAAAATCAAACCATTAATAGAATTTACCTTTGTCAACACCAGTACTAAGAGATGATAAAGGGTGTCATTTATCAGTGCGTTGATAAATCACTTTTAAATTGGACTATTTATCAGTACATTTTTTAAGCCAAGAAAAAGGAGGTATCGATCGCCCACGAATGAGAGGTTTCTTGGTCGGGTGGTCCCCACCACCATATTAAAATGAAAGGTTTCAGGTAAATAAAATAAATGTAATTGTTTTTTTATCTCTCCCATGAATATCAAAAAAAACTAACATCCACCATTTTCCTACTATGTTCAATGTGAAGGTCTCTTTAAGATAATATATGCGCTGTGAGTTTAATGGTGTCCCTAGATTTTAATTCTAAGAACTAATAAATAACATAAAAAATGCCTCTTGCGCGTTTACTAAAAGTACCTAAAAATGTTCAGAAATAAATTCTGGGCACACCAAGCCTCAGAATCACTCGTTGTAAATTTTCACAAACTCATAATATTTTCATATAACTAAAAACAATTACATGGAAATTCAGGGTCCTTACCTTCTCCCCGCCTCAAGGATTTTCATCCCCAAAAGGCACAACACTATCTAGGGATACAAGTGGGGGTACTGAGAATGAATATGGGCCTCCCGCTCCCATGATCTCTCCTGGAGGATCTTGAGATAAAAACGTATGAGCACAAGAAGTATTGATCGCCCATGAAGGACACCCACATGTCGATCTTGAATCTCTACTTGAACCTTTGAAAACATTTCCCCATCGTCAATATCCATCTCAACCCAGTCAATGATGTGTGAAGGATGATATACGTATCTTTTCAGCTGGGATACGTGGAAAACGTCATGCACCCAGTGCAACTGAGGTGGAAGAGCTTAGTGGTAAGACATCTCACCAACTCTATTGAGGAACTGAAATGTTCTGATGATCCTCCGAGATAAATTACTACCCTGACCAAATCTCCACAATCCTCATTGAGGTGAGACCTGTAGAAAGGCATTGTCACCATCTTCGAACTTCATAGGTCTCTGTCTCCTGTTAGCATATGACTTCTTCATACTCTGTGGAGTCTTCTTCCACAACTGGATGATCTGCACCTTCTCTGTGGTCGCTCATACCATCTCTAGTCCCATTACTGCTGACTCCCCTAGGTCTTCCAAGAATATAGGTGATCTTCAAGGTCGACCGTACCATGCCTCAAATGGTTCCATACCGATAGTGTAGTAATAAATGTTGTTGTATGGAACTACACCAAGGAAAAGTGATCCTCCCAGCTACAGATGAAATCAAGGATGCAAACACACTACATGTCCTTGAGGTCGGAATGGTCCACTCTGTCTGACCATTCGTCTGAGGGTGAAAGTCAATGGTAAATCCAATCTGAGTCCGGAACACCTCCTGCAACCCCTTCCATAGTTGGCAAGTAAAACATGCATCACAATTGAAGAAAATTGTATATGTCACCCCATGAATCCGCACAATCTCATATAGGTAACAGTGTCCCAAGACCTCTATTAATCCCTACACTATGATAAATAGGAATTGGGCCAACATGGTGTGTCTATCAATCGTCACCTAGATATAGTCATGACCCATGGACGTGCATGGAATTTGTAATGACCCAAAATTTAATTAATGGAAAATCCCTCTTGATCCAGTTAAATGTATCTTTATGAAAAATATTTTTTTATAAGATGTCAACTTCTTTGGTTTTAAGTTATGAATTTTGACTATTGCTAGTATTGATGTGGAACAGTAATCACATGATTAGAATAAATATAGGACTTTAACAAATCCAATTTACTCAGACAAAGGAAGCGATGGCCTCATCCAGTAGAATTTCCCCATACGAAGTCCATTTGTCGGTGATCGGAAAAGAGGTGGTGTCTTTGGGCTTTTCCTTTCACCTAGCCCAAGCCCAGCTTCATCATTTCAAGTTCGAACATGACTGTCTACGGGAAAACTGGAAGTTGATTGTAATTACCACACGAGCGATGTTATCTGAGTCACCCCAAGAGTCTATCACCATCTCACACCTTACCCTTAGGTCTTATGCAGCTCTTTAAGGGGTTATGTAACAAATAATTAGAACTATTTTCATGTACATTATTTTTGTTTATAATAATGAATATAATTTCTAGTAATTTTTGATACATTGTAAATAGTTTTTAAAGTACAAATGGTGTTTTTAGTTATTATCTAATTAAGAAATATAATTTATTAAATTAAGGGATTTTTGAATTAAATAAAATTTTAATAAAATAATAATATTATTATTAAATTAATTTTTTTTAAATATAAATGATCTTATAATTTTATGAATGCAATTAAAATTTTATATTAAGGTTTGAAATCCATTTCTGTCAAAACCCGTGAATTTTCGATAAATGTTTGTTTTTATTTTAAAAATGAAAATTAAAATATTTAGAATTTTTTTAGATAAAATAAATGTCATTTCAGGAATCAGGATGTCGAAATTATCCAATGGTGATTTTTTCATAATTTTCTGAGACAGTCAAATTTGTGGGTAAAAATTAAATTCCGTTTAAATATATAATGTGTTTTATGACATCATAATGAACCAATGGTGATGTAATAAAATACCATAATCTTTATGTTCGTCCAATATATGGTTTATCATTAAAATAATGTGATTTTGGGTTTGTTTGACATTCTTTTCAAATCATTAATGGACCCCTCAAGACTTATTCAACACCTTGCCTTTTTAAATTAATTTCCATGGGAGTGTGACTCATCTCCACATAAGCAACCCTAATATTTTAAGATGTTCGGACTTTGGCATTATAAAATATTGTTTTTCTATTCCCTTTTCCAAAAACCATGGGCAAAAACCATTGGATGGTTTGTGGTTTGGATTAATTTAATGTAAGGGGCCCCAAACCTAAATAATAAAGAATTCCATCACCTTTCTTATATAAACCCACCCAAGATCCCACTTCTTCCTCACTAAAATCCCTTGGAGTTAGTCCAAACATTGTCTTACTCTCTCTAGAATCCTCCCAAGGTGCCCCATGCTCCCAATAAGCCTCTCTCAAGCCTCTCTAAATCCTTTGGAAGCACATTTCCAAGTAAGGGTTTTTTTCTTCCTTTCTCATTTTTGTCAATTTTCTTTAAGTTGTATTTCCCTTTTAATTTCCATTATGAATGATGGGGTATGGTTTCGAACCTCTCCCATACTGCCATATTATTGTTTTAATGATGGGAGACCCCTTTATCTCTCATTAAATGCCTCCCATGTACACCCGTTACTATACCGAAATTCCGAATGGAACTTCTCTCTCCAGTTTTACATTCAAGCAATACATTTGTATCATGAATATAAATTCCATTAAAATTTCTGGGACATGTATCTTTATGACCTCCATACTTTCCATTACATTTAAATATGATGAGTAACCCTTTTCTCTCTCATCAACCATATTTATGAATTTTTATGTCACGCCGTTGCGCTGCCGAAATCGCACTGACTTTCTAATTCAATATCATTGTGTAGTGAACACCATGCCCATTTCTCCATCATGGGTATTCACCTCTATGTACATTTACTTATTGATTGTAAAGTTTCATTTATGAATTCCAAATTCCTTTATTGTGGAATAAATGATTATGTTTTATGAATCCATGTTTTATGATCCACGTGGCACACTTATGCATGAAATGAAATGTTTATGAAGGGTGCACCCTTATAGCGCTCCAATGCATTGGGTAAAGTATAGTATCATGATACATCTTGTGCAATGAGTGTTGACTCATGCTAATTCAAGTGCAACGGGGGCTTACTCGTGCTTTATGTGCAATGAGGATTTACTCATGCTCTATGTGCAATGAGCCTTGGCTCATGCTAATTCCATGATAAGTGTTGTTTCCACATTTCCATGTTATGATTATCATGCATTATCATGACTTTATGTTCATGATTCTTTTATGATCTATTTATATTCCTATTGTCTAACATGTATAGTACTCTTCATGTTATTCCATGTGTACTCCCTTACTGGGCTTTATAGCTAACCCTTTTCTTATGCATGTCCTCAGGTTATCCCGTGCAATGCTAAGTATGAAGGAATGTAGTGGTCATTTAAAGGAAGTTTTCAATAAAGTTGTTGTATTTCATGTTTTATGTTTTTATGTAATGATCCTAAGTCCCAAAGACACTTAACCTCTCAATATTCTTTTTCGTATCAAGTGATGTTTTATGTAATTAATCATGTTTAAGTTGTAATAAAAAGCAGGGTTGTCATAGTTGGTATCAGAGTGAGGTTTAGTTATTTTTGGGATTAGGAAACCCTTGTAAAGCCTTAGAGACAAGAATAAGTATAATAAAAACATCCCTATGTTTTGGTGAGTACTGAGTAAGTGGTTTATCAGACAAATACATCCCTGTCTGGATACGAGCAGGTAGAGGTGGCTCTGGCACAGATGTATCCTAGGGGTAAAACTCGAAGACACCGCTTTGAGCTAGACTAAAACAGGAACTGGTGCACGACAACGGGCCTTGATTCATTCTTGGTTACGACACTCTTGGGGGATATGTTTTGAGAAATTCACAATCTTAGTATGAACCCTTTTTAAGGGAAAAATGCCCCTAAGAATATATGTTAGAAAGTAGATCATTAAAAGCCTAGATTGAAGCCTATAGACTCATGAGTTAAGGAGATGAAAGATTATTTATAATTCATCAAATTCTGTTTTGGATTACCCTTTCTGTGTTACCCCTAACATTTCTTTTATTCCAGCCAATGGTCGGTAATAGGAGGACTCGAGCTAACAACCGTTGTCAAGATCAGTGTGATGACTGTACTAATACGATGTCAAATCCAATGGGAGCGGGGATCACGAACAATATCACGCTTCTCTATCAATTAACTCAAGTTTTGAATAGAAACACGGGTCATGAGGAACGTTCAACCCCCTAAAAAAGATCAAGTTTCTATCAAGATCTTCATGAGACAAAGGCCTCCTACTTTTAGTGGATCATCTGATACCACGATCGTTGAACAATGGATCAACTCCATTGAAAAGATCTTCTCCATCCTCCAATGTTCTAAACAAGAGAAGGATCTCCTGGCTGCTAATCATATGGAGGGTGAAGCTGATCAATGGTGTGTGTTGATCAAAAATACGAAGCCTGAGGACGAAATCGAGGAATTGGAATGAATGGAATTCCGGAAGATGTTTTTCGATAAATATTTTCCGCGCACCCTCCAGCTTAATATGGAAAGGGACTTCCTTTCCCTAAAACAAAAAGATGAAGAATCTATTGGAGCGTACGAGGAAAAAATCACAAGGCTTGCACGATACGCTTCTGGATTTGTCGTTACCCCCAAATGCATGGTTGACCGCTACTTTGGTGGGCTGAAGCCTAGCTTGCGGAAAGCATTAGTGATCCATGACTTCGACAGCTATGAGGAAATTTTCTGATGTGCCCTCAAGGTCGAAATAAGGATCAAGGAATCACAGGGGTATCATGGGGATAGGAAGCTGAAGGTGGACTTCAATGATGGTGTTCCGATGGATAAATCCAACGGTGCTAAGAAGATCAAGCACCCTACTTTCCAAAAGTGCGGAAAGAAGAACCCTGGAAATTGCCTTAAGGGGACGAGAAAATGCTTCTGGTGTGGTAGAGAAGGGCACCTAGCAATTAACTATTAGCAAGAAGGACCCATGACTGCGACAGAGGAGAGGAACGCTCTATTCAAACATCAACGCGTTGTTCAATTCTACAAATTGAAAGAAACAGGTCATTTTGCAAATCAGTTCCCTAATCCAAGGGTTATCGGAGGCAACGAACAACCTCGAAGACAACAAGGAAGATCTTTTTCCACCACTTCTATCGAAGTGAACCCCGACAATGAAGTGGTGATAGGTACGCTAGTTATTCATTGATGAATAGAGAATGTACTTTTTGATTCAGGTTCTACGCATTCTTTTATATCTCGAAAGTTTAGTAGAACAATCCCAACACCACCACAAATCATGGAAGTAAAGATGTTGGTTAGTACGGAAAATGGGGAAATCGTTGCATACCATGAATATAAGTCCTCCCCTGTTATAATATGTGGATTTAATTTCCCAGAAAACCTCGTAATTCTCCATCTAGTGGAATTTGATGCTATTATTGGAATGGATTGGCTTTCCTTATATAGAACCAACATAAATTTTCGGGAGAGGGAAATCACCCACCACATGGAGAATCAACCCTCGATTCTTTACAAGTGTCAGGAGGATGATGAATCTCTTTTAGCTCCATCATCTCAAGCATGGATATTACTGCCTTATGATCATTCATATCTGGCTCAGATGATTGAGTCCAAGGAAGAAACCATCCTTGAAGAAATGCCTATTGTGACGGAATTCACTGAAGTGTTTCCCGAGGAACTGCCTGGTCTTACTCTAAGAATATATGTTGAGTTCTAAACTGAACTTATACCAAGGGTGCTACCAATATCCAAGACTCCATATAGAATGGCTGTTCTAGAGCTTGAAGAGCTGAAGAAACAACTACAGGAGAATCTGGATAAAGGGTTTATACGGCCAAGTGCTTCACCATGTGGTGCACCAGTCATCTTCATTAAGAAGAATGATGGGTCAATGCGGCTTTCCATCGATTATCGTGAAATTAACAAAATCATGATAAAGAACAAGTATCCTCTCCCAATAATTGATGACTTGTTTGATCAACTGTGTGGAGAACAATACTTCTCCATGGTGGATTTGCGGTCGGGATATTATCAAATAAGGGTGAAGAAGGAAGATGTCCCCAAGAGAGCTTTTCGTACAAGATACGGGCACTATAAATTCATAGTAATGCCTTCCGGACTCAAAAATGCTCCAAAAATCTTCACAGACATAATGAATAGAGTCTTTAGAGATTACCTAGAAAAATTTTTGGTAGTCTTTATAGATGATATTCTAATATACTCTAAAACCAAGGAGGATCATGAGGAGAATTTAAGAACAGCACTGGAGACTTTGCGCAATGAGAAGCTCTATGAAAAGTACAGCAAGTGTGAGTTTTGGTTGAAGGAAGTCTCATTCTTGGTCCATATCATCACAATAAATGGGATATCCGTGGATCCCTCCAAAACAAATGCAATTGAGGGATGGCCGAGGCCAACATCAGTAATGGATATTCGTAGCTTCTTGGGGTTAGCTGGATATTATCGATGATTTTGAGAAATTTCTCATGATTTTCCAACCCTCTTACCAAGCTAGCTTAGAAGGGAGTAAAGTTTTCTTGGAGTTATGAATGCTAAGAATTCTTCAAGGAGTTGAAAAGGAGGCTTATCACTCCGCCCGTGCAAACTTTACACACAAGTGCGGAGCTTTTTGTGGTATTCAATGATGCTTTGAAGAAGGGATTAGGATGTGTGTTGATGCAGAATGATAAAGTGATATCCTATGCCTCAAGTCAGTTGAAAATCGATGAGCGAAACTATCCAACGCATGATCTGGAGTTGGCGGCTGTGATCTTTTCCTTGAAAATCTGGCAGCATTATCTCTATGGAGGGAAATGTGAGATATATACTGACCACAAGAGTCTTAAATATATATTCACACAGAAAGAGCTTAATATGAACCAGAGAAGATGGATAGAGCTCATCAAGGATTATGACTATTCAATACATTACCACCCTTGGAAAGCGAACAAGGTGGTAGATGCCCTATGTAGAAAGGATCCAGTGATTTTATCAATGATGAGAATTGTGAAGGATCCAATTTTATTAGACTTGATGAAGATGGACATGGGAATCATAGAGAATGGAACATCATCAATCCTTTCACAAATGATTTCTCAAACATCTCTTTTGGAAAGGTTAATGGGTTCTAAAAAGGATGATGTGGGAATTCAAGAAAAAGTGGAAGCTATCAAAAAGGGGAAATCATCGGAGTTTACTGTTAATGAAGAAGGAATTGTGCGGTTTGGGAAAAGACTATGTGTTCCATCAAGTCCGGAGATTAAGAAGGAACTTTTAGATGATGTACATAGTTCAAATTTCTTTATTCACCCAGGGAGCACAAAGATGTATCAAGATATCCTAGAAAACTTTTCATGGGATAATATGAAGAAGGAGATCGCTGAATATACATCAAAGTGCCTGGTGTGTCAGAAAGTGAAGGTAGAGAGGTAGAAGTCTAAGGGGATGATGAAACCATTTCCCATACCTGAATGGAAATGGGAGAACATCACCATGGAATTTGTCACCGGACTTCCAAGGACATCCAAAGGCAGCAATGCAATATGGGTTGTTGTGGATCGTCTTACAAAGACTGCACATTTCATTGCTATTCAGGAGGATTTCTCATTGGATCAACTGGCACAGATATATATCAGGGATGTGGTAAGGTTGCATGGAGTACAACTATCTATTGTGTCTGACCGAGATCCATGATTCACCTCTACGTTTTGGAGGAGTCTTCAACATGCTCTTAATACTGAACTGAACTTCAGTACGGCCTATCATCCTCAAACTGATGGCCAATCCGAGTGGACTATCCAAACACCCGAGGATATGTTGAGAGCCTTCTAAATGGAAATTAAAGGAGGATGGGATCAACATCTTCCTTTGGTTGAGTTCTCTTATAATAACAGTTTCCACTCGAGCATCCAAATGGCACCATATGAAGCCCTGTATGGGAAAAGGTGCAGAACACCGACATGTTGGGATGAGGTTAGTGAACGTAAGCTGCTTGGACCAGAAATTGTTGAAGAAATGGTGGAGAAGGTGAAAACCATTCAGCAACATATCAACGCAGCCCAAAGTCGAGAGAAGAGTTATGAAGATAATCATCAATGAGACCTTGAGTTTAACGTTGGAGACATTGTGTTTCTACACATATCTCTGTGGAAGAAGGTCGTGAGGTTTGGAAGGAAAGGGAAGTCATGTCCAAGGTACATCGTCCCCTTTGATATTCTTGATCGTGTCGGGGCTGTGGCCTATTGACTAGCACTTCAACCTACCATGTCCAAAGTAAAAGATGTCGTTCATATATCCCTCTTAAGGAAGTAAAAACTAGACCCTTCACATTTACTCTTTTCTGAGGTGGTACAATTGGAAGATGATATTTCTTATGGGGAGAAACTAGTGAAGATCGTAGATTATAAAGAAAAAGTTATAAAAAATAAGACAATGCCCCTCATCAAGGTGTTGTGCAGAAACCACACGTTTGAAGAATCAACATGGGAATCAGAGGAAAAGATGAAGCTGAGTTACCCACATCTGTTCTACTGTGGGAAAAGGAAAATTTCGAGGGTGAAATTTCTTAAGGGGGGAATATTGTAACAACCCAAAGTTTCATTAATGGAAAATCCCTCTTGATCCAGTTAAATGTCTCTTTATGAAAAATATTTTTTTATAAGATGTAAACTTCTTTGGATTTAAGTTATGAATTTTTACCATTGCTAGTATTTCCATTGAACAGTAATAACATGATTAGTATAAATATAGGACTTTAACAAATCCAATTTACTCAGACAAAGGAAGCGATGAGCTCATCTTGTAGAAATGCCCCATACGAATCCCATTTGTTAAAGATCATAAATGAGGTGGTGTCTTTGGGCTTTTCACTTGACCAAGCCCAAGCTCAGCTTCATCATGTCAAGCTCAAGCGTGACCGTCTACGGGAAAAGTTGAAGTTGATTGAAATTACCACTCGAGCGATGTTATCTGAGCAACCCCAAGATTGTGTCATCATCGCACACCTTAACCATAGGTCTTATGTAGCTGTTTTAAGGGGTTATGTAACAAATAAGTAGTACTATGTTCATGTACATTATTTTTTTATATAATAATGAATATAATTTCTAGTCATTTTTGATACATTGTAAATAGTTTTTAAAGTACAAATGGTGTTTTTAGTTATTATCTAATTAAGAAATATATTTTATTAAATTAAGAGATTTTTGAATTAAATAATTTTTTAATAAAATAGTAATATTATTATTAAAGGAATTTTTATTAAATATAAATTATCTTATAATTTTATTAATGCAATTAAAATTTTATATTAAGGTTTGAAATCCATTTCTGTCAAAACCCGTGAATTTTCGATAAATGTTGGTTTTTATTTTAAAAATGAAAATTAACATATTTAGGAATTTTTTTAGATAAAATAAATGTCATTTCTGGAATCAGGGTGTCGAAATTATCCAACGGTGAATTTTTCATAATTTTCTGAGACAGTCAAATTTTTGGGTAAGAATTAAATACCGTTTAAATATATAATGTGTTTTATGACATCATAATGACCCGATGGTGATGTAATAAAATACCATAATCATTATGTTTGGCCAACATATGTTTTATCATTAAAATAATTTGATTTTGGGTTTGTTTGACTTACTTTCCAAAGCATTAATGGACCCCTCAAGACTTATTCAACGACTTGCCTTTTTAAATTAATTTCCATGGGAGTGTGACTCACCTCCACATAAGAAACCCTAATATTTTAAGAAGTTCGTAAATTGGCATTATAATATATTTTTTTCCTCTTCCCTTTTCCAAAAACCATGGGCAAAAACCATGGGATGGTTTGTGGTTTGGATTAATTTAATGTAGGGGGACCCAAACCTAAATAATAAAGAATTCCCTCACATTTCCTATATAAACCCACCCAATCTCCCACTTCCTCCTCACTAAAATCCCTTAGAGTTCATCCAACCTCGGACATACTCTCTCTAGAATCCTCCCATGGTGCCCCATGCTCCCATGAAGCCTCTCTCAATCCTCTCTCAAGCCTTTGGAAGCACACTTCCAAGTAAGGGTTTTTTCTTCCTTTCTCATTTTTGTCAATTTTCTTTAAGTTTTATTGCCCTTTTAATTTCAATTATGAATGTTGGGGTATGGTTTCGCACCACCCCCATACTTCCCTCTTATTGTTTTAATGATGGGATACCCCTATATCTCTCATTAAATGCCTCCCATGTACACCCGTTACTCTGCCGAAATTCTGAAAGGAACGTCTCTCTCCTCTTTTACATTCAAGCAATACTTTTGAATCATGAATCAAAATTCCATTACAATTCCTAGGACATGTATCTTTATGACCTCCTTACTTTCCATTACATGTAAATATGATGAGGAACCCCTTTCTCTCTCATCAATCATTTTTATGAATTTTTATGTCACGCCATTGCGCTGCCGAAATCGCACCGATTTTCTAATCCAATATCATTGTGTAGTGAATCCCATGCCCATTTCTCCATCAAGGGTATTCACCTCTTGGAACATTTACTTATTGATTGTAAAGTTTCATGTATGAATTAAACATTCCTTTATCGTGGAAAAAATGATTATGTTTTATGAATCCATGTTTTACGATCCATGTGGCACACTTATGCATGAAATGAAATGTTTAAGAAGGGTGCGCCCTTAGATCGCTCCAATGAATTCAGTAAAGTATAGTATCATGATACTTCATGTGCAATGAGTGTTGAATCATGATAATTCAAGTGCAACGAGGGCTTACTCGTGCTTTATGTGCAATGAGGATTTACTCATGCTCCATGTGCAATGAGCCTTGGCTCATGCTAATTCCATGATAAGTATTGTTGCCACATTTCCATTTTAAGATTATAATGCTTTATCATGCCTTTATGTTCATGTTTATTTTATGCTCTATTGATATGCCTATTGTCTAACATGTATTGTACTCCTCATTTTATTCCATGTTTACCCCCTTACTGGGCTTTATAGCTCACCCTTTCTTATGCATGTCCTCAGGTTATCCCATGAAATGCTAAGTACGAAGGAATGTAGTGGTCATGTAAAGGAAGTTTTCAATAAAGTTGTTATATTTCATTTTTTAAGTTTTTATGTAATGATCCTAAGCCCCAAAGACACTAAACCTCTCAATCTTCTTTGTTGTATCAAGTGAAGTATTATGTAATGAATCATGTTTAAGTTGTAATAAAAAGAAGGGTTGTCATAGAATTACTGTCATGAATCAATGGAAATTCCATACCACATCCACTCTGAAACATCTAGTGGCAGAACTAAGACCACTGGAACCTATTGCTCAGCGTTCACTTGCTGACAAGTGAGGCCCTATGAGACAAAATCTACCATTTCTTTCTTCAATATCATCCACCAGTTCTGCTACAGAATGTTTTGGTACATCTTCACCACTTCTGGGTGTACCACTAGATGGGATGTATGGAACTCAATCAACACATCCTTCCGAATCACCACAGGTACTATAGTACACCCTCTGAAGAGGATGGTGTGATCCGCACCTTTAGAAAATCCATCAGGTTCATGTCTTGTGGATATCTAAGCACATCAAGATTCGCAGTCAGAGTCCCCATGTTGTGCCTCTCTTACTCACTGAAGGAGTTGGGGAGTGACTATTAGAGACTGAAGATAAGATGATCTATCTTGATACATGTAGGATATCTGAAAACTTTCTAGCTTCTCAATCGCCTCACTTAGAAACTATATTCCAAATATCTTATTGAGTGTATATACTACTACTTTTCCATTCCCAAGAGTATAGACTATCACAAAGTCATATTCCTGGAGGAACACAAGACAACACCACTGTCTCAGGTTTAGGTTCTTCTGAGAGAAGATATAACTGATATTCTTGTGATCATATTAGACTGTAAATTTTATACCATCTAGTAATGTCACCACATCTTCAAGTCGAATACCACTGCTACTAACTGCAGGTTATGGGTAGTGTTTTTTTTCTCATGTTGTATCAGCTATCAAGAACTATATGTGACCACTGCTTGCTATTGTGTTAGGATACATCCATTCCTGGTCCTTGATTTGTCACAATAGACTAAGTACCCAACACCCTCTTTCAGTAGCCTCGTGATATGGTCACTCTTCCGTCTCTGCATCTGCTCCTGAAAACTCCTCTAGCATCTATCCAACCACACTAATGGTTTCCCCTAATTTTTCATTGCGGATAAGGGTGTTCCAACTCTGGAAAAGTTAGGAAAAAACCTCTAGTAGTAACCGGCTAGACCAAAAAAACACCGCACCTTTTTCTCACACCTCGGTGATTCTCAAGCCCGCACTGCCTCAGTATTCATTGGATCCATCACAAATCCAGCCTCCAAGATGAAGTGTACAAGGAAATTAACCTCTCAAGTCCCGAATTGGCACATCGAGAGCTTACCATAAAGCTGGTGCTCTCAGATTGTGTCTAGAACTATCTGCAGACGATAGCCATGCTCCTCAACAGTATCTGAGTATATCAAGATGTTGTTGATGAATACTACTAAAAAGCTATCGAAGTACTGATGGAAGATATTTTTCATGAGTCCCATGAACACTTCTAGGTCATTGGTCACACTGAGTGGCTTATCCAGGAACTCATAATGGCCATACCAACATCTGAAGGCCGTCTTCTGCACATCCTCATCATGTACCCTGAGCTGGTGATAGCCTGATCTGAGGTATATCTTCAATAACCACAATAATCTCTTCAGTTGATAAATTAGATTGTCAATATATGGTGGTGGGGTCTTGTTATTCATGGTTAACAGGTTCCAATGCCGATAGTTGTAACACCCCAAGCTTCTACGATACACTTCTCTTTGAATAATGTGATAGCATGTGTTGTACGCAACACCGATTTCTAACATACCATAACCAATCAAACTAGCCGTTATGAATAGTAATACCTATTTTTTGAAATTATATATATTTTAAAATGGACTTCATTTTTGGATTCGGAATATCGAATTCAGCCTAAGGTGAAATTTTGGTACTTTTCGGATAACTTTAATATTTTGATGAAAAGTGAAAATTACTAAAGTTTAATTAAAAACAACTTTTTTAATCAAAATAATTAATAGTGATAAATTATGAATTTGAGTTGTTTTAAAGTATATTTAGAATATATTTTTACCATTTAATATAATTTTGGTCATTGGACATAATTTTACAATTAAACCAAACATAAACAAGTGTCAATCTTTTGATAGTTATTATCTCTTAAAAACCAGCTTTTTGTTTTGACAGATGGAATTAATTTTAAATTAATTTCTGCCACTTCTGTGTTTTGAATTTATAAAAATAGATTCCATATTTTTAATCAGGATGTTCAAATTGTGTAAATAGGTAACTTTTATTTTTAGACATTTTGAATAATTACTGCGTTAAATATTTTATTTACCATGGTTAAGGGTAAATCCGGTAAATGAGGGTTAAAGAAATAATATTATAATAATAATAAATTGCCCTAAAACGTGTCCTAACCTTATTGGTTGATACATGTTCGAAAATAGGAATCTTTGGGTCGATTTTGGGACCCCATGGTTCCACTTGTAGGTGATAGGGACACTTTATTTTAATTAAGTTAAAATAAATACAAAAATGACACAAGCATATATCTTTTAGAAATTTTTTTTACATAGGGATATATATGTTGGATTTTAGATTATAAAAATTCATTAGAAATATAAAAATATTTCCTACATAATTATATTTTATTTATAATTTTTAGACATTAAATAATTTAATTTAATTATGACTCAATGATGATGAAGTAATAACTATAATAGTGAAAAATTAAAATAATTGATATTATAAATACCCAAATAAATATAATATGAAATCTTTAATGAATTAAAATAATTTTCCAGGATAATATGATATATTAGGATTGATTTAATTGACTTTGTTCGAAGTAATCAATCTGTTATGAGTTTCACAGAAATCAACTATTGAATAGTGTCAAAATTGACATAAAAGTGTTCTTAAAACAAATATTATATTATTAATTGATATTAAATTCCTAAAAATCTAAGGTTCGGCCAAGAGACTTATATCATGATAGGTTCATCATTAATGGACCACTTTGGGGTCTCTTGGATGTATATAGTAAGTTTATTAACCATATTATATAAAAATACAAAGAGACATTGTAAAAGTGAAACTAATTAACTTAGAGTTAATACTTAAAGATAAGGTTAATATAAGTAGCCAAACCTGTCTAAATTCTATTGGATGAGTTTTTGTCGACCCATAACCACCTTAACCTTTGAATAATCAACTTTGGAGTCATTATAAACCGAATATGAATTTATTATAAATTAATATTTCTAGCTTTTCCAAAGGTGCCCCTCACCCCTCTTATAAAAGGGAACTCCTCCTTCTCTTTTCTTCACACCTTAAAAACCTTTTGGTTCGGCCAAAATCTGCCCAAATACTCTCCCAACTTCCCTCAATACAACCTAGAGGCCTTAGTTTGATCAGAAAGCCAACCTATGGAGCCCTTTTGATCAAATCAATAGGAAGAACCTAAAGAAGAGGTAATGATTTCACCACCCCTTTTCAAGTTCCTTTCTTCTTCGACTTCTTCTTTCTTTGTTATTACCATTATAAAATAATAACTCCGGTATATTATATATACTTTGATGTTATTATAAATATGGTACAACCATAATCAGTATTCTATCCACCCTTTGAATAACATGTCACCAAACGTGCGTACATACAGCTTACCGTCTCCATGTCGTGGTGTAATTGTTATTCAATATATTATTATTCGGATGGGTATAATAATGATGTGTAACTCATGTAAATAATAAATATAAAATTTTAATGATTCTTTATATATGATATAACATCCATTAATATATTATTTTAATATCCAAAGAATGATATTGTCGCTCGTGCATACGTACGGACTACCGTCTCCACGAACGCGATGAGATTCATTCTCCATCGTATCCATTCAAGTATAATTATCATTTGATGATTTAAAAATGATGTTTAAGGACTTGATATCATTATATATATGAATAATATACAACCTATCCATTACAAACATGGCTTACGTAACAAAACATATAAAAGAAAACGAGTAAGTTAACACCCGAAACAACGATAATACTAAGATATTATTAACAAATCAATGTTAAAAGATCATATATGATATCATATTAATATATATGATTCTTGTATAATTTAATAACAATTATTTCACCATTATACAGGAGGTTAACCTACCCCAACCAAGGAAAAGTACAAGGTAAGGGTTATTTCACAATCTCTTCATTATCCAAGGTTGTTTATACGTAATTATCTACTGGGATCTCTTTATCATCCACATCCATGTTTCTTAAAAATGTATTTCAAAACATTTTTACTATTTACTAGAATATGAGTTAAAGTCATTTATACCCTTTTTGACTTTTATAAGTGGTTTATAAAGGAATCTTTCTGTCTTTTTCAAAACAAGGTCCTTTTTAACATTTTTGACAGAATTAAGGTAAGAATGTTTTTTTAACTTATACGGCGGGTGCAGCTATTTTCCACTGTTATAAAATCTTCAAATCTTCCCTTAAAAGATTATAAGAATATTTTCAAAGAAAATGTTTTATTTTATATGGATCTTAAATGATTTCAAAATAAAAAGAGATATTTCTTTAAAAAGAATTTTGATTTCATATATGTCAACATCCTTTGATGGATTTTACGCTTATTTAAAGTTGATTTATTATGATACAAAACTTCTATATTATATTGAAGGTTTTGTGATTTGTTTGACTGTGGATGTTCTATTTTTATACCATTCATGGTTTATGGAGAAATTATTGACATTTCGTATTCTAGTTTTAATACGAATGTTTAGTTTATGTTTAAACCTTTTCATATGGGAATGCATTTGACTTAATATGTGACGGGTGGAGCCTGCTATAGCTCCTCGATGCATCGGTAGGTCTCATGAGACAAACTAGTGTCTTGGAACAAGGCCTTGACAAAATCTTATTTGTAGTCTTAGCACGAGGCCTTGGCTATGTGGTTATGATAGTCTGGAATTATGCATTCCATCGTTATGAAAGTGGTTATTGATATTGCATGTGATTATTCGATTAGTATAATATCCATGTGAATAAGTAAATGGAATTATTACATTTTACTTTTGACATACTATGTTGAAGTTCAAGTTTAAAAGGATTTTGTTTTAGTAATGCATTGCCTTAAATGATTATGCTTATTTTTGAAAGTTCCGCTATATTGTTATCCTTACTGGGCATTTGAGCTCACCCCTTTTCTATGTTTTATTTTTCCCAGGATGCGAAGAAGTAAGTTATGAATGAACTACATGAATTTTATGTGGGGATATGAGTGTGGAATATGGAGACTATGTTGTTGTAGTAGATTTTCACTTTATTATGTAATGTAAAACTTTATGAATATATCTAGTGTTTCCAAGGCTACTAAACCAATCAGTCTTTCGGGATTTGATCTTTCTTGTGATCATGCTAATGTTATGTAATAATGCACCGACTCTGGGTAACTTGGGTCGGGGCATTACAGTTGGTATCATAGGAAGTTTATTACAAACCTTGGAAGCTAGATTTAGATAAACTCTAATTAGAGCACGTAGACCTAAGATGACCTTTGAGGATTAGTATAGAAGAACTTCCTAGAATTTTGGTATTGTAGAGATTTTGTGAGTTTTCCGAGCAATATATCCCTGTCTGGATACGAGCAGGTAGAGACGGCTCTGGCACAAATGTACCTAGGGGTAAAACCCAAAAACACCGCTTTGAGCTAGACTCGAACGAGAACTGGTGCACGACAACGGGCCTTGCTGCACTCTTGGTTACGACACTCCCGGGGGATATGCTTAGGATAACTCTCATTTTTCTTTACAAATCATTATGGAGGGTTTATGAGTATATACTTTCTCAAAGAAAACATTTTTATGATTATGGATTATATCCATAAATAGTTCAATTTATGTTAAGTGTTTTATAAGTATGGTATTATGTATTTTGATTCATAAACTGATCTAGTTTATGCCATTGTTCCGAAATGGCGGCTAGTGGAAGAAATGGAAACCGTATCAATGCACTCACTCCATGTAGGGATTTCCCTCATCCTCAAGATAATTATAGTGGAGCTGGTGATGCAACTGCTGCCGATCAGCTAATCACCATACTGGGACAACTTACTCAGGTTATGAATAATAACCTTACCCGTATGGAGCACCCTGATCCACAGCGTGGAGGATCAATGTTAGATCGATTCATGAGGCAACAACCACCAACGTTCAATGGGAGTACAAATCCCTTAGTAGCTGAGCAATGGATAAATTCCCTAGAGAAAATATTTCAGTCGTTGGGGAGTAGTGAAAGGGAAAAAGTTATCATGGCAGTTTACCGCCTCACTGGAGATGCTGATCAATGGTGGTCATTGATTAAAAACATGAAAAAAGATGATGAAGTATCAAATATGGAATGGAGGGAGTTCAAAGATCTGTTTTTAGAAAAATACTTTCCTCGCGACCATCAAGCAGATATGGAAAGTCAATTTCTATGTTTGAGACAGAAGGAGGATGAGAATGTCACAAAGTATGAGGCTAACTTTACAAGGTTAGCAAGGTATGCTGGTGATTATATACATAACCCAAGAAGTAAGATTGATCGTTTCTTTGATGTGTTAAAACCATTTCTCCGTCGAGCATTAGTCTCACAATCCTTTTCGTCGTACGAAGACATTGTCTCATGTGCTATCAAGACTGAAAAGGAATTCTTTAAGTCTTATGACTTTAAAGAAAGGCAAGAGAAGAAGAGACCTGTTGATCAATCTGGGAATGGAAATAAGGGGAAGAAGGGAAAGGTTGAATATCCATCTTGTGGTAAATGCGGGATGAAACATCCTGGTACTTGCTTGAAGGGAATGGGAGTCTGTTACAAGTGTAGTGAAAAAGGCCGTCAAGCTCGTGATTGCAAGGGGAAGAAGGAAGCTACCAATGTTCAGTGCTACAATTGCATGTAGATGGGGCATTATGCAAATGAATGTCCTAAGCATCAGGAGAACTAACCTTAGAAAAGGCCAAGGGATCAAGGCCAAGCTTATGCTATCACTACTGCTGAGGTAGAAGCTCCGAAAGGCGTGGTGGCAGGTAATTTAACGGTTTCCTCAGGTTTAGAAAATGCATTATTTGATTCTGGATCATCACATTGTTTCATATCTTCCCAGTTTGCTACGAAAATTAGATATTTCCAATTTTATTTAATAAGGGAGTTTTCAGTTAAAACCCCTAATGGAAGTATCATTGCAACAATGTTTTTTGAATATGTCCCCATTAGAGCACATAAATGTTCTTTATCTGCTGATCTCATCGTCATACCTATGATTGAGTTTGATATAATCCTCGGTATGGACTGTCTTTCGGACTATGATGAAAAGATTTATTATAAGAACAAAGAGGTTAAGATTCTTGATGATAATGATAAGGAACACCTTATCTTTAGAGAAAAATCATCACCACCTAATTCTTATTTAGATCCACCCCCAGTAGCTCAACTAAATTCAATTATTGGGGAGGAAGAGAATGAAATAACTGTCGGTGAGGAAAGGAATGTTCAAATAGAGGATGTACCTATTGTGAAAGAATTTGTAGATGTATTTCCGGAAGATTTACCTGGACATCCTCCAGAACGAGAAGTTGAGTTTTCCATTGATTTAATTCTTGGATCAAGGCCTATATCGAAGACCCCTTATAGAATGGCCACTGTAGAGTTAGTCGAACTAAAGAAACAACTAGAGGAGTTGAGTAATAAAGGATTTATTCTCCCTAGTGTTTCTCCATGGGGAGCCCCTGTTCTTTTTGTTAAAAAGAAAGATGGATCTATGAGGTTATGTATCGACTACAGGGAGATCAATGCTATAACGATAAAGAACAAGTATCCCCTACCTCGTATTGATGATTTATTTGACCAACTGCAGGGAGCTCAATACATTTCAAAGATTTACCTTCGATCTGGATACCATCAGTTGTGTGTGAAGAAGGAATACATTCTGAAGACAGCATTTCGAACCAGGTACGGGCATTACGAGTTTACTGTAATGCCTTTTGGATTGACTAATGCACCCTTTGTATTCATGGATCTGATGAATAGAGTTTTCAAGGAGTATCTCGATGAATTTGTTGTGGTATTTATTGATGATATCTTGGTATACTCCAAAACCTACGAAGATCATGAAAATCACTCGCGCATTATCGTGAAGACTCTGAAGAGGCATGAATTATATGGGAAGTTTAGCAAGTGTGAATTCTGGCTTCAGGAGATTTCTTTTCTTGGCCATATTGTCTCTAAAGATGGAATCTCTATTGATCCTTCTAAGACCAAGGCAATCCAATAATGGCCAGCACCTACGAGTATAACTGAGGTATGTAGTTTTATTGGTTTGGCAGGTTATTATCGACGTTTCGTCCAGAATTTTGCCCGATTGGCTAACCCATTAACGAAGCTCACACGTAAAGGGGTTAAATTTGTTTGGACAAAAGAGTGTGAATAATGTTTCGAAGAAATGAAGAGAATATTAGTCAATGCTCCTATATTGACTCTACAATCGGGGAATGATGGGTTCATTATTTATAGTGATGCATCAAAGAAAGGACTTGGTTGTGTCCTTATGTAGAATGATAGAGTTATTGCCTATGCATCACGACAGTTGAAAATTCATGAACAAAACTATCATACTCATGATCTCGAGTTAGCAGCTGTGATCTTTGCTTTGAAGATATGACGGCACTACCTCTATGGTGAAAAATGTGAGATTTATACTGATCACAAGAGTTTGAAGTATATCTTCTCACAAAAAGAACTCAACATGAGGCAAAGGAGATGGCTTGAATTAATCAAGGATTTTGATTGTACGATACACTACCACCCGGGGAAAGCAAACAGGGTGGCAGATGCTTTGAATAGAAAAGACCATGGAGTTTTTAACAGTATGAGAATTGAAAGGGATCCAATTTTAATGGATCTAGTAAAGATGGACATGGGTATAACCAGGGAAGGTGAAAAATCAATTCTTTTTCAAATGGTTGCCAAACCATCTTTACTAGAAATGATTAAGAGTTCTCAGACCAATGATGAAGAATTCCAAAACAAGATTAAAGCTGTGAATGATGGGAGATTGAGAGACTTTGTGTATGAAGATGGAATTTTGAAATTTGGGAAGAGACTTTGTGTTCCCGATATGCCTGATCTAAAAAGGGAATTGCTGGATGATACTCATAGTTCCAATTTCTCTATACACCCTGGGAGCACCAAATTGTATAGAGATTTGAAGGAACATTTTAGGTGGGACAACATGAAGAGGGATATTGCTGATTTTGTGTCAAGATGTATGGTTTGTCAACAAGTGAAAGCTGGAAGGCAACAGCCTGGAGGAGTCATGCAACCTCTTCCCATACCAGAGTGGAAATGGGACAATATTACGATGGACTTTGTCATGGGGCTACCAAAGACTCCTAGAAGGAACGATGCAATATGGGTTATTTTTTATCGTCTTACCAAGTCAGTACATTTTCTTGCTATAAGAGAAGATCTACCCCTGGAACGTCTATCAAGACTATATATTAATGAAGTTGTGAGACTTCATGGAGTACCCCTATCAATTGTTTCTGATCGTGATCCCTGTTTTACTTCATGATTATGGAAAAGTCTTCAGAAATCTCTAGATAATGAACTTCATTTGAGCACTGATTACCACCCTCAGACAGACAGACAATCAGAATGGACTATTCAAACCTTAGAAGACATGTTGAGATCTTGCTCACTTGACTTTCAGGGTATGTGGGATCAATATTTACCTCTGTTAGAATTTTCCTATAACAATAGCTTCCATTCGAGTATTCAGATGGCACCATATGAAGCGTTATAAGGAAAGAGATGTCGTACACCAACCTGTTGGGATGACGTCGGTGAAAGAAAACGTGTAGGCCCAGAACTGGTGGAGGAAACGGTGGAAAAGGTGAAGGTAATCCAAAATCACATCAAAGCAGCTCAAAGTAGGCAGAAGAGCTATGCCGATAATCAAAGGAAGGATTTGGAATTTCAGGTCGGTGATCATGTTTTCCTGAAGGTATCTCCATGGAAGGGAGTCATACGTTTTGGTAAGAAAGGTAAATTGAGTCCCAGGTACATCGGACCTTTCGAAATTCTAGAACGAATTGGGGATGTGGCTTACTGATTGGCAATGCCGCCAAGTCTCTCCAAAGTTCACAATGTGTTCCACGTATCTCTGTTGAGGAAATACATGCCTGACCCAACGCATGTACTCACCTATGAAAAATTAGAACTAGAACCTGATCTGTCTTATTGTAAAGATCCCGTCAGGATTCTTGATACGAGAGAACAAATATTGAGAAACCGGACGACGCGTTTGGTAAAAGTCTTGTGGAGAAACCATAAGATGGAAGAGGCAACGCGGGAACCCGAGAAACTTATGATGAAGAACCACCCGAGTCTTTTCATGTGATAAGTATTCTAGAAATTTCGAGGACGAAATTATTTGAAGAAGGGGAGAATGTAACACCCCAAGCTTCTACGGTACGCTTCTCTTTGAATAATGTGATAGCGTGTGTTGTACGCAACACCGATTTCTAACACACCATAACCTATCAGACTAGCCGTTATGAATAGTAATACCTAATTTTTTAAATTATATATATTTTAAAATGGACTTCATTTTTGGATTCTGAATATCGAATTCATCCTAAGGTGAAATTTTGGTACTTTTCGAATAACTTTAATATTTTGATGAATAGTGAAAATTACTAAATTTTAATTAAAAACAACTTTTTTAATCAAAATAATTAATAGTGATAAATTATGAATTTGAGTGGTTTTAAAGTATATTTAGAATATATTTTTACCATTTAATATAATTCTGGTCATTGGACATAATTTTACAATTAAACCAAACATAAACAAGTGTCAATCTTTTGATAGTTATTATCTCTTAAAAATACGCTTTTTGTTTCGATAGCGGGAATTAATTTTAAATTAATTTCTGCCACTTATGTGTTTTGAATTTATAAAAATAGATTCCATATTTGGAATCAGGATTTTCAAATTGTGTAAATAGGTAACTTTTATTTTTAGACATTTTGAATAATTACTGCGTTAAATATTTTATTTACCATGGTTAAGGGTAAATCCAGTAAATGAGGGTTAAAAAAATAATATTATAATAATACTAAATTACCCTAAAACGTGTCCTAGCCTTATTGGTTGATATATTTACGACCATAGGCATCTTTGGGTCGATTTTTGGACCCCATGGTGCCACTTGTAGGTGATAGGGACACTTTATTTTAATTATGTTAAAATAAATACAAAAATGACACAAGTATATATCTTTTAGAAACAAATTTTTTACATAGGGTTATATATGTTGGAATTTAGATTATAAATATTCATTAGAAAGATAAAAATATATCCTACATAATTATATTTTATTTATAATTTTTAGACATTATATAATTTAATTTATATATGACTCAATGATGATGAAGTAATAACGATAATAGTGAAAAATTAAAATAATTGATATTATAAATACCCAAATAAATATAAAATGAAACTTTTAATGAATTAAACTAATTTTCTAGGATACTATGATATATTATGATTGATTTAATTGACTTTTTTCGAAGTAATCAATCTGTTATGAGTTTTACAAAAATCAACTATTGAATAGTGTCAAAATTGACATAAAAGAGTTCTTAAAAAATATATTATATTATTAATTGATGTTAAATTCTTAAAAATCTAAAGTTCGGAAAAAAGACTTATATCATGATAGGTTCATCATTAATGGACCACTTGGGGGTCTCTTGGATGTATATAGTATGTTTATTAACCATATTATATAAAAATACAAAGAGACATTGTAAATGTGAAACTAATTAACTTAGAGTTAATACTTAAAGATAAGGTTAATATAAGTACCCAAACCTGTCTAAATTCTATTGGTTGAGTTTTTTTAGACCCATACCCACCGTAACCTTTGAATAATCAACTTTGGAGTCATTAGAAACCGAATATGAATTTATTATAAATTAATATTTCTAGCTTTTCCAAAGTTGCCCCTCACCCCACTTATAAAAGGGAACTCCTCCTTCTCTTTTCTTCACACCTTCAAAACCTTTTGGTTCGGCCAAAATCTGCCCAAATACTCTCCCAACTTCCCTCACTACAACCTAGAGGCCTTAGTTTGATCAGAAAGCCAACCTAAGGAGCCCTTTTGATCAAATCAAAAGGAAGAACCTGAAGAAGAGGTAATGTTTTCACCACCCCTTTTCAAGTTCCTTTCTTCTTCCACTTCTTCTTTCTTTGTTATTACCATTCTAAAATAATAAATCCAGTATCTTAAATATACTGTGATGTTATTATAAATATGGTACAACCATAATCAGTATTCTATCCACCCTTTAAATAACATGTCACCATACGTGCGTACGTGCGGCTTACCGTCTCCACGTCGTGGTGTAATTGTTATTCAATATATTATTATTCGGATGGGTATAATAATGATTTGTAACTCATGTAAATAATAAATATAAAATTTTAATGATTCTGTATATATGATATAACATCTATTTATATATTATTTTAATATCAAAAGAATGATATTGTCGCTCGTGCGTACGTACGGACTACCGTCTCCACGAACGCGATGGGATTCATTCTCCATCGTATCCATTCAAGTATAATTATCATTTTATGATTTAAAAATGATGTTTAAGGACTTGATATCATTCTGTATATGAATAATATACAACCTATCCATTAAAAACATGGCTTATGTAACAAAACATATAAAATAAAACGAGTATGTTAACACCCGAAACAACGATAATACTAAGATATTATTAACAAATCAATGTTAAAAGATCATATATGATATCATATTAATATATATGATTCTTGTATAATTTAATAACAATTATTTCACCATTATACAGGAGGTTAACCTACCCCATCCAAGGAAAAGTACAAGGTAAGGTTTATTTCACAATCTCTTCATTATCCAAGGTTGTTTATACGTAATTATCTACTGGGATCTCTTTATCATCCACATCCATGTTTCTTAAAAATGTATTTCAAAATTTTTTTACTATTTACTAGAATATGAGTTAAAGTAATTTATACCCTTTTTGACTTTTATAAGTGGTTTATAAAGGAATCATTCTGTCGTTTTCAAAACAAGGTCCTTTTTAACCTTTTCGACAGAATTAAGGTAAGAATGTTTTTTAACTTATACGGCGGGTGCGGCTATTTTCCGCCGTTATAAAATCTTCAAAGCTTCCCTTACAATATTATAAGAATATTTTCAAAGAAAATGTTTTATTTTATATGGATCTTAAATTATTTCAAAATAAAAGAGATATTTCTTTAAAAAGAATTTTGATTTCATCTATGTCAACATCCTTTGATGGATTTTACGCTTATTTAAAGTTGATTTATTATGATACAAAACTTCTATATTATATTGAAGGTTTTGTGATTTGTTTGACTGTGGATGTGCTATTTTTATACCATTCATTGTTTATGGTTAAATTATTGACATTTCGTATGCTAGTTTTAATACGAATGTTTAGGTTATGTTTAAACCTTTTCATATGGGAATGCATTGGACTTAATATGTGACGGGTGGAGCCCGCTATTGCTCCTCGATGCATCGGTAGGTCTCATGAGACAAACTAGTGTCTTGGAACAAGGCCTTGACAAAATCTTATTTGTAGTCTTGGCACGAGGCCTCGGCTATGTGGTTATGATAGTCTGGCATTATGCATCCCATCGTTATGAAAGTTGTTATTGATATTGCATGTGATTATTCGATTAGTAGAATATCCATGTGAATAAGTAAATGGCATTATTACATTTTACTTTTGACATACTATGTTGAAGTTCAAGTTTAAAAGGCTTTTGTTTTAGTAATGCATTGCCTTAAATGATTATGCTTATTTTTTAAAGTTCCGCTATATTGTTATCCTTTCTGGGCATTTGAGCTCACCCCTTTTCAATGTTTTATTTTTCCTTGGATGTGAATAAGTATGTTATGAATGACCTACAGGGATTTTTTGTGGGGATATGAGTGTGGAATATGGAGACTATGTTGTTGTAGTAGATTTTAACTTTATGATGTAATGTAAAACTTTATGAATATATCTAGTGTTTCCAAGGCTACTAAACCAATCGGTCTTCCGAGATTTGATATTTCTTGTGATCATTCTAATGTTATGCAATAATGCACCGACTCTGGGTAACTAGGGTCGGGGCATTACAATAGTCCCCATAGGGTCTCAAACTATCATATTCCTTCTTGGTGAGAAAAAATGGGGCGGCCCATGGAGAAATACTGGGAATGATGAACCGCTTGCTCTATAAGTCCTCAAGTTGTACTCGTGGCTCTCGAAACTCCGCAGAATCCATCTGATATGATGGTGTATATATCAGTGTTTTCTTGGGGTATAAGTTGATATAAAATTACACATCTCTACGAGTAGGTAGACCGAGAAAATCATCAGAGAAAACAACACTGTATAGGTCCACCACTAAAGCATATAATAGACTATTAACATCAACCACTCTACGGGTAAGGCTAACCAACTAATGTGTGATCAGATGCACCCTCCTATAGGTAAGTACATCCTATGTTGCAATGGTTCCCTTCACACAAGTGATGGAAAAAAATTTCCCATATGTGCCGAGACACAAGATATTGTTCCTAATACAGTCGATCTGGGTATGAACTGTAAAAAACCAATCCATACCCAAGATGACATCCTAAGGCCTTGACGCTGTAACAATAATATCACAGTCGAAGGTCTCGCCTCATAGAATAAGCTCACATGGTCGGCACTAGTGTGTAATCATTGTATCCACTCTTGTAGGAGTATCTAGCTGTATGGATCAAGGAAAAATATCCACCAGAATCTCTGGTCTCTGAATCAGGTTCGTGGAAATAAATGAGTCACTCGATCTTGTGTCTATAAGTACTGCAACTATGGTATATTAAACATAGATCATAAATCGTATCATCTCTGTAGAGCCGTGGTCATAGGCCTCAGCTTCATGGAGTTGAGCTCTTATATTTTCACATTCTCTCTGTGGTTGGGGTGGACCACCAGAAGGTGGTGGAGATAGAACCTTGAATCGACACTCACCGCCTACTGCACAACCATCTCCTCTTCCACATCTACCTACTACCTTCAGACCTCCTTGATCGAATCCTCACCTCTTCCCAGGTGGTCCTTCAACCGTCTACTAGCCATCCGTATGGAGGGTTGGGAAGTCACAAGCCATGTGACCCTGCCCACCGTCGGAGTAACACTGCCTTCTCTTCGCCTATCCCGCTCTACCTCGAGAGCCACGCACAACTGACCATGTATCCTGTGGTCATCCACCTAATGGTCTGGTCCTATGGGACCTCTTTGTCATCTATCAATTTCCTACTACATATGAATCTGTTACATAATGTCTGGTGGTGGGTCTCGTTATCAGTAACTGCTCAGCAAAGAAGCTATGCACTAAGAGTTCCCGCTCTAACACAACCCGCATGCGTTAGGATGCTGAGAGAAATTATCAAAGCTCTAATCTCATATATGAGCAACTGCTCGAAGTCCCGAGCCCTGAAGAAAATGTCCCACACCGTGTCAGTGGAGTTGCATGAGAAGTCAGTGAACCTCTATTAATACTGAGCCACGTTCATGCTGCCCTACTACAAGTGGAGACGCTCATGTATACGCACAAAGTGTAAGGTCACTAATATGATCTCTTCCCTAAAATGATTCTGGAATTCCACCCATATGAGAGTCACCTTATTATGAACCTGGATCATCAAGATCCACCATCTGCCCGCTGCTTTCTGAAGATGGCTTGAGGAAAGTATCACAATGAGATCCGATGGTGTCCCTACTAGTCGAAAGACTCTAACAATAGCCTCCAACTAGTCCTCACCCACCTGTGGATCTATATTGCCTTGGAACATTAGTGGACTCGTGCACTAGAACTCATTCAAAACACTCAATATATGTGAACCCTCTAATGTTGGGGCTTGTGGAATCAGCTTCCCAATGGTTAGTGGTGATGTTGGTACACCACCTAATGGTCCCACAGTCTTAAGGGGGCCAAGCACTGAAGCTTTGTCACTCGGTGGACTGTCATCACATAATCAACCTAGAACCCTTGCTGGATATCATTGTGGAGGCATCCTTGAAAGGAACAGGTCTACCACATGAAATATGTTATACCTAGTGAGATTACTCAAAGAGATCACAATGATATCATTTCAAAAACATACACACAATTAGTGTTTTCGTGCACTGAGTCAAAAATCAGATGTTAGAGTTCTGGTGTATGGATACGTCAACCTCCACACCAACACTACATTACCCAAACAGAAAACCAAACTCATTACACTTAACACTATTTCCAAATCAGAATATCAGACTCCAAGTTCACCGGTATAACCGACTCCTCTGATAAAAATTTTTCATGACCCTTCCCCAAGGGCCCATGTCGTGACTACCCAAATCACGCCATCCATATTCCATGGGCTGGCGACTAGCAATGGAATAGCATATCCATAAATCCGGGAAGGCATTTCCTTTTAACCTGCAAACTAAAATAATCCAAGAACACAACATGTTACAAGAACAATGTAAACTATATAGTTATTAGAGTGAGTAAAGTAATTAAAGGGGGCGGAATACAAGACCAACTAGAAAGTACAAGTAAATATGATCACAACTCTTGTGAACACCCACCAAGGATTTTACCAGAAGGGTATGTACAACTATCAAACGGTCGTCTCTATGTTACGTATCGTCTAATGGTCCACCTCCAAGTATCCTCCAGTCCTGACACCATCAGCCTCATAAAATGTTGTCTGTCGTCTCCACAAGACACGGTAAGGTGCGGGCATAGCCCATGAAAAGGTGAGTATAACAATACTGAGTAGGGACCCCGAGACCCCCTGAGGTCTCTCATAATCCACAAAGGATAAACCAGAAAAGCAAGACCTCAATCTCAAATCATGAAGTAATAATCATCAAAACTACATAGGTATATGCCAATATATATTCCTAAGATATCAATATATACTCATCTCAAACGCTGGGGAAAATACCACAAAGGTAACACCAAGAAGGAATAAGTACAACACATGCAATACCACGAAGATACACTACTAGAATTTGGGTTTTTCCCCACACTTACATACCAACGGTTCTATGAAACCGTTGGGGTAGGATAGTTTAGGAAGGCTTTACCAACGGTTATAGTAAACTGTTGGTATTGAGGTGAATAGTGGAGGCTTTTCCCAACGGTTCATTAGAACCGTTGGGATATATGTGAATAGGGGAGGTTTTTCCCAACGGTTCATTAGAATCGTTGGGATATATGTGTATTGGGGAGTGTTTCCCAACGGTTCTCATGAACCGTTGGCATATATGTCAGGCTTTTTCCCAACGGTTCATGAGAACCGTTGGGAAAGCTTTGTTTTTGGGAGTTTTTTCCAACGGTTATAGAACCGTTGGGAAAAACATACATATGCCAACGGTTTTTTAAAACCGTTGGCAAAGGTTTTCCCCAAAAAACCCAGCCGCCTGTTCTCTCCCCCATTCGCGTTACAGAGCCTTAACGGGAGCAGCAGCAGCCGATTTTGGAGATACTGCCGGCCGGATTCCTGCTCTTCTTCAGGTTCTTCTTCTTCTTTATCTCAAAAGGTATTCAAATGTTTGGATCTCAATGAGTAAAACCTCCATCTAGTTGAGTGTTATCCCTAACTAGTGTGGCATCCGGCTTGTGGGGTGTTGAGAGAACTTTCAAAGTTGTTTTTTTGTGCCTTGGATTGTCATATATAGTTTTATAATTTCTATGGATTGTATAAGAATTATGTGGAGTTTTAAATAATCCTATTTTTTACATTTCTGATCATGAATTTATGTATGTAATCTTACAAAGATGTGATTCCTCTAGATCCTCGGATTTTATTATTGGGAATGTATTTTATGGATCATGAAATAAATTATGTCTTAGTCCTTCATATTTATACATTGATCAACTTGAAAATAAATTTACAAAAATAAAAAATCATTATCATTCTCAAACTCAGATCACTTTGGTTCTAACATCCTACCAATTTGATTTTTTAACAATTCAAAGTGAAATTCACACCACCAAAAGGCATTCAAATGTTTGGATAGTATTTAAACTTATTTTTATTTTTCCCTTCAGTTTAGACGATTTTGGAGCTACTGCCGGCGCCTAAGGGTGAGTTTTCTTGAAAATTCCTTTTTGGATTTTACCCCTTGAACATGGGATGTCATTTGTGAAAGGTTATATAAATCGAATTGATTGTTCGATTTCTGAATTGAATTGTAAATTAAATTAATTAAGGGTATTTTATGGTTTGCTTTCCCCTTTAACACATGAATGCCAATTATTTTTAACACATGTTTTAATTGTATTGCCTTGCCAATGTGAGTAAAGTAGAGACTATGCTATGAATCTATGAAATTGGATTGAATTTATCTTATATTTTATGCTACCATGTTAGATATATTATAACTAATGCATGTGATATCTTTATAGTCTTGTTAGGAGTGTTATATTAAAAATTCCCATGTGAGTGCTTGAATTTTCATTGAATTTCTAGCCATTATGAGTTATGTTGTGACCATGATATGGAATTGATTGATTAAGCAAGATAATCTCATTATCTTGTCATTACAACATGAGTAAATGAAGCTTCATTGTTTTCAGGTTATTATTTGATTGAGTCGCCATTTTGAGGTGAGTTGTATTAAATACCTTTGTTTTTGACCTTGGTATGTTTAATGAATTGTTTAAATGAAATGAAATTCATTAAATGATTAATAGTAAATAGTGATACATGGATTATATTAGGATTTCAGGTATATAATCTTGTTTCTATTAACTTATATGCTTTATGTGATAAATGGATTCACAGTGGAATTCCACGGATAGACTCATTTCTTTGAATATTGATTAAGCCATTGGTGATACATGGATCCAAGGGAGGGATTCCATAGATAGACTTATTGAATGTAGAATTATATTCCAATTGATACATGGATTCTTATGATAATTCCATAGATAGACTTACTGAATGTAGAATTATATTCCAATGATATGCGTCTTGTGTGGTGGTGGTGTGGTTTATGTGTTTTATGGTAGTAGTGAAGTGTGTGATTATGTAGTTAATGTGAACCCATAGGTTGAGTATTTTGTGCTATCTATATATCATGTATTTTTATGTTATTTCTACACATTCCCAACCAGAGTTGGATAAACTTACCAACGATCAGAGGTTTTGAGTTATGGGTATTTTTTCTAATATCTAGGATGGTGGTTATATGTTTGGATAGCTACCATGTCTTCCCTACTCTTCCTTCAAAAGTGATTGACCATGTGTTTTTAGGCAAGATGCGATGTGATTGTCCATGTGTCTTCTGGTGAGATGTACTATGATTTCCCTAGTGTTTTTCGATGAGGTGTGATGTGATAAGGCTATAATAAGATGTGGCATGTGGTTGGGGTCATGTAGGGTAGGAGGATGGAACAAGGTTGATGTTATTCATGTTCATGATACTTTAATAATATGGTTATGGGATGAGTCATGCTGTTATGTGATATAACACAATAAGTTCTTGTTGGTTTTACATTTTTTCAATAACACATTTGTATGTTTTTTTGACATGTGTAGTTGATACCTTGATTATTTTCTTCCTTTATCGTTTAATTAAATGTATATTCTATTATATTTAATGACTATTGAATTGTTTATGACAAAATGACTTATATAAATTCTTTTTACAGAATGGACAGAAGTTGGATGTATGAAACCGATCGGATCTTAGATGATTTTCAAAACAATTTGGAGAGCTTTATAGATTTTGCATTTCACAATGCTTCAGATAGTGGTCGCATACACTTCCCATGTTCCAATTGTGTTGGTAGACCTTGGTTGAGCCGTGAAGAAGTCAGCTACCACATAACCAAAAATGGGTTTCAAGCAAACTACTTTCTGTGGTATCACAATGGGGAGAAAACGAAATCTCAAATTGGTGATGATCGAAATGAAAAGACTGGAATGGAGAATTTGTTAGATGATCGGTTTCCGTTTATTCGTCATCATGAAAAAGGAAGGATTTCGACTCACGAAGACTTCGATATAAGGACAAATGATGCATCTAGTGAAAATGATGATATTGATAGGGTGAAAAAATTGAATGATGCTGCCACGACTCCAGTATATCGGCAATGCGATAAAATGAAAAAGCTGGAATTTTTAATCCGATTATTTCATGGGAAAACTATGTATGGGATTTCTAATACAGCAATCGATTACATTCTTACCCTCTTGAAGGATTTACTTCCAGATGATGCAGATATTCCCTCAAACCACTATATGGCATGGAAGTTAGTTGAGGAACTTGGATTTTCAAGAAACAAAATTCATGCTTGCCCGAAAGATTGCAGTTTATTCTGGGAGGAAACCGCTGAACGAAATGATTGTATAAAATGTGGCACATCCCGCTGGAAGTCAAAATCTGATGGAACCCCATCCCGCGTTCCACAGAAAGTAATGTGGCACTTTCCATTGATCCCCAGACTCCAGAATCTTTTTATGTCTGATGACATATCAATAAAAATGAGATGGAATGATACCGAGAGAAAGAAGACTGATGATGAGTTGGTTCATCCAGCAGATGGATTTGCATGAAAGAGATTTGATGCTCGACATCCTGATTTTGCAGCTGACGTGCGTAATGTGAGGCTGGGTCTTTCATGCGACGGTTTTAATCCGTTTGGGCAGATTCTTACTTCGCACAGCACATGGCCATTTTTTATACACATTTATAATCTTCCCCCATGGTTGTGTATGAAAAAACCTTTCACATTCATGAGTATACTCATATCTGGTCCTTCTGATCCTGGCATTGATATTGATGTATACATGCAACCTTTAATAAAAGAGTTGAAGCTTCTTTGGGATGTGGGTGTGCGCACATACGATGCATGTTCGAAAGACATATTTCAGATGCGCGCTGCGCTTATGTGGACAATCAATGATTTTCCGGCTTATGCAATGATGTCTGGATGGAGCATGAAGGGGAAACTGTCATGTCCAGTTTGTATGAAGAATACACGATCCAGAAGACTGAAACATCGTTGTAGTTTCAGTTTTATGGGACATCGACGATTTTTGCCAAAGGATCATCCATATAGAATGAATCGTCGAAGATTTGATAATACTATAGAGACCGATGATCCACCTCAGCGTATGTCTGGAACTGATGTGCTTAATGATTTGAAATATTTCAGTTTTTCGTTCGGGAAGGGTCAAATGAAATCTGGAAAGAGAAAGAATGTTTCCACAGAAACCTGTTACAATTGGAGGAAGAGGAGTATCTTTTTTGATTTGCCTTATTAGTCAACCAATTTGCTACCTCATTGCTTAGACGTAATGCATATTGAAAAGAATATATGTGAAATGTTGCTTTCAGTTCTTCTAAATGTCAAGGGGAAGACAAAAGATGATTTACGATCTCGACGTGACTTGGTGGATTGGGGCATCAGACCAGAATTGCATCCTGTGCGTATCAGTGAAAATAAATGGCAACTTCCATGTGCTTCTTATGTGATGACACCTACTGAAAAAAAACAATTTTTGGAAGTATTAGAGACTATTAGAGTTCCTGATGGCTATTCAAGCAACATAACTAAACGGGTCAACAGAAGAGAGATGAAGCTAAAATCTTTGAAGACTCATGATTATCACGTTCTACTGCATGAGTTGCTTCCAAGAGAAATCCGTCATCTTTTGTCCAATAATGTAAGGGTGGGTGTTATTCGGTTGTTCCATTTGTTTAGAGATCTTTGTGCTAAGAAGTTGTCCAAGTCTTTCTTGCAAAAAATGTTGACAGATGCCCCATTAATTTTGTGTGAGTTGGAGAAAATATTTCCCCCATCATTTTTCACATGCATGTTGCATCTGACTGTCCATATTCCAACTGAAATACTTCTCGGAGGACCTGTTTCTTTTCGTTGGATGTATCCAACTGAAAGAAATATGTTCACATTAAAGTCTTATGTTCGAAACAAGAATCATACCAAAGGTTCTATCGTGAACGGTTACTTTGCTCAAGAATGTATGGATTTCTGTTCAATGTATTTGTCTGATCTTACTACAAGAATGAACAGACCAATGAGAAATGAAGAAGAACAATATGAGAAAATTGAACCCAGTTTTCCATCACTTCTTGAAACAGGAGGAATTCATGGATCATATACATTGAAGACATTAAGCCATGAAGAGCGGGAGATGGCACATCGCACAGTTTTGTTCAACTGTGATTTGTTCGATGACTATATCAGGTAAAAAAATTGAATATGTATATCTTAAATATATATCTGTTAAACTATTCATATTTTTTTATCTACAGGGAATATAAAACAATGATAAATAGGAAGCATCGTTCTTTATCTTTGAGAAGGAGAGAGACTTTGCATAGCAAAGAGTTTTCTGCTTGGTTAAAATTGAAGGCAAAAATATTACTGTTTAAATTAATTATTTCAATATTTACTTAAGTTTAACTGTCATTTATATTGCAGGTATTGAGTTTGTCTGCTGACTTTGTCTCTGAAGAAATAAGAGCTTTGGCTTTTGGTCCTAATACCGTGGTTCGTGACTGTAAATCAATTGTTATCAATGGGTACAGATTTATTGTCACTGAACGAGCCAAAAACATGAGAACACAACATGATGGTATTATGGTTACTGCCACAACAGATTGTTATGCCAGCGCATCAGATAGTAGACCGCGACTTGAAAATGTGGGTTATTATGGAGTCGTTGAGAAAATAATAATATTGGATTATTACTCTCATGGACGAGTCACAATGATGAAATGCCATTGGTTTGATTCGATGAAGAGACATGGCACATTTATTGATGATTGTGGATTTCGAGTAATTAATATGACCCGTGCTCTTGCAACCGAAGAACCATATGTGTTGGCATCAATGGCTAAACAAGTTTTTTATGTCAAAGATCAACTTCAACCTGAATTTGGTGTCGTAGTTGAAGTAATTCCAAGACATATTTTTGATGATGCTGATGATGGAATTGACACTATCCCTATTGCCATTGGAACCAATCCATTTATTTCTTTTGATGACTCCAATAGCTCAATTGTCAGAGTTGATTGTGAACCTAAAGTTGTGGTTGGAAATATATAGAATCATTCATCCATGTTCTCAATTCTTTTGGTTTACCTCGATTTGGGTTGTTAAGGTTGGTAATATTCATATTTATTTAGTATTGATCACAAATATGTTTTAGCTGACTTGACCGTTATGTGAATTTTCAATGTTTATTGGTTGCTGTTTTATTTGAATTGCATTTTCTAATTTGGAATTGAACTGTATTCAAACCAAATCAAACAATATTTCTAACTTGGTGAACATTACAACTTGTATGTTTTATTAAATTCATTCAAGCTCTTCTAAAACAATTGATAGCTAAATTACCAATGAATCCCCTCATTCCCTCATATATTTAGTTTTTTGGTTTACACGTTAATTTTCTTTTTCTAATTAATTACATATTTGTTTTCCAGTGCAGGAAATGAAGCCAATTGAAGAGAGACGAAGAAAAAAAATGGCGGAGAACAATCGTCGGATGGAGGAGATGGGCATTCCACCATTAGTGCCTACAGTGAGTACATTATTTCAAATATATATATATATATATTTACAGAATATATAATTTCATGTGATTAATTTTTTTTGTAAACTTTTTTGTAGGATCCACCATTACGTCAACAGTTATTCGACGAGGAGCCTAGTACTGGTCCTAGTACTCAGGCCTGTGGTACGAGGAGGGTTCGTACCAGAGGTGGACATAGAGCTGCGCGTGCCCGACTAGACCCTGCCCCTCCCACTGACATTTCATCCTTCCCACATTCTGATCCCGGTGTGTCGTTAGGGACACACGGGATATTTAGACCTCCCATGTTTTCACTACCTTCTGCATCTTCTGCCCCATCATTTTCACATCCCATGATGATTCCCACTCCCCAGTCAGCATCAGGTCATACATTTGTTCCATCTTCTTTTCCTTCTACTTCTGTCTCTCCGAGCCTTTATATTCCATCGTCTTCGACTCCTGTTCCACCAGAGGGTGTTCCATCAGGTTCTGTGGATCCGGTGCCACTCATTGATCAGACTAGAACATGTATATTTATAAAACCCTATCAAATTTTTATAGCAATATTTATTTTCATTATAACATGTTTTGATAAAATATTTGTTTTTCTTTCATGACAGATACATCTACTGAAAGGAGGCGGGGGCGGGGCCGTACACGCATGCGTTCGGTGTGGAACCGTCGCACACAGGTTATGGTGGAATATAATGAAGACAATCAGATGGTTGAGAAAACAGGGCAGCAATGTCGGAGTTTTATGGAGACTCTTGCCAAATACTCCGACATCATTCCCATCAGCCCGCTTTCGTGGAGACATTTGCCACATGAGGTCAAAGATAGAGCTTGGGCAGAGATATGGGTAAAAAAATCTGTTGTATTTAATGCCATGAATTTTTTTTGTATTTATATAAATTAATATTTTCATTTCAGCTTCGATTTAATTTTCCTGATGGTGAGGGTGCACGAATGGAATGTCTAAAGGATTTAGGCGAGCTTTGGAGAGCCTACAAGCATGAGCTGTATATTGGCTGGCGTGCTAGAGTTGGCACTGAGTTAGAGGCGGTACCAGTCATGGATGATTGTCCTATAGAGCAGTATCGTCCGATGATTACTCATTGGACGAGTACCCAGTTTAAGGTATGAATTACATTTGAGGTATTTAAATAATAACTTTCAAGTTTTTCATTAATATTATCCTTTGCATTATCTAATTTTATTTAGGAATCATCTGGAAAAAATAAAAAAAACATTGATGCAAAAAAATACCTCCATACACTAGGACGCACGACGATGCCGGATCATGAGAGGGAGCAGGTATGACAATTGTTTATAAGTTTTCTTTACGACTTACATTTTCTTTTGTTTCCTCAATTATTTAATTATTTGCTGAAGTCTTTATATAAATTTTGTTTTCAATGTCATTGTAGAGGCAAGTACAAAATATTGAAGGATGTGTGCCTCGAGCAAAACTGTTTTGCTCGAGTAGACGAAAAAAGGATGGACGTGCTGTCAACGAAGCGACTCAGCAGCAGATTGTAAGTTTTAATCTGTTGATTTTATATTTTAATATCTATTTCGTAACTTAACAATATATTTATATTTGTAACAGGATGCTTTAGAGGCCCTCGATGCCCAAGAAGCAGACAATTTTGGGCCATCTGATCACTTACATCAGGTGTTGGGAGATGATCATTCTGGCAGAGTACGCTGCCGACCTAGGATAGCCCCGACGAGGTATTGGCCTGCTTCAGGTACGAGTTGTAGTGCCACCGAGCTGTAGCAAGTTAGGGCACAGGCAGAACAGGCTGAGAAAAGGGCCACAGAGACGGCAGAACAGTCTGCAAGGGAAAACAGTGCATTTATGAAATTTTTTGAAGTTCTACGTCCAACACTTCCAGCAGAGGCCAGCCCAGCGATTGATGAATACATGTCGTCGATACATTCTATATATGGTGCACCAGGTGGCAGTTCCAGTGGTGGTCAGGCCGATGTCGAGCTTGAAGATGATGATGGCGAGCAGTCTGATGCGGAAGAGGAGGGAGATGAGGAGGGCGAGGAGGAGGGTGAAGGCGAGGAGGAAGGTGTTGTGGAGGGTGAGGACGATGAGGAGGACGATGACGAGGGCGATGATGATGATGATGATGGAGATGGTGATGCTGATGTGGGACATATTGATCCGTTACATTTTTGATTTGAGATTTGATGTTTAATCTATTCTAGTTGTTGGTTTTATCTAGACTCGTAGTATAGTATTGGAGTTGAGTTATTTTTATATATTGTCTGTTTTTATGGATGTTGTTGTCTTTTAGTGGTTGTGTGTTTGAGAACTCCCTGGACAACCCCCCTCATTCTTGGACCCTGGACAACCCCCCTCCCCCTTGGACCCCGAACACCCACCAAACACCCCCCAGACAGCCCCACAGACAGCCCCACGGACAGCCCCACGGACAGCCCCCTGGACAGCCCCCCGTACAGCCCCCAACCCTCCACCCTGGACCCCGGATAGCCCCCCGGACAGCCTCCCGGACAACCCCCCCCCACCCTCCCCATTGGACCCCGGAAAACCCCCCAAACACCCCCCGGACAACCCCCTGAACAACCCCGGACAACCCCCTGAACAACCACCGGACATCCCCCTAAACAACCCCGGACAACCCCCTGAAGAACCCTCAAACACCCTCCGGACAGACCCCGCACAGCCCCCCCACCCTCATCCTTGGTCCCCGGACAGCCCCCTCGGACACCCACCGGACAGCCCCCCCGGACAGCCCCCGCGGACAGCCCCCTGGACAGCCCCCTATACAGCCCCCAACCCTCCACCCTGGACCCCGGATAGCCCCCCGGACAGCCCCCCGGACAGCCCCCCCCCCCTTGGACCCCGGACAACCCCCCCCCCCCCCCCCCGTGGACCCCGGACAACCCCCCAAACAACCCCTGGACAGCCCCCTGATCACCCCCGGACAACCCCCTGAACAACCCCCTGAACAACCCCCGGACAGCCCTCTGAACAACCCCGGACAACCCCCTGAACAACCCCCAAAAACCCCCCGGACAGACCCCGCACAGCCCCCCCCACCCTCCTCCTTGGTCCCCGGACAGCCCCCCGGACACCCACCGGACAGCCCCCCCGGACAGCCCCCCGGACATCCCCTCCACCTTCCTTAATTTCATTAGCTCTGAAATGTTTCATAGCACGATCAACTAAAATCTAATCCATACTAAATATGATATAAAAATATTCTATATGAATTTCCATAAGATTTTAAGTGAAAACAAAAAGTGACATACGAAAAACTGACCAAACGCATTCGAAATGTGTTGATGCTTTAGGACAACGATCCATGGGTCATATGTGACGTGTACGAGTCATCCCCGCCTCAATCCGAGGTGCGGTGTGGTCGGAACAACTCAAAGTGTATGTCTTTTGTTTCAAAAGGACATCATTTTAAGTGAAAAACATCAACTGGCATCGTTCGGCCCGTTTGGACCCCCCTCACGCGCGTTTACGAAGCGCGCGCATCACTTAAAACACGAATATTGAGCCGTACCGCGCAAACCGCACGTCTGATTGACGTTTCGTCTGCGCGTAGACGTCACGAATAATAATTAGAATGTTCCACGGTGGTTTCAGCTCAATCTGAGGTCGTCCGCTATGAATTTGACCGTTGGACGCCCGTTCTGGCCGTTTATGACACCACAAATGCGTTGTCAGTCACCGCGGGCACACGACACGTCCGATTGACATGCCGTCTGCTCGACCACTTCAGAAATCACTCACCCGTATTTGTCGTCTGATTTCAGGCCATTCCGACATCGTTCGGCCCGTTTGGACCCCCCTCACGCGCGTTTACGAAGCGCGCGCATCACTTAAAACACGAATATTGAGCCGTACCGCGCAAACCGCACGTCCTATTGAGGTGCCGTCTACGCGTACACGTCACGAATAATAATTAGAATGTTCCACGGTGGTTTCAGCTCAATCTGAGGCCGTCCGCTATGAATTTGACCGTTGGACGCCCGTTCTGGCCGTTTATGACACCAGAACTGCGTTGTCGGTCACCGCGGGCACACGGCACGTCCGATTGACGTGCCGTCTGCTTGACCACTTCAGAAATCAGTCACCCGTATTTGTCGTCTGATTTCAGGCCATTCCGACATCGTTCGGCCCGTTTGGACCACCCTCACGCGCGTTTACGAAGCGCGCGCATCACTTAAAACACGAATATTGAGCCGTACCGCGCAAACCGCACGTCCGATTGACGTTCCGTCTGCGCGTACACGTTACGAATAATAATTAGAATGTTCCACAGTGGTTTCAGCTCAATCTGAGGCCGTCCGCTATGAATTTGACAGTTGGACGCCCGTTCTGGCCGTTTATGACACCAGAATTGCGTTGTCGGTCACCGCGGGCACACGGCACGTCCGATTGACGTGGCGTCTGCTCGACCACTTCAGAACTCAGTCACCCGTATTTGTCGTCTGATTTCAGGCCATTCCGACATCGTTCGGCCCATTTGGACCCCCCTCACGCGCGTTTACGAAGCGCGCACATCACTTAAAACACGAATATTGAGCCGTACCATGCAAATCGCACGACCGATTGACGTTCCGTCTACGCGTACACGTCACGAATAATAATTAGAATGTTCCACGGTGGTTTCAGCTCAATCTGAGGTCGTCCGCTATGAATTTGACCGTTGGACGCCCGTTCTAGCCGTTTATGACACCACAACTGCGTTGTCGGTCACCGCGGGCACACGGCACGTCCGATTGACGTGCCGTCTGCTCGAACACTTCAGAAATCAGTCACCCGTATTTGTCGTCTGATTTCAGGCCATTCCGACATCGTTCGGCCCGTTTGGACCCCCCTCACGCGCGTTTACGAAGCGCGCGCATCACTTAAAACACGAATATTGAGCCGTACCACGCAAACCGCACGTCCGATTGATGTGTCGTCTGCGCGTACACGTCACGAATAATAATTAGAATGTTCCACGGTGGTTTCAGCTCAATCCGAGGCCGTCCTCTATGAATTTGACCGTTGGACGCCCGCTCTGGCCGTTTATGACACCGGAACTGCGTTGTCGGTCACCGCGGGCACACGGCACGTCCGATTGATGTGCCGTCTGCTCGACCACTTCAGAAATCACTCACCCGTATTTGTCGTCTGATTTCAGGCCATTCCGACATCGTTCGGCCTGTTTGGACCCCCCTCACGCGCGTTTACGAAGCGCGTGCATCACTTAAAACACGAATATTGAGCCGTACCGTGCAAACCGCACGTCCGATTGAGGTGCCGTCTGCGCGTACACATCACGAATAATAATTAGAATGTTCCACGGTGGTTTCAGCTCAATCTGAGGCCGTCCGCTATGAATTTGACCGTTGGACGCCCGTTCTGGCCGTTTATGACACCAGAACTGCGTTGTCGGTCACCGCGGGCACACGGCACGTCCGATTGACGTTTCGTCTGCTCGAACACTTCAGAAATCAGTCACCCGTATTTGTCGTCTGATTTCAGGCCATTCCGACATCGTTCGGCCCGTTTGGACCCCCCTCACGCGCATTTACGAAGCGCGCGCATCACTTAAAACACGAATATTGAGTGGTACCGCGCAAACCGCACGTCCGATTGAGGTGCCGTCTGCGCGTACACGTCACAAATAATAATTAGAATGTTCCACGGTGGTTTCAGCTCAATCTGAGGCCGTCCGCTATGAATTTGACCGTTGGACGCCTGTTCTAGCCGTTTATGACACCAGAACTGCGTTGTCGGTCACCGCGGGCACACGGCACGTCCGATTGACGTGCCGTCTGCTCGACCACTTCAGAAATCAGTCACCCGTATTTTTCGTCTGATTTCAGGCCATTCCGACATTGTTCAGCCCGTTTGGACCCCCCTCACGCGCGTTTACGAAGCGCGCACATCACTTAAAACACGAATATTGACCCGTACCGCGCAAACCGCACGTCTGATTGACGTGCCGTCTGCGCGTACACATCACGAATAATAATTAGAATGTTCCACGATGGTTTCAGCTCAATCCGAGGTCGTCCGCTATGAATTTGACTGTTGGACGCCCGTTCTGGCCGTTTATGACACCAGAACTGCGTTGTCGGTCACCGCGGGCACACGGCACGTTCGATTGACGTGCCGTCTGCTCGACCACTTCAGAAATCACTCACCCATATTTTTCGTCTGATTTCAGGCCATTCCGACATCGTTCGCCCTGTTTGGACCCCCCTCACGCGCGTTTACGAAGCGCGCGCATCACTTAAAACACGAATATTGAGCCGTACCGCGCAAACCGCACGTCCGATTGACATGCCGTCTGCACATACACGTCACGAATAATAATTAGAATGTTCCACGGTGGTTTCAGCTCAATCCGAGGCCGTCCGCTATGAATTTGACCGTTGGACGCCCGTTCTGGCCGTTTATGACACCAGAACTGCGTTGTCGGTCACCGCGGGCACACGGCACGTCTGATTGACGTGCCGTCTGCTCGACCACTTCAGAAATCACTCACCCGTATTTGTCGTCTGATATCAGGCCATTCCGACATCGTTCGGCCCGTTTGGACCCCCCTCACGCACGTTTACGAAGCGCGCGCATCACTTAAAACACGAATATTGAGCCGTACCGCGCAAACCGCACGTCCGATTGACGTGCCGTCTGCGCGTACACGTCACGAATAATAATTAGAATGTTCCACGGTGGTTTCAGCTCAATCCGAGGCCGTCCTCTCTGAATTTGACCGTTGGACGCCCGTTCTGGCCGTTTATGACACCAGAACTGCGTTGTCGGTCACCGCGGGCACACGGCACGTCCGATTGACGTTCCGTCTGCTCGACCACTTCAGAAATCAGTCACCCGTATTTTTCGTCTGATTTCAGGCCATTCCGATATCGTTCGGCCCGTTTGGACCCCCCTCACGCGCGTTTACGAAGCGCGCGCATCACTTAAAACACGAATATTGAGTCGTACCGCGCAAACCGCACGTCCGATTGAGGTGCCGTCTGCGCGTACACGTCACGAATAATAATTAGAATGTTCCACGGTGGTTTCAGCTCAATCCGAGGCCGTCCGCTATGAATTTGACCGTTGGACGCCTGTTCTGGCCGTTTATGACACCAGAACTGCGTTGTCGGTCACCGCGGGCACACGGCACGTCCGATTGACGTGCCGTCTGCTCGACCACTTCAGAAATCAGTCACCCGTATTTTTCTTCTGATTTCAGGCCATTCCGACATCGTTCGGCCTGTTTGGACCCCCCTCACGCGCGTTTACGAAGCGCGCGCATCACTTAAAACACTAATATTGAGCCGTACCGCGCAAACCGCACGTCCGATTGACGTGCCGTCTGCACGTACACGTCACGAATAATAATTATAATGTTCCACGATGGTTTCAGCTCAATCCAAGGTCGTCCTCTATGAATTTGACCGTTGGACGCCCGTTCTGGCCGTTTATGACACCAGAACTGCGTTGTCGGTCACCGCGGGCACACGGCACGTCCGATTGACGTGCCGTCTGCTCGACCACTTCAGAAATCACTCACCCGTATTTGTCGTCTGATTTCAGGCCATTCCGACATCGTTCGACCCGTTTGGACTCCCCTCACGCGCGTTTACGAAGCGCGCGCATCACTTAAAACACGAATATTGAGCCGTACCGCGCAAACCGCATGTCCGATTGACATGTAGTCTACGCGTACACGTCACGAATAATAATTAGAATGTTCCATGGTGGTTTCAGCTCAATCCGAGGCCGTCCGCTATGAATTTGACCGTTGGACGCCCGTTCTGGCCGTTTATGACACCAGAACTGCGTTGTCGGTCACCGCGGGCACACAGCACGTCCGATTGACGTGCCGTCTGCTCGACCACTTCAGAAATCACTCACCCGTATTTGTCGTCTGATTTCAGGCCATTCCGACATCGTTCGGCCCGTTTGGACCCCCCTCACGCGCGTTTACGAAGCGCGCACATCACTTAAAACACGAATATTGAGCCGTACCGCGCAAACCGCACGTCCGATTGACGTGCCGTCTGCGCGTACACATCACAAATAATAATTAGAATGTTCCACGGTGTTTGCAGCTCAATCCGAGGTCGTCTGCTATGAATTTGACCGTTGGACGCCCGTTCTGGCCGTTTATGACACCATAACTGCGTTGTCGGTCACCGCGGGCACACGACAAGTCCGATTGACGTGCCGTCTACTCGACCACTTCAGAAATCACTCACCCGTATTTGTCGTCTGATTTTAGGCCATTCCGACATCGTTCGGCCCGTTTGGACCCCCCTCACGCGCGTTTACGAAGCGCGCACATCACTTAAAACATTAATATTGAGCCGTACCGCGCAAACCGCACGTCCGATTGACGTGCCGTCTGCGCGTACACGTCACGAATAATAATTAGAATGTTTCAAGGTGGTTTCAGCTCAATCCGAGGTCGTACGCTATGAATTTGACCGTTGGACGCCCGTTCTGGCCGTTTATGACACCATAACTGCGTTCTCGGTCACCGCGGGCACACGACAAGTCCGATTGATGTGCCGTCTGCTCGACCACTTCATAAATAACTCACCCGTATTTGTCGTCTGATTTCAGGCCATTCCAACATCGTTTGGCCCGTTTGGACCCCCCTCACGCGCGTTTACGAAGCGCGCACATCACTTAAAACACTAATATTTAGCCGTACCACGCAAACCGCACATCCGATTGACGTGCCGTCTGCGCGTACACGTCACGAATAATAATTAGAATGTTTCACGGTGGTTTCGGGTGAATCCGTGGTCGTCCGCTATGAATTTGACCGTTGGACGCCCGTTTTGCCCGTTTATGACACCATAACTGCGTTGTCGGTCACCGCGGGCACACGGCACGTCCGATTGACGTGCCGTCTGCTCGACCACTTCATAAATCACTCACCCGTATTTATCGTCTGATTTCAGGCCATTCCGACATCGTTCGGCCCGTTTGGACCCCCTCACGCGCGTTTCGAAGCGCGTGCATCACTTAAAACATGAATATTGATCCGTACCGGGCAAACCGCACGTCCGATTGACGTGCCGTCTGCGCATACACGTCACGAATAATAATTAGAATGTTTCACGGTGGTTTCAGCTCAATCCGGAGACGCGGTGTGGCTGACACCACTCAAAGTGTCTGTCTTTTGTTTCAAAAGGACGTCATTTTAAGTGAAAACATCAACTGGCTTACGGAAAACCGACCAAACGCATTCCGAATCTGTTGATAATTTATCCCAACAATCCATGGGTCATATGTGACGTGTACGAGCAAACCCGGGATGAATCCGAGTCGCGGTGTGGCCAGGATAAGTTTAAGTGGCTCTCTTTTGTTTAAAATGAACACCATTTTAAGTACATACGGAAAAACGACCAAACGGATTCGGTTTCCGTTGAAACTTTAGGAGAACGATCCATGGGTCATATGTGACGTGTACGAATCAACCCCACCACAATCGGAGACGTGGTGTGGCCGACACCACTCAAAAAGTGTCGGTCTTTTGTTTCAAAAAGACGTCATTTTAAGTGAAAATCATCAAGTGACATACGAAAAACCGACCAAAGGAATTCGAACTGTGTCTACACTTTAGCACAAGGATCCATGGGTCGTATGTGACGTGTACAAGTCAATCCTGCATCAATCCGAGGTGCGGTGTGACCGACACCGTTCTAACTGTCTATCTTTTGTTTAAAATGGACAGGATACGCAAAACCGACCAAACGCAAAACCGACCAAACGCATTCTGAATCTATTGATAATTTATCACAACGATCCATCAGTCATATGTGACATGTACGAGCCCACTCGGGCTCAATCCGAGTCGCGGTGTGGCCGGAATCAGTCTAAGTGGCTCTCTTTTGTTTAAAATGGACATCATTTTAAGTACATACGGAAAACCGACCAAACGCATTCGGTTTCCATTGAAACTTTAGGAGAACGATTCATGGGTCATATGTGAGGTGTACGAATCATCCCCGCCACAATCCGAGGCGCGGTGTGGTCAACACTGCTCTAACTGTGTCTGTTTTGTTTAAAATGGGTAGGATTATAAGTGAAAAGAACTGGCATACGCAAAACCGACCAAACGCATTCGGTTTCCATTGAAACTTTAGGAGAACGATCCACGGGTCATATGTGACGTGTACCAATCATCCCCGTCTCAATCCGAGACGCGGTGTGGCCGACACCGCTCTAACTATGTCTCTTCTGTTTAAAATGGACATGATTATAAGTGAAAAAGAACAACTGGCATTCGCAAAACCGACCAAACGCATTCCGAATCTTTTGATCATTTATCACAACAATCCATGGGTCATATGTGACCTGTACGAGGCAACCCGGGTTCAATCCGAGTCGCGGTGTGGCCGAGATCAGTCTAAGTGGCTCTCTTTTATTTAAAATGGACACCATTTTAAGTACATACGGAAAACAGACCAAACGCATTCGGTTTCCCTTGAAACTTTAGGAGAACGATCCATGAGTCATATGTGACGTGTACAAATCATCCCCGCCTCAATCCGAGGCGCGGTGTGGCCGACACCGCTCGAACTGTGTCTGTTTTGTTTAAAATGGACAGGATTATAAGTGAAAAGAACAACTGGCATATGCAAAACCAACCAAACGCATTCAGAATCTTTTGATAATTTATCACAACGAGCCATGGGTCATATGTGACGTGTACGAGCCAACCCGGGTCAATCCGAATCGCGGTGTGACCGAGATCAGTCTAAATGGCTCTCTTTTGTTTAAAATGTACACCATTTTAAGTACATACGGAAAACTGACCAAACGCATTCGGTTTCCATTGTAACTTTAGGAGAACGATCCATGGGTCTTATGTGATGTGTACGAATCATCCCGCCTCAATCCGACATGCGGTGCGGCTGACACCACTCAAAGTGTCCGTCTTTTGTTTCAAAAGGACGTCATTTTAAGTGAAAAACATCAACTGACATACGGAAGACCAACCAAACGCATTCGGATTCTATCGATACTTTAGCACAACGATCCATGGGTCATATGTGACGTGTACAAGTCAACCCCATCTTAATCTGAGATGTGGTGTGGCCGACACCGCTCTAACTATGTCTCTTTTGTTTAAAATGGACATGATTATAAATGAAAAGAACAACTGTCATACGCAAAACCGACCAAACGCATTCGGAATCTTTTGATAATTTATCACAATGATCCATGGGTCATATGTGACATGTACGAGCCAACCCGGGATGAATCTGAGTCGCGGTGTGGTCGGGATGAGTCTAAGTGTCACTCTTTTGTTTAAAATGGACTACATTTTAAGTACATACGGAAAACCGACCAAACGCATTCGGTTTCCATTTAAACATTAGGAGAACGATCCATGAGTCATATCTGACGTGTACGAATCAACCCCGCCTCAATTGGAGACGCGGTGTGGTCGGCACCACTCATAGTGTCCGTCTTTTGTTTCAAAAGGACGCCATTTTAAGTGAAAAACATCAACTGGCATACGGAAAACTGACCAAACGCATTAGGATTCTATCGATACTTTAGCACAACGATCCATGAGTCAAATGTGACGTGTACGAGTTAACCCCGCCTCAATCTGAGGTGCGGTGTGGCCGGTATCACTTCAGGTGTGTGTATTTTGTTTAAAATGGACATCATTTGAGGTAAAAATATATGGTATAGAAAAAACCGATCATATTATGAATTGAATTTCAGATTCCACGTATAATTTTCATCTAAATTTTAAATTGAATTCTATATGAATTATGTATGTTTATGAATTGTAATTTAATTATGGATTTGTATAGTTTCAGGATCCATTATATGTTAAATGTGTATGAATTTGTTCGTAATTGAATATGTATGTTTTATTTTATTACTGGTACAATAGTTGTATCGAAAATGAGGTGAAAATGAGGTGAAAATGAGGTGAAAATGAGGCCTGATGACTGGTGGTGATGGACAGGGGACAGGGGCTGTGCAAATTGCAGGGTGTTGCAATTTGCAGCATAGGGTATGCCAACGGTTTCAAACCGTTGGCATATAAGTTTTTAGCATGTCTTTTCCCAACGGTTCTAAACCGTTGGGAAAGACTTCACCAATTCCCAACGGTTTGAAACCGTTGGGAAAATGTTCCACATGGTATATCCCAACGGTTTGGAACCGTTGGGAAAATGTTCCCACATGGTATATCCCAACGGTTTGGCCCCAAACCATTGGGAAAACTATCCCAACGGTTTTCAAGAACCGTTGGGATAGGGTAACTTCTATGGGCCTATTGCAACGGTTTCCAGTAAATCGTTGGGAAAAACTTTCCCAACGGCTTACTTCCCTACGGTTATCAGAACCGTTGGTATATGATATACCAACGGTTTGAGGGGCTTTCCCAACGGTTGTGAACCGTTCGGAAATAGTGTATTTCCAGTAGTGATAGAAGTACCACACTGTTAACACCACAAAGGTAGAAGTACCACACAGGTAACACCATGATGAAAGAAGTACCACACAGGTAACACCACAAAGGTATCTACCACAATGGTAACACCACACTAAAGAATACCACAATGGTATCACCACCAATTATTGTACCACAAATGTAATGACTCAACCCACACAATAGGTATAACTTATGAATGGTAGTATATATGATTAGTTGTATTGCAAGATTGTCTTACCATGATGAGAAGCTCTACTATTGATCCGAACAGGATCGAAGATGACTTACAAAGGATTTGAAGATGTCCTATATAGGATCTGAAGATGCTGACCCACAATGGATTCTAAGATAACCCACACATGATCTGAAGATGAACCACACAGGATATGAAGATGCTTAAAGTAAAGCATGCCACAGGGTTCCCTCACTAAGAATGCATGACTCTCATAGGATCCACTCCTCAAGCCACAGTATGATAATTCAGCTACCATGAAGTCCCATGAAAATTTATCCCAATGGTCTACAACATCATAGGGTACACAACGCGACATCTGATGCATCAATCGGATGCCCGGTTTGTGATTTATTAGTGTTTCCATTCTGAGGGCCCTATTGGATTCGAGTTCAATCCAACCAAGCCATACTCATACTTTATCCAAAACTCAAGTGGAGTATACCAAAAGGACCATCTCAATCCAAGTATTTTGGTGTCATTGATGGTCTGTCAAAGGGACACTCGATTCTCATGATAAGGCCCAAAAGGCGTATCGTGGTCAAGATGGGCCCAGTTCTGGTATGAGTCGGTCGAACCGACCCTGTCCAACCCAACATTGGCCGAACCAACCCGGTCTAGGTCCATCACGAATGGGACTGGACACGTTAGGCTGGGACCACTGGGTCGTGGTCTGATCCAGCCCCCAAAGGGGGTGACATGACCTGCTGGTGCGGCCCAGCCGGCTCAGAGCGGTCTGCTCGGCTTGGTGCGGTACGTCGTGGCAGGGCCCGCCCTAGCTGCTACCCAGAGGAGAGGCACCCCTTGGTATTCTTAATGGTCCAATGGACCGTTCGACTTGGACTACCTAGCGGCACCATTTGGCATAGCCTACTACCACACAGGACTCGCCGGAGCTGTCATGCTCGGCGTGACACGACTGATCGGATGTCCAGCCAGCTCCCATACCAGCTGCACCAGCATGCGCTGCTGCTACCTCCACGACCGACCGGGTACCGAACGCCATCCTGGTACACCGCCATGGCCTCCTATTTGACCAGTAGTGTGGACGCGCGCCACCCCAATTCCACGCGGTCAGCCTGCGTGTCGGCCTCCACCCTCCTACGCTATGATCAATGTGTGGTGACCTCATTCAATGCCATGGTAACACCATCGCCACCATCATGGTTGTCTGAAGTGCTGGCCACTGCCTTGTGCCCTGCCGGCCTTGGTCGCCGATGACATGATCAGGTTCTTATCAACCTGTTGATTCATCCGTGAAGAACACATCAATATTTTTGTAGTAGAGGGATTAGGCAATTTTTGTTTGTCCCGCAACCTCAACATTATGTTAGTAGCTTGCGGTTCATATATTGGAAACAATAATTCATTATTAATAACAAAATTAACAAATTCCTTAATTTGTTTGATCATTGGAGGTGGCATGAGGAAGAAGACGAAGATGATGAAGACACTAACATTCGTTACTACCACAACACACATCTGAACCATGCTCTAATATTGGTTTAGAATTCTTGATAAGAAGAGTTGTTCATTCTTCATTGGAGCTTCCTCGTTTCTTCCACCAAGAGTTCTCCTGCAAAAGCTTTTTCCAATGATCGCCAAACCCCAAGAGGTGAGGATAAAACATAATCAAGTAAACCGTTGGCTCATTAATTTGGGGAATTCCAAGAGTTAACTCACATTAAAGAAATTGGATTTAATGTTGGGTGGTCCCCACCACCAAATTCAAATGAGTGGATTCAATTAAATAAAATAAAATCTATTATTTTATTTTCTATTTTTTCTTTTAACTCTCCCAAAAAAATCTGAATTACTAACTTCCACCCTCGACCAACTACAGTCATGGTGAAGGTCACCACAAGAAAATATCAACACTGCAATTTCAACGATGTCCTTATATTTAAATTCCGAGAAACGGGTTCAATTGTTACAAAATGCTACTCTCACATTTACTAAAGGAACCTAAAAAAATATCATAAATTCATTACAGGCACAACGAGCCTCAGAATCATGTACCTTCAATTTTCATGTACTCTTATTATTTCCATATAATTAAAAAAAATTACATGGAAAATTTGGGCCTTTACATGGTTCATAGAAGATGCATTATAAATGACAGTTCATAGAAGAGGATTTGGTTTGTTGAGAAGAAGTGTTAAAGGAAAATTTTATGTGGGTGGTTTTTGAATGTGAGGAATGGATAAAGTAAAACCATGTTCCCAGTGGTTTTTTGTAGCCCTTAAATGTACCCATGTAGAAGTGGGATGAAATTTTGATGGATTATTTTTGATAGGGATACCCAGGGCTCAGGGTATCCATGATAAAATCTATGTTTTAGTTGAAAATATAACAAAATTATCACACTTGTTACTGATAAAGGAGTCAAGATAAATGGATGTCTTAGCATAAAGGTATGCCGATGAGGTGGTGAAATTTTATGGGGTTCTAAGATCCATCATCTCTAATCAGAATGCATGGTTTACCTCATGGTTATAGAGAGGGTTACATCATGTTTTTAGCACTCAGGTACACCTTAGCACCACTTTCCATTAGTAGACTGATGGGAAGAAAGAGTGAACCATCCAAACATTGTAGGATATATGAAACGAGTGTGTATTTTGGACTATAATGGGTCATGGGTATGAAATTTTCCCCTGATAGAGTTTCCTTTTAATAATATATATCACTTTAAAATTGTTGTGGAACTATTTGAAGCCTTGTATGGGAGGCCATGTCATTCACCCTTTTGTTGGATGGGGGTGGGGGAGACTATAATTTTTGGATCAAAGTTAGTGTAGAGCATTATAAAAAAGGATCAACTCATTAATGAAAGGATGAAGGCATGAAAGGACTTGTAGAAGTTGTATGCTGATCATAAGAGGAGGCCCTTGGTGTTTGAGGTTGGAGACAACATGTTCATTATGGTTTTACCTCAATGTGACTAGTGAAGGATAGGTTGGTGGAAAAGCTATCTCATAGGTTAATCAAACATTTTTTGGTTTTGGGATGAGTATGGGATGTTTCATACCATCTGTCACTAACAACACTGTTAAAGAGAATTCTTGATCTCTTCCATGTCTCCAATATTCATCGATATATGCATGATGACTACAATTTCATTGACAGGGGAGGGTTGTATTGATGATGACACAAAATTCATCGAACAACAAGTAGTGATCTAGCATCATTAAGATAATGCGTTTCATGGAGGGCCCATTCCCTTAGTCTGTTTGTTGTGGAGGCACAATGTCCTCGAGGAGAGTACCTAAAAACTAGAGGCTCCTATGCATGCCCAGTACCTAGATCTATTTTATGTTTTGATTTTTTGGTTTTATATATGATGTAATGCTTGAACATTGTTCTCTATAGGAATATTTATTTTCTCTATTCTCTAACGTGTGAAAATGAGTCCTATCAAGTGGTAAGGGGAGTTCCTCGTCCCTAATCAAGACTTATTAATGAAGATGTGATTAAACCCCTATGGGGAAGTCAGTGCCTCCCAAAACAGATAATATATTGAGATGGAGGAACGAATTCCCTAATCCATGGGTCAAGATAGTATGATCATTGGTGTTTATGATGTTTTTTTGGGGTTGTAGATGTTAGGATATTTGTTCATGGATGAGGAGGTTTCCCTCTATCTTTTTAACAACACAAGGTTATTTCTCTGTAAGAGGTAGCTTATTGGATGGTAGTTCTGAGACCTCTTTCTTTAGAGTTTTATTTTAAAGTCTCTGGAGTTAGAATAGTTTTAGAGGTATCTGATGTAATCTACCAGACCATTTTGTTCCATTACATTGTTTAAATACAATTTTGAATGTGTTCTGGGAGTCATGGAGACTCGTTCCATGTATTTTATAGTTTTGACTTTTCCAACGGTGAGTCAATGAAAGGTGACACACCAAATGGTGACCCACTGAATGATGGCCCACCAAATAGTGACTCAATGAACGGTCACTAACTGAATGGTCTCTCATTGAATGGAGACTCGCCAAATGCCGACTCAATGAATAGTGACTCACTGAATAGCGCCTCATCAAATTATAGACCCAGAATGGTGACTCATCAGATGATTACTCACTGAATAGTGACTGACCCTACATTATGTAATTTCTAGTTTTTGGAGTTTCACCACATTGACATCTCCTTGAAAATTAAATGAGTTATGTTCCATATTTAATGAGGGTTTTGGCCATTCAAATGGTATTTATTACCTTAAAACCTGAATCATCACTTAACTCCTAAACTGCATGGTCATGGTTTTTATCTTGATTTAATTGCCTTTGAAATCATTTCCTCATATTTTTTGGATCCAACCTTTTTAAGATGAGAAATTCTATTCGTTTGAACCATTCAAGTTTCTCTTGGTGTGCTGAGAACATTTTTTCCCTGAGGTGTTTCACATCTATGCTATAGTTGTCTGGATTTCCCTTGGAGTCTTCTGTGTTGCTCATGCAACCCTATGTTTTGGAACAAGGAGATATCATTGACTTTCAATTCTTCTAAGTAGGTATTTCATTCATCCCTCTTTTTTTTTCATGTATCATGTGGTGTTGGTACGGTCATGTCTCTTTTTTATCCTAATTTAAGCCTATCATTAAGGGTGTTATGATATAATCTTCTTAATACCTTAGTCATAAATGGGGATGGGGATGAAGATTGTCGTAAAATGTAATTATCTATTTTCTATGATTGGTATTGTGAATTGTATGGGTTGTATCCTTCTGAAAATTATGATAGTTTGTGGTATATTATTGGACACTCATGGGGCTTCATACTTATTGTTAATCATCTACAGAAGTAACTGTAAACATGGAATCTGATTAACCACATTGATCTGGTTAAATAGAATAGAAACACCAAGATTTAACATGTTGTGTGATCACACTAGAATTTACAAAAGATTAATTAATTAAATGTGTTGATCAAATCTAAATACACATGGAACGTAGTTGTGGATGTGTGTTTTTTGGGGTTTTAATGGTCTTGTTCCTTGTGTGGGTTGTAGGGTTCTACTATTTGTATCATGGTTGTGGGTACCAAGGTGGACAGAGGGGTTGGATCCATTTGTATTGTTCGGTACATGTGTGAAATGGGTTTGTGGTTTTTTGGTGGTTTCTATGGGCATTGTGAATGAGGTGGTGCAAGAGGGGTGGTGGAATCTTCTGTTAAAATTCTGATAGATTACGGAATAAATGGACTTTTAGAGTATCAGAACATATTTAGGGTTGTGTTATTGGTGTTGAACAGTGTTGTGTAGTGGGAATGCAATCCGGTTTTGTGCTCAACGTGCTATTAAATGTCTAGGGTATGGGTGTGGTTAGTAGTTTCTCAGGTAGTGTTGGAATTTAATAATTGAAGTTCTTTATAAATAATGCTATATGGTTAAAAACAATGTTAAGGGTTTATGATTTGGCAACATATGTTTGTGTGGTTGTGCATGTATGAGTAGTAATAAGGGATGTTTTGTGTGTGCTTGTTTTTTTGGGAATGCATTGGGTTGGATGAGTGGTCATTTACATATATATATATATATATCTTTGTGTGTGTGTGTGTTTGAACTTGTAGCTCTTTTCTATTTAATTACACACCCCACCCTTGTTAAGCACTATGTTCCGAACACCCCAATTATTATGGGGGAGGTATTCTTTCCCAACATTCCGGTGACAGGATATATGGTTGGTTATTGTCTTTTATACCCCCTCTTATGTAATTTTCTTACCACCCATGACTCTTTGGGTTGGCTGTAATGGATTGAGTTTTATTAAAATATTTATCGAAATCATTGTGTGAGAGGGGGTTTGTTTCCCACATGTCTTTGAGATGAGGCCCATTTTTCTTTGGGTAAAACATTTGGTTGTTGTGGCCCAGGTGTTTGTGGGATGGATGAAATGTGGTTGTTCCCCAGGTGTATGTGGAAAGGCTGTGACAGTGGGGTATATGGAAATGTGGTAGTGCCCGGACATTCACCATTATAGATTAGATGTTAACCAGTGGGAAGTGGTGTGGGGTACCCAATCATTGATGTGATTATATTTTTAATTTAATTGACTACTGTTTTTTATGGAGTGTTACTTGGTGAGATTTGGGTGGTTAGTATTCCTCTTTTGGTGATTTTTAGGTTCTATAGTTTTCTCATAGAGGAATTAGTATGTTTCCCCCACTTTTGAATGTGTGACTTTGGCTTTACCTACCATGTATACTTTTATTCTCACCCAACATATTTAAAAATGTTTTAGGTTTCTAGGGAGATTGTGCATAACGTGATAGACCTTACATGCTCTTTAAATAGAGACAATTGATGTTTCATTACATAGTTTTATTTTGGTACATAATTTGTAGTCTTCATTATTTTAACATTATATTTTTCAATCCCCGCTAATTCTTATTGGCTTGAGAGTACAACGAGTCATTACTAGGTCTAAAGTGACATCCCCAAGACACCAAAGACTAGAAATAATTTTCAAATGGTTTAAAATACATGTGGGGTATCATTTAACCTTTATGAAATATACCAATAAAACAACCAAACCTAAAAATACATTCACTATATGATGCATGAACAAATGAAATACAACTCATCAACTTCATGTATATCAAAACCACACCAAAATATGAAACAATGGAATAATAACCAAGTATCAAAGTATACTATAGATAATCAACACAAGACTCTCAAAATACCACAGGAATCCATATCCCAAAAGATCCAAGCTCCATAGTCTTCAAATAGCCCAAACATCACAAGGTAGTGCTAAAAACAAAGGAAGCATTAGCTTTTCCTCTATCACAGAAGATAAAATATGAAAAATCACCAATGTTCCAATCCATGGGTGATTATAAAACTCAGTAGGTTTCCCCTAATGACGTCCCTAACCATAACACTATTATAGAATATTTAGGAAAATTTACAATAAATAGTTTATAAAAAAATTCCCAAAACAGTTTATAAAAATATATATACAAGTTTCCCAAAATGATTTATAACAAATTTTATACAAGGAAAATTGAAACCCATTTTATAGAAGGTTATTTTTTATGAAAAATTGATAATGAAGCTTTAAAACTAGTTCAAAATATACACCTTTTGTCATACCCAACCATTCTACAAAACCATTCCACTGAATTTGCATGATACATTATGAATGTTCTGTACTAATGAGCGGTTTCTCATTAATCTATAATGTCATCACAAGTTAATTATTTCCCATGTTCCATTAACACTTTTCTATGGAGTACAAGGTCATATTTCCACCAAGCCCTGTATATGTAATATGAATATTATATCTTGTGTTTAATTAAACATTTGAAACTAAGAATAAGGTCATATTTCAACCAAGCCCCAAAAATTAAATATGAACTCACACACCAATATGGACAAGGATCATGCCAAAACACCTTTTCAATAAAAACACCCTTTTTATTGAAAACAAATTCCATCAAATTCATTTCAATTCCAATAAATTTCAATCAAACATCCCTTTTATTGGAAACCAATTCCATCAAATTAATTTCAATACCAAACCATTTCAATAAAACACCCTTTCTATAGAAAAACAATTATCATCAATCTATTCAAAAATTATAGAAAATCAATAATATAGAATCATAATTTTAAATTCAGAAGGAAAAGTCACTTTTCACCACAACTCACCATGATTTCACAATTTCAAGAAAACCATAAATCATCATCGAAGATGATTTATACATTTCTTTTCAAAATCAATCTCATTCAAATATACCAATTCATAACTAATCCAATCAATTCTAGAAAAAGGAGTCGAGAGAGTAGCCTCCTACCTCATTGTTTTTTATGCAAACCACATCCAATGAAGAACGCTCAAGAAAAATTAGTCGATTCTCTAAGAACCCACCTTAGATCTATTCACCTAACAAGACCGAATCCAAATATCAAAATATTTGTCTTTTAATCACCTCGATCTTCCAATAATGGGTATCGATCTAAGAAACTGAGAGAAGAGGTGAAGTAGATCTTATTAGATCTATGAAACCAAACATGAACGATGGAGATTGATCACATACCACAAGAATCCAGCTTCGATTTTCCATGGGAAGCGTTTAGATCACCTCCTGAACGATGGGGGGACCATATTTGACCTTAGGAGAAGTAAAATCCAGATTTATGACTGAATTGGTTTAAAATGAGCCACATATAAGAAAATTCGTGTGAGATCCAGTTTTTTAGGTTCTAACTTATGTGCCAGTACGATAAGCTCACTTGTTTAGACAAATCGTGCACTAACTATGTCTTATCCACTTCTAAGGTATACCCTCGCACAACATCCTCACACTATTACTCTAATTGTGCTCCAACAGTGAAAGAGACACTACCTCAAAAAGACCGATAATGTAGGGTATTGTTGCACGGTTTGAAAAACCATGCCCCACCAGGGATACTTCCCCTTTTCCTAAAAACATCATTCAATGTTCTCCCGACTCTCCCATTTATAACCCTTATCTTTATAACCATGACAATCATCATATAAGGATTACATAATCGAAACTGATGGTAACACATTCTCCTAACCCTTGATCTTTATGTGCATAGAATGTAAAAAACCATCACCAAACTAAAAGAGTTCAAACCACTACTCCTTCACATACATTTCATGTTCCCAAGTCTCTTCATGAATCTTACCATGATTCCATAAACCCCACAATAGAACAATACTTTTTCCAAACATGAATTTATCTTGACTACCCAAAATCTATATCAATGTATGTATCAATGAAGCATCCGACTCTAGGTCAACATTATAAAATTTAATCTCATGGTCTGGATCAGGGTAACACTTTTACAACTAAGATATGTGTATCACATTATACACCAAACTGAACTATGGTGGTAATGCATACCAATATGAAAGATCTCAGACCTGTTCCAGTATCTTGGACGGGACAGTGTATCTCATAGATAACTTTCCCTACCTTCCGAAATGAAAATGTTGAAGTCTTAGAGAGTTCCACAAGAACACATGATCACTCACGGGAAACGAAAACAGCCTTCGACTATGATCCACATAGATATATGATGACTTTATGATGTCTCCATATTCATTCTAATCAACTGGATCTTCTCTATTATTTCTTGGACAAGGCTCGGCACAACTAGTGATGTTTCACATGTTTCCACCCAGCATAGTGGAGAACAAAAATGACTCTCATAAAATGATTCAAACGGAGACATGTGTATCTTGGCCTTATAGATATTAATTTATGAGAAGTCAACTAAGGGTATATGCTCCTCCCATGTTTGTATCATGTTCTCTGATTTACCATCCATCTGAGGATGATATGATGTGCTTATAGTCAACTGAGTCCCAAGATCTTGTAGAAATTATATACATAAATGAGACATGAACCTCAGATCTCTATTTGAGACTATTGAAACTGATACTCTATGCATCATTACCACATATCAGATGTAAATTTTTGACATATCCTCCACAGTATGAGTTTCACAAATAGGGATTAAATCTTCCGACTTGGTAAGACTATCCAGTATTACCCATATGGAATCATGTTTGCGAACCATTCCTGGAAAACCTATAAAAAATCCATAAATATATTGTACTATTTACACACGGAGATAGGTAACGACTATAACATTTCTCCTGGTCTACAATGCTCTACTTTGACTTGATAACAAGTTAAGAACCGCAAGATGAACATGACCACCTTTCTTTTTATGCCACTCCTCCAAAACTGTGCGATTATTGCATTAAGTATCTTCTGTTTACCTAGATGTATAGCCCATCTCGGATGGTGGTAAGAATAAAGGTGTTGATCCTATCAATCCATAGGTAGTACCATTATTTCTCTAAATCACAAAACTGCATTCCGATCAAGCTTCCAGCCCTCATTGGTTTCCCCACCATTGAGGTTTTATATCCTAACCAGATATTCTGTATAAGATATTTGTGCCACATTGACCATATTTACCAAATTAGGAACAAACATAGCTTGAATGAAAATCCCAATATCACCTCAGTCTTTACATTCTACATGCAAGCCTTCTAGTAATGACATCCACTGCCATTCATTTGATGCATCTTCTCCAACTGAGCATAAAACTTTCTACTCAATGAATCAACCTCGAAATTCCCGTTTCATGGTTTGTACATCATGTCAAAGTCAAAAAATTTTAGATAATCCAACTATCTCCTTTTACTCAGATTCAAACATCATTGTGTGAAAATGTGTTTCAATATTTTGTGATCGGTAAAATCAAAAAATTTCCCACCAGAGATATAATGCCTCTATGTTTTCAAGTCAGGGAATATTACAGCTAACTCCAAATCATGTATTGTGTAATTTTTCTCATGCAGTCATCACTACCTTGATCCATAAGCAACCATATGGTCTCTTTACATGAGAACACAAATCAACCCTGATCTGGAAGCATCACTTTACATAACGTACCCCTGTCCTAATTCTGAAAAAATCATGATAGGTGCTAATGTCAGCCAAAATTTAATCCTTTAGAAAGAATTATGGATTTTCATTTTTCTATTGTAATGGAGCATTCTTCTTTGTCAGAGTTGTCATTGTCCAAGATAGCCATGATAAATAATTCGAAAAGCGTAGTTAATAACTAATTATATTATGAAAAATTCATATCTTAATGGAATTTTTAGATTGTATCCACGAGATAACAACTTCAATATTTTCGGGGTCAATGGAAACACCCTTCTATGAAATGACATGGACAAGGAAACAAACTTACTGTATCAAAAAATCACACATTAATAATTTTTCATTAAAATAGTTATCTCTCATGATTTTTAACACTATTTCCAGGTGGCCTTCAAGTTCATCCCTTGTCTCGGAATACACCAAAATTTCATTCAGAAGCACCACAACGAAATAGTCCGGATGTTTCTCAATTATCCGATTCTTCACATCCATAAAGACTGATAGTACATACGTTAGACCGAAAGACATGAAAATGTATTCGTAGTGGAAATATCTACTTATTAATGAATTATTTGGAATATATTCCTTCCAAACTCCCAATTAATGACATCTTTATCGCAAGTTAATATTGGAGAACCATAGTGGTCTGTTTAATTGATCGAATAGATCACTAATTCATGGAAGATGATATTTGTTCTTTATTGTAACATGGTTAATCTTATAATACCCAACACACAATTGAAAAGTTCAGTACGCCTTCTTCAGGAACAAAACATGTGTTTTGCACAGATTTTTACTTGGCTAAATGTACCCATTCCTTTCTAACTTCTCCAAATGCACATTTAGTTCCCGTAACCCTGTTGGTGCAATCTTATAAGATAGAAGGGAAATAAAAATGGTCCCCATAAAGAGACCAGTCGTAATCTCCTCTTCCCTTATAGGTGGTAACCATGGGAAATTATTTGAAATACATCTTGATATTGATCTAGAATTTTTGGAAACTAGTTTCCTCGATCTATTCCATTGATGACAAAGCCAATACTTTCAACTGGTAAGAGATCTCTCCCACCATTGGTGCCAACAATCTCTTTTTCCAACTAATTTCTATAAACCCTCCTCTGAAGAGATGCTCGAGGTCGTCCTCAGTCAAAAAAATCATTGTTCTACCATAATTGTCAATGAGATCCTTAAACATTTCCATCCAATACAAACCCATGATTATGTCATAGACAACCATGTTCAACAAGGTGAAGTCCCATTTCATCTCATATCGATGAACAGTTATATCACATGCTCTACACACAATGGATTGACATTATCTTTCAACAAGAGGAGTTTTTAGTTTTAAAACAGAATAAATCATTTCCATCTTTAAACATAACAAGTCAGCAGTAGAAGAAGTAGTGACATAATGTGATTCACCTGTATCGAAGAGCAATTTCACAAGGGTAGAATTAAAAATAATCATTCTTATCACCGTAGATGGTCTGTTCTTATCATCACTAATCATCATCTCAACTCCATATAGTTTCTTCATTGCTCACTATTCCCCATGTCGCCTTTTTTATGGATTCTCTAGTTTCAGAGTCATGGTATTTCTAGAATCTTCATTGATATCTCTACTCTACTGATAAGAATGGTTATGTTTTACTCGCCTTGTTGAAGTATATAATGCTTGAAACACCAAAGAAGTGTCTCGAGCACCAGACCGTGGAGCTCAATGACAATAACACTGATGATTTGTCATTTTGTTGTAGTAATGGCATAATCTTGGTTGTGATGTACACTCTTGATTTATGGGGTCAAGAAAACCACATGGAATGAAAATTACATTACTTTGGGGTTGTGGAGGATGGTTAATTGATCCCTCCGTCTGATTCTGATTTCCACTTCCTCCTTAAAAATAGGTGTCCCCTTTCGACTTTCTACCATAGGTTGAGTACCTACCATTCCCTGTAGGTATCATCATTACTTATCCTATAAATCTGGAGCTATCATGTTCTACCAAAATCGCTATATTAACCATCTCTTTATAATCCATAATATAGAGCACCACAAAGTTTGACCAAATCTCCTAACATGGCCCCAACTCAAAATATTTGACTTCAAAGACGAACATTCCAAAACCACAAGTAGAAAACAGACTAATGTCATGAATTTAGCTGCATACTCGGTGACAAAGAGGATCTCCTATTTCAGGCTGAAGAAATATGTCTTTTCTAGATCATGAATGTATTAGGATATAATTGTTTGTTGATCAATTATTCAAAATCCTCCCATGTAATGCCTTCATCAAATTTAGTATGTACTGCTAAATCCCACCTCTGTCATGCAAGATCCTCGAGAATATAAGTCTTCAGCTTGAGATTGACCTCTAATGGCGTGCTGGTGAAATCGAAGATAAGATTCATCCTATTCATCCACACCTCCTCTTTCTCAAGCTCAACACCACCTTAGATGTGAAGTGGATTCTACATCATGAACTCAATGTTATGATCCTCATGCCTTGGCTCATTCCTCTAGTTCCCCATATCCACATCTTTAAAATCATGGACAATACTCATTACTAGATCTTGGTTCCCCCATGGTTCATGTGAAACCATATTCTTTGTAGCTTATTTTGGATGGTTTCAACGATTCCTACTTGGTGTCGTTTCCTAAACCAACAAAAAACTCCATCAATCTCACTCTCAAGCAACTAATGTTTTAGAATTTCAAATTCAATCATGTGAACTATCAGATCATTGTTTTCCAAAAACATCATTTTTACATGTTCAACCTTGATTGGAAACAAACTATTTCTTTTGAAAAGAGAAACATTTTCAAAATACACTATGTATCCCCTTTTCAATATCATTCTTTTGAAAAAAATCTTCATTTTTCAAAAGATTAAATATTTTCAAAAAAACATAAATCCTTAATCACATGAGTCATGAAATCATAGTGGGATGTCAATCCTCTTTAATTCATGTCATTCTCATCTCATTAGATAAACCCAAGACAATGTTATTTTCAACATTCTAGAAATGTATCCAAAACACTTATGCACCCAACAACCGGGTAATGTGATGTTCAACATAAATGGGTTAGCTATTTCATTTTAATATATATAATTAAATTTGTCAAAATCCTACTATTTTCAATGATTCCATCCCATGAAATAGATGAAAAGGAATTCTAACTCCACATCAAAACCACTGATGATTTGTACCACAAGGAAAGCACCCTACAGATACCATTTGTAATGACCCTCCAATTCACATAGGCGTGTGAGTAAAATTAGTGATTACTAAGACTTAAGTGACATCCCCAATTTGTAAAATACTAGATATAAATTCCAATGGGTTTCAAATACAAGTGGGGGATTATTTATCCTTTATGAAATAAAGATATAATCCAACCATCTATAACCATACATTCAATATATGATGCATGTACAAATGAAAGACAACTAAACTACATCATGTATCTCAAAACCACATAAATATTTGCAATAATGAACGAATAACCATGTATCAAAGTACACATTAGATAAACAATAATAGAATCTTAAAATACCACAAGACTCCATCCTCCAAAAGCTCTAACCTCTATAATCTCTGAACATCCCAAACATCACGAGGTATTGCTAAAAACATGGGAAACAATACCTTTTCTCTTGTATCGAAGGATAGAATCTGCAAAATCAACAGAGTGTCAAGGCAGGGGTGAGTATAAAACATAGTAGGTTTTCCACTATAACATCCCTACCCACACCTCTATGATATAAGATTTAGCATCATTTACAATTAACAGTTTATATAAAACATTTTCTGAAAAAAGTTATTAAAAAGTTATAAACAAGTGTTTTAAAACCATTTATAACCACTAGCAGACAGGTTCAATTGAAACCAAATTTACATCAAGTTATTTTTCAATAAAAATAACTAAACAAGAATTAAAACCATTTGACAATATCCCCCTTTTGACATACCCAACCTTTCCCAATCCCATTCAACCAACTACGCATTCTACATTATGACAGTTCCATACTCATGAGTGGTTTCTCATCGATCTACATAGATATCACATGGTAATTACTTCCCATGTTACATAAACAATTTGGCACCTAGCACGAGGTCATATTTGAACCAAGCCCGATATATGAAATATGATCATTTTATCCTGTGTTCCATTTAACCATCGACACTGAGCAAAAGGTCATATTTCAACCAATACACAGAAATGAAATATGAAATCACACACAAATATACGCACAAATCATGGGAAAACACCTTTTATATAAAAATACCCATTTTATTAAAATCCAATTACATCAAAGTCATTTCAATACCAATACATTTCAATAAAACATCCCATTTATTAGAACTTCATTCCATCAAAGTCATTTCAATAAAAAAAATTCAATAAAACACCATTTTTTTGAAACCCCAGTTTTCATCAATCCATTTAACAATTCTATCAAATAAATAATTAAAAATAAATATTTTAAATTTAGGAGTCTAAATAACATTGCATAACAATTCACTATGATCTCCCAAATTCACTAAAACAAAAAATAATCACTATAGAAGATTTATCCCATTCATTTAATAATCAATCACATTAAAATAATCCAATTTGATACTAATCCAATAAATTTTATAAATCGGAGTTGAGACAGATGCCTCCAACCTCAATGGTTTTGATGAAAACCACAATGAATGAATAACACTCAAGAAAACCGGGTCGGTTCTCCATGATCATTCCTTATATCTCATCTCCTAACATGAACAAGAACAAATATCAAAATATTTGGAATCCAAAAAACTAGATTTAACCACAACTGGAATAGATCTATGAAACTGATAGTACATGAGATATAGATCTGAGTAGATCTATGAAACCATACAATAAGGAAGGAGAACTCTCACATACCTAAGTAATATAGCTTTAATTCACTATAGAAATCCTTCAGGTTGACTATAGAACGATGGGAGAACCTTCATTGACCTTAGGAGAATTAAAATCCTAAGCTATTGCCAATTAAGAGGGAAAAATAACCACATAGAAGAAAAAACATGTGAGATCCACTTTTATAGGATATCACTTATATGACTGCACTGTTAGTTCACATGGTTAAACAAATTGTGCTGTAACTGAGTGTTAGACACTGCCTAGGTAGAACCTCGCACGACTTCCATGCACTCCCACTCTATATATGCCCCAAAAATATAAGAGCCATTGCCAGAAAAGGAACAACTACTCCTGGTTTGGCCATACAGTTGAACAGTCGTTTGCGGCCCATGAAACTTCCCCTTTGCCTCAAAACACCCATCAATGTTTTCTCGACTCTCCCATTCAACACCCTTAACATTATAACCATGAAAAGAATAATGTAAGGGTTACATACCAGATACATAGGGTACTAAATTCTTCCCACCATTGGTCTTTCCATCCTCAAGACATAGAAAACCCTAAAATAACTAAAAGAGTCTCGGACACCGCTCCATCACTTCCTTTTCACGTTCCCATGTATCTTCTTGAATCTGAACATTCTACCATAAAACTAGCAATAGACCAATTCGTTTTCAGAACAAGAAATTATTTTTCGTATTTAAAATTTATACTGGAATATATATCAAAAAAGAATCTAGCTCTAGGTCAACATGATCCCATCTGATCACATGGTCAAGATCAGGCAGATACTTTTTCAACTGAGATACATGGAACACATTATGCATCCAACTGAACTATGGTTGTAGTGCTAACTGATAGTCCACCTCTCATACAAATTCCAGTATCATGAAAGGGCTAGTTTATCTACGACATAACATTCCTTGCTTCCATGAAATGAAAATGTCCATGTCTTGGAGAGATCCTCAAGAACACATAATCGCTCACGGAAAACAACAACGACCTTTGACGATGACCCACATAAGATTTTTTATGACTCCAAGCTGTCTCAATCCTGTTTTTAATCAACTAGATCTTTTCTATTGTTTCATGTACAAGGCTTGGCCCAATTAGTGATGTTTCACCTATTTCCACCTTGCATGGTTGAGAATGACAAGGATTCCCATACAATTCTTCAAACGAAGCCATGTATATCCAGGCTTCATAGATATTATTATACGTGAACTCTAAAATGGTTATATGATCCTCCCATGAACCACCAAAATCCATTACATGGACCTCAACATGTCTTCGTACATTTTTATCATCTGCTCAGATTTCCGATCCGTTTGAGGATGATATGTCAGGCTCATAATCAATTGAGTTGCAACAGCTTCCTATACGGATTTCCCAAAATGAGTTCTAATCCTCAGATATCGGTCAAAGACAATTGAAACTAGTAAAAAATTGCATCTTTTACACTTCTCAGTTGTATATTTTTGACAGATCCTCCACATTTTGAGTTTTATGAATATGGATGAATTAGTATGACTTGGTATATCGATTCACTATCGCCCATATTGCATCATGTTTCCAAAAAATTATGAGATTCCCTATACCAAAATCCATCACTATCTACTCCAATTTACACACTACAATAGGTCATCACATTAAAATTATTTATAGTCTTTGATGCTCTACATAAACCTTATAACATGTTATGCACTGCGGGATGAACTCGGCCACCTTCCTTTTTATGATGCTCCACCAAAACTATGCCTTTAATGCCATATTAATTTTTTGTGTACCTGGATATACAACCCATCCCAAATGGTGATAAGCATGAAGAAGTTGATCTCGACATTCCATAGGTACAACTATACTTTCCTTAAATCAAAAAACTGAATTCCCATCATGTTTCTTGCCCTCAACGGTCTCCCCATTATTGAGTTTTGATCTCATATCTAGATATTCTGTATTATATGTTTGTGCCTCATTGAATTATTTTAAAACATCAGGAACACATGTTTCTAAAATTAATACCTCATCATCACCACATTATTCACATTCAAAATGCATTTTGTCTAGGACCAACATCAACTTCCATTCATATGAATCTTCTTTCTCCAACTGAGCATAGGAATTTCTCTCAATCCATCGGCCACCGAATTCCATTATCCTCATGTATACATTAATCCAAAGTCAAACATTTAGTGATACATCATCTATTTCCATGGCCTCAAATTCTAATCTCACTGTGAGAAAATGTGTTTACTTATTTTGTTATCCGTAAATAATGTAAATTTCACACCAACGATATAATTTATCCATATATCCATTTCATGGATGACTGCAACTAAATCCAAATTAGGTGTTGGGTAATTCTCCTCATGAATTATCAACTGCCTTGAACCATAAGACACCACATGGTGTCCTTGTATAAGAACAGAACCCAACCCTGATTTGAATGCATCACAATACACCACATACCCCTATCCTGATAATGGAAAAATCACAATAGGTGCTGATGGAATCTAAACCGTCAACACCTTAAAAGACATCTGGAATAATTTTTTCCATAGGAAAGGAGCATTATTCTTTTTCAAGGCTATAATTGGTGAAGGTAGTTGTGAGAAATCAGACATGAAGCATCGGTAGTAACTAGATAGACAAATAAAAATTCATATCTCAATGATATTGTTCAGTTGTTTCCTCGAGATGACGACTTCAATCTTTTAAGGATCAATGGAAACACCCTTCTCTTAAATAACAGTGCCAAGGAAACATAATTATTTAAACAAAAATAACACCGGAAAATATTTTCATACAAATGGTGATCTCTCATGATTTATAACATTGTTTCCTTATAGTCTTCATGGTCATCCATTGTATTTTAATACACCAAAATGTCTTCCAAAAAAACCCCAATGAAAGAGTCTAGATATTTCTGAAATACATGATTCATCCATGACATGAGGACCATGGGTGCATTTATTAGACCAAAAGGCATGACTACATATTCATAGTAGTCATATCTACTTCTGAATGTTTTCTATGGAATATCATCCTTCTAAAATCACAATTTATGATATCCTCATCATAAATCAGTCTACGAGAACCATTATGGTCCCCTTAATTTATCAAATATATCATCAATTCATGGAAGTGGATATCTGTTCTTTATTGTAACAAGTTGAACTTACAATAATCAAAATTCAATTGATGAGTTACATCAACCTTATTCACGAACAAAACTGGTGCTGCCCACAAATATATATTTGGACTAATGGGACCCTTTATTTATAACTCCTCTAATAGCACATTCAATTACTGTAACAATTTTGGTTCCATCATATATGATTGAATGGAAGTAGGACAGGTCCCCTTAAGGAGATAAATTGTTAACTCCATGCCTTTTATAGGTGGTAACCCTAAGATGATCTCACGAAATAAATCTAGAAATTGATCCACAACTAATGTAAAAATAGTTTCCTCAACCTATTCTATTGATTCCTATATCAACACCTCCAACTGGTAAGAGATCATTCCCACCATTGGCTCCAACTATATTATTTCCCCTTTCTTTTCCATACTCTATCCTTTGAATAGATTATCGATTCCATCTTCATTAATAAAACTCACTATTCTCTTATAACAATCTATGTGAGACTTAAACATTTTCAACCAATCCATACATAGGATTATGTCATAGACATCAATGTACAACATAGACAAGTCCCATTTCAGCTCAACTCTATTAAATATTATAGAACATGCTCAACATGGAATGGATTGATGTTTTCATTCAATGAGAAGAAATTTAATTTTTATAACAAAAGATATCATTTCCTATAATAAATATATCATGTCAACAAATAGAGAAGCAATGAAAGTATGCAATGCACCTATATTGAAGATCACATGCACATAGTTAGAATTCAAAAAACCATTCATATCATCATAGATGTTCAATATCAATCATCAACAATAATTTTCTCATCCACATACAATTCCTTCATAACAACACTCTACGCCTTATTTCTATGGTGTGATTTTCATGGTTGAGGAGTATTGGTATTTCTAGAATCCTCATGGCTAGCTATTCTCTATTGACGAGATTGATTATTCTATCTATTCCCTATTGAAGTAGATGATGCTTGTGATTCCTGAGAAGTTCCTCAAGCACCCGAATTTAGAGCACAATGAAAATAGAATTGAAGATGTCCCATTTTTTGTAGTTATGGAAATCTCTAGGTTGTGACGTAAACTCTTGCTTTATGTCATGATGAGAACTATATTGTAAAAAACATTCTTAGCTCTAGGTCGTGGAGGAAGGTTAACTGGTCCCACTTTCTGATTATGATTTCTACTTCCTCCTTGGAAATAGGTGACCCTTTTCCAGTAGCTCCTAGAAGGTGAGTTCCCACCATTCACTGTAGGTATCATCATTCATCCTCTTATCGATCCAGATATGTCAAATTTAGATACTGTTTCTCTGTTCACCATCACTATATAATCTGTAATACATATCACAGTGACCTTCAATCAAATATCATTCCATAGCCCCGATTTGATGATGTGTGCTGTCAAATATGCACTTTCTGCAACCTTTGGTGCCAAACATACTGAATTCTTGAATTTAGTTTCCTAATCTATGAAAGAGTGTCTCTATTTTTTTAGGATGATGAAGTCTTTCATTTTATGTATCTTGAACATATGAGTATAGAATTGTTGGTAGAACGACTCTTCTAAATCCTCCAATGTAAGGATTCATCTACTTTAGGATACACTGCTAAATCCCACCACTTTCATGAAAGATACTCAAGAACATATGTCTTCATATTTACATCAAGCTCTGATGGGGTGCCAATTAAATTTATGATATGATTTATCCTATTCAGCCACATCTCCACCTTCTTAAGCTAAAAATCACCTTAGAAGTAAGGTGGATTCTTCTTCATGAACTAAATTGTATGATCCACATTTCATGTATAATTCCTCCGGTTCCCCTAATACACATCTTGAAAATCTAGGAAATTACTATGAAACAGCTCATTGTTCACCTGTGGATTAGGTGCAACCATATTATCCATAGCTTCATCGAGTTGGTTTCAGAGATACCTATCAGGTGCCATTTTCTAAACCAACAAAAAACTATATCAATCTCACTCTCTAGTAATTAATGTATTAAAATTTATAATTCCTTCACATCAACTATCACAACATTGTTTTCCAAAAACAATATTTTTCTATGCTCAACCATTTTGGAAAATAAACTATTGGTTTTGGAAGTGGATCCATTTTCAAAATACACTATGTATCATCTTTTAAAAGGAATTTATTTGAAAACCAATTATGCATTTTTCAAATGATTACATCATAAGAAGAAAATCATAAATCATTCATCACAATGATATATGAAATCCTAGTTGTATGTCATTCCACTACTATGGATGTCATGCTCATCTCATTGGCTAAACCCATGACAATGAGATTTCAAACATTCTAGATGTGTATACAAAACACTAATGTACCCAACACCGTAGTAACAAGATGTTTATCATAAACATGTTAGATACATTCATTTATTCCCTAAATTTCAGGTTATGACTATCCTACTCTTTTATATGATTCCACCCAAGTAATAGTCAAAAAGGAATTCCAACTTCAAAACTAAAAACACTGATGATTTGTACCACATGGAAAGTACCCGACTGATACCATTTGTGATGACCAGCCAAATCTCATTGGCTTGAGAGTACAATGAGTCATTATTGGCCCTTAAGTGACATCCCCGTGATAAAAAACACTAGAAATAAATTTTTATGGGTTTCAAATACAAGTGGGGTACGATTTTTCCAAAAAACCCAATAAACCATCCAACTATAACCATACATTCACTATATAATGCATGAACAAATGAAAGGCATCTCTACAACATCATGTATCTCAAAAACAATTAAAAATATGTAAATATAGAAGAATAACCAAGTATCAACGAACACAGTGGATAAAATACACAATACATTCAAAAGACAATAGGACTCCATTCTCCACAACCTCCATGCTCCAGAATCTTCGAACAGCCTAAACATCACGAGGGAGGGCTAAAAATGTGGAAAACACTACTTTCTTCCTAATACCAGAATATAACATCTCCAAAATCACAAAAGTGAAATAGAATATGTTATTATAAATCTTAGTAGGTTTTCCCTAATGACTTAACTACTCATGCCACTAGGTTAGAAGAGTTAACAACATTTACAATAAACTATATATATAAAACATTGCAAAAAACTGTTTATATCAAGATATAAAGAAGTTTCCCAAAACCATTTATATCCAAAAGCGTGCAAGTTCAATTGAAACCAATTTACTAGAATGTTAATTTCTAGAGAAATAACTAAAGAATCCTTTAAAAAAGTTCACAATATCCCCTTTTTGGAATACCCAACCATTCCAGAAATCCATTCTACTAACCATGCATGCTACATTGTGATAGTTCCATACTCGAGAGTGATTTCTCATTGATCTACCAAGTCATCACAGGGTGATTTTTTCCCATGTTCCATTAACCCTATGGTATTGACCATTAGGTCATATTTCAACCATGTGCCGTATATGCAGTATATACTTTGTATCCCATGTTCCATTTAACCTTTAGCACTGTGCAGAAGGTAATATTTCAACCAAGCCCCAGAAATTCAATATGAACTCACACACCAATATGCCCAAGGATCATTAAAGAAATACATTTTCTATAAAAACACCATTTTTTTGAAAATAAATTCTTTCAAATTCATTTCAATTCCAAACCATTTCAATAAAACATCCATTTTTTGGAAACCAATTCCGTTAAAGTCAATTCAATACCAAATAATTCCAATAAAGAACCCTTTAAATTGAAAACCATATCTTCCTCAATCCATTAAAAAATTCTAACAAATCAATAATTTAAGATTATAATATTTAATTCAAGAGGCTATATCACTTTTCCCAAAAAATAACCATGATTTCACAATTTCACTAAAACCATAAATCATCACTAATTAAGATTTATCCCATGATTCTCACAATCAATCACATTCAAATAAATCAATATGAAAAAAATCCAATCAATTCTAGCATGAGTAATCAAGATAAAAGCATCCTACCTCCAAGGTTTTGACGAAAACCACAACAAATGAAGAACGCTCTTGAAAACTCTGTTGTTCTCCAAAAATCCACAATAGATTTCTTCTCCTAACAAGAATGAGACCAAATATCATCATATTTGGCATCTGCATGCTATATCTACCAATAATGGCCATATATGTAAGAAACTGAGAGAAGAGGAGATGTAGATCTATGTAAATCGAAGAAACCAACAATAATGAAGGAGAAGGATCACATACCTCAAGAATCTGGATTTTCTTTGCCAAGGGGTGCCTTCAGATGGCTTCTGAAATGATGAGAGAAGCCTCATTGACCTTAGGAGATGAAAATTCCATGTTATGGCCACTTTGGAGGAAAGAAGAGCCATTTTGTGGAAATAACATGTATGATCCACTTTTTTAAGATCTCACATTAGTTCCCACAAAGTTAACTAACACGGTTCAAAAAACCGTGCACTAACTTAGCATTATCAACATCCTAGGTATACCCTCAAATGGTATCTCTAACCGTTCTCCAACAATATGAAATCCACTACCTCAAAAGAACCAACTATGCACTATTTGGCTGCATGTTTATACAAACCCCACGACGCCCGTGTGACTTCCCATTTTCCTCAAAACATACTTCAATATTCTCCCGACTCTCCCATTCATCACCCATAACAATAGAACCACAAAAAGCAACATTTTAGGGATACAAAAAATAAATTGGTGTTACTATAGATTTACATTAAATTAGAATGTGAGGAGGATTTTAGGATTCATTTATATATATATCATAGAGTTTTTTTGAGGTTGATACATCTTATCACCCAATCATGGTTACTATAAAAAGGGAAATGAATTCCATGATTGTGAGACTATGTACCCTAGGTGTAGGTAGCCATGCCAGGTACTATTTTAGGTGGGATGCATGGGTCATTATCAAACCATCATAATGAGGGTGGAATTTTAGGGAACATTTTTATCTCATCCCTCATCTTGAAGATGGTCGATTGTGACATGTTTTCTTAAAATAAATGGGTCAGTTTCCTCAAATATTATATTTATTTTTTTCATTTACTGTAATTGTATTGTTATTAAAAACTATGTAATCATTACTTCTTGTAGACTAAAAAAAGTATTTCTTCATCATATTTTTTGGAGCAAATTTGTGTTGTTTATATTCATTATTCAAGATGAATAATTTTCCTACAAAAATATTGAAGTTAAAAAGTTTTTTCACTTCCTATACGAAACACAAAATGATTTTTTTTAAATGTTTCCATCAAAACTCTGCTTATCGTATTGCAAGTGGTACTATATACTTCATCCAAAAATTAGTTATAAACTGTGTATCCACAATCCATGGTTTTAGTATCTCCCGAGGAACTCTATATCGGGTTTCCGAAACACCATTTTGATGTAGAGTTATAGGAGATGAAAAGTTCTATAAAAAATCTTTATCACAATGAAAAGTTTCAAAATAATAATTTCCAAAAAATTTACTATGATAAATATGAATTGTTATCATGTAGAGGTCTTCCCTTTTTTTACTCTGGCTACAATTTTTTTAAAATTATTTAATTTATTCAAAAATAAACCCATACATATGTATTGTAGTAATTTAATAAAATATTTATAGAATATTTTCCAACAGTATATCATATACACATAAGACTGAATAATTCCATTGTCACTATGTATAAATCATAATAATTTTAAACATTAATAATTTATTGAGAACATAACTTATGAGTCTTAAAATATTATCAATGATATCAAACTTTAGAATTATCAAACATAATATCTTTTAGATCCATAAAAAGTATAATATTTGAAAATAAATCTATAGTTATATATTTACATTGTCGTAATCATCTATTACATTTCTAATATTGATTCTATATTACACTATAACACGGTAGATCCCGGATCTTATGGTTTTCTACAATTAATGTTGTGAAATTATCATTCCAATTAGAAGAAGTAAAAAACACCCCTTCTGATATATGAATAGTACATTTACCATCTTTGATGATCACAATATAACACACATCACATAATTGTATAATGCCAATACAGTTTTTATTAAGTCCTGAAATAAATAATACAATTTAAATTAATAATTTTTTCAAGAAGATCAATGCATCTTATACCAATTATTTCTCCTTGATATTTATCTCTTAAAATCACTCTTCCACCTTTATTATTACTAATGTCTTAATGAAATCTTTATTTTTAGTCATATGTATAGAGAAATTAATATCCATGTACAAATTTTTTGGTTTTAAATTAACTATTTTAATTAAAAAATAATATTAGTGTCTTGGAACCCAAACCTTCATGGGACCAGTATTATTAGAAAAAAAGATTATAGGTTTCCACATTTTTCAAATATTAATACATTGAGAAAACACCATTTATATTGAAAAAATATTATTTATGAAAACCAAAAAAACACTATTTAAAGAACAATTTTTTATTTCCAACACATTGAAATTTTCAGTAAAATAGAGTAGTCCTTGGGAAAATTTAATTACTACTGAATCATATTTTTTATTAGTAAAACACATTCCAATAATATTATTATAAGGAATAATTTTTTATACATCTTATAAAAAAATTACGTCCCATAGGTAAACTAGGAAAATTGTTTCATCAAACAAGAAATTTCACATTTTAGTTTTACATCTATGATCATATCATTAGTGGTAACAATATTCAAACAATGAATTTCAAAATTATTTTGTAAACTAATTTTATTTCAAAGAGAATTATTAATATCATTATAAAGAATTTATTTATAAAAATTATAATTTTAGAGATATTTGGAAGAAATATGATATTTCTTTAGTTTGAATAATAATTTATGAGTCTTAATTAGTAATTTATTCTTTGTCATTATCATGTTTTTTTTTGAAATTTTACAATTTTTCCTTCAAGAAGTTTAAAAAACATGGAGAATTATTCAAGACAAGGTAAGGTATTATCCTCATCAGATGAAGTGGATTCATCATCAGAAAATGTAAAATTTTCTCATTATTACTTGTAGGCTAATTTTCATATTATGAATTATTTTTAAGAGATTTAACAATGAGTATCATTTACAGGAAATAATTATTTACTATTGGTATCTTAGAAAATCAACCAATGTTCATATATTTTAAAATTTCATTGTCTAAATATTTCTCTGAAGAAAAATCTAATCAATATTTACCACATATCTGAGATGGTTTAAAACACTTTTTTTACTTTTTGTCTTGTAATAAATCTATTCGTTTCTATCATTATTTCCTTATTTAGTATCCTTCCTTTTATTCATTGGATAATATTGATGAATGGTTCATGTCTTCTTGTAATCATAAAAAATTGCTTTATTGGAATATATATTAACTTTATTGTCGTTATTATTTTTATTGTATCATTATTGATAGGTTTTTTAAATCATATTCATCTTTATAGAAATATTTTCCAACTCATTTATCAGGATTATGACAAACTACAATACAATTTAATAATAATTTTCACATTCATAGAAGATTTCATAACAGTTTCAATGGACTTCGCTTTAATCGGAATACTATATGTTATTGTAAAAGATATTATCTATTATTCATTTCCAACTTATCTTCATCTATTTTATATATAAATTTATATTTTAAGACACAACCAATAATATCACCAATAATTATATTTTTAATCATCCTTGTATCATTCAAGGATTCCCTTTTGGATTCCCATTCATTTGGAATGAAATATATAATATTTTCAACCAAGATTGCATCTGGTAGATCATTCCCTCAAAGATAATATAAAATATTTACAATTGTCATAAATCATTGATACATTTTTCTACTGATTCTCTTAGTATGAAATCGAAGGCTTGATATTCTGATCTCATCCTTACACTTCTAGTATCATTTACTTTTTAATATCCAACGTTTCTAGATTATAAAGTTTACCATATAATATATTATACTTCATATGAATATATTTGGCTATATATATATTCTTAGTCATTGAATAAAATAGAGTAGTTCATACTCTATAATTATAATTATATTAATATTTTTCTCAATTACAAAACATATTATATTCATGGTTCGGAATACTATACTCCACTGTTAGAAAAACTTTATTATCAACCATAGTATGGATAATGAAAAATTTCATTCTGTATATCCAGTACTCATAATAATTTCTTTTTATGATTAGTGGTCATCAGGGATTCATATTTTCTAATGTGAGAATATTTAGATCATCCATGTAAAATATAACAGAAAATATTTTATTCAAATAGTTTTTTTGTAAAAAAATTATAAACAATAAATTTTGAAAAAATATCATTGATTTCCTTGACAAAGAATGTAAAAACATATCATGAAATGAACTAGAACCTGTCCTGATACCAATTTTTGGATTATAATAGCATAAAATGGAATCAATAGGGGGTTAATTGTAGATTAAAATTTTAAACTAGAACTAAACACAAATAATATTAATTCATAAAGATCAAACTCATAGATCATTCAATTATAAATGTGAATAAATATGTATTTGTATGTATTTGATATATCATTTTAAATTATCTCTCCTAGAGTCAAATTGATAAGCATTTTGTTAAAATGATAAGTATAGAACATAATTTATAATAAATATGAATTGAAGTATGTAAAACTGGTATAAATAATAGATAATAAAAACTATAATAGTAATTACGACTTATATGATTTAATAAAATAATTTACTCTATAATCATAAGAGTTAAGGAAGCCAGAAAACCTGAAAAAAGATATCCATAGTTATATAAAAACAATAAAGGTCTATCTTTTTTTTCTGAGAAATACCTCAATATGAATATCAATAGCCCTGTCTTCTAATCCCATGGAAACCCATGATATGATGATTAGATTAATATTTGTATCTATATTAATTTATAACACATGATAGGATGATCTGTACTTTAATTCCTTAACTGTGATATATCAAACATTTACTGTTTATAATCTAATAACTCTGATCATCGTACAATCTCTAAGTCCATTATTTTTTACATAATAGGATTGTATTTTAGTGTTAGTTTAAATTTATATACTAAATTTCACCCCCTCCTATTATAGTCCTTATAACCTCTTATGATCAAACACATTTGAGCCCAATCCACATCCCCTTATAATATCTATGTTGGTTTGTAATTTTATAAAAACACCATAATTAATTGTCAAAAAATACTAGGTCATTTTACTATATTTAGAATTTTTTCCTAAGGTACACAATACATTTTTTTATACTAATTTACGAGAAGAAGTAAATAAAGAAATAATAATAACTATGACATGATTTATTATTATTAAATGTTATTTTCATTACATAAAAAAATATTCGATATTATAAATTTTTTTTCATGAATAATTAGGTACGCAACAAATGAAAACAAACAAAATTCCACTATACCGCCTAAAAAAGCCATATGGATTCACCCAAGGATAATTTATTTGTATCTCATATCATGTAGAAATACTTTAAGGGAAATGGTTAAGCATGAATCCCTGTAAGGGAATATGAATTAGAGAAATATAACATATGATCATGGGACATATCAATAAGGAAATGAGGCATAATAATAATGAATGAAAAATAAAAATATCATAATAATAAGAAAATTAATCATAACATGGAAATATGAACATTAAATTTAAATTATAAATTCATATGAATATCATCATGTTTTATCACCAAGGTATAATAAAAGAAAATTACCTGCATTATTCACCACTGTATCATAAAACATGTCATCTCCAGAGATTATATTACCTTACTAATTCATTATAGTGATATAATGGTGTAAAATTCATATATCATAATTATTTCCAGCCACATAGGTCATAATGAATATTTTATATAATAATCCATAAATAATAAAGAATATTATTATTATCAAAATCATTGGGTACAAAAGTTCTTAAAGGAATGATAATTAAATAATTTCTAACCCACATAAATGAATTAAGGGTTTCAAATATGTAAATCTCAGAATAAATATGTTCTGTTTACATAACTTTTAATACTAATTCAATATAATAGAGTTTTTGGTATTTAAATAAAAATATGAATACAATTTATCATGTAATATATATATATATATATATTTTGGAAATATAAATTCGGAAAAGTGAGGGATATAAAACATGGATTTAGCAAATTGAAAAAGTAGAGGATAAAAGGGTATAACATTGATTAGAGATTATTTTTATAGAAATAAGATAATATAAAATTATCAAAATTAATTGGTTTGGACAATAAATTATACCACAAAAGGGGAACATGAATGTAAAATGGACGATAATATTCCCCTTAACTTGATGAGTTGCTCCTAAATCATGGGTATTGTAACCATGGGGGATTAAAAAATATGGGATGATTAAATGGGAAGAGAAATAGACATAAATCCATGGTGGATGTATTTGGAGTGAAGAGGAATGAGGAATTGAGTGAGTGTATATATAAAAAGTGGAGGAATTGTTTAATAATTTCCATATATAGGTTTTCCAAATAAGGGTTGTGGAAAATGAATTTTTTTCCAACAAATTAGGGATTCTCATAGTTTTTGACATTTGGGTCCCATTTATGATATTTTAATCCACCATAACTGAAAACAAAATTACTACACCTTTTGACATGGAAAGATAATTTTTTTGAAAAACAATTCTATTAAAATCAAAATTTATTATTATTGACATTGTAATACCACTTATATGATTGGAAATTTATTAACATATATTGAAAAAAATATTAATTAAAAAAAATTCATGTATTTTATATAATTTTTATGATGTGAAAAAATATATCGAACCCCAAAATTGATTTTTTACTATTAATAGAAAAGTAACATATTTTAGAAAATAATCAGAAATTCAACCTTACTTAATATTTATGTTCTGATCTGAAATGTAATGTATCTTTTTTCATAATAATTATCTAAATGTGATAATTTAATCTTATAAATATAAAAATCATTATTTCTTTAATTTTTTTAAAATATGTAATAAAATTTCTAAAACATAAAAATAATTATTCATTTATAAAACTATTTTATATTGAATATTTATATAAAAATATTCTCAAAAATAATTAATTGAGAAAATATTATTCATAACACATGAGTTTTTTTACTAAAGTGTATATATTTTTTAGAAAAGTCATCTATGTTTTATTTTCATCCAGAAATCAACTTATCAAATCAATTTTAGTGAAACATATATTTTATTAAGAAACAATATTCATAATATTGTATTGATGGAAAAAAATTATTTATGAAAATAAAATTACACTTTGAGATTATAAGGTGCAGAAAAGTAAAACCTTCTTACATCCACATACATCTAAATGGTATGATGTGTGATGGTTATAGTTTCATGGGCTAGCTCAGCAAACATTGATTGTGTTGTAATATCCATTAACTTGATCTAATCCCATATGTGATTTCATTCAATCTTTACTTATTAAATATATTCCTGGGATTAGTCATGGGTGATTCGCAATGATGCCATATCCCCCTCAAGCTTTAAAAAATGGACTTCAAACAACATGACTCTACATGTTGAGGACATGGTTTCCCATTCTGCATCAATTATCCTTTTTAAATATTACATATAAAAATAAATTATAATAGAATAATTATCACCCATGGGTATAGTTTTCAATTTTTATATTGATCAATGGACATATTAGTCTAAAGTTCATATAGTGGTAAAATACTAATGGTCATATTTACCATTATAACATTTAAATACAACTTCAAAATTTAACATATAAATTACTAGAATTTTAATTCAGGTTATACTTTCATTCTCTTAATTTGTTGATTGGTTTAATAATTTTTTGTTTCATTTATATAGAATTTTTCATTATGGGGATGATTCTAGTAGATTGGTAGGGTCCATAATTTTTAATTTTACATTTATATTTTATAGTTTTATCCAAACTGTAATGTTTCGTTTTTCATTTAGTTTCGTACCTTACGAATATAATTATAATTATTAATGGGAGGAGTGTTTTCTAATTTCTCTATAATATATACGATTTTATATAATATATAACAGACATTTATTCATGAAACAAATATCATTTAAAATTATTTTCCACGATAAGAATATTCAAAAGGTCATCATATATGAAATTGTTAAATTGTTTGTGATAAAATCAATTATGTTCATGATAGCTATTAAAATATAAAATGTTTTCACATGAATTATATAAATATAAATTTCAAGAAATTCAAATTGTAAATGTTGAATAGATGGAAGAATTTTTTTGATGGGTAAACTTAATAGTTTTGGTTATTCATGGATATATATAAATTTAACAAATTCAATATTTGTAAAGGAATTAATATGAATTATTATATAAAATTTTGATGTAATGATAAAAAATATTATTAATTGTGATTTAGATATCATATTAACTAAAAATATGGGTATAATATTCTTTCTAATGAAACATAAAGTGGTAAAAAATAAATAAATATATTATGATTTTTTAAATGATCATTTTTGAAGAATTCAAGATATTTAAAATAAATTATCCAAATAAAAAAACTAATAATGATTACGAGGTTATTGAAGATAGTGAGAACTGTAAATATGTAATTTCATTTATCATATATATATTTTTGATTCATAAAAGGTCAATAAAAGTGTTTCATTATATTTTAATATATTAGTTTAGGTAGAATAAGACAATTTTCACAATATTTTATAATGAATATCCCTTAAAGTGGAATGTATTATTAGTATAAAATTTCAATCAATATTAATACTAATATTATGATTAATGATTATTGGTATAGATTATTCTCATAGGGGAACTAAATTTGTTAATAAAACTCCATAGAGAAATCATTATTATATGGATAATGAGTTATACCATGATCATAAAATTTGACCATATAAAATAATTTTTTTGTGTAATGGAAAGAATGATTAAATGGGTTAACAGAAAAATTTAATTATTCCAGTTTTTAAAAATACAAATATGTAAAAAAATAATTAATGGAAACAAATATTCCTATTAATATATTTTTTTATTTGACATAATGATATGTATCCTAGATATTATAAAATTTTTAAGGGGAAAGCATCATTCTAGAAATTAATTTAAATTAGTAATAATTAATTCTATGTTATGAACTTATGAGTGTTACTAAGAAATATTAAACATATCAATTTCATTATTAAAAAAAGAATTCTTTATATTAATCAAAAACACTAATGATTATAATACAAGGATATGATCGCTTATTAAAAGAAAAGTTCCTCTTATGTGAAAATGTCATTTAAAAATATGAGTTATATTTTTCAAAATATTTTGGTTTAGTGGAGTATATTCTAAATAATTGAAAAAATGTGTTCGTGACATAATATAACTGATTTAATGGTTAAATAGACAAAAATTTCACATCACTAGAACTAATTAGCATTGATATAATAAAAAACATTGAGAAATGGATGTAATCATTTTACAACCAAAGAGAAGTCTAATCAAACATATTTTTGAATCTCAATAATACTAAAATTTAGAAATTTAATGGTTTGTGGATAAACTCATTCATGATATATAATAATAAAATTCATTATTTAATTAATGTCATCAATGCATGAAATATCTATGAGTTATTTAAAAATTAAATTAAAAATTAAAATACAATAAAAATAGATTTTGTTAAGTAATATGAATATTTACAGGATTATGTGGATGGTTTTTTTAATATTAAAACAAATAGTATTTATTATAGACTAATTTACCATTCCCTAAAATGTAATTTTATATTTATTGAAAGGGTAAATATTGTAAAAATATGAAAAACAATCCCATAAACTGTCCAAATCCTGAGGTAAAATTGATTAAATGTATTTATTTACGTGAGGTAACTTGTGGAATATGTTATCAGCATGGGATGATCAATAATAATTGCTTTTTTTAATATACCAAAGAAGTTAAAATAAAGTTCTAACAAAAAAATTTTCATATTAATTTGGGTGATCAAGAAAATTCATTGGTAATTGATGCTACATTAAAAGGATCAATACATGATAAACCATAGAAATTGGATTGTTTATGTTCATCACATATAAAAAAATAAAAAATTATTTATAGGAATTATTAAGTAAAACTAATAATATTAAACATTTGTTATTTATTTTAAATTGAATATCAGAGTAAAAAAAATGATACAATGTGGTGAGAAAAAATTAACATCAAAATATGTTCTCATTGTTCATGAAATGGTAATGTTTACTGGGTTTTTATCTACATTAATAAAATTAAATTAATTTATCCATAAAAAATTTTCTTATAATTTTATAATATTAAAAAACAAAACCATTTTATTAATAGGGATGGGAAATGGTAGATATCTAATCAAAATTAAGGTTGGGAAGAATTATTTTCTCCTAATCATAAAAGAAGAAAATGAACTTTGTAATCGACGTAATTAACACCTAGTTAATATGAAAGGAAAAGACAAATATATAATGATATTTATATATATATTGTAAACTTATACTAAAATATAACTATTTTATGTGTTAAATTATAATAAAAAAAATGTTTTATTTAATGGAATAAATCTATAATGATTTTATTTAATGGTCAATTAAATTTATTTATTAAGATTTTCTTAATCATATGATCATTAAATCAACCAAAATGTTTAAATTTTACAATAAATATTAAGGTAATATGAATAATTTCTCATTTTTGATAAAAATATATATGATTTGATAATGTAGACATGTTATTTAATGTGAGCTGAAAAGAAAATATGGTATGTTGTCAAAAAAATATCAATCCAATATTATTTATATATACATAGAAAATGATTTTACATTATTTCATGAGTATAAATAGTTATGGAACATATATATCTCACAAAATAATTCCCAAAAAATTTATTAAATTAGAATAATATTGAAAATTTAACCTTCAGGGAAATAGTGATGTTATTGAAACTTGGAATATCAAATTATGTTTTTATTAAAGCTACATAAATATTGCAATATATATATATATAAAAATGGTTGATTTTATCAAATCCCATACACACAAATTTTTATTCATGCTACGAAAAAATAAAATATTAATGAATTTAAAGGTGTTTATCATCTCTGAAATAATCAATGTAAGACTAATATATTTCAAAAAATACAATAAAAGAGTCAAAGAGAGAATTTCCACTGCATATAAAATACATAGATGGAAATATTGTTTTTATAACAAAAACTAAATTGGATGATGGAAAAAATTATGTAATTTTTATTGTAGTGGATGATAGATAATGAAAATAAATGAGATTTGAGGAGGATTTTAATAAGTCATGTGATAAAAAATTAAAATATGAAGGTACATTATAAATATAAATGTATATATATTGTAAGATCCCTACATTATTAGTGAATTCATATACTTTTATTTTAGTAATCTACTACACTTGTTATGGATCTAATTTCTTTAAGGTATGTCCAGTGTGTGTTTGAATGAGTTTTGGATGGTTTTGGGAAGTGCATGGTTGGGGAATGTTTTTCAGTAACCAGGTTCCCAACTTCAAAAAATTGTGAACCATTAGATATATGGGGTTTACATGGTTGGGGAATAGTTTTTCAAACTATGGGACACCTTAGAGAAATAATGCAAAACTAATAGTATGGGGGAACGTTTAGGGAACACAATATAGAAAATCATGTTGCACCACCTAGAAAACCATGCACATTGAAAATTAAACAATCAAATTTAAATATAAAAATTATTAAACCCCCTATTTTTTCCCCAATCAACCCAACTCCACCAAATCAGATTTATTTTTCTCTTAGTGGTTCATCAGATGATTATTATGCTCTATGATCCTCATCTAGTGCGAGTCAATAATATAGTTGAATAAATCTACACCTATGTAGTATGTTATTTCTTTATCATTTTCATTTTTCACTCTCCCATCATTCCTCCCATTAAGATAGAGAGAGTTTTACTCTATTATCTATGGGATTGATCAAGTTTTTGATGGATAATTTTTTTTGATCTTTATCTATGTTTTTGATCCTAATTATCTTTCATTATAATGAAGCTATCCATTCTAAACTTAAATGGGTGTTATGGTTTGGGGAGAATACTTCAACAATCATGAGGTTGAATGTCAAATTTTTTCCAAAAAATACGATTATGAGTGTCTATATTTAATTATGTTATTTAATTTTGAAATCATGAAATATTATTCAAATTTAACAAATGAATAAATTTGCCTAATGATCGTGAGACCCTTTATAGATTCTGTTAGACCTATTAAAGATTATTTATATCCAATTTAATAGAAACCGAAGAGGTTTTCCAATGTCATTAAATAAAGACTTAAAGAATATGAAAAGGGGGGAAATGGGTTATTGGGAATGAAATAAATTTTTATTTAAATTTTTGTTAATGGGAAAATAATGGGTTGATTGGATTACCGTTGATGAGTTAATGAGTTATGAAAAAATGACGATAAAAGGAAATATTAATAAATTATTCTAGTTTCTCCATGTGATCTATGCGAGAACTGTAATTACTATGATAAAAGAAATAGTGAACAATGATTTTAATGATTTATAAGGAGGTGAATGGTGTTGAAACTATTAATGTATGTTATAATGTTGAGATATTTGATACTTATTGAGATATGGGGTGTGGGATAGAAAACAATTCAATTAATACCCATAGGTTCATGGCTGATTCTCTAGTCCCCCAATGCATGCATGTGGACAATGATGTGTTGGATAGGGTCCTATTGTCCAAATACCCATGTGGTGTTAGACTGATTCTATAGGCCCCCAATATATATATATATATATATATATATATCTCCCTATGTGTGTGTTTGTGTGTGTGAATATTAAAAATTTGTTGTGGGTTAGGGACCAATGATCCCAATACCAATGGGGTTCCAGAATAATTCTCTAGGCCACCAATGAATGATCATGATGTGAAATTAGAATTAAATGAATAATTAAATCCCATTATAAAATGAATTGTTAAATACCAATGGTGTAAGGTTAATACTCATTTATGGGATGAAGAAATTATGATGTGGTTGATCAAAGAATAATAACTTTGTAACATGTCTATGTGTCATTTTATCTTTAATATTATAAAAATGAATATGTTATCATAGACAAGAAACAAACTTTAGAAACAATTATTGGTTCCCGAAAATGTTTTACTTTCCCCCTACTCGGGTTCCCTAATATGTAATAGAATAGACAAAATTTTTGCAATTAATGGTTAAGGGAATGATTCCTATGATTGATTATTGATTTGAGATTTGGGATAGAGCATGGATGGGGGAAACAAACATGATATCAAAACCATCATGGGATGTTTCAGTGTGTATTTAATTTTTTTTTTCATTGGACAATAGAAACATGTTTTTAATGACATATTTATTGTATTGGTTGTATTCATTTTTCCTATTTTGTATTGATCATGAGCTATTGGCGTTAATTTTTTTATTATATGTTATTATTTGTTATCCTTTGCATATTTTCTATTTATATCTGCTATTATTATTCTTTCATTAGGAGGGTATTCTCTTCATGCTTTATAAATAAGAGCTTCGCTGCTACTCAACATCCTCTGGTGTATGGGGGAACACTATAGTTCAAATAATCAATAGGCGCAGGGAACCGTTATGTGGAACATGGTTAGAAATGTTAAAGGTAATATTATATGGGGTTTGTTTTCATTTCAATTTTATTTATGTTTTGGAAAGGTTTAAATGATACTAGTATTAGTTATGACTTATTTATGATCCCATTCATTGTAGTAGCCACTTCATATGTTGGAGGAAACCCAAGTACCTATGGTGGGATTTTTTTAATAATATTTAATGTTACTATTGAATAAAATATACACTAATTTTATGAAATTGTTGTGTGAATTTTTTTGTTTTTGATATTTTCATCATGGATTGTAATGGAATTATAGTTGAGTATAAATTTATAATTCCAGCCACTCATTATTTTATGGGACAAGCATCATTTTATGCATTCTTGAAAATGTTTGTTTTTTAGTTAAAAAAATGAAAATTATTTTATTTTTTTGAGTAATTTAAAATGAACAAGGTTTTGAATAATGAATTTATCACTATAAATAATTCTAAAGGATGAAATTTGAAATGAAAAAAATGGAATCTAATAGTGAACATTAAAAATATATATAAGAAGTGTTTTTCTTATATTAACAGTGACCTAGGTGAAGAATCACTGAGTGTTGTGATAAGTTTCTAGTTTTGACCACATTTTATTATATGAGGAATGACATGGTATGGGTTTATGTAACCATATATTTTAAATTTCAAAATGATGTGTCATGGGTCATAATACATGTGTTTTTAATTAATATACATGCCTCCATTATGTCATTTACATATAAGAAGACCAGAGGAAATTGATGGAAACGACCCTCCAACGGCTGGATTAGAGGCCCTGATAGTTCTAGTTGGAGATATGGGAGAAAGGTTCCATGATACCACTTATCACTTAATGATGGGTATAGATAGAGTCCTAGTGAGGGATATGTAGAATATGTCTAATTTGACTTGGGAGCTCCATTTTTATCACCATTTGATATTCACCAATGATTGAGAAAATAGGGAAAAGAAGGGTCTAGATTGAGTTTATCAAGATGATACACAACCATTTTGAGACTCTACCTAAGATGAGTGAAAATTTGATGAGAACATGAAAGTCACTCAGATTTCCATAGATGAGTTGTTTGGAACTCTTCTTTATCATGCACACATAATGAAAAAAGATATTTAAAATATTTAGAAGAATAATGGGAATGGAGGAGTTGCTTTTACAACCACTTATAAACATATGAAAGCCAAGACCCCAGAAAGGGTAACTAGATCATTATCAAAGAAAGTCATTATTCAGTGAGAATCCAGTGATACAGAAAAATCACAGAATGAATTATCTAATATTGCTCAGAGAATGAACAAGATTGTAGATCAAAGGAATCATCAGAATAAGTACAAGAAGAAACACTATAGAGATAATAAATATGGAGAAGTTAATTGTCATGAATGTCGAAGAATAGGTCACCTCAGAACTGATTGTCCTTTTTTGAAAAAGAAGGATGAGAAGGAAAGGAATTCAGAAAGAAACAAGAAGAAATTTTAAAGGATCAAAGAACAAGAAAAGCCTTAAAGATAATGATACTTGTAGTGATAGCTGTAGAGATTCATTAAAAAGTGCATCATCTGAATATGATTCATCAACACAGAAGAATATGGGATTCATTTCTACTACTTCTTTTTCTAACACATGTCTTATGGCCATGGTACGCTCTTCCGAGGATTTAAAAAATTTGTCTCATGATAAGAATTACTATTCCAAAAATAGTCCTTCTAATGAAGATACTTCATCCTCAGAAAATGAACAACCTCTATATGAAGAAGTATCTACGTTTTCCAAGTTACTTGAAACCAAAAACTGTAACATTTATCAAAAATTAGTCACGGAAAATACTAGGGATGAAATTATTACAAAATAGATTTCAGATCTTTCTAGAGATCTTGGAGATAAAGATGACCTTTTAGAAAAACATTCTAAAGACCTTGAGAAAGAAAATCCTGATAAGGAATAACTTTAGAAATATCTTAAGAATGCTATTTTATAGATAAAAGTTTTTGATGAAAAATGTCACTCTGAGGAAATGATTCCTGAGGATAGAAAATTAGTCATCAGAATAAAATCTGAAATATTTTCACTTAAGAAGCTCATTGAAAATTTTACCTCTGGGAAGGAAAATTTTGACAATATGTATTCTCAAATTAAACCTCAAGGAAACACTACTAGAGTAGGTTATACTCATCAAAAACCAGTTTTCCAAAACAAATATTTTATTCCTTCTAAAGACACTTTTTTCACTAAATGTCAATGTGGTGGGCATTGGATGAAATTTTTTTCTTTGAATAAAGGTCAATCTCTTCGGTATCATAATGTTTATTTTTCTAAACAGATGTGGATACCCAAAATTTTGTTGTCTAACAATTCCAAATCCAAGATAGTTTGGATTCCAAAAGTCTATCATTATTATTTCTAGGAAAATAGAGAAGGCACTAATATAAATATATGGTACATGGATTGTGGATGTTCCCAGCATATGACTAGTAACAAAAAATATTTTGAAAATATTATCAAGACGAAAGGAGGAAAAGTAACATTCACAGATAATGCTCAGGGAGAATCAATTGGTATAGGTAACATTGTTATTCTTGGAAATACATTGATTTCAAATTTTTTATTTGCTTAGGTATTAAGCACAACCTCATTAGCATAAGTCAGTTATGTGATGAAGGCTACCTTGTGAATTTTAGGAATGATAAGTTCTTAATACACAATTCTAAGGAAGAGTTTATTCTTTCTTCCCATAGGCAAGAGAATGTTTACACACTAATCATAGAAGACCATATGAGCCGAGACTTACCATTCCTTAATGCAATGGAAGATCATTATTGTTTATTGCATAAAAGGCTAGGACACAGTATCCTGAGGAACTTTTTCAAACAATCTAAGAAATGACTAGTTAAGGATATACCGGGGAATATATTTGGTTCTTCAAAAGTTTTTGATCCTTGTCAATATAGAAAGAAGCATAAATCAAGTTTTAAATCAGTTGGTGAAGTCTCAACTACTGATGCATTACAGCTAGTGCATATGGATCTTTTTGGTCCTACACAAACTAGAAGTATTGGGGGAAAGTATTATGTATTTGTCTTGGTTGATGATTACACTAGATATACATGGGTCTATTTTCTAGCAACGAAGTCTGAATATTTTTCTTATTTCAAAACATTTAGAGACCATGTTAAAAATGAGAAAAACCTTCCTCTGATATCTATTCATAATGATTAGGGTAGAGAATTTTAAAATTCTGATTTTGAAACATTTTGTAGTAAAAAAGGCATTAATCATAACTTTTCAGCACCCAAAACACCTCAACAAAATGGTGTTGTCGAAATAAGAAATAGAACTCTTCATGAGAAAACTGGAACCATGTTGAGTGAGTATTCTATTATGAAACATTATTTTGATGATGCTGTAAGTAGTACTTGTTATACTATAAATCATGTTTTGATTAGAAATATTCTTAATAAAAATCCTTATGATTTATGGAATGGTAGAAATCCTAGACATTATTACTTTATGGTTTTTGGTTTCAAGGTATTCATTCTGAATACTAAATATAATCTTTATAAATTTGCACCAAAATTTGCTGAAGGAATATTCTTAGGCTACTCCACAACATATAAGGCTTATAGAGTTAAAAAAAATACTTTTACTATTGAAAGGACTGTGTATATCAAATTTGATAAAACTAATCCTTTTATTTTTAATCAACCCCTACCTACATCTTCAGATGTGTTTTCAAAACCTGATTATCAACCTTTGATAAAGTATCCTTCTGATATTGAAAATTTTCATGAAGATACTTCTGAAAGATTCACCTCAGAAGATTTTCTACCCTATATTGATGATCAGGCTTTTCAAGATCCAAATTAGCTGTTTCTAAGGAATCATCCCAATGATAGTTTCATTGGTGATGTGAATCAACCTGTAAGTACTAGCAGTACGTCATGATATTAAGTAGAACATCTAGCATTTCCTTCCAAATTAGAACAAAAATTAACTGATTAAGCTTTAGGTGATGATGATTGGATTATAACCATGCAAGATGAACTAAATGAATTCGAAATGAATTGTCTCGACCTTGATTAAAATACCTAAGGAAACTTTTGTTATTGGAGTAAAATGGATCTTCAAAAATAAATGTTATGATAATGGAGTCATTGTAAGAAATAAAGCAAGATTAGCTGCAAAATTCTATAATCAACAAGAAGGAATAGACTATGAAGAAACCTATGCTCCTGTAGCTAGACTTGAATCTATTCGTATTTTACATGCCCTTGCAACATTCTTTATTTTCAAAATTTTTCAAATGGATGTGAAATGTACTTTCTTTAATGGTTATGTTCAAGAGGATGTTTTTGTAGAACAACCTCTTGGATTTGGAGATACAAAACATCCTAAGAAGAGGCTGAGTTTTTCTCTCACATGTTGCCTCAGGTTCAATGTAGTTTTGTCAAGGAAAAATCTATGGAGTGTCTAGGTATTTATGACATAAACACTACCAAAATGATCGCCCATATATCAACCTACAATTGGATTATACAGCTTTGGGTTCAAGGGTTTATCATACCAGGGAAGGGTGATAAGGATAACCTTATGAAGAGTGACATGTATATTCTAGATTTTTCGTTAAATCTAAGGAAGTTGAATCTCATGAGACACAACCTCATCATCACTGAGAACATAAATAATGGTAATCTAAGAGCTCAGATCATTATGTATCTGGCATTTCTTTCTAAATTTATTTTTTGGGATCTTGAATCCTCAATGATCCCATGTAGCTACAAGACAAGAAATTGCAAGGTGATGCTAATTAGTGATGATACCTTAAAAAGGATAAAAGTCGGTTTTTCTAAGGAGACATGGAATTTTTATGTTCTGCCAGAGGAGGAGGTAGAACCCATTCCAGAAAACGTTGAGAAATCTGAACCCTCAATGTTGGCTGGTAAGAAAAGGAATTTGAAGGAAGTGGAAGATGAAGATAAAACCCCTAAGTCTAAGGAATTCCAATCCGCACCTCCTAAACCAAAGAAGCAAAAGTCCTACATGAATGAGGTCATAGAAAATTGGAGGGAGGATAAGAAGAATATAAAAGCATGGGAGAAATATTTTATTTTGCATCCTACTGAGGACAAGGCTTTGAAGGAAAAAGATGCTGATGAGCTAGAAAAGAAGGAAAAGGAGAAGAAGCTGTAGAATAAAATTTCTAAGGCAGATATTGTTCAATATCTTTTAAAGGAAACATAAACTTCATCCGATAAAATTCCAGTGCCAAATTCTTTTTTGGAATAACAATTGCCTGAGACTCCATGTAAGAAGATTCCGTAAAATCCAATAGAGAAGAAAATTGAGAAAGAAGCCATGGACGAAGTTCAGAACGATGAGAGCAGCGGTGGCTCTGATGATGTGATCTGACCAGTCGATGAATATCAAGAAAATGGTTCCCTATCCGAGAATTTTTCAATCCAGAATTCTCAAGCCGAATCCTCAAAAATTGCTACTCCGGGAGTTGATGAGAAAGGAGAAGAAGAGGAAGTGAAATAATTATATAAAGAAGAAATTCATAATCATGACTTTATCCTTCCAGAGGATATTGTGGATAGAGCTAAAAAAGAGAAAATTGATGACGACAAGATTGTACAACTATCCGGTAGTGAGCATGAATCCCTTGATGAAGAAGTCGTTCTGAAAATTAGTAAGGTAAAACAAATAGTGTTGGATACCCCAATGAATGATATTCGAGGGATGAAAGAAGTTGGAGGAACCTCAAAGAGGAAGTTGGTCGAGTTGGAGGAAGAACCATCTAAAAACAAAATTTCTGATTCGTAGTCCTCTTCCCTGGGACACGATTTTGTAGTTCAGTCTCTGAAGATGCCGGTGGATACCATTCCAATCATTCCAATAATTGAGCCAGATGCCAGATGCTTTCGCATAGTATGAATCTGAATCCAGACTTAGTATCTATTGTGATAGATAGATGTATTAAGATAGATTCTGATCACAAACATTTCATGATCAACTATGTATCCCACAAAAAATCATGCAAGCATATGACCAAATGGTCTAGGAAAATTTTTGAAGATATGGAAGAGCATGAAATGTTCCAAGAAGATCTAAAGGAAGCATTTGGTACAGAAGATTCCAAGATCAAAAATATTTCACATTTTTTTCAAGAGATGGTAATTCTATAACAGATTTCTCAGATTCCAGATGTAAAAGATCTGAATGGGAGGTTGAGCTATATTGATCAAAGACTGCAAATAGAGAGTGATCTCTGGAGTGAGATGCAATAAAATCTTTTTATGAAAGATCAATTGCTAATGGCTCAAGAAGAGGCCATGAAGGATCAGGTAGAGGCCCTGAAGGCTCAGGAAGATAGGATCAAGACATTCGAAAAGAAATCTGTGGAATATCACAAAGAGCTGAAGATGTTGAAGAAAATTATGAAGAATCTCTTGCCCAAGGAAAAAGAAACAAAATAAACCACTTAGATCGTTTGCTGTATTTTTTCCATTGTACTAATTCATTCAATCATAATGAAACTTATCATTCTTGTTTGGATGTCTATACTAATATTTCAGGTACTATATTGTTTTTTTTTCTTTCCCTTAATCCCTTAATGAAAATCCCAAATGGGGAGAAGGAGAAAAATATTAAAAACTGAGGAGGAAAAATTTCTATGTAAAGAAGAACTATCCATGAGAAATGGGGATTTTATCCAAGGGGGAGTTCTCATTAAGATTATTTCCACATTCAAATAAAAATTTTCATTCTAGAAATATAGAATATGATCCTTAGAGTTCGAAAGCCTTAGGGAGATTTAGTCGTATTCACTATTTCACATAAACAAAGGGAGATAAGCTTTAATTTCAAAGTCTAGAAATTTATTCTAAGTCCTTACATAATTTTTCTTAAGGATGTTTTTGAATTCCAAAAAGGGGGAGATTATTGAGTCAATAAGGTTTTCCTTATGTCTTTTCCATTTTTTTCATGTAAGGGAGAGATTTATGAGTCATTAATGTTTCCTTATGACTTGAACATTCCTCATGTATATAATCACAAACGCCTTTTTCTTAAGGCAAATTTCATTTTACCCTTGTTTTAATTCTATAAGAAAAATTTCATTCCCCAAGGAAATTTACCTTTACCAAGATTTCATTGTTTATATCATAAACTTTCTATGTGTAAAGCTCAGATTGAGTCCAAAATCTCAGAATACATATAATACTTATATATGAGGCATCTTGTTTAAGAATCCGAATTCTTGATACAAACTATTATGTAGTTCAACTCCGAATTCTGGATAAAAACTCTCATGTAGTTCAACTCTGAATTCTGGATAGAAACTCTCATGTAGTTCAACTACAAATTTAGTATACAAACATTCATGATGTTCCATTCCAAATTCTGATTACGAACTTATGTAAAGTTCGACTAAGAATTCCGATTATAAATTATGGATGCAAAATCTTCGGAGTTCTGACTCCGAATTCCTATTATGAATTCTGGTTACAAACATTTCTATTTTTTGACTTCGATTTCTCTAAAAACTGACTCTGAACTCTTATGAGTGTGGACTTCGAATTCTCCTGAACTCCGACTTAGAACTTTGTAAGTCCAGGTTCTGAATTCTTGTGAATCCAAACTCTGAATTTCATTTAAATTCAGACTCCGGATTTCTACAGATTTTAGGTTCTGAATTCCTTGAAAAGAAAATCCGAATATCCTTGTACTATAAAGTCCGAATTCAGTTTTTACCTAGAGTCCAAAATTTTATTTTACCTTTATTCCAAATATCAGATTTTTATTATACATTCATTCATTTTTCTATAAAATGATGCCTTGCATTCAGTTACTCTATGACCGTTGTTTGAGTGACACGTGTACATGTCCCTCCGAATTCAAGGAAGAATATGACTTTTGGAGGAAGTAGCCGACCGTTGGAACCATGCCAATAAATAAGAGCTCATTTGAATAGAGCTATAAAAACAACTTTGACATCTGTGCTTACATACTGTTGATGTGATTTATAGTGAGAGAGGCTCTTATGAAATCTCAATCTTCGTACAAAATGTTTTGAATTTCTCATTCAATCATTGCTTCGTGCATATTTTTTTACTGTAGAGGTTTGATTTCCTTGAAATCAGAGACTTTGGGTTTTGAAGTCATAGGTGCTGATTTCCTTACAAATTGAGGGCTTGTAGGGATAGCAAGACATATACCAATATTCAGATTGAGGGCTTACCTGGGTTTGGGTAAGTCATAATTTCATGATAGTATAAATCAAGGGACCTCTTATCCGGGGATGTTGGATACCCTTCTCTTTAGGATAAAAGAGTTTATACTTGTTACTTGTAGTTTTACTACTTTGTTTTTTTGCTGCATTTGTATTGTTGAGGAATGTATAACTTTCTTATACTTCCTCATACTTGTGCTCTAATTTAGTTAGATTCTATATGCTTTAATATAGAATCTTATCTGTTGTAAACTTTTGATAGTAGAGCTCATAGGTGTTATGAATTTATGGATATCCTTAGAAGTTCCAAAGGAATTTTTAAAGTATACAATTCACCCACCTCTTGTATTTTTATATCATTTTACATATTCGATCCTACGTTTGGTATTAGAGTATATCATACTCAGACAGACCATCCTAAAACCCATGTTCAATTATCAGATTTTGGTGACACTTAGATGGGAAATGCAAATATGATAAAGAACAAGATGAAAACATTTTTTTACTTATAAAATGTTTTTTGGTAATGGGATTTTCACTCAACTATCCTCAATAATATGTGATATGATTTACTATATTTTCTTCTTATGTAGAAATGTAATGGGATGAACACTAATGAAACCAACAATTACTGAAATAAGGATCTTGTCCCCCAAAGGTAATGAAGTATAATGTCATCATTTTAATGGGATTTAATTTTTTAAGAACCATTTATAAAAATATATAAAACATGAAACACACTTAACGATATGTCTTTTTTATAGATATGGGAATGCATCAGGATTATCAATTTTTGGACTCTTATATTCTTATCATAAAAGATAATATTATAATAGTATTACAAGATAATAATTGTTATTAAAGTGAAACATTTTAGTCAATTTGATAGTAATATTATATAAATATATATATATATATTACTAATTTGTATTAGATACCATGTGTGCATAACACATTTATAGCCTTAATAAAACTCACAAATAAGAGAGAAATAATGACAGTTAAAATAGATAATCATTTTTGAATTGGGGAATGGGTTTTTTATATAGGTTATCACATATGAACCATGTCTGACAAGTGGATTTGTTCTAGAATAAGAAAATTTATGTTATGTTCTTAACATAAATAGAATTTTTATTTCTGTGCCTTTTATATATGACCTGGTATTTTAATTAATTATTAGTAAACAATATTGTTCATTATAAATAAATGATATTTTTAATTTTATTGATAATATGATGAATTTTTTTACACATATTCAATACGGATAATCCAATCAATTGTATTCATAATATGATGGAAAATTTATGATTCTTACAACACATATATTTGGTATTGTCTCCTTTGACATATAGATGTGGAATTATTTGAAAAAACTTCATATAGATGAATTATTGAAATCTTTTGATAATAAATTTTTTAATACAAGAAAATAATAATTATTAGAATAAAATGCTGAAGAAGATTAGTACAAAAAGTGAGAGGGATATTGGACTATTTGATCTTATATATATTTTTATATATTGACCAATGAGTACTCAATAATTTACTCAATAAATGTACTCTATGACACTTAATAATGAATTCAATTGGTAAGGTTCTATGTTTCTCAAGATAAAATTGTTTACTACCCTTGAAATGTTAAAGGTGTGGAAAATTAATCTTTGAATCAACTAGAAAAAAATGATTATTATTGTTATTTGATAAGATCAATGTATAGAATACATAATCCCAAAATATATTTACATCTCAAACATGATTGAATTGTTTCACAGCTAACTATTCTTAAAAAATGTAATTGTGTGTCTTAGAGATCTAATAATACCTTAAAGGAAATTTTATGATTGATGATTGGTCAATGTCATATTCTTATATCCCCCTTGGAATAGGTCTAAAGACTATTTAATTCTTACATGACTAGATTCCAACTAAATAAATGACGAAGCCGCCAAATTTTACATTTACTTAGAAACATACCAAATTATATTTTATAATAATATCTAAATGAAATAATAGGATATTATATTTATAATAATACGAAAAACATTGTTTTTGTGCTTAAAATTTTATTTTTATTGAAAAGGAATATAAAATAAAAGAATTTCATGTGAGGAATGTTAAATATAGAGATGTTTATAACCACCAAGTATAAACTAATAATGAGATACAAGTTTATATAGTTATAATGAGACGTGGAGAAATAATTGAACCACATTAGAAAATAACCATGATAATCTAGTAGAATTAATTATAATAATTAGATATATAGATTTCTTGTAGAAAATTATGATCATGTAACGTTCAATTATAATGAACATAATACTATACTATGTCTACAGGGAGTTTTGTTTCTGATAAATTGATAAATTATTTCAAATCTAAGAAGAATCCATGTACAATAACCATGTAATACTTATTGTGTATTCACATTATAGAGTGAAAATGGGATGTTCCGAGTATGGTCTTCATATGAAAATAGGGAATTATGATAGATTTTTTATCTATAAAACTAATTTGGTGTCAATGGGTCACAAATGAATTCATGGAATTGACTATAAATAAATTATATTCATGTTTAAATTATAAAAAAATTCATAAATTACATCCCATGTCATATCATTATTATTATATGATATATAAAGTTAATATTTAGAATTGTTTACATAATGGTAATTTTTTATTGGGAACTTATATGTTTCTACCTAGGGTTTTGATGTCTTAAATTTATATACTAGGGGTTTTAAAATTTTCGTCTCTATTTAAGGATTTAATAATTTTTCTCAGATTCTAAATGAATGGTTTTATTTTCTAATAAAAGATATTTCATTTATCAAAAACATTTATGATTCCATTTTATATGGAAAGGATAGTGGGAGTATTGTGGGGTTTCTGATATTTTATATCCATTATAAAATACTTTTTGAAATTTATATCATGACATTGAATTATATAAATATTTTATTGGGAATGTTCTTCTCAATGAATTCCAATAGTGTAATAGCCTAAATAATGTGTATGAATATCAATAGAGATAAATAAAATAGGTTTCATAGAAATATTTTGAAAAAATTATTATATAATTTATAATGTCATTTAGCAAAGAGAAATAAATGAAGGTGTCATTATAAGTGTCTCAGTACATGAAATTTAGGAATATTTATGATCCTTATAATGATATAGAATGTATTGATATGGTTTATTATGTGTTTTCCATAGTATGTATCATATATTACATGTTATTCACTTGACTTGATGTCACTTATTCTTTTTATAGAAAAAAGTGGATAAAATTATAATCACAGGGAGGGTGACTGTATTACATTCAAAAAAATAATTTTATACATGAAAAAGATATAGATATGTTCTTGGTATTTAGAAGATATTATTATCTCATTATATGTGTTTACACAAATGATAGATTCTAATATAACAGATAGGATATGAGATATCCCGATTTGATTTCATTTTTTTACCTCAATGATGGATCTATCAATTGGAAGAGTTATAAATAAGACACTATGGTGGATTTAACAATAGAGGCAGAGTACATAGTTACGTAATATAGAGTTAAGGTTGTTTGTTAATCAATTATTTCCTCAATTACCTTATTTTAGTTCCCCGCAATATTAGAGAAAAATAGATTTATGTTGAAAATAATAGAGTTACTACTCAGGACATGTAACCCAAGTTAGTCCAAGGTTTAAAACACATCCATTACAAGTACCATATCAGTAGAGAGATCATAGAGTGGATATGTAATGTTTTTTGTGTTGATATATGTGAAAATTTAATAGATGGATTGAAAAAGCCCATTTATTGTGTATTTTTTAAAAATATAATTTATAATGATTATTTTAATTTCAATAACATGGCCTAACCCTAAACCAATTTGAAATCCTATTTTACTTAACTTAATCCTTTTATGTTCCCTAATACATACTTAAAATTTTTAAATTTCATTATAAATATCATAATTTAAGGACATAAAATTTTAATAATATATTTTATTATATTATAATCCACTAAAAAATAATTATTGATCTCTAATAATTTATTTTATTTTATTATGGTGAAATTTTAATTTATAAATAAAACATAATAAAAATTCAAATAACATTAATTCATATTTATGATATTAATATTTTTTAAAACTATATTATTTAAATAATAATAAAATTTAATTTTATCAATTATTTTTTTATATACCCCCACATTACTTCATTTACCTAGTATATTTATTAATTATATTTTAAATTTGATATAACAACCATATAAAAATATGATTAACCACAACCCCAAACCTAGAAAATAGGATCATGTACTATTAATAACCATTCTAATTGATACAATCTCAACTTGTTATTTCAAATGTTGTGAAAAAAAAATAATTCTATAGAATAATTGATTGAATTATAATTGATTAATTTTATTCAATAAAAATTTAAAACAATATAAAATATATTCCATCATTAATAAATTTTTTCTGACCAAAATAAATGTATTGTATATATCTAAGAAAAATAATTACCATAATGTTGTATATCACATTTTCCCTATATAAGAAAAAACATCAACATTTCTCGATGAACCACTAAATTAAATTATACAATTCTCTCACTATATTCCATAGATAGTTTGATCTATTTTAAATATAATATAAAAATAACAAAATTCTGTACATTTGGATCAATTATTATTGTAGGGACCCACACTTAATGTACATGGACATTGCATTACTTTTTTGTAATACTTAATACATAACAAAAACCAGTACCCAAGGACTGTAATAGTTTAGTGTCTTTGGAAACTCAGAACATCATCTTCTAGTCCTGGTGAAAGATCTTCAACATCTCTTATAAAGGTCATACCTATTTGTTTTCTAAACTAAAAACTTTCTTTAAATCATAGGGAAAAGAAAACATATAAAGGGTGTGCTCAAATGCTCAGTAAGGGTATGTATTGAGAAAATAAAACAAACCATATACATTTGATTTAAAAAACATGAACATAATGCTTAAACATCAAAATCTTGAGTAATGACATAAAACATGGAATTATATATGGAATAGATCATAATAGAACATCAATCATGATAAAATAACATTGGAATAAAACATGTAATTGTGGAAAACCATTTATCAAATGATATGATTTCAATAGTATCCAGGGCATTGTTTTCAAGACCATCATAGTGGAAAAAGTCCATTACTGAATCAGGTTTACTTGTCGTTCCAGCCCTGTATTACTGATCTATATTTACTTTCCATTCCATCCATGTCTATCTCATGATGTATAAATATTAACCCAATGATTTGGAGGGATATATAGGCCCCAACCTTCTCATAATAAAATCATTCTTACTTGTGCCACAAAATCACATACATCAATCATAATAACCCAACGAAAACAATGGGTTTAATAAAAATCATCCCATCATAACATAATCCATATAAAGAAAATGGATATAATTTCATCATAAGAAAAATCACACCATGTAAATAATAGAGACATTATACTTAAAACAAAAACATTTTATATAATGTCATTTTAGATGGAAAATAGATTTGATAAAAAACTTGAAATGAATTCTTGAAGAAAATATCATTTATTCTTCAAAATAATTTTCTTTTCACAAAATGCCATTAAAGTTTCAAAGAAATGATTTTTTAAATATTAATTAAATATTTTAGATGGATCTTTATTAAAATTAGGCATTATGAAGTCGTAAAAATTCGTTCTTCCCGTATATGTTAAAAAACATTCCCCTCGTACTTTTTCCAAAAAAGTGAAATAGTTCTTTGTAGGGTAATCAAAAGAAATATTCCTTCCATTACACAATGTAAAAGTCAAATAAGGGTAAAAATGACTTTAAAAATACAAGGAAGAATATTAAAAAATTTATGAAAAACATTCTTATGGACGTGGATGAATAATATAACCTCAGTAAATACTTACGTATAAGCAATCTCTGATCAAAATGAGATTTGCAAAATTATCCCTTTCCATATGTCTAATTTCTTACGTATGTGTATAAGACTCCTATATAGTGTGTTTAAAAATATTATTAACTTGTAAAATTAACATAATAATATTTATTATATCTTATATGGTTCACTTATGACTTTATATTACTTGTTCTTTTGTAAATTCCATTTCAAAACAACATTTTGGATAAAATCGTTACATTTATCGTGCGTGTTTTGACTTGTGGTTCTCGATATTATTAATTATATACTGATTTACTTAATTCCATAATGTAAAAAATGATATATATATATAATATATATTCATCATATAAATATATGTTATAGATCGATAAATGGAATAAAATACACCATTCCTGGAGACGGTAGGCCGTACGTACACATGAACGCTGTTTTTGTTTACTTATTGAATTGAATAGAATTAAGTAAATGAAACATATATGTAAATAAATCAAGTATAATTATTATGTAATATCCTTCATGATTATTTATTACATATACTTTATAATAAAACATGAATGGATAATTATGGAAAATTAATCTCATCGCGTTCATGGAGACGGTAGTCTGTACGTATGTACAAGCGACATTATAATTCTATTGATATTAAAATAGTATATAATTGGATGTTATATCACATATAAATAATCATAATAATATTATATTAATTTTTTATATCATTTATACTCATTATTATACCCATCCAAATGATGAAATGTTTGAATAACAAACTACACCACGACGTGGAGACGGAAAGCCGTACATACACACTTGTGGTGACTTTTTTCATTTATAGGATGGATAAAATAACTAATATGGTTGTAAAATTTTTATAATAACATGAAATTATATATAATATACTGGAATTATTATTTTATAATAAAAAATAAAGAAGGAGGAAGTGGAATAAGAAAGTAACTTGAAATAGGTGGTGAGATATTTTCCTCTTCTTCGGGTTATTCCATTTGATTTGATCAAAAGGGCTCCTTAGGTTGGATTTATGACTAAAGGAAGGCCTCTAGAATTAAGAGAGGATAGTTGAGAGGATATTTGGTCAGGTTTTGGCCGAGCCAAATCAATATGGATTTTTGAATTAGGGAGAAGGGGGAGTTCCCTTTTATAATAGGGGTGAGGTGCACCTTAGGCAAAACATAAAATATTATTTTATAATAATTCATTTTCGTTGGATAATGGCTCCAAAGTGACTTATTTTGAGGATAGGGTGGGTATGGGTCGCAATCCTCTCAACCAATAGGTTTTAAATAAGTTTAGGTTACCATTTGAACCTTATTATTTAGATTTAACTATATGTTAAATAACTTAAATTTTATCGTGTATTCTTGTATTCTTACACTATATGTTTAATGAAAATACTATAAAATACCAATAGACCCCCAATTGGTTCATTAATGTCCTATATATTATTATATAAGTCTTTTAGAAGAACCTAAGAATTTTATGACCATTATAGTAATTAATAATATAATATTTGTTTTAATGACTCTTTTATGTCAATTTTGACACTATTTGGTATTTTGTATTTTCTAAATTTATACCAGCATTATTAATTCAAAAAAAATTCATATATCCAACCCTATTATGATTTATTAACCTATAAAATAAGTTCCATTAATTAAAAGTCCAAAATTTCATTTATTTCGGTATTTAAAATATCAATAATGTTAATATTTCATTAATAAGGTAATTTCCACATCATCATTGTGTAATTAATAAATTAAATTATATAATGTCTAGAAAATATAAATAAATTATCATTATGTAGGAAATAAATTTATATTTCTACTGAATATTTATAGTCGAATTTATCTTATGTATAAGACTATATTAAAAAATTTTAAACATTGATTTTAACTATTTTAACTCTTCTTTAAATAAAACAATAATAAATGTCCTAATCAAATCCATGTGGACCTAATGGGTAATATTTTATTAAAAAGGTTATTTTTGGTCAAATTACACTTTCCCACTATAATTTGGAAATGTTTTAGGGAAATAATAATATCATTTTTACCCTTAATTACCCAATTAACTTTTATCCGTCATAAATAAAAGTTAAAAGTTACTACTTACCAAAAATTATTTTCATCTCATTGATCCAAATATTACATACCTATATCAATCGTGTCTATCGAATTTTTAAAATTCAACTCACAGAAGTGGTAAAATTTAGTTTTATGTAAATTTGCAATTGCTCCTAGGTGGTGTGTAAGAGACGATAAAAAGTTCATTCAAATTTTGTTATATCTAAAAGTAATATAAAGTGTCTCCAATGAATTAAATTAAACATATATAGGTATTATGTATATATTTTGACCTAAAATAAATTTAAATCAAATAAATGATTATTTAAATAAAAAGTTAGTTTTAACCAATAACTGAGTGTTTTCACTATTCATCAAAAATTGAATGTTTTTAGAAAAGTACAAAAAATTCACATAGGCTAATTTCGATATTCCGAATCAAGAAATGAAGTCCCTTTTGAATGATAAAATTTTTAAAATTTCAAAAAGTCTGTATTACTATTCATAACGAGTAGTTTATATAATATTTTAATAACATATCATTGTTTAGTGAAAATCAGTATTGCGTACAATGCAAGCTATGGAGGAAGGTTCCTCTTACATGTATCCCAAGCCATGAATAGTGTTTCTTATACTACAAACTAATATGGTGTTTCATACAGAACAAGATAATATTGGTGAAGCATACAACACAAGACATCAAAGAAATTAAAAAAATATTTCTCATAAAATCTCGGGGTGTCACATTCTACCCCCCTTAAAATGAATTTCTCCCTTGAAATTCGTCGGGGTTATAAATGGTTTACTACTTGAATGTTTCATTCATAAAAACTCACATCGTAAAAAGGAATAATAAAACTTAATATTAAAAAAGAAACGTAACAGTTACCCAAATTAACTCCTCATGGGGTTTCCATATAGAAGAACATAGGTGAAAATATAGATAGGGAAGAGATATCTAATCATCATGTTCTGATGGGGAGTTGTAGAGAACATAACTATTAATAATTCAACAATCATAAAGATATGAATTTGTGATGATATAAGGTACCTTATAGGACAACATTTTTGGTTTTCAATATCATTTCCCAAAAGATGAAAACAAATATTGGAATTAGAAGAAATACTTAATTGATTTTTGTACAATATCATTATTGGTCATTCCAGGAACAATTTACAATTCATCTGTTAAATAAATTAAGTTGAATTTTTCATTCTTGAAGTGTTAGCAGATCATGCGATAGATTGATAGGTCATTCCATCTATCTCAAACAAAAGTCTAGCAAAAGTTATTAAATATACATAAGTCCATATATGGTGATATTAATAGTATATGGTTCCTAAAATGGACTTGAAATTAATATATCATACATCATAATAAATTAATCTAATTTATACTAACCAGGGACTTCTTGTAGGCCAATGGTAGGCGATAAAGGCCTGCCGCACTTCAGTTTTGGGTTCGATTCCCACAACCTTGTCCGACGCGACGGGTTGTCACCCGTCTAACGCGTTGTCCTTTTTCTAAAACTATATTACTATAAAATTTAATAAATAAAATAAAAATGATATAGCCTAAAACAATACTATATAATGTCTAAAAAAATCTATTCCATCCTTTAGGCTTATAGAAAATACTTCAATCTGATTATTAGAAATTTCATCTACAGAGCATGTGAATTCCTTAATTTGTCCCCCATATATCATAAGATATATATTGTTGTTGGTCACATTCCAAACATGTGAATACCTTAATCATGTATTCTATTAAGAATTAATACTCATTTAAATTTAGTGAAAACAATAATGCTATCAAAAGTTAACTTTTTCCACATAACAAAATTCCAAAAATTCTATATACTCAAACCATGATATCACTTTGTCATAATATCAGTCAAAATCTCATTAGTACTATCAAAAATTGTATTTTCTCCCCGTCCCTTCATTATTCACATATCATATTCTTTCAAAAAATATTTCAATCACTTTTCATTGTTATTGGTACTATACATTTATTGAAAACCACAATAAATCAATACTTAGATATTACAATATTCCAAAATACTAAAAATTACATTCCACAATACTATTTTGAAATCCTATTACATAGAAAATTAATCATTCCACCACATCATTGTCATATTCATAATCTCCAATAGTGATCGCATGCGCCTTTCCTTTGTCCTTTTCCTTGAGTGGTTGTTGATGTCGATCATCATTAACCCTTGGATTAGGTAATTGGTTAGCATAATGCCCCATTTCATTTCACCTGAAGCATTGAAGTGTTGGTGGTGCGTTTTCTATAGTCTTTTATCTATTCACATCATTAGATACATTTTGCTAATTAATTTGGCATTCAGCTGCTCGATGACTTTCTTTTCCACACTTAAAACATATTCTAGTCCCTTTAAGGCAATCTCCAATGTTCTTTTTCCACACATTGAGAATGAAAAAAAATTTGTCTAGTTTTCACCATAGTTTGGACATTTTTCCATGAAATCCATCATTCGTTTCTTGTCAGAACAATGAGATGGATATGTTACTTCAACTTTGAGTTCTACCTTGATATCACAATGCATAATTTCTTCATAGCCACTGATGTCTTTTATAAATAATTGCCATTGATGAATTGGTTTTAAGCCAGTGAAGAATCGATCAACTTTACTTTAAGGTTGGATGATAATGCCAGATGTATACATTACAAGCCTTGTAAAATTATCCAATTATATACCAACAGATTCATCATCCTTTTTAATAAGATCAAGGAACTCATTTTATATCTTTGTTCAAAGAATACTAGGGGAGTACTTATTGAGAAACATGTTCTTGAACTCATCCCATTCCATGGATTCAATTTCATCATGGGGCCTTGTATTATTAATTAGTGTCCACCACTGGTCTCCCACACCTTCTAATTGGTAAACATCCAAAATGACTTTTTCATTATTTGAACAAAAAAGTATCGAAAATAACTTTTCAATGGTACTAATCCATTATTTAGCAACAATTAGATCAGAAGACCCACTGAAAGAATGTGGATGTTTCATCATAAAGGACTCAATAGAATATTTTTACTTTTCTCTACTCATTTGGAAGTCCAGAATAATTCAAAGAATGTGTACGTATAAAAATATAATATTGCACTCCATCTCCAATAACATTGGTTTGTTCAGGATGTAAATCATTGCATTATCCATTACATTGATCAACACAATTCTTTTGGGTTATAGCAATCATCTAAAACCCAAAAAGAATTGTGTGAGAGGATAAGATAATGCTAGGAAAACAACATAATAAATGGGTAGTACCTTCATAAAATAAAATCATAGGTTTAATTCTAAGATCATTATAGTAATTTTAGTAGTATAACCTATACATATACTTAAACATAGAGACATCCCTAGGCATACCTTAGAAATATCTTTAGGGATTTCACTAATGTTTTCGTATCATAGTTCTCAAAGGTTAACAAAACCTTTACTCTGATACCAACTATAGCTACCCACATTATACGTACATGGAAATTAAATTTCTTTTGAGGAATACTTAATACATTACAAAAACAGACACCCAAGGACCGTAATAGTTTAGTGGCTTTTGAAAATCGAAACATCATCTTCTAGTCATGGTGAAAGTTCTTCAAAATCTCTCATAAAGGTCTTCCCTATTTTTTTTCTTATCTAAAAGGTTTCTTTAAATACCAGGTAAATGAAAACATATAAAGGGTGAGATCAAATTCTCTGTAAGAGTATGTATGGAGAAAATAAAACAAACCATATACATTTGAATTTAAATACATTATCATAATGATTAAACATCAAATTCTTGAGCAATGACATAAAACATGGAAGTTCGTAAGGAATAGATCATAATGGAACATCAATAATGATAAAATAGCATGTGAATAAAATATGTAATTATGGTAAACCTTAAATCACATGATATTATTTCCATAGTATCCAAGGTATTGCTTCCAAGATCATCCTGGTGGACTATGTCCATTACTGAATCGGGTTTACTTGTCATTCCAACCCTTTATTACTGATCCAGATTTACTTTCCATTCCAACCATGTCTATATCATGAGATATAAATCATTACCCAATACATTGGAGGGAGATATAGATCCCACCCATCTCATAAATAATTCATTTTTTACTTGTGCCACAAAATAACATACATCCTTCATAATAACCCAACGAATAAAACTGGTTTCATAAACATCATCCCCTCATAGTATAATCCATATTAAAAAATGGATATCATTTCATCATAAGAAAAATGACACCATGTAAATAATAGAGACATTATACTTGAAACACAAACATACTAAATACTCTCATTTTAGATGGAAAATAGTTTTGATAAAACATGTGAAATGAATTCTTGAGGAAAATATCCTTTCTTCTTCAAAATCATTTTCTTTTCAAAAAAATTCATTCAATTTTAAAAGAAAATTATTTTTTTAAAATAATAATGAAATATTTTAGCAGAAGATTCATGAAAATTAGGTTTTATGAAGTCCTAAATTTTTTTTCATGCTGTATAAGTTAAAAAACATTCTCCACTTACTTTTGTCGGAAATGTCAAAAATATCCTCGTATGGTAAACAAAAGAATGATTTCTTCTATAACAAAATATACAAGTCAAAGAGGGGTAAACATGAATTTAAACGTAAAAGGAAGAATATTAAAAAATTTAGGAAATTTTTTTATGGAGATGGATGAAAAATACAAAGACAGTAAATACTTATGTATAATCAATATCGGAAAAAAAGTATATTTGAAAAAATTAACCCTTACCTTATGTCCAATTTCATCAGTATGTGTATAAGACTCATGTACAATGGGTTTAATCATATTATTAACATGAAACATGACCAAAATAGTTTTATTATATCATATGTTATTCACTTGTGACTTTATATTACTCTTTCTTTTGTAAATTCCATGTTAAAGCAGTGTTTTGGGTAAAATCGTTTCATTTATTGTACATGTTTCGACTTGTTGTTCTTGATATTATTACTTATATCCTGATTTACTAATTACATAATGTAAAACATGATTTATATATAATATATATTCATTATATAATTATATATGATAGATCAATAAATGGAATGAAATACACCATTCCAGGAGACGGTAGCCCGTACGTACGCATGAACACAGTTTTTATTTCCTTATTTAATTGAATGGAATTAAGTAAATGAAAAATATATGTAAATAAATCCTGTATAATTATTATTTAATATCTTTCATTATTTTTTTTATATATACTTTGTAATAATAATTTAATGTTTAATTATGGAAAATTAATCTCATCACATTCGTGGAGATTGTAGTTCGTACGTATGCACGAGCGACAATATCATTCTATTGATACTAAAACCGTATATAATTGTATTGTATATCATATATACAGAATCATCATAATTTTATATTTATTATTTATATCATTTATACTCATTATTATACCCATCCAAATGATGAATATTTTGAAAAACATACTACACCACGACGTGGAGACGGTAAGCCGTACGTACGCACGTGTGGTGACTTTTTCATTCATAGGATGGATAAAATAACTAATAAGGATGTAAAATTTTTAATAATAACATCACATTAAATATTATATAATGGAGTTAAAATTTTATAATGGAAAAAAATAAGGAAGAAGTGGAAGAAGAATGGAACTTGAACTAGGTGGTGTGATATTTACCACTTCTTTGGGTTCTTCATTTTGATTTGATCAAAAGGGCTCCTTAGGTTTGCTTTTCCACTAAATTAATGCCTCTATGATGAAGGTAGGATAGTTGAGAGGGTATTTTGGCAGGGTTTGGCCTATCCAAATGGATTTGGAGATGTGAATTAGAGAGAAGGGGTGGTACCGTTATATAAGAGGGCTGAGGGGCACCTTAGTAAAACATAAAATATTATTTTACAATACATTCATATTCGGTTTATGATGTCTACAAAGTGACTTATTTCAAAGACAAGGTAGGGGTGAGTCGAAATAATCTCAACCAATAGGCTTTAGACTTGTTTATATTACTATTTTAACCTTATAATTTAGATTTAACTCTAAGTTAAATAATTTAACTTTTACCTTGTCTTTTTGTATTCTTACACTATATGGTTACTAAACATATTATAAACTGCCAATAAAACCCCAATTGGTTAATTAATGTCATATATATTATTATATATGTTTTTTGGACGAACCGTAGATTTTTAAGACCATTATAACAATTAATAACTTAATATTTCATTAAAAAACTCTTTTATGTCAATTTTGACAGTATTTGGTATTTGGTTTTTTCTAAATTCATAATAGCATTATTACTTCAAATAATATTCATCTAACCAACCCAAATATGTTATATTAACCTAGAAAATTAATTTAATTCATAAAAAGTCTCAAATCAAATTTATTTGGGTATTTATAATATCAAGTATGTTAATATTTCATCAATAAGGTAATTACTGCATCATCATTGTATCATAAATAAATTAATATATTTAACGTATAACAAATATAAATAAATTATCATCATGTAGGAAATCGTTTTGTCTTTCTACTGAATATTTATAGTCGAATTTATCTTATGTATAACCATATGTTAAAAAATTTTAATCATTGATTTTAACTATTTTAACTATTCATCAAATAAAATAATAATAAATGTCCTAATCAAATTCAAGTGGACCTAAAGGGTAATATTTTATTCCTAATGTTGTTTTTGGTAGAATTAAACATATCCAATATAATTATAACATGTGTTAGGGGAATAATAATATCATTTTTACCCTTAATTACCCTATTTACTTTTAACTATGGTAAATAAAATTTAAAAGTTACTATTCACAAAAAAAATTATTTTCATCACATTAAACAACATTTTTATTACTAATATTAACCATGTCTCTAGGATTTTTAAAATTCAACACACAGAAGTGGTAAAATAATTTTTTATGTAAATTTTCAAATGCTCCTAGGAAGTGGGTGAAAGACGGTAAAAAGTTCAACAAAATTTTTATATATCTAAAAATATTATAAAATATCTCCAATGAATTACATTGAACTTATATAGGTATTATGTATCTATTTTGAAATAAAATAAATTCAAATAAACTAAATTATTATTTAAATAAAATGTCGGTTTTAACCAATAACTCAGTGTTTTTACTATTCATCAAAAATTGTAATTTTTCAGAAAAATACCAAAAATTCACCATAGGCAAATTTCGATATTCTGAATCCAAAAATGAAGTCCATTTTGAATGATAAAATTTATAAAATTTCAATAAGTGGGTAATACTATTAATAAAGGCTATTTTATATAATACTTTAATAACATATCATTGTTTAGTGAAACTCGGTATTTCGTACAATGCAAGCTATCAAGAAAGGTTTCACGTGCGTGTAACCCATGCCAAGAATAGTGGGGCATATTCTAAAAGATTATACGGTGTTGCATATAGTGAAAGATAATCTTGATGTAGCGTACAAAAAAAGACATCAAAGATATTAAAAATAATATTTCATATAAAATATCAGGGTGTTATAATTATATAAATCCCAAAAAATAATAACCTCTCATCAAGTTTCGTATACTAGAACATCAAAGTAAATCTCGAGGATTTTATGATTAATGATTTTAACTATCATAATTTTATATTAAATTGTAAATATTGGTGTATTTTAGCTAATTCTCTTTTATAACCATTACTATATAAAAAATTAAATGAAAATGATATCTAAGGCATGCCAATACCTGTGGTATGCCTCCCTGTATAGAAAATAATTATCACCATATGTAATTTTATTTGATCAGTATCGAGAAGACTATTTTATAAATATCATAACCATAATATATATATATATATGTATATATATATATATATCAAAACATCATAAAATATGTTAAATATAATATTCATGTAAACGTGGATATTTAGTTACATAGTCATTCATCGGAACTAATCACCCATCAGGCTAATCCATTTTTATAAATATATAATAAATTATACCCAAAGGATCATTTAATAACCCAATTTCTTACCTAAAACCCATCACTATTCCATATCATTTTATCCCTACTTAATCTAATGAGTAATATTGAATAATTCCATGTGTGATAGACATGGGTTCTACATTAATTCAAACTGTAATATATTGTGTGATGATAAATATATCTTTGTTGGGATCCACTAACGAGGTCCCTAATATAGACCATAGTATACTTGTGTAGGCATGTGATAAATAAATATATATAAATGAAAGAATAGTAAATTAAGCCGTAAATTTCATTTCATTATCTACTAACATTTCCATAACAATCTTAGACCATACCTTATTTGATAACTCATTTTGATCCATGATTTCTATAGTTTCATGTCATTGAAATCCCATTATAGTAAAGGTATTACATATGGAATCTCAGCAGTATAAAAATAAATGGGATCCAATTTCAGTGATGCATATAAAATCATGTAATAAAGTATCATCTAATAGTGATCACTAAGTAGTTAGGTAATTAGGGATGCTCTCTTTTTGATCCCTTAAATAATTAAGAAAACCTAATCATAACCAAGAAAACATATATTAATCAGATCATGATAAATGGAAAAAATATCCAAAACCACAAATTAACTAAACCAAAAACATGTTGAAATTATCATGGAAATTCACCTTATAACAAATTGGTCCTCTAGAGGGAATAACATAAACAAGATCCCATACAGACTAAAATACTACCAAGATATAGTTCCTATAGAAATAATATATATATATATAGTTGATCCAGAAGAGGATATAACATATCCAACCACATAAATATATCTAACATCCAACACATAAAAAATTCCATGGGAAATCCCATTTATATGATCTAGATCATGATGTGCTTGTAAAAAATCCTATCATTTATTGGAGAAAACTCTCAACACAATGTAGGACCCTTGAAAAAATCACATATAAAATAAGATGTATAACCTAATGGGAAATACCATAATATTATAATAATGAGGACTTTTTTTAATCCTACACATTAATCCTTATGTCTCTAGGAAAAACCTCACTTTAAATATAAAACACAATTAGAGAATCCATATTTGCGAAGCTTTTATGAAATCTCCCAAAAATTATTTCTTAGCTAAATAATGGTTCCTTTTTCATTAACTATAATAGGACAATAAAAAACCTCAATTCAACCTCCTTGAATATCAATACAATAAACATAAAACTCAAGAAATAAAATATTATGAAAAATAACTCTTTATTATCACATGTCCCATTAGACACAACCAAACCACCCATCCAAACCTCTAGTCAGACCTTGTTATAAAATCATACAATGCCTTAAAAAATTAAAAATTATGTTCACTAGAGTTCTTATTATACTTATCTTAAACATGTTTTCATGAGAAGTATTCTATAAGAGATACTCTTTGATAAAATATACTATGTTCTATATGACATGTTAGTCTTCCATCAAGAAAAATAATCCTCTACCCCATATTGATTACTTATTTGATCAACTATGAGGTGGAAAATACTTTTTTAATATTAATGTTTGTTATAGATTTTATCATGTCAGAGTCAATAAGAATGATATACCGTGGACATCTAACATAAATATTTATGGACACAATTAATATAAAGTGATTTCATTTTGTGTTATTAATTCCCCCACTGTCTTCATGGATTTAATTAATTGTTCATTTAGAGAGTGCGTTGATCATTTGGTGGTAATTATTATAGATGATATTTTTATGTATTCAAAGAGAATGCATGAGCATGGTGATCACTTGATAATTGTGCTGAAATCCATTATTTGGGTGAAATATTAATAAAAATTTAAAATGTAAAAATTTTAGAACTAAATATTACCTTTTCATGGACGTATAATATTAAGGGAGTGTATAACAGTGGATCAATAATGGATGGATGCTATTTTATGTTGGTATATACCCACTATGTTAATGGAGATTTAATTAGTTTCTATATATTTATCGATATTATTAATGGTGTTTTTATAATTTCCCACTAATATCATATCCACTCAACATGTTAACTTTGAAGGGATTCATGTTCTAATGAACATATTAATGTGAGGGAAATTTGATGAAATAAAAATAAAGATTAGTCAGTGCGCCTTTTTGCCTATATTAGCCTATAGTAGAGAAGGTTCTATAATATATATTGATGGGTCAAATAAGGGGTTGGGTTGTGTTCTCTTAAAGAATGAAATTCATTCAACTTATTCCCATTGGAAGATGGATGTTCATGGTAAAAATTTTACGATACATGATTTTTGGTTTGGTGCTATAATTTTTGAATTAATGATTTTGAGGTATTATGATTATGTATAAATGTTTGATATATATATATATAGATAACTAAATATTAATGTATATATTAATGAAGATGGAATCGAACATGAACTAGATGTGGTGTATAGAGATGATTAAACATTATAACTACTCAATACATATCCACACAAGGTAACTAAACATGGTGGTAGATGCATTGAATCAAAATTATCATTCTAGAATATCTTTTATGAGTATGAAAAATTATATTTTTTTTGTAATTTTAAAGGATTGATATGGAAATCATTTTGTTATGTGAGAAATCTTATCTTTCTAAAATATATTTAACCATCTACAAAGTGATGAATTATGAGGAACATAATGAATATTTCATGTATCATAATATGGTGATAAATATCAATATGTTCAGACATATTTCTTATACAATGATAAGGTTTTAGAACTGTGTTTGTGCCCCATCCATATCAAATTTAAATAACGATATTTCATAAGAGGCTCATAGTTCTTCACTATCTATTAATCATGATGTATAATGAAAAATAGATATTTGAATGTGTATTTTTATTGGGATTTTATTTGTAAAGATATCATAGAGTTTGAATATAGATTCAAGGAAATATATATATCTTGTAATTAGAGACAAAATTATAATTGGATGGTACAAAAAATTCCCATACCATATAAAAATTTTGAAAACACCGCCATGGATTTTTTTAGACTCCCAAAAAAACTAAAAGTAAAAATTCCCTGTTAGATATAGGTGGTCTATGTAAAAATATAACACACTTCAAACCTATCATAGAATATTTCAATATTGATAATATTTCATGGTTATACATTAAAGAAGCGGTATGGTTTCAAGGAGAACAAAATACTATTGTATCTGATTGGGATTCATGATTTACCGTGATGTTATAGAATTAACTTCACCTTGTTGTGAATAGGGAGTTTAGTTTTAGAACTAACTTATACTCAGATAGGTGGCTAGACTAAATGAACAATTCCATACCTTTATAATATTCTTAAAACATATTAAATAGATTTTAATGGATATTACGGTCAACACCTTACTTATGATTAGTTTTATTAAAATTATTGATTTCACATGGGTATTTAATGGATCCTAATAAAGACCTATATTGATTTAATTGTAGAGCTCCAAAATTCTACAATTATGATAGAGATATAAATCAAATGATTCTTGAGCTATAAAAAGAAATAAAATATAAGGTTAGTGTGATTCACCATTCTTAACAGCATTAAAAAGTAAACTGAAATTTTATACTAATAGTCATTAATGTGATCATGATTTTGATATTGTTGTCAAACTGTTTATAAGAATATCTTCATGGATGAATTTAATGATATTTAGATCAAAGGATAAACTAATCGATTGGAATATAGGTACCTATGACATTCATGATCATATCCGGATGGTAGATCATAGATTCATTCTTCTACCAACCCTCTCTCATGTCCATAATGTGTTATATGTTTCCCTCATGAGGTAGTATATACATCATTTTTCATATATACTAAAATTATAGGTTATACTATTGAATCAAGATCATTCTTAAGACGAACAACTAGTAGTGAATTTAGATCGTAGAGATAAAGTGATAAAAAACAAGACCACTCACCTAGTAAATGTTGTGTTATGAAGAAACCAATTTAAGGAGCTATGTAGGAACCTAAGTTTGTGATGAGGCAGATGTGTCCTCTTATTTTTTGTATTAATGTGATTAATTTTTCTAGTTCAAATTCATTTAATGGTGGTAGAATTTAACATCCCTTTTTTATAAAATTTATTTCTTAAAAATAAATGTAATTTCTTTAAAAACATTGATTATATTCAACAATAAATATAAACAAACAAAAAATATCTATTAATATTAGTATTTTATTTTTATTTTTATAACATATTCATTTAATTTGATGATATGAATATGAATACTTTCATTCTTAAAATTATGTATTATGGTTTTAGATATAATAAATATTTTCATTTAAATATGCACTTAATTATTAGTAAAATAAATAAATTAATCAAAAAAAATTCTACAAAATAAATTCAATTTTTTTTATAAATATTATAAAATTAAAATTTATAATTTAATAAAAATATATTTTAAAAATAAGAATTATTTCTAAAATATTCATTGGAAAAATTATTTGAGAAATTATTTGAGAAATTTTTTAAAATTTTAATTTCTCTATGAATAGTGACCAATTATAATTTTTATTATAAACTATAAATTACAATAATGATTTCCAAAATTTCCATATTGTTATTAAATATTTTAATGTAATCGATTATTTATTTATGTTATGATTAAACCAATTAAAGCCACTATATCCAAATTCATGATGACTTTCTATATAAAAAAATTCTAAATCTATGAATGTTTTTTCTTTAGAAATTTTTTTTCCTCACTTCTATTGGTTTAATTTTAAAATAAATTATGCCACATATGTAAATTATATTTTGATAAATAAATTCCAATTGTGTAGTTGTTGTTAAAATGGGTTTAATGAGGATACAACTAAAAGGATAACTGGTAAAATGACCAAAAACATGTCAAAGTACCAATAAATAGACACATTTTGACACTATCTCTTGTATGGTTTGATAGTGATCCCCCTTATTTTTTTGATGACTGTTTAAAATTTGGATATAATTTTTTTCCAGAAATTTGATGTGTGTCCTCTCCCACATATAAAAGGATAACCCAATCCTCTCCTCTTAACTATTATACAACCATTTAGTTTGAAAATAATTTCATAAATATGTTAGTTAATTCCATTGTCACATCTTAAAGTACATCAATTGATATATAATTCTACCTAGAAAGGATTTTGGTGTAATACATTGGAGTTATCTGAAAAAGAATCATCATTCTCCAATAAACGTTTCTATATTTTTCTTCCACCTCCTTAAAATTATAAAAAATAATTTTTATATAATAAAACATGTATATCCCACTTAATTATATTTTATAAATAAAATGGAATGAAATACCTATATATTCAGTTCCATCAAGGGGGATATGAAACTATTGATTGTGTTTATGTGGGATTATTGCCTCGTGAATCTTTGTAATTCATTTTCTATCACTGCCTCTAAAGAATTAATATAATGATGGATAAAAAATACGGATAAGTTACATGTTACATTTTCTTATTTTTATAATTATAATATTCGATTTACATTTTTTTAATACTCCATGGAAATGTGATAATGTCGGTCGTTTTTATGGCATACAATAGACTTTCAAAGTGATGTGATTTGTTCTTCACTTATTATTTACATTCAATGTAATGAGGATGAGTTTAATTATAATTTTTGATATATAATACCTAAACTGATTATTTTATATTAATATATTATTTACCACTCGTTCATTTAATTGTAGAGAATATTTAAACAATGTTCATTCATACGTATGACATGTCGTCTCCATGAACTATATAATACAATTTTTGTCTCTACCAATAAAGGATTACTACAAATAATTATATAATAAATATATATGTCATATTTATATCATGGTAAACATTATAGTGATTATGGTAACACGATCAGTGTATAAGAACCAAATATTCAAAAAAATTCATATATTAAACCGAATAATTTATTTTCTAAAATTTGATTTTAAGAGAAGATTATTAACAAATAGTTAACAAAAGGTTATATGTAAATCATATATGGTATGATAAAAATTTGTATGGTTGTGTATAATATGTATAATAATATTATATTTAATATTAATGATGTATGAATGAGTACACAATAAGTCGATATTTAAGGTAAGGGACTCTCGTGTAACTTTATGTTTTGTGGGACACTTGCCTTATACACCGCTAATTTCTATTACATTTGTATATAATACCCATTATTTTACATTGTATTCCTTATATTGATAATTATGAGCTATACATATCCATATAATGTTATTTATTTCATGGACCATATGAATAAAATGAAACCATTTTGGTAAATCATTTATATTACAATATCATTGATTATCAACATTGTTTGTGAGCATGATTCCAATGATTATATTTTATGAACAAACTATAAATAAGATGATGAATTTTCTTCTAATTTTTTTTACACAATAATAACAATTTTTTATCATTAAAATTTTATTATTGTTTCAATTTTCTAAACTAAATTTTATATCGAATAATCTAGGTTTCTTACCTCTTAGATTAAATTTCATTTTCCTCCAATATAAATATATTAAATTATCATAATGAAATTTTTTCCATTATATAATGATTTTTTAATGATTCTTATAAGAATATATTTCATTATATAAATTTTTTTAAAGAATTATTTTTTTATATTTTGAATTAGGTAATTTTTAATTTCATAGAAAATATGAAATAAATATTTGTTTTATTGTGTAAGGGATGACTATAATTTATTCCCAATAGGAAAAATAAATTATCTAAAGCTTTATTTACAAATTTTCAACATTATTTAAATAAAATACTATCTTTAATATTTATGATCTTCTTAAATTTTATGGAGTTTATTTCAAATGAAAAATAAAATTTTCACAAAAAATGTTTTAATGATCTTTTATATAAATTTTATTCATCAATGAAAAAAAATTAGTTAATTATTTTTATTGGGTATAAGGTCTAATTGTAACACTGTTATTATTTATTTGGATGTTTTTTCCATTGTTATGTAAATATATTAGTGAAAAGCATACAATTTCCGTTGGTTTTGATAAGATCAATTGATGATATATTTAAATAAACATTTCTATTTTGCTCTATTTATGATATATTGAAATATTTATAAAACCTATTTAGTTTTTCAAGGGTTATGATATGATTCAATTTTTTAAGATATTGTTTAAAACAATTATTTTTATTTTGTGTAATAACACAAAGGTTTTCATGGAAATCCCTTTTTATAATTAATCAATTTAGTAGAAAGACATAAAATCACATTTATAAAAAAATAAAAATATTATAAATGATTAATCTATTAAATTAGGGGTATATGTAGAAGTTATGGAATATACACTAATAGAAGTGTTACAAGACCTTTAAAATAGTAACATGACCATTAAGAATAGTAATCTTCTAAATAGAATAGTAACCTCACCTAGGAAGGTATAAATAAATTTATGTATCTTATAAATTATAATATAATATAATTATATCATAGTATGTATAATAAATGTTTTGAAATATAACTAATTATGTGTTTGAATTTTTAAAAACACAATTTTTTTAGAGAAATTCCATAATCAATAGAATTATTTAAATTTTCTTTTCATAAAATATATTCATAAATTAGTATTTATATGTATTAAAATTATAATATAATTTTATGAGCCCTTAATTAGTCTTTTAAAGTGTTATAAAATCATTTAAAATTTAAAAACTTTTATTTTACAAGTAAATGATAATTTAAATTAAAAATTGAATATCTCTAATTTAGATAATTAGTTTCCTAAAAAAAGTTATCTTTTTAATTATATATATTGAAAAGTGGTTAGTGTGATGTTATGGTATTTTTAGAAAATAGTTTTTTTATTTGGTGAATAATGACATATATTAATTTACAAAATAAGACATTATATTTGAACGTCACTATTTATTGAGTCATCCCTGATATAAGAACCATAATCTCATACACTAAATCATTATTTAATATATTTAATAATAATTTTAAAACTATTCATATTTCTGATCCAAAATACTTAACTAATGAATATAATAAAAAACACCCCTCATCCACTATAAATACAACCCCTCACCACCTATTCTCCACATAACTAAAAATCCTTGAATAATTACCAATATTATACAAACCCAATTTCCAATTTCCTTCCCCATGTTTGGGATGATTTGGTATGAACTAAAACCCAAAACCAACTTCACTATGGACGTTCTGATGGAGGGAAATTCATGATGTAAAACCCTTTTTCATTTTTATTTAATTTATTTTCCAATTATTTAAATATTTATTATATCCTCATATCACCATATACAAGTGTCATGGTAACTACATTATATTATATATATATTAATTTTGATATATTAATTTAATAATCCAGCGTCAATCCAATTCTTCTCACCATTTTATTCTTAAAATGAAAACATCATCCAACATGTGTCGATTCACCATCACCGGGGGCGATGTTATTTCATTTTCCTATACATCCTTCAAGGCTAGTCACCAAACCATCATAATTGATCAATGAAATTTTAATTTGTATATGATGAAATATTTTTATGGAACAAAAATATACACATAATGTTAAATAATTAATCAAAATGAGTTCGTTGTGATTGAAAACCGCAAAAATCAGTCATTGTGATTATCATTGACATTTTTTCATTTGAATCATCTTCATATATAAAAAATTCTAAACAATTAATCTAATTTAATTCAATAATAACATTTAATTTAGATTTTTTTTAATTATTTTTATTTTACATTATCTTCCATACATGTTTACATGTGAACCGATCATGGAGCCCATGATAATAAACACTCTAAAACAATAAAATTGAACTCTATAACTCATTATAATACCATAAGTGAACATAATAAAATAATAATTAATACAATACATATATAATTGTTCATTTATTTGTTAATTAATGAATCTAATTTGAATATAAAGGATATTAATGTAATTAAATAATTCATCCACAAGGATCGTGGATTCTCAAACCCAATTTTCATTCGTTGGAGTATTCCACTTTTCAGAAAAATGTCAGAATATATGTTCTATTATTAAACCTAAAATATAATTTAATTGTCATTCCATTATTATTTTTGTGATATACATGCTTCCAATATTTTCATTGAAAAATTCAATCATTTTTTCAAAAGAACTCTTATTTCTGGAAACACATACATTACTTCTCTATTTATTGTTTCATTATCACTTAGGATTGATAAATAATATTACAAGTATTTTATTCCATTTTTATTTTGGGAACTCATTTGTTTATCCATGACTATATAATTTATGAAATTCTCATGAAACATATTTCTTTTCCATGGGATATTTTAGGACAAATATTTTTTTCGTTCTATATGGAATGCATGATAATATAAATGTTCGGATGTGCATGTGTTCTTGAAATTAGATAGTTAGGAATTGATTTTTGTAACATGTTGCATATCATGATATAATGTGAAATATGTTTGAACATGATGCAATATTTTTAAAAAAATGATGAATTCATTGTTACTCACATATGTCATGCATGAACATGATGATATCTTGGTTCACAACTATTGGTGGTTGTTCCCCACTAACACATTTTGTTTCATCTTTATGCGATGAAAAATTCATTGAAATTGTCTAATTATATATATAAATATTATTATTATGATATTATTCTTATGTTATTTTAATGATGATTGTGCTCTACCCATCTAATATTGGTTCATGTTATTATCTATACTCTTACTGGATTTTTAAATCACTCATTTCATTGATGCACATCCTCATTTTATTACGTATAATATTGAGACAATTAGTTCTAGTAAGATGATAGAGAATAAGGAACTAAATATTATTTATTATTTATTAAGTAAACATAAATATTGTGTCTAATTTTTCCAATACACAAAATCTTTTGATCCCTATTTTATAATGATATTATATTATTTATTTTTACAATGATGTAACTATAATGTAAGAGATAGTATGGTCACTATTGTTGGAATCAGTGGGAATTTTTGATAACTTGTTATTTAAGATTACATAATGTTAGTGAAAACCCTTAGTATGAGACAACGTATCTGTAAGAAAACATGAATCTTTGATTTAGAAACCTGCTAAATATATGTATCCCACCAAACATTCCTTTTGACTTATTTGAACAATGAAATAAATTATTGATGCATATCTATTGAATTATTTTTGGATCAAACATTTTCTATTTTACAAAATTATGTTAATGATGTGAAACCATGACAAAAATCACTATGAGGGGAAATGCAACAATTTCTTGAATGACATCCCCAATGCATTAGGTAGGGGAGTTCAAAATTTCATTGAAATTATTACCCATCTATCATAGGATATGAATAATAAACTGAATAATGTCGAACATAATCCTTTACCAAATATGGAAAACGAACTATTGAGTCTTTTATATGGAAAAAACCACAAACATTTATTGTATCTTCTGATCCACTAGTCAATAAATTGTGGGTCAACTCAATGGACAATACTTTTTTTAACTTTACTGTTATGGGATGAAGGAGGTGACATTATTTATAAGGCCCAGCATTAAACCTTACTTAATCTTGAGTTAATACAAGATTACACATTGAGGATCTTTTCAGGTTTAGAGTTTTAGAGAATTAGATCATAAAACTTGAATTACATTCCAAATTTAAACAAATTGGTTACATAAAAGAAAGGATTCATTCTTCCCATCAATGGAAAAATATTTAAAATAAAACATGGATGCTTTATTGACACATCCTTGACACTATCATCACATCACGTACCTTTCCCTTGACCTGTGAAAAACATTTCAAAAACTTGGGATGAGCATAAAAATCTCAGTACGGGATATAAAAATATGGAAAGGAAACATGAGTTCATATATACATAAGAATGAAATCATACATCACACATAAAACATAGGCACTTTAACATACCTCATCAAATCATGAATAAATCATAGAAATCATAAGACATAAAAGGTAACTTGAGACATTCATAACAGTCTTACGTAGGGAGTAACCCTCTTGGTTACGTTTTGGAATACCCATCACAGTATATTCCCTAAATCTCTTCGGATAAACCTTAACGTTTCACTCCTTCGTGTTACCCAATTCATTGGAGAGCTATATCGGGCTCACCCGCCCTTAGTTTATCACGGAACCACCCATCTTCATAATAATGCCCAAGAACCTCAACAAAATCGTATCACATAAAACATGCATAAAGGAAACATAACATTTCCTCCTTTCAATCACAAGATATCAATAAAACTCATTGATATAAAAACATTATGAAAACCATTTTCAATACCAAAATAAAAGAAAAGTAAAACATGGTATTTATTTTTCTTTAAAAAAAAGGTATGGCTTGTAGAGGAAGCCGAAACTCAAATAATGGTCACGGCGGCGGAAAAGTCATTGTCGCCGCATACGTATGAAAAAAACATCCCCTTTTGTCGTTTAGTAAACACTTCGTATAAAATATATTCCTTTTGAATAAACGTAAAAGTCAAAGGGGTTTATACACTGTATAAAAGAAGGATGTGTATAAAACAAAATATGGCACAATGAAAGTAGATTTAGACGAAGTCCCATACAAAGACGGTATCCTTGGTTTAAGGATAAATCAATTACATAATTATTTGTGACAAAATAATACACCAAATATAAGTGGATATTATGTGTAAAGTAATAAACGGTCATTCACACATATTCAAAGGATGACATATTCAATAACTACATGTTGAACCCAAAGAAATCGAAATTGGGTTAAGAAGTTCCCTTGACAGCCTAACGGCGCCACATCAAAATGAGTTGATGATAGATAAAAAGTGTATCTCATCACTTGGACAAAAAAATTTACATCAATAAGGATATATGAGAACATATCCAAACATAACAATATGTAAATTAAAAGACCCAACAAAAGAAGTCTTTTAAAAAGAGGAAGGTGAAAGGTTCCCTTACCGACTTGGGTATCTTTCAAAACATACACACCATGAAAGAAGGATAATACATCATTGATGTAAATACTCACAAACGAAGTATATTACAAAAATATTATAATAATGGTTAGTACATACACCACTCAAAGGAAATTGTGGCAAATGTAGCAGAAATCTCACGGGAATAAAAGTGAGATGAAAAATCCCTTACGAAAACTCGCCAGCCTAACGGCACCACATAAAACTAACAAAAATGGATTGAAGAGATCAAATAGGGTATCTAATCATATTAACATATAGTTTATAGAAATATGAATATAAAATAACATCCCCAAACATAACAAAGAGGAGCTTAAAAGAAGTGACATAAAGGCGAGTACGTAAAAAGAAAGAGAGAGGATAGATCTCTTACGAAAATTCGGCAGCCTAACGACGCCACTCAAAACTTCCAAAATGGATTAATGAGAGAGAATATGGTCTCTCATCATATGAAAATAATAAGTACAGTAGGAGTATTATAAAATAACATCTCAATTATAAGAAAGATGAGCTTAAAAGGAATGACATAAAAGAGTGTACTTAAAAATAAAGAGAGGAGTAGGATCCCTTACCTCAAGTCCAACTTGTCTTGTTCGTTTCTTTATATTCCTGATTGATAAACTTTGGTCAATTAATAATTGCCTAAGTAACTACTTTATAGATTATTATTCACTTCATATCACATATTATAATGCTATAATAATTGTTTAATAATGTTAGTTCATATCAGACGTTTTTGCCGATGTTTGGTACATGAGTCAAGAATGAACTTGTTTGAAAAAAGATTGCCCATGTAGTCATAAGTAAATAATTTCCAGAATAGTATTAATGATTAAAATATCATATATATCCAGTAAATATTCATTTTATACTATTCCATATCATTTGGAGATAAAAAAACGAAAATCACCGTTCATGGAGACGGTAGGTTGTACGTACGCATGAACGCTACTTTCATTTTTTTGTCATATTAATGGAAGTAAAACAAAATGAGAGAGATATATATATATGTTATAATTCCAGAACGATATCCATAATTTAGATTTAATATATTACATATATATCCACTATATATATGTACTTATAATATTACATAACATTTTGAGATAAGAAATGAAATGTACCATTCATGGAGACGGTAAGCCGTACGTACGCATGGACGCTACTTCCATTTCTATTTCATATTTTATGGAATTAAAACATAATTATACATAATAGTATTTCAATTCCTGTATGGTATCATATATAATATCATTAAATATATCCTTTATACAGACCACATATGGTATTAACGAATCAAATCACTTTGAGGGGGCGGTAGTCCGCACTTCCTTAAATGAAGATATTGCGTTTACCCATAATGGAAACAATAAAGGTATGACATAAATGAAAAATACAGAAGCTTAAGAAAAATATAAACATATTAGATATCATATATAAATATAGTTTCATCTTAATTTCCACCTTTGAAGGTGTTAGAAGAATGTTGAACAATCATCGTTTCGGGAGGCAGAAATTCGCCATCCACGGAAACAGTATGTTCTTTAACAATTATATGTAGGTGTGTGTAAGTGTAGCTCGAATCTTTATTATAACAAAATCCTAGTATATTTAATATACTAGATTTTTTACAAAATAAATGAATAAAAAGAGTTTAGGGGGTTGGAGAAGCAAAATAAAACAAAAGGACACAAGTGAAGACATTACCTTAAAATCAGGTAACTCCCCTTTGGTTTGAGCTCAAAAGCTTCCTTGGGAAGACTTCTGCCCAAATTGAGGCCTCAAGGAGTAATAGAGGGAAGTTTAGAGGAAAAATAGGAAGGGGTCGGTTGAGCCAAAGGCTTTGGGAGTGTGGGTAAGGTGGTAGAGGTGGGGGCCTTTTATATGAGGAGAGGAGGGTCACTCTTGTAAAGTTACAAAATGTTACTTTATTTTCAAAAGGGTTTCGGATTTTAAAGGTCCCACATTGATGTATTTCGAGGATAAGGTGATAAGGGTTCATAATCCACTCATCCAATAGGTTTTGGACATGTGTAGGTCTTAGATATTACATTATCTTTCCATTTTATTTAAATCGTGAAATAATGAGGTCATCGTTACATCATCATGATGTCATAAATAATTTAATTTATTTAATGTCTAAAAATTATAAAAAGAATACTATGATGTAGGAAATCGTTTTAGCTTTCCAATGACTATTTATAGTCAAAAATATTACTTGTATAACCCCATGTAAAAATTGTTTTAGTAAAACATTTCATGTTTGTGTCATTTTTACTTTAACATTAAATAAAAAGATATTTATGTCATTTACCAACCATAGTGGCTCCATGGGGTCACCAAGTTGACCCATGGATTTTATTGGTCGGCCATGACACATCCAATGAGTATAGGACATGTGTATTGGTTATTTAATTTTATTAAAACATTATTCTTACCATAAACTACACTAATTATCTCTAATCGCGATTAAAAACTTAATAAATTACTATTCACCAAAAAATTATTTTTATCCCATTGAACCACATTTTACTTCTTAATGACAACCATGCACGTCGGATTTTTGAAATTAAAAACAAAAAGATGGAAAAATTTCATTTAAATGGAAAAATCAGTTTTCATAAGTACCACTTAGTGGTTTCACTATTCATCAAAAACTGATGTTTTTCAGAAAAAACTCAAAAAATCACCCAAAGCTATATTTGATATTCCGAATTCAAAAATGAAGTCTATTTTACAAATTCAAAACATATAAGTCACATTAATTAATTTAATAATTAATTCCCGCTATCAGGGCAAATAGCATGTTTTTATGAAACAATAATTATCAAAAGATTGACACTAGTTTAAGTCTGATTTCAAAGTGAAATTAATTCAACGACCACTATTGGATTTAATGGTAAAATTATATTATAATTTCACTTTAAAATCAATTCAAAATATAGTCTAATCATATAAATAAATTAGATTAAAAATAGGTTTTTAATTAAAATACAACATTTTACATTATTCATTAAAAAATGTACATTATCAGAAAAATACCAAAAATTTACACAAAGTAAATTTTGATGTCCCAATTCTTAAGAAGAGTTTTATTTGGTCCAATAGAATGTATAAGAGTGAAAAAACTATATTTAATGATGGTTCTCCATCAAAAGGCGATAAGTGAACCTTTAGTGAAAACTAGGGCATATACGCCTAAAATTGAATTCTTTCCATATTTTAAGCCTTTATCTTTTACTGGATAAATGTAAAAACATTTAAAAACATATATAATAATATTTTAGTTATTTCTATTCATTACCGCCATATACAAAGGATACATGTTAACTACAATAATATTATTTATTATTAGAGTGCAACGTAATATTCCCCAGAAACTCGTTGTTGCGTGTTGGGTACGCCATATAGGGTCCCCTTTAAAGTCATATTAATATTTTATTCACAAATATGGATAAATATGAAAATTTCATATTCCTTATTTACCTGGGGTGTTACATCCTTCCCCCCATTTGGGAATTGCGTCCTCACAATTTTTAAAATTGATCTTGGAAACATCCTTGAAAGTCCCACATCGGAACAAGAGTCGGTAAAACAATCACTTTAAAATAAAGAAGTATAAGTACAAAGGTCACCCAATTTATCCCATACTAGGATTCCAAGTATGAAAATATGGACATGGAAGAAAAAACAAAGGGTCATGTTCTGATGGAGAGTGATAGAAAATATGTTTAGGAGAAAGTTAGCCATAAGAAAATCACAAACTTGTGATGGGTTAAACGGTATTCGATTCCCCAGTCGGAAAAGTTAATAGAAAACATTTTTGTTTTAAGTTACTTTTTATTGAGGAATTTATTCATAAGGAAACATAATCACATATCATGTTGACTTTCAACTTTTATTACATTCCTTACACAAACTTATATTTTCTCCAAAAGACTAGTATTTAGGAAGACTTTTTCACATTAAGAGTACTATAATAAACTTCTAGAGAATCACCTAATCCACAAAAGAGAACTATATACTTCCAATGTCTTTAGACTTTAACCCAAACCAAAACCAAAATGGTTAGTACAAGATCAGATATTCCAGAAAAGGATAACCCTTTATAAAAAGAAAATCTATTCTTAATCTCCAAAATTTGTTCAACAAAACCCAAAGTTCAATGAGGACCATTCGATAAAAAATTTGTCCATAAAATTATTCAAAGTAAACCAAACTAAGATTGAAACCCAAATATTTGAAGGATTTATTCACATAGTCTACCAAATTAAATCGTATCATTTATCTCCAAACCACATTAGTTGCTCTTAATGTCTCGTATTGAAAAGTAATTAACCTAATCACATATCCTCCAAGATAGGTTAATAAATTTCCATAGATAACCCAAGATCAGCTTACTCTTAATTCATAAAATCATCTAACTAAAAAGAATCAGTCAAACTAACCAGGGACTTCATGTAGTCCAGTGGTAGGCGATAATTACCAGTCGCACATTGATTTTGGGTTCGATTCCCGCAGCTTTGTCCGATGCGACGGGTTGTCACACGGTCTGCGTGTTGTCCTTTTTCCAAAACTGTATATTTCTCAAAAAAAATCCCCCAAAACGGGATAAAATCTTCAAAAATAATCATAACATATTTTAACCTCAAGTTTATCTCATGCCTTTCATTTTCCATCATAACATATAATAATCCATAATTACCTCAAAAGTAAGGATCATATAAACCCTAATGGTTACCTTTATAACTATTACCTGGACTTCCACATCGATTGGTCATCTCATACATGATGCGTTACAGAGCATACCAAGGTTCAAGTTGTTGATCATGACTCCTTGATAGTTGGTTTAGGATAAACTCAAGGGTTCTCATTGCAGCTCCCATATCATTCAGTTGATTTCTCAAAAAAACTATCAAAGTTTCCTTCACATCCACTATTACTTTGGTGCCTGCTAGATCCAACCATTTACTAAAACTAAAAAGGTCAGTGTGAGTATATCAACAAAACCATCATGTACTAATGCTGAATATAAACAATAAGATATACTAACTAATTCACTTTATCTAAAACTAGGACTCTTTCTAAAATCCTAACCATTATGGTAATGTCACTAATTCTAAAAGAGTACCATAACCTCTAAAGTTATCTAAACCGACCTTTGATACCAACTATAAGGCCCCATACTTAAACCTTACTTAATCTTGAGTTAATACAAGATTACACATTGAGGATCTTTTCAGGTTTAGAGTTTTAGAGAATTAGATCATAAAACTTTCATTACATTCCACATTTAAACAAAGTGGTTACATAAAAGACAGGATTCATTCGTCCTATCAACGAAAGCTTATTTAAAATAAAACATGGATTCTTTCTTAAAACATCCTTGACACTATCATCACATCATGTATCTTTCCCTTGACCTGTGAAAAACATATCAAAAACTTAGGATGAGAATAAAAAGCTCAGTAAGGGATATAAAAAATATGGAAAGGAAACATGAGTTCATATATACATAAGAATGAAATCATACTTTACCCATAAAACATAGGCACTTTAACATAGCTCATCAAATCATGAATAAATCATAGAAATCATAAGACATAAAAGGTAACATGAGGCATTCATAACATTATTACGTAGGGAGTAACCCTCTTGGTTACGTTTTGGAATACCCATCACAGTATATTCCCTAAATCTTTTCGGAGAAACCTTAACGTTTCACTCCTTCGCGTTACCCAATGCATTGGAGAGATATATCAGGCTCACCCGCCTTTAGTTTATCACGGAACCACCCGTCTTCATAATAAAGCCCAAGAACCTCAACATAACCGTATCACATAAAACATGCATAAAGGAAACATAACATTTCCACCTTTCAATCACAAGATATCAACACAACTCATTGATATAAAAACATTATGAAAACCATTTTCAATACCAAAATAAAATAAAATTAAAACATGGTATTTATTTTTCTTTTATAAAAAGGTATGGCTTGTTGAGGAAGTCGAAACTCAAATAATGGTCACGGCGGCGGAGAAGTCATTGTCGCCGTATACGTACGACAAAAACATTCCCTTTTGTCGTTTAGTAAACGCTTCGTATAAAAAATATTCCTTTTGAATAAACGTAAAAGTCAAAGGGGTTTATACACCGTATAAAAGAAGGTTGTGTATAAAACAAAATATGCCTTAATGAAAGGAGATTGAGACGAAGTCCCATACAAAGACGATATCCTTGTTTTAAGGATAAATCAATTACATAATTATGTGTGAAAAACGAATACACCAAATATAAGTGTATATTAAGTGTAAAATAATAAAAGGTCATTCACATATATTCAAAGGATGACATATTCAATAACTACATGTTGAACCCAAAGAAATCGAAATTGGGTTAAGAAGTTCCCCTTAACAGCCTAACAACGCCACATCAAAATGAGTTGATGAGAGATAAAAAGTGTATCTCATCACTTGGACAAAAAATTTATGTCAATAAGTATATATGAGAACATATCCCAACATAACAATATGTAAATTAAAAGACTCAACAAAATAAGTCTTTTAAAAAGAGGAAGGTGAAAGGTTCCCTTACCGACTTGGGTATCTTTCAAAACATACACACCATGAAAGAAGGACAATACATCATTGATGTAAATACTCATAAACGAAAGTATATTACACAAAGAGTATAATTATGGGCAGTAAATACACCACTCAAAGGAAATTGTGGAAAATGTAGCATCAATCGCACGGGAATAAAAGTGAGATGAAAAATCCCTTATGAAAACTCGCCAGCCTAACGGCGCCACATAAAACATACAAAAATGGATTGATGAGATCAAATAGGGAATCTCATCATATAAACATAATGTTTATAGAAATAGGAATATAAAATAACATCCCCCAACATAACAAATAGGAGATTAAAGGAAGTGACATAAAGGAGAGTACTTAAAAAGAAAGAGAGAGGTTAGATCTCTTACGAAAATTCGGCAGCCTAACGACGCCACTCAAAACTTCCAAAATGGATTGATGAGAGAGAATAGGGTCTCTAATCATATGAACATAATAAGTATAGTAGGAGTAATATAAAATAACATCCCAATCATAATAAATATGATTTTAAAATGAATGACATAAAAGAGTGTACTTAAAAATAAAGAGAGGAGTAGGATCCCTTACCTCAAGTCCAACTTGTCTTGTTCGTTTCTTTATATTCCTGAATAATAAACATTGGTCAATTAATAATTTCCTATATACCTCATTTATAGATTATTATTAATTTCATATCAAATATTATAATGTTATAATAATTGTTTAATAATGTTATTTCATATCAGATGTTTTTGTCGATGTTTGGTACATGAGTCAAGAATGAACTTGTTTGAAAAAAGATTGCCCATGTAGTTATAAGTAAATAATTTCCAGAATAGTATTAATGATTAAAATATCATATATATCCAGTAAATATTCATTTTATACTATTCCATATCATTTGGAGATAAAAAATGAAAAGCACCGTTCATGGAGACGGTAGGCCGTACGTACGCATGAATGCTACATTCATTTTTTTGTCATATTAATGGAATTAAAACAATATGAGAGATATATATATGTTATAATTCCAGAATGATATCCATAATTTTTATGTAATTTATTACATATATATCCACTATATATATGTACTTATAATATTACATAACATTTTGAGATAATAAATGAAATGTACCGTTCATGGAGACGGTAAGCCGTACGTACGCATGAATGCTACTTCCATTTCTATTTCATATTTAATGGAATTAAAACATAATGATACATAATATTATTTTAATTTCAGTATGGTATAATATATAATATCATTAAATATATCCTTTATACATACCACATATGGTATTAACGAATCAAATCACTTTGAGGGGGCGGTAGTCCGCACTTCCTTAAATGAAGATATCGCGTTTACCCAAAATGGAAACCATAAAGGTACGCCATAAATGAAAAATACAGAAGATTAAGTAAAACATAAACATATTAGATATCATATATAAATATATTGTCATCTTAATGATCAACTTTGAAGGTGTTAGATGAATGTTGAACAATCATCGTTTCGGGAGGCATAAATTCGCCATCCACGGAAACAATATGTTTTTTAACCATTAGATGTAGGTGTGTGTAAGTGTAGCTAGAATCATTATTATAAAAAAATCATAGTATATTTAAGATACTGTATTTGTTACAAAATAAATTAATAAAAAGAGTTTATGGGGTTGGAGAAGCAAAATAAAACAAAAGGACACAAGTGAAGTCATTACCTTAAAATCAGGTAACTCCTCTTTGGTTTGAGCTCAAAGGCTTCCTTGTGAAGACTTCTGCCCAAAGTGAGGATTCAAGGAGTAAAAGAGGGAATTGGAGAGGAAAAATGGGCAGGGGTTGGCTGAGAAAAATGCTTTGGGAGTGTGGGTAAGGTGGTAGAGGTGGGGGCCTTTTATAAGAGGAGAGGAGGGGCACTCTTGTAAAGTTACAAAATGTAACTTTATTTTCAAAAGAGTTTCCGATTTTAAAGGTCCCATGTTGATTTATTTCGAGGATAAGGTGATAAGGGTTCTAAATCCACTCATCCAATAGGTTTTTGACATGTGTAGGTCTTAGATATTACATTATCTTTCCATTTTATTTAAATCGTTAAATAATGAGTTCATCGCTGCATCATCATGATGTCATAAATAATTAAATTTTTTTAATGTCTAAAAATTATAAAAAAAATAATATGATGTAGGAAATATTTTTATATTTCCAATGGCTATTTTTATTCAAAAATATGACTTGTATAACTCCATGTAAAAATTGGTTTAGTAAAACATCTCATGTTGGTGTCATTTTTACTTTAACATTAAATAAAAAGATATTTATGTCATTTCCCAACCAAAGTGGCTCCATGGGGTCCCCAAGTTGACCCATGGATTGTCTCGGTCATCCATGAAATATACAACGAGGGTAGGACATGTGTATAGGTTATTTCATTTTATTAAAACATTATTCTTACCATAAACTACACTAATTACCTCTAATCGCGATTAAAAACTTAATAAGTTACTATTCACCAAAAAATTATTTTTATCCCATTGAACCACATTTTACTTCTTAATGACAACCATGTATGTCTGATTTTTTAAATTCAAAATACAATGAGGGAAAATTTTCTTTTAAACGGAAAAATCAGTTTTCATAAGTACCACTTAGTGGTTTCACTATTCATCAAAAATTGAAGTTTTTCAGAAAAATCCCAAAAATTCACCCTAAGCTATATTTCATATTCCGTATTCAAAAATGAAGTCTATTTTGAAAAATTCAAAAAATATAAGTCATATTAATTAATTTAATAATTAATTCCCATTGTCATGGCAAATAGCGTGTTTTTATGAAACAATAAGTATCAAAAGATTGACACTAGTTTAAGTCCAATTTCAAAGTGAAATTAATTCCAACGACCACTATTGGATTTAATGGTAAAAATATATATTATAATTTCACTTTAAAATAAATTCAAAAGATTGTCTAATCATATAAATATATTAGATTAAAAATATTTTTTGAATTAAAATACAACATTTTACACTATTCATTAAAAAATGTACTTTATCGGAATGATACCAAAAATTTACACAAAGTAAATTTTGATGTCCCAATTCTTAAGAAGAGTTTTATTTGGTCCAATAGAATGTATAAGAGTGAACAAAACTATATTTAATGACGGTTCGCCATCAAAAAGCGATAAGTGAACCTTTAGTGAAAACTAGGGCATATACGCCTAAAATTGAATTCTTTCCATATTTTAAGCCTTTATCTTTTATTGGATAAATGTAAAAACATTTAAAAACATATATAATAATATTTTAGTTATTACCATACATTCCCGCCAATACAATGGCTACATGTTAACTACCATAATATTATTTTATTATTAGAGTGCAACGTACGATTCCCAAGAAACTCATTGTTGTGTGTTGGGTACGCCATATAGCGTCCCTTTTAAAGTCATATTAAAATTTTATTCAAAAATATGGATAAATATGAAAATGTAATATTCTTTATTTAACTAGGGTGTTACATTATTCCAATATCATTTAGATGGATAGGCCAATAAATGGTGGGATTTGATAATGAACATTGTTCCAAATGATGAAATTGAAGTGATGGTGTTGGAAGAATTCAAGAAAAAAAACAAGTGTTTCCACCAAACTCATCAAAAAATAATGGAGAGATAATTTATAACATTGGTGAAAAATTAATCTAAATCTGTGATGGATTATGATGAAAATTTGACATGTCTTTTAAGGTACATCTTGGTTTTTTTTCAACAATTACAGGAAAATAGATAGATATTTTTTAGTTTAAACCCCCAACTTTGAAATTCTCTAGCTATTTGTATCATTAAGAGCTATGAATAAGTATATTAATGCGATTTAAATGTGAAGGTGGGGTTAGTTTAATGGTCCAATGTATATGGTGATATGAAATGAAATATGGAGTAACAAGATGTTGGATCTAATGAAAATTGGGGAAGGAAAATTCAACCACTCACATATGAATAATTTGGGAAGAAGATGTTGGGCGAAGAAAGAAGAGGAAGGATGGAAAGAGGGGGGTGAATTTCCTTTTAAAAAATGATTAACAATTTAAAATCAAAGTTGAAAGTGCAGCGGAAATAAAGGAGGCAAAACACAAAACTTGATAACGGAGTTCGGCTTAACCCAAAGCCTACGTCTCCGCTCCCAACTCAACCGTTGAGAGATTTACTACCGCTTGCTTTTTAATGGTTTTAGGAAGAAACCCACTAGACTTTAAGGTTAGTCTAGAACCTATTACAGCTTGCTTTTTTTGGTTGAGCAAGAACCCACTTGCTTTTAAATGGTTGAGCAAGAACCCACTAGCCTTCTTATAGGTGAAGGCTAGCTCACCTATGTCTCAAGACTTTTAAAGGAAAGGCTTGACCAACCTCTTCACACCTTGAAGGTGGTGTGAAAACCCAAGAGAGAGGATGAGAGAAAGAGTTGGGGGTTTGTAGGCACAAACCCAAATTGAAGCTCAAAATAGATAAAACAAGAAAAACCGTAATGGGGAAGTCTTGGGCGCCAAAGGATTGATGGAGTTGATGAAGAGCGCTCCCAAGCTTCTTTGGTGGTGCTCCTTGGATGTGGAAATGTGTTGGAGCAATTTGAGGTTCCTTGAAGGAATCCGCCGGAGATTCGCCAAATGATGAAAAATGTGTCCCGTGGGCTTCCGTGGCTTGGTTATGGTTCCGTTATTGATCCGGGGCTTCCTAGTCATTTATTTATAGAGGGGGAACCCTCATATGGCCTTTGGAGGTCTTTGGAGCCGTTGGAAAGGGCTTCGGAGCCATTGGGAGGCAAGTGGACAGGTCTGGTCAAAGGCCCAACGGCTAGTTTGACTGGGTCCACCGGCTGACCGGTGCAGAGCCACCGGTTGGCCGGTGCTTGTAAAAGGGAGAGGCCTTCGGGCTCAGGCACCACCGGCTGGCCGGTGATGAGGCCACCGGTTGGCCGGTGCTGAGGCAGTAGCAAACACTGTGCTGGCTGGGTGCCACCGGTTGGCCGGTGATGAGGCCACCGGTTGGCCGGTGCTGAGGCAGTGGCTTAGCCTTCTGTCTGGGTGTCACCGGCTGGCCGCTGGTGTGACACCGGTTGGCCAGTGGTCTGGACAGAGGGATGCCTTCTGTCAAGGCCTCCATCGGCTGGCAGGTGCTCTTCCATCGGTTGGCCGGTGGACTGAAAATCAGTCCACTTGGCTTCTTGCTTTCTTGGCCCAATTCCTTGGCCACCTGAAATTATGACTATCAACCAAAAACACTTAAAACAAGATTAGATAAATAAGAGAGTGATTGTGATCATGAAAATTAAACCACGAGGGGTTCGAGAGGTACAACAATCTCCCCCTATTTTGATGATCACAATCACCAAAACAAGCAATGTAAAAAAGAAATGAAAGACATCCTTTAAAAGATTTTTCCCCCAATCAACCAAGAACTTCTCCCCCTTTGTGATTATCAAAATAGCACAGGGCATAAAACTTGATTGAGGGAAAGAGTTGAAAAAAAAAGATAGAGAGTTGAAATCAATTGAAATTTGAGAAATTTGAATTGAAAGATTTGAAAGTAAATTTTGAATTGAAAGTTTTGAATCGAAACTTTTGAAATGAAAATTTTGAATTGAAAGTTTTGAATCAAGAATTTTGGAATGAAAATTTTGAAATTGAACATTTTGAATTGAATTATTTGAAATTAAAACAAAAATGCTTAAACAAACCTAACTCCCCCTAAATAAAAACAACAAATCACCGGGGAGAGGTTTTTGAAACCGAGACAAATTTTGGTCCGGTGAGACTCGCTAAAAGGGATTTTTCAATCCACACTTGTCTAGTGGCGGGTCTTCTACTATAAAATTCATCATTAAGGAAAATGGTTTTGGGCCTACCGTACCAGGCATTTTTGCAATCGCACTCATAAATAAAGTGCCCGGGTTTTTTGCAATAATTACAAAATTTATTTTGAGAGCTCCCCCTTACAAAAATAGTGGGTGCATGGGAAGAGGAAGCTTTCTTGGAATAGCCAAGCCCTTCGGTGGTTCTAGATATGCGTTGGGAACCAAGAAATTTGGTCAAATTTTGTTCCCCTTGGGTGAACTTAGCAAGAGATTCCCTTAAATCTTTGATTGTTGATTCCATAGAATCAACATCGGGAAGGTTTTGGACTTTGAGGGACAACTCTTCCTTTTCTTTGAGAAGTTGCTCTTTTTCGGAAGAAAGTTTTTTGAAATTCTTTTTTAAAGAAACAAATTTGGAAGAAAGTTCGTGAAAACCTTCCTCCAATTGATCTCTAGCATGTTGGAGATCCTCATAAGATAAATTATTAAAAGAATTGGAAGAACAAGAGGAAGAGGAGTCAGAAGATGTTACCTCATGAAATGACATTAGGCATTTGTTACCGTTGTCACTTGAGGAGGAGGAGGAGGATGTGGAGCTATCACTCCATGTGGCCTTGAATGCCTTCTTCTTTTCCTTTTGCTTGGCCTTTTTCTTGTTTAGTGGACAATCGGGCTTGTAATGGCGTTTCTTGCCACACCCATAGCATGTTACCACGGGCTCGGATTTTTCGTCGTGTTTTTCCTTTCGAGCCTTGAGGGATTTCTTCTTCTTGTGCTTCTTCATGAATTTGTGCATCTTGCGGGCAAGATTCTCCATTTCGGAATCGCCGCTTGAAGAGGAAGATGAGGAGGAGGAGGAGCTTTCTTCTTTTTAAACTTTGAAGGCGATGTTCTTTGGAACTTTGATCGGTTTGCCTTCTTTTTCAGCTTGCCTCCTCATGGTGATCTCATAGGTCACGAGAGATCCGATGAGCTCTTCGACCGACATGTTCTTGATGTCCTTTGCTTCTTGGATTGCCGTTACCTTTGGAGCCCATGAGCTTGGTAAGATCCAAAGGATCTTCTTGACCATCGTCTCTGCAGAAACATCATCACCAAGGGACTTTCTCCCATTGCAAACATCAGTAAACCGTGTAAACATTTCAGTAATAGATTCGGATGGATGCATGGTAAAAGACTAAAAATCTTGACGAAACATATCCAATCGAGTATCCTTTCCAATAGTTTCCAAATTTCATGTGATGAGGTGCATGTGGAAACTTGATTGAACTCATTACGATCAAGGCCGCAATGAAGAGCGTTCATGGATTTTCCATCAAGCTCGAAATTTTTAATATCGTCTTGGGTCCATTTGGATTCATCGGGAGAGGAGAGAGAATAACCATGCATGAAAATTTTATAAATGGGATAACCTATACTTCTAAGAAAAGTGGTCATGCGGGTTTTCCAATAGTTATAGTCGGTTCCATCATAAAATGGAGCACGACCCAAAGAATAGCCTTCGGGGGTGAAAGAAGACGAAGCCATCACAATGGATCTTAAATTTGAAACCGGTTAGGGTATTACTCAAATTTTCCCTCTGATACCAATTTTTGGGCGGAGAAAGAAGAGGAAGGATGGAAGAGGGGGGGTGAATTGCCTTTTAAAAAATGATTAACAATTTAAAATCAAAGTTGAAAGTGCAGCGGAAATAAAGGAGGCAAAACACAATAATTGATAACAGAGTTCGGCTTAACCCAAAGCCAACGTCTCTGCTCCCAACTCAATCGTTGAGAGATTTACTACCGCTTTCTTTTTAATGGTTTTAGCAAGAAACCCACTAGACTTTAAGGTTAGTCTAGAACCTATTACAGCTTTCTTTTTTTCGGTTGAGCAAGAACCCACTTGCTTTTAAATGGTTGAGCAAGAACCCACTAGCCTTATTACAGGTGAAGGCTAGCTCACCTATGTCTCAAGCATTTTAAAGGAAAGGCTTGACCAACCTCTTCACACATTGAAGGTGGTGTGAAAACCCAAGAGAGAGGATGAGAGAAAGAGTTGGGGGTTTGTAGGCACAAACCCAAATTGAAGCTCAAAATAGATAAAACAAGAAAAACCGTAATGGGGAAGTCTTGGGCGCCAAAGGATTGATGGAGTTGATGAAGAGCGCTCCCAAGGTTCTTTGGTGGTGCTCCTTGGATGTGGAAATGTGTTGGAGCAATTTTAGGTTCCTTGAAGGAATCCGTCGGAGGTTCGCCAAATGATGAAAAATGTGTCATGTGGGCTTCTGTGGCTTGGTTATGGTTCCGGTATTGATCCGGGGCTTCCTAGTCCTTTATTTATAGAGGGGGAACCCTCATATGGCCTTTGGAGGTCTTCGGAGCCGTTGGAAAGGGCTTCGGAGCCGTTGGGAGGCAAGTGGACAGGTCTGGTCAAAGGCCCAACGGCTAGATTGACTGGGTCCACCGGCCGACCGGTGCAGAGCCACCGATTGGCCGGTGCTTGTAAAAGGGAGAGGCCTTCGGGCTCAGGCACCACCGGCTGGCCGGTGATGAGGCCACCGGTTGGCCGGTTCTGAGGCAGTAGAAAACACTGTGCTGGCTGGGTGCCACCGGCTGGCCGGTGCTGAGGCCACCGGTTGGCCGGTGCTGAGGCAGTGGCTCAGCCTTCTGTCTGGGTGTCACCGGCTGGCCGCTGGTGTGACACCGGTTGGCCGGTGGTCTGGACAGAGGGATGCCTTCTGTCCAGGCCTCCATCGGCTGGCCGGTGCTCTTCCATCGGTTGGTCGGTGGACTGAAAATCAGTCCACTTTGGCTTCTTGCTTTCTTGGCCCAATTCCTTGGCCACATGAAATTATGAATATCAACCAAAAACACTTAAAACAATATTAGATAAATAAGAGAGTGATTGTGATCATGAAAATTAAACCACGAGGGGTTCGAGAGGTACAACAGAAGAATCATAGGAATTGCCTAATGGAATGATGAAATGCATAATCCGATGGAGAGAAGGCCACTAATCTCCTGAATTTAAAATAGAAAATTGTAATCTATAAAATGTGGATGATGGAAGGATAAAACCACATATTCTTCAATGCATAATCAATTTGTAGAATGGGAACTATGCAATCTAATGAACTAAACTGTGATTCATCAAAGGCAATCAACATCAACAGTATCCAAATCCAATGGAGAAAGGAAAGGCTTATACCATCCCTACTAATAAGGTGGATCATGATAATGGTGTGGTTATAGGTATTAACTTTATTAATTAATTCACAATGAACATAATATTTGATTATTTTTCTACATATTCTTTCATATCATTCATGTTTGATAATATAATTATAAAACCTCATCATAATATAGTGGATGAGCTATTCCAAATAAAAAATAATTGATAAATTATGAAATATATTGTATATAACTCCTTACTTGTTAATGTTTGTGGATTGAAGATCCCATCAAATCTTTTATTTCATCCTTTGGTAGAGTTTGATGTTTTTTAGGAATATATTTTCTATATTTATACAAATCCATAATCAGTTTTCAGAAATGGGATATCACCCTTCTCATCATGAGGTATCCTCCAATGATGTGAAAGTGTAATGTGGAAGATGAATCTCGTTCATAATCATTATATAATATGTGTATATTATTTCAATATGATCATGAATATCTAACTCAATTTATTTATACGAAGGAGTTAATCATTCTGAATGAAAATCCCATTATGAGGGACAAGGTTGATGTGTTCTCTATGGAATTAACTAGTCTACCTCCTGGAAAAGAGTTTTAGTTTTCAATTTAACTTATTGTCAGATATCTTCCTATATCAAGGAATGATTATACAATGTCCACCATTGATTTGGTAGTACTGATGAACCGGTTAGAAGAGATCTTAAACAATGGTTTTAAATGCATGAGTTCTTCACCATGGGGAGCACCAATCCTCTTCATTAATAAGAAAAATGACCCAATTCCCTCGGCATTGATTTCAATGAGATCAAAAAAATCTTTTTAATGGTAAATTATCCCTAGGAAATGACAGATGACATGATAGATAAACAATAAAGGGACATGTATTTATTTAAGGTCAACCTTCATTTGGGATATCAAAAATTAATGGACAAGAAGGATGATATTCCCAAGACTTACTTTTGAATGTTTTATAGACACTATGAGCTCATAGTGACCCCTTTAGGACACGCCAATGATCTAGAAATATTCAGGATCTTATTGAATAGAGTATTTCAATGTCACCTCTACAAATATTCGGTATTCATTATAATTGACATGATAATACACTCTATGTAAAAGGGATAATATGATTTGTTGAATAGTATGATTATGTATTTGTGAATGGAGAAACTTTATGAAAAATATATTAAATTTGAGTTCTAGATTGAAGAAGTATCTCTCTTGGGGAATGTAATTATGAGCAATAGAATATGTGTGGACCCTTCTATGATGGAGGATATAGAATAGTATTCAAGGAAAATCTCTATAACAAATATCCATAGCTTCAATAGTCTATCATGGTCATACCAATGACATGTAATTAAATTATCATGATTTTAAAACCCACTATCCATATTGACATGAAGGGAGAAAAGTTTGTATAGACTAGTGAATGTGAATAATTCATTAATGTGAGAAAAAAGTGGGATTATAGCCTCACTGGTACTCATACATTCGATAGGTGGGGCACTCATTACGGTTTACTACATTTCTTCAATGAACGTATTTAGCATTTTACTGATGATAAATGATAATGTGTTACCCTACAACCTAAGGATGTAAAACATTAATGAGAAACTCAATCCAATATTTGATATGAAGTTAGTAGTTATGATATTCACGTTTACAATGTGGTAGAATTATCTTATTAATGATATCTAGGAGATATATATTGGTCATAAGAGCCTAAAATATAAATGAAATAGAAGAAGCATAATATGTGCCAGTGAAGATGGTCAAATATATAAAAGGATAATGCCTTCTTAGTCAACTACAATCTGGGTAATGAAGATAACATTACTGATGTCCTATCTATAAGGTATCCTATATAATTAGAAATGTCTAAAATTGTGAAGGTTTCAATATTCAATGATTTGGAATAAATGTACATGGAAATTATTAAGGTAGGAACATCATCAATCCTTTCTCAAATAATTTATCAAAAATATATTTTTGAAAAAATAAATCATTCTCAATGAAATGATGTGGAAATTCAGAAAATGTAAGAATCTACCAACAAAGAGAAATAAGAATTGTCCAAATTCGATATTGAAAGAGTCATGAGATTTGGGTCATGATTATGTGTACCATCTAATTCTGAGATAAAGAAAGAGGTTCTTAGCGATTCCCAAAGATCAACCTTCTCTATTCTCCCAATAAGCATGAAGATGTATCAATATCTCTGATATTACTATTCGTGGAATAATATGAAGAAGGTGATCAATGAATATAAATCAACGTGATTCGTATTTCATCAATAAAAGGAAGAAGGGAAGAAGTCTATGGGGATGATGATTCCACTATCCATACCAACATTGATATTTGAAAACATCAGCATGGAAATTCTCATAAGAATTTTGAATACATCAACACAAAAAACTCTATATGGTCATTATGTATCATTTCTAAAAGGAATAAAACCTTATAAAATTTTTAGTTGACTTCTATCATGATAAACATTCACAGATATAAATTATAGAAGTTGTAAGGATTCAAGGGGAGCACTAACAATTGTAACGTGTCAGGATATGATATTAACCTCCTTGTTTTAGAAAATTATTAAATATTCAATAAACATTGATGTGTTCTTCAATGTGGAATGTCATTATCAAAATAAAGATCAATCTGAATGGAAAATTTATACCTTGGACAATACACTGGGAGCATGATCTATGGAATTTAAATGATGATGAAATCAACATTATCCTATATCCATGTTTTCTTATTAAAAAAGTTTCTCTTAAATCATCAAAATGGCTCCCTATGAATCCCTTTATGGTAAAATATACAGAACACTAAATTAAAGAGATAAATCGAGGGGACATAAGATAATATGACATGAAATGGTTAGATAAATTTTTTTGAGAAGGTGAAAACCATTTAGTAACACATCAAGGAAACCCTAATTAAATAAAAGTGAAATTAATTCGATCATCGATAAGTCAGATAGTTTTATAATGCAGATATGTTATTACTATAGAAATCTCCAAGGATGTGGATAATTATATTTTGGATGAAATGAAGTTTGAATCCAAGGTACATCTTCTATTTCACGATTCATGATCATTGTGGATTTGTGGAATATCGACTGACACTTACTCCTATAATTTCATAAGTACATGATATATTCCATGTATACATATCCAATAATTACATACCATATCTTTCACACATAATGAATCACGAGGTGGTATACTTGAAAAAAAACATCTTGTTTGAAGAGCATTGGGTGATGATCTTGGACTGTAGATATAATGTCATACGTAATAAGACTATACACTTGGTCAAAGTAGTATGGTGAATGAATAAGTAAGAATATGCAACAAGGGAACTAGAGGAACCGATGAAAGATAAATACCCTCACTTGTCTTCACTATAGCATGTAAAACAAAGTTTTGAGGGAGAAATTCCATATAGGGGGGGACGTTACAATAACACATTATATCAGTGTACTCTCCCTTCTCAATTATTCTATGTAGAATAACTCACATAAAATTACACGAAAAAGATATAAAAAAATTATAAATGATGAATTAAGAAAATATAAGGTATATATAGAAGTTAAGGAACTGATAAAAATTGAATAGTAACATTTTATTTTAAATAGTAACATGACCATTAGGAATAATAATCTATAAAATAAAATAGTATACCATCCTAAAAAATAATAAATAAAATTTACGTATCATATAATGGGTAATATGATTTTATTATACAACTTAATATGTCATTAATTTATTTAAAAAATTATTAATTATGTTTTGTTATTTTTATAATACAAATATTATTTTTTAGAATATTATACTTACTATAATTATTTAAAAGAAAAAGTATATTAATAAAATGTAATCATAAATAAATTTTTTTGTTGTATAATGATTATAAAAAAATTGTATGAGATCATCATTAATTTTTGATGTTCATATAATATATTTTATAATTTTAAACTCGGCATTTCCAATGAAAATGGGGATTTAAATTAAAAATTAAATATATCATGTTTTGAATTTTTTTTCCAGAAAAGGATTTCAATTTTTATTTTTTAAATTAAGAAAAATGTTTTTTATTAATTTTGTTTCTAATGTACTCTCATTTTTGGTGATTATAGAAATATGTTAATTTATATTATATAAAAGTATAATTTAAATTCATTATTTTATGATTCCACATAGATTTTGTTACCATAATCTTGTGATATCCTTCATTATTTAATATATTTAGTTATATGGTTCAAATAATTCATTATCTTAAACCATAATAATAAAATATTGTTTATAATTATAAATGTGTAATGGTAACTGCATTATCATATACATAGTAGAGTATTATTATTTTAATGGAATAATCCATCATCAAACCTCTTCCCCTCTCCATCTTATTTTAAAAATTGAAAAACAAAATCATTCATGACGTGTTGATTCACCACCATTATCGATGATGGAAATTAATATTTACATACTACCTTAATGGATGGTCATAAACCCATAATAATGGTTGAAAATATATTAAAATAAATTTTATAACATTTTTATATCTTGGAACTAACATATTTACATATTGTTAAATAATAAAACAAAACTATTTCATTTTGAATAAACCCTCCAAAATTAATTTAAATCATTATGATTAACATTTTATGTAATGAATCATCCCCATATCAAGAAAAAACATAATATATAAGGTCCATAAAACATATTTGTGTTTAATAATTTCAAAAAATTTCAATTCTAGATAATTACCCTCATTTTAGATAATCTTCAAAACATATATACAAGTGAACCATTGATGAAGACCAAGAAAAGATACACTCTTGAATGATTAAATTTGACTCTAAAACTCATTATAATGTTCATAAGTGTATTTAATAAAATTATAATGAATAAAAACATATATAATAGGTTCTATATTTATTAATTAATGAATAAAATTTTATTATCCAGAATATTATTTTGATAAAATCATTCAGTCATAAAGTAAGCAGATTCCCACACAAAAATGATTTCATTGGATTATTTATCTATCGTTCCAATTATCATCATTGATAATATTTTAATATCCTTAATTTATAATTTCATGATCATGATCATTTCATTTTTTGGATTTACACTCTTCCAATCTGATTTTATAAAAATAATGAATGATTTTTCCAAAATAACTCTTCCTTCCAAAAACACATCATTTACTTATCTCAATAATGTTTCTTCTTCACCCAAGCTTCACGATTCTTAAACCAAGTACATTATTAACTACTTATTTTGGAAACTCCATTGTTTATCCATGAATTTATTCTTAATAATGTGGTCATAAATCCCATTTCCTTTCTAGGGTATATTTTAAGGGAATTATTATTATATGTTCTACGTGTCATGCAAGATTATGTATATGTTATAACGTTAAGGGTGAATATAAAATTTTATAGTCCTAAAATACATTGGTTAATATGATGTATCTCATGAGATAGTGCTCAATATTCAGGAATATGATTCTCTCTTTGATCATAGTGATGTGGTTATGGTTATATAATATGTTATGTGTGAACATGATGCTAGTGTTTTTTCACAACTCTGTGTGGTTGTTAAACATTAAGACACGATGCTTGATATTTATACAATACAACATTACATAACATTATCTAATTATTCTTATAATGGTAAGATAATGATCATATGCTTATTTTATGTTGATGATGATTATACTCACAAAATTTTTTATTGGTTCATGTTATTTTATATCCTCTTATTGCCTTTTATCTCTCCCCTTTCGTTGATGTATAACTATTGGTTACAACATTTACTAAGGAGAAAACGTGGGCCACTATGATGCTAGAAAAAAATTAATTAAATATAGATTATTTTTTATGTAAATTATATATTTTTCCTAATTTTCTTAATTAAATAAACCATGGGTTTTTTATTTTTAATGAAAATATATTGTTTATCATTAAAATGATGCAATAGTAATATATATGAAAAATAATTTTTCTATATTAAATTACAGTTGGGATATATATATATCACTCCAATGTATTGGGTAAGGATTTATATCACATGATATAATGATGGGAAACATCTGAATCCACTTATAATTATTTGTAAGACATAGATATGTTATTGATCCATTTTTTGTAATATGTAATGATTTATGTTCCGTTATGATTTTTCAAAAATATGTTGACTCATAAACTGTTTTTATTTTATGTAATTCCTTGTTAACAAGGATATATAACATTTTTTCTATACATATGATGGTTCCACCTTTATATGAAGTGATCCAATGGTTGCTAATTTATTAAAGTTTATTTCTCAGACACACAATTTATTTTGATTGAATTTATAATATTTTAATCAAAAAATTATTTTACAATCCATGATTGATTGGATATAAAAATATTATTTTATATTTGTAATCTCATACACTTATTATTATCTAATTATTTTATATGATCAGCAGTTGAATCCATCAATATTAATAATTACAGAAAGTTTATGCAAACCCACTGTAAAATTTATTTTAAGCATGTTACGATGAATAGTCTATATTGAGAATTTCATGGGATTGAACCAAATAGAAAGATATATATAGGAGATGATCATGAGATTTCATGAAATAATAATATTTATTATCCAATATCCAAATACAGAAATCTATTATGGTCCTTATGGATGTATTTCTGAAATGTATTGATTATTAATCTATTATGTTTTTATGTATGAGTACTAACTATTGAAATCATGATACACTCTACTGGGAAGATCATGGAAGAAATTTATATAACTATTTTAGTCTTTTTGACTATTTTAAGTAGATATCCACTAGTTCCATACATTCTTGTGGAGGTCTTCCCTCTATTAGTATCATATATTACAAGGGATTTATCATTGAGTCAATAGGAGATTTAATTTCTTATGGTGCGGTGGGTGGATCTCTTGGTCATCAGTCATTAAAGAAATCTCATTCACATCTTTTTCCACAAAAAACTCACTATAAATCCAATAAATCAATGATATCTACATATCTCCCAAATGATAGGACGATATGGCTGACTAAACCAATAATTGACAGAACTCTGTAAGGAAGAATCATATCGTAATTGGTGTGACCTCCCTAACCCAGATTTCACTCAGATGTTCTACAATCCCAGTTGACCCCAAGGCTTAAATTGAATATACACAATGGAAAAAGGCAATCAGCTAGGAGTTATGTCCTAGGGGGTTTCCTTAGGGAGATGATTCCCCCATTACCAGAGTAGAACAGAATATGTGAATATAATATAATAGGTAAATATACAAGGAAATATAAATATACAAGTGGAAAAACATATGAATTCATGAATAATTATTATAACAACTAATAATGATAGTTAATATGATGAAGATATATGTCATGTAACTATAAAACATGAAAAGAAAGATACAATGAAGAAATAAATACTTGCTATAAAAAAAATATGAATAAAAAAAGTATGCATGCATCCTGAGCTCTATCTCAATCATCTACTACAAAGATTTTCCCTAATGAAAGTAATAAATCATGTATCCAAAGATGGACTATTCAATTTTCCAATAACTACATATATGTAATATTCCTATGTAATAATGATGGCTAGTATAGGGTGTGATATAAATCCTAGTAGGCCAGCACCAATGGTGCATATTATATCCAATCTGTGTAATAAAATATTATACTATGTGTCATCATTTATAGATAAAAGTTATGGTTTATAGTAACATAGAGGGAAATGTTCCTTTTTCATTTTTAAATTGTGTCTAAGCATTTAAAATTTCATTAATCATTTGTGATCTAATTTATATAATTATGTGATGTGAGGTAACATAAGAAATGACATCCTAAAATAATTGTCATAGTGAATGTATCCAAGATATAATAAAGAATCTTGTAATGATGATAACAAATAAGTGGATTCATGGCAATATTAAAGTCATCCATGACCATAGGGGTCAATCCAACTCAGTTAATGAAGTGTAGCATCAGTAAAGAGGTAAGTGTGTAATCGGAGGGGAATCACCCCATGAATTACACTATATTTTTATTTGACCTCAGTCCAAAAAAATCATCCAAGGGAATAATGTACAAGAAATGACTAGTTCCAAGGGTATAATTAATGACCATTATGTTCGTAATTGAAACACATAAATCTGATGCGTGTATCCATGGCATCCTATGATAATAATAATGGGAGATCCTATGGTTTCATAGAGGGAACCCACTAGTATAAAAGGATATGGTTACAAGGATGGTATCGACCATGGAAACCATTATCCCTGAATCAGAATGGTGTTCCTGACTGCTCTAGGAATTCTATCAGGAATCCAAAACTAGATGGAGTTTGACCACTCCACTCAAGATATCCAGATCATAATGCATTAGGTACCTTATAATGAATACATTTAATTTATTTGGCCATGAAATTACTGACATCATTTTATACTTAATTTGGGTCATGGAATCTCCTTTTATTACCATGACATGCTGAATAAGGAATGAATAAACTAATTTAATTCATATGAGTCATATTAAACTCATTAGGATAACTTCAATACCTTTCATAAACATGTAAATGTGTTCTGAAAATGTTAATAAATGTTTGAAAATTAAAATTCATTATGCCAATTCAAATATATAATATACATTCCAATAAATGATTTAAAAATTATTCAACTAATTATAGTATTTAACATAGAAGGGAACCCTAAAAGTGGTTTAAATAGCATTAATAGGACACTAAAAGTTCAATTATGGTGACTCCCTATATAAGATGGATGTTGTTGAGGTTGAAACATCAAATGAAATAAATTACATTTTTTAACACACTCTAGAACACAATATTGATGAATATAATAATGACATATGAATTCAGTAGTCAATACCGAATGAAATCGGCAAGCACACATCAATGGAAATTTATTAAACAAAAATACCTGTGGGACGAGTTATAGAACACCTACCTCTTACATTTATGATTTTCCTCATTCTATAGAATAATCTAGATTGGCCTAAATCAAGTGAGATATAACGGATGGATGAATAACATGAAAATAGGACATATGAGCCTACATCTTAATATTGTCATTGATATAATGAAGAATGAAGAATGGCTAAAACGAATCGAGAACATGACGATGTGCATCCAACATGATGAACATCGATCAAATTGGAATTCAGAGAATGATTTAGGATCAGATGCTATAGAAGATGTAAAAAAGAGTTCTCAAAAGGGAGGGATGGGTCTTTTCTTTATACACAAGAGAAAATGGAAGGAAGGGAGAGTTAAAAACATCCCATTAAGGTATAACTTTCCATTTGAACCAAAAAATAGGTCACATGGTTTGGTCAAATACTTTCCTGAACCATACAAAAATCATGCACTATCTATTGTGATATAGAGGCACCTACATGGTTATGCCACATAGTTTGGGGTACCATGTTCTAACCATGATAAACCCCTAATAAATAATGTCTATAGTTTTTAGCGGGTTTTCAGCCCCTAGTAATCGGATAGGGAAAACTGTGTGCCCTACCTCACCCCATTAACCAGGATCAAACTATTAAGAGAGACTGTGTGGTTTGGGTTGGATGGTGTCTACTAACATTTCCATAGTGTGTTTTTTTCCACCTTTGGGGTTTCGAGCTCCAAACAAGCCCCATAAACCAATTAAATATCGATAAACTCAATGGGAATTTATACTATCTACATAACAATGAATATGGTAATATTTAAGAGGATTTATACATTATAAAAAAATGGGATCTTATAGTCTTCTCCGATTAAAATAAAATCATCCTCATGTTCCCCATCCAATGGGGGATAAACAATATCAGAGAAAAAACCTATTCACTAGGGACATATATAGTCCTCCCACTCTCATGTATCATCATATACTTGGTTATTCATCCATTTCAACCATAATAGAGTGATTTACCAGCCTTAGAGAACCAGCAAGATCATGTAAATGATGTATATTGGATAATCCTAAAATGAAGCATCAAAATCATACTCAACCTCTTCACAATAAATTTTATAAGGCAGGACATCACGATAATAACAAAGCAGGGAGATATAAGAAGGATTAATAAATGGATTAATACCTCGTAGATAGTATAAATTGATAGGATGACTTTGTAAACTCTATATAGAATCTCAAAAATCCCCACAAAATGAGCAGATAACATGCCTTTGATATGTATCTGTCAATAGACAAGTCAAGGAAATACCCTTAGGAGAACACAATCCCCGACCTCAAACTCTAGGGGCCATAAATAAAGATCGGAATAGTATTTATATCTGTACTAATAAGTAGACATTTGCTTCTAGATTATCTAAACCTACTCTAATGTTTCCGACATGGGATGAAGACCTAGAAGGGTTACTTCTCCTGCCTCTTGGTAGTACATGGATGAACAACACAACCTACCATTCAAGGAATAAAAACAATCGATTTGAATTTTCACATGAAATCTATTATTATATGATAAATAATTGAAGGGGATATGATTCTTGTAAATAACACTTAAATGGAAGACACATGATCAGACTGTGCCCTCAAACAGATTTTTCTTATGTTCTGACCTTACATTGTTTTGAGGGTGAATAGATTTTTTTCATAATCACCTATATAACCATATAAATCTATAACCATAGCCAAAGCCTTTTTTAATCTATAATCCATATGTAAAAATGATTTTTAAGGTACCACATGTAGTAGGATGATCTTATGGACATAAAATCTTACTAGATAATCAACAAAGAATGAATTCCAAATATGAATGGAGTTTGAAACATTCATCAGTTGGTCAATGAATACTCTGACAACATCACCACATCTAAGAGACCTTGGTAATCAGACTACAATGTTAATGGGAACATCTTCCCATTTCTATTTTGGACCTATATGTTATTGTACCATGACTGTAAGTCTCTGGTTCTTCACCTCCACCTACAATGATGCTTCATTAAAAGGACTTGGTTGCGTCCTAATTCAGAATAATCATGTAATTTCTTATGATTCACGACAGTTGAAAACTCATGAGGTAAATTACCCTACACAAGATTTGGAATTAGCTACTGTTGTTTTTTCTTTAAAAATTTGGAGGTATCATTTGTATGGAGTAAAGTGTGAAATATATACCGATCACAAAAGTTTAAAGTATATATTCACTCAGAAATAATTAAACATGAGACAAAGGAGATGGCTAGAATTAATCAAGGATTATGATTGTACAATTCATTACAATCTGGGAAAATCAAATAAAGTGGATGATTCTTTGAGTCGAAAAAGTAATGCTTCATTAGCAATGTTGCATTTGGAACGTGATCCTTTGGTTAAGGATTTGATGAACTTTGGCATAGAATTTGTTGGTGTAGGAAGTTCTTCTATTTTGTTTCAGGTATCAGTGAGATCATCTCTATCAGATAGAAACAAGCAAGCACAAAAGCAAGACAGTGAGTTGTAGAAAAAGGTAGAGCTGGTTCAGAAAGGTAAGTTTCTTGAATTCAACATTGATAATGATTGCGTTTTGAGATTTGGGAAGAGATTGTATGTGCCTTGTGATTCACAGTTGAAGAGAGAGTTGTTATGTGAAGCTCATAGTTATCAGTTTTCAGTTCATCCTGGCAGTACTAAGATGTACAGATATCTGCGGGAGTATTACTGGTGGGATGGAATGAAAAGAAATATTGCTGATTTTACTGTGAAGTGTTTGACTTTTCAATAGGTTAAAGTAGAGAGATAGTTACCTAAAGGGATGCTTTAGCCTTTACCAGTGCCAGAGTGGAAATGGGAAAACATATCCATGGACTTTGTTGTGGGATTACCAAGGACATATCAAGGTAATAATGCAATCTGGGTTATTGTTGATCGCTTGACTAAATCTGCTCATTTCCTTGCTATACGAGATACTTTTTCCCTAGATCAAATTTCCCATTTTTATCTTAAAGAGATAGTCAGGTTACATGGAGTTCCTCTCTCCATTGTATCTGACCATGATCCCAGGATTACTTCTAACTTTTGGAAAGGCCTTTAGAAGTCGTTGGGTACTGAATTAAATTTTAGTATAGATTTTCATCCTCAATCAGATGGGCAGTCAGAAAGAACAATTCAGACCTTGGAGGATATGCTACGAGCTTGTTCGATGGATTATCAGGGAAGTTGGGATCGACATCTTTCTTTGGTTGAATTTTCATATAATAATAGTTTTCCTTCTAGTATACAGATTTCACCATTCCAGGCATTATATGGGAAGCGGTGTCGAACACCAGCTTTCTGGGATGAAGTGGGTGAAAGGAAGTTGATGGGACTAGAATTGGCAGAAGAGATGGTAGAAAAAGTTCAGCTGATACAGAAGCACATGAGAACAGCTCAGAGCAGGCAGAAGAGTTATGCGGATAACCAGAGGAAGGATCTAACTTTTGAGGTAGGTGATCATGTTTTTCTCAAAGTCTCACCATGGAAAAGTGTGATGCGATTTGGTATGAAAGGAAAGTTGAGTCCAAGGTTCATTGGACCATATGAAATTATGGAGATAGTTGGATCAGTTGCATACCGGGTGGCTTTACCTCTGAGTTTATCTAAGGTACACAATGTTTTTCACGTTTCAATGTTGAGAAAGTATATGCCAGATCTATCCCATGTTTTGAGTCCAGAGGTAGTTCAGTTGGAAGATAACCTATCTTATGAGGAAAAAACCGATCTAGATTCTTGACCACAGGGAGAATGTGTTACGAAATAAGGTGATTAATCAGGTGAAGGTTTTGTGGAAAAACCACATGATGGAAGAGGCAACATGGGAATCTGAAAATGAAATGAGGGATAAGTACCCCCATTTATTTGATAAGTAAATAAATTGCGGGGACAAAATTTTCTAAAGGGGGGAAGGATGTAACATCCCAAGTAAGTAATGAATAATTGATATTTTTATCTATGTCTATTAATGAATTAGATAGTGTTTTAGTGGCTTAAAATGAAAATAAATCCAATCTTAAGCATGGAATACACTATTATTCTTAAAAGATTGTTTTACTGCCTTTTGATGGAAACCCCTTTTTAAATCGAACTTTTGACAATTTTATAATCTATGTTTGTCAAAATAAACTTACTCTTTATTATTGGGACATCAAAATTTACTTTGTGTGATTTTTTGGTATTTTTCAGACAATGTTCATTTTTTAATGAATAGTGAAAAATACTACATTTTACATCAAAACTGCTTTTTTATGTAATTTTTTTATATGATTAGATTTTATTTTGAATTGGTTTTGAAGTGAAATTAGAATATATTTTTACCATTTAATCCAATGGTTGTCTTTGGAATCAATTTCACTTTGAAATTGGACTTAAACTATTGTCAATCTTTTGATACTTATTGTTTCATAAAAACACGCTATTTTTCATGACAGCGGGAATTAATTATTAAATTAATTAATGTGAATTATATGTTTTGGATTTTGTAAAATAGACTTCATTTTTGAATTCGGAATATCAAATATAGCTTAGGGTGAATTTTTGGTAATTTTCTGAAAAACTTCATTTTTTGATGAATAGTGAAACCACTAAGTGGTACTTATAAAAACTGATTTTTCGTTTAAATGAAATTTTGCCATCTTTGTGTTTTGAATTTAAAAAATCCGACATACATGGTTGTCATTAAGAACTAAAATGTGGTTCATGGATATAATAATAATTTTTTGGTGAATAGTAACTTATTAAGTTTTTAATCGCGATTAGAGGTAATTAGCGTAGTTTGAGGTAAGAATAATGTTTTAATAAAATAAAATGAACTAGAAACATGTCATAACCTTATTGGATGTGTCATGGCCGACCAAGACAAGCCATGGGTCAACTTGGGGACCCTATGGAGCTACTTTGGTTGGGAAATGACATAAATAACTTTTTATTTAATGTTAAAGTAAAAATGACACAAACATGAGTTATTTTACTAAAACAATTTGTACATGGGGTTATACAAGTCCGATTTATTACTATAAATATTAATTAGAAAGATAAAACGATTTCCTACATCATAGTAGTTTTTTATAATTTTTAGACATTAAATAAATTAAATTATATATGACATCATGATGATGGAGCGATGACCTCATTATTTACGATTTAAATAAAATAGAAAGATAATGTAATATCTAAGACCTAAACATGTCCAAAACCTATTGGATGAGTGGATTTAGAACCATTATCACCTTATCCTCGAACGACATCAATGTGGGACCTTTAAAATCCGAAACTATTTTGAAAATAAAGTAACATTTTGTAACTTTACAAGAGTGCCCCTCCTCTCATCTTATAAAAGGCCCCCACCTCTACCTCCTTACCCACACTCCCAAAGCCTTTGGATCGGCCAAACCCTGCCCATTTTGGCTCTCCACATCCCTCTCTTACTCCTTGAAGCCTCACTTTGGCCAGAAGTCTTCCCAAGGAATCCTTTGAGCTCAAACCAAGGGGAGTTAACCGATTTTAAGGTAATGCCTTCTTTTGAGTCCTTTTGTTTTATTTTGCTTCTCCATCCCCCTAAACTCTTTTTATTATTTTCTTTTGTAAAAAATACAGTATCTTAAGTATACTATGATGTTTTTATAAGAATTATTCGAGCTAAAATTACACACACCTACATCTAATGGTTAACAAACATACTGTTTCCTTGGATGGCGAATTTATGCCTCCCGAAACGAGGATTGTTCAACATTCTTTTAACACCTTCAAAGGTGGCCATTAAGATGTCACTATATTTATATATGATAAATAATATGTTTATGTTTTCCTTAAGCTTTTGTATTTTTCATTTTGGTTATACCTTTATGGTTTCCATTATGGGTAAACGCGATATCTTCATTTAAGGAAGTGCGGACTACCTCCCCCTCAAAGTGATTTGATTCATTAAATACCATATGTGGGATGTATAAAGGATGGAACTATGATATTATATATTATATTATACTGGAATTATAATATACCATTATATCATTATGATTATATTCTATAAAATAGGAAATAGAAATGAATGTAGCGTTCATGCGTACGTACGACTTACCGTCTCCATGAACGGTGCATTTCATTTATTACCTCTAAATGATTATGTAATATTATAAATTCATGCATTTACTGGATATATATGACATATATGATATCTACATCATGAATACCATTCTGGATATAATGGATACATGAACAAATTGTAACTATAAAGGGATTATTTTTTACTCAAGTACCAATGATCGTTAAAACGACCGTTATTAACTTAAATAATTACATAGTGTTCATGACATGGCAATAAGTGATATAAAAGGAATAATTAACTTGAAAAAGGTTCTTAATCAAGTAGAAATTAACTCATGTTTATTATTCAGGAGATTAAAGAACGACCGAGTCAAGTCGGACCCGAGGTATGGGACTTCGTCTCAATCTCCTTTCATTGAGGCATATTTTGTTTTATACAGAACCTTCATTATATGGTGTATAAACCCCTTTGAATTTTACGTTTATTCAAAAGGAATCTTTTTTATATGAAGAGTTTACAAAACAACAAAAGGGAATGTTTTTGTCATACGTATGCGGCGACAATGACTTCTCCGCCGTCGTGACCGTTATTTGAGATTCGGCTTCCTCTAAAAGCCATACCTTCTTTTTAAAAGAAAAATAAATACCATGTTTTAATTTTCTTTTATTTTGGTATTGAAAATGGTTTTCATAATGTTTTTATATCAATGTGTTGTATTGATATCTTGTGATTGAAAGGTGGAAATGTTATGTTTCCTTTATGCATGTTTTATGTGATACGATTATGTTGAGGTTCTTGGGAATTATTATGAAGATGGGTGGTTCCGTGATAAACTAAGGACGGGTGAGCCCGATATAGCTCTCCAATGCATTGGGTAACGCGAAGGAGTGAAACGTTAATGTTTCTCTGAAGAGATTTAGGGAATATACTGTGATGGGTATTCCAAACGTAACCAAGTGGGTTACTCCCTACGTAAGAATGTTATGAATGCCTCAAGTTACCTTTAAGTCTTATGATTTCTATTATTTATTCATGATTTGATGAGGTATGTTAAAGTGCTTATGTTTTATGGGTAAAGTATGATTTCATCATTATGTATATACACACCCATGTTTCATTTTTATATTTTTATATCCATTACTGAGCTTTTTATGCTCATCCCAAGTTTTTTTGAAATGTTTTTCATAGGTGAAGGGAAAGGTACATGATATGATGATAGTGTAAAGAAAGTGTCAAGAAAGAGTCCATGTTTTATTTTAAATATGTTTCCATTGATGGGAATGAAGAATACTATCTTTATGTAAACACTTTTTTTATATGTGTAATGTAATGAAAGTTTTCTGATATAATTCTCTAAAACTCTAAACCCGAAAAGATCCTCAATGTGTAATCTTGTAATAACTCAAGATTAAGTAAGGTTTAAGGGTGGGTCCTTATATCCAATCCATGTAATATCAAAATAAATAGTGTGAACTAATTTCTATATAAATAAAAATCAGTATAATTATATAGATACCTAAGTATCTTCATTATCCTTATATGGTGTCTTAACATATAACCATTCATAAAATAGTTAGGTCCTGGTTTATATAAGCAATCTACATGAGGTAAAACAAGCACTGACATCCTAACACGATGATCATAGTGAAATGACCTCTGATATAACAAGGCATCCTCTAATGATGATAATAAAGATGGGGAACCAAGGTATTTACCAATGAATCCTTGACTAAAAGGGTCAATACAACTTCGTTAATAAACTGTATCCCAAATAAAGGGGTAAGAGAGTATTCCAAGGCTCATCTCCCATGTAATTATACAGTAATTTAATTCAAACCTATGTCTAATGAATCATCAATGGTAAAAAAAGATATGCAATGACTTGGTCCAAGAGTGTTTTAAATGAGACTTATATATATAGACATTTTGATGGATTGAAAAAGTGTATCCATGATATCCTATAATAATAATTAAGGGATCCTATAGTTTAATTCCAAGAATCAAATAGTACAGAAGGACCCCTATTCATGGTTGGTGTGAAACATGGTTACCGGTATCCCTTAATTGGAATGGAATCCATAAGTTCTAAAGGAATTTTCATGGAAATCCAATGCTATCTCAAGTATGAACACTCGATTAGAGATAAAAAATCCCTTACACATTAGTAACATTATAATTAATTTATTTTATAATTTATTCCATGTAATTTCATATCAATTTTGATATGTCATTTTTTTCAAGCCATCTCCTTTCATTTGTTTGAAATGTCTAATAAGTCATGAAACCATTTACTAATTCTTATGGGTCATATTAAATTCATTAGGTTCACCCAACTTCCTTATATAAATATAGAATGGTGTGTTATATATATGGAACCATGTTCTCAAATTATATTTAATTAGGCCACGTTATTTACATAATATACATTCCGACTTACTATTTCAACATTTATTAATAAACATGAAAAGATACCTTAGAAGGGTCAAGTGATATGTAAATGCCACATCCAATTAAAAATCATTCGTTTAATTAAAAAACATAGCTTTATCATGGTCAAGTCACAACTAACATGAATAGTGTCACAACAAGTGTTAACTGGCCCCTATAAGAATTAATATGGAAACACCATACATGGGATGGGTAGCAATGAGTTTGTAACCAACAAATACATGAATCTCATTTAGTATAGTATACCTAGAGCATGAGCATGACGAATATAATGAATATGAATCTAAAAAATAATATCATATGTAATTAGTATGCTCATAGTAGTGGAAAATTATAAAACAATGTAACTTGGGGGATGATTTATTGACCAGATACCTCTTACACATACCACCATCATCCATTATTATCCGATAGTTTGGAATATATTAGAAGAGATATGAAGGACAGATTGTGTCTTAAATAATAAAACATAAGATCCAACATCTAAAAAGTGTCATAAATTGAATGAAGAAATAATAATTGAATAAATGGAATCAAGTAGTTAATTATGTGAATCCAACATGTTGAACATGGGTCGAATCAGAGTTTAGATTTTGAGATGAGATCAAATGCTATGGAAGAGGTTAATAGGGAGATTAAAATGGAAGGATGATAATTTTTGTCAGGTAGAGAAAAAATTCAAGGGAGGGAGAGTTTAAAACATTTCATTAAGGGAAAATTGTTCATTAATCCAAAAATAGTGGTTGCATAGTTTTTCATAATGGTTTACCAATCCATTCACTGACCATGAGAAATATTTTTTGTATGTGGGGAACCTGCATGGTTTTCCACAACTATTGGGACACCATTTCCAAAAAATACAAAAACAAATCTAAAATAATGTCTTCAGTTTTATTATAGGATTTTGGACCCTAGTGCATGGTTTGGGAATACTGTGTTCCCTAATTCACCCAACTGTCTATCTCTACATGGTTAGGAGAGTCAATTGAGTTCTAGTTTATGCAATTTTTATATTCCATTCATCCTAGTGTTTTCTCTACCATATGGGTTTCTGATATTTGAACAAGCCCCTTGAAAACACAAAACCTCGAGAAACTCATTAGGAATCCATCATAGGTCAATAATAAATAATTTGAACAAATGTACTAAGATTAATATTTAATATAATAAACCATGTTCTTATAGTTGGATTTTAGAGTCCTTGTTTGGTTGTAATTACCACCATCATTCAATATTTTGACCCTTAATGGATATTTCAGACATTTTAATTCATACGAAGGTGTCATAAATACCTCATTATAATATATATATTCATTTCACCTACTAGGATTTTTAGTTTTTGGATGGTGTTAAAAGGTTAAAACATGTGTTGAATGGATATTTTCATTTTCAAGTGGTACTGGGACATGAATTTTGATAGAGATTATTGTTTGGTAGTGTTCTCATCTTGGATTCCAAGAATACAAATAAATTTCATCAATACAATGATCATGGAGAAAGTAGTGGACCCCATGGGAGTGTTTCCTTGGGTGGATAATGATTCTCAATGCATAAAATATTTAATTTTGGGCCGCGTTTTTTAGAAAGTGGGTACATAAATGCCTATCCCTTATCATGTTCTTATTTGAGATGGAAATGGTCGTTGATGCTGTAAGTAAATTATTGTGAATTCTCCACTGAGGATATGTGAAGTTTGAAATCATCAAATCCATTTCGTGGATGTCTTTAGACGTGTATTATCATGCAAAGATAAGCAGTAATTAAGAGACAGTTTTCTTGAAATATTTCAATGTGAGGTGGAGGTTCATCATTATTTTCCTCCATTTGTTAGAATTTCATATGATTTGGTGCTTCCCATTATTCTATGGTCTCCACAAAATCTACAATTGGGTGTCTATTGGGATGAATAGGTGGAACATCATATTTCTCATTTGGAACAAAATTTTCTTGAAGGAGATTTGAATAAATATGTAAAAATTTTATATAATAATTCTTTCTTAATAATTTTAACATATTCTATAATATTATACATGTAAAAAATAAATATAATCCAAAAAAATTTATATCTTTAATAAAGCTCATTACATTAGTTATCTATGAAACCAACTAAAATCTCAAACATTACAACTACATAAGGAGTATTAAATTGGAAATCTATAATGGGAAAATGAGGACCATCCCAATATTCTTGAGTCGTATCCACCAGAAAAAGACACTATATTAATATAAGAAAATATTAGTAAACTAATCAACATTATAATAAATGAAAAAATAAACATAATGGGATTGTAATAAATTTTGAGTAACATAATATAGTTGTATTTATAGGGTATAAAGGAAATTTGAACATTGGATGATATATCCAGGAATGATAATTTTCTATTATAATTGGTGTTTACATGTTGTAAGGGAAAAGGTTAATTGATAATGAAAGGAGACTCGAGTCCCTCCGCAAATAGAGTCATGTTGTGGGAAGCCCATTTTTCTGTAATGGGGAGGGATGTTACATCAATGTGGTTCACACATGACCTTTACTAAGACAACATTCTATAATTTAATCTTCAATTAAATAGCAAATGATTGTAGTTCATGATAATGTATATTACAACTCGATCGATGTGGTAAGAGACAGACCATGAATCAACCAACATCGCTTACCTTACCCTTACAGCGTATGTGAATATAACAAGAGCTTATATGTCATGGTGTTTGTTATATAAATTTTAATTTCCTTCGTATAAATAAAATGTTTATTCCATAAATTTCCTTCTATAAATAATTTTTTGATAAAATATTTTCTCATTTTATTAGAATTTGATATATTATATTTTGGATGAAAATAAAACTTAAATTATTTTGGGAAAACATATACACTTTTATAAAAAAACACATCTATTTTGAATAATATGTGTTTTAATAAATTATACATTTAAAACACTCTATGATAAATATAAATGATAAAATTATTTTTTAATGCGATATGAATTTTTTTAAGAGTCATAAATTTTGTTGTTCCTCAGAATCTATTTTATCTTAATAAATAATTTTTTTAGGTTGAAAAGTAAAAAATATTCTTTTTGGAAAATTAGTCATGATAAATCACCATTATAATTTAATTCATCACCAAAAAATTAGATTAGAGTGAATTTAAAAAAAATTATAGAATTCAATATTGTTTTTGTCATTAAAAAAATATAATTTTTAGTGTTTGTTATATTTTAAGAATAAATAATTATATTTAAATTATTTAATAACTAATTAACCATAATCTACGACCTAAACGATTTTTTCTTAATATTAAGTTTCTTTAATACATATAAATCTATTTTGAATCATATAAAAGGCATCCCAATGTATAAAATAGAAAATCTGATTTTAGATGTATTATTATTTATAAATATTACATTCCTAGTCTAAAGGGTTATAAAAAATAGATTTAGATTATGGTGGATTAAAATATCATAATGTGTGACACAAATTTCCAATACGATGTGCAGAAATCATGGATAATTTAATGATATTTCATTTTCCACATCCAAGATTTCTAAGATGTATATTTTGATATTATTAAATAATTCTTCCACTTTTATATAAATACATACCCATATCACCATAAAAAATCACTCAAAATCTATCCTCCATGATGTTATGTTGATTTTTCTTCCCAATGAGTCACCATAAGGTTTCATCAATCACTCAAGAATCAAATCGTCATGACATAGGAGAAACTATTTAAGGTAACGTAAATCATCACTTGCCTTTTTCATTATTGTAACATTTTTATTTTCTATGTCTTGTAATTTAAAACCACAATAATTTTTTCACTTTCCATATTCCCTTTTATGTAGGAATAGTATTTTATGAATGTGAATCCTTATCCCATTAAATTTTACCATTTTCTAAAACATTTTTTTACACTTCCCATGCTACCGATGTTACTTCCCAAATTTCGCTCTTTTATTAGATAAATTCCCTTACACTATTTATTTGAATACCAAAATATATCATTTATTCAATGGTTATACAACTATATGTAATTAATCCGTTTTTATTCAGGTATATTCATTTATAAAACCCATATTTACTTTCGTGGTATAAAAATGATGTAATGATAATGTCTGGAAGCACTTTTTCCCATGATTTGGATAACAAACCCATTTTTTTCTCTATATTTAGCTATTGAAATTATTTGATTCGATTGATGTGGGTCCAATTAAATTAATAAATATTATGTTTTCCCTGATAGTGCTCCAAAATTTTGGGTAATAAATTTAATCTAAAGTGATTACATGTTTTACGATACCTTGACGAATAACGTTGGTAATTTTCAACAATGGCACATTGGTGATAAACTATTTTTCTATTCTAAATAATGCCTCATTTAAATATTTTAGCATCATTTACAAGTTATGATTCTTTTTATTATTATGTATCTTTTTCATGCCTTAATTTTATTCCTCATATTCATATTTATATGTCCGATAATGACTTGCTTCTGTATCCCATTATTATTCACAAACTCGGATTCTCACTCTACCCATTACTTTGTTGTATGTACCCAATATATGATATGTAATAATTTTAACTTAAGGTGAACCAATGAACATTACATTCATGTTGATTTAGAATAATTTTTCATTTATACATTTATTATGTAATATATTTCCAATAATCAATATATTAAAATATCTTCAATATATACCATGTAATAAAATGATATGTAACAATAAGGTGGGATTCCATAGATGGTATTATATGATATCATATAAATTTATAAAAATTAGAACTTAAAATATTGATAAATAACCCTTCGACAAATTAAAAACATAAGAAACCATCCTCGTATTTTGTTTACGTATTAAATATGTTGTTTCCAAAAAAATACACCCCTTTCTGAATACAATAATAGAATGTGGCTCTATAATAGATGTACCATGAGGTAACACCCTAAAACATAGCATTGATATAGATTAAATTGGGAAGTTTTTTTGAATGTACCCCTTGTTTGAAATTCTCAGGATATATTTTTGGTTAATCAGAATCTTTTTAAGAAATATTCGGATGGATAATAAGAAAATGAAATTGTTATTAGGTGATATTAAAAAAATATGAATAAATGTTGTTTTAATGCATAGATTTTATTATTATTATGAAATTCTTATATTTATCACATTTCAACCTAATGTTATATTGTTTTAGAAAAATAGTGGGAAATTAGAGTAACCACATAAATGATGATTGAAATGGACATTGTACTAATGGAATTATAATTTAATAAAATTCGAGAATAATGAATCAAATAAATCGTGTTATGAAAAATGACATGAATCAAGTTGAGAGACTAGATTTTCCTTGAATGGAAAAACATTTTGTTGAGTCCTTTATCCATCAATGAACACATTCTGTTAGTGGATCCACCAACCCATTTATTTTTAAACAATGCATATCATATATATAAAATATGTATTATATAATCTATTTTCTGGAATAATATAAAGTCACCATGGATGTATACCACCTAAAAGTAGAAGATGAAGAACATGGGAAAATAAAAAATACTATTCCAAGAAGAGATATAGATTCTATAATATTGGGATACCTTGGAGGAATATTTTTAATTAAGTATTTCACTAATTCAGAGTGAAAAAAAATAGAGATGGAACACATAGATCTAAACTAAATGAAAAATTAATTAGTGGGATTCTATGAGATTAAATTTATAAGAGTTTTTCAATAATGGTATCTTTAATACTCATCCCGAGGGATAGAATGATCGAATTTTTTGGGGATAGAGTCCTAATATATGGACAAATCTATAAAATCAATATTGTGAAAAATATAATTCTATATTGTTGAGTTATGTGATGGTTTAACTATAGTTTGATAATACTTAGTGGTCAGATGTGTTTATTCAGAATAAGGGAGAAATTGATCCAAACTCATAGAGGAACATTGATCATGGATGACATGGAAATAATGTCTAGCTTACCACATGCATCAGACATGTGATGAATAATTTAGGTAACTACTTCCCTTGGAGTGGAATGAGATAAAAATGTGAACGATATGGGATAATAACATAGAACCATCATTTTGAGATGAATCCACATCTTCTCAACACTAATGATTGACAAAAGACATGGTATGCCTACCAGGTGGTGAAATTATTCATGTGTGGATACCTTTGAGACTTTTCCAATCAATATCAAAATAAGTTGATAATGGTGGGGAAAAACAATCAACATTGTCTTAGGCCAATGGATCATGGTTGGTCATTTTCTATCATGATGGATATTTTAGAGTGTCTATATGATTTGTTAGATGGTAATTTAATTATTAAGGAAAATATATCAGGTAGATTGTTTGATTTTGGTTCTACATATTCTTTTTTTATCCATGTTTTAGATGAATATAGAATTAATCCCTAATATTCTAAAAGTAAAATTATCTATCAAAACACCTAGAGGCATTATCATTGTATCAATACTATATAGAAAGTATATTATTAAATTTGGTGAGTACAATCTGATCATCAATCTAATAGTCATTCCCATTTTTTAATTTAACAATATACAAGTGATGAATTGTTTATAACAGTATAATTCTATGTTCAACTACATAATGTTTGAAATTTCAATAGAATGGAATTAAATATATTCATTTATTTTTAAATAATCGATATCTCGACCTATTATTTTCCAAGAAGCACCTCCAATTGCGTTAATTATGCTGATTATTATTTATTTGGGTTAATGATATGAAATTATAATGATTGGAAATCTTCCAATCATTCAATAATACAATGGAATTTTTCATAATGTGTTTCTTGGAACTCCCCTAGAAAGAGATGTTGAGTTCCACCTTGATCATATACATGGATCCAAGAAGATTTCAAACACCCTATATAGAATGTACCTTATTGATTTTGAAGAATTAAACAACCATATTCAATATTGATTGGATTATGGATTTATCCAATCATGTGTGTCTCATTTGTGAGAATCTGTTCACATTTTGATGAATATGGATGGGCCAATGAAACTATGTCTTGATTATAAAAAACGTTACAGGATCACTTTGTAGAACACGTACCTACCCATAGGATTAGTGATTTATTTGACCTGATTCATATGGATCATTTCATATCCATGATTGGCCATCGATCAAGGTTTCATTAATTGTGGGTGATTAAAGACAATATTTTTATGATTTCCATTCAGAAAAGATATGTGCAATATGAGTTTGTGGTTATCCCCTTCAAATTGAGTAACGCTCCATCTATATTTAAGAATTTGATGAATCAATTTCATTAAGGACTACATTGATAAATCATAATTAGTTTTTATTGATGATATTATAATATATTATAAGAGTCATGAGGACCACAAGGATCATCTATGGGTGATACTGAAAACATTAAGTAAGAATAATGTTTTTTTGAAAAATAAAAAAAATGTGAACTCTTGTTATATAAAGAAGAATTCATGCAGACGATGTAACTAATGGAGGAATATTTTCCACCCCTTCCTATATAAAATTTTTAGAGGAGTGGACATATCAAGGAATAGAAACTCAGATTCATAGTATCCTTTATTTAGAAGTATATTATAGGAGTTTTGTGATAAAAAATTCATAACATTCTAATACAAAAACTATGTAAATATTAAAATCATCTTTGTTAAATTTATTAAATGGAGTGTAATGAATGATTCCAATAACAGAAAAGATATTATTTACAACACATGTGTTTAATCTACCTCATACCACACATGGATTCATTTTTTAAAGATATTCATATTTGAATTGTATTGGGTGTGTCCTCCTGAAAAATGAAATGGTGATTACATATTAATATTTACACATAATGATTCATGAAGAAAATAATCCTACACATGAATGGAGTTAGTTGTAGTTGATTTTTATTAGAAAATATGGAGGTACTATAATTATGTAGAGGAATGAAATATATAAATATACCATCAATGTTTTGAGTATAAATTAACGAGAAATGAATTTAACATTAGATAAATAGGATGGTTTGAACTCTATAAAGACTATGATTGTTCTATCATTATTAGCCAAAAAGGGATAACAATTTTGATAATGTATTATGTAGGAAAAAAAATTTGTGCTAGAGGATGGGGTATTTAAGGAGATCATTTTACAAAGGTCCATGTAAATGTAGACATTGGAATCTTAAGAGAAGGGGGATCATCATCTCTATCCCAATTTATTTTTTAAGAATTATTTCTAGAGAATATGGAGAAATATCAAAGAGGGTATCAAAAATGAAAAATGTTGAAAGAGGCTGTGATGAATGTGATGTTTTTTTAGATTAATATTGATCAATAAAGAGAATTGAAATTTCATAAAATGATATGTTTTCCATCTATCCGAGAGATGAAAATTATTTTATGGATGGATATCATAGCCTTTCATTCTTTATACATTATAGAAGAACTAAAAGGTTTATATAATTTTGTGGATGTTGTTCGTGGGAGAAAATGAAAAGACTTATTTCTGAAAAAACTAAAAGGTGGTCAGTGTGTCAACAAGTGAAGTCTAAGTGGTAACATTGTAAATTAGTATTGCATCCACTACAAATACCATCATATTAGTAAGATGATACCACTCAAGACATCGTCACTAGACTCCCATAGTGATCTAAAGGAAAAATGTGATATGGGTTATTTTTTATTGACTAATAAGGATTCCCATTTAATATCTATTAATTATTTTTTCTCACATAACAAAATTTCTATGAAATACTTAACAGAAGTGGTGTCGATAGATCAGGTTACACATATTATTATTTCAGGCTACGATTGTAGGTTCACATAAAATTTTTGGTGATATCTTCAACACTCTTTTAATAGTGAATTGTATTTTATTATGATATATCACCACAAAAATGATGGTTAATCTGAAATGACAAAAAAAACATAAGGAGATTATGAGAACATTCTCAATAGAATTTAAAAATTTATGGGATCAAACCATCAGATTGTATTTGTTTTCATACAAAAAGAGCTTCCACTTGAATATTAAAATGGAACCACATGATGCTCTATATGGGAAGTGATGTAGAACTACAACATGATGGAATAATGATTATGAGAGAAAGCTACATGTGCTCAATTTTGATAATGAGGTGATAGAGAAGGATAATTTAATCAAATAACATATAAAGGCTTATCAGAGTCGATAAATGATATATGCTAACAACCATCAAATTGACAAAGCGTTTTATAGTGGACAAAAATATATCTTTTACATATCACCATTGATGAGATTTATGTTTTATTTAATGAATGGTAAATTTTCCCCTGTACACAATGGACTATTTTAAATCCTTGATCACATTGGAGTAGGGTCATATACACTAGCACTTCTATGGAATATATATTATGTTCATGATGTATTACACAAATATTTTTTATAAAGTACATAATCTATCCCTCACATGTAATTAATCCAGAGGCGGTACAACTATGACATTTAATATCTTATGAAGAGCATAATTGTGATCATGGTCCATAGAGACATGTTTCTAAATATTAAGTCTACCACATTATAATTTTTTTTCGAGAAACCATAGATATTATGAAGTGTTGTGGGAATAAAAGGATTCAATGATTCCAAAGTACCCTAATATTTTTTCGACAGATATAATGAGTCAACATTTGAGGGAAATTTTTTTAAAGGGGGAATAATGTAATAAACCATATAATCAAAATGGTATTTTTTTCATAAATAAATATTGTTTCAAAATTTATAATCTCATAAACATAAAAAAAATAAACCAAAAAATATTAATTCATTAATAGATATTATTACATTAGTCATCTTTAAAACCAAATAAAATATCAAACATTATGAAGTGACAACAAAATATAAAATAGAACAACTAAAATTGGAAAATAAGGATCACAAAATTATGCAAGAGTCATCTTCCCAACAAAAAAATCTATATAAATAAAATAAATATATATTAAATAAATAAAAAACATAATAAATAAAATTATTTTTTAGGGGGTATTATAATATAATTTGAGTGAAATAATGAAGTGATATTTATTGGTTATAAAGGTAAATTAGAGCATAGGAATATATACCCATGAGTGACAATTTAACCATTTTAATTGGTGTTTATAAGTAAAAATGAAAAAGAATAATTTAAATAGAAAGGAGAATCAGTAGCCTCAACCTGTAGAGTCATGTAATTTAAAGACCATTTTTCTAAACATTTAATCGATGTAGCATCATTAGGGATCACACTTGAGGAATACCAAATCCTGATTTAATAAGTGATCTCTTACCTAAATAACCTATGGGAGAAGTTATAGGTAGTTGATATTACCAATCAATTGATGTTATCCAAGCCACCTCATGAAACCCCCACAATCACACCTGGTACCCTTAGGGAATAGGGGTTCGTAATTAGGGGTTATGTGTCTAGGCCTTAGTTAATCAAAATATTATTTTGTTTGTATAGATAAAATTCTGATTTCTTCAAATTATTTTTTGAATTGTTTATTTCAATAAAATATATATTTTTGAATTGAGATAAATTTGATAAATTCATTTTTGGACACTAATAAAACATAATTGTTATTTAATAATATATATACATATTTATAAAATACTCAGGTATTCTGAATAATACATATTTTTATAATATATACATTGAAAATATTCTTACCTCAATTTAAATTATAAAATAATAATGTTCTAGGAATGTTTTTATCTGTTAAAAAATTGACTAACCAAAAAATTTATATTTTTAAATAAATAACGATTATAATATTAAAAGAATAAAATTATTATAATTATTAACTCATTGTAGAAAAATTAAAAATATATTTGAAAAAAACCTTTCAAATTTGGGTTGGGATAATTTATGTGAATTTTATAAAATATTTTATTTTTTCAAGAATAGTAAAAAAATACAGTTTTTGGGGTTTATTATATTTTATGACTTCATACATATTTAATAATTATGTAGTAACTAATTAAACACACTAAAAGGAATATAATTTTATATTTTAATCATATTATTGTTTTTAATTTATTTTAATATATTTCTAATGATGTAATGTACTTTCAAAAGTCAAAAATTGAATATGTGATTTTTGAAACATTATTTTGTTTAAAATTTAAAATTTCAAGTCTAGAGGGGTATTAAAAATGATTTTAGGTACGCGTGGATTAAAATATAATAATTTATTACTCAATTTCCCAAAAACATAATCCATAACCATGCTTAAGCCAATTGTTTTTCATTTTAAATAACCTTGATTTCCATGATCAATATTTACAAATTATTAAATAATTCTGCCACTAATTCTATAAATACACACACATTTCCCAATTCAACTTCAATAGAAATCCATCATCTATGAAGTTATTGTCTCTTATCCTCACATGGAGTCCCCCATGGTATCATCAATCCAGTGTGGATCAAATTCTCATCACATATGAATAACCCTTCCATTTATGGGAAATCTCCCCATCTATTTTCCATTCACCTTCCCTTTTTAGGTTATATGTCTTCTTATTTCAAAAATAAACACTTTTTACCACTTCCTATAATCACTTTACATTAATAATATTATTTTACCAATAGGAGACCCCTGTCCCACCACATTTTACCTCTTTCTAAAACCATGTTTTATACCCATCATTTTTTTGGAATTTACTTGTCCAATTTTATTCTTTTACATGAAAAATCCATTTTTCAATTTTTAAATACCAAAAAATCTTTTAAGTTAACAAATTATTCAACTATATTTAAGGAAGGAATATTTATTTTTTTATTTAATAATTTTAATTCTACATTTCATTTCATGCGATAAATGATGTAATGATGTGGTCTTTAAACACTTTTATGTACCATGATTTTGATATGAAACATGGTCATTATGCTCTATAGGTTATTATTGAAGTTACTTATTTAATATATATGTGGTTATCATTAAATTATGAAATATTAATAGTTTCCCATAATATCATTCTAATGTATTTTTTAAATAATTGAATCTCTGGAGAAGACATGTTCTATGATTCATTGGTGAATAACATTGTTATTTTTTCTTCTATTACACCTTCGAGATAAACCATGAGGATCTATCTAAGAATGTATCATTTATATTTTTTTTCAACGTTTCTGTGTTATAATTAATTTTATTATTTGGTATCCTATTCATGACTTATTATTATGCCTCTTTTTCTTATTTATACATCTCGTGGTCTTGTGCCTTTTCCTCGTAATATTATTCCCTTACTGGGATTCATGCTCACACTTTTCTTTGACATATATCCCTATGATATGAGATAAAAAAATTAACATAGTTAAAAGCCCTGAATATGTATTAAAATTGTATTTAGATGAAATTTTTATGTATTCATGTATTATGTAACATTGTTTACTGAAAATAATTTTTAATAGAACCATTGGTTGTACCATGTAATGAAAAGACATTTATTATAAATAATGGTTTCAATAATTCAAGTTCATTGTCTCTAGGTCCAGAAAGAAGAATAATGTGTTGCATTATTGTAATTTTGGAATTTATTTAGATGCCTTTGGGAAGCCATTTTATCGATCAATGGAAGATACTCCAAAAGAGGTGTTGTCTATAAAATTCAGTGATGAGTCTCTTGCGAGAATTTCATCGATCACCGAGGGAGAATTTCCCATTTTGAGAGATATAGTTTAGCATGTTGTCTCATTAGGAAGGGATAATGCTTCCCAAATTCACTTATTGAGCACTACCAATTAGTATATGGTTCTTTGCGATACTAGATAGTGAAGACAAATCTTCTTGTACTATAATTTATATTAAATTAATTATGTGTAGTGCAGATTGAATCCATATAATAGAGGTATAATGACATGCTTTAAATATATTCAAGCCATCAGTTACGGGAAAATATTTTCATCTACATTCATATCACATGGATGATAGGAAATTACCACTTCTCTTTTATGATCATTTTTATGATATAGATTTAGAGGGGAATTTTTTCCTGAGAAAAGTGTGATCTAATCATGAAAAAATATCAGAAACATTGTCTTTGTGATATGGATATCATAGAAAATAAGAATTAAGATAGTCTTCTTATTTTTTTAAGTATAAAATGGATCTTCAAACTATTTTCCTGGGATCCCAAAGAACATGAATATTTGTCTTTTGTGGAGTCAAAATATATTTGATGATAAAATAGAAGTTTCAACTCCACATATAACTGCAAGGGTTTCTATTAGAGGCTGAAATATTATTTTCACTTTCATGTATATGCAGTATGATGTGAACAAGATTGTTGTGTTGTGTTAACAATTATCTAGGTCACAACTATAAAATCTACCTGGGTTCATTGGGGATATTTAAACTAGATCATGAATATTTGTAGAAGAAGGGGGGAGAGTTATTCTTTAAAACTGAAGCAAGTATTTATGGAATTACATACCTCCAATGGTCTAATAGAAATGGATTTCATGGGGGAACAATTTACACGGAGAAATAAAAATAGTGGAGGATAAAGAATATGGTTTACTCATGATATAATTTCTGTTTATATATATAGTTGATTCATTTCCATAGGATAAGGATTCTCATTTACCAAAAGTTCATTCTAACCACAATCCAATTTTGGTAAATCTCAGGAAGGGGGACATTAGACCATTTCATTTATTCTTAAAAAATAGGTTCATTCATATTGATAGTTTTTTTTTGGAAAATTTTGATTCGTTATGGAATAAACGAGTTAGGGTCAATGAATGGAAAAATCTCTGTGATAAACATAAGAAGATAATAAAGCACCCCCATAATTGGAATGAAAGTGATTCAACATTTTATGATCTAAGAAAGTACATCAATGACTTATATAAAAGGATTCATGATATATGGGAATATGATGAATTTTTTACATAGGTGGGCAAGAATAATAAGCTAGTTGGGAGACTAGAAGAGATCAAATGTGTTCAAAGGTATAAGTTAGGGGAAGAATGGCTTAATGAGGGTAGTAAAAATACTGGTTTTCTTAAATTTTGTTTGAAATAGAGATTGATGACTAGTAAAATCAGTGACATGAATTATGATGGAAAATTAATGAAGGAATTGGAGGTGGAAGGTGACAAGGACAAGAAATATTTTGAAAATTTACTGGTAGGGATGATTCTTTCAGGTGCTCACAGATCATTGAGGGATGGGAGAGTCGATAAATTCCCCAACTATATCATATGGTTTGTTGATGGGAATGATAATAATGATATGAAGTCTATTCCATATGTGAAATAAATAAATGTAGATACGTTTTCATTGAATGTATTAATCACACCATTACCAAATGTTTTTCCAGGTATGTTTAACATTTTTTCATGGGATGTTATTTATATAATGGTCACTTCTTCCATACAATAATTTTTTTGGAGGGGGATATTAATAGAGAATTCAATGCTTCCCAACTGGTTTTGATCATAAAAGTGAGAGAGCGGTCTTATTTGAAGAAAATTAAATTTATAATTATATCGATTTTATCAATTAATATTCTCAATATAATCATTAATAAATGTTGAAAATTAGTGCCCTTATAGATAATCTTCATTGGAAACCATTGATTCATGTAGGGAACGAATATTTATCATATGATTGGAACTGAGATGTAAAGGGTGAATGATATAAACATGATGTTTATTAGATATAAAATAATGGTTATGGTGGACATGGATCGGGAGTATGACCCAATGTAATAGAAATTCATTTTTAAAGTGATAGAGATATTCAGTTTTATTGAATGTTTCCCTGATCTTGTATTTAGATACATTGTTTCCATACAGATCTTAGTGACATTAATGGAGAGATGAGATAGTTTCTTTAAATCCAAACAAGGTTTTTGGTGAAAGATTACTCTTTCACCCCATCTACTCATCATTGAACATGGGGTACTTACAAGTAATATAATGTATGCTATGAAAATAGGTTACATTAATAATTTTAGGAATATATCAAGGTGATTCTGGTTTCTCATTTTATATGTTCATATGAAATTCTTTACTTCTTTAATGGTAGGTAAAAATATTAATATGGATTCAATAAAATGATGAAAAGTTATATCAACTAGAGAAAATAATGTATCCATTTTCATAAGATCATGGATTATATTCTGAAGTATTGAACATCTCATTATGGAAGAAAAATCCAAGACAAACTATGCATTAAATGTGAGACACTCCCTATATAGTGTGTTGGTTCTCCTATGTCATATCAGAAGATATGGAAAATTTAGTTTCACAGACTAATTATCTAGATAATATAAATCATTCTAAACTAGAAGAATACTTTCCTATCATTTGGGGGTATTATCACAACAGTAAACAAAATGCATTAACTAGCCATATGAATGTTTTTTTTCTAAATCTAATCCATTGATTCAATCAATTAAAATAATTGAGAAAGTAATTAACATGGAAATTTTGGATAAAAATGATAATGGTATGTTTCATTGGTTATCATGGAATATTCTCACAAGACCTCATTCAATGTTTGGAATCAATCCAAGTTGTGTGTCTAAATATTTTCATGTCATGAGAGAAAATAACTTGAGAGATTATTGAATGGAATTAAAGATGGGATTTCATCATGAGGGAAAAATTTGTAGAGGAATGGAATGACTTGAATTCTAGTCCATGAAGTCATTTATGGTCGGTCAGATACATGAGATCTCATCTCTATCTGTTGGAGTACAAGGTACAATGGTTGGTTTGAAGAGGAAATATCTGATATTGGAAAGACAACAGGATGTGCCAAGAAATCTTTCTTCATGAATTTCTTATTTTTAGTTCTCATTTATAAAGATTATATTATATCTAAGATGAATTTCAGATCTATTGAAAAAGTGAATAATGCTCTACATGAATGAATTAATTTTATTAATGAACAAGATAGAAGAGTTTTCATGGAAAGATGAATAATTTCAGTCACTAATCATGTTACTCATAACTCCAAACATTAAAACCAACAGTCTGATTTGTTGTAAAAAAATTCCGATGCATTTAATTTTCAGTGATGTTTAATTTCATCATATTGAGAATAAATAAAAATTATTTATCAATGGATGATAATTTCTAATGAATGTTAAAAAACCTGGATCCACGACTCTGGTATTGTGAGAAGTTAAGTAGTTAATCTATTTGGAACATATTTTTTAAAGGAGAGTGTGATCACATAATTGGAAAATTGGATGGTCAAAATATTAGTGTCTATATGTATGAAGGGGATTTATAATAGTTCATATTACTATGGTTTCAGGTTATAGACCACAAGGTGATTGATATCAAGGTATGTTGAATGGTGTTTCTAGTGTTTTTTTGGTGATCTTGGTGGTGAGAAATGAAATACAGGAGTGATTCCTCTTATCCTTTCACCTCCTCTAGATTGGTATAATGTATATATTAAATGAAATTGGTGCTTTATATCATGGTTCAAAGGCTCGTGTTTTTAAAAGAGATTTCATCACTGGAAGTGATAATTATGTCAGGACGACATTATAGGGTATGTTGACCTAGTTCAATCCCCTAAATATAGGATATAAATTACATGTGGATGGGTCTTGCATTCAAGGAATTGTGATAGATTTTAAACAAATATAGTACAATATAGGGTCAATTTTTATCATCTTTTGTTCCTTTTATGAAAATGGTGATTCAATTGGGAGCGAGACTATAACAACACAAATTATTAGAAATAAAATTCAGCTAATTATTCAAACAAATGTCTTATTATATAATAAGGTTATATAAAACACATTCACATATTTTATTTTATTATTGAAAATTAGATTTCAGGGACCGTTTGGTATCGTTACCATTGATAATATAGTCATAGAACAGTGATCACATGAATAGTATATATATTGGGTTTTGATAAATAGAATTGACTTAGACAATGGATGTGACGAACCCAAATAGTGAAATAGTACCCTATAAACATCATTTATGGGAAATTTTAAGAGAGGTAACCTTTTTGGGATTCACCATCAACTAATAACAAGTAGATATCAAAAAAATTAATGACGAGATAGATTATTTACCGAAGAAGTTAAATCTTATTAGGAACACGACCCAAACCAAGTTCGCTGAACTGCCCCATAAATGTCCCACCATCACAAACCTTACACATGGGGAGTTTGGTGGTTTATTAAAGGGATCAATATCAATATCCTATCAATAGTAATAGGTGGATTCTTTTTAATAAAGTAATGAATATATTTTAATCTTATTATTATTACATTGTAAATGATTGTAAAAATACAATACCATTTTTGGTTAATATTATATTTTAATTAAGAAATCACTTATTTTAATTAGTGTATGATAAAAATATATAAAATATTAATAAAATATTTTTATTAAAAAACTTTTATAAAATACGTATAGTCATATAAATTTTATGCAATAAAATTTTATTTTTCTTAGTGTTGGAAAACAATTATTTTTAAAAACCAGTCATTTTAAACAAATGCCAATGTATATTTGAAAAGTGAAAATTAAAATATTTTTAAATTTATTGGGATTAAATGTATTTTTGTTATTCAGACCATTGAAATTTTATAAAGGTGAATTTTTATAATTTCCTGAGACAGTTGAATCTTTGGGTAAAAAATAAATTCCGATGAAATATACTGTGTGATATATGGCATCATAATTTACCAATAGTGATGTAAAAAATATTATAAATATTAACCTCAGAAAATATATGTTTTCCCCTAAAATAATTTAATAAATTGTTAATTTTATTTATTTTATGAAGGCCTAATTAATTCCAAAACCAATAGTATATATTACGGGTTTAAAATCAATTCTTGGAGAGTTTGACACACCTCTACAAAAGAAAGGTCATTCTTATATTATCTTCTTCTCCTTGCCTTATAAAACATTGACTACTGTTTTTTTTGTAGAAACCATGGAGTGGTTTGTTGCATTAGAAATATTTTTATGTAGAGTTCAAAACCTAAATAATAATGAATTTTCCCTCCATTCCAATATAAACGCACCAAATCTCCCAATTCTTTTCACTCGAACTCCTTGCAGAACATTTAAAGAAAACCATATACACTATAATGTTCCATTAAGGGACCCCAAGCATTCAAAAATCACATCCCCTGAATATGGAGTTACACACTCATGTAACAGAACCTCATCTTCCACCTTCCACTTTTATCAAGAATCCATTTTATTCTTGGTCTTATAGTTTTCGTTTTCAAATAATGTGATATGATATTCTATATTCCCAATAATTTATATTTTATATACAAATACTGATAGATTCCTTTAACTCACCTTAATCCTAAAATGATTCTTTATTCAAACTCGTTACCAAGATGATATTTCATAAGGATTATTTTCACTATTCACATTTCATCATTACATTTTACCTTTTATTTCAAAATTTATAATGTTGGGATATTATTTTCCATGTCCCTATTTCTACCCTTTATAATTATATTTTGTTAGATGCCCCTTTATCTATCATCAATAAATTTTCATGAATCATTATGTCATATCGTTATGCAACCCAAATTTCACCATGAATCATCATGCCAAAACAATTGTGTAGTGCATATTAGATCCATTTTTCAATAAAGGGTATTAAGCTTTATGAAAATAAAATTATTATCTAGGGGAATAATTTTATTTATTAAACATCTCTACATCCTATAATACATTATGATGATGATGTAATTATTTTATTATTATCTATATTATACACATATAATTGAGAATTAAATGAATATGAAGGTGGCTCCCAAATAACACTCAAATGACATGGGAAATGTTTAATATTATTATATTCCACTATGGGATATGTTTTACATGATTAATTTATGTGTATTTTAAACCAAAATGTTTTGGTGGATTTTTCATAGGCTTATATTTATGATATATTATTTTATGTTGTTTTAAAATTTATCTTATTATGATTACCATTCTTTACCTTGATTATTTTCCATGTTAGTTTTATGCTGCATTGATATTAATATTATTTACCATGTATTTCAATCATCATGTTATAGATTATTTATTCTTTTACTTAGATTTATATATCAACCCTTTCTAATTTTTATCCATAGTATATCCCATGTATTTTTTGTTTTCTAGATTATTTTGAGCATGTAAATGAATGTTTATATATAAAAGTATAAGGATGTTTTCAGTAATGTTGTTTTATCCCATGTCCATGATTTTATGTTTTGTAACTAATTCCCACAGTAACTAGACTTATTTATCATCTAGGTTATGGTAAATGAATTTTTAACTAATAACTAAAGCATTAATGTGTAATAAAGAGAAGGGTTTTTAATGTTTGTATTAGATGAATAGATTAGTTATTCTTTCTATTTGGATCAGAAATCACTAGTGAAATCATTAGGGATAAGACTATTTATAAGGAAATGTTCTCAAATTTTGGATAGTATAGATTAAGGGGTTTATCCGAAAAATACATCCCAATCTAGATAATACAAGTGGATATATTTCTAGTACAGATGTACCTAATTTAAACAACAACAAAATGATGTTTAGGGCCTAACTTGGGAGAATCTATTATATGATATTGGGCCTTACTGTATACCTAATTTAACTCTCTAATGGGATATGATTTTGAAAATTAATAAGAGTATTTTGAACAATTATTATAGTAATAAAATAAATTCCCAGATGAATATATAGATAAAATATATTGATTCCTATAAACAAATATGTTAATAAGATATATGTAATTTATATGTTACCCATTTTATATCATTGGATTTTTCTTTTATGTGTTTAATATTTTAAAATAGTCATCCCTAATTTTCAATTAATTAAATCCATTGGCTTTTAATAGGATGAATTGGTTTAATAACATATGTTAAGCTAAATGTGACAATTTATCTAATGAGATGATCAACATGATAGGGCTGAAAATCACAACAGTTGTCAAAATAGTCTCTCATCTAACTGAAGTTATAGATAGAAACCAATATCAAGCAGATCACCCAAATCCCCCTAAGAGAAAAAAATTCAAAATATTGATAGTCATTAGAAAAAATGTATCCTACATTCAATGGATCATATGGTACCTTAATCACAGAGAAATGGCTCAACTATATTGAGAATTTCATCTCCTTCAATCAATTAACCGAACCAGAGAAGGTTCTTCTAGATATTTTTCATATGGTGGGAGAAGCTGATCAGTGGAGAAAATTGATCCAAAATACAAATCCTATGTATAAGATCAATGTTATGGAGTTAAATGAATTATATAGAATGATATTTAAAAATTATTTTCCTCATAGTCTCCAACCAAAAATATGAAGGGATATCACTACAGTCAAAAAATAAGACAACGAATCTATCTGGAATATGAGGAGAACATCAAAAGAAATTCATGATAAACCCTTGTCTTTTTTATTACCCTATAATGTATAGTTTACCGCCTCTATGGTTGTATAAATCATATCCAAAAAAATATTTTGGTGATCCATGTTTTTGATAGTAATATAGAAGTTGTCTGATGATCCCTAGATGTTTAAATGACTATCGTAGAATCCCAAAGGTATTATGGGTTAGGAAACCATTAGAGTATAATTATTATGGTCTGATGGATAAATTCAATGGTACTATAAAATTTCAATATAAAACATATTAGGAATTCATGAAGATGTTCCCTGTAAAATTTTTAATTAGAAAAAATAAATTCATTAGATTTGGGAATGAAGGACACTTGACTAGAAATTACGATACAAGAAATTTGCTTTTGCGATGAATGAAAGGAAAGATATAGTTAACCATAAATACACTATTCATTTCTTTAGGTACATGTAACTAGGAATATTTGTGAATAAATTACCTTAGACAAGGGTTGTTGAAGGAAACTATCGAATTCCTATGTTGTGAGGGTGATGTTTTTTCCATCCATAACACTGAAGTGAATCCCAACAACACTGTGGTGATATGTACGCATGTTATTAACTCATTAATAGTGAACCAAAATTTTGATTCTATTTAAATTAATTCCTTTATATCATCAAACATTATAAGAACCATTTAAACACCACCAAAAATCCTAGAAGTAGATATGTTGGTTGAAACTGAAAATGGGGGAATAATTCTATCCCTTTAATATACCTCCTTCTCTATCACAATTTTTCAGATGAAAGTCTAGGATAACCTGGTCAAACACACAATTAAAGTAATTTGATGAAATACTATTCATGGATTGGTTTTCCCTATATTTAGAATACATAAATTTCCATGAGAAGGAAATCAATCTCCATACATAATATAAACCCCCCATTATATACCCATGCAAGGATAAGGATGAATCTTATTTGGTCCCATAATCTCTTAAATCGATATTATTTCCCTTTGAGAAGGTTTATCCAGCTCAAATGATTAATCTCATGTAATTAATTATCCTTCTAATAATGCCTATTTTAAGGTAATATGTAAATGTGTTTCCCTACAAATTTCATAGTCTTTCTGTTAGCATGGAGGGTGAATTTTCAATCGATATTATATCTAGGGAATTTCCAATATCCAATACTCCACATAGGATTAATGTTGTGGAACATGAATATATAAATAAAAAATACTGTAGAATCTGGATATAGGGTTTATATTCCCATGAACATCATCATGGGGTGCACTGGTCCTATTTTTCATGAATACGTTCCGGTCAGTTTGCCTTTGTTTTGATTATCAGGAGCTCAACAAGATCACAATAAATAAAAAGTATCAGTTTCCTGGAATAGATGACTTCATCCATATGATATGATGAAAAATATACTTCTCTACGGTGGATCTATAGTGAGGATACTAACTAGGTAGTGTAAATAATAAGGATATCCCAAAGACACCATTTCATACAAGGTATGGACACTAAGAGTTCATAGTAATTCCATTCAAACCCATTAATGATCCCTTGATCATCATGATATTTATAAATAGTGAAATCATAGATTACCTTGAAAATATTTCCATAGTCATTATATATGGTATTCTAATATACTCTAAAACCATTGAGATGCATGATGATCATACTAGCATTATTCTGAATACATTGAGAAAGGATAATCTCTTTGAAATGTAAATATTGTGTGATTTCTAGTGGATAGAAGTATAATTATTGGGGAATATCATTACAAGAAGTGGGATATATTTGGATACGTCAAATACAAAACCATTTGAGTGATGGTTTTGGATAAAATTTATGATAGTTATCTAAAGATACCTCATGTTAGCAAGATATTATCACTGAGTAATGAGAAATTTCTCACAATTTTCATTCCATCATACCAAGATAACTCAGGTGGGAGAAAAGTGTTTTTGTATTAGTGAATGTGAACAACACTTCATGTAGTTAAAAAGGAGACTTATCACTGCCACTATGTTCATACTATGTACAAGTGGGCATTTTTTTTTAATTTTCATCAATTCCATGAATATGTTTTTAGTTTTTTGGTTCATAAAAAATATAAAAGTCATAGGCTATGCCACAAGGTAGTTGAACCTTCATGAGCCAAACTATCCCACACATGATTAAGAGTTGGTATCTATGATATTGGAATTGTAAATATAGAGGCATTATCTATATTGGGAATAGTGTGAGATATATACTAATCATATGATCCTAAAAATATATTCACATATAAAGAACATAATATGCTCCAATTAATATGTTTGAATATAATAATGGACTATCACTGCTCAATTCACTACCATCCTATTAAAGAAAACGAATTTGAGGATTATCTATATAGAAAGGTCCGAATAATTCTATTACTGATGAGAATTTACAAGGATCTAATAATCATGGACATGAAGTGGATGGAAATGTTAATAATACTGAAATTAAAATCATCAATCCTTTCATAATTTATTTCTCAACAGTTACTTTGGGATATCACAATGGATGCACAAAGAAATTATGTTCCATTCAGATATAGGTAGAAACTATAAGGAAAGGGAAATATCATTGTTAAAAAAAATGAATAAGAGGATATGAGATTTTTTCCATTATAGAGTGATCCATCATATCCTGATTGAAAGAATTAACTATTTTATGGAGCACATAGTTAGACATTATCTATTCCCCCAGGAAACATAATGATGTATCGAGATCTTTGAGAGTACAATTTGAGGGACACAATGAAGAATGAGATAATGTAATATGCATCAATGTGCCAAAATATTCTACAAGTGAAGGCATAATTATGAATTTTGAATGGGTTGATGAATCCATTACCCATAAAAACATGGAAATGGGAAAACATAACCATGATATTTGTCACTACAATTCCAAAATAAATCGAAAGGAAACAATGAAATATGAGTTATTGTGGATTTTCATACAAAGTCATCTTACTCTATCATAATTTGAGAGGATTTTTCACTAGATCAACTAGAATATATATACATTACAGAAGTGAAAAAAATAAACAGAGTACCACTATTGATTATATATTATAAAGATCAAATATTTACCATAATTTTTGGGGAAATGTCTCTAGAATGATCTAAAAACTATGAAAAATTTTAGTATTACTTATCATTTCCAATTTGATGGCCATATTGAAAGTTCTGTTATGAAACTATAATATATATTACTAACATGATCTATGGACTAAAAAGGATTATGTGAAGAATAATTTACATTAGTTGAGATCTCTTACGACAATAGTTTCCAATCGAGAATCTAAATGTATCCCGTTGATGCCCTTTATGGGTTGGCATCCAAACCACCTTCATGTTGGTATGAAGTTGGTTAATTAAATATTTAATGTCCATAAATGGTTGAGGTAATGTTGGAGAAGACTTAGACAATTCAGCTGCACATGATGGCTACTCAGAGTTTACAAATGAGCTATGATGACAGTCATCGACGAGACCTATTTTTTTATATCAGAGACTTGATATTCATCACCATATCTACATGGAAGAAAGTGATGAGGTTTTTGAAGAAGGGAATTATTTATACATGGTAAAATGGCCCTTTGTAATCCCTTTCTCATACCAGGGTGGTGGCCTATGTACTATCACTCTTCCCAAACCTATCTCAAGAACGTGATATATTTTAGGTATTTCAATTGAGAAAGTACAAACCATACCCCTCACATATAAAAAATCCATAGGAGGTAGCATAGAAGAATGACTGTTCCTATGTGAAGAAGATGGTAAAAATTGTAGATAATAAAGAAAATTTACTACAAAATAAATAACGACCCTTGTCAAAGTGTTTTGGAAAAACCAAAAGATTTCAAATGAAACGTGGGAATTGGTCAAGGTGATGATGCAAAGTTATCGTATTCTATTTTAGTGTGTAAAAAGAATTTTTTGGGAATAATTTATTAATAGTGGATATTACAAGGACATGAACTATTATAAATAAAATTCCCATTTTTATTTATTTAAATATTTTATCATATAATATTTTATTAGAAAATACATGAGTGTATTTGGTTTTGTTATATCTAATTTTAATTTAAAGGAGAGTAAGTATCATTACCTTCGATAATATATTCATTGATATGTGATCAAATGTTTAGTATATATATAGGGTTTTTTGAAATCCCATTATCATAGAAATAGGAAGTGATGGCCCCAACTTGTAGGGTTATACCATATGATGCACATATATCAGAGATTCTGAAATAGATAAAATTAATTGAATTTTCTCTAGACCAAGCACAATTTGAGATCCAATATCATAAACATGAGGGAAATCAGTTATGATAGAAGCTTAATCTCACTAAGATCATGGCCCAAACCATTTTTTTCTAACGAACCCACGAAATCCCCACAATTACACATCTTACTCTTATTGTGTATGCTGGTTTGTTAAATGAATATGTATCAAGAACCATGAAATAGGAAAATGGACATTATTTTTATAATATAATTAATATATGTTCATCCAATTAATATTATTTTCAAATAGATGTTAATTGAAAAATATGATTTTTGGTTTAATATTAAAAATCAATTAATAAATATATTTTTATGAATTAATGGATTTTTGAAATTAATATGATTTTAATAAAATGTAACCAATAAAAAACATATTAACGATTAATGATAATATAATTTTGATGAATAAAAATGCAACTTTTATTAGGGTTCGTATGCTGTTATTTTAACAAACCTCTGATTTTCAACAAATGCTGGTTTTTATTTTAAATTTGAAAGTCACATATTTATAAAATTATTTAGATTAAATTAATATTATTTTTTTGAATGAGGATATCAATATTATAAAGTGGCAAATTTTTTATAATTTTTTGAGAGAGATGAATTTTTGGAGAAAATTTATATACTATATAAATATACGATGAGTTTTATAACATCATAACGGTCCAATAGTGATGTAATAAATATTATAAATGTTATACACTTATAATTATATGATTTATGTTTAATATAATGTAATTTTATGTTTATATTATTTATTTAATAAAGCCATAATTATCCTATAAATCAATTAATATATTTTATGGTTCTATAATCAATTCATTGAATGTTTGACACACCTGCACATAAGAAAGGGAAGTTTTTTTATTATCTTCTGCCCTTAGAAAAAAAATATATTTGGAACCACTAAATTTTGGATGAAACCATGGTTAATAGTATTGGATTCTATATGTTAAGGGATATCTTATTATGTAGAGTCCAAAACATCAATAATAATGAAACCCCCCCTCCAAACCTACAAAAACCCACCATTGAACCTATTTGATAGCTCTAAAACTCCATGGTGAATGTACAAACTCTTCCATATTCCCCTCATATCCGTCCCAATGATCCTCCGTGATTCATGAAGCCCATCCCAAGCTGATGAAATCACACACTCATATAAGGGAACATGTTCTTCCACACTCTTATTTTATCAAGCATTCCATTTTTGATATGTAATTTACAATTCATTTTCATGTGATCTTATATGATATTACATATTCTCCTTACTATAAATTTTATGTATAAATAATGAGATATTCCTTTCAATTTATTTTATCATCATATTGTAATTAATGTACACCTCTTACCATGTCGAAATTTTGTAAGGATTATTTTCTCTATTCTTGTTTTTCATTACCTTATGTGTCCTATTTATGAATTTCTAAAATTGGGATAGGATTTTCCATATCCCTATTACATACCATTTAATTTGTATATGATGAAATATTTCTTATCAATAATCAACAAACTTTTATGAATCTTTATGTGATTCTATTAGGCTCTCAAAAGTTCCCCTCGAGTTTTTATTCCAAAACAGTTGTGTAGTGAATCCCACAACCATTATTTTATTAAGGGTTTTTATCCATATGCACATAAACATGTTGACTGAGAAAATAATTTTATTTAATCCTTATTTATTTTTCATGGAAATAATTATGATGCGGAATGAAGTCATTTTTTATGACCTTTGTGACACAATTAAGCATGAAAATGAAATGAATATGATTGATACAACCATATAGTGCTCTAATGAATTTGGTAATGTTTACTATCATGATATGTTATGTTGTTATAGTACTGTACATGATTCCTTTATAAAATATTGTCTACCATGATGTCTTGGTGAATTTATCATTGAGTAATGTTTATGATGTGGTGTTATATGTTGTTGGTAAATTTCTCTTGGTATGTTTATCATACTATATCATAACTTCTTATTCATGTTCCTTATGATCCATTGATATTAATATTTTCTAAAAAGTATGACCCTCTTCATGTTATTCTATTTTTTTTCCTTAATGGGATTTATATCTCACCCCTTTATTATGTTTTACCCTTGTATAACCAATTCACTTTTATCATTGAAAGAGTATTTTGATTATGTTAAAGACGTTTTCAACAAATCACATTGAATATGTTTTTAATAATGTTGTTGTATCACTTGTTGATGATATATTTTTTACATTATTCCAAAATAATAAATACTTCTTTTTTTTTCGGTATTATTATGTTTATTTTTATTTAAAAAATAAATCATTGATGTGTAATAAAGAGAAAGATTATTTTATATACTATAATGCTCTTTAGTTGGTTATGCTGATAAAAACATTACAACGTCATGTTTGTTGAGTGGGAATCAGACTCCAAGATCTTATATAGACTAATTTAATTATATGATAACACTCTGTTAAATACTTTTTATTAGGAAATGTAAATCAATTCATGATAATGGAATGAATTGTTACCACCCATTGAGGGAGGGAAATCTTGTTGTAAATATATTTTCTTTTAAATGCAATTATTTTGATAGAACTATTCATTATTACTACACAAAAGATATTCCCTACTATTTTAATGTTATTATCTACGAAGATTCACTTATTCATTACCACTACAGACCACCTTGATTTAACAGTTTTCCTGATATGGAATAAAAACTTATTTTTTACTGAGTGATTCTATTATGATGTAATATATATGTTACAACACAAGAATCCATAGTACTCTTCTCTTTGAATAATATAATAGTTTGTGTTGTACGCAACTTCATGTTCTAACACACCACAACCAATCAAACTAGCCATTATGAATAGTAATATCTGCTTTTGAAATTTTATAAATTTTATCATTGAAAATGAAATTTTTTTAAGATTTGGAGTATCAAAATTATCTTAGGGTGAATTTTTGGTATTTTTCTGAAAACATTCAATTTTTGATGAATAGTGAAAGCACTAAGTTATAGTTAAAAACCAAATTTCAAATTTAAATAATTATTTTTATTATTTAAACTTATTTTATGTCAAAATAGATACATAATACCTTTATAAGTTCAATTTAATTCATTGGAGTTAGTTTATACTAATTTTTGATATATAAAAATTTTATTGAACTTTTTACCGTCTTTTACCCACCTCCAAGGAGCATTTTAAAAATATACATAAAAAACAATTTTACCCCTATTGTGTGTTTTTTTTTCAAAAATCCGAGAGACACGGTTGATATCAGTAAGTAAAATGTGGTTCTATAAGATGAGAATAATTTTTGGTGAATATTATTTTTTTTGCTTTTATTTACCATGATTAATAGTAAATAGGGTAATTAAGGGTAAAAATGCTATTATTATTACCTAACACATGTATTAATTATATTGGATAAGAGTAATTTGACCAAAAACAACTATAGGAATAAAATATTATTCTTTAGGCCCACTTGGATTAGATTATGACATTTATTATTATTTTATTTAAATATGAGTTAAAAGTGTTAAAATCAGTGCTTAAAAACAAAATCATTTTTAATATAGAGTTATGAATAAGCTAAATTAGACTATAAATATTCATTATAAATCTGAAAATATTTACTATATAAAAGTATTTTATTTATAATTTTTAAACATTAAATAAATAAATTTATTTATTACACAATGATGATGCACCAATTACTAATTAATGAAATATTAATATAAATGATATTATAAATATCCAAATAAATGTAATTAGAGACATTTAGTGACTTATAATAATTTTATAGGTTAATATGACATGTTAGGGTTGGTTGGATGAATTTTTGTCAAATTAATAATGTGGTTATGAATTTATAAAAAATAAAATACCAAATTGTTTCAAAATTGACAGAAGAGAGTTTTTGAGACAAATATTATATTAGTAAGTGATATTATATTCGTAAAAATATAAGGATCAGACAATGGACTTAAATAATATTATATATGTCATTAATGAACCACTTGAGATTCTCTTTGAAGTTAATAGTAAGTTTATAAGCCATATAATATAAAAATACAAAGAGACATTGTAAATGTCAAACTATTTAACTAAGAGATAAATCTAAAAGATAAGGTTAATATAGTACCCAAACCTATCTAAAAACTATTTATTGAGTGGTTTTTAAAAAAATAACCACCTTATATTTTAAATAATTTATTTTTGAGGCATTAAAAACCAAAAATGATTTTATTATAAAATAATAATTATTTCTTTTCCTAAAGTGCCCCTCACACCTCTTATAAAATGGAAGTCCCCCTTCCCTCAAATTCACACCTTCAAATCCTTTTTCCGCAGCCAAACCATGCTCAAATACCCTCTCAATAGTCCATCCTTTATCCTAGAGGCCTTCCTTTAGTCATAAAGCTAGCCTAAGGAGCCCTTTGGATGAAATCGAAAGGATGAACCCGACGAAGAGGTAAATATTTCATCATCTCTTTCATGTAATTTTCTTCTTCCACTTCCTTTTTATATGTTGTTTCCATTCTTAAATAATTAATATAGTATATTATATATATTTTAATGTTATTATAAATATGGTAAAATAAAATTTAGTAACGTATCCATCCTTTGAATGTCATTTCAACATATGTGCGTACGTACGGCTTACTGTCTCAAACTCATGGTGTAATTGTTATTCAATACATTATTATTTAGATGGGTATAATAATGATGTGTAATTGATGTAAATAATAAATATAACATGATAATGATTCTTTATATATGATATACCATCCAATTATATATTATTTTAATATCAAAATAATGAAATTGTCACGCGTGCATACATACAGATTACCGTCTCCATGAACTCGATGAGATTCATTCCCCATTGTATCCATTCAAGACTAATATTCATTAGATGATTAAAAATAATTTTTAAATACTTAATATAATTCTGAATATGAATAAGAGACATTCTATACATAACAAACATTACTTACATAATGATGCATATAAAGGAAAATGAATCAGTTAACACTCGAAACGGCGATAATACTGAGATATTGTTAACAAAGCAAAGTTAAAAAATCATATATGATATAATATTAATTTATATGACTCTAGTATAATTTAATTACAATTATTTCACTATTATACAGGTGGTTAACCCACCCTATTCCAAGGAAATGTACAAGATAAGGGTCAATTTTACAATCTCTTTATTATCTAAGGTTCTTTTTACGTAAGTATCTACTGGGACCTCTTTATCATCCACATCCATGTTTCTGAAAAATGCATTTCAAAACATTTTTAATATTTACTAAACAATGGGGAAATTTCATTTATACCCTTATTTTACATTATATATTTTTAAAATAATCTTTCCGCATTTTCCAAATAGTGTACCTTATGAACTTTTTGAAATAATTATGGTAAGAACACTTTTTTAACTTATACGGTGGGTGTGGATATTTTCCACCATTATATCATCGTTGAAGTTTCCCTTACAATATTATAATAATGTTTTCAAAATAAATGTTTTATTTTATAATTATATGACATTTAAATGATTTCAAAATAAATAGAGATATTTCTATAAAAAGGGCTTTGATTTCATCTATGCCAAGATCCTTTTATGGATTTATGCTTATTTGAAGATGATTTATTATGATAAAAAAATTTCATATTTTATTGTAGTTTTTGTTATATGTTCGACTATGGTTGAGGCATTTTTACACTATTCAATGTTATGGATAATGTATTGACATTTCGTATGCTAGTTTTAATATGAATATTTAGGTTATGTTTAAACCTTTTCATATGAGGAATGAATTGGACAAGGAAAGTGACAGGTGGAGCCCGATATAGCTCCTCGATGCATCATTAGGTCTAATGAGACAAATTAAAGTCTTTTCACAAGGCCTTGAGAAAAATATTATTTGAATTCCTTCCATAAGTCATTGACTATGTGGTTATGAAATTGTGGAATTATTCATTCCATAGTTATAAAAGTTTCTATTGATATTTCATGTGATTTTTTAACTAGTAAAACATCCATGTGAGTAAGTAAATGGAATTATTTTGATTTATATATTCCATATTATAAAGAATATTTTGATTAAAAAGCTTTTGTTTTAGTTTTATACATTTCTTTAAATGTTAATGCTTATTTATGAAAGTTTCTACTATATTGTTATCCTTACTGATCATATGATCTCACCCCTTTCAATGTTCTATTTTTCCCTGTATGTGAAGAAGTATATTATGAATGACCTGCAATGATAGTATTTGGGATATTAGTTTTGCCTATGGAAACAATGTTGTTGTAGTTTTCCATTTTTCGAAGTAATGTAAACCTTTTTAATGTATCGAGTAAATCAAAGGCTAATAGAATAATCAGTGTTTCGAGACATGATCTTTTGGGATCATTCCAATGATACGTTATAATGCACTAAATATGGGCTTTTATGTTTGTGGAATTATAGTTGGTATTAGAGAATGTTTACTAAAAAATTTGGAAACTAGATTTAGGTTAACTCTGATTAGATCACATAGCTATAAGATAATCATTGAGGATTACTATAGAAGAACTTCTTAAAATTTTGTTATTGTAGGGATTTTATGAGTTATCCATGTAATACATCCCTATCTAGATACGAGAAGGTAGAGGTTGCTCTGTAATAGATGTACATAGGGGTAAAACCCGAAGACACCGCATTGATCGAGACTCGAATGAGAACTAGTGCACGAAAATGGGCATTGCTGCACTATTGGTTATGAAAATCCATTGGGATATGCTTAGGATAATTGTTGTTTTCTTTACAAACCATTATGAAAGGTTTATGAGAATATAAATCTTCAACGAATGAATTTTTTTGATTACAGATTATATCCAAAAACTGTTCAGTTTATGTTTAGTGTTTTACAGGTTTGGAATTATGTATTTCGATTCATAAACTAATCTAGTTAATGCCATTGTTTAGAAATGGCGTGTAGTGGATGGAATGGAAACCGTATCAATGCACACACTTCATATTGATATTTCCCTTCCAATGAAGATGATTATAGTCGAGATGGTGATACAACTGGTTTCGATCATCTTATCACTATATTAGGACTACTCACTCAGGTTATGAATAATAACCTTACCCATATGGAGCACCCCGATCCGCAACGTGGATGATCAATGTTCGATCGCTTCATAAGGAAACAACCAACAATATTAAATGGGGATAGAAATACACTAGTATTTGATCAATGTATAAATTTCATAGATAAAATATTCAATGCCTTGGGGAGTAGCGAAAGGGAAAAAGATATCATGGCAGTATACCACCTCACTAGAGATTCTAATCAATGGTGGTCATTGATTCAAAATAGAAACGAAGATGATGAAGTATCAAATATGGAATGTAGGTATTTTAATGAAACTTTCTTAGAAAAATACTTTCTTCATGATCATTGGGTGGATATGGAAAGAAAATTTATAAGTCTGAGGAAAAAAGAGGTTATGAATATTGCAAAGTATGAAGCTTACTTTAGAAGGTTAGCGAGGAAACAACAGATTATATACGTAGGCCAAGAAGTATGATTTATCATTTCATTGATTTCGTAAAACCATTTCACCATAGATCATCAGTCTCACAATCCTTCTCTTCGTACGAAGATATTGTCTCATGTGAAATCAACAAATAAAAATAATTCTCTATGTCTTACGACTTTAATATAATGCAAGAGAAGAAGTGATTTGTTGAACACTCTGAGGTTGAAGCTCCTAAAGACATATTGGAAGTCAATTTAATGGTTTATTCATGTGTAGACAATGATTTATTTGATTCATGGATCATCTCATTTTTTCATATCTTCCTAGTTTTATATGAAAATTATATATTTCCAATTTGATTTAACAAGGGAGTTGTCAGTCAAAACTCCTAAGGGAAGTATCATTTCAATAATGTTTTCTAAATCAGTCCCCATTACGGAACATAAAGGCACATTACCTAATGATCTTATCATCATACCCATGATTGAATTTGATATGATCTTTGGTATGGGTTGGCTTTTGGACCATGATGAAAAAATTTATTATAAGAAGAAGTAGGTTACTATTTTTGATGGTGGTGATAAAGAACCCCTTATCTTTAGAGTGGAATCATCACCACCTAAATCTTATCTAGATCCCCCCTATAGATCAACTAAAATCAATTATTTGGGTGGAAGAGAATGAAATAAATGTGGGTGAGGAAAGGAATGTTAAAATAGATGATTTAACTATTTGGAAAGAATATGTTGATCTGTTTCTAGACGATTTACCTGGATATCCTCCATATTGAGAAATTGTGTTTTCCATTTATTTATTTTTTGTATCAAGGCCCATATCGAAGAAACCTTATTGAATGTCCACTGTGGAATTAGTGGAACTGAAAAAAACTATAGGAATTGAGTAATAAGGTATTAATTTTCCCTAGTGTTTTTCCATGGGGTTCCCCTGTTCTTTTTGTTAAGAAGAATTGTGGATCTAAGAGGTTGGGAATTGACTACAAGGTGATAAATGCTATAATAATAAAGAACAAGTATCCCCTAACTCGCATTGATTCTTTTTTCTACTAACATCATGGAGCTCAAAACTTCCCAAATATTGACCTTCGATCTGGATATCATCAGTTGTGTGTGAATAAGGATGACATTCCGAAAAAAACATTTCCAACTAGGTACGGGCATTACGAGTTTACATTAATGCCTTTTGGACTAACTAATAAACCCTATGTCTTCATGGATCTAATGAATTTAATTTTCAAGGAATATTATGATGAATTTGTAGTGGTATTTATTGATGATATCTTGGTATACTCCAAAATCGACGAGGATCATGAAAATCACTTGATCATTATCCTAAAGACTCTAAAAAGAAATAAATTATATTGGATGTTTAGCATGTGTGAATTCTGGATTCAATAGATTTTTTTTCTTGGCCATATCATATCTTAGGATAGAGTATCCATTGATCCTTTTATGAAAAGATCAATCCATTAATGGCCAGCACCGAAGAGTATAACTGAGGTACACAGTTTTATTTGTTTAGAAGGTTATTATCGGTGTTTCGTCTATAATTTTGACTGATTGGATAACCCATTAACAAAGCTCACAAGAAAAGGCATTACATTTTTTGGAAAAAAGCGTGAAAATTGTTATGAAGAATTTAATAGAAGGTTAGTCAATGCTATTATATTGATTCTACCATCGGGGAATGACTGGATTGTTATTTATAGTGCTACTTAAAAGAAAGGACTTGGTTATGTCCTTATAAGGAGTGATAGGGTTATTTATTATGCACCACGACAACTAAAAATTCTTGAGGAAAACTATCCTACTCATGATCTTGAGTTAGTATCTGTAATCATTGCTTTTAAAATATAGGGACATTATCTCTATGGTGAAAAATGTGAGATTTATACTGATCACAGGAGTTTGATGTATATTTTCTTCCAAAAGAACTAAAGATGAGACAAAGGTGATGGATAGAACTACTATAGAATTATGATTTCACTATACACTACCACCTGAGGAAGGAAAATATTGTAGCGTATGAATTGAGTAGAAAAGATCATAGAGTTTTGAAAAAGATGAGAGTTGAAAAGGATCCTATATACCTGGATCTTGTAAAGATGGATATGGGAATCACCATGGAAGGTGAAACATCAATAATTTTTCAAATGGTTTCCAATTTGTCTTTACTAGAAGGGATAATGAGTTCCCAGACCGATGATGAAGAGTTTCAAAAGAAGATTAAAGTTGTGAATGATGGGAGAGTGAGTGACTTTGTGTATGAAGAAGGAATTTTAATATCTAGGAAAAGACTTTATGTTTCGAATATAGATGATCTAAAAAGGGAATTGTTGGATGATGCTAATAGTTCACATTTCTCTATACACCCTAGTAGCACAATGATGTATTGAGATATGGAGGACCATTTTTAGTGGGACAAAATGAAGAGGGAGATTACTGATTTTGTGTCATGATGTAAGGTTTTTCAACAAGTGAAAGTTGGAAGGCAACAACTTGGACGAAGTCATGCAACCTCTTCCTATACTTGAGATGAAATGGGATGATATCACGATGGACTTTGTCATGGGGCTACAAAAGACTCCTCGAAAGAATGATGCAATATGGGTCATTGTTGATCATCATACCAAGTCAGCACATTTTCATGATATATGAAAAGAATTACGACTTGAACATCTAGAAAGACTATATATTATTGAAGTTGTGAGGCTTCATGGAGTACCCCTATCGATTTTTTCTAATCGTGATCCACATTTTACATCATGATTTTGGAAAATTAATTCTAAATCCCTGGATACTGAACTTCATTTGAGCACCGCCTACCACCCCCAAACTGATTGACAAATAGAACAGACTATTCAAACCATAGAAGATGTGTTTAGATCATTCTCACTTTACTTTCAAGGTATGTGGGATCAGTATTTACCTCAGGTAAAATTTTACTATAACAATAGTTTCCATTCAAGTATTCTGATGGAACCATATGAAGCATTATACAGAAAAAGATGTCACACACCAACCAGTTGGGATGTTTTTGGTGAAATAAAACTCATAGGCCTAAAACGGGTGGTGGAAATGATGGAAAAGGTGAAGGTATTCCAAACCCACATCAAAGCAGCTCAAAGTAGGCAGAAGAGCTATGCTGATAACCGAAAGAAGGATTTGGAATTTCAGGTAGGATATCAAGTTATCTTGAAGGTATCTTTAGGGAAGGGTGTTATACATTTTGGTAAGAAGAGAAAATTATGTCCCAGGAACATCAGACCTTTCGATATTCAAGAACGAATTGGGGTTGTATCTTACCATTTGGAAATGTTTCCAAGTCTATATGAAGTTCACAATGTGTTCCACGTATTAATATTGAGAAAATACATGTCTCACCCAACGCATGTACCCACCTGTGAGGAATTAGAATTGGAACTTGATCTGTCATATTGCGAAGAGCCTGTCACGATTCTTGATACATGATAACATGTTCTGAGAAACCGGACGGCTCATCTGGTAAAAGTTCTATTGATAAACCCTAAGATGGAAGAGGCAATGTGAGAACTAGAGGAACTTGTGATGAAGAACCACCTGAGACTTTTTATAAAGTAATATATTATAAATTTTGAGGACAAAATAATTTGAAGGAGGGGATAATGTAACTCCCCAAGCTTCCATGTTAAACATCTATTTGAATAATACAATAACGTGTGTTGTACGCAATTTTGAGTTCTAACACACCACAACCAATCAAACTAGCCGTTATGAATAGGTAATACCCACATTGTTAAATTTTATAAATTATATAATTCAAAATGAACTTTATTTTTGGATTTGGAGTATCGAAATTAGCTTAGGGTGAATTTTTGGCATTTTTCTGAAAACATTCATTTTTTGATAAATAGTGAAAAACACTAAGTTATAGTTTTAAACCAAATTTTTATTTAAATAATTTTTTATTTTATTTATATTTATTTTTGGTAAAAATAGATATATAATACCTATATATCTTCAATTTAATTCATTGGAGTCAGTTTATAATAATTATTGATATATAAAAATTTTATTAATTTTTTACCATCTTTTACCCACCTCTTATGAGCATTTGAAAATTTATATAAAACAATATTTTACGACATCTGTGAGTTGAATCTAAAAATTCCGAGAGACATGGTTGATAACAGTAAGTAAAATGTGGTTCAATAAAATGAAAATAATTTTTTGTGAAAAGTAATTTTTTACTTTTATTTACCATAGTTAAAAGGAAAGAGGGTAATTTTGGGGAAATTGATATTATTATTACCCAAACACAAGTTCTAATTATATTGGATAAGTTTAATTCAGCCATAAATAACCTTAGGCATAAAATATGATCCTTTATGTCCACTTGGATTAGATTATGACATTTATTATTATTTTATTTAAAGAAGAGTTAAAAGAGTTAAAATCAAAGTATAATAACTAAATCATTTTTAATATTGGGTTATTCATAAGATAAATTAGATTATAAATATTCATTAGAAATATAAATCAATTTTATACATAATTTTATTTTATTTGTAATTTTTAGACATTAGATAATTAAATTTATATATGACACAATGATGATGCATTAATTACCTAATTAATGAAACATTACAATAATTGATATTATAAATATCCAAATAAATGTAATTATAGGATTTTTATGAGTTAGAAAAATTTTCTAGGTTAATATGACATGTTAGGATTGGTTATATAATTTTTTTAATTAATAATGTTGTTATGAATTTAGGACAAACTAAATACCTAATAGTGTCAAAATTGACATAAAAGAGTTTTTAAAATAAATATTATATTATTAATTGATATTCTATTCCTAAAAATATAAGGTTTGGCCAAAGGTCATATATAATATTATATATGTCATTAATGATACACATGAGGTTCACATGGAAGGTTATAGTAAGTTTATTAACCTTATAATATAAATATACAAATAGACATGGTAAATGTCAAACTATTTAACTAAGAGTTAAATCTAAAAGATAAGGTTAATATAATAATCCAAACTTATATAAAACCTATTGGTTGAGTGTTTACCAACCCATACACATCATATCCTTTAAATAGTTTATTTTAGAGCCATTAGAAACCGAAAATTATTTTATTATAAAATAATATTTCAAACTTTCCCTAAGGTGCCCCTCACCCCTCTTATAAAAGGGAACTCCATCTTCCCTCAAATTCACACCTTCAATGCCTTTTGGTTCAGCCATCCTTTTACCAAATACTCTTTCAACTGTCCTTAATTCATCCTAGGGGCTATACTTTATTCATAAATCCATCCTAGAGAGCCCTATTGATCAAATCAAAAGGAAGAACCCGAAGAAGAGGTAATATTTAATCACCTCTTTCATGTTCTTTTCTTCCTATACATCCTATTTCTTTATTATTCACATTATAAAATATTAATTATAATCTTTGATGTTATTAATAATATGCTATAACCATATTAATTAATCTATCCATCCATTGAATGACATGTCACCATACGTGTGTACGTACAACTTACAATCTCTACGTCGTGGTGTAATTGTTATTAAATACATTATTATTTGGATGGGTATAATAATGATGTGTAATTTATTTAAGTAATAACTATAACATGATAATGATTATATATATATTATATAATATCCAACTATATAATATTTTAATATCAAATGATTGATATTGTCACTCGTGCTTACGTACATATTACCGTCTTCATGAACGCGATGAGATTCATACCCCATCGTATCAATTCAAAACTAATTTTCATTAGATGATTAAAAATAATGTTCAATGACTTAATATAATTATTAATATGAATAGTATACATCCTATCCAAGAAAAACATTACTTACATAACAAATAATATAATGGAAAATAAATTAGTTATCACCAAAAATGACAATAATACTAAGATATTATTTACAAAGAAATGTTAAAAGATCATATATGATATCATATTAATGTATATGATTCAAGTATAACTTAATAACAATTATTTCAACATTATACAGGATGTTAAATTGACCTCCACCAATGAAAATTACAAGGTAAGCTTTAATTTCAGAATCCCTTTATTATCCGAGGTTGTTTTTACATAAGTATATACTAGGACCTCTTTATAAACCATATCCATGATTCTTAGAAATATATTTCAAAAACATTTTTACTATTTACTAGAAAATGGGGTATGGTCATTTATAAAATTATTTGACCTTATATGCTTTTAAAGGAATCTTTCCATCATTTATCAAACAAGGTACCGTATGGCCTTTTCGACCAAATTAAGGTAGGATTGATTTTTTAACATATACGGCAGGTGTGTCTATTTTCAACCTTTATAACATCGTTGAAGTTTCCCTTACAAGTTTATAAGAATATTTTCATTATAAATGTTTTCTTTTATTATTATATTACTTTAAAATTATTTCAAAATAGAAAGAGATATTTCTCCAAAAAATGTTTTAATTTCATCTATGTCAACATCCTTTGATGGATATTATGTTTATTTGATGGTGAATTATTATGATACAAAACTTCCATACTGTATTGTAGGTTTTTTTATATGTTTGAATATTGATGAGTTATTTTTACAATATTCATGGTTATGGATAATGTATTGACATTTTGTATGTTATTTTTTATACAAATATTTATGTTATGTTTAAACCTTTTCATTTGAGGAATTCATTTCACTTAGTAAGTGACGGGTGGATCACTATATAGCTAATCGATGGATTAGTTGGTCTCATGAGTCAAACTAGTGTCTTGGCACCATGACATAACAAAAATATTTTTTTTAGTCTCGGTACAAGGCCTTGACTATGTGGTTATGAAAGTCTGGCATTATGCATTTCATCATTATGAAAGTGGATATTGATATTGCATGTGAATATTAGACTAGTAGATTATCTACGTGAGTATGTAAATGGAATTATTTTGATTTATATTTTCCAAATTATGATGAATTTTATGTTGAAAATTATTTTGTTTTAGTTTTATACATTGACGTATACGTTTATTCTTATTTATGAAAGTTTCCTCTATATTGTTATTCTTACTAAGAATCTGAGCTCACCCCTTTCTATGTTTTATTTTTCCCAAGATGCGAAGAAGTATATTATGACTGACCTGTAAAGAGAGTGTATGGGATCTCAGTGTTGTCTATGGAATCAATGTTGTTGTTATTTTCCATTTTATTATGTAATGAAAACTGTATGAATGTACCTAGTACTTCCAAGGCTATAAAACTAATCGGTCTTTTGAGACATGATATTTTGTGATCATGCCAATGATACGTAAAAATGCACCGAATCTGGGATTATGGGATCGGGGGCATTACAATATATATATATATATATATCATAGTTCATTAATCCTTGGATAAAATTATGTTTTTTGTAATTATTATCATCCAAAAAATTATTTTTTGTGTAATAGGATCATTCCAATTTTGTAAGACAGGTTGATAGGTGTTTCTAGCGATTTTATAGGTGGTTCAGATCAACACAATCCAATGGTTGTAAGAAATTTCAACCATTTATTTCAGATATGAGTTTTGATAGAACCTTATGAAACACTATATTGAAGGATGTTCATAAATCCATTTTTTTGGATGAAGTTATAGAAAGAAATCTATTTGGACAAGATATATCAACGAAAATGGAAGAGAAGGTAAGATCTACCCAACATCATATAAAGGAATCTCAAATTTTAAAACAAATACTATGGTGATAATCATTAGTGACATAAAATTTTTGTAGATAGTGACATGGTATTACTATGAATATCTCAATAGAGTATGTTTATAATATTTTTAAATAATGTAATGATACACTCATCAAATATTAGAACCATCAAAATTCTTGTACATACTGGGATGGCAACTTTTGAAAGGATGCTTCCGCCAAATATCTCTCAAGATCAATGTTTGTTTATTGTATCTCTTATAATGAAGTATATATCTGATTCATCAAAATTATGTAACTAAAAGTATATATATGTGGAGATTGTTTTTATTATATAGAAAATTTATTGGTATTTAAGGATCACAAAGAGAAATTACTAAAACAATATGACCCTTCTCCTGGTCAAAGGATTGTGTATAAAATGTAGAGAGCCTTACCCTATTAGCTCAGAGTAGGTAATTGACACCATTAATTTCCCATAATATACATATAAATCATTTCTTATATTACTGTATAGATTAGTACTCTGAGTAAAATTTATTGAGAAATTATTCTGATTTTATAATTTAATACACATACTACAACATAATTTTTCTTATTTTTAGAATAACATTATTCCATATTGAAATTATTTGTATATCATTAATAATAAATTTCATAAAATCATGGAATATTTAAAAAAGAGAGAATGAGATAGAATTCTTAGTAATTGTTATGTATAATGAAATAAATACTAAATCAATGAGAATAATCAGTACCATAAGGTAAAAACCTGAATACAGATGCCACATTGTTGATAAACTAATAAGGGTGTGAAAACAATATTGAAAGGTAAATAACTTAAAACATTCTCTATATATCCAATAAAATGACAATAATATTTGTATATGGAATAATATAGATTGCATATTAAATAATTTAAAATAAATACTATTTAATCAATAATACGGGAATGAAATGAATCCAATGAATTTTTTATAATGTAAATATGATGGATATTAATTACTGAATATAAATGAAGGAAAAAATAAATTATTTTTCACTATATTTTACAAGTACTCGGTTTCTTCACCATTAAGACCATTGAAATAATAATTTAGCATAGTACTATCAAGACCTTTAGAAAGTCATTTTTGAATTTTCTTGGTTATAAACACAAAGGGTTTATTCACAACTAATTTTATCTCATGGGACCATTGATTCATCGAGGGGATTAATTTCAATGGTCCCCAAAACATATTAATCTTTTCTGAATAATTACACATATATAAATTAATTCATTTAATTTATACAAAATTTTCCTTATCTTAATTAATATGTATTGAGTAATGTATACAGATTTGTTATTATTTCCCAAAATAATCTAATTAAAACAAATTGAACAACATCAATAAAAATGGTAAATATATTACAAAATATTAATATCCATGATAAATAATGTGAAATATTTGGGGAAATTAATTTTTTAATGCTCACATAAATGTGAACATTTGAAAGGAATGTTTTATACACAAAAATTTATCATGGAAGTGAATGTCAATATTTTACTTTATCAAGATGATCAAAAACAATATAGGGGATAAATAAGGATGGTTTCAATATAATGTATACCCATTATATTAATAATAGAGGGTTGATTTTTTATGAAATATAAATATATTTTAAAACCGCTTTGAGGAAAATACCTGATTCATTTTGAAAACCTGTTTATAAGCCTTTTTTTGAAAATAAATTTAGAAAACAATTATTTAAAATTATTCTAGTAAACATCAAGATTATGTATCAATTAAATGATGTTTATGTGGGTATGTAATTTCATACATGTCATAAATAATATTTTTTTCCACGGTAAAAAGGTTAGAAAAGTGCCTTGTTAAGAAAAAAAAAGAATATTACTTTGTAAAAAGTCATTAAAAAATTGTTAAAAATTTATATTCCATATAATTCATAAAATTTTAAAAATAATTTGGAAAACATTTATTGAAAAACATTTTTTGGTAAATTATAGATCTCATTTTGAAGGGACTAATGATGTCAGGTTAAAAAATTAATTTCTAATATAGTTTATATACAAAATAGCGGAAAATGATATTATCAATTAAAATAGTTAATTAATAACTAAATGATAATAAAATGAATTTTTTTTATCATGGGTAAAAAAAATTACTTCATTCAATATTCATGTGTAAAAAATATCAAATAAAACTAGATTTTCAATTAATCCCTAAAAGAGATTATAACCTTGAACTTTTAATCGTCTAATTATAGATTATATGTATCAAAAAAATCAACATAGTAACATTGTAATTAAATCAATATATTGAATAAATTAATTATACACATAACCATAGACTATTAATGTCAACAATGATGTAATATATGCTGATGATGTGGAATTATGCTATAAAATTCATTACAACATTGTAAAATTGAATTCAAATCCCCAAAAATGAACTAATTAAAATTGAAACATAAAATACCAAATTTAATTATTTATTAATTATAATACCTTTTAAGGGTAGTATGCACTCCCTATAAAATAAAATGTGTATTGGGATAAAATCATGTACCTTACTCTTACTTTTGTTGAATACCCATTAAAGTCATCTAAAATTGGACAAGTCACTATTTTAACATATATGAGAACCATATTAATAGTTATATTATCATATATTATTATTTTATAACATCTTTTCTCTCTTTTGTGAATAATATTTCATTAATTTTTTTGTTTCAAGAGTTAGTTGACTTGTTTTTCAAGTATTTTTTCAATTGTATTTTTTTTATCCTCATACATTGATCATAATATCATTATATATAGTAAATTAAACATGATATAAATATCATATATGTTTTTTATATTAATTTTTATTAATCCATACAATTTAGTTATTGGATATGAAATTAATTGGTAATGGAGGTTGTAGGTCGTACGTACACATGAACACCGCTTCCATTTTCATGTATTATTAATAGAAATAAATGTATGTGATATATAAGTCTATTTTTATTACAATTTCAAATTAATGATATATAAATATATCAAATATTTTCATTCAAAAAACAATTAGTACATTCCATGTATTGTGTGAATTAATCACATCACCTCACGAGGTGGTCGTACACCTTACACCCGAATGACATAATCACCTAACCAGAAAATTGAAAAACCATAAAGTTATGTGTTATATAATAAATATATATTCAAAAATAAATTATTAATAAAATACATATTATATATAATCTGTAAAAATATCATTATCACCAATCACGAATTGTTTTAATGTATGAACGAATGACATTAGTTAGAGAGGAGGTAGCACTCCAGACACATGAAAAATTATTTTATATCTCATTTGATGGAATTGATTGTGGATTTAGGTTTGATGAATAAAATAACAACATATCATTATATATTTTTTATTTTGGCTGTTATATAAGTGTTCTATAATAATAATTTTAGGTTGGGGGTGGAGGAAATAAAATAAAAATAGTTTATGAAGAACAAAAAGACATCATAAGGTATACTCATTAGCTTTGCATAAAAACCATGAAAAGTTTTCATTATGACAAAAATAAGGATTTTAGTATTATAATATGTATGTTGGGGTGATTTATTCTAGGTTTTTCCTAGTTAAATGGAATTAAAGGAATGAAAATTTGGGGGAGGGAGTGAGTTCCCTTTTATATTGGAGGAGTGACAATCTTGTAAATTTTAACAAGTAAACAATATTACGAGATCTCCCTACCCACATGTGCCACCAATAAATCACCATTTTCGTCCTAATAGATATTTTGTTAAATATAATTAAATAAAATACAATTTTTAATTGTTTTTTATCATTTTACCCCTTACATTAAATGTTAATAACATTGTAAATTGTGTTTTCACTTAATTACAGTATTTTATTTCAACCGTCTTCCCTAAAAAAATTGATAAAAAATTAAATTGATTATATTAGAAAATATAATTTATGATGATTATAAATATTTAATCCATTTATCAAATCAAAATCACCTATGTTGATGAAATTGGATGAAAATTAATTCAATGGATAGAACGTTAAAGCATGTTATTATAGTGAAAATTTTCAACTGTGTTGTGAATTTTTATATATAAATTCAATATAAAAATTATTCCAATAACATATTTTAGATTTATATATGTATATGTTAAAATTTTTAATTTAAAAATAATTGAATGTAGATATTAACATTATATATTATATTTTAAAATGAATGCTTTCATATAAAATTATGTATTTTTCAATATTCTTAAAAAAAATGAATAATGTAAAAAAGAAATTCCAGCTAATATAATATTAACATCGTGATTTAAAAGAAATTATTTTTTCAAATATAATTTGTAAAATTCGTAAAAATAATATTAAACATATGTTTTCAATTAATTGGTGGGAAACAGTTATTAGAAAAATAAAACGCTTTATACATCAAATTTGATTCATTCCTATCTTATGAAAATAAAATTTATGGGATAAATGAAAAAATATACATTTTAATAATATCATTCTCTAATGGTAACTAATTTAATTTATTAATTTAAAACAACTTTAAGAATAATAATTTCATTATTATTAAAATAACTTATTTAAACTCAATTGATTTTTATTTTCATATGTAGTTAATTAGTAACTAATGAATTAAACCATACAATTTCATAAGTTAGTTAGTCATTTATATTAAAACCAATTTTTATTCTGAAACCAAATATTCATTTTATATAATAACATTAATAGTATTCAGTAAAATATGATCTTCTATGTAACAAACACTATAGAAGAATGACATTATTACATATAACAATAGCTAAATAGAGTGTATAATGAATAGTAGTCTATAAAATGTATTGAATTTATTTGAAAAGGTAAATATATGTAAAAGTATATGTATGTTATATTCCATTAAATTATTTTATTTAATGTGATATACACTATTGAATATTATTCTTATATTTAAAACTTTTTAGTGGTTAAATTCTCCCCATCATAAATAATTTCCATGAACTCAATTTAAACATGAACTTGGTAATCAAAGGCATGATATTTGAAAATTAATTTGTTGAAAAAATCGCGTCATTGGAGGGATTGGTAGAAAATATTCTCTATAAGTCAGAAAGTTAAGAATTAATGTCATATGGTATAATATTTATTTGGGTCCCATGTAGGATAACATTAGTAACATGATATGATATAGACATAGAAAAAACGTGTAAATAATTATATGGAGTGATTAAGGTCATGGATCATAAGAAATTGAATGATATATGGAATGTTTAGGGCATTAGAACCATCAGTTTATGATGATATAATAGATTATTTGATACGTATGATATGAATATAAGAGGATAAATCTTCGGTTTCTTGGAAACTTTCTTAATGTTGATTAATTATTTTAATAATTTCGAATATAAGGAAATATATTAATATGATATATTTCATTTCTATAAACACAATATCATATTTTAGTGGATATTCTATCAATAACACATTTATCACTTTAATCCATGAAATGAATACCCAGAAATTATTTTTATGTCCAAATCACTAAAATTATCTTTTACAAGATTGTAAGATTCAGAAAGTGGGAAACTAATTTTAATCTATTTATAATTATGTTTAGAAACATATAAGGTTAATTAATTGATCTATAATCCTTAAATTTAAATCTATTATTTTATCAATAATATTTTTTCATCATATTTTTTAACAAAAAACCATGATATATTAAAAACTAAACAACATAGGCATGTGGTTGGCATTAAATCCATATAATCCTTCGATTGTTTGTTATGTCCCGTGGAATTTTTGGATACGATGGGAGTCACAATACATACATATTTCCCTTATTATAAAATATATTGACATTATTCCTATAAATTTTCTAAAAATGTGATGGACAATCATGAAATAATCATAATCATTAAATGAAATTTTTATTCAAGATTTGGATATAATGTTTTTTTCCAAACACTAATAAAGTTATTTAACTATTTAAAAAATGTCATTAATTATCATATTAACCCTAATTGTTTTCAATACCAATATACTTTTGTACATAAAATTTAATGGCGTTATTGCTCAATTAAATTTTCCAGTGAAGTATCTATTTTTCATAAATCTCTCTAAAAATAACCTTAATATTTGGAAATTATTACCACATAAGACAAAAAAAGGTGTTTAAAATTTTTAATATATTATCAATCTTAAAAATTATTCACATGATGTTATTTCTACCAAATTAATTTTATTATGTACATGTACATGCAAAATTTAATACAATCCATTGATGTTTATTGATTGTTATCACCAAAATAATATTGGTTAAAAAACATCTACAATTTATTTCTTGAATCGAAATAAATAAATAAATTATCATTTTTATTTACACATAGGTTCTTCCCCTGTCTATGGCGTATCCTCAATAATTTTAGATAATTATATATCCAAATCCTTTATAATATTTTGTAAGGATACTATTAATTACCAAAAGAATATGCACCAAGAGTGTCAAATAAGTTGTGTAGTAAGCACCATTGTCATGTATTGGGATATACATGAGTCAATACCAACATTTGTTTTTTATTTTTATTAACCCATGGTTTATCAATTCCGAAACCACATCCACTTTTAGTATCTAGATGTAAATGTGTTTTAATGAAAAACAAATAATAAATAACACACAAAACCACTATGATTTTCTAATATAATTATTATTAATGGATATATTAGGGTTATGTTACCTACTATATGTTTTTATAAATCCAGCTGAAAATATTTTTACTAAACATGATCTGATACAGAATGTGGAGACCTCAACCCTAGTGGCCTCATGATAGTACCTTCTTCTATTATATTGGCCTAATCTATGTTGAGACTGTATCGCAAAGTGATGAATAGTTCAGTAGTCTTGGAAAAATACATAAATAAATGAGTCTTTTATAACATTTGATTACAAAAAATATATCATAATTTTTTTCCTTCATAAATAAATTTATTCCATCTAGGATATATGTACGTATCAATCATAATAAACATTATGAAATCTTAGTGAATGGGAAAAAAATAATGGTGAACTAAAATTATAATTAAGGGTTATATTCATTGGAATAAATAATCAAGAAATTAGTATAAAAAATATGGATAGTTAAACAATGAAATAAACATTCCATGTTATAAATAAAATTATATGGTAGTGTGTAAAAAATATATAAATGTAAATAACTGAAAAAAATTAATTTCATCAACAACATTAATATCCTAACTGGATAATGAATAGTCATTATGTTATGGGTAAATAAATACAAAAAAATTCTATTTAATCACTAATATGATATGGAAATGCATCCATAATTTTTTTTCATAGTGAAAATTTCATTGATTATAATTACAAAATAATAGTTAATGTTATGCTTAATTATTTGATCATATGTTTCCCAATAACATGGTAAGTTTACTATAATAAACATTCACTTGATGGTTTAGTATAATATTATCAAGAAATTTTCTAGTGAAATTTATAACTTTCTTTGTTTCAATCTCATAGGGATTATGGATATCTAATATGGTCTCATGAGACAACTAATTCGTCGAGGGGTTTAATTTAACCTATAACCAACACATGTAATACCAGTCTAAATCCTTATTTATATATAAAATAATCAATTTAATTCATAACCATTATGACATATTAAAATGTATATGTATTGAGTAAGGGATATAGAATTATAAATATTTCCCCAGATAATCAAATAAGTGTCAAAGAGAAACCCCGAAGTAAAATTAGTTAATTGTTTAGGAAATAATCATATCCATTTTAAATAAAGTGGAAATTTCTGTGAAATTTAATGTATAATATTTAATGAAATGTGATTATTTCAATGGAATGCTTTTAACTTCAAAAAAGGATCAATTAATTGAATTTTAGTACATTCCATTTTAATAAAGGTAATAAACCATTCAAAGTAATAGTAAATGTGGTGTAAATATAAAACATATTTATTTGATTAAGAATTTAGTTTATACGACTTTGATGAAAAATAGGAATCATGAATACATTATTAAGGAAAAAATCCTTTTCATTTGAGAAGAAAAGTTTAAATTGATTTTCATTGTAATTCAACTTTAAAAACAATTCAAAAAAATCCTTGTTAAAATCCAAATGAAGATTCAAAAATGGTGGTCAAATAAGATGGTATTTTAGTTCATTCCATAAAATATATATTTCATTCACATCAATATTGATAGAAAAGTATCTTCATTGGAATGAAAATGATCATTAAATTGAAAAGTATTATATAAATAATGGTTAAAAATGTATTTAATAAACCATTCATGAAATGCTAAAAACAGTTTTAGAAAAAAACGTGAGAGAAAATATATCTCTAACTAAAAATAGAAATGAAGTCTGTTCTATTTTTAAAATTATAATTTTTAGTAAAAATAGTGGAAAATTTTATTATAAATTCCAATATGTCATGAATAAATGTTAGAGAATAAAATTAAATGGTTTATTATTCAATGATCAACTAGTTTTATTCAAATTATATTTATGTGTAAACATTCGTGAATAAAATAAGATTATAAATTCAACGATTAAAAATATGTAAACATTGAAGGGAGAATCAATAAATGAATATATTATTTTTATAAAATGTCAATACACATAAAAAAATTTTAAATAAAAAAATATATAGTCAAAATTCATTACATAGATAATCTTATAATATTAATGATGACGATGAAATAAATTAAAACCAATGAAAATGAATTGGGTTATGAAATTGATTACCGCTTGGTAACATATAATTTAAATATCCATGAATAAAATAATTCAAATTGAAACATAGAATACCATTAACGAAAATTAACCAAGATATTACATGTAATGGTGTAGTATATACAACATAAAAAAGTAATTAGGAGAATAACATTACAACATGGCTCTATGAAATGAAAATGAGAAGAAATACATTACCTTATGAATCATTTTCATTGAATACCATTATAAATCATTTATAACAGTTTCAATTAGGTTAGTCACTTATAAAAAACATATTAATAATTAAAACTTCATATATCATTATTTTATAACATCTTATCACTCATTTAATAAGTATAATTCATTAATTTCATTTTTTTCACTATTAATTTTGTTGTTTTTGTTGTGTTATTTGACTTATATTTTTTTTGTTTCTCTTAATTAGATTATGATTTCATAATCAATATAATGTAATATTTTTTCTCAATGTCATCTATATTTATTATATATTTAAATAGAGTATTCCATTAAATTTACAAATAGGTCTTGAAATGCATCGTCCAAAGAGATGGAAGGTCGCACATCTTCATGAACACTACATAAATTTTTCGTGAATTATTAAATGAAAATAATTAAGTGATACATATGTATATTATCAATAATATATTAAATTCATTATATTTATATCAAAGAATTTTTTTATATTTATACATACTAAATTCCATGTAACATGTAAACATATCATATTGCATCTGGGGGTGGTAGTCTGCCATACACATGAATACCGCTATAATATTCTAAAAATGGAAGTCATGAAGGCATGTATAGTGAATAATTAAAAAATAAAAAACACATTATACATAAAATAAATATAATATATATATACTATAAATATTTCACTATTCTAAACTATGAAAGGGGTAATGGAAGAATAAATGGCATCGATTCTCATTGTGATAGTTTTTCATACACATGAACGATGATTACATATTCCAATTTATATAACTATGTTCTACTATAGGTCATACCCTTGACATAAATTTTTGTGAATATATTTAATAAACTAATGTTATTTTATATGTATTTTATAATAATGATTTAATTTTGTGGAAGAGAAAATATGATAATTTTTTTAAAAGAACAATACTAATTCATTGAGTATCCTCCTTAGGTTATCAATATAAAAAAGTAAGGTTTTATCTATGAAAAAATTATTTTTATATGATTATGGATGGAATTTTTTGGAGTGATTGTTTTATGATTTATTCGATCTAAATGTATTTAATGTTTTGAATATGAGGTGGGTGGATGGGTTCCCTTTTATATTGGAGGAAGGTGTCATTATTGTAAAAAAAAATGTAATCACTGTTGAGTAGTATCCATTTAATAATTTCACCCAAATAATGACCCAGTTTTAATACAAGAGGGAAAATTTTATAATTATTTCCATAAATTTTATTTTTGATAAGTGTTGGATTATTTTTACAAATTATATTCTATGTTTATCCAATAATTAAATTCAATTTTATCATAATCAATGTCACTAATTTTCGAACTATCCACTAATAAATTTGGTAAAAAATGAGGATCAAAATATAATATATTATATATTACTATTATCAAGAATATGTATTATATTTTTTGAAATTAAAATAAAATAAGAATCAAAATGTAATTTACAATTAGTTCGGTATATAGAATGAGAGAAACTGTTTTTAGTGTGATGATGTTTAAAATATAAATATGTTTATATATATATATATATATTAAATATTAATATGAATTAGACAATGTAAATATTATCAATATATGTAAAATTTAACTATTATGATACTTAAACCATTTAGAAATATAAATTAATAATAAAATGTTTAATGATGTAAAGTTTTTTTTCAAGTAAAATTTATTCATTTTTAATATTCATAAAAAATCCTCTTAGAAAACAATATAAAACATTACCATAAGATTTTTTTAAATTATTTTTTTTTAAAAAATAATTTATATTTTAAATATAATATTAAAAAGTGTCAAAATTTAGTTATAAATCAACTGTGAAACTCAAAAAAGGTAAAAATACCTTTGGAAAAAAAATTTGTATGTATAAAATTGTATTTTTTCTTGTCATATGCCTATAAAATCTATAGGATAAATGTCAAAAAAAATTATATGATATAAAATTTTAAATATAATAATTTAATATTAGAATTTATTTTAATTTCCTAGGGTAATATGCCTTTGAGAATATACAAATAGTTATTTGTTAAATCATTTCATTCAAGTTTTATTGAATTTCATTTTCAGTATATTTAATTAATAAACAATAAATTCAATGATATATTTTCATAATTACATTAACATTATTCATAACCTAAAATTTAATGGATATGAGAGAATTAAAATTTTAAATAATAATATTAATACTATTCTATAAAACTCAATCTTGCATGTAACCCAATATATCAAATATAGTCATTATTCTGTGTAATGAAAGAAAAACTTAGTTTAACATTCCATTAAATATATATAATGTATTGATTTTATTTAAAAAACTAAATATATCATAATTTTTATGTATGTTATATTAATTTTTGTCCTTTTTTTGAGTGTTATTCTCTCTATTGAATATAATTTTTATATTGGAAAATTTTGGTGTTATATAGAAATTATACATGAAAACCAAAGGATTTTATGTGGAAAGATTATCCTAAAATTTTTGTATTTTTGGGATGTAATACCATGGATGATTTCTTATAATGGGGGTAATATGTAACAATATGATATTTTAAGATATGTTTCCCATTAAATAAAGGCAATTTACAACATACATTACATGAAACAATATTTATAAAAAATCATATAAAGCAATTCTTTATATGATAATTATATCATTTTGGATATTTTCATTTCAAAATAATATTATGTTTTGATATTTTAGATTTTTCCAGAATGTTTTTATCAATGAATAGTGATTATCAATATTTTTATAAAACTATCATTTATATTCATTAAATCATGTAGTTTAAAATGTTACAAAAAATTTATTATTTGTTATTAATGTGTTATCATATATTTTTTATTTACTTTTATATTTTTATAATTTTGATATTAGGCCATTTTGTGGCATAAAACACACTTTTTCAGAAAATAGTTTACTCTGATATATGGGTTTTTATTTTAATTAATGAATATAATAGAAATCTAATTTGATAAAATGGATTTTTTATTTGGAATAAAGATAATCATATTTTAAAAATAAGACCCTTTTATTTTTAGTTATCATGAATAGTAATCATGCAAAATTTTATCAAATTAATTAAGAGTAAATAGTGGAATTAATGTTAAATTTAGGTAATAAGATATAAAAAATATAACCAACTATAGTATTTATTTCATATGAAGAATTAATTTCATCAATAATCATCCAATATTATAAAATATCTCTTTTTTTCATTTATATATTATTATGAAATTTATAATATTTATATAAAGGATATATAAAAAATGTCTCTCTCAGACTTCCAATATAATTAATATTCTGTGAAATGTATGAAAAACAATTTATAAAAATATAAATTTTTATAAGGAGGAGGAACAAATTTTTTATAACAATTAAAATACTAAAATTTTGATGAAAAATCATATTACAAGAATTTCATAGATAAATATATCATATAAGTGACATTTTCAATTATTATAATAGAATTTCATTTTTAGGTTTTTATTGACATATTAAAGGAATTGAGATTTAATTAATTATGTTTTAGGATAATAATATACTACGATATTAGATATAAGTCCTAAAAAATTAATAGTATATGGGGGATATCGTATGTTCTAAAATATCATTCATGGGCATTTTATGGGATGATTTTCATTTTATAGTCCCTTTCAGGGCTCATATAGTGTAAAAAACATTGATATCAAAAGAATTATAAAAATGGATAATGATGATTCAGATAAAGATATAACGATGAAAAAATCACATATAACCATTAATATGTTTTTATATGTGGTGATATACACACATAATCATATTTTATTTTGAAAATATATATTTTAAGTGATTTGTACATCGATAATAATTTATATTAATTTAATACATTAGGAAATTACAAGAATTCTCAACCACTCACTTATAAATGGACAACCCTTTTCTCTTATATTTAAAAACATAGAACATCCTATCATAAAAAAACCCTTCTCAATTATCTTCCCATCAAACGTATCCACGTTATATAGAAGATTTCTATTTTAAAATACAAACCATAGGGTCACAATTAATAGATCCAATGGATGTTTCCGTAGGATAAGGTAATCATATTAACAGAAATATTAATTTTTTTACTTATCTTTTACCACCATAAATTATGACCAAAATATTCCAATATAATAAAAATATTATATTCCATTTATCCATATCTTTTTTCATTGGTTGGGAAACAAAACCAAAACTCATTCTATAATGGACTACTTCGTCGTGTGTCAATATAATATTTTTCTTCCCCACGTCAAATGAATAATCCTAATTATGGATCAAATAAACAAATAAAAATATTATATTTATAAAATAAATAAGATTATATAATTTTAATATTATTATTATATTCATGTATTAGAATCTATTTGGGAAATTCATACATTGCTCACATCTATGTGCAGACTACCATCTCCATGATATTATCTAATATGCCTCTCATTTTTAAATTTCAGGGATTGTGATATGTATTTATTTAATGAATATATAAGTAATAAATTACATAAATATTTCCAATTAATGGTTATTTTTTATTTACCTCTCATTCATTACATATGTTGATATGTGAAAATGTTGTTTATCCATACATTTTTCATACCATATCTATGAATATTGTTATTTATTACCAAATATATTTATTATGGATAAAAAAACATATATATATTATATTTATACTTTTAACAAATATATGGTGATTATAGAACCTTGATAATTATAAAAGGAATAACAATGGTATCAAAATATACATGAAAATTAATGTAGTTAACACCTAATGTAATTATATTAATAAAATATTGATAAAAAGTCGGTGATAAAATGTTCTGAAGGATCATATATGATATTATAGATATGAAAGTAGGTTTGGTATTTATGTATAATAAATTAATATTTAGAACACTTGAGTTTAAATCACCCACGATTCAATTTGAACAAGTTTTAATGGACGCCGTCTAAAATTTCACTACATTGACACATATGTGGTATTATACACATATTTATTTTTTATTGGGTGTATATATTGAACATGAATTTTTTTTAATATTATAATATATTTGTGAATGATTATTTTCATTTCTATTCATGTTTAAATTTTTAAGGCTTTATAATTCAAATGTCACCAAAATGGTACAAATTTCTTCCGAAATCTTAGGTTTTGTGATTGAAGTTATTCTTTGAAAGGAATCATGTAATTTATTATTTAATAAAATCCATATATTATATTATATTTTAAATTTTTATGGACTTAAAATTTATTATAACATCCTATTAACTCATTATATCATCAATTCAAACAAATCATTTAATGTGTGATAGTATGTTCATTCTCTTTCAGATGAGGTATGTTTTTCATCCCTGTCACTATTAATTCAAATTTATTTTATAAAAGTAATACATATTGAGTCAAATGATTATTAAATGAATTTTATGTAATCCATGAAATTTGTAAAAAAAATAAAGGATTATTTCTAGTACTTTCTTTATTTCCCAATATATATGTTTTATATTTAAATTAAAAAATAACCATTTTTTCATATATGACATTAACAGAATATCCTACCACCAAAACAATTTTTCATTTTTTAAATTGAATTAAAAATTAAATTTTTTTAAAAAAATTAATTAATTTCAATTCCAATATTTAAATTCTATTTTCATTCATTCTTTATAGGCTATGATTTTATTACAAAACCAATATTTCTGATATTCATCTTTTATCTCTTATTAATTTTGTGTCCATTAACGTTATCCCGACTCATTATGTTTCATTTGATTATTGCAAATTATGTTTATCATAAATTTAATTATTATCAATACAATAGATATGATTATTACCTAAAATATATATCATTTTTTAATATGGTGCATTCATTGATAGCTTTTTGATTTACTATGAAAATATTGATAATTTTTATTCCTTAATCGTTACCAAAAATTGTTGATAAGGATTATTTTTATGAATTAAATTGATTAAAATATATATAAGGAATTCATTAGATATGTAGCAATGAGTGGGGACCCGTTATAGATATCCCCATTATGCATTGATATTACTCATTATAAAATCAGTTAAAAAATAAATGGGTTTCTAGTGTATACAAAACGATTTATTAAACTATCTTCAGACATGGATTTTACCACATAGATATCAGAATTTTTGAGATCAGGATGTCCAATATTATGAATTTTTTTTTATTCATAATCTATTCATATGTATCCATGAGATAAATGAATGGATATTATCTATGGATTCATTTTTTGATTATGTTATTAGTTAAAATGAATGTGTTTCATGTTATTTACATTTATATGTTGGCCATAACATTTTGACTCGTGATTTATTCTGATAAACATAACTACAAATTAGAATATATACTTAGCATTATTATTTTTTATATATATAATGAATCATATTACGTATAACATAAATAATGTAATGAGTTTTTATATTTCAATGTATTTAAAATTTATAACTTAATATGGTTCTCGGTTATTTATATGGTTCTTTAAGACAAGTAAACTAATCTATCAATCATAATGAGAATCCTTATACTATGAACTATTGTAATAATGTATATATTGCCTCTATGTTACTAGAGTTAAGGATTTTAGAAAATCCTAGATCAAAACTCATAGAATAAGTCATTCAATAAAATAAGAGCATATCCTGGAATTACAACATACCAAAGATTCTCAATACTAATAACATAGATTAGACAGATAAAAAATAATCATAAATCATTGAAGAATAATATAAAAGTGTTAAATAACATAGAATATAGGTATATACATTAATTGTTACAAATTATGAAAAGGAAATTAAAATAAAAAATTTAGTAAAATGTTATAACAGAATCCTTTTTAAAATGACATTATTCCCACATGTTTTTGAACAAAGTCATTTTATCTATAAATTAATATGTGTGAAAACTAATTTCATCCTTAACATTGTGATCAAAAAAATAATTTTGATTCCTTTCTATATAATGAGATAACCAACATATCTAGTGAATTTTAGAGTAACATAAATCCACTCCCAAAATCATCCAAGCATATGGGTGTCAATTGAAATTATTAATTTATGATGTTTCAAAGAACCCATTAAAATAAAATGGGTTTTTTATCCTTTTTAAATGGAATCATGTAATGAAAATATAAATAATAAGTATAAAATTATAACATTATATTCCAATAGAAAAATAAGTATCAAAATATATATTGAAACATTCTATGTAAATTCTAACTAATCCTGATAATATATCACATGATATTTATATTCTATATAAAGAAAGTTATACAGTTTAGTCAATAATTTACCCAATCAATCCATATAAGAAATATAGGTGAAACCTCATTGATCAATGAATCTAAATATTTATTTTTCACATATTAAATGAATTGGATGAAAATTCATACATATGCATAGTGCATGAATAAGAAAAAAATGTAATATATGGTTTCCATGAATTTAATAACACAAAATAGTTCAAGAAAATTTATAGGGTACTTAAGGATATGAAACATCCAAGGATATAATGTTTTTTTGATACAAAGAGGGAAATAGATGTAAAACATAATATAATTTATAAAAATACATTAATATAATTTTTGTAGAAATAAAATTTTATGCATAAATTTTTTGAGAAATATTATTATTAAATTTAAAGAAATAATATTTTGAAAATAAATATTTGGATGGAAATATTAATGACGAATCACCAATCAAGACACAAATTCATTAAAAACATTAATTAAAAGTATATTTAATATATTTTAATTTCAACAAAATCATAGTTAATATATGGTTGAAATGTCATATTGATTATCAAAATGGATTAAGAAATGGAATATTATACTTTTTTATTTTAAATGATCAAAAAACAATTTAATATTATGAAACTCCATTGGTGAAATCCCAAATTATAAAAAGAGTGACAAACCGTCTTTTGAAGAAGTTATTTTGGAAAAATATGAGTGTGAGATGATATAAGAACATAATTAGGATTAAAATTATAAAGGAAAAAATAATTTGTAAAAATAAATATGGGTGATGAGGGAAATCTATTGTTAATGATGATGGAAATTATAATGATCAATGTTATAATATTTTAGGATGTAATTAATCATTGAAAAATATATGGTTTAGGACATTATTTAACTAAAGAAGGTAATTATAGTACTGTAAAATGAAATATTAATGTGGAAAAATCTATTCATAAATGAAACATGTTTATGAATGATTATTCTAACTAATCTAAGTGATATTAGTTTAGAAAATATCATCAATTCATATATATCCTTTGATTAAAATTAAATTTAATTAAATAATAAGATATTTAATTTCAAAAACAAACTATTCAATGAATATCGTAAAATGGATTCATATATTCGTAGTCACATCATATTTACTATTATATCCCCAAATTCAAAATACTATGTTTGATGCTAAAAACATAGTCTATGCATTTCAAGCATGGAAACTGATAATCATGACCTAGTTTTTCCTTTATAAACCATACAATAAAATGTAAAAAAATCAATTACATTATAATTTACCTATTAGTTTATGAATTTTAATAAATTAATAAAATTACAAAATTTGGAATACCCATGTTTTGATCTGATAATTTTGATGGATATAAAAAACATTCATAAATCATCATTATGAAATCAAATTCTCCAATTAAATTAAAAAAATATGAATCCTTTCATGTTGAAATTGATTTAACATTTTTTTTCATATTATCTGGATGTATAAAACATAAAATATGTGAGACCAAAGGCTTAGTAATAATAATCATATGTGTTAATAATTTAATTTTGTCATTGGCATAAGTGGATTATACTATTATATAGATTTGAAAAAATATATCACATTAAAAAATTATAATTTATATCCATAGAATAATGGACCACTAAACATGTGACATGGAATAAAATATCAAAATAGTTAACAGTTATAAGAACCAATAATGAAGTTCCATATGTTCTTAATCATGGTCAAAGGATCCCCTGGAAACTAATAGAAAATATAGAGATTTGTTTAAATCGTAACACTATTTTTTTCACATATGATTACACATGTAAATAATAACATGACTATAGAAAAATATATACGAGAATATTCACGATATTAACTCCCTCATTACATTTAAATACAATGTGAATTACCTTACTCAATGGAAAAATATATTGGCAATACCCATCATATAATCTTTATTAGTCTCAAATGCCATCCCGATCCCAATCAGTCTCACCCATCAACATTAATGATTTTCAAGAACTATAAATTAATATTAAAAATGAAATAATAAATTGAAATCATAAATATTTTATTAAAACAATATTTCTTTATATCTTGATTCACTAATGGAAAATAAATGGGTTTTATAATAATTTGTCTAAAAATTCATTATAATATATCTGAAAAAAATATCTTCTGGTATAATAATTTAATAATATCACTATTGGAGGTGAATCATTGAATTTTATTCCCTTTATAAAAATACATTTAATGTTACATTTAAATTTTTTTAAAAAAATAGTATAAAACACCATATTATTTCGATACATTTGAAAACAAAAAACTCCAGAAATATTGATAAGTTTATTTAATTTGAAAATTACAATGTAAAATAAAAAATGAATATTAATGTTAAATAATGCTCTAGATGAAGATTATTTATTTTCATAAATTATACAAAAAAATAAAATTTTCCTTTCATAGATTTGTAAAATGTGCCAAACATCTTGTTCAAAAAACATTAAGAAGGATTCATTTTTTAACCATTATAAATAGATTCTATGGTAGTGAGAAATATATTTCAAAATATTTTCATGTAATGGTAATACAATTCATTAAACTAGAATGATGAGTATGATCTATGATTAAAATAATCATCTACCAAAGAAGAAAAACCGTAGAATATTAGGCAAAAAACAGTCACGGATATATTTAGTGTTCAATGGAGAGAAATTAAATCAAATCATGGAAATATAGAAAATATTCCAAGGAGAAGAATATAAATATGGTTCAAGAAATAAATATTATAAAATTTACCAAAATGAACCTTGAACACAAACAATCTTTAAAAGAAATGAGATTCGGACATAAAGACTATACCTCTTTGGTGACATTCTAATAAAAAGATAGTGAATTAAATAATGTGATATATATATCTATAATAAATTAATTTCATGAAGTAAGACGTAAATGTTAATTTATGGGGAATTAATCACACCACAAAAATAATATAGGGCACACTGTCAAGACGCAACCCAACGGGGCTTGGGCCGTGACTCCCCAAGCCCACCTCCAATAGGCCATGGGCAGGCTTCCAGCACCGAGTAGGCTATCACACACATGTGAGGCATTAGACTAAGGTACCTGTACACACGCACCCACAAACACCTCCAAGAAACAGTGCAGAGATTAAGAAAATTTGAAAAGTAAATGCATGCATACAACTATCCCACAACCAAAGTACATCAGATGTAAAAAAGGGAAAAACAAGGACCACCAAAAGAAAACTACAAAAGCGTGTCCAACCTTCTCTGAAAAATGGGAACTCTTCCACAAACACCAGTGGAAATGCTCCCTCGGCACCACACCGGTAAACACCCCGGTCAATCTCGCTCACTCAGCACTTCCTGCTCCGGGTCCTCCTGGGACTCCGTCGAATGACATGTGGTCTGCACAAGACACAAACATGTGTGGGCGAAACCCGTGCATGGGTAAGTATAAAAATACTAAGTAGGCACCCCAAAAACCCAAAACAAAAGTGAGTAACTGAAAGGCAACAATCCACTCATCCCTTCCAAAGGGAACCCAGATGAGAGAGGAACTACATCTCGTGACAATCCTCGACTAAACACAACTAGTCAGCTAGGCCCAGGTGTATGCCCATACATACACCTTGAACAATCCAGTTATACTCAGCTCACACAACAATCCACCTGAGGTACCTTTCTCGTCACCAGCAACTGTTCACAATCTGGAGAGCACACTCCACAATCACTGTCATCCCAGATGACACTCATTCGAGAGATACACTCCACCGGGTTTCATACAAAAATCTCAGACGCTAACCCGAGAGATCCCAATCGTCATATAGCATCACTGAGGAAACATCACTGAAACAACATAACCACCGAACTCTTCGGATAGGGGATCGCTCCTAGGGTACGCTAGAGGATACCAGAACCCACTCTAGTAGACGAATATCTCACAGATATGGGATCACTCCCAGGGTCCGTTGGGGGATACCACAATCCGATCTGGCGCTCGACAATAGCACATCACTCAGATAGAGGATCTTCTCCCACATAAAGGTGGTCAGGACGATACTAGAACCCCATCTGGTATAGTTTGCAATGTAGGGGAACAAATTGATGATGCCACAAACCTACAAAACCACATGCTGAGTAGGGTATCGTATATCTAACGATGTCGCAACCCTACCAAAACCATATACTGAGTATGGGATTGTATAACTGACGATACCACAACCCTACTATAATCCTCATTCTTAGTATGGGATCATATTCGCGACGATTCCAAAACCCTACTGAGCACGACCCATTTCTTAGGGGATCATATTCCCGATGATGCCAAAAACCCTACGTGGTTAACCTTCGAGACAGGGGATCGCCACCAGTGGATAATCGGTCACAACGATACCAAGAACCTAATCTAGGGTAATGATGATAGAGGATCCTACTCCGAGCCCACCGGAGGGATGCCACAACTTTAACAGATTAAACATCCCATCAAGAGGATCATAAGCCTATTCTAGGGGCGTGATGCCGCGTAAACCCTCGTAGGAACGAACCAAGGGAGTACCATCAGCCACTGCTAGTCCAAGCGTCGCTAACCAGAGTGACCTGCAACAATGACACCATGCGCACCTCCAAGGATGATACTGAGGCCACCATCATGACCCCCCGTGGAAAAACACGCAGGATAGGCTGTTTACTTGCCCAAAATGGACAATCGATTAAAAAGTAACTATTCACCATAGTTTTCCCATGAGGGGACCGCACAAAGATCCCGAAACTCTCTAAGAGGATCATACAATAGTGATACCCTCGAAAAAACACATGGAATCGACTACTCGTACGTCCGAAACGGACACCTGGTGAAAAAAGAACTATTCAACGGAGCCAGCCCGGGTGGGGCCCATTCCATGATCCCAAATCATGTCGAATGGATCACACCATTGCGATCCTCTCGGAAAAACAAACATGATCGACTATTAAAACGTCTCAAATGGACACCCGGTGAGAGTGTTGCGTTTCTCTGAAAATGCAAAAAACCCAGCTTCGTGGGGCCCACACCCAATTCTCTATCCCAATACCTAGAAGCCATCTCATGATGTCTGCCATACCATCGGGGTTTCAACACCACTGACGACATGTCATTCGAACGCTCTGGGAAGAAGTTACAATGGAACGAAGTTGTAAAATAATAAAATAATATTATTTTATATGACGTTACTAACTCCCAGGCCACGATCTCGAACCATAAATTTCTCAAAGTGATTTCAAAAGGTCCGTATAGAGTCAAGAAGGGCGTTGCAACAAACAGATCACAAATCGGAGTTACGGTTTTCGAGTTACACGGGTTTAAAGAACCATAGGAAAATCCTGGCCGGACCACCGCCAGCCTTACCGGAATCCCCCTCACCGCCGCCAGATTCCTCCGCGCCGCCACCGCCGCCAGAATCCGGGTTTTCCTTTGGAAAACATCCGAGAACCCTTGGGATCACCCCGGTGCTCCAAAAACATATCTGTAACATGTTTCTGGAAACCGCAGGACCCAAAAAATACAACCCTTATAATGATTCGAAGCAAAACAAAAAATAAATCGGGTCCGGGATTTCAAAACTCAAACCGCCTACCTCATGGGCGAAATGCCGAAGCATCGGTTGCATATCGACACCGGTGTTTCCCTGAAGCTCGATCCGCTGACGATCGACGCAGAACACGGGCAACTTCGGCTCGAATCAGTGAAAAATAGAGGTTAGGAGGAGGGTCGTTCGTCGCTGCGCGTAGGATGTGGGAGGGGAGAGAGATGGGAATGATATTTTTTCCCTTTTTTTATTTAATAACCTCCAGTTAATGCAACACCCCCAACTCCACGCCCGATGCTGCCAAAGTTTATGTCACCCCTAGGGTAAACACACCATTCTCAACGCAACTACAGACTCGGATTTGCGATTTAAGACTCCGATCAGACGTTTTTCAAGCCGACGCTTGTAAACCAACTTTTCCACTTATTTATGAAAATTCCACTGCTGGTGTTTACCACAACAGGCCCGCGACAACAAAGTTTACACCTCGCCTAGGGTAAACAGTACGTTGCAGACGCAACTGTGCCCTCGGATTCCCGTTCTGTGCTACCATTTAAGAGATATCACACCACTGCCACGTGCATAGTATAAAAATACATAATATTTTTATAAAATTAATTCTGGCACACTGGGCCTCGGAATCACACACCCTCTTCGCTCCTTGCTCTGGAATTATTCATAGAAATATTCCAAAGTCTGATAGGGCCAGAAAACCGAGTCGCTACATCCTCCATCCCTTATAACTTTTCGTCCTTGAAAATAAATTAGAACAAGGAAAGCGACTGGACTCTCAACTGGGTCTCCCACACCAGCATGTTCACCAACAACCACCCACGCCTGAACACATAAGTCTGAGAGACTCATCCACCAAACCTCAACATTATCGGCTTTGGGCGGCACTGACTCACCCGCACAGTTTTAATTGCATCACGAAAATGAATCTTGGTGGGGGAAGGATTCCTCATCCTTACACATTCGAAGCATGCCAAAAAATACCCACCCAGGGTCATACCAATGCCATACACAAAACTCAATCAATCAACATAAAGGAAGGGCACCACTAAACAGTGTCTATCAAACTAATGCAGAATGTATAAAGGACACAAGGCATACCTATATCCATCCCCAGTGCCTCTGGTTCAACAACCCCAAGGGCATGTAGTTTTCCTCTCCCTAGGCCACTAACTCCCTAAGCATGGCGTTGACCACCCGGAGGTGGGGTTGGTGAAAAATGATACCGCCTACCACCTCTTGCTGCTGCACAAGCTCTGTTGCCACGTTCGCCGCCCTACGGACCTCCTAGGTCGAGACACTGCCTTTTACAAGGCGGTACATCATTTGACTCCCTCTTAGCAGCACGAAAAGTCAGAAAATCTCTAGCAAGATGTCCCCGACCGTCGCATGCATAACACCGCCTCTCCTGCGGCTGACCAAAACTGGTCTGCGATCCCTGTGAGCCCTGAGCCTCAGATACTCCATCCTGGGGTCGCCTCCTGAAATGTTGGCCACGACTGGGGCCTTGAGTCTACCGTCGTATAGCAGATGCCGATCTGAATGACAAAGTCTCAGCTCTCGCGTGCCCAGCACTAACTAGTAGGATCTGCTCGGCCATAAATCTCTCCAACACCAATGATCGCTCCAACACTCCAACATAGGTGGGCAGACATAAGGAAACCACACCTGCCTGGATGTCCCCACGTAGGCACTACATGAAGGTCTAGGCCCTAAAGAATGGGTCTTGAACCATATCCAGGGAGTAATGCTACAGGTCCGTAAACATCGTTGAGTACTCCGACCCAGTCAGGCCCTCCTGCCGAAGTTGTAGAATCTCTTGAATCCGCATTGACCTCAGCATTAACAGATAGAACTCTTCCCTGAAGAGCCACTCATACTCTGCCCATGGGAGTGTCTAATCGTCGTGGGACTGCATCACTAGGCTCCACCATCGCCCTTTAGAACCTTACAGAAGGCTCTCCGCTAGGACCACTGTCTGATCTAGAGGTGTCCTCACCAGGCGGAAAACTCAGGTGACTGCCTCAAGCCAGTCATCAGCTGCCTGGAGTTCTAGATCACCCCGGAACCTCAGAGGTCGCTGCCTCTGGAACTCGTGCAGCACACTCATCTTGCACGTAACCTCATCCTGCACTACCGTCACAACTAACATCTCAACAGGTGGCGGCTCAAATGGCAGACCACCTGATGGTGCAACCTTAGAACCCGCACCCTGTTCCACAGCCTCTACATGGGGACAGGTTGTCAGAAAAATCCTATTGCGGAACCCTCACTAGCTGTCGTCATGGAGGCATCCTGAAAAACATTCAAGATGCACCATAGTCAAAGGGAATATATGGAGAGCTAAATCAAGAAGCACAAGGAAAAACCGAAAAACCCAGTCCTATATGATGCATGTACCATTATGTCCCTGCGACCAGTGTAAGAATGTCCCGAGTCGAAAGGCAGGTTATAAGAGTCCTGATGTATGGATACGTCAACTACCGCACCAACACTAGAGTCCCTAGCCTGAAATCTGAACTCGAAACATCCTGACACTGCCGCTATGAAAACCAAACCAAAATCACAACTAGACCAACTACACTCTGAGATCTCAATGGTCGAACCTCCTCTGATACCACTCTATCAAGACATAACCCAACGGGGCCTGGGCCGCGACTCCCCATGCCCACCTACAATAGGCCAAGGGCTGGAGTCCAGCGCCGAGTAGGCTATCACACACATGGGAGTTATTAGCCTAACGTACCTGTATGCACGCACCTACAAACACCTCTATGCAATAGTGCAGAGATATAGAAAAACTGAAAAGTAAATGCTGGCATAAAACTATCCCACAACCAGAGTACAACAGAAGTACAAAATGGAAAAACAAGTCCCACCAAAAGAAAACTACAAAAGCGCGTCCAACCTGCTCTGAAGAAGGGGAAAGCTGCCACAAACAACTGCCAGAAATCTCCCTCAGCACCGCACTGGTAAACAACCCTGTCAATATTTCTCACTCAGCTCCACCTGCTCCGGGTCCTCCTGGGACTCTATTGAAAGGCATGTGGTCTGCATAAGACACAAACATGTGTGGGCAAAGCCCGTGCATGGGTGAGTATAAACATACCCAGTAGGCACCACAAAAACCCAAAACAAATTAGAGGAACTGAAAGGCAACAGTCCGCTCATCCCTGCCATAGGGAACCAGACGAGAGAGGAACTCCATCTAATGACCATCCTAAGTTAAACACAACTAGTCATCTCAGCCCAGGTGTATGCCCATACATACTACTTGACCAATCCAGATATACTTAGCTCACACAACAAGCCACCTAATGTACCGACCTCTTCACCAGCAACTATTCACAACTAGTAGAGCACAATCAATAATCACTGTCATCCCGTATGACACTCATCCGAGTGATACACTCCACCAGGTTTCATACAATCATCTCAGACACTAACCCGAGTGCCCCCGCTCGTCGGATAACATCACTGAAGAAAAATCGCCGAAACAACATAACCACCAAACTCTTTGGATAGGGGATTGCTCTTAGGTTCTACTAGGGGGTACCAAAACCCACTCCAGTAGACAAAGATCTCATAGAAAGAGGATCACTCTCAGGGTCCACTGGGGGATACCACAACCCGGTCTGGCGCTCGACAAAAACATGTCACTCAGATAGAGTATCGTCACCCATATAAAGGTGCTAACGAAGATACCAGAACCCCATTTGGTACAAATCGTGATGTAGGCAATCAAACAGACGATGCCGCAACCCTACAAGTACCACATGCAGAGTAGGGGATAATATATCTGACGATGTCGCAACCCTACCGAAACCACATGTTGAGAAGGGGATCATATAACCGACGATGCCACAACTCTAACTGATTAAACATCCCATCAAGATGATCACAAGCCAATACTAGGGATGTGATGCCAGAAAATCCCTCGTAGGAATGAACCAAAGGAGAACCCTCAACCCCTACTTGTCCAAACGTCACTAACCTGAGCAACCCGCAACAACACCTCCCTGTGGACCTCCAAGGCCCATACCGAGGCCAATATCATGACCCATGTGGAAAAACACGCAGGATAGGGTGTTTACTCACCCGAAACAGACAACCGGTGAAAAAGGCACTATTCACCGTAGCTTTCCCGTGCAGGGCCCGCACAATGATCTCGAAACTATTTAATAGAATCATACCACAATGATCCCCTCGAAAAAAAGCATGGAATCGACTACTCGTACGTCCGAAACAGACACCCGGTGAAAAATACACTATTCACCTGAGCCAGCCCAGGTGGGGCCCACGCCTCGATCCCGAATCACCTCGAACGGATCTTATATTTGCGATCCTCTCGGAAAATCACACAGGATCGACTATTCAAACATCTCAAAAGGACACCCGGGGGGAGAGTTGTGTTTCTCAAAAAACTCTAAAAACCCAGCCTCATGGGGCCCGCACCCCATTCTCAGTCCCAATACCTAGAAACCATCTCACGAAGTCTTTCATTCCATCTGGGTCTCAACGCCACTGACGACACGTCATTCGGACGCTCTGGGTATAAATTATAACGACCCGAAGTCGTAAAATAAAAAATAATATTATTTTATACGATGTCTCTAACTCCCAGGACAAAATCCCGAACCATAAAATTCTCAAAACGAGTTCAAAAGGTCTGTATCGACGCAAAGAGTGTGTCGTCGAAAACGGATCGCAAATCGGAGTTATGGTTTGTGTGTTATGGGGGTTTAAAGATCCCCAGGAAAATCCTGGCCGGACCACCGCCAGCCTCGCCAGAAACCACCGTGCCGCCACTGGATTCCGCTGCACCACCACCGTAATCCGCCGTGCCGCTGCCATGCCCCACTGGATTCCGCCTTGAACACTGCCAGATTCCGGGTTTTCTACCAGGAACCCCCTGGAGCACCCTGGTGCTCCAAAAACAGATCTGAAACATGTTTCGGGGGTCGTTGCATTAAGTGAAATTTATTCGAGCCGACGCTTGTACCCCCGACGCGCCCTATGGTAAACGCGCCATTCGGAACACAACGGCGAACTCGGATTTGCGATCCGAGACTCTGATCAGAATTTATTCGAGCCGACACTTGTACACCAAATTTTCCACTTATTTACAAAAACACCCCTGGTGGCGTTTTCCACAGCAGGCCAGTGCCCCAGAAGTTTACACCTCGTCTATGGTAAACGAAACGTTCTGGATGCAACTGTGCCCTCAGATTCCCGTTCTGAGCTCCCGTTTAGGAGATATCAGACCCACGCCATGTGTATAGTATAAAAATACTAAATATTTTAATAAAATTAATTTCGGGCACACCGGGCCTTGGAATCAAACGCCTTCTTCGCGTCTAGCTCTGGAATTATTCATAGAAATAATCCAAATTCTTACAGGGCCAAAAACCCGAGTCGCGACACACACGATATGTTACATGTCTCAATAAAATGATATTTAGACAATCAAAACCATGTAAATGGTCATAACATCTTTAATGATAGTTAATGCATGAATGTATTATGTAAAAATATTTAAATCCATATAAAACCCTTCTAAATAAATAATAAAAAAAATGTATATATCAATTCAAATATAATCATATTGTAATTGTGTCAATGAAAAAATGTTATAACCCAATGAATGGATATTGAGTTAAAAACCCCCTTTCCTCAGGTCTGGACTAACTATGTATGTTTTTAAAGAACATTATAATAACCGTATTATAGTTATTTAATAGTTATGACCAATTTTTTTATTAATTTATCTTTTACCTATTTATTCAGTTTAATTTTAAATTACATTATCGGTTAAGTCAATGTAAGGTTTATATGATGATGTTGGAAAATAAATGAAAAAATATTGGTTGATTTACAATTGGTAAAGGGTTCATTGTTCCATTATCTACATGTTTATCATAATTTAATAATTATAATTATTATTCGTAAAATTATTTTTATATCCATCCATAAAATGCATTATTGAAAATAAAATAACACCCCATCATGGAGGTTGCAATCCATATGTACAAATGAACAATAATATCATCTTCAAATTGATAAAATTTTAATAAAATAAAAGATATATTTCCTATAAATAATGATAATTATATGATGAATTATATATATATAAACTAATTTTTACAATATAAACAACCTTAATAGGTGGTGTTGGAAAATAAAACCTATAACATCATGGAGGTTATAGTCCACATACATTCAAGTATAATGTCTTCATTTAACTATTTAGTGGAAAAGGGAGATGCAAAATTAAATTATGTTTTTGATAATAAATTATAATTATATGGTATACATCATTTTTTATAATTAAATGTATAAGAGGAAATTTAAGGATATAAAATAAGACGTAAATTAAAAACACTCTATTTAGACCATTACCTTCTCTTTAAAGATACTACACTAGATCTCTCCATATTGATCCTAGAGATTGTATATGTCTGATAAAAGTAGTTATATTACATGTAAAAAGATGTATGGGAAACAAATTTCAGGGAATTTTCATTCCAAGTTACTCAATGTGGCATGATCAAAAGAGGTGAGGTATTATCCATTTATTATAGAGGAAGGGGGAACCCTTGTAATTTCTTAATGTATTAAATAATATAAATTATTATCACTACTAAATAGATAATCATATATATATTTAGAATATCAATTATTTAATAATAAATTACCTCTTCCATTAAATTTATACATGGTTGGATGATATTTTACCCTTGGCACTTTGTAATAACCTCATGTTAACCCTTTTAAAGATTACCATGAAAAAATATTGTTTATCCATATGGGGTCATGAAGTTTTCATTATAAAGGAAATGAAATTATAAAATAAAAATTATATATAATACCATACATATACAATTAAAATTGAATTTTTTTGAAATTGAAATAATTTTACGAGTACTATTTTACAAAAAATACCATTAATATAATTTTAAGAACTATAAAAATAATTTAATTATAAAAATTTTAAAGGATTTAATATAGTTTAAATATAATATTTTAATATATAATAAATAAGTTTTCCTTATTTAAAATAATTGTGTACCAACCAACACAACAACAAAAAACATAATTATATCAATTAATTTTTTTTTGTTTAACATAATCCCCTCATGTACTTATGAAAAATATTAAAATAATAAAATAAAAGAGAGTGATATTTTGGATTTAATCATTTTTTAATATAATTTTAAATCATTATTAATGAAAATGACTCTAAGATCCCATAACAATTATCATTTGATAAAAATGATATAAATAGACTGATCCAATGAAAATATATTAGTTTTTATTTAAAATTTGATTTCTATATCACTTTAGATTCAAACATTAATAGTTTATTTAAATTTTCTATGGTAAAAAATATTTACACCAATGACTATTTATAATAGAAAAAAGGTGACCAATTTACCAATGATATAAATTATGATTCCAAAATTGGAATCTATTTCACCAAAATGTATTCCCTATAATGATTATAAATTACATTTAAAAAACCATCAAAACATGATGAAAATTGATTTCCAAGAAATTATAAATTTATCCATAAAAGCTTTTTATAAAAAAATTAAGAAAAATGTTGATTTTATGGAGTCTAATTTTTTTTCAATTAATATTTAACTTATTATATTCCAAATCAAATATATAAATAAATATTTATAAATACATTACCTGAATATATTATTTTTTATAAAATTGGTATTTTTCTGTATTCACAAAAAATAATGCTTTTAAAATCCAAATTAATAACAATAAAATTATTTTGTTAAATAATTTCATAAAATAAAATCATTTTTCAATTAAAAATTCTAAAACTCATTGTCATTAATTATAATAATTTGTCAAAAGAATAAATAATAACCATTTTACTTAAATAATGTTATGATGTATTAAATGAATTTACTAAAAATTGTGTTATCATATTCATGAAATTTTCAAATAAATTTTTGTGGAGTATCACAAATATTTATATATCATAATGTGGTTAATACTATTAATACACACCAATTTAATTAAAGGGATATAAATAACATATTTATATAATAATATTTTTTTGGTAAATATTTGTGTCGTATATCAGGTACATTTTTAATCAAAATTTTATTTTAAAAACATCAGGGTACTATGATCTCCCACATATAATATATTGTTTCATTGGAATTTTATCTTTTTATTAATAATAAAATTATTTTATATTTTGAAATAATTTTTTTTAAATTTCCACTGTAAATAGTTTAAATAAATCTACTAATGAAATTTGTATGTGATGAACAGAATGGTCCACTAAAATAATATATATTTTTCTTCCCATATAAAGAAAATCATTAATAGTAATTCAAAATATGATCATGGAGGATAGAATTAATGTAGAAATAATGAATAGGAGTGATAGATAGTATTTATAAGAATAAAGTGATTAATTAAGAGAAGAACAATAACCACCAAACCATAAATCAATATGGTGTAAATAAGAAAATTAATTCATCAAATATGATGTACAAGAAAAAAATTATTTCATGATACATTTATAGTTTTGAAAATCACCTTTAACATCCATACTATTAATATATGTAAATATTTTTATTTTAATTTCATAAAATCCTTCAACAAAATTTCATCAATTGGATTCCTTTTTGAATAAGATTCCACACATATCTAATATTGTACTCTAAATAATGAGAATCAAAGAAGAATTTTTATTACACAAAAATATTTTGTCATCAATACAACATAGAATCGAGGTAAGATCAAAATTTTAATCCACCAATATTTTCTAAATGTAAAATTTTTAAAAAATGATAATGAAAAAAAATTATATTATTAAATAAATCATTTTACTCCAAAATTTAAATAATAATATAAATGGTAAAACATATAATACTACAAAAATAAATCACCCTATTTCCAAAATAACTTAGTTAACCTGAATATTAAGTAATGTTTTTACCTCAGTGTGTTTCCCATAAAATTAAGCACACATCCCCATAAATATAATATAAATTTTCCCAAATAATCATTAATGATAAATTATGGGATACATATACCTCAACCCAATATAATATCTCAAAAAATATCCATAGTAACCTAATAATAACATAACGTAAAAATTATACATGGGTCTCTATTCCATTGAAATTATGATCAAAACAAAACATATAAACCCATGATTTTACAAAAACAAATTCTTTTAAAAATTCATGAAAACAATATAATCTCAAAGATTATCAACACATTGCTCTGAAACCAACGATAAAATCCCAAATCCAGTCTATCTTATGTGGTGATAAAAGATTAATATTTTATTTTTAAGCTTTTATATTAATAAATTTGACCTATTTTTCATTCTATAACATTCCAAAAACAAATAGAAACATTTAAACTTGTATATGTATGAAGAACATTTTGATTGATTGTTTTAGAGAATTTGGACAAACTATTTCATTGAAATTCCCATTTCGTCATAAACAATTTTTTCCATTATACTATGATTATTTTATTCTATATTATATATTAATCTTTTATAATAAAATTAATTCCACATTAATCCTTTGTAGATAAAAATCATTTATTATCTATATTCATAAATTGGGTAAAATGATAATAGGAAAACTGTGGTTTGATATGCCAAGGAATTGTAAATATAAGAAATAAAAATTGAATGACCATAGTGTGCAAACAAAGTGTGTAGTAAAATAAAGAAATAATGAAATTTGAAAAGATTAATATAAAGGGAATTTATACCCATAAAAACATAGATATTTAAAAATGTGACACTGATATAATACTTCTAGAAATTAAAAATATATATAAATCAATAATTGTGATCCATATAATGTTAATAATGATCAAAAGAAAAATAAAATACTCATAGAAAGAAAATAAAAAGAAGTTAATATCATGAAACATTATAGTAATTATCAATGTTATCCCACATTGTAAATAAATTTTCCATTTTTTAATTGATAAGATAAACCTACCGGGTAAACACCCCCCTTTCGTTTGTCAAATAAGAATGAACATTACTCATAGAATAAGTGTGATATATCAATCTAACCTGTTTTATAATCTATAACAGGATATCCAATCATAACAAGTTATATAAGAACCACACAAACAAATAAATAATTTCCATGTACCATACCCGAATTTAACACAAGTAATATCTCATTTTCATCATCATATATATAAAAAATCATTCATTCCATTTATATTTTAATTTACTAGTGTAAAAAATTGTTTCTTCAAAATATCCTTAAATCAATAATAATATTTCTAGAGAAGAAATATGGATGTTATAGTAATAACATATTCAAATTAAATAAAATAATAATCAATATTTTATATTTAATTAGATTATAATACATTTAAATCACAGTGAAAATATTTAGATGAATTTATGAGGAAATATTATTTTCTCTCATCCGTTTAAAATAATGAATTCCAAAATTTTTGACAATATTGTTTACCTTGAAAATACCCATAGAAACACGTAATATATTCTCCAAATTAATGAATTTACATGATATAGTAAAATCCATTCATTTTGTATTCATTAAAAGAAAACATTTCTATCCAAAAAAATTTCCATGTACATAACTTGTTATTTGGAAAATGTATAGAAATATTTATTACAAAATATTTGTAAAAAGGAAAAAGGTAGTAACTTTTTCTTTTTTAAAACATATCATTTATACGTTGTTACTTTTAAAAATAAATTATGAAGAATAATGTCGGGGAATAAAATGTATTTTGAATAATAAGGAAATAAGGTCATTGTTTATTTAAACCCATTTTTTCACCTTTTTTTAAATAAGAGAGAAACAATAAATGAAATCACAAAAAAAATACAATGTAAAAAATTATTAGAATATATATTTAAATTAATAAAATAATATTATACAATTTCAACCAAATTTACCTTGAGAATAAATAATTCTAAAAATAAATAATATTATAACATAAATCCTCTAACAGATTGGTAACATTCAAATATAATGAAATTAAAAGGATGAATAATATGTAGAACTATATATATAAATAAATTAAAGAGGTAACATCTAAAAATTAATTAATTGGGTAATAATTACACCACAACAAGACATCTTTGAGCACAACAAGAAACATGTCTCTACAAAATGATATTGAGACAATGAGACCCCCTCAATGAATCATTACAATTAAAGTGATAATTAATCCATGAAGTGATTTTGTAAATATATTTAAATCCTCCAAAAAATGTTTAATTACACCTTAAAAATATATAGATCATTTCAAATATAACAATTTTATTTCGATTTTAATTAAAAAGTTTTATAACTCGAGAAGAGATAATTGAGTTATTAAAACTTCTTACCCCGAGTACGGAAATTTTATGCTTTTAAATTAACTTTTTTATAATAAAATTAAGTTAATACATAATTATTTAATAAATATTTACTAGTTTATTAATATAAAAATTTAAAATTCATTTAATTTGAATGAATTTTATTTTTAAATGTCAAATCAATTAATGCGACCGCTGGGGGTTTTAGGGTTTTCGGTTCATAAATTCCAAAATACATTGTAGGTTGGCCATGGTAAAAGGAGTCATTAGTACATCATTTGAAGAATAATATTTAATAAATAATTAATATTATTACATAAATACAATTTTATAACAATCATTTAATTTTCTTTAGAAAAATGTTACATTTTTTAGTAGGTGACAATACAAACAAGCATAAAAATAACGTTCTCATTTTCCAATGGATGGAAGGGTAGAGGTAAAAGATATATAAAATATCCAGAATTATATATATGAAAAAATATCATATATATACCTTCAATAAATCATTATAAATTCGAATTAGATATGGTTGTGGTAAACAAAAACATTGCACCGTGGTGGCGGTCATTCAAATATGCATACAAATAATATTTTCATTCACTATTTTATGGAAAATGAATAATAAAGGGTTAATTCTTTATCATTTTAACAAATACATATATGGGATAAATTATTATAATATATATATGTAATAATTTTGTGAGATATAATAAGAGGTAAAATGAATACGCTTCGCTTAGATGATTTCCAACTCATTAATGAAACTATTCTGGATATCTCTTTAAATCCCATATGGATGGTCTTTTTACAGGTAACATACCAATATAATTTGTATTATAATGTTTATAAACTTTTCCTTATTGGGTTTTTATTAGTCTATCTGCTCAATGTGATATCAAGAAGTGGGGATAGGTGGTTTCCTTTTCCAATAGAGTATATATGGTACCATGGAATTTCTTAAAGTAATATATTAATAGAAATAAATTATATAGTTTAATTGGATCCAAATTTACATGTTTTGATTCTTTATTGGACATATGTAGATATATTATATTCTATTAAATCATTGACATGTTAAAATTATGTTTTATACAATAACACTTAGTTTTAACCTATTGCAAATGTTTTTGATGTTTTTTGTGATAATAATTATATTTACTAATTAGTATTTATGAAAGGTACTATATAATTATAAATATCTTATATATTTAAAATGTATCTTATTCTCAAAAAAATATGATTAAAATATGAAAAATAATATTTCTATTAATTTAAATTAATTAATAATACAATTTAAAATAAAACATTATTAACAACATATTACAGACTATTCTCAAAATTTACAATAAAATATATTGAAATTTTAATATAGTAAGAATAGAATTTTTTTTAAAATAAATAATCTATTATAAAATTATAAAAAAATCACACATCATAATAATTATCTCAAAAATTTATTAATTTGTATGTTTTTTATATCATTTAAATTATTTTTCTATGGTTTGATCAGGCACTATGGCTGCATTGAGTAAGCATTCACGATAATTCACCCATCAGTTAAATATTAAAAAAAAATAAAAAATAATGATAACAAAATATTTATTACTAAATATAAACAAATTTTATATTGTGATACCATAATTTGATCCCTATGTAAAGTATATGAGTAATTAAAAAATAGTGGTATTTGTGATTAATTCATTACATTGAATAGTACGAAGGTTATTATAAAATCTAAATAGAACAAAATTTATGTATTAATGAATATTGGATGGAATGAAAGAACTGAAATCATCAAAAGGGAATAAGGTAGGTTTTAATGCCCAATTTAATATTTTGTATCTTAAATAATCCAATTTACCCTTACCATGGTGAAAAGTTTCTTAAATAGTTAAAATTCATAATGTTAAAAAATATAGATAAAAATTTTACTAATGTTTTTAAATTTCTATTAAAAATATTTATTTCATTTTATCAAATTAATTCAATATATGTTGGTGAATAGTTTTTAAAATAACCCTACAACATGCGATGGTAATATATTTTCCAGAGAAATGATTATTTAGTATAAAATAGTTTTATATCAAAACATAAGAATTATTTGAATTCTAATGAAAATAGAATGATTATTTTAAATAAATTAAATGATTAAAATTTAAAATTAAATTTAAAATAATATCCCAAAATAAGTACTTGGTTGAAAAAGATATTTTTCTATAAATTAAAAATTTTGCATTGTAATATATTATCTAATATTTTAAAAAATATCGAAATTTTACCATAAAATAATTTGGTTTTGATAATTTCCGAACATATTTCATTTTAATAAAATAATGGTTCTATAATTAGTATAAATTTATTGTATTATCCTCTCAAAAATAAAAAATAGATTTTGAAAAAAAAAATTGATACAGAAAATGAGTATTAAAAATTAATTGACTATTTACATGAAATTTATCAACTAATTTTTATTGAGTAAGTGTATTATATATATATATATACATCAGTATTTAATAATGTTGTTAATAATATTCATACAATAAAATTCATCGGATAGCTTATAATGGTCTTATTTATATAATAATATTTCTCAGTAGTTAATGTTTCGTGTGATGTGTTTTGAAAACTATCAAAAAGAGTCTTATTCAAAATATTATGGGGTATAAAATTCATTATACATGATACACAATAATAAAGAGTCCAGATAAATTAAAATATTAAATAAAAAAACCTCACCATAATTCATGAAATTCAGGAAAGATTATTAATCATTATTATAAAAAACTAATATTTTTCACATATTTAGAACATTATATGTATCTATAGACATTTGTTAAATTAATTTATATTTTCTAATTATATATATATTTTGTATTTATTATCAATCTTCATAATTATATGTGAGTAATCTTGATCATTTTGAACACCATTCATAAATACAGTGTTGTACATTAATATTATATAAAGTTTTACATTTATAAATAGTACATGTTACTCTAATTGATGATTTGTAGTTATTTATAATTTTATAATATAATTATAGGGATGTTCATAATATGATAATCTTATACTAAAATGATAGTGACCATATATCAAGGATTTTTAATATAGAATATGGTGGAATTTTAATAACCATTGTAAATGTTAATGTTACCATTCTCCAAATGAAATTATAAATATTTATATAAAACATTTTTTATTTTTTTATTATAATATTCATCCCAACTATTATTTTTTATCATTTCTCATAACGGTGGTTAAACCTAACAAATGTTTAACATAACATAAATTATGGATAATTATGGTTAAGAAATATTATTATTTTAAAATAATTGCATTATTATTCAATATTAATGATATTATTAAGATACATTTACCGATGATAATAATATTTAATGATTTAATAATAAATTAAAAGGGAATAGATTAAAAATAATATATTTGACTTCATAGTTGTGGTGGTCTGCAGGTAAGCAAGGTTAACAATTTATTTTCTCAGTGAATGTGAGAAATTAATGTTATATTATAATTTCCACATCATAATAATATTATATATTTCACACTTATTCCATTTTTATTACCACTTAAGAAAGGTGGGGTGAAAAATTGTATACATCGCTTTACAGAGGTGGTAGTCTTCAAAATATCAAGACTATGTTTTTTTCTCAATGAAAAGTGGAAAAAGAGGTCAATTTTTTTTATCATAATCTAATAAAATTTAATAAAAAAATAATTTTGAAATAATAAAATAGTATGGATGAAATTATATTTATAAACATATATTAGAAATGAAAATATAAAGGGAATGATTTTTACCCATGTTTATAGCTTATGTTTTATTACGAAAGCATCATTAGAAATTAAGATAATGGATAATATAATTGACACCAGATCCTTATAAAAATTTGATTGACTTATATGTAGTTAAAAATTGATGTGTGATAAGATTAATTTATATATAATAATTGAATAATTATGTGGTCAAATTCATAACCATTTATATGTAATGAAAAGGGTAATTTTGGAATTACTAATAAAATTTCAATAATATTATTTCACTTTTTAAGAGTAAAATGATCCAAAGGAATAAATTAAAGATGGTGGTGACTATCCATGTCAATTATCATCCAAATAGTTATATTAATTGTTTTGAAATATTTTTTCATTAAAACTTTATACACCTTTTTTACCCATTTTAATTTTATCACAATAATAAATTTTTTTTCTTATTAAATATGTTTACCAAAAAAATGATTATTTAAAATTTTTAATATTTTTATATAAAATTCATAAATTATTTGATCAAATTTAATATTTATGGTATAGAAATTCTATTTTCACCACTAACATAATGTGTATGTAAAAACCAATTTGATAAAAATTATATTGGGATGTTTTAATAATATTTATTTGTAAACATTATATTTGTTTTGATTTTCTAGGGCTAAAATTAGATTATGTCGAAAAAAAGAATTTTTTTGTCTTTTAATAAAATAATAATCATTATTCTCCGAAAAATGATAAATTAAATGAAAACATCAAAAACTATTTTTAAAATGTAATAAAAGTTTTACTACTTTTAAAATATTAAGCATATTTTTTTTACATTCACAATAAAATTTTAGATAGATAATTTTACCCCATAAATAAATATCTGATTAATTAAAATATTTATTTATTTTCAATGTATTTCATATGTAATTATCAAATCAAAAGATTTATACTTTTGGTTGAAAGCATATTTTTAAATAATTTCTTAAAAATGAACATTTTCCAATAATTAAAAAACTATCTTATTGCAGTATTGAAATAATTAATTAAAAATGATTTTTAAAATTATATATATAAAATGTTGTTATTTATATATAAATATAAAATATAATATATTGAGAATAATTTTCATATATAAATTAGCATCATAAAATTTTAATCATTCTTATTTTATTTTACTTTTGGTATGTTATTATAATGCAGTTAATATATAATTAATATATAAAATATATCGATCTGATCATTATGATTACGCGGAACCATACTCCTGGATCTTATGATTATAGAAACATATATTTCATTCATGATTATATACCAGTTATAAAACACTATACATAATAATCTAAAATTATGAAATAAATAATAATGATTGGACATATTATTTTTTAATAATATTTTATAGTTATAGTTCCTTAAGAAATTTTGATAAAAAATAACTAAAAAATACATTTTTTATAAATCCATTACTTTTCCTTAAATGAAAATCTAAATATTATATAATGAGTCTTCAACATCTCCTATAAATTCATCAACACATATTATCCCCATAAACATGTCACATTTACAAATATTTCTAATAACATGGGTTAATGGAAAAATAACAAGGCCTAAGACCAATAACATAGTAAAGGAGCATATAATCGAATAAATTGTTGAATAATCATGAAATATATATTATGAAATGAATAAGTAAACAATAAGAATAAAAATCATGACAGAACATTCTATATCCATGACAATAAATCAAAACATGGATATAAATAATATTAATGTTATAATGAGAGAATTAATTATTCTAAACATAAAAAATAAATGGGAAATGCCTTGTTCTTTGACATATACTTGTCATCGAGACCACAATCAAGAAATATGGTGATACTATGTTTGTGCACAGAAAATACCCCTACCGATTTAGAATCAACATATCATTCAATTCATCATGGGTATTTATAGTTATGGGCCTCAACTGACACATTATTAATTTTAACTAATACATTGAAAAATTTTATTGGACTTTTCATATCATTACCTAATGAATATATTACTAAATTAAAATAAATCTATCAATATAATAAATTACACAAAAAAAACATATCAACCTAGATTAGAAATGAATAATTAGTAGGAGTGACAGTTCTGTACCCCATACTGATAAAAGGGATACTATTATTAAAACCCATAGGGAGGAAGAAGATATTAGTTTAAATAATACATACTCATCATGCCTATAGTAATCTATATTGGAATAAAAATACAAAATGTGAATATTTTTCTCCATGTAAATAAAATTGATAAAATTATAATATCCCATATAGAAGGAGATGTTTTATGGTTTAATAATACCAAGAATACATTCTAAAAAACATCCAAATCTGAATAATAATATAAATTATGCTAATAAATTTACCCATGTCAATATAATAATATAATATCTTACTAAACAATATCTAATATGATTTTTGTAATATTTTATTTTAAGTAAATATATGGAAATGAGTATATGATAATGTAAATATATTAATAACATGAACAAAATATATTCAATGAATTAAGGATCATGTTTTTAAATCAATCATAACCCTAGAGATAGGATGCATGGATTTTTATTGACATAATTGAACAGAATCATCGTAAATTAAAGCTTCTAATGATATTAGAGGAATAAAATTGAATGACATCACATCACTAATACCCAGAACGATAAATTACTTTTATTATAGTAAAAATAATCAAAACATAGACCCCATTAGGTAAAATCTATTTGATCATAAAAAAGTGAAGTATAAATGAGATCTTGAAAAACATTTATAATTTTATCAATATTTAAATAAAATATACTTTTAATTATAACATTCAATGGTTACTAATGAAATGTTTATATGAAATATTATTAATAATATAACTTGTAAAATTAATCTCTTATAATTTTTCCTTGGAAGGATATAATGTTTATCCAAGCTAAATATAGAGAAGAGGATAAAACATTTAAAAGTGAAATGAACAACCCTTTTATAATATTCAAAATACCTTTTTGGAATGATCACATTTTTAGAATATAAATATAAAAATAATTTTCGAAAAATATCATATAATAAAATCCTTGTCTAAGAGAACCCAATAATGAATAAATATGTTCTTTCTGAAATAGTATTACTCAATGAATGGATACATGAGTTATAGTTATCAATTATAAGAAATACAATCATCAAGGAATGAAACAATTGAAATAGGTAATATGTATAGAAATTGTAACAAATTATACAATACATCATTACACAGTAAACGTAAATCATTTTTCCACTGTATTCTATCTTATTTTAATATAATGATGATAGCACAGTGAATTAAAATTGATGAACAAAGAACTCTTATAACCATTGTAACAGTTCAATCAAAGGAAATGATAAGAGTGTTAAATAATTGTACCATCATTATAATGAAATTAAATTATAAAAAATATCTAGAATTTATCATTAATATATTGTGAAAAAACATTTGTCGAAGATAAAATGCACATAATGATAATTATCTAAAAAGAGTTGTTTTTATTTTATAATTTACTTCTTCGATTATTTTATTTGAAAAATATATTGAATCATCAAGGAATAGTTTCACTAGAATTGAAATACATCATTATTATGTATACAAGTGTGTAGGAGAGGATTGATAATATTTTATGCATTTATAATTGGTTTTGTGTGTGTGTTAAATTAGGGGAAAAGATACCCATTTATTAGTGAAATGATGAAATTCTTGTTAGTATATAAAAAGATTCTATAATTGGATTTCACTCTTAGAGAATTTTACTATAAAATTGATAAATAATATAGATTATAATTATAAGGTCATGATATTTCTAAATATAACATTCCCACATATTTTTTAAACATTTTTATGACATTTTAGTCATGGAAACATAACTTTTACCATTTTCCTTTTATTGTGGTAAAAGTTTATTACATAAGGTTAGGAAATAATTTTTACCAAATAATAATGTTTACTATATTTGATAATTTAGAATCATAAATTATAATTTTTAAATCTATTCTATTTGATTTAGTTTACAATATTGATAAAAATTAACTTTAGAATAAAAATTTGTAATGTATTACTTTTTTTGGAGAATAATAAATACATTTTAAAATATCACATATTACCAAGTAAATTAAAAAAACATATTTAAAATAACAAATTTAAATAAAAATTAAATATTTGGTCTTATAAAATGGCCTCATGGCTATCAAATTTAATCATATATACTAATAATTTCATAGAATACATGTTTGAAATAATGTTATTTTCATCTAAATATCATTTTTATCAAATTAACCCAAAAAATTAGATTAATTATATATAATTATGATCAATCCAAAAAATGATTTACATTTTCAAAAAATAAATTCCTAAAATTACATATTTTAGTATATGAATAAAATCCAAAAAAATTGTGGAAAACTATTCATATTAGAAAATTTATATTTAAAATGATAATTATTATTTATTTTATTATTATGTATTAAAAACTAATTTATGGGAATTATATAGTCAATATTATTCTTATTATTGTATAATTATTTTAAAAATAAATTCTTGAAATAAAAACCCAATTTTAGAAAAATATATTATTATGAATAAAATGATTTTCATAATGGTATATATAGTTTAACTTCATACATATTAAATTGGAAATTATTATATTATTATAATTTTATTAAAGTGGTTAGGCATAAACATTCAAGATAATTTAATGGAAATGTTTAAATGATAAAGTGCAACATTACTATTTTTATTAAGATATATCTACTTTTATTTTAATTTTATTTTTTAGGTTAAACATGCTATTATCATATTTATTTAAGGGTAAGATATTAAGAGATATTTGGTTATTATATCCTGCCACCGTAAATAAATTGTTTCAACTTAATTATAGTTATTACCCACAAAATTAAATATATGAATATATTCTTAATAATTTATTCTTTCATAGTATAACCTCTTATAAGACAACTATAATACTCTCTTGAAAATATCCAGTTAGTTATATTTATTCAAAATCATTATCCATTTATAAAATTATATAACCATGTATGTATACACCATATTCATATATTATCTATTGTATACCTTTTTAAAATCTAGTTGAACCCCATCATAAATTATCCATATTGGTGTATATTATTCCTCTAGGAAATTAACACTATCTTTAACCATCATATTATATTAACCACTAGTCCATACATTTATAAGCTTTTCAAATTATATTAAATTCCAAAAAATAAATAAACTTCACCGAAAATATCATGAATAAATTATATGTCCATATTATTCATATATTATGGGACTCAATTTTCTAAAAACCAATTGACCTATAACTACCATGACATCAAGAATGTATTTAACAGAAGAATTATTCCTACATCAATCGTGTGATCATCATCAGTTATTCCTAAAAATATAATGTTTTCATAAAATAAATTCTATGTCTACTAACCCCATTGAATATATATTTACAGACCTATAGAGAAAGTCTAAAAAATGATAATCAATATATATACATATCACATAGTCGTTGTATAATTTATAGTATACAATAATATCACCGATAAATATCAATCCATATTTAAAATAAGTAAGAATAAAAAAATTATTTCTATTAGGATGTCATCCTCATTATAAATTGTATATTTATAAAACTCTCATTTACCATTATTGTATACATATAATAGTATTATCAACCAATTTATTATGTTCCCTTATTTGATTATAAGATATAGTGGTTTCTAGATGCATACGTTTCTCATCTTCATCTATGAGGTCTTTTTTCAAAAAAAAAACTATAACATAAAAAATATCATGGTAATATTTCAAATACGAATATAAAAAATTATTATGGATATTTCAACACTTTTGACTCATAATTTTTAATATGTGATCATTTTGGAAAAACCTACGAATCTCATTGTTCAGTCAATTTTTATCCATAGTCAGTTTTCAGTGTTTATTTATTATTCTGTCATAATGATTTATAAATAGAATGATATTAACCATATCATTTCCCAAAGTAGCCTAAAAAGGATGTGTAATTAGGCCCCTTTGTATTTAAATAAGTGATTATTATTTTAATACCCACTCTTCCATTAATGGGGTTTATTATACCTATAAACATATATTCTAGATCCTGCATCAATTTGAAGTATCCATACAGATATACACATTAAAAAAAATTCACAAAATCATTAATATATCTATTAAGTTTATGTCATGATTTTATTTTATGGTATTATAGTATATTATTCATAGAATTTAATTGGAAAATAATTCAAATTTTGGAATGGATTCACATGTTTTTTTTATGGATCAAAATAATAGATTTATAAATATGGAATGAGAAGGGATGAATTTTTTAGCTAAAATATAGTTTCTACCACTTCAAATCACTCATGGTGTTACAAAAGTATCTTCCAAATGTTTGAAGATTGAAAAATAATATCAAAAGGATTACACATTATATAATGCAGTAAAACATTATGACTTCTTCATGCAAATAAGTCTATTAGGACAAGTCATGATGATAGGAAACTTTTTGAAATGATGTTTCACGTTGTGTACCTAAAATACCATTCAAGAAAGATCAAGATAGAGAAATAAAAAAAAATCAATAATGGCGTGAATTAAGCATCCTGATACCCTTTTAGATATGATGACTTTTTAATTAAATCAATAAAATATATAAATCTATATGATCTATAGAACATCCATGGTTTTGATTAACACTCTTATAAATTATACCCTCAACCACACCATTTGGAAATCTTGATGGAGGACCACAAAGTGAATCCAGCAGAGACACACCCACATACTACATAGCTCTCATTAACCGCATTCTGTCAAATTTTCCTTCAATAATATTATACACCCGCACATGGTTAGCATTAGAAGGTAATTCATTTGTATTTTAGAGTGTGTTATTATCATTTATCTAATTGTAATGTTATTTTATTATTGATTGAAATTCATGTCGGGATTTTATATTTGTTCTTATTTTCGTTCATTTCTCTAATTTCTTCTCACATGGACATTGTGAGCAGGATATGGAATTTGTTTAATTTCAATATTTCATTGAGCCTGATCATTAGCTAAGATCATTGAGTGTATTTGATTAATATTTTTTCTACGGTTTAGATTTCATCTATGAAATTTTGGTTTATCTCATTCATATCGTGATACATTGTTTCAGGATACCCATTATTTTTAATATGAATTAACTATATTTGATAATATAAAAACATAGGATAGATATCATTTAAATTACAATTATTATCGCTAGGACATAATTTGTACAACCGAACAATTGTTAATTAATTATTTTATAATTTTTCATTTCATGATCGTAGATTCATGGATTCTTGGCACCCATTTTTTTCCTCTCACATTTTTAACTAATAAAATGCTAATTTTTTAGATTTAATAATATAAAATTATAATTAATTCTGGTCTTTGTTTATTAATTAACATTTTATCTAACAAATTCTATGTGCATTCAACACCATAATGGTAATTCATATACTATATTAATGTTTAGTCCTTTTTTGGATTATAAATTTAAAAATTTGGTAACCTAGTCAGAATTTACGATGACTGTGGGGCTATAAAATTGTTTAGTCCATTGCTAAGAACATATTCAGAGAATTGATTAGTTGAATAATTTAGAAAAACTATTTTCAAAATTTTATTGTATCTAATTTTACAATAGAATTATTATTATTATTTTTAATAATTTATACCACACTGGTTATTTTTGGTTGTGATGGAAGGGTTGTAGAATATGATGACTACACATGAAAGGTTCCCCTTCCTACTAGATTATATGGTTCGACTACTATATAATGTAAAACTAATAAAAATCAAACCTATGAGTACCCATAAATATACCTAATAAATGAATTCACAACACCCCTTAAAATGGAGCGATAATTCTACGAGGAACCTCATAATAACATAAGTGTAGGAAAAAAATCATAGGTAAGTACCACTACAGAGGGTTATTTTTATTATACTGATAATGCACTTTTTTTCCAGTTATGAAGATGATGAAAAGGGTGACCACACTGTAGAACATATGTGAGATGAAATCCAATTTAGTAAATGATGGAATGATTAATAAATGGTTGAATTAATTGATGAAATAGAAAAATCATCTAGTAAAATACTACAAAACTTCCTCATAATCTACGGACAAAAATTAATGTAAATAGATGAAGTATAAGAATAATAATAAGAATAAGATGAACCAGCTACACCATGTGATGAATATATAGAGTAATAAAAATATATTGAAAAAAAATGAAATTAGGAAGCTGGTAGTGAAATCTAATATGTCCATAAAAAAGTAGAACACAAATATCGCATAGTTAAATAACAATAACATTACCAATTTTGGATATATGTTGAGATCTTGTATGTTATACTCTTATTATCCATACTACGATCACCACCATTGGGTTCCATGCCAAAAACAATGAAAGGAAGTCAAGATGATATTGGAGGATTTATAAGATATAATTTGTTGAATAAAACACGGTTTGGATTATATCACTCAATAATCAGTTAAATCATATATGTTTAAGCTAAACTAAAATTAAATAGGATCAACACCTGGGAGGAAACCTGTGTTATTTATTTATTTCTAGTATTTTAGATTCTTTGATTTCATAGAATTAAATTTTTTATTAGGATTTATTTTCAATCCCTTATTCCATTTAATCATATTGAAAGGGACATTACTTCAAATTGTTTCTATTTAATTTTTAGGTCCATTAAAGGAAACAGAAACTCTAATTGGTAGAATTATGAAGATTCTATATGACCATTTCATGTTGTGGACAATATTTACTTCATGATGATAAATTACACATCAATAAGGGAATTTACACATGGTAGAAACAAACATGAAAAACCTATACAACCAAAGTTTGATGCATCAATTTCAAGGCGAGTAATCATTTCAATTTTTTAACTTCTTACCTTATTCAAAACGTTTACTAGAATTCATAAATACAAAATTCATTCTAGCACTAGATTCGTTATTCAATCAACTATACTAGGAGACACGACAATTCATTGGACAATTACCATTCCTGGATTTCTAAATTTATTTTTTAATAAATTTGAATGATAATATTAGGACAAATGATTATTATAGATAATACTATGGATTAGTATTTCAAAAAATATGATTATAGGAGCTTGCAGATTTTTTTAAATGAAATATTTCTAAAATATCTCAATTTTTTGAATTTTTTTCATCTTCAATCATCGATTTATTCATTCATATTCATTTACATGACTTATTTTCCCAATTGATCATCTCATTCTTAAGACATTCACTCAGACAATATTTTCCATTATTTCTATATTATATTTATTGAGAATCTGAGACATGTTTTATTCTAGAACTTTCTTTGCATCTAATCTAAGGAATGGATGAATAGAGTCATATTGATAATAATTTAGTTATTATTTTTGTTATCCCATATACTATGACCAAAAAAAGATTAATATATTTTTAATCCAATAGAATCCATGAATTTCATTATTAGTAAATGGTCTATGTTAAAGGCATATTTTATACATTCTTACCTTCCTCTAAATTTAATGCTTCATATTTAAAAAATTAAATATGGGGGAGGAAAATTATAGGGTGTACTGAGACATAAATTTTTATTTATAATTTTTTGGTGGAATATAGATTATGTTATCAAAATAATTCATATATCATTCATTGAATTTTATTATTCACCTCTCTTAAAGATTAAAAATTGAATATATGAATAAATGAATAAAAGAATAAAAAAAATTTTGGGTTGGGGGAGGATGAAAAATCAAAATTTTCCAGATGGATGTTATTTTGATCTTACGTGGTTAGGTAGTGTATATATATATTTTTTAATATTTGCTTTTGAAAAAATGAAAATTATAAAAAATGACAAAAAACAGCAATGTATGTCGAATCATTCATTTTTCTTACATGTATAATGTGACCACATTGTGTTTCTTTGGGGGAATAATAAATTATATTAAGCTATTCTCGATTATCATGAAAAGTAATTTTGTCTCAAAACGTCATTTTGAGCCTTAATTATTTCTTCTTTTACAAACCTTACCTGAATCCTCATAGTATTTGTTTCCTTAACAGTGATGTTCTCATGATTAATTGTGATTTTTTCCATTAATTGGAGGAGATATTAGATAAATTTCCATTCAATAGTAATTTAAATGTTCATGATTAATTTTCTGATTTCTATTTAATTTAGTACATATATTACTAGTGGAAAAAATAAAAAATGGTAAAGTTTCAGAGGATTTGATCTTAATAATGGATTAAAAAAATGAACATTCATGATTGAAAAATATTATATATTTCAAAATTAGAAAAGTAAAATTGATTATTGAATGGTTTCATTGAATAATGATGTGTTAATGAATTTTCAAGTGTCATGAATAGTAATTTTATTTTCCATTTGATCAATTGTTATTATGAAAATTGAATTTGAATCATTTTAAGGTGATTGTCCATTGTAGTGTTTCGAGATTTCATCCTTGAGGAAAAGTCTGAATTTATGTGTAGGGGTATTTGATAAATGTATTTCATTGATAAATTTTATGTCATTTTTGCATATTGATTTGTGTATTTTATTGATAAATCATTCCAATTTTTCAATGAATTAAATTTTTTTGTGTTTTTTTGAAGGGAACAACAGATTTATAAAAAAGGAATGAAAATGGAATAATGTAGGAGCTAAAATACACATTGTACCACGTGGAGATGTACAACAACAATTTTTAAGTATGTTTCATGATGGATAAAGTAGAGCAGAATGATAACACATCATCTAATGAAATTAAAAATCATGACTTTTTCAAGTGAAGAATATTCTCATGACATGTCATGAAAAGATTACACATTAATTAAATAAGTTAAACATTTTTATACTATGACAATCATCATGAGATATTTAGAGGGAATAATCTAATAAAACAACTGTTATCATGGATTAAATGTCATCATACCCTTTTACATGTTGTAACTATTTCAAGAAATGCAACTAAATATGTATAATGTTTTTAATGGTTGGGGTTTTGATAAATACCCCAATAAATAACAACTATGGCATCACCTTTGGGAAATATATATGGGGACCACTGACATATGTTGGGGTGACTCTCCCACCTACTACAAAGCTTTTATTTTCCACTTTCTACAGGATTTTTCTTTATATTTTTCTACTTCTAGTCATGGTTAGTATGAGCATGTGATTTATTTTTTATATATCATGTGTGAAGAATGAGGTTTGAATGTATAATGTATTTTATAATTTATTATAATTCATGTCAGTGCTTCATATTTTTTCATCAATTATATCCTTCCATTGATTTCTTCATACATGACCATTAGGAGTATGTTTTGGAAATTGTTTTATTTTTTCTTTTTGTTCAGAATGATCATTATCTGTGTTTATTGAATGCATTTCTTTTAATTTGATATCAATGGTTTAGATTTAGTCCATAACATTTTTTTTATCACATCTCTAATTTTAATTAAGTTTTTAAGATTCCCATTATTTATAATCTGGTGTAATTGACCATGAGAAAAGAAAAACTAAGGATGGAGAGATTTTTCATGACCATTGTACTTGCAAGAACCCAAATTCAAAAACTCTATGATTTTTAATCAATTTTTTATACCATTTCATTCCATGAACTAAGATACATTGCTTCCATGAACCCATTTTATGTTTTCTTCCCCAACATTTACACTAATAAAATTCTTGGTCATTTAGATTTAATTACATCAAATCATAATTAGTTTAGGTATTTTTTATTTAAATAACAATTTCTCCAATCCTACTTTTGTTGGTTCGAACTCAGGAATTCAATTACTATAATAAAAAGTATTTTATTACTATGTTTGTTTCATGTAATAAATTTTGAAATTAGGTTACCAGGTATAAATTAACAATGCCCACAAGGATATCAATATCATAACACAATGAGGTTTTCAAATACATAGAGTAATCATTTATACCAATCACAAGGTCTTTAACTAATGTTCTAATATCTCATTTCTGAAAATATTCAAAGGTACCTCAACTAACAAAATTGGTTATTTAAAATATTAATATTATGATAAAAAACAAATTATAAATATTGGATTAAATTTATAACTACCAAAGTATCCACAAAAATAACATTATATTATAAAATAATATCTAGATTATTCATTTTATATCAATTATAAAACCTTGGGCACTCACTCCTGGATACATTTCTCATAGTTACATTCTTTACAATCATATTTATTAAAAACATTTTTATACAATGATATAACCATATATAATTTAATAATAATAAATAATTATTCAAACTCTTATTTTGAAAGGATATTTTCTTGTATGTAACTTTTGAGAATTGGCTACAAATTTTAACTAATAAGTCTCATGATCATTTTATCAATGGTTCATTTTTTTCATTATATTTGGAACTCCATAATCCATAATGATCTTTCAATATCTACCATAAATTATATCTTACATGATATCCTTCCAAATATGTTAGTTTCACTAATATTGATTTTAACTTTTCTAAATTGAAACATAATAAATGAGGATCTAAAATCCTATGTATGGGAAATATATAAATAAATAAATTAGTAAATTAACATGAAATAAATATTATGGATATAATAGTAAATAACATGATTCTATTATGCTTCACAACCCTAGTCTATAGAATAGAACCCAAAATGTTTTTTTTTCATAGTATCATAGATACAACATAAATTATCTAAATGGTTACATACTATAGTTGAGGGATATATGAGAAATTATGAGATTATATAACCTCATGGTCTGAGTACAGCAATGTTGTTAGATAATTGAAATGACATATTCCACATCATTACACAAGAAAGATATAATATAGTCCCTTGTTTAATCCTAACCTATATAATATCATAAAATGATGTTAAAATATAGTTAATATCTCATGACACCAATGAAAAAAATAGGTAAAAAATATATTGTGAAACAAGAAAACCAAACTCAAAAGTCACCCAAACAATAGCATTCCACTAATACGAAATTCATTGTAACACATCTGATCATTGGAAATCGGCCTCTATCTCCAATACCCAACTAAATGCAATAAATTTACATGAAAATACATCCCATACAGTGTATAAATATGACTCAGTAGAAAAGAACATACAACATTCCTGAATAACCTGTTCTAAATAAAATCATGAATGCAATGGTACATATAATAACAATATAAATTACAGGAATAATAAATAAATAAATAAACAACAAAAACCTATTAACTATATTGATACCTGAGGTTGGACAAGATTATTTCTTTAACTTCAACATGTATCTGAGTATTTTTTTGGATACCACACCAACCAAAACTGAAAAAATGGAAATATTCACATTTATATTCACAATTAACACATAAAGAAAATTATAGATCCCCTGGGCCCTACCATCTTCTCAGGGGGTGGGGGTTCACTCTTATGTTTATCCATAATATTAAGACATTACCTAGGGAAATTATTCACCCTAGGTGAATGTAAAATATTCCAGGTCCACATGGGGGTATAGTTCACCCAATTTTTATTTATAATAATCCTAATTTAAAAAATTTAATATAATATTAAAAGGAAAAATGGTCAACTAAAATATTCATTTTCAGTAAATTCACAACATCCGGTTTTCCAAAACAGTGATAAACACAATCATTAGATATATGCAATTTAATCTTACTAGGTACACGACCATTTAAAAAATACATTACCAAATCTTTTATTCATTTAACAAATCCATAATCAATTTGTGAGGCCCCTGTAAATGAAAAAAGAAATTACCAATTGAAACCCATTATTAATTTCAAAATATGATTCATTTTCCAGATATAATTTCAAATTAAAATGGACTAAAATACAATTCCACGGCCATCTATAAAAATTTCAATACTTTATGAATTTAGGTATGGAAAAAAATTAAATACACCACATAACACTAGATCTAAAATGTGTGGATATAGAAAATACAAGAAAATCCCATTCAATGGATAACCATAGAGATAAGAGTGGAAGAATGCTCGATATTGACCATTGATTTCACAATGAATGGATGATATCAATTTACTAATGAAATTACCCTTGAAATTCATAATCATAGAAAAACTAAAAAAACAAAATATGTATGGATAGATAAAATCAAAAAAGAAGAAAATAGTCATAGACAGACCATGAGAGTTTCATTGTACTACCCAGAAAATAAAAACACCTATGATCTAGGTATCATGGCCACACAATATGTGAGTGGAATGGGTTACAAGAATGAGGATAAAGAAGAAACTTTTTCACAAAAAACCATGTGATATGTATTTATTAATAATGGAGACAAATAACAAAAAATAACCCCCTAAAAATCATATTTTATCCATAGTCTAAATGGAGGGTATCACTATGTATAAAGTGGTCCTCAAATATATACCCATAGTTACTCAAAGGCCATCAGGTAGCTGATGGTGTACAATAAGCTAGTTTTTGGAATGAAATCCTCTTGTATACAATCCTTGACCTCCCCGTGATCTTATAAAATTATATAGTAGAACAGATATACCCCTTTGGCCGATTTTTAAGATAAATAAATATTTTTTAGCCAAAATATAATGAAACTATAACTCGTCCTAATGGAGTGTTTTTATATCCTCCCCACCATAAGTCATATCATCATGAAGATATGATCATTAGTTCCTTCTACATCTATGATTTAATGTTCCAACCATTTAATAGAAACATCCAACTCCCAATATCATGATTCCTTATTGTTTTCCCCATTTTCCATAGAAAACCTACTAGAGTATTGACTGTCTTCATTAATAGTTTATTATGTATGGTTGAAAATTCTTGTGGAATGAACCTTAAATCAAGAATCAACCTATAACTAAATGTCAACAAAATTGTTAATATGATATGGGTCCCGATGTTATAGTTGAATTTGGGATAAATAAAATAAATCATGTATATTGAAATCACTATATAGAATAGCTAGTGGGTATGATATATTGTTTACACTCTTCATGATACTAAAAGGTATAACAAACTGTGGTTCCAGAATTCCCTACATTTAGATCCACTACTTCCACAAATATAAATAAACATGTTAAATAACATGATCAACAACCTATATCATCAGGGGATTTTTTAATCTATTGGAATAAGACATGTTCTTTTTCTGAGTTTTTTAAACCACATCAAAAACTTCGTAATTTTTTCATAGGTTTCCTATACAAATCATATCCCAAGATTCACTGATTCACTAGATTCAAAATAGCATAGGAAAAATCCACATGTCATAATATACAATGCCTTAGATGGATCCATCTGAAAGGATAAATGTTAAATACTGTTGTAAGAGTATTACATTAACAATATATACCTCTACCAAGATCCATGAAAATTGAGGGCACAAAATAAGATAATTAATTCAAGTATCTATATATAATTCTCTAATTTACCTTTTATTTGTGAGTTATAAATTGTTTGCAGATGGAACATTTTACACCAATCTTTCAATGTGTATTTTGAGATCCGTGATGTTGATCAAGGATCCATATCTAATATAATTATTTATGAAACCCTATATAGGTATATTATGTCCACAACATACCTAATTCCATGAAAATAAACCAAATAATATTCTATAACTTATATAAGTTGATTTAAATTCATCATTCCATCGATAATAACCATAATAATATCATGCCCATAATGAGTCCCCAACACAAAAATAAAAAAATATATCATGACATCTTACCCTTTGAATATTTAGTGGAAATGAATGATGATGAATGGAAGGATCCTGATACTAAAAATTTATCTAATCGTAGTATGAATTTCATGAAAAAAACATGAAATTTCCTTCTTTATTCAAGAACATCAGTATTTTTCGTACACATCAAGATATATCACAGTATTACCTGGATGGATAATTAATCTCTATGAGTGGATATTCCTCATAAATTCCTCATTCATGATTGTGTTAGTTGTTACTTATCCTTATACCTATAATATCACATCATTATGTAAGAAACAATTGAATATAATGCTAACCAATACCAATGATGACCCTTATAACTATATTTTCATATTCATAAAAATAGCTCCCAAAAACCATTTCATTGAGTGATCATGTAAAGGATTGGAAATAAAACATCAACCAATCCTAGAACTACAAGAAAAAATTCCAAATCTATGAAAACAACATCATGCTTAAATACTAATAACTGAAGACTTAAAAAACTAGTTGTTTATTTTTTCTACTCAAAGCATGTACCACTCTATTTCCCTTGTCATTAATGAAATATTTCATGAATTAAAATTAATGAGATTATTCAATACACCTACTCAATCACTAATATATGAAAAATATTAAAACGACATATTTCAAGTGATTGTGATATTTAAAAACCCTTATCATGCACGGAAATAGGTAGTTCAACCAACCTTTCAAGGCATGTATGACTTATGAAAGAATTAAATCATGGGTTGGGAAGTTTATCTTATATGGTCATTCCTTATTGGATCTATATGAAACTACTCATCACTGATACATTAGTATCACAACAAAACCCATTATTGGAGCTTCATAAAACAAAGTTGACCATGTTCCATGTTTACAAAAAGTTATGATTGATATAGAGAGTTTCATATTCTTTACCTCAATAAAGGATGTCTCATAAAAATCAGAGTAGGTGAATGTCAACTATTCATTAACAATAATTTTAGTGATATCTCTAAGAGGGATATGTCTTGGATATACCAAAATTATTATCAAAATACACATAAAAAATATGATCAAAAACAGATTATGGTTAATCGATGAAAAAACCCTGAAATTCACTTTCTCAGGATGTACTAAAACATTATCCTAAGTTATTATGTGGCCTTTGATGTGTAATAAATCAATTCACTATGATGTAATGTGATTTTTGTTAAAAATATGATAACCAAAAATTAATCTCTTTGAAATATCTAGATGTATAAAATGATCTTATATGGTGTTGAATTATTCCCAGATTTTATTAAAATGGATATATATAGAAGTGACCAGATAAAGGTTTAATGAATCTTTACATCAAAGCCACAAAAACCAATGGAGAAATATTCAATGCACACAATATAATAAGGAATTAATAAATACTATAACTAATCTAAATGATTTAATGATGAATATTATATAGTCAAAAAAATCTACATGATATGCTAACCATGAGTATATCTTGGAGAAAACCTTGGAAACATTGTGTTACTTGAGTAAATTTGGGATTTATAAAAGTGGCTTCTGATTCTCAAATTGGTCCATGTAAAGCCTATAATTATCTAAAAAATTTAAGGGTTATATCCTCTTTTTAATTGTACATCATTTATGAACCACAATGGGACATTCTTGGTGTGATTAGACATTTTTTAGGATTACACTATTATGAATTTCAATTCCAAAATCACTGTCAACCCTATTATGAAATGAGAAATTGAAATATATTCCATACCCAGAATGATATTTATCATTATCTCAACCCCATCATTTAGTGGTAGATGAAATATTAATTTGGATATAATTAATAATGTAGATAATGTAGAGGAGAAAAAACAAGATGAGGAGAATCTACTTCTTTGAAAAGGAGACTAGCTATAAATATGGGGATTCTAGCCAACCTCTTAAGGTATTGTCTAACACCGCCATCATTAATGTCCAACTAACCCACATTGTTGAATCTTCTATAATATGTTGATACTAAAAATAAAAATCCTCAATAATAGTTCATTTTGTATCATTAACACATGATCGAATCCATCCACAAAATCACATCAAAGGCACAGTTTTAAAATATGAATAAGTCCTAGGGGATATGGAGGTTGATAATGGATAGATAGGAAATATATAATACATAATACGTCAAACATATTATTAAGAGGATGGTTAATCAAATTCCCACCATAATGGTGTTACAATATTATTCCTAAGACTATAATAAAATAAATATATATGAGTGAGTGTGAGGCTTATTTTTCAAAATTCACCAAGAATGGATAGATGAAACTAAATGATTCCTCAAATGGTCAGTGGCATAGTGTTAAACAATATCCAATAAAATTCCTCTAGATGTATTTTCCTAATACCATAACCATATTCTACAATATGAAAACATTTATTCAAATGTACATATTGAATATACTATCTATAGCCTCATTCCAGATGACCACCACTACTACCCAATAGGAATGTATAATCCCAAATACATAACTAATTCCATGAATAATTAACCAATGTTCCTAGCCTCTCTATTGATCCCACAACTATAACATCATCTCTCTTATGACGAATCTCTAAAAAAATTACATATATAATCTTTCATCCCACATATATGTAAATCCATGGGTTTTCATGGGAACATAGATCTCCAGTTCCCCATATGATCAGATTGGAAACATGACACATATTCAATGCCTTATGATGGAAAATAAGTGATACTAACCTACTTGACTGACCATCACCCATAGATGTGAGTCATATGATCATATCCTTTGCATACTGGAAGAATCACCAATACTAAATCATGTTTCTAAGGAATATAATCACTAATATACCTTAATGAGATCAATGATTGGGTATTGATATCATTAATATTCGTAAAATGAAGTATATTTACCAAAAAATTGATCTCATAATATAGGAACTCATCACCTTTTCTATGCATAATAACCTCATCCCCTTCCAAAATCATTGAAATCCACTAAATCATTGTTAAATTGGATTTTTATTCCATAACATTGATGACCCCTACTCAAATATCTTGAACTAATGAGACCTATATGAATTTACAGTCTTTGGGAAGATGTGATTTAATAATTGAGTCTAAGAATCATTCCAGGTAAGCCAAATATTCGGTTATCCCTCTAAAAAAAATTCTCAAATCATCCATGATAGGCCATGAAACAAGTACATATATAACTTCACCTTATTGAGTTTCTGGGTCACTAAGTTCCAAAACATGGACTTTATATAAATTATACATACATATTCTATCATTTGAACACCATCAATAATAAATAGATTATGTTCGTGATGAATAAACACACAATTAAGGTCTAGCATATAATATGAGGCATGATGTTGTCCATAATCTATGTCCTTAACAACACGAAATCGGCTCACATAGAGTGTATCAACTACAAAAAGATCCTGAATTGTTATAGGTGTTGGTCCTTCCATTGTGAGAACATTCTCTCTATATCCCTCTAGGTCAGGGACCTTGACTCTATGAGGTGGCATAAAGCATAAAGTCTAACACAAGATCTCTAATTGAATAAAATAATAAATATTCATCTTCTTCATGATTAAATTATATAGTTACCATGACCCATATAATTGAATGATATACACCATCATTTCGTTAAACAATTTTCAGTAAAATTATCAGATTTCTATTATCACGTAACCATATTACCAAGGCATATACATATTGATTTCCATAAAAAGTCTATAATGGAAAATAGATATATGTTTCTTATAAAACTAATATTTAGCCAAAAAAATATATTTAAAAATCAATTTATAAAATATTTTGTATCAACGTATCAGGATGAGAATTTAATGAATATGATTCTAATATTTCCATAAATGGGAAACCACAATAGAATGTGGTGTTGACTATAAATGATCAACAACATTTTTACCCTTATGTTGAATCATACACATAAACAGACATCATTATGTCACCCTAGAAAATAAAATTGGTAATCCTACATTATTATCATAATATATTAACGTAGAACATCAATCCATATATACTAGCAAAATAAAAATGGATTGGAGAATCATTAACAACAAAAATTAATTTCAATACTCAATATAGAAATATGGAAATTGTAATTGTTAATATAATAAAATGAATATCATACCAAGATATTTTTCACCTAATTTTTTCATACATTAGCTAGATACTCTCAAGAGTGATCTCACTAAAATTCCCCACACATTACAAAAAACGTAATAAAAAACAATCAATAATGCAAAGGTAAATTCTCTAATACAAGTTTGTGATGTCCCTCCACCCTAGGCCATTGACCAGTATCAAGATCGATGGAGTGGAAATTATCATTAGGCCATCCTCCTCAAAGGTTAATGGTTGTAGGCAAGTCGTGATCATCTATTGTCATATCCTAGGTATATTAAACATCCCATTGTCATAGTTTATCAGTAGTGGTATGTAGTTAAAATAACAAAAAACAAATCATATCAAAACCTGAAAATCATACAATCACCAATTTCTACAATGTACATTTAATATAATATAATGATTCTACAATAAAGTCATTATCACATGAAAAAAAGTTACATATATTATCAAAAATATATAGTATACAATAAAACATCATAACATAAATTTTTCATAAACTATAGACAGTCAACAATCGTAGCTCCATCCGAATGCATAATCAACCATTGGTCACCTGGTTCATTCCCATATCCATCCATATATATATATATATATATATATATATATATATTATTTTTTCATTTGTACCAAATTAAAACATGATAAGGGTGTGATTATAAGTCATTAGGCCCTCAAAAAATGAAACCCAATTTAATACAATGGATAAATAATTTTCATGTCATGGTATGTTAATAAAAAATTAATAAATTTGAAAAAAATAAATAATATAAATCGTAAACTATTATCTATGATGATGCTTGAGGATACTACCAACTACATAAGATTGTTGAAGATGTATATGAGCTTGTTTTGGAGACTAATCTAGGGCATATTACACTTATTGGGAGGAAATATACCAATCCATCATCCTAACCTACACCCAGAGGGGACTATTCTTATCCCTATGTCATACAATCCTCTTGGTAGGGTCAATATTTACCCCTAAGATTATTTATAAAATCCAATATTCTCCTGTGGGATGAATTCACTTCATGTTTAATAAAAATAACTCATCTCCAATCATCGACAAAAATCAATCTGGGTTTAACCATAACAATATATATTTTTCTAAATAAAATGTATCAATAAATTCAAAATATGATCAACTAACGTTTTCATTTCCAAAATAATTTTCAACTCCCATTTTCCAAATCATTAAAAAAACCCATATTTATTCAAAAGGAATGAAATAAATCATGTTCCAATCACATTTATAGTTATATTATCAATATATTTCATATTGTACCAAAACCAAATTCAATTTTCAAGGAAAAAAATGTATTAAAATTCCATCTCAAAACCCTATCTAAATTTGGGAAATTATTACTTTTAAATTAATGATATAATAAAACCAAAGTAAAATTTTGAGACTGTAGGAAATATGTAGTGTCATGAACCGAACCTAGTATTTATTAGAACTGGAACCCAACTCAACCCAGGGTAAGGCCTGAAGGTCACTACCAATCGCCATGGGCTGGCACAGGTACCCAGATATCGTGTATTATGGTTTGGGAAAGATTTACCCGAGTTTACAATCATTTAACATCAAAAAACAGTCCATAAACCAAATCTGAATATTTATGACCAACATGTGATAAAAAATCAAGAACTTAACACATTGGTTTAAACATTACAAATGTGGTCCAATGATACCTATATTTAGCATAAAAAAGACCAAGTGACTCAACACGACAAGGGGGTTTCACCCACAAGCTGTCTCCACAACACCGCGCTATGGGAAGAGACTAGCATCCCGAACCACCATCACCCAAGGACATTCCATTACACGTATCCAACATGATCTAGTATACTTACACCCAAGAGGTTTAATTAGGGTGTTATATTAATCTCAATTAGATTCCACCCAAATTATTTTATATAGTATTCAATACCAGATAAAAATCATGAGAGTTTTTTGAAAGATTAGAAATGGTGGAAATAAATTCTAAAGAATGAACATTTTAATATTATAATATTTTCATAGGGAAATTTCAATGAGGGAATACATTTAACTAATACATGTAATATACTAAATTTTTTCATCCTAACACACTCCATGTAAATGATAAATAAAAAATATCCATAGATAACTAATCTTAGGAACACCCCTAGGAACTAGTTAGTTTCAGGCCCAAAGTACCTCATATCTCAGTAAAAAGTATACATAGTAATATCCATTACCATTCATTATGAAATATTAGCGAACATTCCCATAACCTTTTGGAACTTAGTCATTATAAATACAGTTCTGTTAGTGTTTTTAATACCTATTTTTCTATGTGAAATAAGGATAAAACCTCTCTTGATCACTAGCATACTAGTACACATCCACCCACCTGGTTACCCTAGTTTCACCCATGTGATCCAAAAAATATCATATGATTGAAAAATAAATTTGAAAATAAAAATCCAATTTTTGGTCATACACACTAATAAAAGAATCTATACATATTTTAAACCATTTACACAACACTATACACAATAGAATGTTTTCATAAAATAGATTCAGGATATACCAATGATCATTGCCCATGAAATCTAATTAAAATCCATCATTTAAAACCAATATCAAAATAATATTACCCCAAAATAGAATTTAATGCACTAATTTTTTTAATAAAACCATTACAGGAGTTATAAAACAACCCCAATTGTTATAACATTGAATGGACATATAAAACAACCAATTTCACATAAAATTTGAACTTAAAAATCAATTGATAATCAATGCCACAAAAACCAATTTTAAAATAAAGAATAATGAAGGTGGATTATGATCAAAATAAATATCAAGAAAGGATAACACATCAAGTAGTTCTTACACATGGAACCACCTACCACAATAGTCAAAACACCCAATCCTTGTGCAAAAGTACTCCCGCAACACAGAAGCACCACAATGGAGTTCAATAAAACATAAAACAACAATATTATACCATGAAACAAAAGATAAAACTCAATATTTGAGGCCCTTATTTTGGAAAATTAGTAACCTCATGAAAAGTTTAAGAAACCATAATCAAATGGGAGAAACCTTAAACAAATGGGATGAGGATGAAAGGAAACCCACTTACTTGAGAGATCATGAATAAATAACCCCACATCCACAAAAGGATGGATCTAAAAGAAACTAGAAATGATAGAGATATATTAATGAGGTTGAGGAGGTCATGTAGGTACTAAATGGGGTGGAGATAGTGAAAATTTAATAATTTATGGATGGAGAAAATTACCTTCTCAAATAAGGACAATTTGAGAAATCCATATAAAGTTCACCCTAATCTGAAATGAAAATGATATGTATAGATGACTAAATGAATATTATGGCACTTCTAGTGATTTTGGATTTACGTGCGAGGTGGAATCACTAAATAAAATATAATAAATGAGATATTAAACAATAGAATTTTTATGTAGAAAATGGGCTCACTGGTTGGCCTAGTGAGTAAATAAATCATCCAAACAATAAATTATTCTACATTTTTACAATGTCAAAATGGATATGGTTGTTTTAATAGGGAAGGGGAAGGAATTTTGGAAGTGGAATGGGAGAAACATGTTGAAAAATGAAGGAGTTATTAAGGAATCAGTTTTTTTAATCTAGAAATGGCCTCACCGCTAGGCCCAAATCATAAAACGCCAATATTTATTCACAGAATTCATTGGAACCCTCCAATACAATTAAAGAATATAAATTAAGTGAAAATATATTAAAAATAATTCATCTATGTTACAATTCTCCCCACCATAAAAATGTTACGCCCATGGAAAGTCATCTTGAAGCCTGGTCAAATAAGAGAAACATAAACTACTCTTAGTCCAAAGAATTATACTCCTATATCTTCTTATCATCAGTACCATGATTCTAGAGGACTCAGCCTAGATTAATAGTATTCCCTCAAATAATATGTTCTTAGGAGTCCACATTACACACTGGTCGCTGAACCACAAATAGTTCAGACTCCATATCTGACACCTCCCAATTCAGCACATGGGTCAGATCTCAGTTATACTTCTTAATTTATGAGACATGGAAGAAATACTCAACATATATCATCTGGGAATGAAAAGATAAACTTTATTCCAACTTTCCTATCCTTTTAGTAATCTTAATATGAACAAGATTCATTCATGTTAGTTTTCCCTGCATTCCCAAATAGTGATGACACAGTTGAGGGGAGACATCCAAAAACACCTGATCACCCATTGAATAATCTATGTCTCAACACCTCTAATCAACATATGATTTATTCAGAATGTTATCTATCAATATTTTATTCCTTATCAGCATTATATTCTCAAAATTATTATTGACAACACTCAACCCCAATAGTGTGGTCTCACCAACCTCATCCCAACACTAGGTGGACCGATAAAGATGACCTAAGAGCACAACAATGGGTGTCATACAGATTAATGATTGGTAAATTTTATTATAATAGAACAAAAACAATCCCAACTGGATAACCTAAGAACCTCCAGTGACCAAAAAACATACATGAAGCATGTCCTCCAAAATCTGATTCATCTGCTCCGTATGACCATCTGTTTGAGGATGGTATGCCAAGCTCATTTTAATCTGAGATCCCAAGGACTTCTAAAGGACTTACCAAAACTGGGAAGGGAAATATGGGTCTGAATCTGGCACAACAGAAGATGGAACAACATAAATCCTTACAACGTCCCGAAGATACAACTGGCCCAACACATTCACCTTAGTTAAATACTTTATCAGAATGATGTGGGTATATTTGGTCAAATGATCACCACCCAAGTGGCATTCAAACCCTGAGGTGTACGAGGTACTACAAAAATGATATCCATGGATACCTTGTCCCATGTCTATGTAGGAATGGGTAATAGCTAGAGAAAATAAAAGGGCCTTTGGTGCTCTACTTTCACCTACAGACATGTGTAGTATCTCGACACGAAGTCATCTATATCATGTATCATACCAGGCCTCCAGAACTATCATCGAACATTATTATACATCATGGTGGAACCTAGATGGACCTCCTACTTCAACTAGTTGTTTTCATTCATCACCACTATCTGTAGAGATGATGAAATTACTGAACGGCCCTTGAAGCACCAGATTCCCTTGGATAACAATGACCTATTATTGGTTGTCTCCCCACCATGAAAAAACATCATTGTCCACTAAAAATATCACCACTGGGCTGTTCTCATTGAATCAACTCCATGAGTGAAGGAGTCAACAGAATGCTCAAAAAGAACACACCTCCAATGTGCTCTTTGGTCTCTACATGCAACTGAACAAATAATCTCATCAGAGTCCACTCATCAATAGACATCCACAAGTTTTTCACTAGTATTTCTCTAATAATAGAATCCACCACCAGATGACCCTTTCATATGGTATATAAAATGTAAATGTCAGAACCCAACAAGTGCTCGATCCAATAGTCAAAGTAGACTAAAAACTTCTACTCAAATAGGTAGTGACACCAAGTCATCAAAGAATGAAACATAGCTTCTAAATTCATGTCATGGGATGGGTAATTATTTTCTTGTGGTCGGAGATGGAAAGAACCATATGCCACAATGTGATCACCCTGCATAAGCACACACCCAATGCCCATACATGGAGAATCATAATACACCACATACCACATTACAGCCTCTAAACAAATCAGAATTGGGGAGGTAGTAAACCGATTATTTAGATCCTAAAAGTGTTCCTAACAATCTAGGCCCCATACAATATTCACCCCTTTTTAGGTGAGTGTGGTAACGCCCAAGGAAAGCCGAGAGAATTCCCAAACAAACTGCTTGTAGTAACCATCCATGCCAAGGAAACTCTTAATCGCAAAAACATTCATTGAAATATCACATCAAATTACTTCACAGATCCTATCAGTGTCCACTAAGACCCCTTTCTATGAGATCACATTCCCACGAAACATCACGTCCCTAATCAAGAAAGTGCACTAGAAAAATATTGCTTAATTGTGGGGATCTCGTAAAGTGCCAAACATGATGCGAAAATGATTCTCATGCTCCTCCTCAGATCCAGAGTAATCCCAGAAGTCATCCACAAATACCATGAAAAAAGAGACTATATATTGGTGTGACACCTTATTCATGATCTTTATTAAGGCCGTTAGATCATTGGTCAATCAGAAGGGCCTTACCATGTACTCAATGTGGTCGTACTTGCTTTGAAAGGATATCTTCTAGATATCTACCTCTTTCGCCAAGGGTTGGTGGTAACTGAAAAAAAGACTTTTTTTTGGAAAACACTATTACCCCTTCAAATGATTAAACAAGTAATCTATTTGGGGTAAATGATATTTTTTATTCATGGTAACTTTGTTCAGCTTCTGGTAATCAATACCCACCTTGAGGGATCCATCAAGAATCATTGCAAAAAAAATATTTGCAGTCTTAAGATAGATGCTTTAGAAAAGAAATATTTCAGATTATAAATTATCTAGATTTAAAATTTATTAACTAATCTCTATGGGGGTGGAATATGATATGAGGGATGATATATTGGTTGTGTTCCCGATTCCAAATAAATCAAGAACTCCACATCCTGCTCTATAGGTAATCCTGAAAAATCTTCTTGGAATACCTCTGAAATCTCGTCCACTACATGAGGTAGTCCACCAATAAGAGCACAATCATCTTCTTCTAGCATGAGTGATGATAACTAGAGCACAATATTCCCCAAAAATGGGAGTTAAGGTCCTGCATGACCCCACAATGGATCCCAATCCCCAAACAAAAACCTAACGACTACCATCTAATGCCATGAAACTAACCTAAAACATATAGAAATCAATGTGCACGTGACAATATAAATTCCATTCCATGACATGTATCTTGTGAAATAGATCCATATCTAATATTAGTAGGTCCCACTCCATGTGAACCCTAGACATGGAAAGCACACACAACCAGAACATGAGACCCTACTCATTCTTCTATCTCAGTGGCGTCACTAACTCCATCGCAAAAGACTAAATCTCAGTTGGAAAATCCAGTGTGTTCACAAATTGGGAAGAGTTATATAAATCAGAGGCACCATTAGCAAAAGGATTAACATCTATAGAAGATGAAATCACAATGGCACCTCAAACAATCGATGGTGCTGCCTCTAATCCTACTAGTGCCTAATCCACTTCATGAAGATGCATGGTCTCTACCTCATAATGACTACTGGTATAAGGATGTGCCCTACATTATCTCTTCCAATAAGATGATATGGTCCTACCATCATATCCAAAAAATAGTCATCCCTTTGTCTTCAATGCCTCTGACTAATATGGAACTCCCATAGAAACTAACTGATCGTGCCAAACATTGGAGTGGATGTTCTATCTTGTAAGAGTCCCTTACCACCACACTGAAAATAATTATTTGGATTAGATGCTCATATTGGTCGAATGTGACCCGGTCTCCCACACTGGTGGAAAAAAGGACTTTTCATTAGAATATGACAACAAAAACTGCCTGGAATGTTGGACTGATCATCCACATCCCTTCATTCCCTACTCATCCAATTTCCTTTTCTTCACAAAAGTACTGCAACGAACCATTACTAAATGTTACCTAGTGAAATAAGACCTTAACTTGCAGTCAATCATCAACATACACACCCAATCAACCACCTCTTCATTGGTTTTCACCTTGAATAGGATGAACTGTGAATAGATCCCTTGTTATAGACCCCTCGCGAACTTTTGGGCCATTATCTACTAGTTGGAGTCCATTTCTGAAGCATACCAGAATAACCCATTAAAATGGTTGGCATATTCCATCACAAAAATATCCCCCAAGACAAGCTCCATAATCTCTCATGATCGAGTATATTCCAAAACATTAGTGTAGTACTGGTTGTTAAAGATAACATTGATGTCCTTCCACCTCATCTACTTGTTATTCCCACCATGATGCACTGATTCCCACCATAGTGGACTTGGAACCTCTTAATGGATAGTGGAACATTTCACCCTAACCTCCGTAGGGGTGTCCAAGAACTCAAACATGTGTTCGATCATTTCATGCCACTCTTCTACTATATGAGGTTATGTGCTTCCTAGGAATGTAATAGGAACATTTTTCATATACTTTAAGGATTTATCCTTCCTAGGACTGGGATAGTCTTCCCTAATCGGAGTAGGAACAATTTGTGGTCCCTGTCCAAGATCATGGAATTCCATAACTACAACCTCTACTAGCCTCGGATCAAGTGGACTGGGAGAACTCTCTTCAACTTCCTCTCGTGGGTGTATGGGAGGTAGTTGGGGAGGCATGTTACTACAAAAGGGAACTATAACTTGAAAAAAAATCAGTACAACCACTCTTAAAATTTCATCAGAAACATAAAATATAGATAATAAAAACACATTAAAATAATAAATTATACAAATACTTATCCCCCGCTCGATGTCCACGGGCAGTCTACAACCCACACGTCTTACCTGGAGGTGAATCCAAACAAAAATTTCTAATGTACCATGATTACACGAGGTATTTCAAGAGATGTATCAGACAACAAACTACTCACAACCAAAACACCACGACCCAACATTCCAAACTAATGTCTATCTCCACTCATCTCAAAATAATAATATGACCCAAAAACATTAACCCTCCTCAAATACAATTTTTCCACAAAATGAATCTATTGGACATTAAAACCGGCACCCAAAATAGCCTCTAGAATGTCCCGAAGGATGTTATTTACCACCACGGGCTGGCACAAGGTCCTGGTTATCTTGTATTATTCTTTGTGAATGATTTACCCATGTTTAAAATCATTTATCAAACAAAACCAATCTATAAAAAATCGGCATATTTAAGCTAAACAAGCCTTGAATAAAATATATAACTGAAAAAACAGGCTTAAAATTTACATAAGAGGTCCAAAAAAACATACATGAAACCAAAAATATCCCACGGTAATCCACACGACATGGGGTTACCACCCACATGTCGTCTCCACAACACCGCACCATGGGAAGAAAATAGAAACCCAAACTGCCATCACCCAAGGCCTCGCCTTTACCTAGGTAAAACATGATCATGTATACATTCAACCAAGGGGTGTATGTATAGTGTGAGACTAATCTAAATAATATACCACATATCTGATTTCATATAGTATGATATACAAAATGAACATCATCCTTGTTTTTGATAATTATGAAATTGTGGCAATAAATTCTAAATATTTAAACTTTTAAAGGTCACAAATTTTCTAAGTGAAATTTTAAAGAGTGAACAAATTTAATTATAACATGTCATGTACTAAATTTTTTAATCTAAACACACCCTAATTCAATGATAAATAAAAAAAATAAAATGAGTACTAAAATCGGGAACAACCCTAGGGAGTAGTTAGTTTCATCTCTCATATATATCAAAAGTTATTGTAAATTAACAGTATTAATATCTATTACCATGCATGTGAAACTAGTATGGAAGATACCAATAACCAATTATTCCCCAATAATCTTCAATATAGTTTTTTTAGTGATGTAAATGTCAAATATTATAAGTGAAACATGGATAAAACTACGCAGTGTCACTAGCGTACTAGTGCACGTCCAGCCACCCAGATACTCGTGTTTCCCCCTTGTGCTCAAAAAATTTCCACATGCCCAAAAAATTCATTTTCACATAAGAATCCCATTTCTGTTCATTCACATAAAAAACATTATATACACATGATTTTCATTATTTATCAAACTCAATAAACAATAATTTTTTTTTCATAAAACAACTTCAAGGTATACAACCAAACATTGCACAGGAAATATATTTAAAATAACTCTTTGGAAACCAATTTCAAAACAATATTACCCCAAAATATAATTTTCAGAACAAACTAATTTTTAAAAAACCATTACATGGGTTATGAAATAGTCCCAATTGGAATAACATTTAATGAACTTGTAAAACACCCATTTTCGCACAGAATAGGTTCATAAAAATAAATATATTAAAACATGCCACAAAAACCAATATTATCACAAATAACCACGAATAATGATTATGATAAGAATAGAAATAAAAAAATTATAACACATTCAGTAGTGGATACACGTGGAATGAGCTACCACAAGTGGTAAAACACCAAATCGTTGTGCGAAAGTTCACCTGCACCACCACTTCACCACAATGTTGATTGATAAAACCTAATACCAAAAGATTAGACCCAGAAACTGAAGATGAATCCTTATATTATTATTACTAAATTCTAAACATTAGGAATATCCTCAAAATCATAATAATCCATAATAAAAATAAATAATCTCTAATAAAAAGGTAGGAGAATGAAAGGAAGAAAACATTCTTGATAGATCTTTAATAAATCACCCCAAATCAACCAAAGTATGAATCTCCATGAAACAAAAACTGATTGAGAGAATATAATGATGATGAAGAGATCAAGTGGGTACTGAAATTGGGGGGAAGAATAAAAATATAACGATTTTTGGATGAAAAGTATTACTTTCTCAAATCAGGATGATCTGAGAAACCCTATGAAGTTTCTGCCTTGTAGGTATTGTAGATGAGCTCCAGAGAGGGATAAAATAATATAAGGGAGTGCCTAAGGCTATTGGATTTGATTAGGAAGTGTGATAACCAATAAAATTTAAAAATGAATGAGATATTAAAGAATAACTTTTTTAATGTAGGAAATGGGCTGATGGGTTGTCTTATTTCCTAACTAAATCATCCAAATCCAAAATGATAATGATCTATTAAGGGCACAAAGTGGATATGGGGGTTTTAAAAGATTATTGGAAAACATGTTTTAAGTGGAATGGGTGAAATTATTTTTAAAAAGAATAACTTATTAAAAAATAAAAATTTGTTTTTAACTCAGGAAATGGGCACATGGTTTGGCCCAAATCATGAAAACCCACTATTTCCTCACAAAATGCATGGGAATCCCCCACAACAAAGAAAGAATATAAAATAAATGAAAAAACTGTTAAATAAGTCATGGATGTGACATTTAGTGACCACAAAAATCATGTCTAGGAGAATCCATACAAAAGATATAAACCCTTCATTCTTGTCATAGTTGATGATATAAATGTAATAGAGTTATTAACATAGAAATCAATGAAACTATACATAACCATCAGATCATAACTAATACATAAAATTAACCTATAAGATAGAATAAATTGAATTAAGTCTTAAATTTATGGTGTGGTTTCACTAACAGACACTTGAAAACATAGAGGGTCATAGGAGAATATCTATAGAAGAGATGAGAGGAAGGGGTTTCTCAAATATGAAAGGGCTCTGTGTTTTTGGGTTAGAAATTTAGTGAAATGGGATTAATATAAGAGGGTCTAAAAAACCTAAATAACCCCAATAATAAAACATAACATGTACCCATCTATTGTAAATAGTTCTCACCAACTAGGATGTTGTAATATAGTGCATATAATGAGCTATGGGTATGCATCCAACTAGCAAGTGTCACTGTGCAATCTCATGGATACAAGCCATGAACTCCACCCGATCCTCCCAAATTCCCTAGTGACACCCACAAACACAATTTAAATATAATAATTCACAAAATTAACATTTTATATAAATAATTAATATGGACTATACCTCATCAAATGACAAGAAAATCCTATCATTCATAATAAACCATGAGCCAATAATATCCATGATAATAAACAATCATATAAATATATAATAATGATATCGTATTGATTATATAAATAATTTAAGACATAAAAAACATTATATCAATCCTTATTCACAAAAAAATATCTATTATTGAGACCATAGGGAAGACATCTTGTTGAAATGGTTTGGAATACAGCAAATAACCAAACTGATTTTGTCTTAGATACTTGTTGATGCATCGAGGGGATATATAATTCTAAGCCCCACCCATCACAAAATTTGTACTACTTCACCCACTATAATGTTTAACATCATTTTCCAAAAAATATCCTATGTAATCTATCACATAATAAAAACATTGTTTTCTATATATTGAATTATACAAAATGTCAATAAATAAGGAACTAGTGTTATCCATGAATAATCATCAACAATGTAACTAATTTACCCAATATCAATAAGGAGGATAAAATAATCATAACAGATCTTGAGAGTGAAGTTGGATATTCAATTACAATATAATCAATATGAAATCAATCATCTATATTGGAACAGATTTATAGGAATCGACAATAATTTGAATATTTTCGATAAAAAAAATAATGTGGTCAAAACCATCCAACAAAAAGAAGGTGTATTTTTAAACAATAACTTGTTAACATTCTAATAAACATATTTATTGTAATAAATACATAAAAACATCAATACATTTAGATAAGTCAATAGAATCAAATTCCATAATTGTGAACAACATCCAATATAAATTATGTAAAATGTGATCTTAAAATCATATTTGTAAATGATCATTGGACAATGATAAAATAAAAATAACATGATCATATGAAATATACTGAATTAAGGTATATGAATTTCAAATGAATTAATATCACTGAAATAATAAAACATAGACAGAACATAACATTAATGAAAACCCCATTAAAATTAATGCATTGAATGTGATAATAAGAAATTAAATGATTTATACCATGAATTATATCACAAAAAGATAAAATATACATATTTAAGGAAATATATATAATCCCAAACCAAATAGTGTAAATAACTTTTGAAATAAAAAATTATTTAATGAATAAAAAATAACATATATTTCCGAAAATATGTTTCACATTGACATAAAATTATAATTTACATGTTTCTTTCATATGTAAAATGTGATAAGGTGAAAAGAAAACATTCTAAAAGTGAAAATTTTAAAAATAATCATTAATAATGTATCCTAGAAAAGAAATAACATTTATCTTAGATAAATTTTTAGAGGTGGAAAATATATCTTAATTTTAATGAATGAACCATTTTTTCAAAATTCAATTGTTAAACACCTAACTGTTAGAACATAAACTTAATTTTCACAGAAAATGAATTTAACCAACCATGTATATAAAGTAAAATATATCAAAACATAATATTCTTAGTTACCAATATTATAGGAAATAATTTCATGATATAATAATATATCTCAAGGTAAAGAGATTTGAGTTATTAATATCCCTTATGTGAGGGATACTCTTTATAGCACTAAACATTTGTGAAGGGAATTAATTAATATAAATTTAAAATATAGGAGAATAAATATTTATAATGTAACATTATATAAATTTCCTAACCTCTATGAAAAGTTACACATTGAATGATCACATATCAAATATGAAAATCATGTTTTAAAAAATTATAATGACTATAGTAATACTTGATTCAAAATACACTTGAATAAAAATTACTATATTTTATATTTTATCCAATGAATTAAATGGAAATATGTTTTATAAAATTCATGGGATATTAAATCAATTGAATTATATAAATTTTAATCTTTTTGTATAACATGTAATATTTTTCAAAGAATCTTAATAGAGATGAAGAAAACAATAATATCATGAGTAACTTTTTTATTATAACCATTTTAATGATGTACATTATAATTGGAAATCGATTAATATTATTCAAATAAAACTCATGATTTATAATCTCATGTTTTTATTATATACACCACATAAATGAAATATATTTCATCATATCGTTTATGTCTCAGAAGAGGAGTTTGAACAGAGAAAACTTACCTCATTCTTGATTCATTATGAAATCACAACAAATTTCTTGAACAATGAAATTAAATTCAATAAATATATAACATATAACCTTATTCACAACTATTACCTGTTATACATGTCATAAATAATAATTATATATATATATATATATATTAGTTAATTTATACGTATTTTTTCACAATAGGTGTATGCAATTTTTATCGATCTGAACATGTTTCATATAAATGGTGTCAGTTTTCATTCATGGTTTAATTTTGATTACTCCAATATAATTAAATTTACTATATTAAATGATAGAATATATTTTACAATTATATAATTTTAAATTAAAGTATTTTTGATTATGATACATTATGTTTATATAAATGACAAGCATGCTTGTATGGTTCATTATATGCAAAATTTGATTTATTAATTAATATATTAAATATTTAAAAACCACAGTAAATTCATAGAAATTATTTTGTATATTTATATTATATTATACATCTAAATTAATTCTCTTAATCATCCATGGTATAAACACATAGTATTGACAAAGTTGGTCGTTAAACAGATTGAATGATAAACCTTCCATGACGAGTAAATGATTACAATGTTTTTTTATTAATAACCCTATACAAGAAGAAGAATAATATTATTTAGTTATTATTATAGTAATATATCATAAATTTTTTTAATATAAAATATAATATAATTTTAATAAATTAAATATTTTGAAAGAAGTGATCATTTTTCCTCTACATCTATTGTTGTAAATGATTGGATTAATGATAATCATTTGATGATCATATAATTACATTGTTCAATAATTTATGAGAACCAAAACAAAATTTTATTAAAAATTTAAAATTTATCCTTTAATTACTTCCTAATGAAAATCCATGCAATGATATGATGAAAAGAAACATAAAAGTTAGCAATTATATTGAGGTAGTATTGGATATATATACGTTTTGGTGATTTTATTTTTTATAGATCTAGAGAAATTAGTAATACGGTATAACATTTAGGAATAATAATAATAGTGACCTAAACATAAACATAAATATTATTTATTTAATTACCGTTTTATTAAATATTTGTTGATGGTGATGTAAAATTAAACTATTTCTATTATGGATGTGGTTGTCTATACAATCCATGATTTACACATTTTTTTCTTCAATAGAAAAGGGTAGAGATGTTAATGAATGTAAAATATTTTTAATAACATTATATTATAATAATGATCTAGAATTTATCATTTTAAGGCAGTGAAGAAAATTATTAGGTTGAGTTAATTCCCATAATGAAATAAAATAACAAATCCTATGTTATAATTGTTTACCTCACATCTAAATTTTGTCCATTTCATAGTGGGATAAGCCTTTAATGGATGCTCCTTTGAGAATACCTAGATTTACCAAATTTAGAAATGAGTGTATACTTGATTATCGTTATACTGTTGGATGATATAATATTTTTTTTGAGGGATAGTGAGGATTGGATTGCCCTATTAATATGTTAAAATGGTTGGCATATTCTTAAAAAACCATAGGATTTCAATAATGGTAATTCAATATCTAGTAATGTGGCTTGAAAACTGATAAATAATTTATAGGAGAAGTTATAAAGATATGAAATACCACAAATAAACATATTAATACATGTTTTTAAAACCCTATAGGTGTTTTACTCTTATATTAATTTAATTTACCATTTTAGATTACTCTAGTCAATTGTTTTTAAAAAAGCTTAGATAATATTCATTCATAAGAAATATTGTTGTCCTTATTACATATTTTGGACCTACTAATTTTAAATTCTAAATCCATATCATTTTATTCATTTTATAATTGTGATAATTATTATCTATAAAATAAAAATGTATAACATATAAATTTTTTTTATAGAAAATATTACTTATGTTATATATTATCAAATATTACTATTCAAATTAAATATGAAAATTTTAAATTATAATTTCAATATACAATACTTATTTTGAAATTTAAAAATGTTTCATTAATTTTCAATTAATACTTTTATATTAATAATGTCATAAATTTCATCTTATTTTATAAAACTGTATATTAGCCTAAAATTCAATCTTTTAGAAAAATATACAATATTTATACTAAAATTATCTAATTATTCTCAATATAAAAATGTTGTTAAATTATAAAAATTATATCATTTTAAATTTAATATTAAAATAAAATCAAAACATTAAGTGGAAAAAATTTATATTGAGAAATAATTACTTAAAATGTCAATTATTCATTCTTATTATTTATTATAAATAACTACTAATTTATTGGTAATATATTCTTAAAATATATTATTATTATCTAACAGATATATAATTATTTTCTTTAAATAATGAACCAATTCCAGAAAATAAATATTTTATCATAGAATTAAATTATTCTTTATTTATACTAATTTAATTTCAAAATTATTATAATTTTCAATTATTTTCAATCAATATATATTGAAATAAGTAATTATTCATATTCCATAATTGAAATTCAGTGACTATTTTTTAAACACATTCATATATATATATATGTATTTTAAAATATATCATGACTTCATTTTAGATTGTGTTTTCATGTTAAATATTATATTAACATAATTAATTAAGGTTAATATTCATTGAAATATTCTATTGTTATAATAAGATATTTGATTTAAATTTATAAAATTTGATAAAAAAACAAATTGAAAAGACTATATTTTTTAAAATAAAATGTTATTTTTAATTTTATTAATTCATTTTTAAATAAAAAATATGTTTCTGGAATGTGTATTTTGATAAATAAAATACCAAATTAGTAGTTATAGGATTATGCCAACAAATATACTTGTTATATATCCCCAATATATCTCTATATTTTGATCTAAGCATGCAGTAAGTTCTTGTGGTAGTCTGAAGTTGTGATTCCACTACAATGTATCTTGTGGTAATTTCCATGAGGTTGAAATTATGCAACATATGAATTAACTAATATATTAATTAATAGTTAAAAACATGGACACAGTCTACATAAAAAATAATAAATCTACCAACTTCCCATTCTATAAAAATATGTCATTAAAATGGACACTTCTATTAAATCATGCCATTTAATTCCATTTTGATTGTAGATGTCACAATATGCTAACATACATTTATACCTTCAAATTAAAAGACAAAATTTTGAAATTATATTTTAATAATTTTATTTAATGGTATATTGTTTCTATTTTAGTCCATAATTGTGTGTGAATCATGCTATTAATCATATATTTAATGTATATGTAAAAATATTTTTTTAAATCTCGAGGAGTAAATATTGTGGTGTAGAATCATTCAAATAATTATTACATCATATTTATTTTTGAAAAAATTTATGTAGAATAACATTGTGCGATATATATAACAATAAATTCATGTAGAAAAATATAAAACCATAATCCATAGATTCTTATTGAGATCTCAGGCTAAAACATAATTATATGTGGGAATATCAACGAGATTCTCTAATAAAGTGCGAATTATATTAAAATATTTCCCATAGATAGATTATCAATAAAAGAATTTTATTAAAACTCTTGAGGAAAATCGTAGAGAAAGATAACTGTAATTTAATTGATTAAAGTTCTACCACAACCTATAGTAGAGTTATATTACTATAATAATATCATATCATGATAGAATATTAATTTATAAAAAAACCAATATAGAAGGAGTTGTATAATTATAAATTATTTGGATGATGTAAGAGGATAACTCATTATTGAGTGGCCCTTCACCTATTTTTATAGCTCTTGTTTCTCAAAGGAGGCATCGATTGATTATTGTGGGGATTGGATACTAAGAGTTATAAATTGGGAGATTACATGTCATGTAATCTTTACAGACCATGATAGTTAGTTTCAGAATACGTATGTGTATTTTCATGAGGATTAAAAATTATAGGTTCAATTCCATATGTTGACACTTTTTCAAGAGAATACCAAAACTCATTATTTACATGATGTGTAATCTTTACAAACCATGTAAACTTCCTATTCATCATTCCTATAGAGGATGGAAAACCTGGTTTCTCATTAAACCCTATAGACAAATTGTTCCCCAATTTTATTTCCATTGTCTAATGGACATCCTTTTATGAATTTATGGAATTATTTATTAGGTATTTATTCCAAATATTGTTTTATTGATCCACAATGATAAATGGATTGTTCCTTATTCATATTCTTGAGGGTTCTCCAAGATAGGTATCATTTCTTCAACATTGTTATCACCATTCTATATATCTTGATCCTCAATCTTTTAAATATGTGTTTGGTAGATTCTTTTTGAGGTTGTGGAATGGATTATTTTTGGGGATTAGTTCTTATAAGATAGGTGATCAATGATCCTTATTGTGAGATTATTCACATTAAATGAATGTTGGAACCTTTGGTGTAGATGATTGATTGATTCTCCAATTTTATTTACCTGAAATCAAAAATTTATCAAAATTTAGTCCTTTGAAGGGAAAGATAATAAACCTAACCAATTTTAAAATAGATTAAAAATAATATATATCATATATTGGTAATGGTTATATATATTTTAATAGTGGGTTTACTAATGTTTTTATAGATATTGTGATATCATTGTTATTATTTTCTATCATGTAGTTATAATTAGAGTAGCATGTTGGTGTTTATAAAAAATAAAAAACTATAATTAATTGATTTTTTATTATATATAGAGTAAATAATCATGTTTGTAATGCAGTGACTATTATATGTTTATGATAATAAAATTTTTAAGAGTATAAATGTATATATTAATGGTTAAATTGCACGTTTTAATTGAATTGATAAAGAATATGAATCAGGAAAATTTATGATATTTATAATAATAATATAAATGATAAATTGAATTGTTGGATTCATGGAATAATTTTTAAATTAATTGTTTAATTAATTTAGTATCTTGTTATATCCTACTTCCTGAGGTTTCCTATAGTTGGAACAAATGAATAATGAATTGATTAATTAAAGATTGAATAATAACTGATTTTGGGATAAATATTGGTCATGGGGCTTGAGTTTAATATTTTCATGAGAAGGTCATGTTCCTTGAGTTTAGTGTTATTACTGATCATTTTCACATGAATTTAGAATTCTTTATATTTAGTTTCTAGAATCCATGTTTATTATAATTGTTACTTTTTTTATTAATTATGAAAGTGCATTAGATGGGATCATTGCAGTTTGATGTGATTTGGGCTGATGTGGAAAAGATGAGGTGGCAGTAGTCGATTCACATGATGGAGAGATGAATTGTGATATTCATGATGGTGTTTGGGATGACATAGAAGATAATAGTCGAGGATAAAGGCGGGATTACCTGTTGATGTGATGTTGAAAGATTGTATTACTTCTTGAATGAGTCTATTTATTAGAAGATGGCCATGATTTTTATTTTCTCTACATTCTTCTTCCAAATTCATTAGTAATATAGTTGTTTTTTTTTGAATGTATCTTATTAGAGTTATAATTGGATGGTTTTAATTGAGTACCAAGACAAGGAATGATTCTGTTAATGGTAAAAAATTGTTTATCCCATGGGGTTATCTAATGGTGGAATGCTAATTCCAAAAAGATGTTACATTAGATAAACTATAGACCCAACCATGATTATTCATATAGGGAATGAACTTTACTCTAATGACTAATATAATTTAAGTTTGATAAATGTTAATGGTTAATTACAATATAAAAATTTAATTAACAGAATGAAATGATAAAAAGTTATGATGTAATTTAATGAATATGTTCTATGTTCTTGTGTTCTTATAAGATATATGATCATATTTGTAGAATCTAAGAGTCTGAGAGACGTTAGTTGAAGTTGATTCAAAGACTATGTAATTCCCTATCTCTGGTTTGGAGTTAACTTTATCATCTATATTATATGATTTCATATGCTACCCCGCCCATTTGGGATTTGGATACTAACACCCTATGGTCTATTCAATGTTATTTTCCCCAATATCCAAGTGTGATGATTGATTACTGAGTTCCCCCACCAATTATTATACCATATCATAGTAGTCATTAGTTCGTGTATACATGATGGTATGTTTACCCATATATGTTGGTAGATGGATGTTAGTACTTTTGGTTAATTCACACACATGTATTAAAACATATAGTATTGAAAAAATTAATATATATATATATATGATTTGTATAATCATTGATAGCGTGAGGTACCAACATGGTAAATTTAATTAAATGGATTAAGGTATAATATGTAATGAATGATTTATGTCATTCGGTCAGTGGTGGACCTTGGAAACTACCTTGATACTATATAAGGATATTTGGATGGGATGAAATTATTTTGTGATTCATGATGTGTATATTGTGTTGTCTTGCCTAGGTGTCTTCAGGGAAGATTAATTTTGGAGAGATATGGATCAAGATGAGTGTTGTTTGGGAAGATCCACAAATTAGTGGTGGAAGTTGGAGTAAAGTAACCTTTATGTTTCATAATTATATTAAACTCTTTTGTGTTAGAGATACATGGTGAGATATATCCATGGACATACTATAAAAATATTCTTCTTTTTTATGAGATGTGTTAGTTTCCCTATTATTCACTATAAATTAGCATGGTTACATTATATTATTAAATAGAGGATCCAGGTATAATAATGATAAGTTTACTGTTATACTCTCCCAATTTTTATATAAACTCTTTTTCATGATACCCAAATCAGGATGGAGATTGGGATTAATATTACCATCCATTTGTTATGTAATATTTATTTGGGAATCATGTTCACCTCCATTATTAATGTCTTCGTATGTGTGTTTTATTTTTAGTTGTTTTGTACTTCAGAAAATCTCATTTATAAACTTATAATTTCATTATATATATATGTCTAAGAATTTTTTGATTCTTTTATTTATCTAACCCTTTTTCTCTTTATGATGTCCTCTTTGAGGGTAAATGCATCAAATACGCATATTTATTATACCCTTAGTCTTATTCACTATATCATGGCTTACTAGATGCTTGACTTTTCTTGTCACCATCTCTATCCCCTCATTACAGTACCATTGTGGGGGATCATAATAATGAGGTATTAGAATATCAGAGTTAAATTATAGGATATATATTAATGTGAGGAATATTTGAGATTGCATGGTTTTGTAGGGAAACAATGTCATCTATATTTAGTAGGTAATTCAATCATGGGAGACTAGTTGAATAATAAGTATTTAGGGCCCCATGAATATATGATTCATTGAAAATTATGTTTACTAAGCCTACTAAGACAATGTAATATTGGTTTCAAGGTACATACCCAATAGTGTAACATGTATAATTCTTAATTTATCCCGTGTTTGAAATGGGTAGACCTTAGGATTGTGTAAAATATTAACCAAATAATAACTAATTAATTAATGTAATATATTTAATAAGCCATGTTTACCAGATATAATAATTATCTTTTCTTGATGAAATGGATTGAGGTCTATGTCATCAATAGGTTTTGTTACACCATGCTATTTTGTAAAGCTATTTTCAAAATAATGTAGACATTTTAATATTTTTCATTTTACAGAGAAGAGAATATAACTTGTTTTATATGAAATAACTATGTTTTCCATTTTTTTCCCACAATTCCATGTTGTTATTCAATTACACACAACAAATAGATATTATCTCGGTGTGTGAAACAATATGTTCAATTTCTATTACATAGAATTCAATGTTTTTATATCTTTCCTCATAACAAAATCCGAGTTTTACTAAACATAAATATAATATTTTTATTGTTATTAAAATATTATTATTGTTATCACCTATCCATTTGAAGGTAATTTTATAATTATGAAAACTTAATTGTGAATATATAATATAAACATATTTTTACGATGAATCATTTAGTTTTCAATTTGTTAAAAATTAATTTATGAAATCTAGGAATGTAAAGAAATTACTTTTTTTAGGGAAACTGTTTTTCAATGTAAAAATTTTATTTTTTCTCAAATAAATTAAACAAATAATATTGGATAAATGTTATAAATAAAATGAATATATTATATATTCTACAATTATTTTTATACAAATTATATTGTTTTTATTGAAATACGATAAAAATAAATCCAATTATATATATCCAAAGAGTAATTATTCATTATAGAAATTTACCTCATTTTAATGGAATTTCTTTTAAGAATATTCTTTGAATCTATTCTAATTTATATTTTAAAAAATATTATTTTTGATAGTTGAACATACAGATATACTGTGGTTGAATATTTCATCATTTTATAGATGTTTTTAATTTTGATTAATAGTGAAAAATACACAGAATTTTAATAGAAAAAAACTTCTTCATCTAATATATATATATTTATAAATTAAATTTTAAATTTAATATAAAGGATATTTAGAAAATTAAAACCTCATTTAATCTAATTTAATTAATTTTATCATGTTTTAGAATAAAATATAACTTATTAACCATTAAATTTTTAGATCTTTTAAATTTAATACATTTATTTCTTCTCACATTACTATGATTTATTTACAATAATGTATGTCACAATTTTCATAATATTTTTTAGAAATGGATTGATATTGGAACCATCCTATTTTATAATGTCTAATATGATCTATATAGTTTTTATAGAAAAACATTATAGAATGTAAATAAAATTAATTACAATTTTTTTTGGTAAAAATAAGTTTACATAGTGCTTAAAAGTTATCTTAAGTCGCCAAATAACCAAAAAACATATCCAAAAGCCATTTTCTAGAAATTTTTCAACCATTTACACCATTTTATAAAACTTTTACCATTATTTAAGACAAATTATGTAAGGGGGATCTCTCAATTGTGGTTATCTTTTTATATATACAATAATGTCACTCATCCTGCACTATAAAAATGTACTCACCCACCCCCTTAAATTCTCACACCTCTAATAAAAAACATTATCTTCACAACCATACCCAGTTAATCTCCAATCTTTCTTCCTCTCATCCTAGAAGACTCACATTGTAAATAAATCCAACCAAGTAGTCCCTTTGGGGAATACCAAAAGGAGTTTCCAAAAAATGAGGAAACGTTCTTCAACATGAAATTTAGTTTTATTTATGCTTCTGTAATTATTATGTAAAACAATGCATCGTGATTTCCATTTTTTGTAATTAAAATAACTACAGATTTGGATGTTTGGACTACAACCTCTTCAATTCGATGTGATTCATTTACACTTGTCATGAAATGTATTAGGGATGAGTTTAGTATATATTTATGATATGTATGAAATAATAATTACAATTGAATAATATATATATATATCATATACTATAGTTATTTAGAAACTACAATAAAATGATAACAATGTTCATAAGTACGTATGACAAACAGTCTCTATAACTGATGTATTCCAATTGAAATTTAAATATTTTATCATTTATTATAAATATTTATATACTTAATATATATAATATTTATAACATAATTTACATTATTTATGTAATTAAATCAGTGTTCTTTTAATATGATTGAGAATAACCAATAAAAACATATACGAAATACAAAGGAGATATTACCTGAAACATAACATTAACATGGAAATGTATATTAATGGGTAATATAAATTCATTTTTAAATCATATATGTTATGATATGTAGTTATATTTTTTTGTAATGGGTTAATTATAATGATATATTTCTATATATTAGGTTTTAATGTGTATAATTAATGTAGTGAATTAAGGTATGGGTTATCTCATCTCACTTTTATTTCTATGACACATATGCCTCATTCACCAATCATTTCAGTGGGGTGGTGTATATAATTCTAGTGAAATTTTTGTATTATTATTATAATAACATTTATAGGTATTTAAATATCAATATAATTATATGTATTTCCTGGTTTTTATCATTATAATGTTACCTAATTTATAAAGTAATTTTGTCTCAATTTTCTTACTTTGTGATACAGTAATGTAATGCACCGATATTTTTCGCTGAGGAGTATTAATTCCCTTTCACATGTTATATCATGAGTCTCTATGATTTCATTAGATTTTATGTTTCATTTAATTTCATTATTTCATGGGGATATTGATTCAAAGTAACTAAAGTGGTTTCCCTTTATTGATATAGTATCATCGTTTATTAGGACGAATTATAGTTATGCTTTCTTGGATTAAATATTATGATACATCTCTCGAGAGAAATCATGAATTTTATTAGACTCATGTTAGTCATGATATATTCATGTAATTTTAAAAAAATTCACACTTTTTTAATTAATATATCTATTAATGTTTTTAGTAAAATATGAATTTATGTCATTTTTTAGTTGTAAATATGTCCATTTAAAAAGCCATGTTTTCTAAAATTTTATAAAAATATTATTTACTATGAAATTTAAAAGACAATTTTACCCATGTTTTACTGTTTTAATAAAATAAATTTAATGAAATATCCTTTTAGTTTTCTCATCGAGGTACTTTTCTATAATTTTTACGATGCAAAACAATGTTCGGCATGTACGAAATTACACACTACCCTGACTGCCATTTCATTGAATCATCCTTTGAATGGTTTCATGGTTAATTTTTTTATATATTTTTTTCCAATCATTGTTAACATTTTTTGTTTTTAAAGTGGGTTTCAAATTAAATTTTCTTCAAAAAAAGTATGTTTTAAAAATAATTTAAAATGATTTTGTAATATTCTTTTATATGTTTTAATGGTTATTTTGTAATGAAAATGTTAAATTTTTTAAAATTATCTTTTCATAGTGGAAAAGATATCTTACCCAAGAAATGTTTAAAATTATTTTTAATGATTTTTTATATGTTTTCAATTTGTTTCTCAATGGATATTAATATTCCATGTGATCTATTAAAACGATTCTCCATAAAAAATTACATCATTTGATATTGTTTATGCTTCACTATTAATATGATCCATAGGTACCATTGAAATTATTTCTATTAATGAGATATGATTAGATCCAATAATTCTTATGGAACCCTTTTCACTTACATGGGAAAACATGTTTCAAATTGTTTGTTGTGAACTTTATTTCTCTTCCAAACACAAATTAGGTTACAAGGAGATTGGCAAGATACATTTTTTTTCAGGGGATAATAATGTTATGAAATAATAATATTTATATTGTTTTATATGATGATATGAAATCTATTTGTGATTTATTAATGTTGTGGTTCAGGGAAATGTTTTATATATTGTGGTGTCTCATATGGCGTTAGGTAAATCCATTACATCTTGTATGATGGAGTATCCTAGATAGCTTTGAGTAATCCTATTACATGTTGTACATTAGAATTTCTAAAAGATCACAATATATTCCCATTAAAGCTTATATGATGGGTTTTCCATATTACATTTGGTGATTCCTTTACTACCTATAGGACGGGATCTCCCAGATAACGTAGTGTGAGCATGTTATAGATTACATGATTTGTATGCCCTATGATTCCCTCTAATTCATGGGTTAAATTTTTTTATCTCATTAGAAAATGATAGAAAAGGGTTGATGGTCCTTCTCCACTATGGGATGAATATGAAAACTGTTGTAATAGAAGGAAACATCGTGACTGGGGATGGTGGTGTGTATTTCCTAAATGTTGTAGTACCCAAGAATTTATCAGATATGTTTTGGAGATGGTCTTTGGAATGGGGAATGTTTTTGAATTTTTATTTTTATTCCGAAAATCTATATCATACATCTATTTTATTATTTCATGCATTATTCACTATATTTTATAATTATTTGTGTCTTGTTAACTTCTAATAAGTATTCTGTGACTCCTGATTATGATCTTCGATATATTGTGTATGATTTTATAATGTTATAAACATGTTGTAATACACATATTTCTATATTATTCATAAATATATATTACCCTAACTAAGAATCAGGGATCACCCCATTCTTATATTTCTTTTTCCCAGGTTATGAAGAAGGTTTTAAGTAGGATTACTAATGTGAAAGTCCGTTAAAGTAGATGTTAATTTTTTTTCACAATTATTGAATATTACCTTTCTAGGATTCCAATCAAATTAAACAATTATGATCCTCTGGGATGTACTTTTTTAAGTTGGTAAATATTAATTTAAATTGATTTAATATTGATGTATGTTAAACATGAGACACTAAATTTGGTATCAAAGGAATGATTTATTCAACATTTGGAAAGATGGATGAATAAAATTCATTGAGAGAACAAGGGATGTTTCTATGGTTATGTTTAGTTATTTATCCATGGATTATCCAAATATGTCATAGATATAAAACTAGATTTCATGATATATTCATCAAATAAATAATTTTTCATGATTATAGGTTTTTATTCTATGAATTTGATTTTAACCATATGATTTCTTGTTGTAGTTAATTATACAAAATAAAATGACCATGGATAACATTTAATTTTCTTTGATGTGTAAATTATGGGAATTATATAAATAGATTTTTTAAGTTGAAGTATACTACATAGAATCAGGATTATTATATTGGTATTGGTTTATTTTTCTAAAGATATAGTGACTAAACATAACATGTGAAATGTATGGGATGTTATAACATTATTATTAATATTAAATGTAAGATGTATGACAATATTGAGATTGAGGAACCTTAATACAGGATTCATTTCTTATATTCAAAAATAGGTGTATTAAAAAATATGTTGATGGGTCTTGAGTAATGGTTTGTGAATAATGATGGATTATCGAAGTGTATATGTTTTGGAATTAAAATTTATTATGTACATAACATAAAATTTATTAGTATTTTTAGTAAAATTTTTTCATCGAGGATTGAAAAGGATATATTGAATGGTGTCAAGACATAGAAATTGATTTATTGGAAATGTTATAATTTTAATACGGGAAGATAACCATTAATATGTTTCTTATAATGAGGTAATTATGTTTCGAAAATGATATATAAAATTTGAAAATCTAAATTAGATGGTACTGATTACCTCAGAACCGGTTCGAGATTTGTTGAAAAATTAGTTTATGATATCCCAGATGGAGTTTGAAGAATTTATGGATTTATGGAATATATCATGTATACATTTGAATGAGGAAACAATCACGTTTTCAATTAAAATTTATGTTAATTAACATGTTTCAAGAGAAAACATGATAAAGGTATTAACAGTCTTATTATTTGAAAATTAAGTGCTATATTAAGATACATATGGGATCATTGATAAAATATTTTTAATAAAAATAATGACAATATTTCTATTTTTTTGAAATTAATCTTTTGTAATGTTTTATGGTTAACCACCATGGAATGGTTCATGGTAAAAAATAGTTGAGGTTAAATTATTATCTCACCATACGAGGATTTAAACATGTTGTGTAACTTGTTCTATCCTTTTTTATTTTGATAAAGATTATTGAAATTCCCTATGATTCTATCTATGGATATCCCGTTATACTAATGCTTTAGGAATGAAAAAGTTACCTTAATTTCTCAAAATATGAGATGAGGTGGAAATTGATCAATGTACAAAAAGGATGATATTGTCCTAAAATAAAGTATATATATATCTTCTCTGGATAATTCATGAATCATTATGAAAAAATGGTATTGAAATAAAATTTTGTCATATTATCATTTGTTTGTGATACCAACATCCTTTTCGATCCCTATATGGTTTATGGATTTGTGATTGTTAACATTATCTTAAACATGATCTCTATCACTATCCATCAGATCATGAAAGATAGATTTTTCTTATATGTCTATTTTTAATTTACAATCTATGTTTTCAATATGCAAGACTAATTATGTGTAAAATTTGGTATCTATTATGTTTCACTTTTTCCTTCTCATAAAACATTTTATTATTCATTTGTATGATGTTTTTTCTATGAAAAGATCTTTTAAGTAGTAAACAATTGATAACCCATCAATGTGTTTAAGGAATAATTCATTTTAAGTTGTGTGGAATGTAACACAATAATATTAGTTGATTTTTTTGAATTAATTTAATAATTTTTTATATATTTCATTTCACCCAACATTAAATATAGCTTCAATTGTATGAAAGAACAATTCTTGTATTGAATTTCAAGAAACATGATGCTATAAATTCACAAAAAATCACCTAGATTATATTTTGGTAAACAGAACACTATTTTTGTCTTCTGATACCCACATTGTCGAGTTTCATCGATAGACTGTGTCACATGCAATAACATTGTTGTACTAAAATAAAATAGAAAAATTATATTTTTATTAATATATTATTATTGTTATCATCAATATATTAGAATTAAATTTTCAAATAAGGTTAAAAAATATAAAAATATTATTTAAAAATATATATAACATTAATTCTTATGTTATTAATTAGATATAAATTAATGTATAAACTAATTCGAAATAAAGAAATTACCTTTCTAAGAAAAGATTTTCTCTTATGTAAAACAAAATTGTATCTCAATAAATTAGAAAACAAACTACTGACTATTAATTTCAATAAAATTAATATTTTATATAATAAATAAATATTATTGGTACCAACAAAATAGATTTGATTGGAAATATATAATAACAAATAAAATTATATGAATGACGAGATGTATTTTTCTAAATGGTAATTTTACCACCTTTTAATGGAGAACCTACATAAAAAATAAAATTTTGACACTTTTATAATTTTTATTTAATTCATTAGAACTAATTTTTTCAATCAGAATGTTAAAAATTAATTTTAGTTAATTTTTTTAAATTTTTAGATAAGGTACATATTTTGATGAATAATGAAAAAACAAAGAACAAAAAATTAGAACAACATTATCATATAATTAAATTATATAATAAAATTAAATTTTAAATTTGTTTTAAAGAATATTTAGATCAATAACAAATCCATTAATCCAATTTATGGTATTGAAAAAAAATTCACATTGAAAGTTGATATAATAACATTTCAATACATTGAACATATTATTTTTAAAAAATTCTTTCCCATTACTTCTCTAAGATTAATATTAAATTAATCTATGAATCTTATATGATTGGAATTTTGATAAATATATTCCATGATTGTAATAATAATAGTTTATATTATCTAATAAGGTCAGATAAATTTTTTACCTAAATAATTATATAATGTAATGAAAATTAATTACAATGATTGATCGAAAAACGAGATTTCATAGGTTATAATCATTATATTAATGGTCCAAATAACCTAAAAACATGTCCAAAATCCATTTTTTGGACATTTTAGACCATATAACCACTTATATATATAATGGAACATTATTTGAGAGACAATATGTAAGAGAGACAACCCAATATTGTTTACCATTTTATTTAAACATGAATTCCAATCCCCCAAAATAAAAAGGAACTCACAAAACTCACATACTCACACCTCTCAAGCCACATCATTTCATAAAATACATATGAAAATAGTCTGTAAAAATTCGATAATATCACCATATAAGAAACATTATTGAATGAAATCCATCCATGTAATCCATTTTGTGCAAGATAAAATTAGTTACACAAAAAATGTTGTAATGTCCTTCAATAGAATTTTCTGTTTAATTTTTTATCCACCCATTATGATATACTTATTAAATGATTAAATAATCATATAAGTATCCTAAATTTAATGTGTATTTTATTAAATTTTTTATTTATACACTTAATAAATCTTACGTATATTGGGTGTTGAACTTACCATTCATGTGTATGGTAGACTACCGCCTCATGAAACGATCTTGTTCATTTTTCTTTTACCACATATCATAGTTTATAATTTGGAGGTAAATAAAGTTTTTATATATAATATATGATATTTTTTGTATCATTATTCTTATTTAATTATTATATAAAGCATGCCTTCATGATTCACATTTTCTATAAATATCCTATCATTGCTTGTTGATGTGTGGACTGCCTCCTCATCAATGTGATGTGGTTTAGTCAAAAATTTTATGGAATGTATTAAAAATGGTATTAGTAATTGTATATTATTTTTATAAATTAAAAATTATATTTTATTGATAACATATATAAATATACACATATTTTATTTACCATAATTATTTCTAAAAAAATAAGAAAACAGAAACATCGTTCATGCATACGTATGGACTATCGTCTTCTTGAAGAGTGTGTTCCATTTCATAATTCTTTCATTAATAGATTTTTATAAATATTTATATAATTGTTATATATTATATTTATATCTTTTTTATATTCTTTAAATAAGTAAATTATGATCTTATTAAGAGGATCAAGAACGAAAAGTGAAATCATTCATGAAAAAACAAAGCAGCTATTACATGAAACATAACATTCACATGGAATTGTTAATAAATGGGTAATATAAAGTCCCAAGGTTGTCTAATATGTTATGATTTATAATAATATGGTTATTTGGTATATTAAAAACATATATATCTTTATATAACATGAGTTTTCAACATGTTTAAATAATTTCAAGACTTATGGAAAGGGTTTTATTACCTCACCTTTATTGAAATTAGTTCTATTACATATTCAACACTCCATTATTTTTTGTTGTGTACATACTATAGTTGAATAAATTATATTATTAATATACAAAAATTTATGTGTATTTATATACACATCTTTTTATCTTTATTTCATGGGGTTTATGGAATAAAAGTTAACAAATCCATAAATTAATTTTGTCTTAATTTTCCTTCATTGTGATACATTCCTCATTGTGAACCTATATTTTTCTATTAAGTTTATATAATTTCTATAGAAATATTATATCATGAATAAAATTATTTTAATAAAATATTAACTATCATGTAATATTATTATTTCCTTCGGATTGTGATTCAATTTCAATAAAGTGGTGATATTTAATCTCTATAATCTAATAATTTATTGATATTATTAATGATTATACTTATATTGACAAAATATTATGATCTATATCGCAAGAAAACTCATTAATTTTATTCTAATTTAGTTATTCATGATATCATCGTGTATTATTTCCATTTTTACACACTCTATAATATAGAGTTATTATGAAAATGTTTTTCTAATAATCTCACTATAATTCATATTTCAGTCATAAAATTGTGCTCTTCCAAAGACAATGTTTTATAAAAAACATTTAAATGTTTTTTAGAATGAATTCGAAATTTAATTTATACCCCCAATTTACTTCTTTAGTGAAATTTGGTTATAAATTGAATCTCATTTTCATTTTAAAATCAACTTACTTATCTAAACTTTTTTCATTGAACACGGAATATTCAACATGTACTACTTTACCTACCAACATTCCTTCACTTCATTGAAGCTTCCTTTTATACTTTTAAATGGTTAATTTTGTCTAAAAAAATAATTTCCCAAATATACTTTCTAATAATTTCTCTTAAATTATTTATAATTAGAAAAGGTTTAAATAACAATTTATGTTTTAAAAGGTGTTTAAAACATTTTTAAAAGCTTCATTTATATGTTTTCAAGGTTTTTTAAAAAGGAAAATGTTTTTTGTTATAAAAATGTATTTTTAAAGTGGAAATGATATTTTCATTATAAAATGTTTTAAATTATTTTTAATGATTCCTTTATATTTTTCAATGGGATTTTAATGAAAATTTATATTCTATGTTATCTTTCAAAATCATTCTCCCTCTCAGATGAAGCCCTTTCATATTGTTTAAAATGTAGCATGTATATGAATCAATGATAACATTCATATACATACTATAAATTATTATTATTATTATGTAATAATATATGGAACCTGATTTTTTTCCATGGGTAAAACATGTTTCAAAGAAAATGGAAGGAAACATGTTTCTTTTCCACTAGCTAATCATGTTTTTAAGTAAAATGATGTGAAACCGAATTATTTTCTTTGGGTTAATCAATTTATGAATTAATAACTTTTTTAATATGTTTTTATAATGATATAAAATATATTTGTTCTTTATTATAGTTTTATTTAAAGGACATGAATTATATGATTGGGTGTCCTAGATAGCATCGCGTAATCCCATTATTGCCAATATAATGATGTAGCCCAAATTACACTGGGTAAGCTCGTTAAAACATATATGATGTGGTGGCCACGATATTTGCGGGTAAGCCCATTATAATTTATTTGATGAGGTGGCCTAGATATCAATATGTTATCCCATTATAGCTTATATGATGGGATATCCCTAGTGTCAAGTTACCTTGTAAAATATTACATATTAGGTGAGTCCTATATCTCACTTCAATCCATTGTGTAATGATTTTTATCACATAATATAATTATAGGAACAATTATATTTTATTGTGTTAATATGGGAAGAAGTGAAAGCTCAATCCACTATTTGGAAAGGACTTTTATGGTTGTTTGTGATGTGTCCCTCTAAGCTTGTGTAGTCCCTATGAAGTTCCCCAAAAATATTTGGAAATGATCTTGTCTTAGGGAATTTTTAGACATGTATATGATTCTACCAAATATTCCATGTCTTACTAATTATTTACTCTTTTAAGGAATATCTTCATGATTCCCATATGATTTATTTATTATGGAATGAAAATAATTATACAATGACTTTAAATTATGATCATTTACTTGAATGGTAACTTATTCTAATATTATTATCATTTTCTCATAAAATTATTTTAATTTTATTCTAACATATCTCTACTATTTACCCTTATAGAGAATCTGATCTCACCCATTTCTTATGTTTCCTTTCCTTAGGAAGATATGGATGATTATATGTAGAAGTAATAAATGCAACTATATTTAAGGAAAATGTTGGAGATTTTTCACTATGTTAGAAAATTATGTTTCCATTATTCGAATGGCAGTAAAATCTTACTATCTTCATACATATACATTAGTGACATAGGGAATAATCATATAGATTTATATAATATCCAGGTATTGTAAGCATGGGTAACTTTAAGTGTGAACCGAATATGTTTAGCAGGATGTGCCATTAAATTTCATAGAGTATAGGTTACTAATGATGACACTTGGAGATGGAAAATGTCATAATTTTAGTTTTAGAGTTAGTAGATGTATGGGTGATCTATTAAAAATTCAAAAATATATGTTTTGTTTGTGGAGGTAGAGATTTATTTTTGTTTAATTTGATCATGGTAAGATCATTGTGTTTTATTGGCTGTGATGATGCAGAATAGAGAATAGAGGTAGTTGTAGTTATTTTTTCACATAGAATGCGAGGATTAAAATGTCTCAATGGGGATGTTTTGAGAATATGTCTATGAATAATAATTTTCTTCAAACATTAGGGAGTTCAATCACCAAGTGTTTATTACCCTTCGGTAGGGTAGTTATACTGTCAGATTTTGGGAACTGTTCTAAGACACTTCATCAATATAAATCAATAAATTTTTTATATGAGGAGGTCAAGGCGAGGTATTTTTTGGGAGGCATTGAGTCGAAAGAACTATTTCCAGGTCATTTTGGTCATACTGATGTAAAATAATTATGTATTTGAAAGGGAATTGGTTATTGAGAGGAAAATAAAATGAATAGGATCATCAAATATTGTGGACCACCAGTATTTTCACGAATCATATTTGTGGTAAAAGGATTCCATTTTTTATGAATTTCTTTTAATCAGTCATGGTTATCTCCCAACCATTATCATCTCATTTTTAAAGATGGGAAGCTCTCAGACCTTTTACAAGTGATTAGAAACATGCTTTTCTTCTGGAGATTGAGTTCATTTAGGATGTGTTTTTTTGAACTTTATGACTATATCAATGTTCTAGTGTTTAAAAAGTGAAGAGTAAATATTTATGATAGAGTATAGTCAGGATAAACTCTTATTCTTGTAGAAAAGAGGGAGTCTATAGGGGAGGTCATCAGCTTGGTCATATAGGGTGTTGAGTAGGTCGGGATTAGCTACATTAATTGGTGTGGCCATTTTAAGGAAAGCCATATATCCTTCAGGTAACCATTGTTTTCTAAATGTGATCATCTATTGTATGATTTATGAGTGACACACTCATTTATATGACATAAAATATTCCATGATTTGGTATGTGTGGTATAGAATCTTGAAGTTCCAATGGAATTGCCATTTTTAATTGGGGGTTGAGATAACTTGTATCTTGTATTCAGAGGATGTAAGCTAGTGTAGGGGCAGCGCTGCACCTTAGGGACCTTCTAATTCCCGTGGATACATTCATATGAATAAAATCCTTATAATGGATTAGTTTTATTTTTTGTATGAAATCAGGGGTTAACTTATGATCCATTATGAATTTTATGTTGCTGATGGAAAGCCATCAGGTTTTTTTGGAAAGTGATCCCCTCAGATCGATCATAGGAATGGGTTTTCCTTGACATATTTAACAGAAAAACTAATGATGTTCTCATCAGAGATTAAATAGTTATCATTTTCTGAGGATGTAGAATAGTTTCATTATTCATTTCAATATAAGTAATAATGTTACCCAAGCTCGAGATATCACTTTTGGCATCGAGCTATTACTCAGTGTGTCTCTAATCACAATGTATCCATACAGGATGTCACCATCGTTGTTGTAAGAGATTCTATTACAACTAGACGACCAATTATAGTGAAGTTTTATATGGATGAGTTTCCCACCATTAGATTTTGTAATTGTTTTCATAATTGAAGACTATTTGAGGTTTGAGGATTTGTATCAATTACCATCACATCAACCATGTGACCGTGAAGTAATACTATCCCCTACAATGGATTGACTATATATTCAATCTAGTTAAAAGAGGGAGTTGGTTCTCAATGGTTGATTTTTGTCCATGATATTATCAGATATAGGTGAATGATGAGGATATATATATATATCTACATTAATTATTTTCATGTGAATAAAATGTTTTTTTTATGAAATTTTCTGTTATGACTGCTTCTACCATGTTCATGGGGTTGATGAACACCATTTTCAGAATTTTCTTCTATATGTTTCTGGATGTTTTCATCGATGGAATCCTGGTTTACTCTGTATTTGTGGTGGAGTATATAAAGCAATTGTGTGCCTTTTGGGAATAAATTCCTCAAGGGAAACTATTCAGATTATTTTTTATTTTGGGTATTACCGAGCCTATTTCATAGTACATGTAATATCGCAATACGGAGTACATATGGATCATTTGAATATTGAAGTGTGTTTTTCAAGGGAATCCCCCCTGACAGTGGCTAAGTTGTGATGTTTCCATGGTTTCTTATTCTATTACAGGAAGCTAATAACCGATTTCTATTAGGTCACAACCACTAAAATAGCATTTACCAAAGATTTATAGGCATTCGTATGGATTTATTATTCTTAACATTCTTTTGATTACTCGAAATATATGTTCGAGAGAACTCAAGTTCGTTATAAGTGAGAAAAAAGAGATTAGTTTGATGTTTTCTGTGAAAATATACATTTTTTGTTTGGATGTCTTTCTAAAAAAGAAATATAATATGTTTCTATGGTATTTATAAGTTAAATATCTATGATCCTAACTATTCCACCCATGATCATGAGTTTTGGTAGTTTTTTATTTGAGTTTGAGGCAATATTACATCATCAGTTATAGTTTCTTTGGTTTTCACTAACCATAAGTTCATGATGTTTGTCATATCTCAGGGTTAATTGATCATGGGTTAGCATTGGTATACAAAATTTATGTAGGAATATGACATCGATATTTCATATAAACTAGGAAAGGGAAATATTATATCCAACCCATTTTGTAATAAGTCACAAAGTGATGCCATTAGTGAATTTGGGTCTTCAATTTGGTTGATATAAAAACTCCATGAAATGCCTCATTATATAGAAGTTGTAAGAGAATTAGATTCTCTTTTTTATATGATATTTTAGGAATCATTGGGGAAGCTATTTGAGGAGCCCCATTTGTGGAATTTTGAGGTGGGGTTCAGGGAAGACCAGGTTTTAGTTGATGATTCATATGATGGTTTTACTATGAATGTAAGACACTTGGGGTTGTTCCAGTGATGTCTTCTCATTCATTCAATAATGTGTGATATTTTTCTCTATTACATACATGTATATCGTTTGTTGGAACATCATGAGAAATCCATGACATACCAATATTGGAGTTTTTAGCTTTGTTGTCAGGGGTTGAATCATGCAGTTGCAGAGTTTGTTTAACATATTATAGTATTCAAGAAGGTGATGTCTGAGCACCATGATCCCAATGGTTTTCTACAACTTTTATATTCTCCCCATTGGAATTTAAAGGACATATTTATGGACTTTGATTCCAATTTAACTTGATCATGTAAAGGCTTTAATGAAATATGGGTAATAGTTCATTATTTCTCAAAAATAATCAAGTTTTATTTGGAATTGGGAGTCGATCACAGTTTTGGTTTTTTCAAGGAAGTATCCAGATGAGTTATTGTAGCTCCAAATTTTTCTATGGATGACTATCATTGATTGAGTTCCTAATTTTACCAAGAGTGTGGGGTGAGGTCTCTAGACTCATTTTGTCCCATAGTTACTCCTTAACAATTGTTTTCATTTATAGATGGATGGTTAGATAGAGAGGAGAATCCAATCTCTTGATGAAATTTTGTTATATAATGTATTGTATTTTGGTTTTTCACTAATAATGCCCATTCCATTGTTTGAGTTTTCTTACAATAATAGTTTCTAGTTAGACATTGGTATGTCGTCATTTCAATCATTGTATTAATGACCCTTATGTTCTATATTGTGATGGACTACAGTTGGAGAGGTTGTCATTATCAAGCTGTAATTGGTTCAAAAAATGTCAAATATGGATCTGTTAATTTGTGATAGGATAAAGGTAGAACATGATATTCAATAAAATTATGATGGTTGTAGGAGGATACATATGGAGTGTTATATAAGAGATCATGTGATCCTAAAGGTGAATCCTTATCATGGGAAGTGGATTTTTGTCAATGTAGTAAAAATTAACCCTGATATGTTGGGAATTTCATTTTTTTCTCATATTGTAGATATGAAATATCTAATAGCACTTCCCATATAGATTAGTCGGATATATGATATTTTCATGTGTCAGAGCTCTAGAGTTATTTTCATAGTGACCATCATGCCATCTATTGGGTAGTGATCAATTTTTATGATGATGTGAATGTCGAGGAGAATCCTATTTAGATCTAAGACTGCCTAGAGAAGGTGTTACATTAGATTTTTATTGCCATGGTTCATGTGTTTTGGTGGACGAGAGTAATTGGACACTTTATTTGTAGATGTGTACTCAGTACCATGAGGTGTTTGTTGTTTTCCCCCTCACTTGTATCATTGACTATTTTTTGGATGTTGGACTTTCTAGTGTATGAGAGGGATTTCTCTTACTAATTTATTCCAAATAAATATCACTTGAAAGGTATCATCATTTCGACAGTGTTTAGGATATTATTGTTTCTATTGTGTGGTTTCTCTCTTATTTTATTAAATGAAGTGGTTCATATACATAGATGGGTAGGTCATTGAGTGGTATCTCATGGGTGGATGTTTGAAAAAAACATATCATTTCTTCTACTGGATTGGGTTTGGATTGTACAAGTGGAGATTTTTTATAGTTCTCTAATTTACTGTCCAAGATCTATGTAGATCAACAATGTGGTTCCTCCAAAAGCATGTAATTCTCATAGGTGTTACAAATTGTGTCCAGATGGGTTAAAATTCAAAAGTATACACACTTGGAGATTATACACAGTGTTGTATTTTCAGACCATGCATGATAGTTTCACATCCTGTAAGAGGCTAGTCATGAAATTTATTAATATGTGGTTAAATTACTTATGGTAATTCATTTTTAGTAGATTCCCAAAATTATACATGTAATCATTATGTAATTAGTACACAACATTTAAATTCCATGTGAAGTGTTCCCATAAAAGATATATAATATGACACTTTTCCTAAAACCCTACATTCAATGGTGACACCTATCAATTTTGTAATGACTAGTGGACCTTCATTCATCCCATTATGGATTCTGTCATTGTTGATTGATTTTAGGGCATTCATCTGTAGTTTTTGGTGACCCAAGGTTCGTTCATTATTTGTTTTCTTGTGATTTCTCCTAGAATATTCTTATTTCGCCCCATTTAATCTCTCATGGATCTTTATAACATATGATATAATGGGGTTTTCATATCTATTATTTTGTGGCTTTTTTGTAACGTATAATTGGAATGATGATGTTCTTATAGGAGAGGTGATCAGAGATTTGTAATGTTATAATGGTATCAGGTAAACAATATTGATTCCTTTAAGGTTGGAGTTTTGTTTAATCCCTTATTTTGATTATGTGAAATAATAAATTGTTCATGAATTATTAATATTGATGGAAATTGAAAATTCATAGTTTTATTGAACGTTTTTGAATAAATTGGTCATTAAACACATTTTGTTGTAGTTGATTTGTACCATGATAGTGGCTTGCCTATTTTTTTCATAGAAAATGTTATATCTATTCTATGATTTGTTATCACATAGTTATTCCTAGAGTAAAATGTTTAAATATGCAAAGAATGTAAAGTATAATTAATTTAAAAATTATATGATAAAGAATAATAAAAAGTATGTAATTTGGTGAAATTTAATAATTTGATGATAATCAAATTGAAATGTGAAAGAACGTTTAAAATAATGTGGATATTCCATGTTTCAATATAATTGAGATAGAATGTGAAGATTGATTATTCTTGATGTTGGTAATAATAAACCAATTTATATTGAGAATTGATGGATACATGAAAGAATATTTAATTTATTTATTTAATTAAATAATTATATTGTTATAGCAACATGAATTAGGTATCCTAGAAATGGAACATGTGAATAATGAATTTTTTAAAATGAATATATTATAATAACCAATTTAATGATAAGAATATTTTATAGGGAATGATTTTATAGTTTTATAAATAAGGATGAGTTCCTTGAGTATGGAGCTGGGAGAGCTTGTTTCAATGCAAATGAAAATTTCGTTATTCTAATAGCATATTTTCATTGATGACTATGCTTATTAGTTTCCTTATTCTTTTATGTTTTTATACGTAAATAATATTCAAAATGTGATGTGGTATGGGGAGTGGAGTCCATAATGTTAGGGTAGTAGTTCATGCATGTGATGGAATTCCATATCCTGATATGCATGTCTGTGTCATGGATGTAATCAGATATGATGGAAACCAATGAAGATGAATATACCCATTAATTTAATGCTATGATATTAGATATTTCCATAATTAATCTATTTAATAGTTGATTGCTTAGTTTTTAGTTTTGTCGTCCTTACTCTCCCCACTACTTGAGGCAGCTAGTTGTTCATTTTTGCATGTTTCATCTTATTGGTATCTTATGAGTCCTTTCCCAGACTATTTGGATACATAATGATGTTAATAATGTTCAATAAATCATTAACCCATCGGGTTGGTAGACACTATAATTAAAATTACGAAATGATGTACCTCAAGTCAAATCATGACTCAGTTCGGATTATACATATATATAATAGACTGTATTAGGATGATTATTGAAATGTAATTTTGATTAATGATATTGGTTAATTAATCAATATAAATTATCTAATTTAATGAAATTATAAAAAGTAAATATGTAATTTAAGGTATGTATTTTAAATTATCTTTGTTTATGGGACATATGGTATTAACTGTTGAAGCTGGGATTCTTGGAGTGTTTTCTATATATGATACATTGAAAATGTTATTCACATAGCGTTGTTAGGATCTTCATTATATGATGTATATCATGTTATTTAATACTCTACCCTACTTGTGACTGTTAGGGTGATAAAACTACAGGATTCAAGGAATTCGTTTTCCCCAACATCCTAGTGGGGGGATGGATGGCTGACTATACTATGTTCCCCCACTATATTCTCATGGTAGTTAGTTCTGTTAGTATGATATGTGGTTAGTTTCCCCATATATGTGGTTATAGGGTTGTGATGGATTGTAGTTGATTAAATAACATGTATTACAAGATAAAGTATCTAAAGTATTGTTATAGGTTTTATGTTTATAGTATGTGATGGGTTTAGGTTCTCACTCAGTGTATGGGATATAAGGGATAGAGGTATAATACCAAATTTATCATACATGTTAAATGGGTTATGGTTTGTCTTGAAAAGTACCTAGTTATTATATATGGATATGTGGATGGGATTATGAGATGTTTTGATGCATGTGTTTCATGTGGTGATGTAGTTCCTAAGTGTCTTCTGACTTTCTTATAATAGGAGAGATATAGACCATGACATGTATTATTAAGGAATATATGTAGAGTAGTGGTAAAGTATGAGTGGGGTAACCTTGATGCTTCATAATTATATTGTATGATAACTTGTAGGAGATACATTGTTATAGTTTTCAATGGTGATGCTAAGAACATGGAATATTTATTTAGGTGAGGAGTTACTACCAATGTTTTGTCATTATGATTTAGTAATTTTTCTTTATCTTTCACATGACAGGCTCTTGGGAGGATTCTACAGATTATCTTATTATTCCAACCCAATATATATATATATATAAATAATATTTTTAGGTCATCTAGAGAAGTATGGATAGCATGTTATATATTAATAGTTCATGGTTTAAAAGGATTTATTTTGGCATCGTGTTTACTACCAACATTACTTTTTAGGTACTTGTAGTTTCCTCTCGATTTTTATTACAGTATGGAATTTTCATGTATGCACTTTTAATTTATTTATATCTATTTCTTAAGAGGACTTTAACCATGTATTAGTATTATATATATATATATATATCTCTTACATATGTTGATTGGAGTGTAATTTCACCCATATGCAAGCTTATTGTACCCTTAATACTAGTGTCCAACCCTGGTCCCACTAGAGGTGAGACTCGGGATGGAAAAGTCAATCTCCCATCATTTTTGTATTTTTTTTAGGGGTGGAGTTCATGGTTGTCAGTGTTATATAAAGCAGTATATTGTGACCAAAACTAGAATAAGAGTTTATACAAATGATCTAATATATTCAATAACAAGTACATGTAACAAAAATATAATAATAGATACATTTTTAATATTATTTATGTTACATTGAATTTATAGTCAGAGGTAAAATGTTCATTTATAATTCTTCAATGAAGAGAATATTTAGGTTCGGAAATAAAAGAATGTGATTTACATGATAAAATTTTCCCTTTGATATCGTTTATGATGTTTAAGTTTTTTTATTTTTACTAGAAATATTGAAATAATTTTATAATGTATATGATGAGATACATGTATCCCATTTGTGGAAGAATTCACCAGATCATTCCCATGTAATAAATCAGTTGGTTGGACAATTTTTAAAAATTCATTTCATTATCAATGATTTAATATTCTGGACAAAAAATTTAATGTTTATTTAAATATGGAATCTAATATTCTCAATGTATAAACAAGAAACTATATTTAAAAATGAGGAAAATAATGTACCTATTCATTTTATACAATTAAGGTTTCACATAAATATTTCATTGAATCCAAATTCGGTGTAAGTTAAAAAATAAATCCTGTGAGACCACAAAAAAATAAACATTATTCAACTCAATCAATATAGACCATTATATATAATGATTAAATAAGCCCCATAAAGGTATCAAAATATTTTAATGGTATAATGGAAACATATATAAAATCGAACTTGATATTGACATTACATTGTGTATCAATTTCATTGAATTAACACAATCAAGGACAATAATGAGAATAATATAGAAAAATGTAAAAAAATAATTAACATTGTTTAAATTTAAAATAAAAACCCATTAGACGATTATTAATGAATGATGAAGGAAGGGAATTAGGGGAGGTTACAGGAAGTAAAAACACCATTATTCCCATTGAAATACTTATATGGCCACTGAAATTATAATGATAAATTATGAATAATATCAATCATCGGGGAAATTTAAGATATATATAAAATAAAATAATAATAATTTAAATAATAAAACAATATCATTGAAGTAAAATAAAATGACATCCCGGATTATACAACATAATATATGCATAAAATAAAATTTTTATATATCATATTTATTTCATTCATTGGAACAATATTTTTTAGAAAATGTTATATATTTCATTTATATATTTACAAAATTTATTTTCATATAAAATAATTCATTTATTGAAACACCATAATGAAATTTTATTTGGGTGATTTTTCTGAATTTTTCAACATAATTATTCTTAGTGAATGGTATAAATTTAGATTTCGTATATTATATAATTTTTTTGAAAACGTGTTGATATCAAAATGAATAAAAAAAATAAAAAAAATTCACAACACAAAATATATTTAAAAAATATAAAAAATATAATCAATAGAATATATATATATATATTTTAATTTTTAATTCATAAATATTATTTTATTATAACATAATATAATTCATTAATTATATTAAATTAATTTTTAAATTGATACCTTACAGTTATGAAATAATTCTTATAAGAAAATATAAGAATTTTATTATTGAAAAAAAATACTATTTTACTGAATCATAATTATTCACAATCATGATTTTAAAATCATTAACTTCAATTAAAATATCATTTACCTATGATTCACTAATGATGACCATGTAACAACAATTTAATCCCATACATTGTTTTATTCTGTTTCAATATTCTTCCCCAATATCAAAATTCCCTAAACAAAGAATATATATTCCTTGAGAAAATGGAGATAATCTAATAGAAAATAGAATAATAAAAAGAACCATGATGGTAAAATAATCTAAAATTAATCAACAATCAAATATTTTACTCAAAATATGAGCATATTATCCCCCCTCAGTAATTAAGACATCAATCCTCACCTTTTTAATTAACCTATTTGAATCTCTTAAATTTCATATCAAGATAATTAAAATCCTTCTCTGTTATTATTTAATTAATTTTCAAAATAATCAATACATGATTTGATTCCCTAAAAAATTATTTATTTTAATAAATATATACTAAATTACATAATAAAATGGATTTCTTTTCATGAAAACCTGGTCTATAATATCATTTCCAAATCACTGTAAATACCTGACCGTAAACATTAAATATTCTAGTGTCTTTATCAAATAATTCATATTCTTTCAATCTCAAATATACTTAACTTTTATTGTTTCATATATGTTGGTTATTACACAATCATAAAACTACCCATATATTAAAAAATGTACACTTCTATTCTATATCCTTTATTACCTCACAATAAAATTTATAAAAAGAATATTTTTTTACTTTTCAGGATAAATATTATTGACAATAAAAATGAAATATCTCATTCTATTACATATTCATAACATCTATTATTTTTTTAAAGACATTATGGGTATATAAATATCAGTATGTGACATTTAATAATTAATCAAACCATTATTAAAATATAAAACCATCATATCAAAAATGGTGTATTAATTTAATATAGTAAATTATGAGCTTAAATAATAATTCACATAAAACGAAATTATATTTTCTATGTAAAAGTTTTATAGAGTTACATTATTAGAATAAATATGTATAAAATCATCATCATGAGGGTCTTGTAGAAATCAAAATAATCCATAATTTTTTTAAAAGACATTTTTTATAAAAAATGGCAGGAATATTTCTTACAATTTCATATCAAATTATTTCTAGGGAAATAGATAAGTAATCATATAAGTTTAAATTAGTTGACTTGGGAAATTATAGTCATATAAATCGTCAAAAATACTTAGAAAATAAAATACCTATACAACATAATTCCAATAAAATAACCTAATGCATTGGATAACGATTGGTTATACCGATAATGTAAGCTATATCAGGCTCACCCATCATCATGTTCCATGTCAAGAAAACCAATTGTCACAATAAATTACCACATACCACTTCAAAAATATTAAAGATTTATATTTAAATAATTCATTATAAAATTTTTTGGAAACACTTTTGATCCCATGAGTATAACATTTTCATAAATTTATATACCCTTTTATTTTTTATTAATATATTTTGAAAAAAAATCTTCCCAAAATAGGGAAAGACGATATTTTTTAAATTATATAATCATATCGTGAATGTTCCAAAATTATTGTTGTCGGCAGTGGGAAATTATTTTTTCTTTGTATATGTTTAAATAGAATATCCCTTTTTTCTTTTTATAATGAATTTGAAATTTTTTTGTAAATTTTTATTTCAAAAAAAATTTAAATTATTTAAACTTTTTATTAAAATTTATTTTATCATTTATATATATCTATTTAAACGTATTTATAAAATAATTTCATTATAATAAATATGGTAAAATACATATAAAAAATAAAACATTAAAGAATTTAATATGTGGTTTTAAAGTAACATTTCGCTTCAGTTAAGTCTGAGTCATCACATACATTCATTATATTCCTAAATAAAAGAATTATATTAAATATTATTTTTAAAGAACCATTTTCATGTTTTATATTAATTATTTCAAATTTATTATTGACTAAAAAATTTATTAATTTCACTTTTGTTTTTTTAGTGATATTTGTCCCATCGGTCTAAAATAGATTTAGTAGGATGACTTTGATAAACGATGTCATTAATGAACCATATAAAAAATAATAATCACGGAATAATTTTTTATTTTATATATAATTTATACTTTTAGAACCATTATAAAGTGAGGTTAATGGAAATGAACTATAGTACTATCATAGTGATGATATGCTATATGTACAGATGAAGAATGATTCTATTTTATTAGAATCATTAAATAAAAATATAACTATTATTATATTATTATAAAATGAAATTTATATCATAATTAACATATTATATATTTACATACACTTATGTATATCATGTATGTGATGAGGTGAGAAAAATAGAATCATATCACTTCATGGAGGAGGTAATCCACATGTGCATGCAAAAGATCATCATTCCTCAATGGATTGGACGACAAGAAATTATATGACATGTTAAAATTTCATAAAGATAATTAATTTGAAAATATAATATATAAAAATAAATTTTTTCATTATTACCATTCATGAGAGCTAGTTATGGACAACAAATTACCTTGGTTTGTGAGGATCTTGTTCACTATATACATGAATGATAGCTTCATCTCCCATTTTATAGAATACTATATAGTTGTAGTTGATGGATTTAACATAATAAAATATTTTTATATAATATATTTTTCATTATTTTTCCACCATGTTTGTATAAATTTGAAGTATGTGGATGAATAAATTTAACAAAAACATTCGTTCAAAAATTATAATAGTTATTCAGAAAAAAAACGTTTTTATTAAACATTAATCCCTCTATATTTGGTATTATTCCTAAACAGTACCTCTCATATTATTGGATGGATTATAAGAAGATATTCTCTTAGTTTACAGACAATTGTATTAGTTCTTGTAATGTTTAGTCAGGAATAAATGAAGTTCCATTTAGTAAGTGTGTGAGGTGCACATTTGAAATTTCAAAAAGTATTAAATAAATAAAAATTACTTTTCAGTTACAAATTGATCAATAGTAAGTTATTTATAATATATTATGAAGATGAATAAAAATAATATGATCCGAAGATTATTTTCAGGCTTTAGGATATTCCTTCACCCTTATCGTTTAATTTTTAAACCCAGATAATCATTTTGAAGAATACTATAAAACCTGCTGTTTTTACACTTTAAGGGTCAAAATATTTATAATAAATGTCAATGATAGCACATTAATGCACCTTAAGTAATAAAATAAACCATATACCACTCCCTTATTTTAATAGTATATATCCATGAATTTTAATCCATTTAATAAATCATTATATAATAAAAAAATAAGATTGAAGTCAATTTTTTGTACTATTTTTTTAATTTGACATTGAAATCAACATGTAACAAAATTAATTGGAATATAATCCTTTATCATACAATAAATGTTTTACAATTTTATATACTATTCATGGGACACTATAAATTACTCATATTATTTAAATTATTGTGTTTTTAGAATCACTTTATTGATTTCACACAACAAGCAGAAGTATAATATTATTGTTTTATAAGAATTTAAGGTCATTATTTCATCACAAAAAATTATAAATTTATTAAAATTATACATAAAATAATTTATATTTAAAAATAATATTTTTAATTTATTAAAAACAATGTTTATCCCAATGTAAAAAATGAAATAACACAAAAAAGAATAAAATATTCGAATTTTACTCATATAAAATCTTCTACAGAAAATAATCACATTAATAAGGTAAAAAATATACACATTTGACTTATGGATGAATAAGATGAGTTATATTAATCCAATTATATTATTTCATGATTTAGTTCATTTTTTAGTCCCTATAATTTTATTTTTGACATCAATTAATTGATTTCACATGTAACACGGTAAAAAATTACTATGATTTCTATTTATAAGGGCTAAAATTAAATTGAAAATATTTTCCTTTTTTTACCTTCATATTACATGTATAGAATCCAATTTTTAGGAATCAATTAAATTTAGTGGATGAATTTCATTTATGATTATATCCCAAAATGCATCAAAATGTATTTTTTTGTAAATATTATTTTTTTGTATAATGAATTTATATAAAATTTTACCATAAGGATAATTTTGGTGAACCAAATGGATTATTCATATTATAAGAGTAATAAAGTAACATTAAACACATTTTAATAAAATGGATCCATTTTAATTCTTGAAAAAATAATGTTTTCAATGAATATTACAATGAATGAATTAAAGATATGTCTGGATAATTTGTAAATATTGACATATTTTTATAATTTACATTAAATTTCAAGCATAATTTATTGATACTATATTATTATAGTTTATAAATTTTATCAATTATTGGATACTTTGATCTACATGTTTTTTACCATTGAAATGAATATCCATTAACATTCGGTTGAAAATATCATGGTGTTGTATCTTTAGTCGGTTTTAGGCCTATGAACAATGGTGTATTATGTAATTTAGACTCAATCTTTTGAAAAATATTTTAAATATTAATTGAATATTTCTCTTAGTTTTTTATTATAATGATCTATTTAAAAATTATTTATAATTATAACATAAATTTAATGTCTAGTTTTATTAAAATTGTAAAATACATGGTCATTTATTCAATAAATTATTTAAAGACAAACACTTTAACTCTTAAAAAAATATTCTCATAAAAATATATAAATAAAATAACTATTACAATATTTATCTCTCAAACACATAAATTTTAATTACAATTACTCATGGAAATTAGACCTTTTTTATAATTATTTATTACATGATAACAAAAAACTCAGAATCAATTTTATCATATTGAATGGTTTAATCAACATACACACATTAGATAAATTTGAAACATTTGAGGATTGATAGGTAAGTCTCCCATTTAATTTGTTGTTTTTTTAGATCCAATATAATTTTATTTTGTTTAAATGACAAAATATTAGTTTGTGGTTTAATATTTTTGATTTTTATATATCGATTATTATCTTATAAACATTGTAAAATACATTATCTCAACCCAATATTATTCTCAGATTTCGTGTTTTTAAAATTGGGAATTCTTCATTAATGAATATTTCCTTTTTCCTCCAAGAGATAATAGATTAATATTAAATTTACAAGTAGATATTGATGATATAGTATCTTTAGTTAATTATATTTATCACAATTTTTATATTATCCTTGTTATAATATATCTATCTTTATGAAATAAAAAAATGTCACTAAAACGCTAAATTGTTTTAGGAATGGAGTTAATATGTTATCATGTTCATTTATTTATGATTTAATGTTATAAAATATTATTACAGACATATGATCTTGTGTTTTGTAACATCATGTTTCTATTATTATGTATTCGTAAACAACTCTTTTTACTATGATTTAGTTGAGTATCATTTGAGGGTGATTTTGGTGAAAAAAATAATATTTTAAATGTTTCGAAGATGGTGCAATGTTTGCTAACAGAATTCCAAAATAGTGAGACCTCTCAATAAAAACTATGCATATCCAGGTAGTGGGGTTTTGTATGTTTGGCCCATGTTTTTGCATACAATGCATCCTCTATAGAGGAACTACGTATCCCATTTGATGTGGTTCATTTTTTTGCCTGCATGGATTGCTAAACTGTTTGAATCATCCCATGAAATAGTTTATATATGTTTTAATTAATCATTACATTGTTTGAAAATACCTGAAACCTTTTTTTGGCCCCCAATAGAACATTATAACACCTTGGTAACTTCTTATTCTATGAGAGCTCCCAATATCCTTCCTTCCCATAGAACCCTCCCATAGTCGAAACAAGGCTTTTGGAACACCATTTGATCTTCTCCTAGTTAGATTCCTCTTCCTGATATCTATTTCCCACTATCACTCTTCTAATAAAATGGGTTATTTAGATCCTAGTGTTACTTCTTTGATCAAATATCCCCCTTTTTTGGGATCATAATCCTTGTTCTAATTCCCATTATCCATTTTCTCCAATCTATGTGGAATATACTGATTTGGGTTTTGCGTTACTATATCCATTGATACTGATTTATGTGCATCCATTATGATTACCAATTTAAATTAACATTAAATTTTCTCTATATAATTTCATTTGGTTAAATTAAATTCAATTTCGTGATTTTAAATTAATTCGTTTTTAATTGGTTTTTTGGAAAAACCCATTTCAATTGAATTGGTGGTATTAAAAATGGGTTTTTATAATAAAATTGGGAAATCCCCTAATTCTATTGAATTGGGGTGTGTTTATATAAATTTATGATATTTAAATATTTTTATTTAGATTATTGAATCTGTTTGATGTATTATTTGAAACTGGATTCTATTGAATTTGTTGATTGTTGGGAAAGTGATGGAACTTTTTAAAAATTTAATAATTGTATTTACATGTGAAATTGTATTGTGTAATTTAAAATGAGAATTAATTTAATATCCCTCTATATTAAAAATTTTCTAAAATGTTATTTATTTAAAACATAGGGTATTATCTTGTAAAAATGGTTTGTTTTTCTACTAAAAAATAATTTTATTTTTGAATGGAAATTGGAATTTTGGAAAAGGGGAAATTATATTTAATTATATTTTAAGATTTCATAAATTAAATTCTCTATCAATGTATTGTACTAGATCCAATGAAATCTTATGTTGTTGGTGAGTTATTTGGAAAAACACTATTATGGGGAATGTTCTACCACTGGATTGACATTTACTACATTAAGAAAACATTGGTTAGATGATATAATGTTCCCTATTGGGACATACATGTGTCCACTCATTCTAGTTACATGGGATGTAAGGAAACATTTCAGTTTATCATTTGATATTGTGATGATCCCATTAAATATGACTATTACTCTTCTTGGAAAATGGACATCTTGCTCAATTATTTTCAATTGAGGTATAATTTAATTCCAATGTTTTTATACTATTTATTGTACCTTCTGATTTATATAATCTATTATTTATAAAAGAGTTTTTTAAGACATTTCTGTAATGGTCCATTTTTTAAATATAGATCCAAAATAAGAAATGAGTGTCAATAATTTGAAATGTTAATCATTATTTCTTTGAAATATTCAATTGAAATTACAATCCTATTTATTTTATTGTTGGAAGATATTGTTTTGTTTAATTAACTATTTTCATCATATTATTGTCTTTTTGGTGATAAAAGACAATGATTTTATATCACACCTGACCTATGAATTCTGATTTGTGTAGGTTATCCCTCTCCAGGATTGAGAAGGCATAAAGCACCATGCCGATGTTGTTCAGGATGTTGATCTGTAGATGTGATGTATCACATCTATTGGTAATTAGATTTTTTACCTTCAGGTTTTATGTAAAATTGAATAATAATTTTGGAAGTTTATAAATGTTGACTACGGGTTCACTTTTTCCAGTGGATATTATTTTTTGTGCATACTCATACATTATCTGGCTTCTATAATGTTGTAGAATAAATTTTCCTAAATTTATTTTTTATACTGCTAGGTGCTAGCCAGTGACCCATGGGGGTGCATAATTCCATTAGGGTCATGTCAGGATGGGCTCGATTATTGGGTTACCAGGGTACACAGGATAGATCATGGAAATGTGGTATCAAATCCATGTTGATATTATTTTCTAGAAATTAATATAAAAAAGTGTATTCTTGGGAGGCCATAATATCTAGTTACGATTTAGTTCATAACAATATCACCTCATATCAAACCATAAGTCAATAGTGGTTCTTTAGGAATGACATCATGAGAATTATTTCTAGTCTTTAACCAAATTTTGACTGAGATAGAGTGAAATCCCAAACTTGTTGTCTATCTGTGGATATTTTTTCCACTTATTTCTATATTCATATGTCTATCTCATGTATTTATTATTGTATTATGTTGTTCTATAGTTCAATTCCACCATGAAGTTGTGTGTATTTTATCTAGGAGGAAGATTTTGTTGAACCATAGTGATAAATCCTCTTATGTACTCAAATTTTCTTGAGGTGATCAGGAATACTATCGATACTTTGAGACATGCTCTACATTAAATTAATATATAGGCACTATTAGTGCAACCACAAAGGGTTTTTCTATAGGAATGTTATTTAGAATTCATTCTCTAGATCCCAACACTGTTCAATGGATCAAATGATCCTCTAGTGGCTGAGGAGTTGTTGAGTAGGGTGAAATTGTTGTTTGGGTTCTTAGAGACACCTGAGGAACTTATCATGAAGTGTTCCACCATTATACTATAAGGAACTAGATGAATATGAGGAAAATTATGGTATCGATGAAGAATTACGGTGGCATAGATTATAATAAAATAAATATATATTTCGCCAACCAGTTTTATCAAAACTCTTTGCTTTTGGAGAAGGATCCACAATTTTTGCAAACATGTGCAGGATAGTTGACATATGAAAGAGTATGCAAACCATTTTTCTAGGCTCATGTAGTTCTAATTGGTGAAATTATTTAATAATGATATAAAATCTTGAACTTTTTATTTTGGACTTCATAGAAATATTCATTCTCAAATTTTATAGTTGATGCTGCCTTCTTGTGATAATGTTTTATATAGAGAACAAATGATCGAAATTGACTGGGTTAGAAAGGGTTCACAGGTGCTCCATTAATTCCATGATGGATGAGTTACATTAAAATAAAGAAGATGTGTGATGATTCTATTGTTGGTTCTCAATAAAAGTGTAATATTCTACTTCCTACAGTAACTACCAGAGGAACATTGATTTTATAATTGGGTAGAAAAGTAGGTTATTCAATGTGGTTTTTCACTGATGAACCCATGGATTGTGGTTCTTGTGAACTCCCAGGTCCCAATAAAAATATTCTATGATTATTAAAATATTTGTAGTGTAATATTATCATAATATCATTTTAAATCTACGGGGAAATCAGATTCATGTAAAATAAAAGGATTATTACCACATGAATCCAAAAGGATGATTTCTCACATAATGCAAGAGTCAATAAAGGTAGCAGTTATGGGTTTAATGATTTTGAGAGGTACCATCACTATATATTCATCATTAGTGACCAATTTAGTTTATAATATTTCATCTCATTCATTTATTTTAATCCTTTTTTTAATATACAACATCTTCATGTTGATATTTCATATTATGTTATGGATATTACTACACCTTTAGGTACTAAGATATAATATATTCTCTATAGTCCTAGGTTTGTATTATTTTTCTATTATGTCATTAATTCTTGGAGTCTTCTAGTTCTCAAAAATAAAAATTCATGATATCCAATTCGGGATGGATTAGCTCATTTCCAATAAATCTAGGATTGATTGTTATTTTTGATAGGTTTTCATTACGACACCCAATGGTGCATCTAGCATCTGTCAAGGAGAATGGGACCCCAGGTCAGGACGGCTCGAAACTCTTTATCTATATGATGGTAAATTAATATTTGTGTTTTATCTTGATATATAGTGGGAATCTTTGGGTGCGGATCTCACTTCATTTGTTTTCCTATTTCCTGATGTTTTTCTTCTAACTTCACTGGGCATCAACTGGTAGTGGATGTATAGTATTGAATCGATTTAGTTCAACTACTCAACTGGTTTCTATTACATACTACCACATAGAACTTGAATAACTATATTATTTGAAGAATTAGTTGGATGATGTAATAGATAATGGCTTGTCACTCCCTTGTTTTTCACGTTATGAGGCACTAGTTCTCATTACTAAGAAGGATGATGGTTCACTTCTCCTATATTCTTACTTTCGAAATCTAAATCTGGTTATGTTAATGAAATAATACTGATATCAACAGATTTATGGAAATCTTGATCATTTTAAAGGGGAAAATTTGTTATTGAAGATGGTTCATTGATTTAGATACCATTAGTTGAGGATAAAATAATTTAACATTCTGAAAACCACCATTTTGAGTTTGTATACTCAATATTAGTACCTTTGTATTACCATTGTAATAACCAATAGTCATATAATATTTATGTCTTTTGTAGACAATATTTACCTGGAACCACAATATATTCATAGTAGTTTTTATAGATTACATCATTGTTTAATCAATGATAATTATTTAGGTTATCTATGAATTGTTATGAATTAGATGTGAAATCCCAAAATTTATGCCATGTTTTTGAAAATTGAATTATAGATTAGGGAACTATAAATATTGGGACACGTGGTGTTGGAACATTGAATTTTAGGGGATCCTAAAATGGTGAATGTTTTTAGGACATAAGAACAAACAAAGATGACATTGATATTTGTAACTTCTTGAGATTAGATAGTTATTACCATTAGTTCATTAAATACTTATCTAAAATGGATTAATTGTAGACTGATCTATCTCAAAAGGGAGTAATGTTTTTATGGGATGATAAATATCATAATTCTTTTGTTGAGCTGAGATATCATTTTACAACTATGTTGGTTTTGACTCTTCCAGAAGACGATCCTATCCATGTACTCTTTTTTATTCATTGGGATCAGTCTTGGGTTGTGTTATTATATTTGGTGATCATGTTGACACATATTGATGTCATCATATCATTCCACCTGAGAAAAATTACCTAACACATGTCCTTGAACATGCATCCATGATTAATGCACTTATAATTTGGAGGTATTTCCTTTATAGATAATGTTTTACCATGTTTTTTATCCAAACAATGTTGAGGTATATCATATATAAAACAAATTCGAGTCTCCAATAGTGGTTTTGGGTGTAATACCTATAGTGTTTCAATTTTGACATCTCTTATACACAAAAGAAGTGAAATGTTGTTAGTGATGCATTGAGAAGAAGAATTCTATCTCGGGGTGTGAAAGAATCTTTATAAGAGTGGAATATGAGGTATCTCAATTCACAGATGCATATTACAGTCTTGAAATCAAGGGATGAGGTTTATTTATCATGTTTTCAGTTAACATCCACTATTATTGAGATTATTCTTCAGGAACTACATCTTGATGAGGTGTTCTGTAGACTTTTAGAGTCTCTTTACAGTGGGGATACACCTGTTGAGTGTTTTTTCTGGAAAGTGATCAATATATTCAATCAGAATCGATTTTTTGTACCGTTATCATTCAAAAAATATGATATGGGGTATAACTACAATTCATAGTTTGGTTTTAACATATAAACCATAGTTATGTTCTATGTCATGCGATGAATGTTTTGTATCTTCGTATTAGATGGGGATTTGCATAATTTGTCTCACATTATTATACTTTCCATCTGATCAAGGTGAAACACCAGAAACCATTGGGTTTTCTCCAATAACTTCTATTGGAACCTTGTATGTGTGATGATATATATATATATATATATATATGGAATTTTAGGTTTGGATTCCATTAAACCCAAGAACGAATAATGTAATATGGGTTGTGATATTTAGGATGACATGTTCATCTATCATTATACCTATTCGTTGTACAACCAAATATAACGAGTTGGGAAATATATATGTGATATACATTATTATTTCATGGATTTCCATTTGCTACAGTTTCTGATAGTGATTATAGGTTCACTTCATGCTTTTTGAGAGGAATTCAGGAGGAACTGGGATCTCACATCTGTCTATATATGGCATACTATCCAGAGCTGGATGGATAGACATAAAGAGCTATATAGATTCTTCAGTATAGGCTCCACACTTGTATTCATGACAATGTTGGATAATGGGATTATCATTTTGGAATGTTTTAGTTTTCTTATATAAATATTTTCCATTCCATGATTATAATGGATCCTTTTGAGGCCTTGTATGGATGACATTGTAGATATATTTTCTGTTAGTCGGAGATTAGTGAAAGTTCATTGGTTGCACCATGATTGATTCAAGATATGATATAAAATACTCTATTGATTCATTATATAAGGTTTAGGGTATATATATGATGTAATTTTTTCCCTTCATTTCCCCTAGAAATTTAAAATTTCATCCACTGTCTTGATATGTTTTTGTGTTTCACATCGGTTGGCTCACCAATAGTAGGGGAGGCATGAGAAACATGTTCCTTTTTTGGTGGGACCATTTGTGGTTACTGAGAAGGCTGGAAAATATTAATAATATTGAACACTTCCACTAATGTTTACTTCAATAAACAATGTCTTCCATGTATCCAACTATGAATATATTTATCTAATCCATCTCTTGTTCTAAGTTGGAGTGATCTCAATCTAGAGTGTGATTTTTCCTTGACCGAACAGACAATCAAGATAAGTGATTCAAAAACAAAGGTACATTGAGGGAGGATTTTACCTTTGGATCAGGTGATATGGAAGAACAATCCTCATAATTTTAATACATGGGAGAGGGAATCGCTAATGATAGAGTAGTGTCCTTATCATTTTTCCAGGGAAGCTTCTAAGAATGCTTTATGGTGAGAGAATGTTTCTATGGTGGGGAATTTGTAACATCTTTTTAATTTTTTTATGTTATTCCTAAACCCCAATTTTTATCTTCATTTGGTTTGGTTTCATTTAAGGTTTATTTGGGTGGAGAATTTATATTTTTTAATGTTTCTAGACTTTTTCATGGTGGCACAATGATTTTCTAAATGGTTCCACATATCAAGCCAAACTGTACAAACCCAAGTGGTGGGATTTTACATATTTTGGTAGTGGTTTCTAAGAACCTATGCCCACATAGGATAACCATGTGAACCATTTAATGTGGAACAACATTAGTCTGCACAATTTTTCAAATCATGATGCACTTCTTAAGAAATAGTGTTTATAGGTTATAATTAATCTTCATGTTGATTAAAAATACACGAAAACAACCATTTTTTCAATGATGGACTAGTATGACCCCTTGATGATTTCTTTTTCAATAAAATCTCCCATTGTTTACCGTTTAAACATCCTATAGGAGGATCAAATCTTGAGGGATGTCGTTCAATCTTCACTTGGTTAGTTTTTTGCATACTGATCTCTATCATCCATTATCTCTATTCTTATTCCATGGCTTTTGTATATACCTTTTTTTCCATATGTATTTAATGACATATATTTTGGGAATTTAAAACATTATTTTATTCCTTTTTCCATTTTCACAATTCTATGTGAAAAATCCCAATAGGTGTTTGGTGTTACAATATCCATTGATCTTGATGTTGGAAGTCCTTCCTTGATGTCAAATTTATATTAGCCTTAAATATAATTATATAATTTTGATCATATAAATTAAATTAAAAGTTGTGGTTTTAAATAAAATTCCATTAAATTGGTTTCTTGGAAAACCCCAATTTCATTTATTGGGTGTTTTAAAAATGGTTTTTTGGCATGAAATTTGAAAAAAAGCCACATTTCTATTGAATTAGGGTGTGATTATGAAAAATGATGAAATCATAATTTTTTAATTTATATTTATTAAATATTTTGATGGAAATCTATGAAAACCATAATTCCATTGAATAAGGGACTTTTTTATAAATTTAAGGACTTTTTTTAAATTAAATTGTCGAATTTAACTATGAAAGTGGATAGTGAAATTGAATATTTTAATTTATTTAATATCCATATATGTGAAAAAATGGTTGATATCATATTGAAGGAAACCATAGGTTTTTATCTTGGAAACTTCATTTCTTTATTTAAACCACTTTTTTGGTTATTAAATTCAAGTTGGCATTTTTAAAATTGTTGAATGGGATTTAATGGAATTATTATTTTTCTAAAACTAAATTCAGTATTAATGAATTTTACTAGATACCATGAAGTCCTAGGAAGGTTCTGAGATATTTTGGACAATCATGTTACGATGGGAATGATATAGCACCAGATTACCATATTACAACACTAAAAAACATTAATAATCTCTTGTATGTTTCTCTATTAGGACTTAGATGATTCATCTCAAGATCGTGTTGAGGGACATGTGTATATATTATGGTTTATCATCTTTTGTTACGAGGATATCATAATCAAAACTATCATACCTCTTGGAAGATGCTCATGTTTATTGGTTGTTTTTATTTGAGAATTAAATCTTTTCCAATGTTTTTAAACTATTTTTCATGACATAAAATTTATAAAAACTATTTTCAATAAAAATATTATCTATGAAATTTATGTAAAGTGAATTTTTTAAAGTATTTCTATCACATGAAATGCATTTCCATCATATGAAATATAAAGCAAGATTTTTCGAAATATGATCTTGAGATGACAAACCTACTTATTTTAAAATTGAAATAAATTTATATTGTTAAAAAATGTTCTAATATAATTATGTAATATTAGGTGAGAACCTAATGTACATTTATATCATTACCTACCTATACCTTTGGGTGATTATATATTAACTCATTCCAAGTTTGATGAGTGGTAAAGCACTAATTAGAAGTGGTTATAGCTGTTCATTTAGGGACTTGGATCACTGTGTATGTTGGGAATTATGATATTTTCCATCCTATTTTTTTTTGGTACTTTGATGACTTACATTGTGTTTTTATACATGTTTAAATTATATACACTTCTCATAGTGGATATTATTTTCCATGAAATCAAATTTGATATCCCAAATCACCATTTTGGTGGCACAAGCATTGCTGTTTTTTTCTGTGATTCCAGGGTCAAGATTCCAACACAAGGGGATTTGAAATTCCAATCAGGCCATGTCAGGAAATAATAACTTATCGGGTTACTAGTGTTCTTGGGTTGGTTCGTGATATGCTTCCACATTATGATATATAATTAATATAGCGTAAGTGGATATTATTCACTACTCGGTTGGTTGTAATTCATTTATATGAAAATTGTGGGACAATAAGTCATTTGTTTATTAGGGTATATACCAAATAATTTATCATAATTTTTTCTATAAATTATAATTACAATTTTTTAGAAAATAATAGGAAAAAATATTTTTTTAAAATAATATAATGTATATTTTTGGAAATAATATATTTATTATCATTAATTGACTAGATATAAGGATATATGCTTGATGGATATTTTTGGAAAAACTATTATCATAATATAATGTTGTTTTATTAATAGTTGTATATAGATATGTGTAATTACCATCAATTAATATATATATATATATATATATATATAAGTATTAGATAATAATTAAATATATGTTGTTACCCATTTTTAGTATAAGTGTAGGGGGAAGGGAAATGTTTGAAACACTCGATTAGGTGATAATCTATGACACTTGAATAATATTATTAGATGGTTTAATTTTATATAAATATGTTTTTATTCCTCATTCTTACTTTATTTTTAATGTTTTTATGATGCATTTAAATAATTATAGAATAAGAAATGGTTAACATATGTTAAAATATTATTAATTATTTTACTTCCACCTTATAATTTATTTTTTTATTTTTGATGGATAATTTTTTTTATATTAATGTATTAACATGTTATTAATTTAATTTTATCACTATTAAAAATAATAATTAATTTTATTGAATGTGATTTACCTATGGATATCTTAATAGGTATTTTTATAGTGAACCTACTTATATATGTCTTTTTTTGTTATAAGGTTTTATTTTGTGATATCATTAATTGAAAAACTCCATAATTTAATTTTATTTGATAGGAAGAGGGGAGTTTGTGGAAAAATTATTGTTGTTTTCCATTGTTTTATACAAGGAGTTGGGTAAGCCAGATTATGTTGGGGTATTCTATGTTAGTTTTAATTTCATACAAGGATTAATGACTAGTTTTTTTCATCGACATTATGTTGGTTTCTTATTTCTTTATAGTTGTTTTAGAAAATTTTTTATATTTTAAATGGTATTGATTTATTAATTTTAGTATCATTTATATGTTATTATTTGAGTATAAATCATCCCCAAATTATTATTTTTATACCTCAACATTAGATGACATACTTTGTAGAAAAGGAAATACATGCATGCACGTGATCGATCATTTTATTAGGCTTAATTTTAATTTTATCTTGTTTGAGTATGTTTTTTAATAAATAATTATTGAATGTCAGTACGAATAGAGAATATTAAGGTAAAAAATATATGGGAGTTATAATATAGAATAATTGAACTTTTTATGATGATACAAGAGTTTATATGGATTTATGCTGAGATAAGTAATTTAATGAAACTGTATAGGTTATTTATCTATTTTATATTGTATATGGAATATACTTGATGAAATGAGATAAGTTAATTATTGATTCATGTTTTTTGTAATATAAAAATATGAAAAGTAAAAATTATATTTCATAAATGGTTCCCTATTTTCAATGATGGATAAATATATCTATTGTAATGTATCAGTTATGAGAAGATATTGATTATTTTTTATATATGTTGTAAAAATTGTACAAGGATTGAATGAATTAACATAATTTCAAAATACAAATTTATATGACGAAGTAAGATATTTTGTTCTAGAGGATCTAATTTTGGACGAGAGAATAAAGAAGAAGTTTTCTTATTTTCATGTTTCATATAATGTTATATTGATGTCTCTAAATATGTAACTTGATTTCTTAGAAGGGGTTATGAAATTTGAGATTGATTATATTCACAAGGAATGAGATGAAAATATCGAATGTGTTCATTATTTCATGAATATAATGGACATATTTATTTATGTGATTTAAATGGATTCATATTAAGAGTGAATATAAGAGGTTTATTTTTATTTTTATTTCTTGAATAAAAATACATATATCTTTAATAGTGATTAAAGAGATCCATTATTAAATTATTTATTTTAGAATAATAATATTAATTTATTTCCTTTCATTACCTACATGAAATCAATGATTGAGTGTTCTTATCACATGTTTAAAATAGATTCCCATAAGTTTATGAATAATGATTTGGAAGAAAAATTTTATGAGGATATAACATTGCATGAAATCCAAATGATTTACTCTTAAGAGATAAATACATATATATTTATATTGAAGAATTTTTAATCATTTATGTTATTGGGAAATGTGAATACAATAATGGTATATTATGATACTCAGTTTATATATTCTGCTTGATTATATATATATATAATATATGATTATATAAAAGAATTAATGTATTAAATGGATTTTTGTTCAAAAATATGATTATGTTTTATTTTTATGGGATTACATGTCATTGTATCATTAGTATGATAAATAGTTATAATATTTTTGTATTTGAAGGATGAAAATGCTTTCTGTTATATTCCCCTAAAAAAAGAAGTAAATAATTATTCATGATTTTAGATGTTTTTTAAATATAGTTAATATAAACTTGTTACAAAAAGTAGTTTATTTTCTATGGTTATTTACAATTTAAGGGAATCAATCATTGTAATTATAATGTCATTATAGAACATAAAAAAGTGACCCTCATAATGAGTTTACTACTTGATGATTACTATTCCTCTAAGAACATGAAAAAACATAGGATTTTATTTCAAAACTCATTTAATTAAATCAATACTTTTTAAATGTTTTTGGTTTTTTTTATCAAGAAAATATCAAATATGATTTAAGAATTATAAGGGAGTGTTTTGTAAATGTGGATGGTGATGTCAAATATTATTGAATAAATGAATCCTTTACTTTCCATGATGGATTTTATTATACTTTCTATTGGTAGTGGAATATTATTTCTAATCAAAAACTATTTATCAATTCACATATGTAATTGAAATTTTCATTAGTAAGGTTAATTTTAAATTCATTTTAATTATAAATTAGTCCAGTTTCCAATAGTGGTGAATGATTTCCTTTCTTTGTTTTAGAATATTTTATCTACAATTATATATAATAGATATGAAGAGTAGATAATTTATTTATTCCATGGTACATGACAAAAATAATTTTATTTACATCATATATATCCCAATTATTTATATGAGTTGAATATTATATTAACATTTTTAGTGGGTAAGATATTATTTTGACATATAATTTCAACATAGGTATAATTGGATACATTCCACAAGAAGTTTCGCTATAGATAATTATTTTTTATCTAATTTGGGAAGTAGAATAAGGTAAATATGACTAAAACATTCCTTTTTCAATGAATCAATGGTATACATGACTAGTTGAAGTGATGAAGAAAGCTTTTTAATTTTAATATATTATCCATATTTAATTAGTATTGTTAATATAATAGAGAAATAATATTTATTGTTATCAATAGTTTGTATATCATTTTCTAATTTAAATATTTTTGTAATTTTCCAAAATTGTTCAACTATTCTATGACTATGATGAAACAAAACTATGATAAATTCATAGGAATCTTTTTCGTGGTGATTGTGGATTATATTTTTTATTATTATGATATTTATGAGGGTTATATAAAAATTTTAAAGCTTGTTATGGATATATTATGGATGAATAGGTTGTATAAAATCCTATACATGTTCAATTTTTTGATTTGAAAAGCAATGTTTCTCAAGTTTTAATTCAATAGGATGATTTCTATTTGAAACAAAAAAAATCACAATTTTCCACTTGTGGCAATGAACTATGAATGTTATCATAATTTATAACATATTTTAAGGCAATGTTCACTACTAAGGATTCATTTAATACATTTTAATGTTTGAGCCTTTATTGAAATAATTAAAATTGAACAATACAACATTATTATTGGAAAATATTAATAATGGTGATTAAATTTTCTGAAATGGAAGAAAAATTTTGTTATATTGTAGAGAAAACCCGCATCCAATGATTATGTTCTAGATTATTTTCAGATAACTATTACCATACTAGTGTGTATTCCCATACAATGATATAATGTACAATCATAATTATAAGGAATGTTTTGATCATAATAATTGAATTATAAGTTAAATGATGTAGAGATGGTGTTGATTTTTTATGTATTAATGAGTTAGATATATTACAAGTTTGGTTGTGGATTCATAGTTTTTTCAGAACATATAATTCAAAAGTAAAATTTTAAGCTATTGGATTTCAAACTAACAAAATAGGCACTTTTTAAGTATCATGAATCATTTCATTTTGATAAATTTAATAAATCTTGTAATTTTATTGGTTTATTAAATTCAAATTATTGAAAGAATCAATGAGTGAGAGATTGTAATATGAAATGATAAATTACGTGCTTGATAAAATTTCTCCTCGTGGAAATTTTAAATGGATGGAATAATTTGTATAGATACCAAATAAACGTATCTTCAGTACTAATAAACTAGGTATTTGTGGGAGAAATTATTATTGATGAATAATGGAATTGTTTTTAAGACTCGTACAATTGATAGATCATAGAATTATGACCCCATGACACAAAAATAACAATATTTTTCAAGGAAGCATATGTGGTTTATGTGGACCAAAAGTGTCACGAACTGAATCTGGTCGCTAGAAAACCGGCACCAAACCCGGATCATGACAAGGCCCGAAGGGCGTTCCCTATCCCCATGGGCTTGAACACGTGCCCATGTATCATTAATTTAGATTTGGGAATGATTTACCCGAGTATGAAAGCATAAAATATTAAAAACAATCCATAATATAAATCCAAAATTTTCATGCTAAACAATTCTTAAAAAAATAATATCTGAATACATATGTTTAAAGACACTAATAGTGGGAAAAATATAAATAATGACAACAGGAAGACATCCCCATGGAATCCACATGACAAGGGGGTCATCACATGCAAGCCTTCTCCACAACTCCGCCCCAGCGATGGGGACTAACACCCTGAACCGACATCACCCTTAGCATTTCTTTTACCTGAGTCAAACATAACCAAGTCTACATACACCCAAGGGGTGTAAGTAGGGTGTGATACTAATACCAGTAGGATACCATAAAATTATTCCAAAGATCATGCAATACAATGTGATAAAGCGAGCAGTTTTAATAGGCAAGGAAAAGGAGATTTAAAATTCCATGAAATGTAACTTTCATTTGAAAACAGTTTTCAATCCAAAATTTTCATAATGCTCACAATTTTAAATATAAATGTACATACTATAATTTAATTCCAAATATACCCTAATACATGGGTAAATACTACAAATCCAATGAGAAACAACATTGGGAACACCCCTAGCCACTAGGTTGTCTTGGGCCCTATGTACTTCATACCTCGGTGTAAAGTAACCATAGAAAAATCCATTCACGTGCATGATCCAATAGTAGGGAACATACCCATAACCTATTGGTCCTCAATAATCATCCCCATAGTTTAGTTATAGTTGTCGTTATCCAAATGCTATGTGAAAGAGGGACAAAATCCATCCAGTCCACTATCCGTACTAGTACAAATCCGCCCCACCTAGGTACCTGGGATTCCCCTTTTGTGCTCAATCAATTTCAGCATGAAAAATAAATCAATTTTCATATAAAACATCATTACTGGTCAAACAAAATGAATACAGTAGCTATCACATTTTATACCACTTAAAACACGCAACAAAACACTAAGATTTTTAATAAAACAACCTCTCAAAATCTCACATTATTTTGCACAAAAAATTCATGGAAATATCCACTTTTCACAAAATGTGCACACTTTTAAGTCACAAAAACAAAATGTAAGTTCAATACCCTTTAATGGAACCCAAAATTAATTTATGGCGTAGCCCCATGTGAACCAAGAATTTATATCCTTTACCCCCCCCCCCCCCCGTTTTCACACAAACACTGCACTTTAAGCCCATTTTCTTCCCAAACACCATCTAAAAAACTATCACAGAAACAATCAAAAACAATAAAAATTAAGAACATGATTTATATTCATAATATAATTCAATAAAATAAACTATGCTCTTATAGGACAACCCCAAATGAACAAATAAAAGACTTGTCTGTAAAACCCCCAATTTAACCAAAAATTGGCAGTTAAAATTCATTTTCGTTATAAAAGCCAAAAAACCCATTTTTTTTAGAAAAATTTAAATGAAATAAACATTAAAATACCCAAAAAAACATCAAGCTATGTCACAAAAATTTCATGCACAATTGAATCACCTACCAAATGAGTCACGAACTGCAAATCCTAGTGCGGAACTTCAACCGCACGACCACCGTACCACAAGGGAGTGATATCAAACCTAAAACCGGATAATTGAACCACAAAACTAAAAATGAAACCCTGGGTACTAATACATATCTTCTGGACATTTTGGGATTCAAGAAAAAAGGGATAAATATCATGGAAAATGAGAGAACATAGATGGATAGTCACTTACTTGAGAAATCTGGACGTTTTTGGAAACCAGAGAAGCTCGGCCCTAATTATAGACAGATGAAATATCAAAAGAGATGAAAACGAAGTTTGGGGTGTGTATAGGTAAAGTGGGAAAATGTTAGAGGTGGAATCACCGAAAAAGGATAAAAAATTAATATTTTATGAAAGAATTACAAAACACTTTTAAAACTGGAAATTGGCTTAAGGGTTGGCCCAATACCTAATATGATCACCCAAATCCAAGATGCTAATGAATTTTTAAAGGGCCAAAAAATCTTCTGTGGTTTTAATATTTAAATTAAGTTCATTTTGGAATTTTAATGGGTGAAAAGGTTAAAAAATTACGAGTTATTAAAGAAACAACATTTACATTCAAAACTGGAAATGGGCTCTCGGGTTGCCCCAAATTTTGGAAACCCACCATTTCCTTAAAAAATGCATGGAAAACCCCCAAAACAAATCAAGGATGTGAAATATATGAAAAATACCTTTAATATATGTCATTTATGTGACAAATCGCCCCACCATGAAGGACTTTCCTCCCCGGAAAGTCAACATGAAGCTTGATTGGAAAAAAAGAACGGGTACTCTTCCTCGACCCATAACTTTCACTCCCATGTCTCATGTATATCATTTCCATGATTCCATAGAACCCGGACTAAATTAATAGACTTCCCTAGATGTATATTCTCGTGGGAGTCCACTATTTTCACCGGTCGCTCAACAACAGACAAGTCAGGCGCTATCTCCAGTTCTTCCCAAATCAACACATGGGACAGATTCTGGTTGTATTTCATCAACTGAGAGACGTGGAAGACATAATGGATAGACGTCAACTGAGGAGGAAAGTACAACCTGTATGCCACCTTTCCAATATGCTCGACGATCTCAAATGGCCTGACATACCGCGACGTCAGCTTATCTTGCTTCCCCAATAGACGATGGCCCAGACGAGGGGCCACCTTTATGAATACCCTGTCACCGACAGAAAACACTAGGTCTCGACCCCTCCATTCAGCATAAGATTTATGACAACTATGAGCTATCAATAAGTGCTGCCTGATCAACTTGACCTTCTCAGAAGTCTCCTGCACAAGGCTTGGCCCCAATAGTGAAGTCTCTCCTATCTCAGTCTAATATAGGGGGGACCGACATGGACTACCATAGAGCGCCTCAAATTGGGCCATTCAAATCGAGGATTGCTAAATATTATTATAAGAAAACTCAACCAATCCCAAATGGGTATCCCAGGAACCTCCATAGTCCAGGACACTGGCATGAAGCATGTCCTCCAAAATCTGATTTGGCCGCTCTGTCTGACCATCCGTCTGAGGGTGGTATGTCATGCTCATCTTAATCTGAGACCCCAAGGCCTACTGAAGGCCTTCACAAAATCAAGAAGTGAAGCAGGGGTATCTATCTGAGACAACAGCTGATGGTACACCATGGAGTCTCACCACTTCCTAAACATAAAAATGGCCCAACTCATCCACTTTAGTTGTATCTTTTATAGGAATGAAGTGCGCTGATTTTGTCAGACGATCAATCACCACCCAAATGGAATTACTACCCCGAGGTGTACGAGGTAAACCAAAAATGAAGTCCATGGCGACCTTGTCCCACTTCAAGGTAGAAATTGGTAGTGGTTGGAGAAAACCGGAAGGCCTTTGGTGCTCTGCTTTCACCAGCAGGCATGTGTAGCATCTCAGAACAATGTCTGCTAGGTCCCGTCTCATACCAGGCCACCAAAACTGTCGACGGACATCATAATAAATCTTAATGGAACCCGGATAGACAACCCACTGAGACTGGTGGCTATCCTTCAACACCAACTTCCGCAGAGATAATGGTACTACTGAAAGGCCTTGGAATCACAAGATTCCCTCAGGAGAGAACAACCAATCAGAGTATGTCTCCCCACTATGAAGAAACTGCTTCGACCGCTGACAAATATCGTCACTAGGATGTTCCTGCCGAATCAACTCCAATAGAGAAGGAGTCAACTCGACGCTCTCCAAAAATGCCCCTCCACTGTGTTCCCTGGTCTCCACATGAATCTCTGAAAATAGCACCATCAATGCCCACTCATCACTGGACTTCCTCAAATCCTGCATTGGAACCCTTCTGCTCAAGGCGTCGGCCACTACATTACCCTTTCCTAGGGTATAGACAATGTCAATGTCAAACCCCTACAAGTACTCGATCCAGCGACGCTGCCTCAAGTTGAGGTCCTTCAGTGAGAAGATATAAGCCAAGCTCTTGTGATCATAGTATACCAAAAACTTCTTCCCAAAGAGGTAGTGACGCCGTGTCTTCAAAGCAAGCATCACCACTGCCAACTCCAAGTCATGGGTCGGGTAGTTCTTTTCATGTGGTAGAAGTTGCCGAGATCCATACGCGACCACATGATCATCCTGCATCAACATGCACCCATGACCCATAACTGAAGCATCATAATTGACCACATATCCCTTCCCAGCCTCTGAAAAAATTAGCATGGGGGTGGTAGTCAACCGCCTCTTTAGCTCCTCGAACGACGCTGGACATTTTGGACCCCATACAAACATCACCTCATTCCGGGTGAGGGAAGTCATTAGTGAAGCAATCCGAGAGAAATCCCAAACGAATCACCTGTAATAACCAGCCAAACCAAGAAAACTCTAGATCTTGAACACATTCTTCAGTTTCTCCCATGACATGACTACACTAATTTTATCAGGGTCCACTAAAACTCCATGCTCTGAGATCACATGCCCCAGAATTCTCACCTCTCCAATCCAAAAATTTCACTTTGACAACATTGCATAGAGGTGGAGATCCCGTAATGTACCCAAAATGCTCCTCAAGTGATGTTCATTTTCCTCCTCAGAGCAAGAGTATACCAGAATGTCATCCACAAACACCACAACAAAGGAATCGAGATACTTATGGAACACCCTATTCATAAGTTCCATAAATATTACTAGAGCATTGGTCAATCCGAAGGAATGACAAATACTCAAAGTCGCCATACCTTCTTCAAAAGGCTGTCTTTGGGATATCTGACTCTTTCACCCTGAGTTGATGATACCATGAACGTAGGTATTTCTTTGAGAAAAACATTCCCTACTTAAACTGATCAAACAAATCATCTATTCTGTAAAAAGGATATTTGTTTTTAATTTTTACCTTATTCAGCTTCTGGTAGTCAATGCACAACGAGAGGGATCCATCATCCTTTTTTTGCGAACAATACAAGAGCGGCCCAAGGAGAGACGCTCGAGCGAATGAATCCTTTGAGTTCTAAGTCTTCCAGATGTATCTTTAATTCCCTCATCTCGGTGGGGCCATGCGATAATAGTTAAGAGATATCGGGTATGTTACCAGCACCAGATCAATCAAAAACTCCACATCCCACTCCGGGGGCAAACCTGAAAAATCATCAGGGAATTCCTCCGGAAACTCATTCACTACATGAGGTAGTGAACCATCAGGGAAAAGAAAATCCTCTAGAATGAGTGAAGATAACTGGAAGATAACACTTCCTAACTCAGGGAGTGGATTCCCTACGCGACCAGACCGAGGATCTCATTCTCCATGAAAAACCTGATGACTCCCATTAGGTGCCGTGAAACTCACACGCCGTCTGTAGCAATAGATGTGTGCCTCAAAGTGTACTAGACAATCCATCCTGAGTATGACATCAAAAAGGTCCATATCTAAGACAAAGTGGTCCCACTCCATCTCGACCCCTGACACAGAAAGCGCACACGAGGGGCACTTAAGGCCCTGCTCCTTCTTATTTCTTATTGGTGTCACCAACTCCATCGTGAAAGACAAAAACTCTGTTGGAAAATTCAGCATGTCCACAAAATGGGCAGAAATGAATGAAACAGAGGCACCAGTATCAAAATGAACAGTAGATATAGAAGATACGATCAGAACGGTACCTTGAACTGTCGACGATCTCGCCTCTGATCCTGCTGGTGACTGATCCACTACATGGAGATGTCTAGTATCTACCAGAGTACGACTGCTAGTCTGTGGCTGTGCCCTGAATTGGTTCTACCCAGAAGATGATCCAGCCCTACCACCACGACCACCAAAGTGAGATCCCCCAGTCCTTGTTGGTTTGGACTGTGCAAGCACTCCTCTTGAATCCACTGACTCTAACCCACTTGGGAGTGAATGTGCCACACCGCAGAAGCACTGCAAATGACCTATAACTCCAAACTAGTAACAAGGATTCAGAGGAAGTGGACATGCTGGTCAGATATTCCTAGGCCTCCCACATTGGTGTCACATGACCGATCTCACATCAGAAGCCATAGAAGAAAACTGCCTCGAAGAGTGGCATGAACTGGCCCCTCCTTTCTTCACATGATCCTCCCGCTTCCTTTTCATCTATAAGGAGCTGCCACTGCCCACTGCTGATACTGAACCATAGAAACTAGCCCTACCTTTCTTATCAATCACCACCATGAATTCCCAATCAACAACCTCAGCATAGGTCCTCAACATAACCAAGAACACCTGGGAGTATATCTCTGGTCGCAAGCCTCTCTCAAACCTTTGGGCCTTCTCTTGCTCATTAGAGAAAATTTCTGGAGCATACCGAACCAACTCAGCGAAAATTTTGGCATACTCCATCACAAATATCTTCCCAGGAACATGTTCCATGAACTCTCTTGACCTGGCATAAGCCAACTCCTCAGGGCAATACTGTTCATTGAAGACAGCCTTGAAATCTCACCAGCACATCTGCTCATTCATCCCAGCCTAGAACACTGACTCCCTCCATTTACGCCTAGGAACCTCTAACATAAATGATGCAAACCTCATCCTGATCTCCTTGGGAGTTTCCAAGAACTCAAATATATGCTCGATCTTCTCGATCCATTCCTCTTCTTCTTGGGGTTCTGATCTGCCTCGGACGGTTGGAGGCTTATTTTTCAGGAACTCTTGGGCCTTTTCCTTTCTAGGACCAGTCTCATCCTCTCTAACGAGAGATGGAATAGGAGATGGTCCATATCCTAGAGCCTGGATAGCCGGTACCACAGCCTCGACTAGCATCTGATCAATTGGTGTGGGATAACTCTCTCCGGCTTCCTCCCATGGGTGCGTGAGAGCTTTCCAGGGAGGCATGTTGCTACAAAATGAAATAGACACAAAAAAATAATCAATACCACATTTCTGAAAATTTTAATAAAATACATCAAATATAAATAATCTAAACACATTCCAATAATAAAAGACAAAATTACTCCACATATGCCTGATGTCCACATGTGGTCTGCAGCCCACATGTCTCAACATGAAGTGATGTCAATCCATAAATTCCAACATCCCATGGTGACTCATGGTCTTCCATGAGAGCTGCAGGCCAGGAACCCAATTCACAACCAAAACCCGGATCCCTGACATTCCTAGCTCCTATCTATCCCGACTCATCCCAAAATAGAAATATAACCCAAAAACATTAACCTCCTCTGATACCATTTTGTCACAAACCAAATCTGGTTGCCAGCAAACTGGCACCAAACCCGGCACATGGAAAGGCCCGAAGGGAATTCCCTATCCCCATGGGCTGGCACCAGTGCCCGGGTATCATTAATTTAGATTTGGGAACTATTTACCCGAGTATGAAAGCATAAAATATTAAAAACAATCCATAATATAAATCTGAAATATTCATGGTAAACAATTTTTAACAAAACCAGATCTGAATAAATATATTTAAAGAAACTAAAAGTGGTCCAAATATAAATAATGAAAATAGGATGACATCCCCATGGACTCCACATGACAAGGGTGTCATCACCTACATGCCTTCTCCACAACTCCGCCCCAGCGATGGGGACTAACACCCTGAACCGCCATCACCCTTAGCCTTTCCTTTACCTAAATCAATCATAACCAAGTCTACATACACCCAAGGGGTGTATGTAGGGTATGAGACTAAGCCTAGTACAATACCACCAAATGATTCGAAAAATCATGCTATACAATGTGATATAGAAAGCAGTTTTAATAGGAAAGGAAAAGCAGTGTTAAAATTCCATGAAATGTAACTTTCATTTGAAAACAGTTTTCAATCCAAAATTTTCAGAATGTCCACACATTTAAATATAAATGTAGATACTATAATTTACTACCAAACACACACTAATACATGTGTAAATACTACAAATCCAATGAGCAACAACATTGGGAACACCCCTAGCCACTTGGTTGTCTTGGGCCCTTTGTATCTCGTACCTCTGTGTAAAGTAATCACAGAAAAATCTGTTCTCATGCACAAGCCACTAGTAGGGAATATAACAAAAACCTATTGGTCCCCAGTAATCATCCACATAGTTTAGTTATAGTTGTAGTTATCCAAATGCTATGTGAAACAGGGACAAAACTCATCTGGTCCACTAGCCGTACTAGTACAAATCCGCCACACCTAGGTACCCGGGCATCCCATTTTGTGCTCAATAAATTTCAGCATGCAACATAAATCAATTTTCATATAAAACATCATTACTATTCAGACAAAAATAATACAATATCCATCACATTTTATACCACTTAAAACACGCAACAAAACACTTAGATTTGTAATAAAATAACCTCTTAAATCTCACATTATTTTGCAGCAAAAATTCTTGGAAATATCCACTTTTCACACTATGTGCACACTTTTAAGTCAAAAAAACAAAATGGAAGTTTAATACCCTTTAATGAAACCAAAAATTCAGTTACGGGGCAGCCCCATGTGATCAAAGAAGTTATATCCTTTAAAAACCCCCATTTTCACACAAACACGGCACTTTAAGCCTATTTGCTTCCCAAGCACCATCTAAAAAAACTCTCACACCAACAATAAAAAACAATAAACATTAAAAGAAAGATTTAAAGCCCTAATAAAATTCAATAAAATTAATTATGAAATTTTAGAACAACCCCAAATCAACCAATAAAATATATGTATGTAAAACACCCAATTTAACCAAAAAATTGCACTTAAAATTGATTTTCTTTATAAATGCCACGAAAACAAATTTTTCAAGAAACATTAAAATTAAATAAACATGAAAATACCAAAAAAAAAGTGAGATAAGTCACAAAAATTTCATGCACAATGGAATCATCTACCAAAAGAGTCAAGAACCGCAAATATTAGTGTGGAACTTCAACCGCACGACCACCGCACCACATGGGAGTTATATCAAAAATAAAACCAGATAATTGAACCAATAAACTCAAAATGAAACACTAGGTACGAATCCATAGTTTCTGGATATTTGGTTATTCAAGAAAAAAGGGATAAATCTCAAGGAAAATGAGAGAACTTAGAAGGATAGTCGCTCACTTGAGAAATCTGGACGTTTTTGGCCACTAGAGTAGTTCGGCATTAATTCTCAACATATGAGATCTCCAAAGAGGGGGAAACGAAGCTGGGGGTGCGTCTAGGTATAGTGACAGAATTTGAGAGGTGGAATCACATAAAAAGGATACGAAATGAATATTTTATGAAAGAATTACAAAAAAAATTTAAAACTAGAAAGGAGCTTTCAGGTTGGCCCAATACCAAATTTGATCACCCAAATCCAAGATGCTAATGAATTTTTAAGGGTTCTGAAATTCATTTTTGGTTTTAATAGTAAAATTAAGGTCATTTTTGTATTTTAATAGGTGAAAAATGTTAAAAAATATTGAGTTATTAAAGAAACAAAAGTTACTTTCAAAACTGGAAATGGGCTCTCGGGTTGGCCCAAATTTGGGAAAACCAACATTTCCTTCAAAAAATGCATGGAAAACCCACAAAACAAAGAAAGGATGTAAATTATATGAAAAATAACTTTAAAATATCTCATTTCAATGTAAAAAATAAGGGTTTTACACCTATGTTTCATAATTTTACTAGTGATTTTAATCTTTTATTGGAGATGATGTATCATGAAATTATATTACAATTATGTTTGGTAAGGATAATGAAGGACTTTTATTATCTTGTCTGTTGGTTGATCACTTATCATCAGGAGAAGTCATAAAATTATGGGCCTAAACAAATTACATCCACTTTCAACATTGAAATCAATATAATAAAATATTGTAACAGATTTTATTTAGGGTTTACAAAGATCATAAATATTGCATGGTTTAATATGAGTTATCTTTTATTGTATTAAAATGATAGGCCACTTTATTCTTCCTTATGATGCATTTTGTGTGAGGGGAAATTGAAAATTTCTTATGGATAAGTTGTATAATATTAAATGATTTCTTTCATATATTATTTAATCTTGGGATCATAAATTTAATATATATTCTTCAATGAATAAAAATTATTATATGTACTAAACTAATGACGAGTATATCAGATCACCATATGATAGATGAGTTTGAATAATGAAATATAAATAAATTGAATAATATGATTTTATAATTTTTTCAATATATTGGGAGACCACATGGAAAATTTGGTAATTTTATTATATATATATATATATATTTCAATAAATCTCGGTTTTGATACCTCTTCTTCATAGATGAAAATTATGACTACAGCCGTGTATTGTAATTTTTTGGGAAGGCTTTCTTTTAATAGTTACCTTGGTGATGGAGATGATTGACTGATTTTATCTAATATTGAATTTTTTAGTGATGTTAGAAAAAGATATAATTCATAGAGATTTCATCAAAAAATATTATATGAGTTTATTATTATGCATATATTTTTATTATTGGTGTCATCATTCCTAGTAAACCATAACATTGTGTTGTATGTGATGTTTTTATATATATATATGGGAATAATCATTGTTGTATAATGATTTAGACACTAATAATTATATTTTATATTCTATCAAAATATAAATCATTACATGATGTATTTAAATTTCCCTTCTCACATTTTACCAAATAGATCTATTTTACAACTTCCTTATAGTGTGGTGAATTTTGTGCCATATGTTACCATTATAAAATTACTAATGATTATTTATGATCAGAATGAGATGATCTTCATAAGATGGTGTATTATTATAGAGATAATGTTATGTTATAAAGGAAATAATCAATTAAATATTTTGATATAGGCATTCAGATATGGTATTAGTGTATTAAATTGTTCATGGAGAATAAATCCTACCAAATATTCTAGGATGAAATTTGATCTAGCATCGATTCTTTTTTCATCCAATATTTAATTATTATACTCCCACTTAAAATATTGTTTATTACAAAATTTCAATTTATAATTTTCGAAAGAAGTGTAATGAATACATCACGGGGTGATCATTTAAAGGGTTTTGTAACATGATCATGATACATATTACTTATGGGAAAATAGATAAACATTGTTCATGAATAGTCTTATAGACAAAGTAGTTATGTATAAGATCTAAATATTGTAATATTCATGTCTCAAATAACAACTCATAAAAATTGTTTAAAAATATAGTCCATCATATATTTTTCACAATATTATTTTATGAATCATTTTTTATCGTCAATCAATGAGTTATTATTTTATCCATAATATTGATCAAGTCAATATCAAATATAAGGTAATATGTTGATATTATTCACGGTCATTGATATTTATTTTCATGATTTTTAAATAATATTCTTTTTCATAGATTTATCATTTTTTAATATATCCAAATCATCATAAATTTTATTTTTTTTTTAAAATAAAAATAATTAGGATATCATGTTTACATTATTTTGGTATAAATGATCAAATTGGGATTATTGACATCTCATCTTGATATTTATAATCATAATTTATTAATTATCTTTACTGGATCGATCATATTCACTCCATTGTGAATTATGATTCATTTAAACATATTTTTTTTCCTTTTTTATAAACATTTACAATACTGGGTATTTATCGAGAAATTTGTCTATATCAAAATGTTAATTTGGTTCTTCATTATTTTGAAAATTATTGGGAATATTTTTTTTGGTAACATAGTAATCATTTTTAAAATAGTAATTCAAGGAATCCATTTTTTGAGGTCCCAATATTGTTTTAATTTATGGATTTATGTATTTCATGTCATTTTGGTATATTATTTTATAAAATTAAAAATGAATTTTTAATTATAGGATTTGGGTTGGGAAATGACTGGGAATTTTCAAGAATGGAAAAAAGTGTCCGCTAATGGAAATTTATGGAATATTCCACATATTTATTAAATTTTCAGTTAAGTATTTCATATTCAGGAATAAATTAGATAGGTTATGACCCATTGTTATGACATATTATGATCAATGGGATGAATTTTTGATAAAAATTTCTTGTTACCCAATATACGGGATTTACAATGGTTTTCTGGTTAGCTAAAATGTGACGGAACATGAATGGGTTATCCTTCTTTGGAAATGTATTTACTCTATTATATATATTTATATTATTTTTTCTATTATCAATTTTTCACAAGTACTTTATTTTATTAACCTATTTTCATGGGAATGTGTTACATTTTACATTATAATAGTATGAGAAAGTTCTATTGGGTTTTTCATTATCACATTGGATAATATATAATAGTGTACATATATGTATATATTATATCATTATGTATTTAAGGAAAATGATTAAATGTAAACATAAGAAGGATCAAAATATTATAGTTAATGGTTTATTTGGTTGTTTTGGCTAATAATTATAAAAGGGGTTAGGAGAAATACATTTTTTAGGCATAATCTATATAAAATCCCATGTAATTTCAAAATTAATGGAAACATTGTTTTGTCATTTCACTTTAATGGTTTCTTTACTCTCATTTTTAAAGAATTTTTTTATTTTTTAATCTTTTCAAATTGGTAATTTATGTTTCAGAAATAATCATGTTTTTTGAAGAGAAAATTGTCAAAAAATTTGTGACTTCTTCCCAAGTATTATTTTCCATTTTTGAGTGGTCAATGAACTTAATTTAGGCCGTTAGAATTCTTATTCACATACCTACAACTCAAAAACACTTGTAGATGTCAAAAAACCATCACTTTATATTATGATTCCATGAGTTTTAATATTGAATACATGTTCCATTAGATCACTATTCACAAACATAATTGTATTTACATTTTGTAATTTGTCATTATATAAGAATAGTTTATCCCAAAAAACGAAAGACCAAAAATTCAATTTACACGTGAAAAATATATTCAAAATATAAACCCTAAACATAATAATATTATAATTTAGATTCTCTTATTCAAATATTTCCATTATTTTTTAGTTTTTTAGTAAATCCAGGATACAATGAATTTCATTATTGTTCTAATATGTAAAAATAATGTAAATTATCCATTTACTAATAATAATTTATACTTACAAACAATAATTTATATTTAATATATATATATTGATTGGGGTGTATTGTTGGAATCGAATCGGGGTAAAATTTTTTTTCTTAAAATTAGTTGCAGAAAACACTACCACTTCAATAGAATGTTTTATATTTTTTACTTGATAATTTAATTCATAAAATTTCAGATCTAAAGGTATAATATCGTTATGTGAATATAATTTTATAGTATGAAAATAATTATATTGGTTCAATATTACATATTTTTATAGAAAATGTTTCATAATAATTAATGTCTTACTCTTTAGTAATATATAATCATAGGTTTTGGATTTATACTATAACACCTATGTAAACATGTTTCCTAAATTTCTAGAGAATATATAGATCTTTATAATTGTTATTTATAAATATGATAGTTTTCATCGTGACGAATTCAATAATGATTATAATAATATATATGTCACCATTGGTAATATATTTTCTCACAATCCCAAATATATATGAATGCATGTAGTTAAATTTTAAAGTGGACAGAATGTACACACTTTTGTGGGTTCCATACAAAACATCTATTTTTGAGAAGTAAGACATGAAATTTTATGTTGTGACCTTAGTTTGTAATTGTGTCCCATGAAATGATTCACTGTGTTTTTTTGAAAATTCATAGAATAGTAATTAAAATTATTCTATTTCATATATTGAAATTACCATTGGGACTGAATTAAAATGTATTGACAGGATAATTAATTTTGAAAATATTGCTACTGTCTATTTCATAAGAAATGAATATCCTAAATCATTTAAACACATGATGACACATCATTTATTTTATATATATTTATAATTAATCTATCCGAGTTTTGTTCTACTATTAGTAAATTTTTTATATATTCATAAAAATAATAAATATTATTGGAATCTATCTTTGGATAATATATTACATTTGTTCAAAAATGATTTATTTTAAAGCAATTAGAATTATAAAAATTATATTCATTTATATCTTGATTTTTGTATTTGTTCAATTTTTTTTGTCACATGTCATGTTAATGGAAAAACATTTTCAAGAGTAAATGGATTTTAGTTCTATCTTGATTTCAATTTACATTTAATAGTTAGGTAATATTCCCCTGATAAATTGTCTAAATCCAATTTTATTGTTACTATATGAATCCTATCCCTAAATAGTATATATATAGTCTTTATAAAAATAAAAAATTTCTCACAACATCCCCACATATCTTCAGGGCAATGAAACCATTGATAAATTGATTATATTGATGGGATCTACATTATATGTGTATCATTATTTGAAAATCTCTTCATATTTCTAAAATTACCTACTTTTTACACAATATAACACCCCATCGACACATTGTTAAGGTAGTGGAGTTCATATTTTTGTCACAATAAATTTTGTTTTTCCCAAATATTCTAATAAAATAGAATTAGACTGTAAATTTTGATCTTTTATATGTAAATTCAATTATATCCTAAACACTTTAAAATTTCCTTCCAAACAAGGTTCTTAACTTTTAAATGGGGGTAACTATTCATGAATTATTTTTTCATTATCATGATGTAATATATTTATCTTTTCATTATTATTATTAAAAACAACTTTCCCATTATTGAAATGACAAGATACATTGTATATAAAACTTTATTTACAATAGGCTCTTCTAACTCTATCATATTTAAACTTATTTTGGATCATTTAAAATATGAAATGATACTCATTCCATTCATTATGGAATTTGTGAATCCCCATTGGAAATAATATGATTATTGTTTTTTATATGTCTCAATCCCTATCTTTATATGTGACGTAATGACAATTTTTTATTTTATTGTTTTCATCCTAGATAATTTTTTATTATAATTATAGATTGATTGATTTATCATAAAGATAGAATTAATTATTTTAATTGAATATTTTAATTTATAACCCCAAAGATAATTTTTATGTGTTTCATTGAGAATGTGACTAATTTTTTTACCAATCCATAAATTATCTTCTAGATATTTGAATGTTGGCTTCTTTTCATATGATTGATCTGTGTTAAGAATAATTTAATTGCTAACATCCTCTATAGTCAATGAACATTATTAGGTTTTTTTCTATGTCCTTTTATATACCCCTATAAAGAGGGAAGTGGAGTTCATGATTGAAATTGTTCTAGGAACTCATTTTTTGTTGATTTAAACATACAATATAACTCCATCCAATTTAAAAGTTATTAATATACTATATAAAAATTTGATATCCAAAGGGTTATATACCTAAGTTTGTAACCCAAGGAAGATCCTAGACACATTTAAAATAATTTTGATGAAACTCTCTAATAATGCATTGGTAATTTGAAAATCATTCATCTAGGTGTAAAGAATTAACATCTTTTACAACAAATTGATAATGTGTTTGATCATTTGAAGGTGGGGATGTGGTTCTTGAACACTGACCATTTATCTAGTTACCACCATTTTATAATAAAATAGTACAATATTCATATGTCCACCTATAGGTGTAGGAATGACCATTTTGATTAGTAGGTGAACACATTGTCTATAATAACTCTATAATACTATTAATGGTGAAAGTGAAAAACATATTCAACTTTCATAATGAATAATTTTTCATCAGTTTCTTGTATAACATTATAGTGTTCTCAAATACTATGTATGATTATAAAAATCACGTAGTTAATGTTTTGGTTATCCTAATAGATCAACTCCAAAGTGAAAAAAAATATAATATTAATAATCGATATGATAATTTATTTACATGGGAATCAAGATATCAAATCAGGGTATCTCTATGTGTTGTGAAATAGTGATATCTTTAATGTCATAGGGGAAACAATATTATGTCTCTACAATTTAAATCATACATGTGGTTTTATGATATTATGAGTATTTCAGAAAGGATTTATCATATCCTATATCACTATTTAATACATTCAACTTAAAGGGGATGCCTTTTTATGGTACATGATGTGTCATGATCCATTCAACGAACTGAATATGTGTTTGACCATACCACCAATTATAACTCCTTTAATGTTTATAACTGTCAATGTTGAATATTATAATGTTTTGGGTGAAGGTTTGTTTTGTTAACATATTTTATTCCATCATGAATATGATTTTGTATCAAATATTCTTCAAAATAAAAAGAATAATTATCCCACTCATGATTTGGATCTCATAACTATTATAAATTCTCTTAAGATTTGCTGATAAATATTTTTTTGTTTTGAATATCTTCATAAAAACTAACCATAATAGTTTAGAAAATATAATTTCACAAAAATATTTGAATATCTAATAATGATGATGTTTTTAAAGCCTATATTCATTTATCTATCACATTTCCTATCTTATATACATATGGTATATTGTTTAAATTTCTCAATGAATGATTTTACCTCCCATAACCAAATTTATGTCAAAGATGAATTAAACATTTCCGGAATATTTTCCAAAAACACTTTTGGATTATGGATGAAAGGTTTGGTAATTTCATGGAAGGAATTTATTTTATGTATTCTCATCACGAGATGATTCTATAAGAATTTAAATAGTATAAATTCTGTTAAAATATTAAATATTCATTATGTAGTGGGGATATAATCAGTTCATAGTCTCTCTCTATGGATGATATTAATTTCATAATGAAATCGAATGTAATTACTCCACAAATGCGTAATGAGGTGTTAGATGATTTTCGTTAATATTTTTAGGTTGTACAATATCATTGAAATAATGATTTATGACCTGAAGAATTAATTCATTTGACCTATATTTAAGAGTATATAGTTGATTTCTCTCTCAACACTATAATTTTTTACTATTTAAATATATAAACAAAATCCTTTGGGTTTTTGTTAGACTCTCCGCATGAAAATTTGTAAATAGAATGAAATATTAACATTTATCATTATTGTTTACCACTGAGTCCCTAAGGTATATTTTTCATTGGTGTTGTGGTTGATCAGCAGATAAATACCCTCGTATCATAATGATTCATGATTATAAAAAATTATAGGACTACAACATTGTTTATTTGAACAAAAAAAAAATAATGGGAATCCAAAGGCTATTTTCACAAATATAGATACCCATTAAAACATTTTATGATTGATGTTCATCCAATTGGGAATGATTTATTGAGTTTTTTTAGAACAAAAAAATATAATGTTCATATGGATGAGTAAATATAACAAATATTATAATCCTAAAATATATGATATGGTCCTATGTTCTGGACTTCATAGTTGCTTTGGATTTATTTTTATTGTTGGTTTTGGTTATATATTATAAAATTAAATAATAATTTATCTAGATGAATCCCTATAAATAATTATATTAACGAACTAGTAACTCACCATTCTACTGGTCAATGATTTGTAATGTATCCCAATTTTGATAGAGATTAGTTCTTATAATAATGAAAATCATTATGATGATTTGTAAAAAAAATTTATAGATATAATTATTTTAAAATATTTTTTTAATCACCATCATTATCTATTAGTGCTTTTGGTTGGTGATCAGATGTATTTAAAATAAAATCCATGGATGTGTAACTCGGTAATCTGAAATTAATGGATAGTAGCCCCTGAATATGTTTCACAATTTGGGAACATTTAATGACATAGAATTGTTTTATGTCACATGGAATTAAAAAATATTTTGACTTTAATACATAACATTTTCTGTTTTAACAGCTCAATAAAGATATTAATAACTCATGTCATGTTCAAATTTGTGATATCCACAATGTATAACATGATATAATATAAATTGAGTAGAAGGATCAAATATTTGTACTCACGTGATGGTTATGCAAGGTAAGTTGATTCTTATTGACATAGTTATTTGAAAACATGCAAGAAACACTGATCAGAATTGGTGGAAAAATTCTATTATGAGATAGAATTGGCCTCATCTCTTTGAGGATCATCATTATTTAAATTATCTTTATAGGGGTTAAATGTGATATAATGAGAAAAAATGTCTTACTCTAATGGTGTATTCAGTTAATATAATCTAATTTTATTTTGTTTTTGGTTAACTATTTATTGATATATTTTTATTCTTCTCATTTATTCAGTTATTCATGTTTCACATAAGTACTGATGAGGTCAACATAAGTATAGAATAGATCATTTTGTTGGAAAAGCAATATCGGTTCTACTGTCTTCTCGATGAGGGTCATAGGGAAACCACATGATCACCCTAAGAATGCATTTGATATAGGATTTCTAACATCTCATCAGTGAGGATCCTCTGGGATTTTGGTTAATGTTATCGAGTTTTCGAAATTTTTCGTATCATTTCCATATAGAGAGTGTATGGTCCATATTATTAGTTTTCTACATAAAAATAGACATAACGATTTTTTCCAACATCTCACTGATTTCACCCATCAAACTGGGAAACTTGTTTGGAATGGTGTAATTTTCATATGAAGCCTCCATTTTATTTATTATTAATTCACAGTCAACATTTTAATGGGACATGAAAACCACTTATCTCTAATTGGGAGACAATGACTCTCCCCATATGACCCCTTGAAGGATCAATGTGCCAATTGATTCCATAGTCATATTTCAATATGTGTACCTATAATTTGGTCTTATATTCAATTCTCCCTTGTATTCTTTTGGTTTTCATAATATATATTCCATGACCACCATGAAAATTCATTATATCTATGTTTTGAAATTTTGAATTGTGAATTTTGGATAATTTATCTTACTAATTCAATCCATATCACTCAATATTCCTCTAACTTATGTATTTATTTTTGTAGTTGAATCCATAGTATTTTAATTATGGATGTTTATTGAAATTAAATTTTTATGTAATCCTTTACTTATTTCCCCTTAAAAATCATTTCCAATTTTTTTATTGATGTAGTCAATTTTTTTATGAAATATAGTGGTGTTGGTTATGTTTTTTAAATGGGTTTTCCACTTTGGTGATATTAATGAAATTTATTTTATATAATGTTTTATATTGTTTCAGATGTTATATTATTATATATATATGAAATTAAAAATATTAATTTTAAAAAATAATAAACCCAAATGTGATCATTATTGAGGTAGTAATCCATACACCATAAAGAAACATACATATTGGCCTATTATTCTTGTTTAATTTGAAAACTAGGTTTCTAATTATGTGAAAATGATCCACACAATGGAATAAGCTACTACCTCCTTGGCCTATTAACAGAATGAATCGGCTGAAGGCCTAAATTTTTGCAAATTTTTGAGAAAACACTTTTTGAAGTGACAAGGGGGAAATCCTCACCAAACATCAAGGACAAAGAGACATAATCATAATCTGAAAATCAAGGGTTGTCACCCAGAAAATTACTACAAATCAAAAACCCTTCCCAGAATCCACATTTCAAAGGTACAAAACAACCAATACAATGCTACTCAGCAGGCTAACTCATGTAAAAATGCACAAAACCAGTACAGATGGTTGTGCCATACCTGTTCAATAGTCCAAATATGAAAATTCATGCATGGTTAAGGTGAACTACTCTAAATAATCATTTAAAGAAATTCCATGAAGACTGCCTGGGGTCCCCCAGTATAAAAATTTAGCTGTATGTAGATCTAATTTTTTATGACACATGTAGATTCAGTTATAACATTGTTTATATAGGGATCCATTATATAATTCATTTCCTGATTAAGATGGTATTCTATGTTTCATATAAAAAATTATACAGTAAAAAAATCCTAAAATATCTTCCTCATATTTATATTTTTACATATTTTTCAAGAGAAATGGAAATAAATTCAATGAAATTGTTTAAATTATTTACTAAATGGAAAAATATTATTTATAAATTATGGATCAGACCATTAGAATATGAATAAACAAAAAAATAGAGAAATACTTGATTAAAAAGGACATGAAATAATAATAGATTTCGAAAACATATAATATAATAAGTTATGTGATGAAATATTTATATATAACCACAAAATGATTTCATGAAATTAAAATATATACCATTGAATTTGAGTTTTTAAACATAGATATATATTAATGATCCATTATTCATAATACAAGCTAATGGATCAAACATAACCTTGGGAAATTATAACATTTTTATTATATATAATTAATATCATGTCAATAGAATAAATTATGACCATTATTAACTATAATCAAACCCATGCATAATGTTTTGGATATAGATAACCACAATCATGATAATTCATAGCGTTATGAACAAATATGGTTGCAGTCGTGTCCATAAAAAGAATCATAATATCATTACATATAATGATTTAAAAAATTAATTATAGGGATTTTCTATATCCACCTATTACAATATTATAAATATAGGATACATGTGAAACAACGTATAAATCATAAGTCTTCTCATGAAAAACATACGGAATGAAAATTGAAAACAAATATATTTCAAACTATATCACATTAATTAATCCCTGAATTCTATATTTTGATACATTAAATTTGATAAAAAAGAGTATATATAACAAGAGAATTTATATGGTCATTAATAAAACATATATTTTTTATTAATAATTTTTTGTTAAGAAAAAACACATTATGTGAAATCAAAAAATTAATTTTCATATACCTTTTGAAATAATGTAAAAAAAAATATCGTTTTAAGCCATTTACATATTTTCACCCTAAAATGGATGTATATGAGTCCCTAAAAACCTTAGTAAAAGTAAAAATATTGTATCCTTGAAATGTAATAATTTTAAATAAGTTTAATCATTGAGTATATGATTTAAAATTTATAAAAGTGAATATAAAATCATGTTTATCATTCGTGAATAGTTTTCACGAATCCCATAATGTTGAAAGAGTTCTAAAATTTCAATTATAATATGGATGACTATACATATTAATGGTTAATTATATATGATCTATTTTATTACCAAAGTATGAAAATATAACATTTTTCTATAAATGAATATAGAGATGGTAGATAATTATATTAAAAATTTGAAGATTATGATGAATTTTAAAAAGAAAGAGGGAACATAAAATATAAAACATTTTAAAGAATAAATAATATAAATATATTATGAAATATTTTAATGATTTAATACATACACCATATAAATGAATATTAATAGATAATACCAAACATATCATAAATATGGGAAAATGAGATATAAACCCTTTATATACATAATAATTTTTTATGTTGGAATAATTTAAAATAGTGGTTATAAGATAGAAATAGAAAAAATTAAATAATAGTAGGGTATATTGATTTCACATTCAATAATAAATGAAACATATATTAAAATATCCAATATAGAAGTTATAAGACAAAGTGAATAGAAATTAAATCCATAAAAACAATAGATTATATTACTTTGTTTTCATACATGTTCTATAATCCAGTATAATAAATAGGGACACGGTAGTCATATAATTTAGAAAAAAATTTTATTTCCTACCATGTATTAAAATAATTGATAATAATTTCTAACATATTTATTGTTTACAAATAGATTATATTGATCATTAATATTTAGTAGTGTAAATGGTTTAATTTCTATTTCAGTATTGATGTCATGATCACCCTTCAAGGTCAATGGGTTTAAAATATCTAGAAAAATAAAGGTATAAGAATAATAATTCTATATTGAGTTATGAATTTCAGTTTTTATTCTGTTATATTTAATTATTAAAATACATAAACATATATTCCAAAACATGCTATTATTTTGAATTTTGATAAAAAAATATATTGTACTATATTAATAATGAGATAAATGTTAATATTACCATTCCAGAACAACAAAATCAATATTATTTACCTACTAATATAATATTAGAACTGTAATTATATTTTCATATTCATCCATGATATTAAATTATATAATTTTTTTACAGTATTTCAATCTAACCTAAACCTTGATATGATATAATCAATTGATGAGTAAGAGTATGAATTAGTAGTTTTATTGTATAAATATTCCATCATCATAATGAATATATTTATTCCATTATTATTGTAATTTTTAATTTATAGTATTTATATTAATTATAAAAATTCATATAAATGATTTGACGTTAATATATATAGTTAAGAATTATCATCTTCTCATAGATTTAATATTGGTTTTGTTGAAATTAAGGATTTAAAGTGAGTCTAGAATTTATCCACCATGGGAGAGTCTTACTATGAGGATAACATGGGAAGATATTCATGAAAAAATACTTAATATGAATGGGTGGGAGTTGGTAAAGGATGGGTCTCTCAAAGAACCAATAATATCCACAGGAGATCAGAATTTGGTTGTGGTGAATCAATTATATTAAATTTAGTTTATGTACCCTTTTGAACAACCTATCTCAAGTATTAGTATTTATGATATTTTAATTTCCATAGAATTATAATAGAAATGAAAATATGGGTCACATATAATTATATGATTAACCTCTCAATGTGGTATGTCTTGTCTTTGGTATGATATATATTCATCTCAAATCACACTACTGAAATGATTAATTCTTCATATACAATCAAGCTATGTATATAATTGAATCGTATATTTTCTGGCCGATAATTTAATTTTTTAATCCCTTTAAGCAATTTTTTACAAAATAATATAATTATATTAATGGATGGTATTATATTACATATATAAAATTAATTAATTAGTATTGATATGTTCAGTGTCCTGAGTTCCACCACTTGTATTGTTCTTTCATAGTACTAAGAATTCTATTAAATTTTCATTAATAATACCTAATGATTCCAACATAACCAAAACATTCATCTTGAATGGGCTTCTTAAAAATATTTATAATAAAAAACTATCTATTCACTCTTCATTCTAAAAAATCAATAGAAAGTACACGTGATATTATTTAGAAAATGTCTAGTATTATTCTATCATATTTATTGATTAGTGTCATTTCGTAGTAACATTTATCTTTCTTTTGAATGATAATTTATTTTTTAACACAACATGAATAATATTAATAAAATATTATAATTCATTTTGAGGGTTCCACCTACCATAAAAATTTTATAAATATATTAATTTGAATTCTATAAATGTGATACCAAGTGTTACTCCAGTATACTATAGTTATCATGGTCCCGCAATCCTCATAATGATCTAATGTAGAAATTTATATTATACCATTACAGAAAGAATATATGTTCTTGGTTATCTATTAACCACCTCTTTTATTATGACCCAATAATATCTGTTATGATGTGGGAACTTAATCTTTTACCACTAATAAACCAAAATATGAATCATTGAATAAGTAATGAATAATAAATTTATACATTGAGATGAAAAATTCCCCATATGACACCCAAATTCAATATCACATCATAATAATATTCATAATTTAAACTAATGATATTTAATTCCATAATTAGAATCTCTACATCTACCCTCAGATTTAGTTATTTGTTAAAAATATTAGATTTTTGAAACTCAAATTTAATGTATGTTGTATATTGAAAATTCCAAATGTGCTTATGATTAAACCAATAAATGGATTTATATCTATATTATGTTTTTTAGACTAATGTCTGCAAAATAATGTTTACATACCTCATTAAATGATTCATTTATATGCATAGAATATTTTTAAAATAATTTTATAATGAAATGTACACAAATTCTTGTTTGGAAATATATGAAAATAATGGTTTTTATAAAATGGTATATGGTAGTTGTGAAATGTTATATGATTTTTACAGAAGACATGAATTCATTAATTAACATAAATGACATTTCAATTTTTTGATCAATCATACAAGATTACGGTGACACATATTAAATTATGATGTATACATATACTATGCACGTTGATTACATATCTCCCATGTCTTATTCATTTAATTATATTTTAGTTTAATGATATTATAAATTATATTACAAAAACCAATAAATTCATTAATGTGTTGGAATCAATATCACCTAAAAGGAATAATAAAATATAACATGTGACTGTGTATGATTTATTTTTTGATTAAAATTGTTTAAAACATGAAAAATTTACTATATCTTCCTGTAAAAAACTATATATCATTTTCACATTCTAAATTAAATCATTCAATTTCAAATCATAGAATCTATATATATAGTATTTAACTAACTCAACCAATATCATCCTAAAATAAAACGATTATTCAAAATATGACATATAATCAATAGTAACCCATGTAATATTTTGTCTTTAAAAAATGAACATACAATATTATAGAAAATTTAATTATATAAAATTAATCCTTACCCAATAATTATGAACATACCTGAGTAATCATGATGTTAGAGTCATGAGATTTTAATAAAAATATATTGTTGTCCCTTAAAAAGAGTGACATACTATAACAACCTGATATTTTTGGAGAATTATTATTTTTAATTTCTTTGATGTATTTTTTTTGTATGCTACACCATGATTATCTTGCGCTATATGCAAAACCGTATTAGCTTGTTGTATACGCAACACTATTCTTAGATCGTGTTACACACAATTTCAGATTCGTTTGATTGAAGTTATTCTATGAAACATGGAATGTATATATATATTCAATGTATAAATGAAATATGGTTGTATTCTGTTATACGAAACAAAAAAGGAGTCTGGCACTACACACATCCCTGACTTGGCTTATATTACACCCAATCACGACCTTCCTCGATAGCGTGTGTAGTACGCAATATCGAGTTTCACTAAACGAGATATTATTATAATATTATTAAGAACTAGATGTTATGAATAGTAATACCCACTTTTTGAAATTTTATAAATTTTATCTTTCAAAATTGACTTCATTTTTTGATTCAGAATATTGAAATTAGCCTACGGTGAATTTTTGGTATTTTTTTGAAAACATTCAATTTTTGATGTATAGTGAAAACACTGGGTTACTATTTAAAAAATGACTTTTTATTTAAATAATTATTTATTTAAATTTATTTTAGGTCAAAATTGATATATAATACATATATATGTTCAATGTAATTCATTGGAGTTATTTTATAATAATTTTTGATATATAAAAATTTTATTGAACTTTTCACCATCTTTTACCTACCTCCTTGGAGCTTTTTGAAATCTTACATAAAACATAATTTTACCACTTATGTGAGTGGAATTTCGAAAATCTGAGAGACATGGTTAATATCAAGGACTAAAATGTGGTTCAATGAGATGAATTTTTTTTGGTGAATTGTAACATTTTATTTTTATTTACCAGAGTTAAAACTAAATAGTATAATTAAGGGTAAAAATGATATTATTATTACCCTAACACAAGTACTAATTTTAGTGGATAAGTGTAATTCGACCATAAAAATCCTTAGGAATAAAATATGACCATTTAGGTCCACCTGGATTAGATTAGGACATTTATTATTAATTTATTTAAAGAAAGGTTAAAATAGTTAAAATCAAAGTATAATAAATAAATCATTTTTAATATAGGGTTATACATAACATATATTCAACTATAAATATTCATTATAAAGATAAAAAGATTTACTACATAATGGGATTTTATTTATAATTTTTAGACTTTATTTATTTTAATTTATTTATGACACAATGTTGAGGCATTAATTATCTTATTAATGGAATATTAACATAAATGATGTTATAAATACCCAAATAAATGTAATTTGAGACTTTTTATTAATTAAAAAAAATTATACGTAAATATTACATGTTAATATTGATTTAATTAAGTTTATTAGAAGTAATCATGCTGTTATGATTTAAAAAAATCAATTACCAAATATTGTCAAAATTTACATAAAATAGTTTTCAAAAAAAATATTATATTATTAATTGTTATTATATTCCTAAATATCTATGGTTCGACCGAGATACTTATATCATGATAGGTGTATCATTAATGGACCACTTGGGGGTCTCTTGGATGTATATGGTATGTTTATTAACTATATAATATAAAAATATAAAGTGACATGGTAAATGTCAATCTAATTAATTAAGAGTTAAAACTAAAAGATAATGTTAATATATTATCCCAAACCTGTCTAAAATCTTTTTGTTGAGAGGATTTCGACCCATACCCACCTTATCTTAGAAATAAATCAATTTGGAGCTATTAAAACCCGAATTTGACTTTATTATAAAATAATATTTTATGTTTTTCCAAAGGTGCCCCTCTCCTCCCTTATAAAAAGAGAACCCCTTCCGTTTTCTCTTCACACCATTTTGAGCCTTGAAGCTTAGAAAAACCCTACACATTTCTCTTCTCCACTTCCCTAGAAACATTCTGGAGGTTATGGTCTTCTCAAAAGACCAACTCTACTTCCTTAAGAGAATGCTTAAAGGAGGTGCGTCGAAGAAGATGCAATCTCTTCTTCTGATTCTCTCAAGTTTCTTTCTTCTTCAAAATCTTCTCCATTAGTTGTATCATTATAAAGTAATAACATCAGTATTACTTATATACTAACATGTTATTATATATATGAAAAAACCCTATTTCACCTTCTATCCATCCTACGGAAAACGAAATCACCGCGCGTCTGTACGTACGGAATATCATCTCCACGCTGTGGTGTAATCTGTTTTCGACCACCACCTTGCTTGGATGGGTACAATGGTGTAAATAGACAACAATATATTATTATTTTAATGTGATATTCATTCTGAAATATTATACACACACTTCAATACAACTCCACGTTCATGGGAATGGTTTCATCGCTCGTGTGTACGTATGGACTACCGTCTCCACGAAGTGATGATATTTATTCTCCAGGTTAACCATTCATGAATGATTATAAAGTATATATAATGAAAAATAATGACATATATGGAATAATAATGATACTGGATTTATATATATATATATATATATTTCACTTACATAATTCCATTCAATTCAATAAGGAAACGAAAACAACGTTCATGCGTACATACGGCCTACCGTCTCCATGAACGGTGTTTTTCATTCCATTTATCGATCTATCATATATATATGTATCTGATTAACATATATTATATATATAAATCTTTTTTTACATTATGGAATTATTTAAATCAGGATATCAGTTATAATATCAAGAATAACAAGTCCAAAAATGTACGATAAATAAAACAATTTTACCCAAAACGCTGCTTTAACATAGAATATACAAAAGAATGGGTAATATAAAGTCATAAGTGAACCATTTATGACATCATAAAAATGAATATGATTTTGTAAAAAGTCAATTACAATAATTAAATCATTATACATGAGGTTCAGATACATACGAAGCATATCAGACCTAAGGTAATGGATAATTTTGCAAATCTCATTTTTATTTGAGATTGCTTATACGTAAGTATTTTCTGGGGTTATATTTTTCATCCATGCCCATAAAATGTTTTTCATAATGTGTTTATTATTCTTAAATTTATATTTAATTTCATTTTTACAAATCTTTGACTTTTACTTTTTGTTATGGAAGGAATCTTTCTTTTGTTTACAATACGAGGAACTTTTTGACGTTTTAGACAAAAGTTCGAGAAGAATGTTATTTTTAACTTATAAGGCGTGAATGGAATTTTACGATTTCATAATGACTTATTTCAATGAAGTTTCCTTTACAAAATTTTATTACTATTTTTTCAACAAAATACTTTTCTTTTAAAATTTCATTGAATTTTGTGAAAATAAAATGATTTTGAAGAAGTAAGGATATTTTCCTCAAGAATTTATTTCAAGTTTTTTATCAAACCATTTTCCATCTAAGATGACATTATTTCATATGTGGATGTTTCAAGTATAATTTCTCTATGATTTACATTGTTTCAATTTTGTTATGATGAAATATCCATTTATTTTATATGGATTATGTGATGACGGGATGATGTTTATGAAACCCATTTTATTCTTTGGGTTATGATGAATGTTTTAAGTTTATTTTGTGGCAAAAGTAAGAATGATTTCATTATGAGATGGGTGGGACCTATATATCACTCCAATGCATTGGGTAAAGATTTATATCTCATGAGATAGACAATGATGGAATGGTATGTTAATCTGGTTCAGTAATACAGGACTAAAACAAGGAGTGAACTCGATTCAGAAAGGGACTTTGTCAACTAAGATGGTCTTTGTAGTAATGCCTTGGCTATTATGGAAATAATATCATGAGATTAATGGTTTCCACAATCACATGTTTTAATCCTATTCTATTTTATAATGATTGATGTTCCCTTATGATATATGCCTTATGTACTTCCAAAATTCACGTCTTTGCTCAAGATTTTGATGTTTAGAATTTATGTTCAAGTTTTTGCATTCAAATGATTATGGATTGTTTTATGTTTTCTATGTTTATCCTTAATGGGAATTTGGGGTCACCCATTTTTATGTTTTCCTTTCCCCTGGATTTAATGAACGGTTTTAGGTAAGAATACTAAAAGGGGATGATCTTTATGGGAGATGTTGAAGATCTTTCACCAAGATTAGAAGATTATGTCCTAAATTTCTAAAGACACTAAACTATTACGTTCTTTTGTTGTCTATTTTTGTTATGTATTAAGCATTTTGAAAAAGCCTTTTAATGTTGATGTACATCATGCTTTGGGTCTCTACAGTTGGTATCAGAGGAAAAGGAAGTAGGAATGAATCTGATCCTTGGGAACTCTCACATGTGAGCATAGGACGAAGCATGGCTCTCCGCCCAAGGGCTTCATGAGGAAATGGCTGCTTCTGGGGATGGTGGTGTGTCTCGCCCGGGGGTGTAGCTACCCATGGAGTTCCCTGATAGGTATCTGTTATAGTCCACTGCAAGTAATTCTAGACTGCTATAGTTGGTATCAGAGCAAAGGTTTAGTTAACCATTGGAAACTAGGATGTGAGAACAATAGTTAGATCCCTAGATATATTTATAAGGTATGTCTAGGGATGTCCCTAAGGTTATGTATAAGTATAGGTTATAGTCCTAGAATTTTGGTAATGATCTTTGAATTTAACCTAAGATGTTAGATATTGAATGTAATCCCCCTTGATTTTGATTTTGGCCTCTCACGCTATTTTTTTGGGTTTTAGAAAATGGATGGGAATGGGATGATTCACGATAATGGAGGATATGATGGACAATGGAATAATTTTCTTCAAGATCAACTGAATAAAATTGGATCTGGAGTTCAACATATCATTATTATTCCTAATCAGCAATCACATAATATGACCAATAATCTCATCTTTTGTAAGTTTCCCGACTCATCTAATAAGAGAAAGATGGAGTTTCCTGATGATCATAGAGGAAGGACAGTTCAATTTCTGTCATGTAAATCATGTGGGAAGAGGCATCAAGGAGAATGTTTCAAAGTAACTGGAAGATGCTTTGGGTGTGGAAAAGAAGGACACAAATCTAGTAAGTTAAAAGGAAAAGGTTCAGTTAACACCATGGATAAGGATATTGGTATTTATATGATATGAACAATAATGAAATGTTTCAAATGTGGAATGTATGGCATTAGGCAAACCAATTCCCTAAGGAAAAATCTCATAAAGAGAATCAACATGGTCATATGGGTAGTATTTATTTGGATGATGAGGAGGAGACTACAAATGATATATGAGATGAAAGAAGTGTTGAAGCTTGGTTAATTGATTATGAAGGTTGTGGAATGATTGTATGTTTATCAAGAGTTGTGTTGTATAGGTAATTTAATGGTACTATGTAATAAAGAAACATCTAAGGATTGTTACACTATTGTTTTTTCTAAAGTATTTGAAAGTATACGTTGAATGGTACTGGTAACCAAGAATGGTTATTCTGATATTTTTAGAAAGAAGATGATATGCACATAATGAATGGATAAAGAGGAAATAATATGTTAGATAGTATTATTGAGCTCATGATTCTTATATGGACTAAGTGATATCATGGTTTGAGTATATTGAATTTTGGGATTTTGGTATGTGGAAAGAGTTAACTTTGGATAGAACTTATGTTTTCACTAAGGTTCAATGGGTATTCATTTTTCAAGAGTATACATGATTAACGGCTATGAATGTTTGGAATGTGACCACAAATACATATCTTATGATATATGGGGATCAACGATGGTATTAACATGCTTGTTATATGAACTCTCTGGTAATTGTTTTCACAATAATATGATATTGGACAACATTATTTTGGATAAGCCTGAAGATTGGAATGGATTATGTTAGAAATAAGTTAGTATTGTTTAATGTTAGAAATTATTTGATATTATTGATGGAAAGTTATAATAATGTATTTTTAGAAAAAAAGGACAACCTGCAGGACGGGCGACAACCCTTCATGTCGGACAAGGCTGTGGGAATAGAACACACAACCGAAGTGCGACATGACTTTATTTCCTACCACTGGCCTACAGGAAGTCCCTGGTTAGTAGAAACTAGTTTTATTTTATTATACTGGATGATAGATGATGTATAATTCCATTTTGGAACAGTATTTAATCAATCTCACCATAGATGGACTTATGTATATAACTTTTTCAAACATATCTTTGAGACAGATGGAATGACCTATAATTCTATCGCATGATCTGCTAAAACTCCGCTAAAGACAAATTCAACATCATTTCTTAATGTGATGAAGCAGAAATTGTTCAAGGCACAAACAACGGTGAGATTTTACCAAAATAAAGTAAGTATTTATTCTAATTCAAATTCTTCAACTTTAGGGAAATGATCTTGAAAACCAAAAATGTTGTCCTAGTGCCCTTATATCCGATTATTCAGATGGAACCCTAGATCATAAAAAATTTATGGCTTTTTTATTGTTCGCTTCTTCATAGCTATGTTCTCTACCACTCTGCATCAGAACATGATGGTAAGATTTCTCTTCCACATCCATATTTTCACCTATGTTCTCCTATGTGGAAAACCAGTGATTAGTTAATTTGGGTAACTGTTATGTTTCATGCTTTAGTTTTTAAAGATAAGTTTTTTTCTTCTATTTTTCAATGTGGTATTCATTTAAAGAAACTTCCAAGTAGGATACCTTTTATAACCCCAATGAATTTCGAGGGCGAAATTCATTTTAAGGGGGGTAAAATGTAACAACCCGTGATTTTATGAGAATTATCCTTTTTAATTTCTTTGATGTCTTTTGTTGTACGCTAAACCACATTATATTGCTCTATATGCAACACCGTATTAGCTTGAAGTATACGCAACACTATTCTTGGATCGTGTTACACACAATTTCAAGTTCGTTTCATAGTAGTCATTTTATGAAACATTTAGTGTATATATATAAAAATATATATTCAATGTGTAAATGAAATATGGTTGTATTCTGTTATAGGAAAAAAAAGAGTCTTGCACTATACGCAACCCTGAATTGTCTTACATTACACGCAATCACGACCTTTCTCGATATCGTGTGTAGTACGCAATACCGAGTTTCACTAAACGTGATATTTATATAATATTATTATGAAATGGCCGTTATAAATAGAAATACCCACATTTTGAAATTTTATAAATTTTATCTTTCGAAATGGACTTCATTTTTGGATTCATAATATCAAAATTAGCCTAGAGAAATTTTTTGGTATTTTTCTGAAAAATTTCAATTTTTGGTGAATAGTGAAAACATTGTGTTGCTATTTAAAAACAGAATTTTTATTTAAATAGTTATTTATTTAAATTCATTTTAGGTCAAAATTGATACATAATACCTATCTAAGTTCAATTTAAATCATTGGAGTCATTTTATAATAATTTCCCATATATAAAAATTTTATTGAACTTTTCACCGTCTTTTCCCTACCGCCTAGGAGCTTTTACAAACTTACATAAAACGTAATTTTACCACTTCTGTGTGTGGAATTTAGAAAATCCGAGAAACACAATTAATATTAATCACTAAAATTTTCTTTAATGTGATGAGAATAATTTTTGGTGAATAGAAACTTTTTACTTTTATTTACCACGGTTAAGAGTAAATAGGGTAATTAAGGGTAAAAATGTTATTATTATAACCCTAACACATGTCCTAATTCTATTAGATAAGTGTAATTCGACCAAAAACAACTTTAGAAATAAAATATGACCATTTAGGCCCACATGTATTAGATTAGTACATTTATTATTAATTTAGTTAAAGAAGGGTTAAAATAGGTAAAATCAAAGTATAAAAACTAAATCATTTTTAATAAATGGTTATACATAAGTTAAATTTAAATATAAATATTAATTAAAAATATAAAATGATTTCCTACATAAAGGAATTTTATTTATAATTTTTAGGCATTAAATAATTTAATTTATTTATCACAAAATGATGATGCAATAATTATCTTATTAATGAAATACTAACATAAATGATGTTATAAATACCCAAATAAATGTTATCTGAGACTTTTTATGAATTATACTAATTTTAGAGGTTAATATCACATGTTTTTATTGATTTAATTAACTTTTTTCGAACTAAACTGTTTGTTATGATTTTCAATAAAATCAATTACCAAATAGTGTCAAAATTGACATAAAATAGTTTTTTAATAAAAAATATATTATTAATTGTTATTTTATTAATAAAAATCAATGGTTCGTCCAAGATACTTATATCAATATAGGTGCATCATTAATGGACCACTTGGGGTCTCTTGGATATATATGGTATGTTTATTATCTATATAATATAAAAATACAAGGTGACATGGTAAATGTCAACTAATTAACTAAGAGTTAAAACTAAAAGATAATGTTAATATAATGACTGAAACCTATCTAAAATATTTTCGATGAGAGTATTTAGACCCATCCCCACATTAGATTCTATTTAAATCAATTTGGAGATATTCAAAACTGAATATGACTTTATTATAAAATAATATTTCATGTTTTTCCAAAGGTGCCCCTCTCATCCCTTATAAAAAGGGCACCCCTTCCCTCTTCTCCTCACACCATTTTGAGAATTGAATCCTTGACAACCCCTACCAATTTCTCTTCTCCACTTCCCTAGAAACATTATGGAGGTTCTGGTCTTCTCAAAAAACCAACTCTACTTTCTTAAGAGAAGGCTTAAAGGATGTGCGTCGAAGAAGAGGTAATCTCTTCTTCCGATTCTCTCAAGTTTATTTCTTCTTCAACTTCTTCTTATTTAGTTGTATATTTATAAATTACTAACATAAGTATTAATTATATACTGATATGTTATTATATATATGAAAAAACCCTATTTCACGTTCTATACATCCTATGGAAAACGAAATCTCCGCGTGTGCGTACGTACAGAATACCGTCTCCACGCCGTGGTGTAATCTGTTTTCGACCACCACCTTGCTTGGATGGGTATAATGGTGTAAATAGATAACTATGTATGATTATTGTAATGTGATATTGATTCTGAAATATTATAAATACACTTCAATACAACTCCACGATCTTGGAAATGGTTTCATCGCTCGTGCGTACGTAAGGACTACCGTCTCCACGACGCGATGAGATTCATTCTCCAGGTTAACCATTCATGAATGATTATAAAGTATATATAATGAATAATAATGAAATATATGACATAATAATGATACTAGATTTATGTATATATATATATATTTCATCTTCTTAATTCAATTAAATTCAATAAGGAAATGAAAACAGCGTTCATGCGTACATACGGCATACCGTCTCAATGAACTGTGTTTTTCATACCATTTATCGATCTATCAAATATATATATGTATCTGCTGAATATATATTATATATAAATCATTTTTTAAATTATGGAATTAAATAAATCTGTATATAAGTAGAAATATCATGAACAAAAAGTCCAAACACGTATGATAAATAAAACGATTTTACCCAAAACGGTGCTTCAACATGGTATTTACAAAAGAAATGGTAATATAAAGTCATAAGTGAACCATTTATAACATCATAACAATGAATATGAGTCTGTAATGATTCAATGACATTATTTAAATCATTATACAGGAGGTTCGGATACGTATGAAGCATATCAAACCTATGGTAAGGGATAATTTTTCAAATCTTAGTTTTATCCAAAATTGCTTATACGTAAGCATTTACTGGGGTAATATTTTTCATCCATGCCGATAAAATGTTTTTCATAAAGTGTTTAATATTCTTAAATGTATGTTTAATTTCATGTTCTCCCTTTTTGACTTTTACTTTTTGTTATGAAAGGATTATTTCTTTTGTTTACAATACGAGGAACTTTTTGAATTTTCCGACAAAAGTACAAGGAGAATGTTATTTTTAACTTATACGGTGTGAATGGATTTTTACGATATCATAATGACTTATTTAAATGATGTTTCCTTTACAAAATTTTACGACTATTTTTTTAAAAAATACTTTTCTTTTAAAATTTCATGGAATTTTGTGAAAATAAAATGATTTTGATGAAGAAAGGATATTTTCCTCATGAATTTATTTCATGTTTTTTATCAAAACCATTTTCCATCTATGATGACATTATTTCATATGTGTATTTTTCAAGTATAATGTCTCTATGATTTAAATGTTTTCACTATTCTTATGATGAAATATGCATTTGCTTTATATGGATTATGTGATGATGGGATGATGTTTATGAAACCCATTTTATTCTTTGGGTTATGATGAATGTTTTAAGTTTATTTTGTGGCACAAGTAAGAATGATTTAATTATGAAATGGGTGGGACCTATATAAGCCTCCAATTCATTGGGTAAATATTTATATCTCATGAGATAGACATGGCTGGAACGGTATGTTAATCCGGTTCAGTAATACAGGACTGGAACGAGGAGTGAACTCGATTCAGAAAGGGAATTTGTCAACTAAGATGGTCTTGGTAGCAATGCCTTGGCTACAATGGAAATCATATCATGTGATTAATGGTTGCAAGAATCACATGTTTTATTCTCATTCCATTTTATAATGATTAATGTTATCTTATGATATATGCCTTATGTACTTCCAAATTCATGTCTTTGCTCAAGATTTTGATGTTTAGAATTTATGTTCAAGTTTTTGCATTCAAATGTTCTTGTATTGTTTTATGTTCTCTATATTTATCCTTACTAGTAATTCCAGCTCACACATTTTTATGTTTTCCTTTCCCCAGGATTTAAAGAAAGGTTTTAGGTAAGAAAAACAAAAGGGGAAGAACTTTATGGGAGATTTTGAAGATCTTTCACCAAGATTAGAAGATTACGTTCCGAGATTCCAAAGACACTAAACTATTACGGTCCTTTGGTGTTTGTTTTTGTTATGTATTAAGCATTCCAAAAAAGTACATTAATGTCGATGTACATCATGCTTTGGGTATCTGCAGATGGTATCAGAGGAAATGGAGTGAGGAATGAATCTTATCCTTGGGAACTCTCACATGTGAGCATAGGACGAAGCATGGCTCTCCGCCCGAGGGCTTCATGAGGAAATGGATGCCACTGGGGATAGTGGTGTGTCCCGCCCAGGGGGTGTAGCTGCCCATGGAGTGCCCGGATATGTATTAATTATAGTCCACTGGAAGTAATTCTAAACCGCTATCGTAGGTATCATAGGAATGTTTTTGTTAACCATTGGATTCTAGGATGCAAGAACTTTAGTGAGATCCTTAGAGATATTTTTAAGGTATGTCTAGGGATGTCTCTAAGTTTATGTATAAGTATTGATTATTGTCCAAGAATTATGGTAACAATCTTTGAATTTAACCTAAGATGTTATATATTGAAGGTAATCCCCATTGATTATGATTTTGGCCTCTCACATTATTTTTTTGGGTTTTAGAAAGTGGCTGGGAACGGGATGATTTACGATAATGGAGGATATGATGGGCAATGGAATGATATTCCTCAGGAGCAACCGAATGAAATTGGATCTGGAGGTCCACATATCGTTATTATGCCTAATCAGCAATCTCATAATATAACCAATACTCTAAACTTTGGTAAGTTTCCCGACTCATCTAATAAGAGAAATATGGAGTTTCAGGATGATCATAGAGGAAGGAATGTTCAATTTCTATCAGGTAAATCATGTGGGAAGAGGCATCAAGGAGATTGTTTCAAAGGAACTGGAAGATGCTTCGGGTGCAGAAAAGAAGGACACAAATCCAGTAAGTTCAAAAGAAAAGGTTCAGTTAACACCATGGATAAGGATAATGGTATTGCTACGATATCAACAATGATGAGATGATTCAAATGTGGAATGTATGGAATTATGCAAACCAATTCCCTAAGGAAAAATCTCATGAAGAGAATCATCATGGTCATATGGGTAGTATTTATGTGGATTTTGAGGAGGAGACTACAAATGATATATGAGATGAAAGAAGTGTTGAATATTGTTCAATGGTTTAAGAAGGTAGTGGAATGATTTTATGTTTATCAAGAGTTAGGTTGTATAGGTAATTTAAAGGTACTATTGAATAAAGAAACATCTTAGGATTGTTACACTATTTTTTTCCTAAAGTATTTGAAAGTATACGTTGAATGGTACTGGTAACCATGAATGGTTATTTGGATATTTTTGGAAAGAAGATGATATGCACATAATGAATAGATAAAAAGTAAATAATATGTTCGATTGTATTATTGCACTCATGATTGTTATAAGGACTAAGTGATATCTTGGATTGAGTATATTGAATTCTAAGATTTTGGTATGTGGAAATAGTTAACATTGGATAGCACTCATGTTTTCACTAAGGTTCAATGGGTATTGATTTTTCAAGAGAATACATGATTAAGGTATTCGAATGTTTGGAATGTGACCAAAATGACATATCTTATGATATATGTGGATAAACGATGGTATTAACATGCTTGTTATATGAACTCTCTAGTAATCGTTTTCACTATAATATGATATTGGACAACAGTATTTTGGATAAGCCTGAAGATTGGAAAGGATTATGTTGGACATAATTTAGTATTGCTTAATGCTAGAAATTTTTTGATATAATTGATGGCAAGTTATAATAATGTATTTTTAGAAAAAAAAGGACAACCTGCAGGATGGGAGACAACCCGTCTTGTCGGACAAGGCTGTGGGAATCGAACCCACAACCAAAGTGTGACATTCCTTTATTTCCTACCACTGGCCTATAGGAAGTCCCTGGTTAGTAGAAACTAGTTTTATTTTATTATGCTGGATGATAGATGATGTATAAGTCTATTTTGGAACTGTATCTAATTAACCTCACCATAGATGGACTTATGTATATAACTTTTTCTAACTTATGTTTGAGACAGATGGAATGACATATCATTCTATCGCATGATCTGCTAAAACTCTGTGAATGAAAAATTCAACATCATTTCTTAAAGTGATGAAATGTAAATTGTTCAAGTCACGAACAACAGTGAGATTTTACCAAAATAAAGTAAGTATTTCTTCTAATTCATATTCTTCAACTTTAGGGAAATGATCTTGAAAACCAAAAATGTTGTCCTAGTGCCCTTATATCTGATGAATCAGATGGTACCATAGATCATCACAAATTTATGGCTTTTTGATTTTTGGATTTTTCATAGCCATGTTCTCTACCACTCTTCATCAGAACATGAAGGTAAGATTTATCTTCCATATCCATATTTTCACCTATATTCTCATACGTGGAAAACCAGTGATTAGTTAATTTGGGTAACCATTAAGTTTTATGCTTTAGTTTTTAAAGATAAGTTTTTTTCTTCCATTATTCGATGTGGGTTTCAATTAAAGATACTTCCAAGTATAAAACCTTTTATAACCCCGATGAATTTCGAGGGAGAAATTCATTTTAAGGGGGGTAAAATGTAACAACCCAAGATTTTATGAGAATTATTCTTTTTAATTTCTTTGATGTCTTTTGTTATACGCTACACCACATTAAATTTCTCTTTAGGCAACACCGTATTAGCTTGAAGTATACGCAACAAAATTCCTGGATCGTGTTACACACAATTTCAAGTTCGTTTGATTGTAGTCATTCTACGCAAAATTTAGTGTATATATATATAAATATATATATTCAATGTATAAATAAAATATGTTTGTCTTCTGTTATATGCAAAAACAAAGGAGTCTTGCACTACATGTAACCTTGACTTGTCTTACATTACACGCAATCGCGACCTTCCTCGATATCGTGTGTAGTACGCAATACCGAGTTTCACTAAACGAGATATTATTATAATATTATTATGAACTAGCCGTTATGAATAGAAATACCCACATTTTGAAATTTTATAATTTTTACCTTTCGAAATGGACTACATTTTTGGATTCAGAATATCGAAATTAGCCTATAGATAATTTTTGGTATTTTTCTGAAAAATTTCAATTTTTGATGAATAGTGAAAACACTATGTTACTAATTAAAAATGGAATATTTATTTAAATAATTATTTATTTAAATTTATTTTAAGTAAAAATTGATACATAATAACTATCTAAGTTCAATGTAATTCATTGGAGTCATTTTATTATAATTTTAAATATATTAAAATTTTATTTAACTTTTCACTGTCTTTTACCTACCGCCTTGGAGCTTTTGAAAACTTACATAAAACATAATTTTACAACTTCTGTGAGTGGTATTTCGAAAATCTGAGAGACAAAATTAATATTAATGACAAAAATTTTGTTCAATGAGATGAAAATAATTTTTGTTGAATAGTAACTTTTTAATTTTATTTACCACAGACAGTTAAGAGTAAATAGGGTAATTAAGGGTAAAAATGTTATTATTATAACCCTAAAACATGTCCTAATTCTATTGGATAAGTGTAATTCCACCAAAAACAACCTTAGTAATAAAATATTACCATTTAGGCCCACATGGATTAGATTAGTACATTTATTATTAATTTAGTTAAAGAAGGGTTAAAATAGTTAAAATCAAAGTATAATAACTAAATTATTTTTAATATAGGGTTATAAAAATGAAAAATTTAACTATAAATATTAATTATAAAGATAAAAATATTTCCTTCATAATGGAATTTTATTTATAATTTCTAGACATTAAATAATTTAAATTATGTATCACACAATGATGATGCAATAATTTTCTTATTAATTAAATATTAACATAAATGATGTTATAAATACCCAAATATATGTAATCTGAGACTTTTTATGAATTAAACTAATTTTAGAGTTTAATATGACATGTTATTATTGATTTAATTAACTTTTTCTTAACTAATATTGCTGTTATGATTTTCAATAAAATCATTTACCAAATAGTGTCAAAATTGACATAAAAAAGTTTTTTTTAAACATTATATTATTAAGTGTTATTTTATTCCTAAAAAGAAAAGGTACGGACAAGATACTTATATCATGATATGTGTATCATTAATGGACCACTTGGGGTCTCATGGATATATATGGTATGTTTATTAGCTATATAATATAAAAATACAATGTGACATGGTAAATGTCAATCTAATTAACTAAGAGTTAAAACTAAAAGATAATGTTAATATAATGACCCGAACCTGTATAAAATCTTTTGGATGAGAGTATTTCGACCCATACCAACCTTATCTTCTAAATAAATCAATTTGGAGCTATTAAAAACCGAATATGACTTTATTATAAAATAATATTTTTTTCTTTTTCCAAAGGTGCCCCTCTCCTCCCTTATAAAAAGGGCACCCCTTCCCTCTTATCTTAACAACATTTTGAGCCTTGAAGCTCAATCAAACCCTACCCATTTCTCTTCTCCACTTCCCTAGAAACATTCTGGAGGTTCTGGTCTTCTCAAAAATCCAACTCTACTTCCATAATAGAATGCTTAAAGGATGTGTGTCGAAGAAGAGGTAATCTCTTCTTCCGATTCTCTCAAGTTTCTTTCATCTTCAACTTCTTCTTCATTAGTTGTCTCATTATAAAGTAATAAAATATGTAGTACTTATATACTTATATGTTATTATAAATATGAAAAAACCCTATTTCACCTTCTATCCATCCTACGGAAAATAAAATCTTCGTGTGTGCGTACGTACGGAATACCGTCTCCACGACGTGGTGTAATCTGTTTTCGACCACCACCTTGCTTGGATGGGTATAATGGTGTAAATAGATAACTATGTATGATTATTGTAATGTGATATTGATTTTTAAATATTATACATACACTTAAATAAAACTCCACAATCATGGGAATGGTTTCATCGCTCGTGCGTACGTACGGACTACCGTCTCCACGACGCGATGAGATTCATTTTACAGGTTAACCATTCATGAATGATTATAAAGTATATATAATGAATAATAATGAAATATATGACATAATAATGATACTGGAATTATGTATATATATATATATTTCATCTACTTAATTCCATTCAATTCAATAAGGAAACGAAAACAGTGTTCATGCGTACGTACAGCCTACCGTCTCAATGAACTGTGTTTTTCATTCCATTTGTCGATCTATCATATATATATATTTATCTACTGTATATATATTATATATAAATCATGTTTTACATTATGGAATTAAGTAAATCTGGATATAAGTAAAAATTTCATGAACAACAAGTCCAAACACGTATGATAAAAAACGATTTTACCCAAAACGCTGCTTTAACATGGAATTTACAAAAGAATGGGTAATATAAAGTCATTAGTGAACCATTAATGACCTCATAGCAATGAATATGATTCTGTAATGAGTCAATGAAATTATTTAAATCATTATACAGGAGGTTTAGATACCTACTAAGCATATCAAACCTAAGGTAAGGGATAATTTTACAAATCTAATTTCTATCCGAGATTTCTAATACGTAAGTATATATCGGGGTAATATTTTTCATCCATTCACATAAAATGGTTTTCATAAAGTGTTTAATATTCTTACATGTATGTTTAATTTCATGTTATCCCTCTTTGACTTTTACTTTTTGTTATGAATGGAGTATTTCTTTTGTTTATATTAGAGGAACATTTTCACTTTTTCGACCAAAGTACGAGAAGAATGTTATTTTTAACTTATACGGCGTTAATGGATTTTTATTATTTCATAACGACTTATTTCAATGATGTTTCCTTTACAAAATTTTATTACTATTTTCAAAAAAAATATGTTTCTTTTAAAATTTCATGGAAATTTGGTTAAAATAAAATGATTTTGAAGAAGAAAGGATATTTTCTTCATGAATTTATTTCAAGTGTTTTATCAAAACCATTTTCTATCTAAGATGACATTATTTCATATGTGTATTTTTCAAGTATAATGTCTCTATGATTTAAATGTTTTCCCTTATCTTATGATGAAATATCCATTTTTTTATATGGATTATGTGATGACGGGATGATGTTTATAAAACCCATTTTATTCTTTGGGTTATGATGAATGTTTTAAGATTATTTTGTGGAACAAGTAAGAATGATTTAAATTTGAAATGGGTTGGACCTATATATCCCTCCAATGTATTGGGTAAAGATTTATATCTCATGAGATAGACATGGCTGTAATGGTATGTTAATCTGGTTCAGTAATACAGGACTGGAACAAGGAGTGAACTCGATTCAGAAAGGGACTTTGTCAACTAAGATGGTATTGGTAGCAATGCCTTGGCTACTATAGAAATCATATCATGTAATTAATGGTTTCAATAATCACATGTTTTATTCCCATGCTATTTTATAATGATTGATGTTCTCTTATGATATATTCCTTATGTACTTCCATGATTCATGTCTTTGCTCAAGATTTTGATGTTTAGAATTTATGTTCATGTTTTTGCATTCAATTGTTTTTGGATTGTTTTATGTTCTCCATATTTATCTTTACTTGTTATTTCAGCTCACCCCTTTTTATGATTTCCTTTCCCCAGGATATAAAGAAATGTTTTAGGTAAGAAAAACAAAAGGGGAAGCTCTTTATGGGAGATGTTAAAGATCTTTCACCAGGATTAGAAGAGAACGTTCCGAGTTTCCAAAGACACTAAACTATTATGGTCCTTTGGTGTCTGATTTTGTTATGTATTAAGCATTCCTCAAAAGTATTTTAATGTAAATGTAAATCATGATTTGGGTCTCTATAGTTGGTAGCAAAGTAAAAGGAGTTAGGAATGAATCTGATCCTTGGGAACTGTCACATGTGAGCAAAGGACGAAGGATGGCTCTCCTCCCAAGGGCTTCATGAGGAAATGGATGCCACTGGGGATGGTGTTGTTTCCCGCCCAGGGGGTATAGCTGCCCATGGAGTGCCCTGATATGTATTAATTAATTTCCACTTGAAGTAATTCTAGACCTCTATAGTCATTATTAGAGGAAAGTTTTAGTTAACCATTGGATTCTAGTATGCGAGAACTTTAGTGAGATCCCTCGAGATATTTCTAAGGTATGTCTTGGGATGTCCCTAAGGTTAAGTATAAGTATAGGTTATAGTCCTAGAATTATGGTAACGATATTTTCATTTAACCTATGATGTTAGATATTGAAGATAATTCCCCTTGATTATGATTTTGGCCTCTCACACTATTTTTTTTTGGGTTTTATAAAATGGCTGGGAACAGGATGATTCAAGATAATGGAGGATATGATGGTCAATGGAATGATATTCTTCAGGAGAAACGAATGAAATTGGATCTGGAGGTCCACATATCATTATTATGCCTAATCATCAATTTCATAATATGACCAATAATCTCAACTTTGGTAAGTTTCCCGACTCAGCTAATAAGAGAAAGATGGAGTTTCATGATGATCATAGAGGAAGGAAAGTTCAATTTCTATCATGTAAATCATGTGGGAAGATGCATCAAAGATAATGTTTCAAAGGAACTAAAAGATGCTTTGGGTGTGGAAAAGAAGGACACAAATCCAGTAAGTGCAAAGGAAAAGGTTCAGTTAACACCATGGATAAGGATAATTGTATTGCTACGATATCAACAATGATGAGATGTTTCAAATGTGGAATGTATGGCATTATGCAAACCCATTCCCTAAGGAAAAATCTCACGAAGAGAATCAGCATGGTCATATGGGCAGTATTTATGTGGATGATGAGTAGGAGACTAAGAATGATATATGAGATGAAAGAAGTGTTGAAACTTGGTCAATGGTTTAATAAGGTAGTGGAATGATTGTATTTTTATCAAGAGTTATGTTGTATAGGTAATTTAATGGTACTATGGAATAAGGAAACATCTAAGGATTGTTACACTATTGTTTTTCCTAGAGTATTTGAAAGTATATGTTGAATGGTACTGCTAACCATGAAAGGTTATTCAGATATTTTTGGAAAGAAGATTATATGCACATAAGGAATGGATAATGAGGAAATAATATGTGTGATAGTATTAATGAGATCATGATTGTTATAAGGACTAAGTGATATCATGGTTTGAGTATATAGAATATTGGGATTTGGGTATGTGGAAAGAATTAACTTTCGATAGCACTCATGTTTTCACTATGGTTCAATGGGTATTCATTTTTCAAGAGAATACATGATTAAGGCCTTCGAATGTTTGGAATGTGACCAAAAAGACATATCTTATGATATATGGGGATCAACGACGGTATTAACATGCATGTTATATGAACTCTCTGGTAATCGTTTTCACTATAATATGAGATTGGACAGTAGTATTTTGGATAAGCCTGAAGATTGGAATGGATTATGTTGGACATAAGTTGGTATTGTTTAAGGCTAGAACTTTTTCGATATTATTGATGGAAATTTATAATAATGTATTTTTAGAAAAAAAGGACAACCTGCAGGACAGGCGATAACCCGTCATGTCAGACAAGGCTGTGGGAATCAAACCCACAACCAAAGTGTGACATGCCATTATTTCCTACCACTGACCTACAGGAAGTCCCTGGTTAGTAGAAACTAGTTTTATTTTATTATGCAAGATAATAGATGATGTATAAGTCCATTTTGGAACCGTACCTAATTAATCTCACCATAGATGGACTTATGTATATAAATTTTGCTAACTTATGTTTCAGATAGATGGAATGACCTATCATTCTATCGCATGATCTGCTAAAACTCTGCGAAAGACAAATTCAATATCATTTCTTAAAGTGATTTAGTGGAAATTGTTTAAGGCACGAACAATGGTGAAATTTTACTAAAATGAAGTAAGTATTTCTTCTAATTCAAATTCTTCAACTTTAGAGAAATGATCATTAAAACCAAAAATGTTGTCCTAGTGCCCTTATATCCGATGAATCAGATGGTACCCTAGATCATCACAAATTTATGGCTATGTGATTGTTGGATTCTTCATAGCAATGTTCTCTACCACTCTCCATCAGAACATAATGGTAATATTTCTCTTCCATGTCCATATTTTTACTTATGTTCTCCTATGTGGAAAACCAGTGATTAGTTAATTTGGGTAATCGTTATGTTTCATAATTTAGTTTTTAATGTTATGTTTTGTTATTCCATTTTATGATGTGGGTTTCAATTAAAGAAACTTTCAAGTAGAAAACCTTCTATAACCCCAACAAATTTCGAGGGAGAAATTCATTTTAAAGGGGTAAAATGTAATAAACCGAGATTTTGTGAGAATTATTATTTGTAATTTCTTTGATGTCTTTTGTTGCATGCCACACCAAGATTATATTTCTCCATATGCAACACCATATTATCTTGAAGTGTACGCAACACTATTCTTGGATTGTGTTACACACAATTTCAAGTTCGTTTGATAGTAGTTATTATACGCAACATTTAGTGTATATATATAAATATATATATATATTCAATGTATTAATGAAATATGGTTTTATTCTTTTATACGCAACAACAAAGGAGTCTTGCACTACACGTAACCCTAACTTGTCTTACATTACACGCAATCGCGACCTTCCTCGATATCGTGTGTAGTACGCAATACCGAGTTTCACTAAACGAGATATTATTATAATATTATTATGAACTCTCCGTTATAAATAGAAATACCCAAATTTTAAAATTTTATAAATTTTATCTTTCAAAATTGACTTCATTTTTGGATTCTGAATATCAAAATTATCCTCGAGAGAATTTTTGGTATTTTTCTGAAAAATTTCAATTTTTTATGAATAGTGAAAACACGGTGTTACTATTTAAAACCAATCTTTTTATTTAATTAATTATTTATTTAAATTTTTTTAGGTAAAAATTGATACATAATACCTATATAAGTTCTATTTAATTCATTGGAGTCATTTTATAATAATTTTTGATATATAAACATTTTATTGAACTTTTCACCGTCTTTTACCTACAGCCCATGAGCATTTTGCAATCTTACATAAAACTTAATTTAATGCTTCTATGAGTGGAATTTTTAAAATCCGACAGACACAGATAATATTAACGACTAAAAATTTGTTCAATGAGATGAAAATAATTTTTGGTGAATAGTAACTTTTAACTTTTATTTACCACGGTTAAGAGTAAATAGGGTAATTAAGGGTAAAAATGTTATTATTATTACCATAACACATGTCCTAATTCTATTGGATAAGTTTAGTTCAATCTCAAACAACCTTAGGAATAAAATATGACCATTTAGGCCCACTTTGATTAGATTAGGACATTTATTATTAATTTAGTTAAAGAAGGGTTAAAATAGTTAAAATCCATGTATAATAAATAAATCATTTTTAATATAGGGTTATACAGTAGATAAATTAAACTATAAATATTAATGGTAAAGATAAAAAGATTTTCTACATAATGGAATTTTATTTATAATTTTTAAACTTTAAATAATTTAATTTATTTATGACACAATGATGATGCAATAATTATCTTATTAATGAAATATTAACATAAATGATGTTATAAATACCCAAATAAATGTTATTTTATCCTTTTTATATATTAAAATAATTTTATAGGTTAATATGACATGTTAGTATTGATTTAATTAACTTTGTTCGAACTATTATTGCTGTTATGATTTTTAAAAAAATCAATTACCAAATAGTGTCAAAATTTACATAAAATAGTTTTTAAAAAATATTTTATATTATTAATTGTTATTTTATTCCTAAAAATATACTGTTAGGCCAAGATACTTATATCATGATAGGTATGTCATTTATGGACCACTTGGGTGTCTTTTGGATGTATATGGTATGTTTATTAACTATATAATATAAAAATACAAAGTGACATGGTAAATGTCAATCTAATTAACAAAGAGTTAAAACTAAAATATAAGGTTAATACAATGACCCAAACCTGTCTAAAATATATTTTTTGAGATTATTTAGACCCATACCCACCTTATCTTATAAATAAATCAATTTTTAGCTATTAAAACCCGAATATCTCTTTATTATAAAATAATATTTTACGTTTTTCCAAAGGTACCCCTCTCCTTCCTTATAAAAAGGGCACCCTTCACTCTTCTCTTCACACCCTTTTGAGCCTTTATGCTCGTCAAAATCCAGACCATTTATTTTATCCACTTCCCTAGAAACATTCTGGAGGTTCTGGTCTTCTCAAAAGACGAACTCTACTTCCTTAACAGAAGGCGTAAAGGAGGTGCGTTGAAGAAGAGGTAATCTCTTCTTCCGATTCTCTCATGTTTCTTTCTTCTTCAACATCTTCTTATTTAGTTTTATCATTATAAAGTAATAAAATAAGTATTACATATATACATATATGTTATTATAAATATGAAACAACCCTATTTCACCTTCTATCCATTCTACGGAAAATGAAATCACCGCGCGTGCATACCTTCCGAATACCATCTCCATGTTGTGGTGTAATCTATTTTCGACCACCACCTTACTTGGATGGGTATAATGGTGTAAATAGATAACTATATATGATTATTTTAATTTTATATTGATTCTTAAATATTATACATACACTTCAATGCAACTCCCTGATCATGGGAATTGTATCATCGTGTGTGCGTACGTACAGACTACCGTCTCCACGACACGATGAGATTCATTCTCCATGTTAACCATTCATTAATGATTATAAATTATATATAATGAATAATAACGAAATATATGACATAATAATGATACTATATTTATGTATATATATATTTATTTCATCTACTTAATTCCATTCAATTCAATAAGTAAACCAAAACATCGTTCATGCGTGCGTACGGCCTACCATCTCCATGAACGGTTATTTCATTCCATTTATCTATCTATCATATATTTATGTATATGGGTAATATATATTATATATAAATAATTTTTTTCATTCTAGAATTAATTAAATCATGATATAAAGAATAATAACAAGATCAACAAGTCCAAACACATACGATAAATAAAACGAGTTTACCCAAAACGCTGCTTTAACATGGAATTTACAAAATAACAGGTAATATAATGTCATAACTGAACCATTTATGAAATAATAACAATTAATATGATTATGTAATAAGTCAATGAAATTATTTAAATCATTATACAAGATTTTTGGATACGTACTAAGCATATCAGACCAATGGTAAGGGACAATTTTTTCAAATCTCATTTTTATCCGAGATTGCTTATACGTAAGTATTTACTGGGGTTATATTTTTCATCCATGCTCATAAAATGTTTTTCATAAAGTTTTTAATATTATTCCATGTATTTTTAATGTCACATTTACCCCTATTTTACTTTTAATTTGTTTTATGGAAGGAATCTTTTTTTTGTTTACCATATGAGGGACTTTTTGACTTTTCCGACAAAAGTACGTGAAGAATGTTATTTTTAACTTATAGGGTGTGAGTGGATTTTTATGATTTCATAATGGCTTATTTAAATGATGTTTCCTTTACAAAATTTTATGAATATTTTCAAAAAAATACTTTTCTTTTAAAATTTCATTGAATTTTGTGAAAAGAAAATTATTTTGAAGAAGAAAGGATATTTTCCTCAAGAATTTATTTCATGTGTTTTATCAAAACAATTTTCCATATAAGATGACATTATTTCATATGGGTATCTTTCAAGTATAATGTCTCTATGATTTACATGGTTTCAATTTTTTTTATTTTGAATTATCCATTTGTTTTATATGGATTATGCGATGATGGAATGATGTTTATGAATCCCATTTTATTCTTTGGGTTATGATGAATGTTTTAAGTTTATTTTCTGGAACAAGTAAGAATTATTTAATTATGAGATGGGTGGGACCTATATCTCCCAAAATTCATTGGGTAATGATTTATATCTCATGAGATAGACATGGCTGGAATGGTAAGTTAATCTGGTTCAGTAATACAGGACTGGAACGATGAGTGAACTCGATTCGGAAAGAGAATTTATCAACTAAGATGGTCTTGGAAGCAATGCCTAGGCTACTATGGAAATCATATCATGTGCTTAATGGTTTCCACAGTCACATGATTTATTCCAATGATATTTTATCGTGATTTATGTTCCCTTATGATATATTCCTTAAGTAATTCCAAGATTCATGTCTTTGCTGAAGATATTGATGTTTAGAATTTATGTTCATGTTTTTGCATTCAAGTGTTTATGGATTGTTTTATGTCCTCTATGTATATCCTTACTAGGAATTTTAGCTCACCCCTTTTTATTTTTTAATTTCCCCATAATTTGATGAAATGTATTAGGTATGAAAACCTAAAGGGGAAGATCTTTATGGGAGATGTTGAAGATCATTCACCAAGATTAGAAAATTACGTTCCGAGTTTCCAGAGACACAAAACTATTATGGTACTTTGGTGTCTGTTTTTGTTATGTATTAATAATTACGAAAAAGTATTGTAATGTCGATGTATGTCAAGCTTTGGGTCTCTGCAGTTGGTATCAGAGGAAAAGGAGGTAGGAATGAATCTGATCCTCGGGAACTCTCACATGTGAGCGTTGGATGAAGCATGGATCTCCGCCCAAGGGCTTCATGAGGAAATGGCTGCCACTGGGGATGGTGGTGTGTCCCGCCCAGGGGGTGTAGCTGCCCATGGAGTGCCCTGATAGGTATCAATTATAGTCCACTAGATGTAATTCTATACCACTACACATACATTCATTATAATCAAACATGATTCAATTGATTATCCATGAGGAAATGATACCACCTAAGAATTAATATGATATTAAATATTTATTTAATCAATATATAATTATTAAAACAACTAAGTACCTATTATGCAATTAATGTTTTTCATATCATATCAAATATCCCTAAAACATGGAATATTTTTATGATAAATTTAATAAAGAAACAAAAATCTAAAATTCACATTAATATAAATATTAAAATATTTATCCAAAGTAATATATTGAATATACATTACGAAACATTTAGGAACTCTATTTTATGATATTAATAACCTTATAGAAACACATATCTATGTAATCCTCCCTAGAATATTTTGTTGCCTTTTAAAATAATACCTAATCTGAATGATGTTTCCAATTTTTCTCCCCCTATGATAATAGTCTCCAAATACATGATCTTATAGGGGATATAACATCTTAAACATTCCATTAAGAAGGTGACATTGAACTCTCTACATAAACATCATATTTTAAATTGTTTCTTTGTAAATGTATTAGTGGGAACATTAGAAATATTATTTTTTCCAAAAACAAAATACTAAATTGATTCAATTTCATCAATCCATACTTTATTGACATGATATTTTCAACTAATGATATTTCCACATGAATTTTAAGCATCATATTATGATAATTGTTTTCGACAGAGACTATGAAAACTCAATATAACTGGAAATATAACTTCAATATTGTGATTATCCTTCTGTGTCATTCTCCATATATGTTGGGCAGTGGTAATGATAGTTATAAAATATTATTTATTTTATGTAATCTGGGGGACATATCAATTCTTATTTATTTTATGATAGAAACACCCATACTAAAAAAAATTATATTTTTGTGGAACTCAGATCATTGACACAACAAACCCGATATTCATTCATTAAACTAAATATACAATGAATCTATTTACTATCAAATATCAATCCAAAAAATCATTTTATATACTAGAAAAAAACTATTAAAAGTTATTAAATGATTCTTTTATGGAGAATCATGATACCGAGAACAGTATGTAACAACATATAATAAATTCAACCTTGATTTAGAACAATTAAAAAGACTTCAATACCTATTTATAAACACCATTTAGTCAATAAAATTTCACTAACCATCATTGTATTTATTTATTTAGTTTAATATTATAGTCAAAATAAAAATTGAATCCTAAATGTTTATATTTTTCAAGAAATACCCATAATATTTACCCCAAGAATTAGAAATGTGATCTTCCCATTTTGAAATTTTTAATCATTAATGCACATAATCTCTCAAAGAATGAACATCTAAAATAATTTTCTCATCTCATTGGAAGAAAAATAAACAAATAGTTACCATTTTCATAAAATTTGATATCTTATACATAAAGTTTATAAATGAAGGATTCGTTTTAATGATACTTCATGCTGATGTTATAATCCAATCAACCAATTTTTAAATTAAATATCTACTATAAGAATTTAAGCACGTAATTGAAAAATCTAGAGGCATGTTTCAACCCTAATAATGCCATTATTAATCCAAATTAATATTATAAATTTCATTCAATAAATATTCTGTAATATCATTGAATATATACCTCCTCTTTTGACAAAACATTGAGAAATACAAATAAGAAATTCATTAATATAGTATTTAATTTTACTTTTGAGGAAATATCCTGAAAAAAATGATTTTATCATGAAATAAAATTAGTGATGGGGACTTATAAATGTCTATGAATTTTACATAGGAATTTACTGTTAACCACAAAAATTTCATTATATATCACTAAGCCAATATTTACATTAAAAATAGTTTATAAGGACAATGTTGTTTTGATGAAAATATTTACATTAGGACTGGGTTTCTATAACCATGGGTAATTATTCTGAATCTCTTAAAATTTATTTTTTTTACCATTAACTAACACTTTAAGTATAAATGAATATTCATCTTCATTATGTAAAAATTCAAAAAAAATTGTTGTATGATCTGTTTTAACTAATGATATACTAATTTAGACCTAATTTCGATTATCTAAAAATTTTTATTTGACAAAAATTTTCATTCTCATCATTTGATGACATTCATTGAATTTTTCCAAACTAATTAAAATAGGGTAATTATATTCATTGACATGTTCTTCATTAATAGTTTCGAAAAAAATAAAATTTTTATAGGATTCATAATTTAAAATCAACTGCATTACTTCTATAACCCACTCTATTATGTCAATAATTCATCATGGAATTATCTAAAATCAATACATTATATGCAATATTAATAATCCTCGATTATGTTTTTAGCAGTGGAAACATCATAAACCTAGAATATATCATTATAATATCAAATAGACTCTATTAATTTAAAATATTTAGATATTATGACTTTTAGCATGATAAAAAAAGGGTATCTTAAACCATAAATACACATTAAAAAATACTTCATTTAATATATCTCGTAAGGGGAAATATCATATTTCACATATTTTATTTCATGATTTTAAAAATAAAACTCCACATAAATAATATTCTATTTAAATATTATGATGTTTCTTTCTCTAAAACAATTTCTGATCCATCTCCAAAAAATATCTAAACATTTTTTGGATAAGTAATTTTTCTGTGTGGTTTTTTCGATTCATTGAGTTCATAATGGATCCCATGATTAACCATATAATAGTAATACTTCATAATTGTAACTAATTGTTCATTGAAATTCCATACACACTTGATATTATAACTAAATTTCTCTATAAATATTTTAATTTTTTTAATAATTATTAATCCCTTTTTTATGTGTTTCGAAAAAAATATTATGTATGAGTGAGGTAATCAATGAATTTAACCAAATACTTATACCAATTTGTTTTTTATATCCTCGTAGTTCCGACTAAATTTTAATGAATTTTTTCCAATGGATGAGTAGTTTGAATCGATATCTCTTTATTTGAGGTGTAAAAAATCATCCCATTTTGAAAAACGGAGCTGTTTATAATACAAATTTATTTAAAATAAATAAAAATAATGAACATTTTTCCATTACAGATTTTAGAAACATATCCTCGTAAAATTATGTGAATCCCCTAATTCCACTTTAAAAATATTATCTTTTTTGAACTATCCAATTTTCACCATTAGACAACATAAATTTGGGTAAAAAATAATTCATTCTAAAATATATATATATTTTAAACATTTAAAAAGATAATAAAATCTTATGGGCTTTTATTTCGATACTACAATGTAAAAATTATTTTTCGTTATGATCTTTTGTTTTTATCTAAAATTTGATCAAATTTATTTAATCTGTCATAGAAAGAAAAAATTTATAAATTCATTATGTCTATCTTACTCCTTTAAATATATTTCAAAATCATAAAATATCATACCATTTAAGAATAATATAAACTATCTAATATTTATGAGAATTTCCCTTTGGTTTTTTTTCAGTGAAACATATACAACAACATCATTCCAATTCCCTGTTATATTCATATGATTTGTATTTTTGGGATAAAACTAAAATTATATAATAAAGGAAAATGTTGGGGACATTTTCTTACATGATGATATGATAATGAAACATGTCACTAATCATTATCAATAATATCAAAAGTATTATAAACATTCTATTCAAAAAAATATAATATATTTTTTATATCACATGATTTGAAATGTATTTCTCATATTAAACCTTGATTATACTAAATCATACACATGTTATTCTATCGATAAGTAAGCCAAATGCATTTTTTATAGGAAAACTTCTTCCACAACACCAATTTAATCTATATAAAACATAATTACCATTTTAAATATCATGTTATCATAAAAATTGATAGTATATTTTCTTTCATCAATTTCTCATAAATAATTTATCATTTTCCAGATTCAAATTATTATGAAATATTATTGAATTATTTTATATATCATATAATATATCATAAATTTTATTGTAATTAGTTGTATAATTTTTTACATTATTGTTTATGAACCTATAATTTTACAATTTTCATGAATCAAAATATTGAATAATTTTTTTCTTATGTCTTCATTATTCTTATTTGACCCCTAAAAATAATAATTTAACCAATATAATTAATTTGAGGATGATTATTCATTCTCTTAATCGTCTCCCTACATAAGTGACTAAATAAATTTTGATATAAAAATCATAAACATAGATATGTAGTCATTTATTTCATCATTGTTTTGATTAATTTTTATGGAATATGTTCAAAATCAATTTCCTTCATATTAACAAGATCCTTTACCATTATGTAATGATTATTTTAATCATCAATTTTGAGCTTGAAATCCTCAATATCACTTTTAAATGTTAAAATTTTTTCTCTAAAAACATATTATTTATTATTAGAGTACATCTCATTATTCATATAAATTTTTACCACATTTTATATTGTAGATATCATTTAGTGGAATTATATAAATTCTTTCATTATTCTGAAAACTAATTTTTTATGTGGTTTATCACTATCATAAATTTTTTTATCACATGAAACATTTCTAAGATTAATTTTTCGGAATAAATTGTATTTCAAAGTCATCATCCACAGATGAGCAAACATTACCTTCTTCGTTATTTAAATTTAAATTTATTTGAAAAATATATTATCCTTTGGTATTTATTGAATATTTTGACCTTATATTTTGAATGAATCATTGATAATTATAATTGTTTACATAATTTTCCCTTATTTCCTTCTTCTTATTCATCGTTTACATCATTATTTTTTTGTTTTAGGATGTTTTTTGTCTTGTTCCCAATAACATCACTAATAACATAGAATAAAAGAATATTTTAATTCCATATTTTTTCACCTAATATCATTTTAGAAGAGATATCAGTAATTATTTATTTTTTATATACATTAAACCATATTTATCTTATTTATCTCAAATTTGAATTATTTATATTTTATGTTACCTTTGTCAATTCCCTTATTTTTGAGAACACTAAATTTTCACATATAATAAGATATCAAAATCATTCTATAAAATCAATGGGGATTTTACAAAGATAGTTTTCTTAAAATGATGATACCATAAAATAAAACATTAATCTTATGAATAAGTAATTAATATTCTCATTGTTACTCATCCAGATATGTTCATATATATGTGTGAAAATATAATTTTTCCCATATTTTTTTTGTTTTTCCATCAAATTTATTTTTTATTTTTTCAAAATAACATATGTTGATTTAATTAATTTTATAGTTATAATTTTAATATTTCATAGATATGGTAAAATAATTTTTCAGGAAAATATATCTATATTATTAATTTTTGATACATGTATAGTTAAAAAATAAAAAAATCAAGGAAACATAGAATTTATATCTTCCAATAACTAAAAACATATAGATAAATGGAATGGAATTATTGTTCCCCTATGTACATGATAAATATTCACCTCATGTGTAGGAATCCATTATATATTTATTTAACTTAAATAATCCATTAAACATAAAAATAAAAAGGATGAAATATTTTGTGAAACATTAAAATCAATTAATAGATAATCCAATCAAAAACTAATGGAAACATATACAATAATAAAAATTATGGAACAAGTATGATCCATAGAATATTAAATAATATATGTGGTGATATATTTATAAAAAATCATTTAATGTTTATTTTGAAATATCCTTAATAGCCTAGTGTGACTTGTAATATTTTATTTTCTACAAAATCATACCGAAACGATCACATGGAGAACAACATTTTATATGATTCACTAAAAAATGTTACAAGAATTTCCATTGAATTAAATGAAATCAAATTAGATCACAGTAATAAAAAAAATTATCCCATATGTAAATTATATTGATCAATATCCATGAATATATTATTTTCATATTTCCCCACTGTGTGTTAGTGCATCATATAAACAAGTGTAAACCACCAACATGTCTATCTCCTACATTAAAATGACAATAAATGTTTCAAATATTGTTTATTTTATCCACGAATATGTTACTACCAAGATATATAATGTCCTAAATTATTCTTATTATTTTTTCTTTTTCAGTGTCATGAGGTAAATCTTATTTTCCTTAACAAAACAAAATTCAACCTCAATTACTTATAAATTTATCAAAAATCATGTTCTAAAAGATACATTTCAGAATAATTTCCCATATCTCATCACTATGTTTACATTAGAAACAAATAAAATAATATTATTTTAATAATTTATGATAATATTGTTTTGAATTTGTTTGTAAGAATTTGATCAAGATCACATTTTTTATCCGTTTAGTGAATAATTATTCATTGATACAATTAGAATAATATTCTGAAATAATTCGGCCTCATTTTCAATCATAAATATAAAAATAAATAATTTTAAATATTATAAATTAAAATTACTCAAAAATGGAGAGATATTTCATTAATTAAATTTGAGGTATAATTTTCTCTTTATTATTTATAATTATTTTTAGAAATCAATGTTATAATCAAAAATCCTAGAATGTGCCTACCAATAGCTCTTGTAATATATTCAATAATCACGAATCAGGACCTTATTTCGTTCCACTAGAAAATTATTTTTTATAATAAATAACCAAAATACTCAATGATAGATTAATATAAGAACAAAATATTCATACTCCGAGAATAATATGTAAACATAAATTTATAGATTTAAATATGAAATATAAAATTCCATTATAATTTTATAATTTATATGTTTATATCCATAGAAATAAAAATCAATGAACTATTAGAATTTTTTTATTTTCTATAATAATAAAATCTAGACACTAATATTATCTATAAGTAATAACCTAAAATTTAAATTTTTTTAGATTATATATATATAATTATTTATACATTGATCATATTACGATTAAATTTATAGATGTGTATGCAGATAATATTTATGTAGAGTATCAAATAATGAATATATAGACAAGGATTTATATAGATGCAAATATATAATTAAATTTCCACAAATTTCTGTTTATTCATACATAACCCAGATGATTGTAAAAAAGGAAATATGATGGTCATAGTAGGTAAAATGTTGTTTATGAAGGACAAGGATTCATGATCACATATACATGCCTTTCCAATTTTTCTCATAGAGGGTAAACAAGATTTGATGATGTTGCTCATGCAAACAAGTCGTGATGATTACACAACTCTCATTTCCTAGTAATTTACATCTAGTTTAATTACAACATATTCAAAAAATGTTTCCAAATAACTTTTAAAAGCAAAATTTAGTTGATAAAAAACACATAAAATGATTAAAAAACATTAATTATGTTTTATTATAGTTACTTTAATGAAAAGAGACAATAAAACTATCATATTCACTTCATAAATCTCTAAAACAACTCGAGATTATTTCCACATTATATTGGATATCCTGTAATGTTTAAAGAAAACATCTAAATTTTAGGTCTTCAAAAAACCCAACAAATACTAACCCATCATCATTCATTTCCACAACTTTGGACTTCCTTTCAAATAGTATAACTATATATAATCAGGACTGGAATTCATTAAGAATAATAATTTTTTAACATGTATGAATTTCATTTTCTATGTTATGTGGATCAAAAAATAAAAAAAATAAAAAAAATGAGGGGAGTTTTAGTGTGTTCCTTCATCAACAAATTTATAGATAATAATTTTTATATTTTATGAGTTTAAACATTGTTATAACCATTTTCCTAATTTCACCATTTCATGAGGAAATTAACATTTCCTTAATAATTTACTAGTTGATCGAAAAATTAAATTGTCCATATTAAATAATTTCAATTCCTTGTAATAAAAAAATCAAATTTATCCTAGTCAATTTCTAAAGAAGATTAAAATTAAAATGAAATAAATAAAAATTAAAAATTCAATAAAAACACTTCTGAAACATTGTTTTATCCATTCAAATAAATTTATTCACCTAATTATATAAAATATAATTAGTATTAAAATTTAAAATAATGTTACTAAATATATAAAACTTACATTATATTAAATTTGGTACATAAAAATGATTAAATTATATATTAAATTCGAAATAAAAATATATAATTAAAATATTATTTTTAAATAAAACAAATTTTCTACATAAATAATTTAGTTCTAAGTCTACATAGTTAAATAATAAGTTATTTGCTAGTTTTAATTTATTTTAATAATATATGATTTGATTTTATCTATATACTTGTTATTCATGTTCATTAAATGTATAAAATTTAATGAAAACACGTTCTTCATAATAAAATTCATATAGAATCATATATATTTTGATAAATTAGTGTCAATATTTTGACAATATACTAAAAATGTGTTTTTTAATGGAAATAATTTTTTTATGAAAATAAATACATTTTAACATCTAAATTATCTATATGTATATCAATATTATATCAGTTTTAGTGATCCCTATTTAATTATTTAAAACTATAAGAATGTTACTAATTGTTTTTTTGAGATTATCCATAAATATGTGATGCAGTTTCATAAATCATAGTCCCATCATATTTGTTTACAAAACATAATATTTTAGTATTTATCATTAACACATGAATATTCATGATATTTACTTTCCAACATATATAGATTCAATGAATAAGAAAAACGTAGATTATGTTTTAATCTAAACATGTCGTTTTTATCATAGAGACAATCTGTGTTCCATTTACATCGAGTTTTATGATGGTTCATTTATTATAATTCATTTTATGGAATATTAATAAAACAAAATAAAAATTCAAAAATAATTTACTTACAATTAAAACATCTATTTGAACCCCAATACTGAAAATATATAGTGTTATCCATACTACCATGACTGATTTGTGCGGAGTTTCCATGTGAGAATAATAGACAGGTGTGGAATGTTATGAAGTTGATCATCAATGAAATAAGATGGAAATTCTTGTCGACACTGATTTAAATTGATTCCTCTTTCGAAATATTTTTCTCTTCATGTATTCTATTTTTTCATAGTTACTTATTCCATTCTATTACTCATTATTTTTTTATTTTACCTGTCTCTTCTGTATGATTGTAATCATGCCAATTAGTAAATTTATTATATTATTATTTGTGTTATTTAATAGTGATCATAAAATATTATATATATATATATATATATATATTATGTAATTCTTAAATCATATTTATGAGAAGATTCATGTTATCCATTGAAATTATTGATTTTTTGTTTTTATGGATTTTTCACAACATTAATCATGTGTTCATAATCATCCTTTGATTAAGATAGTCGCTCGAAAATTCATAGACAATTTTAATTTGAGAATAACTATCATTTACTTGATAATTTATATGTGTATAATACTAATAGTTTGGTATATGTTATTTTATTTGATGGAGGTGGAAATGAGTAAGGTGGATGTCATGAGTTTTTTCTCCGGTGGGGATATTCATTGGTATAATGGATTTGATAGAGGATTAAATTTAAAATGATAACTACCATGAAATTTTTTGTCGATGGTTGGGAATCAAATGGAAATGTTGCCACTGATGTTCTAAGAGTGATTGGGGTGTCATCTGTGGAAATTTTAGTCATTGAGGATACAGATTAAATGGTGTTTCAAATACCATACAACATGGATTGTGGTCTTAAAGAGCACAATTTGTTTATCACATTTTTTAAATATAAAAGGTTTGAGATGAAATTAAATACATTATTATATGTGAATTAACCAATGAAACAAATACTGCAATATGACTAATGTGAAATTTATAGGTTGTATACAATCAGATGAACATTTTTTCGAACAAAATATGTGGATCGGGACCACAAACCATATACCATGGGTTTTTATGACATGAGATATGCTGGTACACATTGAGTACCCCACCTAATAAAATCCATGTATTATATTCCACTGATTGGGTATATGGTATTCATAATTCATGTAGTGAATTTTAACATGGTCAAGATATTTTGTAGTGGCTACACATTATGTACCATATTACCAAAACATTAAACTCCATCATTCTCTAGTTAATAATAGTATCTACAAATTGTGACTTATATGTGGTAATTCTTATATTATGTTTTAACATTCATTCCATGTTGAATGTGATGATGGTATTATCAATGTTATTTGAGATATTAAGTGATGTGGTTTATATAGGAATCATTATTCACAAGGTTGACAATAATGATGGATTTTAGCATTCTAGTGAGAGTGTACTTATCCTAAATATATGTCTATATATTCTATATAACTACTGGATTATTTTATCCCACCCATTTTCCAAGTGATTATCCCTTATTTGTTAATAATATTATCTCAACTATTATATCTTCTTCTGTGGAATGGGTTTTCTACATTTTGTGTTTTGAATTAGAGATGAGAAATTATTTTCTATGTAGTTTATATTTTCAGGAATTTTTGTATGTATCTACCTTATGTATTGATGAAAATAATGAACTATATTATATTATATTGGTTATTTTCAATTTGTGCATATTTGAGTTATTATTTATGCTCTATTAATAACATACATTTACTAGATGAGTTGTTGTTTCAAATTCATTATTGTTTTTGGAGCCTAATAATATATATATATATATATATTCGCATAATTACATGGTCATATTTGATATAAATGTTTGTGTTTAATTAGATCACATTTTTTTGGTATGTATCTCTCTAGAATATATATTAGTGTTTCATAATGCATCATGTTTTTGGAGTTAACAGGTGAAATAATAATCATGGAGTGTTGGAATGGGGATTACTTCTCTCACAAGTTTGTTAATGTTTTCCAAAAGGTTGGGTATATATTACCCACTTTACAATAATTTTTTTTATTAATTTTAACAAGTAGTTCATATTTGTTTTCTCATGCATATATATCATTTTTTAGTTGGGTCTGTTATATATTGTAATAATTTTCATATTTGATATGCTTTTGTTTCATATAGTTAAATTAGTATAATGCCTCAAATTTTAATTTTATCCTAAATGGTATTATTCCCCCAAAACTGGTCTATTGTTTTTAGAAATTATATTGAATAATTGGGATATTTCTAGTAATTAGGGTCTTCATGGGATATGTCATTTTCTAATGGAATCTGAATGGGATTTCCTAGGGTTGATGTTTATTGAAAGATGTATTTTAATAATTTTTAATGTTATGGGAATTAATTTTAAGAAATATTGACTTTGTTTTTTTGTAAAGGCAACACAGTGAAGGTATAGTGTCTGATTGATCCATTAAATATTAATTTATAAACATAAATCATAACTCAATGCATTGAGACCCTTTTAATAGGGTAAATAACTGTACATGGATTATATAGGTATGGGTTATTTTTCAACCCTATCCTTCTTAAGTCATATCCGTAGATATTCTCTTTTGAACATTTTTTATCTCTAAATATTGTGGTATTTAACCAAATATATCATTAGTAATGATTCTATAGAATTTTCATGATGATGATCATTTGAGCAATGAGTTATATTTGTCGGTACAATTCATTAATTATTTATTCTTGTTGGGTAGAGAGTGGTGTCACTACCCACTGGCTGATGAGTAAACCCACCACCATTAATTCAAAGTCACATATACTATATAAATTTTTATATGATTATTTATATATTTTATGATATTGTTAGACAATGTTTTATAGTACAACTAGTGCATTAGTGTTAGAGGAAAACTAGGGTCAAGAGAAACCTAAATCACTAGATGCAAGGGAGTGGATTAACTCAATTGTCCAAATGAAAAAAACACCTTTCCAATTTGATCCATATATTACACCATGTGTCATGTATAATTCTTGTATTACTGGTATAGTGGTGGAATGTTTTCACTTATACTCATGATGATGCCACACTTCCATAAGGTATGGCTAAGTACCAAATTAAATGAATATTATTGTCTAATAACTTGAAGGAATATTCATATTCATGATTATTTTGAAGAAAAATAGTGAACAAGGACTAGTGTTGAATATAGTTATAGATTTTAAAATATCACATGATAGTCAATTGATATGATTCATATTTTTTTATTATAGGCAATTAATTTGGAATGGGGCTTGTTTTTAGATATTTATCTTTGTGCAGTTACTCTATGCATTCCCACATATTTCTATATGCTATATATTGGATTGGTGATGAGAATTTTTAATAATGAGGAGTGGACGATAGTATGTTTTTGGTGTATTTACATACGAGAGGAGATATCAGTAGAATGCGGTTGATGATAAGATTCATTAAATAGATGAATAGAAACTGAAGACTTTGTAAATAATGTTTCCATGTAATGAGTCTCATTTTCAATGTATTATATTTGGATAATTTATAAATTATTTTTTAGGCCTGGTGCTAACACAATGTGTGACATTGAGGTCTGGTGTGCCCAGAATAAATGTTACAAAAATATGAACTATATTAAATAGGAGACACATGTTGTTTTCCTAAGACAGTTTAATAACATATAAATGAAGTCCTAGATCTGAATTATGTGGGCATTGGTCAGCCCAAAATGCGGGATTTACCCCCAAGGATAGAAACAACCTTGGTCAGTGCTGGTCATTTGTAAACGATTCATCATATTCACAAATGACTAAATTAATTAAATTATTTATTTTATTTCCATTTCATTAATGCATCGAATGAAATGTTTTATAGTATATGGTTATTAGAAAATCCCACAGTTGGTGGAATAACCCTAGATTTTTTGGAGAGCATTTAGATATTTGATTGGCTGATCTCTCTCAGAATATGATGACCAAAGCCAGAATCAATGATCAACACTCATTGGAATTAGATGATCGATCCAAAAACTACGACATTTAATTGGTCATTTCATTGATTTATTCATATTTACGTCTTCTATTATTTATTTGGATAATCCTTTCATTTTCTTATTTTCAGTAATGAAATAAAATAAATTGTTGAATGGATTGATTTGAGGATCAGTTAGATGTGATATGGGATTATTTAATCATGGTTTTCTATTTTTTTCTTCATGATTAAATTTTTTGATTCCCCGATTGTAGTTATAAAGTTTACATAATGAGATCAACAAGAACATTGATCATGGTCTTTTCCCCTTGATTGTTCTTTTAAATTTATCCCCAAATTCTTCATTCATCACAAATGTTGTTTATTTGGTCCACAGTTCAACATATCCAAATGAAATCTATATTTTGACAACCATTTAATGGCACATTTATCTGATATTGTGGATTTGGGAACAAGATCATGCAACCGAGGTGTGATGGTGGTTGTGGTCATCCATTATAAGAGATCGTTGGGACTTGGTTCACAATTTTCTAGCTAAGTGGCCGTATGGTCGAACATCCAAAAAACAAGAAGATGCACATACTATAGATCTGTTATTCTATAAAATCAACCATTACACATCATGTATTTCATACCTACATGTCATGTGGTCCCCCTTTGCAGAGGATAGTTTTTTAGGGGATATTTCAGTATCACATGGTGCGTGACCCCATCCCACAGTGTGTTGTCTCATCCTGCTGACTCGTTGTGTACCTTGTATGTTAAACTGATATTAGTAGGGGACATGGGTTGGAGCATGATGTTTACTCTCCTACAAAAACACAGAATTGAAAAATACATGGGTTATTCAGTGTACTGTCCCATGGGTAGAGTGAAAGGGAGTTTGATACATTGTGTACCTCTACACGAACACTGACACATGTTGAGACATAGGTTGTTTACAGGGAAAGGATAAGGGTCAAGGGAAACAATGTGTAACCCTACTGCATGCCATGTACTCTTTAATTTATGAAATTAATGTATTAATATATATATATTTATATATATATTAAAAGATATGTAAGGATTAGGTACCTTATCTTTTTCCATGAGGGTTAGTATGTTGTCTTCTCTTACTTCTAGGAATATGATCTCTTCCGCAAGACCTCTTCGAAAGAGGCATTGGAATCCCTCCAAAAGACCCATATTGATATCCAATATTCATCTCCATTACCTATGTGGAGGTCTTGGTATCATATTCCCCATCACCATGTAGGATTTGATCCTCTATATAGAGGGATAATGAGGATTGGGTTTTTGGTAAACCCTCTGGCCTTGGGTGTGATGCACATCTCTGTATCGTATCATTTAAGACATTCATTGTTACTTATAATGGTGAGAGACGATGATCATAATATCATGTATGGACATCATCGGTGCTATCATAATCTGTTTTCTATTCTATGGGAAATGTTCTCAATGGAACCATCTTGAAATAATCCTATGCTATCATTATGGTTGTGAATTAAATTTATATTGTGTGTCTTTTTCAAGTATATCTGTATATTATACTTATAATCATGTAGTCATTTACCTATGTAGTGTTGATAAAACATCAATTTGTGTATTGTTTTTGGTTTTGGGGTGTCCTACTGGGTATTTTAGTACTCATAATTGTATTGTATTTTTCTGAAAGTATAGTGTGTTGTGAATGCAATTAACAATTAGATATATTCATAGGCAGACCAAGACCATATAGATAATAATTATAATGGAAAGACCATGGATAGGTCAATTTTTTTTGACAACATTCTATTCTTTTCTATTTTTAGGTTGGACATGTTTTAAAACTCATTATAGTGGGACTTTATTTATCCATATTTAATTTTCATTTCATTATTTCATTCTCTGGTTGTGGAATTTTGATGTATTCATGATATTTTGTTCGTTTTTTCTATATTTTGTTATTTTATAGGTTTTGAAATGTGTTTTTTTGTATAGGTACATTGTATAATTCATCCTAAGTGATTTATATGACTACTCCACACTAGTATCCAACACATGAAATATTGTATGTGGGATTGAGGAGTCATGGAATGATCAGCTTAGGGATTGTTCCAGATAGAGTGGTATCATAGATGTTTGTCAGACATTGGAATGATTTTTTGTGTGATTTTTTGGGAACAATGGTATGTGTTCTATATTTTTATTTTGGGATAGGGGCTACAGTTTTTGTTTGGAGGCTGACATATCCATGTACCATGACTCTGATCACCTTCTTAACAACTATATACATAATGACACTGTTTGAAGAGAATACAATGATAGATGAGTAGTGTAGGAATGAGATCCATTGTCTAGGACATTATTGAGTCAAAAAAACACGATATTCTAATTGTATGGGATATATTTATTTAAAATTAATGATTTCATTGTGATTTTTGAAAGAAAGGATTTATCATCATGATAATCAGGATGATATGCTAAGTGATGAGGAATCAATACAGGGACCTGTTTCAGAGGTGGTACGTCTTGGTGGTGCACCATCTAAACCACCACATGTAGATTAGCCGATGATACCCCTAGTACCAATGATTGAAGTGTTTAAGGTGAGTGCACATCACAAGTTTCAACAATGGACACCCCTTAGGTTCAGAGGCGAGCCTATCCCATAGGAAGCTGAGGAACGACTTAAGGAGGTGACCTGAGTTTTCAATCCGGTCTGAGAACTAGTAGATTAGATGGTGGTCCAATTGTAAGTCCATACTCATTGATCAAAAAAATATGGTGTCGTTTAAAATCCCAATATTATAATGAGGAATCTCAATCATAGTCATAGTTTGTGAACCTTTATTGATAAGAGTTTTCTCTTGCAACATTGAGAGATGTAAATAAATAGGTTCATTTGAAACCTATGTATGACAGCATTAAAGTGGCTATGTATTCATAGTGTCACCCCAAAATCTCTAGTTACTTATTGGATATGGTTTGTGAATATTTATTTAGGGATTAGTCCTTCGATTATGGTATCTTTAGTGTAATCCAAGCTAGTGTTATGCCTAAATGAATTCATATCAATTTTGGGTTTATTGAGTTTTAATTGGTGGTTTATTGTTTCTAATTATAGTGGATATAGCCATTGGTTGCATATAGTGATCATACAAGAATATATTCCTCAAAATAAGGGAGATTATACCAGTCCCAAGGAACTAGATTTGTGAGATGTTATAAGAGGATGTCCCATGATATTTTTTTGTAGTTCGTGACTCTTATGATGGAAATAAACATATTAGGTAGATAGTTTTCTACCTATGTGATAGAACATGAAATCTTTCTTAAGAAATACATACCCGATTTATATCAATCAGAGAAACTATAGATGCGTCACTGAGTTAAAAAAAGGGAGGTGGAGACAGGTTCATATAATGGATGATGTAGAGGATGAGTTGAGGGAGTACCATGAGGTGGTTGATAGTTTTACATGTTATAACCACCACCCCAGGTGATCAATTCCATGATCACGAGGTTAGTGGATTGGGGAGGGGTGGGTTTCAGGCTATTGAAGATTATGACATAGAGGATCTAGTAATGATTTGAGGTTGATCTGTGTATTTTTTAACATTGTTTCAGTACTGATTTGAAAAGGTTCTAGAAAATTCTTTCTAGCCACATATTGTGTTCGATACATTGACAATATGGATGATTTGTTCAATCATCCTATAAAATTAGAAACACTTATTGTAGAATACCTTGTGATCCCACACTTATACTGATGGTGTGACCTTAACCTTGGAGGATATTGTTTCTATTGGGATATCATTATCCCATCGATGACGCCTTATGACTTAATCTTATGTATGTGATTCCCATCCATGTTATATGCCCAGATTGACTACATTAGAATAAAGATGGTTTGGGTTTTTTAGTGGTGGAACTAGGTTCTCCATTTTCTGGTGAAATGTAATACCATGAATCTTATAATGGACTCATGCATAAGTGGTTGTATCTGGTTAGTTAGCAGTCGTAAAGGCAATCCCTTGGTTAAATGGATGATATCAAATCCCAGGATCATATGATGGTGGCGGATTATGAGGACATATTACTTGAGGACGTTCATAAGAATGACTAATTGTTAACTATTGATCATTCAAGTTTCTAGTGATGTACTAATGTGTACAGTGACACTTAGGTCGAATCCTTGATGATATTTCATAATTATAGTCTATTGTTTTTTAGATTTTTCTATTTAATGGTGGGGGGATTGTTTACAGATAATAATTATATTTCTCAATAGATGAGGCAAGATTGATTTAAAAATTTTATAAATATTTTTTAGTTAATTATTGTTTATATATGATTTTTATATCATTGATATTTTCTTTATATTTCATTAAATTAACACCCACTTCACAATATATCTTTGATTATAATTCCCAAGTGTTAATGAATTAATACAAGATATTATATAACAAGGGGTCAAATAATATTCAGTAATTTTTATGGTAGTATATTTTAGGTTCCAATAATCCAAGTAATAGACATATTAAACAAAACATGTTACTAATCCATGAGATTCAAGTTAAACACACACAATGTTCACCTAAAGAATATTCATCTAGGAAAAGCTCTCATTCACATGATATACACAAATAATATCTCACACCAATGGTAGATTTAATCAATCATTGTGAATATTATTAATAATTTAATATCTTTTTGTGTTGATTAATTATAAATAGAATGGAAATAATGGGATGATAATTGAGATGTGCGTCGAACAAAAAGTTGAATAGGGATGAGAATTAAAAATGAAAATTCAATTAAATGAGGAAGAAAAGAGGGGAAGTGGTTTAAAATTATGTTTAACCATTTTAAGATCACCAATATTAAATAATACTTAGTGGATGACTAAAATATATAATGACGAATATACATGTGTTAAAAATCAATTGTAATGAAAATAATATTACATGAATACAAAAAAGATGAACACAAAAGAACAAGAAAACAAGGACAAGAGGAATGGTATCTAAAGTGAAAAATTGATTTTGGAAGGTCCTCCTAGATCATTGGAAGTGATTTTTTTATTAAACTGTTTTTTATGTTCTGAAAGGAAATCCTTTTGCATGAATAAATGGGGAATTTATTTATATCCTAATGAAGTGTTTTATTTTCTTTCTAAATCCCCCCCAATGGGCTCTCCCATTTGATAATTCAAATAGATCATATGGATAAATATTCTTCTAAAATGTTATAGATATTAATTTAGGTAGTATAGCCTCAAAATTTGGTGTCCATTGGACTTAAAGATCTTATGTTAGGGATATTTTTTTAAAAAAATTTAATCTCTCCCTTTCTATCCATACATTTCAATGGACGTAATGCAAATGGGTTTTTCAATTGGAATATACCATAAAATTATAACCATTTATTCTACAAAGATTGAATCCTATATATTCACATTGATACTAAAAAATATCATATGGAATGATTTTCTATATCATGATAAAGTCAATAAATGTTTTCTGATTTTAATTTCTATATGGAATAGTGGTACGAACATAAAAGTATCCTATGGGACCTATTTTCATGGAATTGGGTCTTGATCGTTTTATGCATTCTTCCTTTAGATATTCAAGAATATATTCCAAAGTTTAATCAAATTTGGGCTTCTCTATTGATCCAAAAAAAGGTTTCATCATTGTTGGTCTAGTTTCAGAAAAAATTCTTTGGGCCTTATTTTGTAGACCATATTGGAAATCAAATAGATAAATTAAACAAAAATTAATTTTAATGATATGATGGAAATTGAATAAGGATGCTAGAAAAATAGAATCACATAATATTGAAAATTAGTATTTTAGTTATTATTAAATCAATAAATTGACATGAATCATGATTAATTCAAATAATGATCAAAATTTATATTTAATATTAAACATGAATATTTCACACCAATTATGCATTTTTCATAGAAAATATATAGTGAGAGTATATAAAAAATTAGGAAAAAAATAATATCATCCGGTTTCATGCTTACCTACCCACAAATAGATATATTTATGCATTGTCATAGACCTTGAAATTACACTGATATTTGAGAATGAATGTGAAATTGAACCAATGGAAATTCATGAGTTGAGAGTGTTGTTAAAGGACATGCATATAATGATAGTTGTTTAACCAAATATTTCTACCTAGAAAGCCCCTATTCTATTAAAAATCAATGAAAGTGCATGAGGTTGTTTTTGGAATACCAGTGGTTAAATTCGGTGATAATTACAAAATAATATTCAATACTTTGGATTGAAGTCATCGATGATCTGCTAAGAGGTGAACAATGATTCCTTAAAGTTCACCTAAGGTCATTCTATAACAAACTGTGAGTTCAAATTGAGGATATACTATAGATGACTTTCAAATGTCACTACGATCCCAGTGAGTACATGGTGATTCCTTTTAGTTGGATGAATTCTCCAACATCTCTCATCAGACTCATTTACCAGATCTTTCGACCTTTATTATATTGTTTCACAATATCCATCTTCAAATACATCCTTTGTGTATATGATTTCATAGGTATATAATGACAAAAACATAAGGATGGTTTGGATGTACCTCGAGAATACAAGCTTTATGAGAATTTAAAAAAAGTGCTATTTATGGATTCAAGAGATTAACTTTTATGGGACATGTAATATCAGTACTTGGTGTTGCATTGTACCCATCTATGGATAAGGAATTATTAGTTTGGGATCCACCTAAATGTGTCATGATGGTGCTTAAATTCCTTAGGTAAGATGTATATTACTAGATATTAATAATTTACTTCACCAAAATATTATCCTCTGTGACATATTTGACTCGAAGGGGTAGCCTTTCGTGTGGTGGGAGAGGTGAAAAAGGAATTTCAATAGTAGGTGAATAGTTTGATGAGATCCCCCATATTGAGATTACAATATGAGGATTTCATGTTTTTAGTTTTATATAATGAATCTTGCAGTGGTCTTTGTTTTATTGTGATGTAGAGGTAGGAAGTGATTGAATAAGGTCTATTCCTGTTGATACCACCTGAGCAGAACAATGTGACCCACGATAATGAGTTACCAGTGGTAGTATTCTCACTAAATATATTGATATGCAACCTGACTGGAGAGTTTTTTTTATCATAATATATTATAACAATAGTCTAAATTAAATCATATCTTAGAGGTATTTTAACATTATATATAATTGATGGATAGAGTTTTTCCCTAATTTCGACATCAAAATTGTCTATACTACAGCTAAGGGGAACTTGGTGGAAGACGTTCTCATTGAGATATATTGTTCGTAGTTTATGAGTGAGGAATCAGAGTAGTTGTACTCATATAATTTATCCTCATTGGATGAGGATGGATCATATTTCCTATATTAAATTGTTTCCACCCATATAATATTGTAGCGAGTCCGAGATGAATACTTTGGGGATGTCGATTGTGATAACCTACATGATCTGATATCGACATGACATGCTCTTGAGGGATTTTCTAGGGCCATATAATATTTTCAAGGGCCTCATGATTCTACCAATTATGTTTTGGTAGAAGTATATAAGAAATTTTCATTAATATCATTTGGTATAAAATATAAGAGTGGAAAAGAGGTACCAGAAACTGTGATGTCAGTTTTGGTGGTCAGGGATGAAGAAAGGACTTGTAGATTTTTTCTCTTTATGCATTACATTTTAGGAAATGAAGGAGGAGAACGATGTTCATATGGATATGGATAATAAGTTTGGAGTTCTATAGTATAATTGGGATAATTTATCCATATAAATTGTGATGGTATTACCACACACGTCAAGGTGAAATGATGCTATATGGGTGATCATTGACCAACTCACCAAGTTACCCCACTTAGTTGCAATCATAGAGAAGAGTTTTGTAGAGATATTGAGATTTAAATATGTGGCGATGATAGTATAACTAAAAGGATTCCCATCATAAATCATTTCTAACCATGGTACACTCTTCACATCCCGAACGTGAAATGGATTAAAATAATTTTTTTGGACCCAGTTACACTCAGGCACAACATTTTCCACTAAAAAATGGATAAAAAGAGTGATCCACTAAAAATATGGACGACATTATTCATGCTTGCATGATATACTTTTTTCGTAGTTGGGAGGTTGGGTAATAGTTGGTATAGATTTAAAAGAACAACAATTACCATTCTACCTTATGTATGACAATGATCGAGTAATTATTTGAGAAACACTATAGGTCACCACATTCCTAGACTATCCAAGGAGAGTCAGGACTAATGGGGATCGATTTGGTGAGAGAAACTATCGAGATGATCCATATCATCCAGGAATAGATGAGGAATTTAAAAATACATTATAGGCCTTACACTGAAAGACGACAGAGGGCTTTGGAGTTCGAGGATGGGGACATTATGTCATATAGGTTTCACCTCGATGTGGTTTTTGAATATTTGTCCAAGGTGGAATGATGTCATCTGGATTCATTGATCCCTAGAATATAATGAGTAGATTTGTCCAGGTGTCATACCACATCTCTCAACTTCCATAGTTAGAATAGATACATAAAATCATCTATATGTCACCGTTACGAAGGTATGTGCCTGAACCATTACACGTTATCAAACTGGGTGATCCTGAAATTAAGGATGGAGAAAACTTTAGTGACTACCTAATAGTTTTTGAAGTGCCCGGATCAGTTTGAATCACTGAGAGGGGGAGGGGGTGAATCAGTGATCCTTTAAAACTTTTTAGTAATTGATTCATTATCAATTAAACCTCTACGGCTTGTTAAGGCCTCGATCCACTCTTCTTGTATTTCTCAACCTTTCCTCGAATGATACAGTAAATGTAAAGGCACAAAACACAAGGATTTACAAGGTTTGGCACCAAAGGCCTACGTCCTTTCCATGTTGGTTATACACCCCAACATGGTTTCTTCCATTATAATCTGTTAGTATTACAATGGTCAATACAGAGTCCCACTGTATATCTCCTGAGTCCCACAGGAGGGTCTTTATACTGCGTCCCACAGTGTTACCAGAGTCCCACTGGCCTGCTCTAGAATCCCACTGAAGACTTCTTCCGCCCTGAGTCTCACAGGGGGCTTATCATGGCTCCTCGAGTCACACAAGTAGCTCTTCTTCTCTTTAAGATTCTTCAAGTATCTTCAGCAGTCTGGGATAAAGACTGCTGGACTTGCTCTCTACTTCTGCTCACTTGTGATGAACATGTCTCCTCATCTTCCTTAGGATTTATCTCCTTCTTCTAAGGATGACCTGGCCTCTCTCATCAAGAATCTTCAACAGCCTCTGAAAAGGTCTGTTGGTCTTGCTCAAAACATCTGATCACTTCTGTTGATCAGGGTCTTCTCAATTACTGAAAACTCAAGCAGCTGATGTCTTTAACTTCAGTCTGGCTTCAGTCTCACTCCACATCTGTCACGACCCGCCTTCACCAAAAGGAGGGAAGGGTCAGTAGATTTCCAGGACCTTCCTTCTTTAAGTTGTAGGAGATATAATGACCCCCGAAACCCGCCTTCAATAGGTCCCGGAGTGGCGACTAGCACCAAGGGTATATAAAATTCTCGCAAATGGAAGGCATTACCCTTTTTATTTTGTAGGATCAAGAGATAAGGAGAAGAAAACCCAACAACACCAAGGTAGAAAGAAAAGTAAAGCCAAAAGTAAACCATTCCCACATGCATGTTTCAAAAGTAAAAGCCACAACGTGCAAAAAGGTGACTACAAGGTAAGTACCAAAAAGAAAAACAACAACTACAACTGCTCCAAAAGTCCGAGCTAGTAAGGTCCTGCGTGATCCCCGAAGTCCTCATGGAAATCTGAAAGAAGTTTTATATACGTAGGGTGAGCATACAAGTACACTCAGTAGGGAAAACTAAGACTCTCGTGCACAAGTTGGGGAACGTACTAAAGTCCCGTGAGAAAAAGAGCAAACCAAACACCTAACAAGGCAAACTATCCATCCCAGGCCTCACCAAGGCTCACTCCCCAAATAACGCAAGTCAAGTAATATATATAATAAGAGAACATCGATGTTTGGGTACCCTGTGACACTTTCCCACTGGTTATTGAGACATCCTACGCATCGGACCAATCCCTCCATTCTCACCACAGTCCCACTACCACACCCGCCCGCACACACCTGGGCCACAACCACATGCAGTCCCACTGCTGAAATCCGGCCCGCACACACCTGGGCCTCAACCGCACGCAGTCCCACTGCTGAATCCCGCCCGCACACACCTGGGCCACTACTGTCACATGTAACCATGCCTGCAAACACCTAGGCCAGAACAACCACCACCACGCCCGAAGACACCTGGGCCTCATCCCGAAGACACATGGGAAACCAACTGCTGCACACACCTGGCCAACCACCACACCACCCCGCCCGAAGGTTCTTGGGCTAATAATGGAATTCAGGCCATCACAGCCTGCCCGAAGATACTTGGGCTATCCGGGAAAGGGAGAAGAAAAAGAGCTAATAACCAGCCACTAAGAATAGTGTTGGGAAAAACACCCTCCCCCATGAAATGGGGGTGTTCAGCACTAAGTGCTCAACTTGGGTGGGGCGCGAATAAGAAACAAAAAACTACAAGTATAGATATAGTTAACAAGCACTAACCCAAGTCTAGGTTTTTCTAACCGGACTACGGAACATAACACCACTATATCTGAGCCACAAGTCACGACTCTCTCCAACAAAACCCATCATCCCATTCTTGTTTCACGTTCAGTTAAAATGTTAAATTAATTTTAAGCACTACTGGGAAACTACCATAAGCATAACCAAGGAAAGCGTCAAAAGCATGGATCAACCAAAAATTTCACACCCGGTTCTATCAACAGAGGATCTCTCCCCAATTTGTGATATAAACGAGTATCCACCCGGTCTCAAACTCACAACCACTGAAACCATACCAACAGGGAATCCCATCCCTAAATTCACACAACCACCGGGTAATCTCAGATTTAAAAGACTTAACACACTCCGTGATTTCAAACCTGTGTGTTCTAACCTAGAGTTAACATAGTAGGGTTTATCCTGGTGGTTCCAACATATTCAGCCGGGTATACATGATTAACAAATTTCACAGCAAGAGTTCACAATTTCAGCAACCCATTTAAAACATCGCGAGGGGATTCATCAGTGCACATACAACGACCACCAACGGCCTCAATTTTCAGAAAAACATAAACCAGCACAACTAAAAAGGATGATCACAAGATAAAGCATAAACAACGATCACAACCCCTTCCCCTTCTTTCCTTATAACTTTGTTTATTATCTTCATTAAGGTTCGGTTCAACCAATTCCATAGGAACAAAATAACGCCCACCGCGCATGATACACAAAAGTGAGAGACGAGAGAAATTCCCTACCTGCTGATAGACGACCAACGCTTATGTCAGGGGGGGAGGCGGAACTTCACGGATAACGACGCGGCGCGCCCGATGCACCAGAAGAGCCACGATCGAGGAAGGGAGAAACCACGGCCTAACCCTTAATTTATAAGATCCAGGGGTGGTTCAGATAAAAATGCTGAACCGCGTAAGACGTGGAAGTCGTGGGTTGACGACACGGCTTGACTCGTCATTAAAGGTGTTGGGTGGTTTAAACCGACTCATGAGTCGATTCAGTATTTAATTAAAACTTTTGTGCGTGTTTCGGGTCTTTAAGACATTTTATTTAAACGAGGCAGAATAGGGTTAAAATCCCTATTTGCGAAAAAAAGAGCGTTATTGGAACAACTTTGCAAGGCCGGGTGACGTCGGCCGGTTCCGCTGATCGGTCGCACCGATCGGCACCCCTTAAGGATCCGGATTTTGGAAAAGGAAGGGACCAAGGGGGGTCTGGGTCATCACATCAGATACCACTTAAACGATTCTCGTCCTCGAGAATCACAACAAACCAGAAGAAATGAGAGGGTCCGAACAACCATCTTCGAAAGATACCTCTTAGGAGTGAACCCCTGCTAACTAAAAACACTCCCCTGTCAAGAACCAAGAAACATACCATGCCAAACCGCCCGGTCATGTGGGTTTTGGGAGTTCCCCTCCCCCATGTCAAGATATTATCCGCTTTGGGCGGCACTGACTCGCCCGCACGGGTTTAATCGCATCCACCTTAATGCGTCTTGATTAGGGGTCGGGTTCCCTCTTCCCTTTAGCCGGGGATTTTCACACACAACAGAGGAAAAAAACTAGTACATTTCATAGCCAAAAGTCAAACGTTCTACCACAACAGGTACAAAAGGAACAAAGCTGAAAACAACCCGGGGTATTGGGCAAGCATCTGTGCTTCCCTCTCCCACGTACTCTCTTCGAGCCCGCCATGTATCCACAACACACGAACCAAGGGAATGGATCGCCCACGAAGCACCTTCTCCTTGCGATCCTCGATCATCACTGGTTTTTTCATAGTGGTTACGTCGTCCTCGATGTCCACTTCACCCCAATCATGGACGTGTGAATCATCGTGCAGATAACGACGGAGCTGGGATACATGAAAGACATCATGTATCCTTAGCAGCGGCAGAGGTAACGCTAGCTGATAAGCCACTTCGCCGACCCGCCGCAACACTTCGACGGGTCCGACGAATCTGGGGGAAAGCTTACCCCCCTTACCGAACCACTGTTGCCCACGCCGCGGGTAGTCCTTCAAGAACACGTGGTCCCCAACCTCAAACTCCAAGGGCCTTCTCCTCGTATCAGCATACGACTTCTGTCGGTCCTGGGCCACCTTCATCCTTTCCCGTATGAGCTGAATCTTCTCTGTCGTGTTCTGCACCACCTCTGGGCCAAGGATGCCTACCTCTCCTACTTCGGTCCAACACACAGGTGAACGGAATGGCCTCCCATACAAAGCCTCAAACGGGGCCATACCTATGGTAGAGTGGTAGCTATTATTGTAGGAAAACTCTACTAGAGGCAAGTATCGCACCCATGACTCTCCTGAGTCCAGAACACATGCCCGTAGCATATCCTCCAAGGTCTGGATGGTGCGCTCCATTTGTCCATCTGTCTGGGAATGGAAAGCAGTGCTAAGGCATAACTGGGTTCCAAACACATGCTTCAATCCTCTCCAGATTCGCGAGGTAAACCGTGCATCCCTATCCGAGACTATAGACCTCGGAACTCCATGCAACCGCACCACCTCATTCACGTACTTTCGTGCCAAAGCATCAACATCACTTGACTCCCTGATTGCCAGAATGTGAGCCGATTTCATCAACTTGTCCACCACCACCTAGATGGCGTCGCACCCTCCTTGGACCTTGGGTAGTCCTGTGACGAAATCCATTGAGATGTCGTCCCACTTCCACTCGGGAACAGCTAAAGGATGCAGTAGGCCGCCTGGAACCCGGTGTTCAGCCTTGACTTGCTGACATACTAAGCATTTAGCCACAAATTCTGCCACCGCCCGCTTAACTCCGGGACACCAGAACTGCCTTTTCAGCCCCTGGTACATCTTCGTAACTCCTGGGTGCACCGCTAGGGGTGAGTTGTGGAACTCACTGAGAACCTTGCCACGCATCACTCTTGGAACAAAAAACCTTTTCTGGAAAATCATCTGGTGCTGACCGTCCTCTGTCCATTCTCTTGGAGCATCGCCCTGGTCAACCCGATCATGCATCACTTCGCACTCGGGGTCTCCCCACTGAGACTCCTCCACTTGTCGAAACAGAGATGACTACACTATCATCTGGTATAGGCAGCCTCTGCCACTATCCATCTTCGCATCCAGGTGTAAGGCAGCCAACTCCTCCATTGCCTTCCAGGCATTTTCCGACTCTCGGACCGCATCCTTCTGCGTCCTCCTACTCAAGGCATCGGCCACCACATTTCCCTTGCCCTCAGTATAAGAGATTTCAATGTCGTAGTCCTGGAGGAACTCCACCCATCTCCGTTGTCGCATGTTCATGTCCCGCTGGGAGAAGATATACTTTAAGCTTTTGTGATCTGTGAAGACCACAAAGCATTCCCCGATGAGGTAGTGCCGCCATAACTTTAGCGCAAAAACGACCACTGCAAGCTCTAGGTCATGGGTGGCGTAGTTACACTCATGGGAGCGTAGCTGCCTGGACCCGTAAGAGATCACCCCTTGTTGCTGCATCAACACGCATCCCAGGCCCTGTCCCGAAGCATCAAAAAATACCTCATATGCCATCCCTTCTTCTGGTAATCTCAACACTGGGGCACTAACCGGCTTTTCTTTTAGGTAGCTGAAGGACGACTCGCATTGCTCGCTCCACACGAAAACCTGGTCCTTCTTGGTCAAAGTCATCAAAGGGGATGCTACTCTGGAGAATTTGGGTACGAATCTCCAGTAGTAACCTGCCAGTCCGAGGAAACTCCGGACTTCCGCCACATTCTTGGGTGCTGCCCAAGAAACAACTGCCTCAACCTTTGATGGGTCGACTGCTACCCCCTGCTCAGACACTACGTGCCCGAGGAAGTGCACTTCTCGTGTCCAGAACTTGCACTTTGACATCTTCCCGTAGAGCTGGTGCTGTCGGAGGACTTCCAAAACTGTTCTCAGGGTGCTCTGCATGGTCCTCTTCTGACCTTGAATAGATCAGGATATCGTCGATGAATACCACCACAAACTGATCCAGGCACTCTCGAAAGATGGAGTTCATAAGCCCCATGAACACGGCCGGGGCGTTCGTAATACCAAAGGGGCATGACCACGAACTCAAAGTACCCATAGCTGCACCTGAACACCGTCTTCGGGACGTCGCTATCCTTTACCCTCAGCTGGTGGTATCCGGACCGCAGGTCGATCTTCGAGAACCATCCTACCCCCCTCAGTTGGTTAAAAAGATCATCTATCCTCGGAAGAGGGTAGCGATTCTTGATCGTTACCTGATTCAGCCTCCTGTAGTCGATGCACAACCTGAGGCCACCATCCGCCTTCCTTGCGAACAAGACTGGAGCGCCCCATGGTGACGCAGTCGGACAGACATAACCCCTCTTCATCAGATTGTCAATCTGTATCCGCAAATCTCGTAGCTCCGAAGGTGCCATCTGATAAGGAGCCATCGAGATCGGACGAGCGTCGGGTTGTAGGTCTATCCCGAACTCGATATCGCGTCGAGGGGGTAGAGTCGTCACCTCCTCAGGAAAGATGTCCATAAACTCGCGGACGATCTCTGGCACTTCCACCATCTCAGCATCTACTGATTCCACTGTCAGCTCGGTCAACAAGGAGAGGAGAGGTTCCTCCCTCCTGTTTCCCTTCGGGCAGCTCCGCTCGTCGGTGAAGGTAACATGCTGGCCGTCCAAACCTAAGAACACCACCCTTCTTTGGAAACAGTCGATGACGGCGCACACAGAAAATAGCCAGTCGATGCCTAGGATGACATCGTATGGATGAATCTGTAGCAGAAGGAGATCCCTGACCGACTGATGTGGCCCTAACATCAGTCTACATCCCCGACAAACGAACAGCAAGTCGGTCTGACCTCCAACTGGTGTTCTCAACACCAGGGGCACTGGAAGTCTCTCGGCATCTAGACCCAAGGCACAGGCTAGACTGGGTGCAACAATGGTGTGCGAAGCTCCGGTATCGAACAAGGCATAAGCCAGAGTGCTAAACACATTGATTGTACCTCGAACAACCTCTGGCCCTGTTGGAACTGTTGCCTCTGCGGCGTGTAACTGTCCACGCCCAGCTCCCCTGCTGGAGGGAGAGTAGCTCCTGCCTCTTCTCCGCCTTCATTGTAGAGGAGAGGAACTCCGCCCGGAACTCCTTCTCGAAATCCTCCCAAGAAACCTCAAACTCTTTCCTATTCCCCAGGTGAAGCATCCACCACTGACGTGTCACTCCTCGCATCTGGCTAACAGCCAGAGGAACCCAGTACTCGGTCGGGCCCCGAATCAGGTCGAAGGCTATAACTAGCTCCTCTAACCAGCCTTCCGTCTTTATATCGGAGGTGCTGCCCTCATACTTCTCGAGGGCCTGTCGCTGGAAGGCCCGAAGAGTCTTTTGCCACTAGTCGCCCTCTTCCTCTCGATCAGCTCTTTGCCGATCGGCTAAAGTAGTCTTCGGGGCCTCGATCGCCTGTACCACATGTGGTCGCCTCCCAGGTGCCATAGCTACGAGATAAACAAGGAATGCCTAAGCCCAAGTAGTGCATACTAAAAAGAAAAACTTCTTAAAATTTTAAATTTATTCTTAATTCCCAAAATATCCCAGAAACATAAGAACACAAGTCATTTATGATGCATGTACCTTTCCTAGGGTCTCTACCCTGCAATCAGTGTGGTCTCACTTGGTCGTTCGGTAGGCCCAAAGTCCTTTCATCGGATCACGGGGGGCCCTAAAATCTCGTGCCCTAGCCGGTCTTCCCGGGCCTAATTCACGCACCAAGGTCACCAAACTTTGTTGCCTTACCATACCATGCAATCCTCACTGTGCCTAACTCTAGACTCCATCCTACCTCTCAAACCTCCCTCTGATACCATTCTGTCACGACCCGCCTTCACTAAAAGGAGGGAAGGGTCCGCAGATTGCCAGACCCTTCCTTCTTTAAGTTGTATGATAGATAATGACCCCCGAAACCCGCCTTCAATAGGTCCTGGAGTGGCGACTAGCACCAAGGGTATATAAAATTCTCGCAAATGGAAGGCATTACCCTTTTTATTTTATAGGATCGAGAGATAAGGAGAAGAAAACCCAAAAACACCAAGGTAGAAAGAAAACTAAGCCAAAAGTAAACCATTCCCACATGGATGTTTCAAAAGTAAAAGTCACAAAGTGAAAAAAGGTGACTACAAGGTAAGTACCAAAATGAAAAACAACAACTACAACTGCTCCAAAAGTCCGATCTAGTAAGGTCCTGCGTGATCCCCGAAGTCCTCATGGAAACCTGAAAGCAGTTTTATATACGTAGGGTGAGCATACAAGTACACTCAGTAGGGAAAACCAAGACTCTCGTGCACAAGTGGGGGAACGTACTAAAGTCCCGTGAGAAAAAGAGCAAACCAAAAACCTAACAAGGAAAACTATCCATCCCAGGCCTCACCAAGGCTCACTCCCCAAATAACGCAAGTCAAGTAATATATATAATAAGAGCACATCGATGTTTGGGTACCCCGCGCCACTTTCCCACTGGTTATTGAGACATCCTACACATCGGACCAATCCCGCCATTCTCACCGCAGTCCCACTGCCACACCCGCCCGCACACACCTGGGCCACAACCACACGCAGTCCCACTGCCGAAATCCCGCCCGCACACACCTGGGACTCAACCGCACGCAGTCCCACTGCTGAATCCCTCCTACACACACCTGGGCCACAACTGTCACATGTAACCATGCCTGCAAACACCTAGGCCAGAACAACCACCACCACGCCCGAAGACACCTGGGCCTCATCCCGAAGACACTTGGGAAACCACCTGCCGCACACACCTGGCCAACCACCACACCACCCCGCCCGAAGGTTCTTGGGCTAATAATGGACTTCAGGCCATCACTGCCTGCCCGAAGATACTTGGGCTATCCAGGAAAGGGAGCAGAAAAGGAGCTAATAACCAGCCACTAAGAATAGTGTTGGGAAAAACACCCTCCCCCATAAAATGGGGGTTTTCGGCACTAAGTTCTCAACTTGGGTGGGGCACGAATAAGAAACACAAAACTACAAGTATAGATATAGGTAACAAGAACTCACCCAAGTCTAGGTTTTTCTAACCGGCCTACGAAACAGAACACCACTATATCCGAGCCACAAGTCACGACTCTCGCCAATAAAACCCATCATCCCATTCTTGTTTCACGTTCAGTTACAATGTTCAATTAATTTTAAGCACTACTGGGCAACTACCATAAGCATAACCAAGGAAAGCGTCAAAAGCATGGATCAACCAAAACACTCACACCCGGTTCTGTCAACAGAGGATCTATCCCCAATTTTTGATATAAACGAGTACCCACCCGTCTCAAACTCACTACCACCGAAACCATACCAACAGGGAATCCCATCCCCAAATTCACACAACCACCGGGTAATCTCAGATTTAAAAGACTTAACACACTCCCTGATTTCAAACCTGTGTGTTCTAACCTAGAGTTAACATAGTAGGGTTTATCCTGGTGCTCCCAAATTATTCAGCTGGGTATACGTGTTTAACCAATTTCATAGCAGGAGTTCACAATTTCAGCAACACATTTAAAACATCACGAGGGGATTCATCAGTGCACATACAACGACCACCAATGGCCTCAATTTTCAGAAAAACATAAACCAGCACAACTAAAAAGGATGATCACAAGATAAATCATAAACAACGATCACAACCCCTTCCCCTTGTTTCCTTAGAACTTCTTTTATTATCTTCATTAAGATTTAGTTCAAACAATTCCATAGGAACAAAATAACGCCCACTCCGCATGATACACAAAAGTGAGAGACGAGAGAAATTCCCTACCTGCTGATAGACGACCAACGCTTATGTCAGGGGGGGAGGCGGAACTTCACGGATAACGACGCGGCGCGCCCGATGCACCAGAAGAGCCACGATCGAGGAAGGGAGAAACCACGGCCTAACCCTTAATTTATAAGAGCCGGGGGCGGTTGAGATAAAAACGCTGAACCGCGTAAGACGTGGAAGTCGTGGGTTGACAACGCGGCTTGACTCATCATTAAAGGTGTTGGGTGGTTTAAACCGACTCATGAGTTGATTCAATATTTAATTAAAACTTTTGTACGCATTTCGGGTCTTTAAGACATTTTTTTTAAACGAGGCAGAATAGGGTTTAAAACCCTATTTGCAAAAAAAAGAGCGTTACTGGAACAACTTGGCATGGCCGGGTGACATCGGCCGGTTCCGCCGATCGGTCACACCGATCGGTCGCACCGATCGACACCCCTTAAGGATCCGGATTTTGGCAAAGGAAGGGACCAAGGGGGGTCTGGGTCATCACAACATCAACTTCATGCACTGAGTTCATGACATATCTTCATCCTCATGCACTGACAGCATGGCTTCATAATAATCTTCAAGAACTTCCGGTCTTGGTCAAATCAGATGCACACAACCAGATTTGATCTTGTTCCGGTGTGCACGTGCATGCATGCAAGCATGCACTCCCCTTCTTCTTCTCTTGGTGCAGTAAACCCACAAAGGGTGTAACACTTTTAGCACACACCTTCTCAACTTCCTTCACACACTTAATTCAATTTTTATACACACACTTGAATGTATGTTCTACTTTGGTGTGGGGTGTCTCCTCTTCTTCTTAGTGTGTACACACTTTGCACACACTAGTCAAAACCCTCGGCCTCTTCAAATGAACACACTTAAAGTGTGTTATTCTTTGTTAAAATGCACAACCAAGGCTATGGCTTATTCAATTCTTATACACACACAATGTGTGGTCTTCCACTTCCCTTGGCACACACCACTTGGTGTTGTTCTTTGTGCACACACATGGCCTCTGGTCTTCCTCCTCTTGCTCACACCCAAATACCAACACCTCCACTTCCGCGTAGGGTCACAAGAAAGGATCTTCTTCACTACCTCACCGCGCAAGGTGCCACTGGCCGTGGGTTGCACAATCCCTCGGGCGCGCAAGGTACTACCGCTCAAGGGGGCACGCTACACAGAGGGGGCACGCAAGGTCACGCTGCCCAACCTCTTCATCTTGTTGTGCAAAGGTTTAGCGCGCAAGGGACTCCTCCAACCTCTTTCGCACAGGTATGCACAAAAGGAACACAGCCGCGCAAGTGGGTTGCATGGGGCTTCGGCTTCACGAGGCACAAAGTGCTCCGCAGGACTTCGGATTTTCAAAAAAACTTCAGCAAGCTATTCAAGAACCTCAGCCGCTCTTTTTATAGGCAGAGGAGGTCGAAAAATTCCGCGTGAGATAACTCCAAATCCCCGAAAGTTTCAGTTATTCAAAATCATTCCAAATCTTGAATTTAATCTCTATTCAATGCGGGTAAAATTTATAACGCACGGTCCTCACGTGCATGCATTTTTTGAACACATGAAAGCCTTCTATTTAGGCCCATCCATGCAAATCACAAATTTGCGTGGCCTTGGCAGCTTTGTTTGCCTCGGCCTCAACCGAATTCATCATCTCATTTCATGCATGCATATTTTAATGCATGAATATGTTCGTTATGGCCAGACGATCACAATGGTGGCTTTAGCTTGATCAGAGGTGGCCGGGAGCTCGATCTCCGATGCTCGGATGGCCACTGGTTCGATGGTGGTGACAGGGAGCTTCGAGCGAGCTTGAGGAAGGAGACGAGCCTCGGAGCCGTCAGATCGAATGTTTAATGAAGCGCAACGGCCAGGATTTGATCACGGGCGGCGCGATGAGATGTGCGGCGCTGATCACACGCGAGATCAATCATGCGGCTCAGATTAGATCGCAGCGCCGCAGATGGATCGTGCGGCGCAGATCAAGCGTGAGATCGCTCGGAAGGCCAGTACTAGATCTCAGCCAAATTTTTGCATCCCACATCGAAGCGGCTGCCGTTTTTCACGTGGTTTATCAACCAGCCACTCCTTGCCACTATCCAATTGAACTTCCCCCTCCACGGTGCCACCCCGCACCGTGTTCTTTCTGCGAGCGCGCTCTGCGCCCACCCCTGCCACTCGGTGGGCGTGCTCTAGCGCCCACCATGAACTCCGGGAGAGCTCCATTCGCCCCTGCCGTGTGGGCGTGACACCCCTGCGTGGCCCTGCCGCCCTAGGCTTTCCCCACGGGTTCCCCCATGGGCGTGGTGCCTAGTGCCCACATGCCTTGGGGTTGAACCCTCAAGGTCCTCACGGCTGGCCTCCTTGGTTGCTATCTTTTTGCTGTTGTATAGAACAAGTACTTTGTTTTTTTGTTTAAAAACAAAGTAACAAGGTTCAAATGCCAAATTCCACTCCCTTCACTTCTTCACAATTTCTTCTTCAAATGGATTCCTCCTCTTCTTAATCATGTATTCAATATTTAAGAATGGACATCCCGAAGGTTCTCTTCAACCAAAGCTCCTGAATCAAACATATTTTTCAATGAACTTCATTGATCTAATTAGAGATCAAATTGGAAATTCTTCAGATTCACGTGCACTAAGTGTTAGTGAATGGACTTATTTACTCCACTTCATCCACTTAGAAGTTGTGGATGGATCATCTTCACTCTTCATGCATTGTTAGGACAATTCATGGTCTTCAAACAATGTTGTGACATTGTATCTGCTTGATACAAGTTCTTGGAACTTAATGATCAGCTCATCAATCGTCTGATGTAATGATGATGCTCCATCATAATCCATTCTTCAAGTGGGGTAACATAGTATCATCTTGATACATGTATTGAAACATTAAGATCAGTTCTACAATCGTCTAATATACATAGAGAATGTTTCAACCACAACATCATATGTCACATAGTGAATCTCCTAAGTGACATGCATCTTAGTACCATGGCCATTCTCCTTTCATTACCAACAACATCACATCCTTTTTCATTCACATCTTGACATTCCTTGACATCCATTCATCTTATGACAACATCATGCCTCATTGACAACAAATGCAACACAGTACACTTTAATCTCCCCCTTTGTATTTGTTGTCAATACACTAGACCACATATGAATGGGTCAATATGTGTTCCAATATTTTCTCCCCCTTATTGGAAATCAAATGAAAAGGTGTGGTGTGGATCTCTTCCAAAATATCCATTCCTCCCTTCGAAAAGTTTTTTCTTGAAAAACACTAACAGAGGGATGATGCCACATGTTCTCTTGAGCAAAGAACCTTTAGTAGATCAACTCTATGTCTACTTGGGCTAACCCGGTGTAGAGAACAAGAGTGATGTAACCAAGATTTTCAATGATGTCCACAATTCAATGTACATGTGAGATCATGCTTCAGGGAGTGAAATTTTTCAGATTTATCAATGAATTGCTAAATCCTGCACATACTTCACAAAACTCATTAGAAAGTTCAGTGAAAAGATAAATCTTCCCCTTTCAAACATTTCTCTTCAATCAATAATCCCCCTTAATTGTCATGATGAATACAATTAAGAAACAAGGGATGAAATTATGATTGGAATACCTTCAATTTTCTCAAGATGGTATTAAATCTCAGAGTCCCATCTTCTACAGATTGGCTCCCCCTCAAGGGGTGCACTCCATTCTGTCCAAACCATCCTCCAGTTGAGAATGATCATCATCTTAAATTTTCATGGATGTAAATCCCCATGGGGGGGGGAGAATATGATGTCTTGGATATTCCATGTATTATTTTGGATATTACATGGATTATTTTAGAGACTCGTAACTAACACGATGTGGGATTATGAGGTCTGATATGCCTATAATAAATGTTATAAAAATAACGAATAAAACTATTGAAAAATATTCCTGAAAAATATGAAAATAACAAAACTGAATCTCTTATAAAAAATATAAGGGGACCATTGATTTCATAGCATGAGGTTTACAATATGATTGGATTTACCCTGTTTGATGTGGGTCTTTCGAGAAAAAATCACCACAGGTACAGAATGAATAAAATACTTATATAAATAATTTTATTTCAATTTTTTTATGAAAGAACTAAATATACATTATTTATACTATAATTATGAAATCAAAATGTTATATTCAAAACCCTAGATCCATCAATGTGTCTTTTGAGAGAGCATAATAAGATATCTATTAGAAAAAGTATGAAAAGATCATGAATTGATGATTAATGTGCAACAAAATCGAAGGATCTGTCCAATTATTTTGATATTGTATCATTATTTGTTAGGGATTGAAACATCTTGAGATAGGGAATTATTTTGGATCATACATCCCATTTCTTACAATCTATAACAAACTCAACTCAATTGTTGAATGAAATAATTTTGGGATAGGTCAGTTTCAATATGTGTTAGTTTAATTAGGATTCTTGATTATATTCATCATGATTATATTTTTTATTGTTATATTGCGGTTCTAATAGAAGGGAACTAAGATCAGGAAAAAAATCAATAAAGGTCTATTCCTCTTGATTGTTCTTGTGGTTCTCTTGCACTAATATTTTTCCATAACATGCATTTTTCATTTGGCCTATGGTTAGACATATCCCGATGACATCAATTGTTGAACACCCATTTCATGGTGAAAGAATCTAAATTATAGATTTGGGATGATCATTATTCCCCAGAGGTGTCATGATGGTAATGGTAGAAGATCATACTATGTAGATAACTGATTTTCTGTTCATCGTTGCACAATGAAGAACAATGTATAATTTCATTTTTCTAGTGGATCAAACTATCATATCTTTTTCTTCGATGATGGAAAGGTTCCTTAGGCCTTGCATCACGATTTTCGAGTTCAGGGTCACCATATCAATCCTTATATGTGGGAGAACACATCCCGATTCTAGATCTGTGATTCTAGAAAATCCCATACAACACAGTGTGTACGCCAGCCCAATATATCGTGTGGTCCCCCTTGTGTGGAACATAAGGTTTCATAAAATACATATGTATACCTTTATGTGTGACTATATCGCACGACATAAAGTATCTCCCCAGTGACTTGGTGTATACCTTAATGGGTATACATAAATGGTATGGAGTTCAAGGGTTAGAGAACATCATGTACTCTAACACAATGACAAGACCTAAAAAAATGTATGATATATGAATTGTACCTGAAACTAGGTAGAGTACATGAGATTTTGACATGCTTTTTACTTTTACACATATATAGCCATGTGTTGAGACATGATATGTCTAAACTAGTAGGAACTATGGTCATTTGACATGGCATGTAACCCTACTACACGATTTTTAGCAGTTCAATTTTTTCATCAAAATATTGTCCTCTGTATCTTGAAAAAATTCCCATTACGGTGCATTCCCAATATCCATTTTACCTAAGGCTAGTTTTGGAATTATATCTAACTCACAGGACTATGATCCCTTTTCAAATACTTATTGAATAGAGCCATTTGAATCACTCTTAGAGGCTATGAGTGAGATCAACTATTCATATTTATTCCCTAGGTGGAGTTCTCATTATTTTCATTAGAAACCCTTTGAAAGAGTTTATCCTCTACCTAGAATGTTAATCTAGATTGTGTTTTTTGTATACCAATTTGCCTTGGGTTTAATCGTAGATTATTTATCATATATACTTGAACATTCAATGTGTAGTTCCTATGTTGAGACCCAAAATTCCTCACCAAATTTAAGAACATTATCAATGCTATTAGAAAATGTAGTTTTTTCTCCTGGAAAAGTGCTACGTGGAATTTTTCGGCTATAAACCTAGACTGTAATTATGGTTGCGACATACCATTTAATTGTGTGTCTTTTTTGATGATATGAAAATATTATTATTATGTATACTATAAAAATATACCATTGTATACATGATTTTATTTCATTTTTTATTCATTGTGGTTTTCTGGTGTCCTATTATGTATTATTATACTCACCCATAAACTATATTTACCCTCACATGTCATGTCTTATGATAACGGTGGACCCTTTGAGAGAGTCCGTAATGGTCCTGAACAAGATTGTTCTTAGATAGACCGGACTGAATGAGGTGTGTACCAATAGATTTTGTATTGTCGTCCCTTGTATTTCCAATCATCTTGGACTTTTTTAATACTCATTGTGGCGAGCTTGTATTTGAACCTATTTACTTTAATTTACTTCCTATCACACAAAATTTCTGGGATTAAAATGTATGAAAGCATGGTTGTTATGTATATTTTAAATTTCAACATTATATTATCTATGAAATGTTTTTATGTGTACTTGTACATTCGATAGGGTATACCAATTTATTGATATTTCTTCATAGTTCTAACTTTTATCACCTAGCCTATTGGAGGTAGGCTTGGGAAGTTGGGGAATGAGCCCCTCTAGGACGAATAATGTTATTCTGAATAGGAGATCCATAAATAAATGGTCTAGGTGGTGATTTAGTAATCCAAAATAATGTTACATAATAATATATTATGGAATAATATTCATTTCATATAACATCCCAACCTATCATGCATGATATACTATAAGTATAATTGGTATAACCTCATGTAAAATTTGTTAATTTGATATATGAACTCCAAAAATAGTATATGATTCCCCTATGGAGGTTTCTTATTGAAAACCTAGTGGAGGTTAATGGGGAGAGATTGGAGGAGATCAAAATTGTTACCCACTTCCACCTCTACTAAATCTGACCAACCAATTATATGATTAGTGGGATGGTGTTTAGGGTTATGGTTAACTATAGGAGACATAGAGATATTATTTAGAAGAAAATAATAATAATAATATATTTGATACATAAAATTCCTAAATACAATTAGTACATGTATATATCGGTTTAAGTCATTCATCGACTATATTATACCTTGTATTAGAGAATGATGTTCTAGTAGAGCCACTACCAGAAAACCTATAGCTGCATATTCCTACATAGAATGATTTCACGATCTCACACATATGTTGAATCTATTGGATGACACATTGTGGAGAGAGGTTCTCATGGTATCTCATTAGTTTTTTATTGATTTCATATTATATTATCACTTTTTTGGAATATTTTTTTTAAATTTAATTCCCAAATATAATCATTATATTAGAGGCTTAATCTCTTTCATTCTAACATGTTGACGATTTCTTTTCTGGCTAGAAGATTTCACTAGTTTAGATAGGCTACTATTTTGTTTGGGAGCATATAGTTGAATTTCCACATGTTCTAAAATTTAGCACATAATTTTGAAGTTGCAATAATCTATTATCTCCCATTGTGTTAGATGGGTATATTGATCTCATTATGGTAGACATACTGAGATAATCCCCTAATTTATATGTCAAATTTTTCATCACCCTGCACCTTATTTGCACACCAATAACTTTTGCAGCGTATCAAATGGATCCCACCAAGATCTCAGAGATGAAGGTGTAGTTACTAGGCCACCGATATCATGTTTTTTTAAGTCCATGTGTGTCTCCCTTCGATATATAATATGTAATTGGAAAAAATAAAGATTTTACAATAATGAATTGGGACGAATATCTCCATCTAAGCTCGGTGAAAATCCATGACAAATACCCACTTCTAAGGATTGATAAAATCTATGACTACTATAATGGAGATATGTGGCTCTAATATATTCACATTATATCAGGATATCATTAGTAGTGGGATATAAATGTGGAAATAAAGAAAATGTCATTATGATACAATAATTCCTAATATGTGTTCTTGATGCTGACCAATTGAATGGAAAACCACACAACCATGTTATTAAGGTATTTGAAGATGAAAATTAAACACTTATTCAACTAGTTAATATTATAAATAATTGAAGAAATAATAATTCATTTTTCTTTAAAAGTCATGTTGGTGAAGGAGTTGAGAACATTCATGGAATAATTGAGGGAATAAACATTAAAAATAGATTTTTTATTCAATTCTAGATAATATTGAATCTCATCTTTTGAAATGTTATCTAAGTTGATTTTTTAGATATAGAAATGAAATTTTTTGAAGTTTTTCTATAACACCCAATGAATTTAGAAATATATTTATTATAGATTTCATGAAACATTGAGTCTCTACAAAACACCAGTTTTTTATAACCCATTAATGTAAAAATTCTGTGTCTATCCCTATGATTTAAATTTTGTAAAAATAGACAAACACTGTTGCGTTTAGTAAGATATTTAATGTCTAATAAGAAAAAATTATTTTGGGGTGAATAGTAACATACCCTTATAAATAGTGGCATACCCTTATGAATAGTAATGAATAGTAATGTATAATAAATAATATAAAAAAATAAAACATCACCAATGAATTTAAAAATACAATATAGTCATCTTAATGAGGAAAGAATGATCATAGTATAAGTATTTTTATTTTCGTATGAAACAAATATTTAAATTACAATTTTCTGATTAATTTAATAATTTTAAATGGAAATGTATTTTCATAAAATTTAATCACAAATTTTTACTTTATTTTTTATTATTAGAAGATAACTTTACCGGTCCATGATTAATTTATCAAGGCCTAATAAAACGAGTAATAGTTTTAAAGTTATAATTTGGGAATAAATTGTGATTTTATTTAAAAAATTGAAATATCATTTCTTAGAAAAACATTTAAAAAAAATTATTTAATTTTTGGATTCTACAAGTCGAAAAAATTGTAGGGTGAATTTTTGGAATTTTTCTAATATACTTGAATTATTGTGAATCGTAAAAATACTATTTTCAGTTTTTTGTAGCTTAATGACATCATAAGGACATAATAAATATAACATTAGGAGGGTCAACTTGTGTACAGTAACAAATGACATGAGGTGTCCCAAGTGGATAAAAAATGGGCAAATTCCCTGGGCAAGCCCATCGTTTTTCAAAAACCACTTATGATGTATCCCTTTGAAATTGTAAAAAAACTACCTCTTTTTTTATAAATACCTTTTCATCCATTTGTTTTGATTCATTAATAAATCCCTAATACATGAAGCTCTAGTGGTTTAACAAATCTATGAGTCATTCTAAGGTGTATTAAAGCCCCAGGATCCCATCAATGATGTTCTATGAGTTTCTCTGCATGGTAAGGGAACCTTTCACCCTCATCTTTTATTCAACACTTCATTAAGGTTATCTTTTGAATTTCTATTCTAATATATTATGGTTTGATATTATGTATTAATCATAAGTTCTGTTTTATTTCCATATGACTAGATACCTTTCTTGATATCATCAATTCATTTTATGAATGTTTTATAGACGCCGTTATGCTGCCGAATCTTCATAAGGGATCTCTCAACATTTCATTTATTTTCAAGTTCATCACTTTTATTTTTCTCTCCTCACCTCCTCAATCCAAATGATCATAATAAATCTAATATAATATATATACTTTACATATATCATTTTAATTTATTAACCATTAAAAATATTCATACTCCATCCCTATATTTTTATAAACTAAATCAATGTCCATTCGGTTCCAATTTATAACCATCATGAATGTTGATGTTTCATTCATAAATTTTTCCTTAATTACTAGTCATAAAATCATTTTTATGGTTTAACTAGACTAAAATATATGTATTATAACCTAGTTACTATTCAGGAAATAGTAAATGTACATAATATTAAATCAGATGTCTAAATTAGTTCATAATAAACAAAATACCACTAAAGTAATATAAGTGAATGTCATTAATATTTCATCATATGATTAATCCTAATTCCATGTAAAACAAATGTTATAAATAAAAATTAACACTTATATATGGTTATTATTAGTTTTTAATTTATAATCTATAGATTTACATCCATTCCACAAGATCTCAAATACTTAAGAATAAGTGAACTAATTATGAATATTATGAAAACGAACACTCCAGAACAACAGAATTCAATACAATAAGTTTTCTAAAAGGGATTAATGGAACTAAAATGAAATATGTTAAAATAAATACATGTATAATAATTTCGTAAATATGTTAATGATGAGTATCATTTCATATTCCAGGACCATAAGTTCACAGGGGAACACATTTGGACTTAAGGTAATGGTTTCTTCATCTCACTTCCATTTTTGTGAGATTTTATTTATTCACTACTAAAACTTTTTTATGGTTTATTTATATTTACCATTTATAAAATATATAATGATTATTTTTATTTTCATGGTATTCAATATATCATTTAAACATTATTAATTTTGGGTCATTGTAATCGATTGATTACGAAGTGGTAAAGGGTTTTCCCCCCGAACCTCCATTTTAATTTGGGTTAATTTTATTATATTAAAACCTCAATTAAACACTTGTGTATTCTTATGTAATCCCCATAAATTATGTTTTAGTGTTTTATATATGTTCAAGAACCATAATCCTTTTTTATTTTATGGATATTTACATGTTTTAAAAGGAACATTCAAAATTGTTTCTGAAATACAAACCCTTTTCAATGGATATTTTCAAATTCTTAACCATTTTCAAGTGTACATCAGAATTTTTTTTTAAGATAGAATTACATTTATAAAAACACTCATTTTACAATAAAAAATGATCTCTGTTATTTTTTTTAATATAACAAACATGTATTTCCACTTTCAAATTCTATTTAATACATTCCTTAAAATGCTCTAGAAAGATTTAGTTATAAAGAATATGATGAACTATTTTTACACGATTTCCCTTCAGTAGGACATCATTTATGCCTAAAATATAATTTTAATATCCTAGTGTTCTATTTTCTGAAATAATCATTTTTAAAAACTTATTTCATGTAGTATAGAATGAATTTCCAAAAAGCAATCTTTTTTCAATGTAAACAAGATTTTTCCCATCTCACATTATCATTTATGATATATATTCCTTTTTCACCACTTACTTCGTATATGTGGAATATGTACTCTCATTTGGTATATCATATCAAGAGTATAATTATTCTCATAATTTTATATTGGATTATTATATTAAAGTTTCAAGGTGGTATGGTACACTTAGGAATGTTTATGTTTTTTTTACACAAGGATTTTTCATTGGCCTCATTTAAAATTATCTTCATTTTTGTCAACGTCCTATGTGGAATATTGTACTTTATTGAGGTTTATCTCATATGATATAATATACCATATTTAATATAATTGTATATTATTTGTTTTACTTTGGAAGTTATATCATAAATCCTTTCAACAATTTTCTGAGAATGGTTATTGTTTAAGATTAATGTTCGGGGAATGTTATTTACATATCATATGTTATTTTAAATATGAATATATATTTTCATTTTGATTATCCATGCCCATATGATGAATGAATTATACTTATTATGTGATGGATGGACCCTGAAATAGCCCCAATATGCATCGGTGGGTCTCATGAGACAAATAGATGAGGAATTGGCCAAGGACATTCCCAGTTTAATATATGGTTTTGGGTGAGGTCTTATTCATTTTTAGACCTCTTGGTCGAGGCCTTGATGAAATATTTGAGAATGTCCGACATATGCACATCCCTGATTATGAAGCTTGTAATTGAATTTTTTTGTGGTTTTCCGATTATTAGAAAACCCATGATTATGCTGGAATTTTTTACTCAGTTCAAATTCATACCATAATGTGTTAATGTTTATTTTTTGCAAGGGAATCTATTTTCATTTACAAACTATGTCTATATTCGTTGTTATCTTCCATTGTATTTTTTACTCTTACTGAGCATTTTAAAACACACCTTTCTAATGTTTAATTTTTCCTAGGTTATGAAGAAGTGTGTTCTGTGTGATCTATAGGCATAATCTAGGAGGTGTGGATTTTTCTAATGGACTGAATTAATGTTTTATTTCCTTTAATGGTGTGATATCAATGTTATATATGTTTCTTGTTTCCAAAGGTTACTATACAAAATTGACCTTTGGAATGTTTATTCCTTTTTTATATGCCAATGTAATAAAATAATTCACCGGATCGGGGAAAATGGGGTCGGTTCATTACATTTGGTATTAAAGGGTGTTCAACATAAAACAAATAAACTAGATTTAGAAAAGTCGATCAGGGAAAAAATCCCTAAGATAGTCTTTGAGGATAATCACACATTAACATCCTGTTATTTTCGTAATAAATAGATTATTTGGATCTTTCTAGAAAATACATCCTTGTCAGGATACAAATAGGTAGATATGCCTCTCACACAGATGAACCTAGGAGTGAAAACTCCAACAACATGATTCCGATTTGACCTGGGGTATCCTTGTACACGATAATGATCCATATTTCACTCTTGGTATGAACACTTCCATGGGATATTTCTACGATAATTCACATTAAATTTAACCACCATTATTAAGTAATTATTCCCCCAAAGTAACCAAAGTATATGGTTTTAGTATTTACGATGAATAACTTTATGCAATGTGTTATACCATGTTTAGAGTCAAAGAGAGTTCATAATGTTTCTAGCTAATATATAATATGTAATTAATTAGAAATGGTTCCTAGTAGAAGAAATGAGAAATTCACTAATGCATGTGATGAGAATATTAATAAGGATCATGTATTCGATGGTCTAAAGACATTATTTCAAAGGAAGATTGTTTCCCATGTATCCTTATCATATGAGGAAATGGTATCATGTGTTGAAATGTTATGTAAAGAATTCTCTGAGTCCCGTGTCTTTGAAGGAAGGGAAAAGAAGATGAGGATTCCAGGTAAAAACATATATAAAGGGAATTAATGAATGATGTATTTTCATACATGGGATAACTATGGAAATAATCACCCTGGTAAATGCTTAAAGGGAATATCTATTTGATACAAGTGTGGAAATAAGGGCACCACATTCATGATTACAAGGGTATGGATATGGTTTCCAATGTACAATTCTTCAATTGCAAGAAGATGGGACACTATGCAAATCAGTGTCCCAAGTGTCAAAAATAAATACAAAAAATAATGATTTTGGACAATGATCAAGTTATGACGCTATTAGAATTATAAATATTCATATTAAAGAAAGAAGTCATTTGAATATTTTTTCAGTATTTTACTAGTTGTAATAATTATGTGATTTATAAGGACTATAATGTAGTAATATTTCATTATGTTTTTGAGGTCATGTGTTGAAAGGTACAATGGAAAACCGATTCAGTTGGAAGATAATTTTTTTAAAAAACACATGATTGAACGAAATACCATGCTTAATATATATATCTCATGTTGAGAGAATGAAGAAGAAATGATAGATTCAAATAAGTACTGACTACCTTGGAACTGATTATTGACTTGTCGAGAAGTGTTCTATCCAATCATCAATGGATTTTATAGCATTTTTTGATTTAAAGAATATATCCAATAACATGTATTTTACTTATGTAATGCAGAGGAATGCATGTTTTTTATAATGATTTTATGGTAATTCAAGTTATAACCATATTTTAGGAGGATACATAATGATGTTATTCACGTATATGGAATGTGAATTTTAGAGGTGCTTCTTGTTGATAAAGAGTTAATTATATGTTCATCATGGAAATTTAGAGGCCTTCATTATATTGTGTATAATAATTGTATTTTGGAATAATTAATCATTTCAAAAATGGTTTAAGTTGATTATTGAATGGTTTTTAGAGTTTAATGTCAATACATTTTGGTTTTGTTATTCTTCCGTGACCCTGTTTTCCAATTAGAATGATTTTTTAGTAACCAATGGTTTTACCTTTCCTCTTATTAATATAATATGTTATCTTTATTCGTGATGTGGTTTTCCAAAAAGTGAATTATAAAGTATCAACCAATATCTTTCGAAATTCAGTTTCAAATTTTTAGAATGAAATTTTGATAAGGAGGGAATAATTTAACACCACATGAATTTACAAAAAATATTTATTATAGAAATCATAAAACACTGAGTCTCAAAAAAACACCACTTTTTTCTAACCTAGTCATGTAATCAAAATTTCATTACCTGTAAGATTTGAATTCTGAAAACCTGACACATTGGGTTGCATTCAGAAAGATATTTAGAGTCTGATAAGACAAATATATTTTTTGGTGAATAGTAACAAACCCTTATGAATAGTTGAATACCCTATAAATTTTTAATGAATAGTAACAAACTTTAAAATATAATCTTCACCCCTGAATGTATAAATATAATTTAGACATATGAAAAGAGAAAAAACAATCATAGTAGAAGTATTGATATTGTTTATGACAAAAATATTTAAATTACAATTTTGTTGATTAATTTATTAATTGTAAATGGAAATTTATTTTCATTAAATTTAATCACAAAATGGTACTTTATTTAATAATGATTATAATATTATTTTACATGACCTTGATTAATTTCTCAATGTCTTATAAAACAAGTTATAATTTTAAAGTGGTTTTTTGGAATTAATTATTATTTTATTTAAAAATTAAACTAAATATATTTCGAAAGTTATTTTCAAAAAAAATTATTTTATTTTCAGATTCTTCATTTCAAAATATAGTTAGAGAAGTTTTTTAGGATTTTTCTAAAATACATTAATTTTTAGGAATAGTAAAAATAAATATTAGAGTTTTTGATAGTTGAATGAAATAATTATGATATAATAATTAAAATAAAAGGCTGGTATAATTTTGTATAATAACATATGACATGACATGTCCCATGTGGTTAAAACCATGTGCTAGCCCATGGTTTTTCAAAAACTACTAATGCGGTGTCCCATTGAAATTATTAAAAATATATCTATCATTTTATATAAATACCCCCTCATAATTTTATTTTCATTCATTATAAACCCCTCATAATCTATTATCTAGTGGGTTTTCCTCCCTATAATTCATACCAAGCTTTAATTAATCACCAAGGCCCCAAAAATAATGTTCTAGGTATTTTTCTATAAGGTAAAGGAACCTTTCACCCTCCACTTTTATTCAACACTTCTTTTGTGTTATCCTTTAAAATTTCCACTCTCATATGTTAGGGATTGATATTATTTATTAATCATAATCTCCTTTTGATTTCAATATGATGTGATACCCTTTTTAATCTCATCAAATAATTTTTTGAAATTTTACGATACGTCGTTGGGCTACCAAATTTTCACAAGGGATCTCTCAACTTTTCATTTATTTTCATGTTCATCTATTTTCTTTTTCCTTACTCATATCTTCTATAGAAAATGACCATAATAACTCTAGTATCTTTTATATACTAAAAATATATCATTTTAATGGTATAACCATCATCAATATTCTTACTCCCTACCATTATTTTTATAAATGAAATCAATTTCCATGAGGTTCTAATTTATAACCATCATGGACAACAATGTTTAGTTCATCAATATCTCCTTAATTACTGGTCATTAAACCATTTTGATGGTTGAAATAGAATATAATATATGCATTATAAACTAATTAATATTTAGGAACTTGTATAGGTACATAATATTAAATCGTATGGCCAAACAAGTTTTTAATAATTAATATACCGCCAAAGTAATCTAAATGAATGTCATGAATATTTCATGTAATGATTCATCCCCATTACATGTAAAAAATTGATATAAATTACAATTAACACTTCTGTATGATCATAAATATTATGAAATTTATATTATAGAGATTTATATCCATTCCGCATGAACTCCACTAGAGCTAGTGAACTGGTATGAAAATAACGAAAATGATGACATCGGAATGACAAAATTCAATATAATATCTAATAATATTGTTATAAATGAACTAAAAAGAATTGTTATAAACTAAATAATTGTCTTATAGGATCTAAATTAGGTTATTAATTAGTATAATTTCATATTATAGGACCATATCTTTAGGGGGGAACACATTCGGTATTAAGGTAAGGGTTTATTCATCTAACTCCATTTTTGAGTGATTTTCATTATTCACTACGAATACATGTGTATGGTTTAGGTATATTAACAATTTCTATAAAATATCATGAATATATATATTTTAGTTTAATTCTATATAACATTTGAATATTTAAAACTTTGGGGAAATTGAATCAATTGATTATAAAGTGGTTAGGGTTTTCCCCCCCGAACATCTATTTCCATTAATGTTACTTTTACTATCTAATTACCCCAATGAAACTCTTGTGTATTATTATTTACTCCTCATTTCCTCTTTCTCTGTGATATATAAATGTTTAAAAACCAGAATCATCCTCTATTTTATGGATAGTTACATGTTTTAAAATTAAGGTTTAAAATTGTTTTTGAAATACAATCCAAATTCAAGGGATATTTTCATATTATTACATGTTTTAAACTATACACTAGATTCTATTTTAATCCACCATGAGTTTTATAAAAACAATCATTTTATCATGAAAAATGATATTGATTTTTTTTATTTAATATAAAAAACGTGTCTTTCAACATTAAAATTCTCTTTAACATATTTTTTAAAATACAATAAAATGATTTAGTTATAAAAAAATATTAAGAATACATTGTACATGATTTCACTTCTATGGGACATCATTTATGCCTATAATATTATTTCAATTTCTTAGTATTTTATTTTCTCGGATATTTGTTTTTAACAACATATTTCATGTCAAATAGAAGGGATTTTCCAAAAGAACTCTAATTTCCAAAGTAAAAAAGATGGTTCTCATCTCACTTTATCTTTTATAAGATATATTCCTTGATCATCACTTACTTCATAAATGTGGTGAATGTACTAATCGTTGGTATATAATACCAAGATTCTACATATTGTTATTATATTTTATGGGATTATGATTTGAATGTTCTAAGGTGGTATGGGACACTTTGGAATGATTAATAAATATTTCCTCAAGTATTTTTCAATGGCCTCATGTAAAAGTTTCTTTATCTATGTCAAATTACTTTTTTGAAAATTGTACATCATTTAGGTTTATCTCTAATGATATTAAATAACATATTTATTTGAATGGTTTATTATTAGTTTGACTATTTATGTTCTATATTAAAACCATTCACAGATTTACTCAGAATGGTTAGTGTTTAAGGTTAATGTTTGAGGAAAGATATTTACATTTCATATGTTAGTTTCAATATTAATTTATATGTTGTTTATGTTTATCCCCAATCATATTAGGAATGAATTGGACTTAATCTGTGATGGGTGGTTCCAGCTATACCCTCTTGATGCATCAGTTGGTCTCATGAGGAAAATAGATACAGAATTGGCTGAGGCCTTTCCCAATTTATAATATTGTTTTGGCCAAGGCCTTAATAATTTTTGGACATGTTGGCTGAGGCCTTTAAAAATTGTTTCCGAATGTTTAGAATATGAACATACCTCATTATGAAGCTAGTAATTGAATGAATATATGGTTATTTGATTAGTATAATTCCCATGAATATGTTGGCATTGTTTACTCAAATAATATTCCAACCATAATGTGTTCTGGTTTATTATTTTTAATGGAATGGGTATTCATTTATTCACCATGTCTAATGATTAGGTTATATATTGATGTACTTCATATTCTTACTGATTGTTTTATCTCACCTCTTTTTTACGAATCATTTTTTCTAGGATATGAAGAAATATTTTATGAGTTACTTGAAGGTATAATCTAGTAGTTGTGGATGTTTTTAATGAAACAAATTAGTGTTTTATTTCTTTCAATGACGTAATGTTGAAGTTATATATGTATCTAGTTTTCAAATTTTACAATAATACTCAGTGTAGGATAGAAATGATGATATAGATGTTCAATATATACAAGAGGGGGGGTGAATTGTATACTTTAAAAATTCCGTTGGAACATTTAAAGTTAAGATTAACAATGTTAAAGAAACATAAACAGCACATCTAAAAGAAACCATTTCATAAAAGAAAGATTCTACCTTGAAGCATATAGAACATTAAATATTATTAGAGTAATGAATTTAGAATGTATAAGATAGTTATACATCCTATATTTAACAAATATAAGATTATAGAGGAAATAAAACAACATGAAATAAAAAACAAGTAATTACAAGATTCTTTTAACCCAAGGACAAGGTTATCCAAAAACCTCAGATAAAGGTTCTTTGATTTTTACTTTCTAAAAACCTGTCACACCCAAACCCAGGTAATCCATAAATCCGAAGATAAGAATCTGTCTTGTTATCCCCTCAAGCCCTATTTTTAGAAGGAAATCAAAACCTCTAACTTCCAAACCTTTATGTCCATGATCAGCACGATCAGAGTCTGGACAATGAAAGAATGAACAAGTTGTTCACACATGAAAAAGTTGTTCATGACATCCACACAACGCACTGAGAGTTGTAAGATACACTCTCTCTAGACATCACATCACAGTAAGCATCATGTTCAACCACTTCATATAATGTAATCGAAGTAAATTGTTGGTTTAAATGAGCTTTTATTTATAAGAAAAGAATCCCAATGGACGGTTCCACTCCAATAGTCATATTTTCCTTAAATTTCAGAGGGACCTAGACACATGTCATACATGAAAGGGTTAGTTTTTAACAGATTTTATGGCATCGTGTCAAGTAACAAAAACTATTTTATTTTAAGGATAAATGTTATGAATTAAAAAAATCTGATATCATTGGAATGTTACATTTAAACAACTCTAACATTGTCATGAAAATAGATTCATAAGGAATAGTAAATTGGATTATGAAACTCGTATCTCATTTATTCTAGAATAATAAACAAAATTGTAATCACATGTACACCGGAATTAGTATCGTAATGAAAGTATCACATAAACATTGGAATCAGTATCATTAATATGGTATCACATATACATCAGAATTGGTATCATAATTACTGTATCATATATACACAAGAATTTGTATCACAAATATGGTAACACTTATACACCGGAGTCTGTATCACAAATACAGTTTCACTTATACACCATATTCAGAATCATAATGTCGGTATAATTTGATACACCAAATTAATAATCATAAAGTTGGTGCCACATATACACCAGATTTAGAATCATAAAGTCGGTATGATTTATACACCAGATTCATAATCATAAAGACAGTATGATAAATCTATGAATCTAACAGAATGGAAAATCGTAATGATACTCCTGAAAGTATAATATAATGACAAATCGTAAAGATACATCTATAAGTATAATGGAATAACAATTCCTGATCATAAAAATAGAACATAAGAAAAATAATAGAGCATAAGAAAAGGTGTTTGTGATTTTCAAAACAACAGACCGTAAGGAATGGAGAAGTCACAAGATAACCATATTAACCCAGTAATCTCCCCATTTTTGGAAAGAACAAACAACTTTCCTAATGAAGAATATATTGAATTAGATAATTAATTATGAAAAACTTATCTCCCCCTTTGAATGATATTTCTAATAAATACGACTAACTCCCCCTTAGGATAAGATTCCCAAGGATCATATTATTGATTCTAAATATCTGGTTTTCTTTCTTTTGAATATATCACCCCCTTATATAAACATCAATTTATAAAAGAAAACTCCCACTTACGTGGTCATTATCCTTTCTTACTATACTATCCATTATTATATTCTCCTCCTTTGATATCTTCATTAAAATCTTACTTTAAATAATTTCTCCCCCTCTCTGATTTTCAAAAAAGCGAACGTAATGGAGAAGTATATGATGTACCTCTAAGTTTAAGCAAGCATACATTCGATAAAAAAATAAAGATATGCAAGTATCTTATTAATGAAATTTTTGAAATAAGTTTTAGATTACAACAAAACATAGAAATGTAGGGAAAAAATCATTCATCCTTCTTTTTCTAATACAGAATTTTTTAACAAGGCTTTGCGTTTAATCACTTCCTTATGATCTTCTTCGAACTTCTTCATCATGATCATCGGACTGTGATTCTTCTTTTTTAATGAAAATATCCTTTCTTCTTGAGCATCCAATTTTCTCTCTAATTTGGCTCTTACTTCCTTTTCATTGTTAACAGACCGGGGAACAGAATTTTGATGACTATCGTTCTGAGAGATTGATTCCTTAACCATGTGGAACTCGATTTCACAAGTACTGAAAGATCCATTTTTTGAATCCATAACGTCACCAAACTATCTTAGCACTTCATTGATAGTCTTGGGGAAGATATAGACTTTCATACAAGTGACTGATGTGGCTCTATTTTCACATTGTTTTGCCACATCTATTAGTTAATTTTCATCAATTTAATTATGTATTGTTATACTTTTTAATAAATAATGGAACTTTTGTATTTTTATCACTAAATCTATTAATTAATGATTTTTATAAAAAAAATTTGTTTTTAGTATTTTAGATAGATAATTTAGTCATTCTAATTAATTTAATTATATTAAATTAATTTCTAGTTTAATAATATTAATTTTGTTTACTTTTTAATATTTTAAAATGTTTATTATTTAACTAATTTTTCATTTTTATCTTCATTTGTCAAATATAATTTTTTAGTTAAATCATTACCCTTTAATTTATATTTATTTAAATTAATTAAATTTACTTTTTAATCAGTTTATTTTTTCTAATTTGTAAATAATTATAATAAATAAGGTTAATAAAACAATGTATTCTGAATTTTAAGTTTTCATTTTGTTATCTAACTAATTAACGTTGTCATTTAATATCTTTAGTTAAAGTATTTTAATTTTATGTTTGCAGTTAATAATTTGTTGGTGTTCTACGTTTATTTAGACATATAATTAATTAAACCTAATTTTTATATTCTACGTTAATAATATAGTCTCTTTTATTTATAGTTTGTTGATTAACTTAATTATATTTTATTTATAGTCAATTAATTAGCCTTTAATAATTTAGTTATTTTTTATTTTTTAAAACATCAATGTTCTCTTTATTTTATTATTTTCATTATATTAATTTTTATTTGCTAATTCTCATTTTGTGCTATCGGTGAGTCGTCATACTGATGCTGTGACAGACTGATCTTTTGTCACACCGAACCTTTTTATAACTATCGGTGAGTCGTGACTCATCGATTACATTAAAAAACCATCAATTTCTTGCGATGCACTAATGTTGAGACGCACTGATCCTTTTCATCGGTTTTGGTCTCCCATATCTTCATAATTTTATTTTATTTTAATCTATCGGTGAGTCAATGTCTCGATGATATTCTAAGTCACCATATTTTTCTCATTACACTGATTATTTATTATTATCTTAATTATAAGTGGGTCATTATTCTTATTTTTCTTCTTTTAGGGTCTTTTTTATCGGTAAGTCATTTTAGTAAAATTATCGGTGACTTATGGTCACTGATCATTTTTTTTCTATCGGTCCCTCCTCAACCCTCACTTACTCATGCCGATCATTTTTCTTCTATCAGTGTTTTATTATTCGGTGAGTTTTCATTCTCCGATCCAATCCTACTAACGGTGTCACAGGTGCCTTGTGACACCGAAACCCCATTTTCTGATCGGTCTCATTAACCCCTTCCTTCCATTTCTTCTATCGGTGAGTGTTTTTCCTCCTGCCCGCTACCAATATAACTATCGGTTTCACACCTTCACCCACTGATCTACCCTAACTATTTCGGTCTCGCTCCACTTCTTACTATTGGTGTCTCTACCTCACCTTCCCTAATTCACTCACCGACATATTTATAGCCACCTTCCAATTCCATTTTTCTTATTCAGCGGTATCCATTCTATAAAAAATCTTCATAACCCCTTCCTTTCCACTTTCATCAGACTAGAATCTACTCAACAGGACCAATGATTCAAAACCAGTGAACCATAGCAACTCAAAACATAGACCCAAACCAGAATTTTTCAAATCTTGACTCAATCGAAGCAGTATTTAAAATCATTGACCCGCTAGGAATTTTGAAACAAAGTTGAGAAATCGTGGGATGAAATCCTCTTTTGTTTTCTTGAGTTTTTTTCCACCATTTCATACCAAGGATGAGGCTATGATTTTGTTGTCGGACCTTTTCACAATACACGATGAACTGCTTTATTGAGTTATGAGTTTGGGAAAGGGGAGGCTAACCCTGGCCGGCTCGTCGTATCACGTCACTCGGAAGAGCAGGCCACCACAAGTCTACTGGAGGTAATATTGCATGCTAAAGAAGATGAGGAGGGTTAGTCGGAATTCTATGAATCCCTCCAACCGAGAGAAGAACTTTCGAGTCAGGATAGATCTTCGCCGCAACCGCTAGAATCTATGATGGCTAAGGTCAAAGCTAGCCGCCGTGAAGAAGTTCAAGCTTTGCATCACTGTACACTGCCATGGTTTGTAGAAGAGGAAGTCATGGAGCCTTCGGGAAGAAGAAAACCTCCCTCTCTTCTGCAAAATTGTTGGGGGGGGAGAGAAGTAATTTATTTATGTTAATTAATAAATAATAAACTTAATTAAACAATAAATAATTAATAAATGATAATAACTAAATTAACTACAGAAAAAATTCCATTTAATGGTATTTATAAATATAAATATTAAATCTAATTATTATATATTTCGTTTAATTTAAAATAAGTATTTAATTTTATCTTTCCAATTAATATCAAACATAATGTTTTTAGTTTAAATTAATAATGTTAACTAATAATAATTAACAAATTAATAACAATTTCTCATTAAATGTATCTATTAATAAAACATTTTATACTTTAAAACAATAAAAACTATTACTCGATCAAATTATACAACTTAAATAATTATCATTCATCTTTTATAATTATATAATAACTATTTTAATAATAAATTTTATCTCATCTTAAATACATTTAAATTACTAATTACTAATAATACATTCACTAAATGAATGGGTTAATTTTTAATAATAAATTTTAAAAATTAAATTTTTATTCAAGATTCTATAATAAATAAATAATCATAATAATTATTTTTATTAATGACTATAAGATTAGTTATTTTTTAATTAACATTATTTTTTTCTAATAATTAATACATTAGTAAACATAAAATAATAACAATTAAATATTAATTAACTTTCTTCTCGTTTTAATTGTTTTATTCTATTTATAACATGTACAGGTTCAAGAAAAAGTAAAAATCATGTCAAGGGTCACGCAACTAACTCATTGGAAGTTAGTTACGAGGGAAAAACTAGTGTGATATGCCAGATGCGAAAAACGCACATGTGTGGTGCACAAGTGAAGGTTTTCTATAGTTGATGGAAAAAGAGTGTTGTCATGAATTAGATTACAGAGGATATAAAATCAGAGTAGTAGAAATATTTGAGGGGGAATCATTCAATATCATTCCACAATCACATCCTCCTGAGAGTAGGGACGTTCATTCGGATTTGTGGGAGCAGGACTAGAGCAGACATTGATGTGAAGGAGCCTGAGAGAAGAGTAGTATTTAGGGAGTGTTTCTTCCCTTCGTCCTTAAATATTGTACCTTGTTCTTGGATGTTTGACACTTATTTAATCAAGATGATCAAAGGATGAATTGTCTTAGCTTGAGAATTCAATTCTGTTGGATAATCTTCAAAACATTTTCATTCACTTTAAAATTTTTCATAATCGTAATCAATTGGTGAGATTGATTAATGCTTCTCTGTTTTGTTTCTTCACACCTTAAATGTTTTTAAAATTCATAAATTCATGATCTACTAGCGAGGTATTTCATGAATAATTTTTCAAAGCGTTAACGTCTTTACATATGGAAATTTTCTGTGAGTTTATTTCGGAATATTATCATTTAATAATTTCCAAGATGTTTAATAGAATATGGATTGGCGAACTCCTTAAATCAGTTTACTGAGTGTTCAGTTTCTAGTAAAGGGAGAATTTCCATCTTTATTTATTTATGTGTGATTCAATAATGTGTATTGGAGAATGTATCCTTTAAAAATGTAGATTGTAATTCTTGAGTCTTACATTTGATCTGTGCCTTCGTCCTTGCTGCTTTATTTTAGTATTTTTTTCTTTTATGTTACTTTTACTATTGATCTAACTTCATCAGTGTACTAGTAATTTATTTAGACTCTTTTCTTAACGAAAACTAAAAAAGAAAAATGAATAGTAAAGAAAACTATAAAGATGATTACCTCATTGTTGACAACAATGATGTTTTTTGTTGTAAATCCATATAATTCACCCATCTACCTTCTTTGTGGATCAACCCTGCACCATTGTGCTTGTGCAAGAGTAATAAATGTAATTTTTAAGTTTGTGATGACCTTCGTCCTGTTCAAAATTTGGCATCATTGTTAGGGAAGGCATTCCTTGAGTGTTCAATGTTTTAGGTAATTTTTTAAAAAATTATAAAAAACATAAAGAATCATATAAAGAATTTTATTTAAAAAATATACTTCGAACTCGAACCTAGTGTTTGTGTTGTTTTTGAAAAATATGCCTCATTGTGAACTGTTTTGTGTTTAATCTCACCTGGTTTTAGTTTAAAAATTGATGTTAATGAAACCTGGGATCAAAAGGGGCCACATTGTGTGTTTTGTGGCTATTGTGGGCACATTTCCTGGTTGTGTTTTTATAACCAACCACAACAGATTGACTGCATTCAAGAAAATTATAACATTGATTCTAATCTTGAAACCCTTACTAAAATTGGCCTTATTGATTCTAAATCGGATGATAAGGTGGAATTTATTAATACTTGGTTAACTAAATCCAATGAAATTCAACATATAGATTCTCAAGAGGAAGATAAAAGAATGAAATGATTGGAAAATAGGCTCTTGGAATTACAACAAAGGGTTAAAGAACAATACTAATATGATGAAAAAGAAAAAGAAACTGTTTATAAAATATTGGAAAATAAAATTGAAGAGGAGAGGGACTGTGAAACTGGACAAGAAACCATTCTCTTTGAAAAATCTGATTCTGTTGAACTAAATTTGGAAATAACCAACTCACTGAGTCAAGACAATAACATTGAAAATCCCTAAAAGTTCTTTAATGGTGTTGAGTTGGAAAATTTTAAATATGAATTCATACAGAATGAAAATGAGTTTCTAGTTCTTTTCATAATTCCTACATTGCAGAAAAATCACAATTTTAGAAATTTTTAGAATGAAGTTATTCAGGTTGAAGTCAAAATTGAAAATGAAAATTTGAATGTTAAAAAATCATCACACAACTTTTATATTATGGTTAACAATGTGTTTGAACTTGATATTGTGAACCCTTTGGAAGAGAACCTTAAGTTGGAAAATATAGAATCTGAAATCATTGAACTTGAATTTAAAACCTCTCTTTTACATTTTTTACCTGTAAACCCAATAAATACTGAAATATTGTTGGGGAATGGGGATGAGGGAATGATATTTTAAGATAGACCAATTGATGTGTTTTCATTACCCTATTCTAATATTAATTTCATTTCTGAAACATTGATCTTTGAAATTGAAAAAAATGTTGATATATGTGGGGGTAAATGATTAAATCTTAAAAATATTGAATTTCATTTTACTGATACTGAATTGAACATTACTCCTCATGATTTTAGCGTTTTGCAACACTCAAATGACATTGTTTTAGAATATGACACTTTTGAACTTGATCATGAAAAATAGGTTGAGCACAAACTTGAATTAGGAAAAATTGATTTGATAGAAGCAGTAGATGTTCAATGTGAGTAAAAAAATTAGGATCTTTTGGAAGAGATTTATAACATTGTTAGACCTGAAGCTATTTGTGATAAAATAAATTCTCTTTCTTGTTTGTCACTTTCTTCTTCAACTGATTTAGGTGAAAAAGATCATCATGATACTGATAGTAGTCTAGAGGGGGAATCCTTCATGACTTCCAATGTTTATAATTCTTTTCAACACTCTATTTAATATCCTATTGAACTTTCTAATCAGAATTTACCCATATACGCCCTTGAATTTTAATTCATTAATGTTGAGGTTAATACATATAGCACTAAGGTGAATTCAACGCCCTTTGAAGCACCTAGTTCTACGTTTCCCCTTCATATGAATTCAAATCATGAAAAATCTGAAAAAAATTGGAAGTGGTCAGCAATTATACTCATAGATGCTAAAGGGTGTTTCTTATGTATTTTTATAGGCTTTATGATTCTGGTTGTGTTTCCCTTGGGAGCCCAAAACATTCATTTTTATGTTAAAAATATTTGGGACAAACACATGTGGTGATTCCTATTAAGGAAACCACATCAACCTAGTGACTACAGTTAGTTTCTAGTTGAGTCTGACTGGGGATAATAAATCTAGTTCTACATGGGATGTAACCCATGTTCTTTGTTTTTTATGTAAAAAAAAGTGTAACTAAATAAAGTCCAACTGAAGACTTTAAATTAAGTTCTTCATGGGAGTCAACCCATGTTCTATCTTTTGTGATTACTTTTATTTCTGCTCTTGATTTCGTAGAATAAATTTATGGTTTGATACATTATGTATGCACCATCTATGCTGGTTTTTTGCCTATGCATTTCATGATTTGTGTTTTTAGGAAGCTGCTACTCTTGTCAATAAATTAGTGGAGTTACCATGATCATTTTTGGAAAAGAACATAGTCAGGGAAGTACTTAGCTCTCTTAATTTATTTCTAATTCTATCTATTCTAATAAAATTCTACTCATTTAAAAAATCATGCTTGTTTAAGAAATTTTGTATGTGCCTCTTACTGGAAATTCTAATTCATTGATAAATATTGAAATAATCTTCCACTGAATGAAATTAAGTGGGTGGGGATTCATGTTTTCTGGTTGGTGTATTTTTTTCTAAATGATCTTTGCAAAGGGGTGTTAGGAATTCTTGCCTTATATGTCATTGGACATATAATTGAATCATATTTTCTGAATTTATTAACACCCAATTCTCTTTAAACCCACAAGTTGCATGCCTTGTTTGATCTTTAATGAAAAATCCATGTCACTGGATGTAAATTTTAATGTGTGTGTCTGGATATGGAAATGATGTTAATTTATTCCTTATGGTGAACAATATTTTTTTTACATTAATGAGACCCATTATATGTGTTTTAAATATACTAAATTGAAAATATGTTTTGAACTTAATTATCAAATTGTTTTTCTTCAGGTTTAGAAGTAATGTTTGGGAATAAATTTGGGTTATACGTGTGGGGTAAGGGGTCAATTATTGCCTTAGGATGAAATTGTTGCTGGTAGTTAAGAACTTATCTAAACATGAAATTAATGATAATGGATTACTAATGGGTGATATTTACTTAGTGGTTTTATGGAAATTTGGTTTAAAGTATATCTTTAAAAGTGATTTGGGTAACAAGTAATGGAATTATGATCATAACCCCCGAAACATGATGTTTGAATTGATATTAGGGGATTCATTTCCATTTATTTTTTAATGTAATTGCTTTAATGAGCCAATTTAAATGGTTTCTATATAAATCCTTTGGAACATGAGTAATTTGGGAAAGTGGGATCCCACATTGAGTCTCTAAGACCCTAGATGTCGGGTGCGTTTCTCTTAACTTTAAGCCCTATGTTCACTTTTAATAAGGCCATTGCATAGTGCTCAGCCCAATGATACATGGCTTGAGAAAAATAAAATAAAGTGTCTAGGGACAAAACATATTTCATTAAGGTGAGGGGAATGATGAATGACAGATGCAGAAGTGGTCACTTTGTTTATATAGGAGTCATTTAGGTTGTATTATTAAGGTGATTAAAAAAATTAATTTTTTTAAACTTATGTAAAAAATCAATGTACAAAGTTCCTCGGTTAAGGTCTTAATTCCATTGATATTTTACCTATTGTAATTCTTGGACTTAGAACTCCAGCATGGATTGAAATGAGTCATTAATTTGAATCACGTATGTGGCTTGACATATTTATTAATTGATGATTCATAGCTTTCTAAATTACCCTTGAGTATTTGTAATAGGAATGATTCATATGATTAATTCATTTTCTAAAATCCTACTGTTATGTTTTTTCCTCTGTTTTGAGTGCTAGACATGTTACATCTTGAGAAATATAATAAAAACATTTTTTAATTTACTATGAAAATAAGACATGGGATTGTATGAGGAGAAACAATGATTATGTGTGGGTAAATTTGATGTGGATCTATTTTTACATAGTTTTGCCACATATTTTATTTAATTTTCATCAATTTAATTATGTATTGTTACACATTTTATTAAATAATGGAACATTTGTATTTTTATCACCAAATCTATTAATTAATCATTTTTATAAATAAATTTTTGATTTTAGTCTTTTAAATAGATAATTATTCTTTCTAATTAATCTAATTATATTAAATTAATTTCTAGTTTAATAATATTAATTTGGTTTACTTTATAATAATTTAAAATGTTTATTATTTAATTAATTTTTCATTTTTATCCTCATTAGTGGAATCTAGTTATTTATTTAAATCTTTACCCTTTTATTTACATTTATTTAAATAAATTAACATTAATTTTTAAATAGTTCAATTATTTTTCTAGGTAATTAAGAATAATTATTAAGTTAATAAAATAATTTGTTTTTAATTTTAAAATTTCATTTTGTTATCTAACTAATTAACATTGTCGTATAAAATCTCTAGTTATTTTTTTTATTTAATGTTTGTAGTTAGTTATTTGTTGGTTTTCTACATTTATTTTGACATATAATTAATTAAACGTAATTTTAATATTCTTAGTTAATAATTTAGTCAATTTAATTTATAGTTTTTTCAATAACTTAAATGGATTTTAGTTACAGTTAATTTACTAGAATTTAGTAATTTTGTTATTTTGAATTTTTTTTAATTAATTAATGTTTTATTTATTTTATTACATTATTTAAATTATTATTTTTTGGCTACATATTATTTTTTTCTACTGGTGAGTCATCACACTGATGCTGTGACACACTGATCTTTTATCACTTCAAATATTTTTATAACTATCGGCGAGTCAGGACACACCGATTACATTGAAAAACCATCGGTTTTTTGTGACGCACAGATGTTGTGATACACTGATCCTTTTAATCCGTTTCCATCTCTCATATCTTCATCATCTTATTTTATTTTCATCTTTCAGTGATTCAATGACTCACTGATATTCTATGTCACCGCCAGTTTCTCATTGCATTGATTATTTATTATTATTTTAATTATCAGTGGGCTGTTATATTTCTTTTTCTTCTTTCATGGTCTTTTTTTATCAGTTAGTCTTTTCATTAAAATTATCAGTGACTTATGGTCACTGATATTTTTTTATTTCATTATATCGGTCACTCTTCCTCCCTAACTCGCTCACGCCGATCATTTTTCTTCTATCGTTGTTTTATTTTTTTGGTGATTTTTCATTCAACCATCCAATCATACTAATGGTGTCATTGATGCCTGGTGAAACCGAAAACCCATTTTCTGATTTGTTTCATTAACCCCTTCCTTCAATTTCATATATCGTTGAGTTATTTTCCTCCTACCCCCTATGGATATAACTATCGGTTTCACACCTTCACGCACCAATTATCCCCAGGTGTTTTGGTATCGATCAACTTCTATCTACCAGTCTCTCTACCTCGCCTCCCCCAATTCACTAACTGGTGAAATTATAACCACCCTCCAATGTCATTCTTTTTATCTAGTGGTATCCATTCCACAACACATCTTCATAACCCCTTCCTTGAAACATTCATCAAACTAGAGTCTAATAAATGAGAACAATGATTCAAAACTAGAGAATCAATGCAACTCAAAACACTGACCCGAACCAGAATTTTTTAAATCTACACTCAATCGAAGCATCATTTAAAGTCATTAACCCTCTGAGAATTTTGACACAATGTTTAGAAATCATGGGATAAAAGCCTCTGATTCTTTAATGAGTTGTTTTCTACCATTACTTACCAAGGATGAGGCTATGATTTTGTTGTTGGTCCTTTTCACAACACACCATGCACTGATGGATTGAGTTGTTAGATGGAACAAGAGGAGGCTGACCCAGGTTGGCTCACCTTATCACATTGCTCGGAAGAGCATGCCACTGTTGGTCTACTAGAGGTGAAGCTGTATGCTATAGAAGATGAGGAGGGCTAGTATGATTTCCATGAATCCTGCCAACCAAGAGAAGAACTATCAAGTCAGGCCAGATCTTCTCCGCAACTACTAGAATCTGCCTTGGCTAAGGTCGAAACTGGCTTCCGTGAATATGATCAAGCTTTGAATCATTTTGGGCCACCGCAGTTTGTAGAGGAGGAAGTCGTGCAGCCTTCGGGAAGACAAAACCCTTCATATCTTGCTCCGAATTGGGGGGGGGGGGAGAAGGCCTAATTTATTTAAGTTATTTAATAAATAATATTTTTTATTAGTAAATAAATAATAAAAATTGATAATAATTAAATTATCTATAGAAAAATACTAAATATTAGTTTTTAAAAATATAAATATTGAATATTTTATTATAGGTTTCTTTTAATTTAAAATAATTATTAAATTTTAGCATTCCAATTAATAACAAACATAATGATTTATGTTTACACTAATAATCATAATTAATAAAAATTAACATCTTAATAATAGTTAAACATTAAAAGTACATATTAATAAATCTTTTTATATTTAAAATACAATAATTATTACTCGATCAACTTATAATACATAAATTATTATCATTCATATTATATAATTATATAATAACTATTTTAAAAATAAATTCAATTTCAACTTAATTTATTTTAAATTACTAATTATTAATAATAGCTTCACAAAATAAATAACATAATTTTTTAAAATAAATTTTATACATTTGATTTTTATTTAAGATTCTATAATAAATTAATAATCATAATAATTATTTTTAATAATTACTATCGACTTTGTTATTTCTTAATTAACATTAATTACTTTCTAATAAGTATTACCATAGTAATCTTAAAATAATAACTACAAAATATTAAATAACATTAATCACTTTTTAATGGTTTTATGATGTTTATAACATGTGAAGGTTCATAACAAAGTCGAAAAAACAACTAGGTTCGCGCAACTAACTCATCGGATGTTAGTTACGAGGGAAAAACTAGTGCGACATTCCAGTTACGAAAAAACTCACGTGTGTGGTGTACAAGTGAAGGATTTATAAAGACGGTGAAAAAGTGCGGTGACATACATTAGATGATGGAGGATATAAAAGTAGACTAGGAACATAAATTGAGGGGGCCTCTCTCATTCTCATTCCATGATCAAATCTGCCTGAGAGCATGGGCGTTCATTCAGATTCTTGGGTGAAACACTAGAGAAGACATTGATGCGAAGGATCCCAACAGTAGAGAAGTATTTGGGGAGTGTTTCTTCCCTTCATCCTTAAATTTTGTAAACTATTCTTGGTTTTTTTTCACTTCTTTAATCAATATGATCAAATGATGAATTTTCTTAGATCGATAATTCAATTCTATAGGTTAATCTACCAAACATCATTATTCACGTTACAATTTTTCAGAATTGTAATCAATTGGAGAGATTGATTAATGTTTCTCTGTTTAGTTTCTTCACAGCTTAAAAGTATTAAAAATTCATAAAATCAAGATCTACCAGCGAGGTAGTTATTGAATACTTTTTCAAAGCGTTAAGGTTTTTACATCTAGAAATTTATGGTGATTATAATTTCGAATGTTATCATTTAATAATTTCCAAGGAGTTTAACTGAATTTGGAATAATGAAATCAAAATATCAGTTTACTGAGTGTTTAGTTTCTTGGTGAGGGAGAACTTTCACATTTATTTCTTGAGGTTTGATTCAATAATGTGTAGTGGAGAAGGTATCCTTTAAACCAGTATATTGGAATTCTCAAGTATTACATTTGATCTGTGCCTTCGACCTTGCTGATTTATATAAGTATTTTTTTCTTTAATGTTAGTTTTACTATTGTTCTTAGTTCATTAGTATACTAGTTATTTATTTAGTCTTTTTTCTTAAAGTAAATTACAAAAGAAAATTGAAATGTAAAGAAAAATATGAAGATTTTTACCTCACTGCTGACAACAGTGATGATTTTATTTTTGAAACCATAGAATTCACCCATCTACCTTCTATATGGATCGACCCTACACCACTATGCTATTGACCAAGTAATAAATTTAATTTTGAACGTTATGAAAACCTCTATCCTGTTCAGTGACCTTATGAGCTTTGTAACCAGTCAATAGATTACTGAAGTCTGCTTCTTACATGACTACCATGTCCATAAGAATATTGGTCTATTCCATATTTTCATTCATATTTTATTACATCATTTGACTCTGGTCATCTATATTTTCAAGAACTAGAATCTTGATGACCAACTTTCTTAAATATATCTTGACAATGTCATGTTCAAAAGATGAATATTATTTGGAACCTAAAAATACTTTTCTATTCTAAGATCCTCTTGGATTTAAGGAAACAGATTTTTCTATTTTTTTGAAAGTCTTATACGGCCTTTCATTTTCAGATGAGGCAATAAAAAAACATATTCATTTGGTAGGGTTTTGAATTGGAGATTTTTCATCTGAAACATGGATAAAATTTAGATCTCCCTGTTCAACTTCTTTCTCTTGAAGCTTTTCTTTTTCACCACTTTGATGATAACTACATCGTTACCTTCAAATTCCACTTCAGTTTCGACTTGTTCTTATTCTCAAACTTATACTTCTTCCTTAATTTCTACCACTTATTCAACTTTTTATTCATCTTGTTCTTCAACTAGTTCTTATAAAACATATTTACATAATGAACATGAAGGAGTTCCAATGTAGTCTTCTAATTCCCATAAAACATCATCATAGTCTTCTTGAACTATCTGATCATATATTTCTTGAACATGTTTTGATAAAGATAGAACATTCTTGGATTTTCTAGAATTCTGCAGTGGGAACTGGTTTCTTATAAGAAACGTCAGATTCATATACTTGTTGTGAATTTTTTTCTATAGCTTTTAGAATAGACTAAAAAACATTCTTTTCTAAGGATTTATTCTTTAATATCTTATCCTCCTTTTCTTTCTCGAGATTTTTAACTTGCTTGATTTTCAAGACCTTAGCCTCGACATGGTTTATGTTGAAGGAAGTATCTCTTTCCTTTCTAGTAGCTTAAATTTCTCTCCATTTTCCCACTATTTCATCGAAATAGGTTTTCGGTTTCTTTGTAGGAGGAGGTGCTGATACCGGAACATCAAAAGGCAGTATAGGCATGCTAGGTTCTTCCTGTTTCCTTTTCTTGGGTATCAATTTTGAAGATTCTATAACATCTCCCTTGTTCTGGATAACCATTTCTTCAAAAATCTTGGATTCCTGTTAGAACTCTACATTCATCCTTCTTAGAGTGTCATCACTGAGTAAGAAAATCAATATAGCCTTCGAGACTGATCGAAATGGGACATTTAAATCTTGAAGGCACATGAAAATTTTAATGGAGATAGTTGCTAGATTCATAAGTATCTGAGATCTAAAAGATCCAACTTTTATTTCCTGGATGGTGAGAAAGATGTTCTTCACAAATTTGATCTTCCTTAAGTTGATGAGAAAGTCTAACAGAAATATATTACATATTTTTAAAGAGTCCTTATCTCTATTTCTTGGTATAATAAATCATTGCATCTAGATAGAAACCATTTTGTGTTTAGTTGAGAGACTCATAATATTTGGATTCTTAACATATTTGAGACCATGATAATCCCGATCCGGGAACATCTCAAAATAACCTTCTTTCCCTTGGTGTTTTTGAGAGCATAGAATTTCTTCCCCATCATAAAAAATTTTAATAACATTTGTGGACTTATTATATGGGATTGTATATGTCTTATCATAACACTGGAACATAAGAGGATCCTTTCCATACATTTGGAGGAACGTAATAGATTCATAGAACTGAATGACCAGGTCTAGAAAAACCATATCCTAACTTTTCTCTTTAGCAACACAAACACATTCCCATTCATTTGTTCTTATTATCTTACAAAAAGGAAGTCTTATTTTTACAAGAAGATAGGGAAAACCAACCTTTCCCTTAATATTGACCAGTAATTTATTTCCTTTCTACTCGGCATCTGGTCTAATGAGGATTTAGGTATCATTCTTGGAGATAGAGACAAAGGTATCAGAATAAATACATTGATGGAAAAATATCTTCAGCACAAATATCAGTAAGGAAGGTGTTCCACTTATAAATGAGGAACCCCTTATATAGACAAGGCTATGGATTTTTCGCTTCTATAAGATAATAAACCAGATAAACATTACCTGATCTGATTTGATAGTAGAGGAAGGATATATGAAATATGAAATCTTATTTTTTTGTAGTAATGTAAACAAGAATTGAATATTTTGAAATACCAACAATTTTAACATAATATAAGAAAATAAAGGGAAATGGAATTTACCACTGGAATAATATGAGGAGTTTATCTAAATTATAATAATTTTCATGTATGTTTTAGATTCTGGAATAACAATACCAATTTTTCCAATAATGATATTTCCAATATCGAAATTTCCAATAATGAAATTTCATAAGAAATCTTATAGAAAGATAAAATTTAGAAAAACAATTCTTAAAAAATGAATTAAATCATTAAAGCATATGTACTCCCCCTAAAATAACGAGTAGTTTAATGTGAGGAGATGGTTTAAAAAATAAGTAGACATGAATGAATAACTTACATAAATAATTCCTAGATTTTTTAACAAAATCAAATCTATCAGCAGATAATGGATTTGTAAAAAAATCATCATGTGGTTCTTGAATTCTAATGAATTGAAGAATAATATCTTTTTGATGTGTCTGATCCCTATGAAATGATGTCTAACATCTATATGCTTTGCCTGAAGTTGATGTGTAGGATTTTTTCTTAGTGCAATGGAATTTGTGTTATCACACATTATTTGAGTGTTAATAAAACTCGTACCCTATTCTATTACACTGTTTTGCATCCACAACACTTGAGCACAACAACTTCCAACTATTACATATTTAGCTTCATTAGTAGAAAGTGATATTGAATTTTGTTTCCTGCATGACCATGAAACTAAGGAATCTCCTAAGAAATGACAAGTTATGGATGTACTTTTTCTATCCATTTTACAACCACCGATGTCAGCATTAGAAATATTTTTAAGTTCATAATTATTTCCAGATGAATAAAAAAGACCCAAATATAAGGTTACATTTAAGTAGCAGAAAATAAATTTCACTACCATTAAATGAGATCCTTTAGTATTATCATGGAATCATTCACATAAGCATACTTTGAACATTATGTCTTTTCAACTAGCTGTTACGTAATGTAATCTTCCAATCATCCCTTTATAAGATGTCTGATCCACCAGTTTTCCTACTTCATCAATATTTAGAGTATTAGAGGTTCCGATAGGAGTAATTATAGTCTTTGAATTATCATACCTGAACTTTTTAATAAGATCATTGATATACTTATTTTGAGATATGTAAGATCCCATTAGTTGTTGATAAATTTTAAAACCAATAAAAATGGTTAACTCACCCATCATACTCATATCAAACTCATATTTCATAATATTTTAAAAGGAATCAATTAAGTATTGCTGAGTTGATCCACAGATGATGTCATCAACATAAATTTTTTCAATCAATATATAATTATTATTTTTTTAATAAAGAGGTTTGGATCATTAGCTCCCTTGACTTAGTTATTTTGAAGCAAAAATCCTGAAGGTATATCATACTAAGCTCTAGGGGCTTGTTTAAGTTCATATAAATATTTGGTATGTTTATTGACATGATTAGGATGTTTTGTATCTTCAAATTTAGGGGGATGATCTACATTGACTTCCTCCTATACGTAACCGTTAGGAAAAGCACACTTTACATCCATTTAATAAATATTTAAATTAAAGAATGCTTCAAAGGATAAAGGAATACAGATAGATCCAAGTCTTGCTACAGAAGCATAGGTTTCATCATAGTCTATACCTTCTTGTTGGTTACAGTCTTTGGAAACTAATCATGCTTTATTTCTAAAAATAACTCCCTATTCATCACATTTGTTTATAAAAACCCATTTTACTCCAATAACAGAAGTTTCCATAAGTTTTTTTAACCAAGGTCCAAACCTGATTCCTTATGAATTTATTGAGTTCATCTTGCATAGACATTATCCAATATTCATCACCGATGTCTACTTCAAGAGTCATTGGTTCAAATTGAGAAAGAAAAAAAACATTTTCAACTTCTTTCCTTAAAGAACATCTTTTCCTTAATAGTTGATTAAAATTTCCACTGATATTATCACTGGGATGATTTCTAAGTAATGACTGATTTGGCTTTTGAAAGACTTGATCATCAACATAGTGTAGAAAATCATCAGGGATAAATGTATCATAAATATTTTATTGAACATTATTTTTTATCTAAACGGTTTTCTATCAATGTTTGGTGATCATTTTTAGGAAATATTTCAGAAATAATTTCAGGTTCATTGAAATCATAAGTATCGTTTTTATCACAATTAACATGTATTATTTTTTCCAAAGTGAAATTTTTTTTATGGAAAATTCTATATGCCTTACTGTTCGTGGAGTATCCTAAGAAGATTCATTCTTCCGTTTTGGGTGTAGAATTATGTAAGATATCCTTGTAAATCAAGATAACTACTTTGCAACCAAAAACATTAAATTCAGATACTTTCGATTTTCATCCAGTCAATAACACATAAGATGTTTTATTTTGAAAAGGTATAATTAAAATTTTTTTATAGTATAACAGGAAGTACATACAGAATCTTCCCAAAAAAAGTAGTTATCGAATATTCACACAAAATGGTTCAAGTCATCTCATGAATAATAAAATTTCTTCATTTAACAACACAATTCTGTTGAGGAGTTCTTTGAGCTGAAATTTTTGAGTAAAACCTTTTTTACAACATAATGTTTCAAAATAAAAATTTATAAATACTCCTCCATGATAACTATGCATATCTATCAATGGTTGGTTTTTGTCATTAATTACATGAGCTATGAAAACATTTAAATAAGAAAGGCTTCATATTTCATTAGGAGAAAATATACCCATGTAAATATAGTGTTGGAATCAACTAAGACAAACACATAGTATTTTCATCTAATACTTTTAGTTTATGTTAGAATAAATAATTACATGTGAACTTACAATAAGGCTCTATAAGTTGTAACTTCACTGATATATTTAAAGAAAGATTTGGGTTGCTTTCTATATTGAAAAGGATCAGATAATTTTGAAGAATAAAACTTATGATTTGGTAGATCCTTAACATGTTCATTCTAAGAGACATTATTAAGATTCCTTAAGTTACGTTGTCCCAGTATTCCATTACAAAGTCATGATTGATCTTAAATTGCACTTAGGCAAGGATGATCTTGACTTCTATGGTCTTCATGGTTTATTGTGTACAAATTATCTTGCCTATGGGTTGAGAGAATAAATTCATCCTTTGAATTGTATACTAAGAACTTGTAATTCCTAAAATTCTAAAAGTATCCTTCATCACAGAATTGAATTATGTTGATGAGGTTTTTCTTAAGACCATTAACAAATAAAACATTCAAAATAATGATTTTTCAAGAAGAATAATGCTACCTATACAAATAATTTCTCTTTGAGAGTTATCTCCAAAGGTTACACTTCCACCTTTAGTCTTTAAATTATTTTTGAAATAGTCATTGTTTCAAGTCATGTGACGGGAACATCCACTATCCATGTACCATATGTTTTTGGTACTTCCATCATTAACCTAAAAAAGAAGAGTTAGGTTTTCGAAATCCAAATATTCATGGATCCAAAAGTGTTAAATAAAAAAATTTTGTGTATCCACATTTGTTTAGAAAAGTAAGCTTTATGAAACCCAAGATATTGAAAATTATTTAAATAAAATTTCCTCTTTCAATACCCACCACTTTTACATTTAGTACAAAAAGGTGCTCTTGGAGAAAATAATAAAATTGTATCTAAAAAATGTTTTTCATGAGAATAACCTAATCCTTGATTATTACCATTAGGTTGGATTTGGGAATACATCTTGTCGAAATTTTCCTTACTAGAAGTAATGATTGCAATAATATTACTTAAAGAAAATATTTTAGACTTTAGTTTTAGGACTATATTCTTATCCTCTAGAATAATTGACTTAGAGTTAAGATTATCATTTAAAACATATTTTTCAAAAAATGGATTTTACGATCGTTATAAATATTATCCTTCTCATAATTAGCTTCCTTAACTTTCATATAATTATTTTTTTTAAACAACATTTTTCTTATAATGATCTTTGATACGATTCGAAATTTCTTTTGTTAAAATAAACACTCTAGAATTTGGGTTTTCAAGTTTCTTAGAAACATTTCAATTTCTTATCCCTAGAAACTTAACGAATCTAGAAACTACCTCATTATATTGTAAATAATTATCATTATCTGATGTTGAATATTATTCATCTGAAGAATAATCGTTATTAAGAAAATTTTCACTCAAATTATATTAGTTAAGGATTCACTAGTTCGTACCTTATCCATAAGACATTGATTTTGAAATAGGGCTTGAGCTATTAAACCAATATTCTTTTTCTAAAAGGATTCATCATATGTAGAATCGTCTGAGGAATCACCACTATTGGAACTCCAAATTTCATTAGCTTTTAGAACTTTATTATGTCGTGAACTATAGAACTTATTCTTGTTTCTGTCAGAATTATTTTCCTTCTTGTCTCTTTTCTTACGTAAGGGACAATCAGGTCTGATACAACCTGTTCTTCTACATTCATAGTATGTCACATCTCCATCTCTCTGATCTTATCTATATTTATTCTTCTATCAATATTGAATGTTATTATGTCAAAAAATATTGTTCACTTTCTGATTAATATTGGCTAACTCATTTTCTGAAGCTTCACAATCACTAGATTCAGGTTGAACAACAACCTTCTTAGATATAGATCTTGTAACTCTCTCAGGAGACTTGGATTCAGTATGATTTGAAATAGTTAAAAAATCAACACCTCCATTCCCATTCTTCTTATTAATATTACAGGCATCTATTTTCATTCAGGTTTCATGTTGAAGAAGGGTTCCAAATAGTTTATCAAGGGAAATTTGAATAGCTTTTCTATTTTCATCTATAGTAGCTCTCTTGGATTCCAATTCGTTAGGCATGCTGCAAATAATATTGTATATAAGAGCTTTATCATCTAAACCTTTCTCACTTATTTATTGTAAGCTATTGAAAATAGTCATGAATCTTTTATGTATCTTACATACGAGTTCTCTTTATGGAATGTTGAAACCATGATACTCTGCTCTGATCATAGATCATTTAGTTTCGATAACTTTGGAAGTTCCAAAGTTAGTAACTTCATGATTCTTCCAAATACTATTTGCAGCTTCGCACAATGAAATATGTCTATATATATATTTCTATACATGGAAGAAAGAAAAGTATTACGTACCTAAACGTTCAACTGGTATTCCACCCTTTTCAGATTAGTAAAGGATTGATGATCATTATTAGGAACCTTATAATCATTAGTTAACATAATATAGTTTTCTACACCAGTGTTTATTATAAAGCTCTTAACTCTTTCTCTCCAATACTCATTGTCATTTATATTGATTATTGGTGGTCTAGTAGGATTGATATTATCTAGAGAACCAACATGAATGCCTTCCACACTAAAAAAATTCCTTCCACAAAAAATATTATAAGTAAAATTTAGAAAAAAATAGTGTAAGAAATCATAAATGTTAATATAAGTATTTCTGAGACCTCCTTTGATACCAATTTTAGGATCGAAATGATGATTTAGATTCTCAATATACAAGAGGGGGTGAATTGTATATTTTAAAAATTCCATTAGAACCTTTAATGTTATGTTTAACAATGTTAAAAAAATATACAGAACTCCTCTAAAAGAAAACTTTAAAAAAATATTCTACCTTAAAGCATATAGATTTTGTAATATTATCAGAGTAATAGAATTTGAATGTAAAAGAAAGTTATACTTCATATCTTTAACAATGTAAAGATAACAGCGGAAATAAAAATATCTGAAATAGAAAACATGTAACAACAAGATTATTTTCACCCAAAGAGAATGGTATCAAACAACCTTAGATAATGGTTCATTGATTTATACATTCATAAATTATGTTTTTCCAAAACCTAGGTTAGCCCTCAATCCGATGATCGGTATCTCTCTTGTTATCCCCACAAGCCCTCAATTTAGAAGAAATCAGAACCTATGTCATCCAAACACAGATGCTCACGATTAGCACGATCAGAGTTTTCACAAATTAAGTCTGAACAACTTGTTCACGCCCGAACAAGTTACTCACAACATCCGCACGAATCACTGATATTTTTAAGCGCCTCTCTCTATAATTCACTTCACTACATGCATCAAGTTCATTCAAATTATACAGTGTAATCGAATTACATTTCTTGTTCAAATGAGCTTGTATTTATAGGAAAATATTCCCAACGGTCGGCTCCACTCCAACGGTCATATTTTCCATAATTTTCAGAGGGACCTACACACATTTCAAACAGACAATGGTCAGTTTGTAACATATTGTATGAAATCGTTTCAAGTAATAGAGACAATGTTAATTCAAGGATAAAGGTTAAGTATAAGAAAATGTAGAATATGATATCATTGGAATTATACATTTAAACAACTCTAACATGTTTAAGAAAGAAGATTCATAATGAAAAGTAAATCAGATTATGAAACTGTTATCTCATTTATTCTGGAATCAGAATCATAAAACCTGAATCATATATACACAGGAATCTGTATCGTAACAACGGTATCACATATACATTAGAATTGGTTTCATAAATACATTATCACATATATATCAGAATCAGTATCATAAAGACAGTATCACATATACACCAGATTTGGTATCAAAATTATGGTATCAATTATACACCGGAATCAGTATCAAAAATACCATATCACTTTTGCACCAGATTCAGAATCATACTGTCGGTATCACTTATACACCATATCCTGAATCATAATGTCAGTAACACTTATACACCAGATTCGGAATCATAATGTCAGTATCACTTATACACCGGAATTGGAATCATCAAGATGGTATGAGAAATTGGTGAATTTAACATAATGGAAAATCGTAATGATTCACATGTAAGTAAAACTAATGATAAATCATAATGATACATCTGTAAGTATAATGGAATTTCAATTTCAGATCTTAAAAACAGAACTTAAGAAAATGAACAGAGCTTAAGAAATGGTGTTAGTGATTTTCAAAACATAAGTACAAAGGATAGGGGAAGTCATATGATATCCTTATTGACCCAATACTCAATCCTTCGGGATGTGTATTCCTTATTTATATGGAAATATAATAAAATAAGGCACATTATCTAGGAAACTGGGGTGGGGTCCTTACATTTTATACTAGGGGATTTACCTAGTGTAGTGTCTATGATGATGAACTTATTCAGGTTGGTTGGGTGTTATGGGAGATTCAGTAGGGGCCCCTTACAATCATGACCGACTGAAGGATTCCTTTTGTTTTGTCTTAGTATTTTCAATATGACATTGACATATTTAAGGTATATATCTTCTCGAATACTAATATTGAGGTATTTAGAGGATGTATATGAGTATGTGGTTCCCTATTGTACAACATAATATAGTATTGGATGGATTTTGATGTAGTGTTATTAAATTAATGCTTATGGACCTGGGAAGAAAAATCCCCACTAATATAATTAACCAACCTAAAACATATGGTTTTATGTAGTTTTATTCCCAATGAAACCATGTAGAAACTACTTCCATGTTGGGTGGTTTATATTTTACTATGGTGACTATAGTTATATTAATATATTTTCCCATAAAGATCTAAACATGAGAAAGAAGTATTCACTATAGTATATAGAGGATTATGTCCCATAAAAGGAAGGTACATAAAGAAACTGTAATATGTTAGGAAAGTTCATTATAATGTAATCTTATTATATATTTGATACTATAGGATTCTGGGTAGTTGGGATTATTTTAATTATATTAAATGAATTTTGTAGTTCAATCATACATCTTACTGATAGTAGTGACGATCTACTTCTTCAACATTTAAGGGAAGTTGAGCTTAGAGAAATCGATTGAGAGATGATGCATAATGAGAGTCTCAAATGCGAATTAAGAGTTTTATTTTACTAGGTGTGATATAATCTGATTTTGAGATAGATATTAGCACATTCCATGTTATGAGAGGTGGTTAGGAGATATTTCCATATATCCCCACTAGTTGTGCATCCATGTTTATTGACAATATACAATGACATTTAGGGTTAGTTTTATTGAGAATTAATGATATTGTATACAACTAATATTGCTTCTTGATGACTCACCTATTAGTGTGTAAAGAAGGAGAACTAATTCATCCACCCTTTACGACTCCATATTGTAATTGGGATATAATATCGATGTATGTTGGGATTGGTATCGTGTGATCAATATGAGGTCATGATGTAATTCTATTGATTATCGGTGGAAGAATTATCTCTACCCATATCATATCGATTTGGGTTTAAATTTAATTTTTTAAATTGTGGTACATATACATTAAAAACAATTTTTAAATTCTTGGGGGGTACCACTATGTATGTCCCCCAATAAAGAAGCATGTTTCATGTCCCATATGCAACGAATCATGAAGGTTAATTTTAGGTCATAGACTTGGATGTGGAAAAAAATTCAACCTTAATAAATATGCTCAAACATACCGTACCATTTATCTACTATAAGATATGTTTTTTTTCTTTTGTGTTATAATTTTTCCAGAGAATATAGTATTATTTTTTATAGGGGCGTTATCTTACAATTGTAGTTATCAATACACAAATAGTATTTAACCATTAAATTACCTATGTGGAGACATTTTTTCTCACAGCTTGGCTCGATGGACTTGGGTGATTAGTCACATATAGGGCCAAAGTTATTATAAGGAATAAATAAAGGTCCCTTATGATTCAATAATAGATGAGAATAACTCTGAACCACCAGATTTCCTACATGGAAAATTCATAATGGCCTTTGGAATTCTATGTGAGATACCATGAAATCGTAATTATGTATCCTTTGAAGAGATGGTTTATATTTGGTTGGTGTCATAGTGAATAGAAAAGGTCTTATTTATCATATTTTAGGAGGTAAATTCACGATCCATCCCGTTATATTGGCTAATTTCAATAAGATTTATTAGAAACTGACCCTATTTAAAATTTCCTAGATGTGATTGATGATCGATTTGAGATGACACATCATGAAATAATAAATCCTTTTTTAATCAACAATTTTTAGCATGTAAACCTCTATGGTATATCTTGGGATTGTAATAGTAAGATGCATTTGTATTTCCATATCATCATGGTGTGTATTCTACTTTTTATGAACGAAAAACATTAATGTTGGTGCATATAAGGACTCTTATATCAATCTATTGAACACATAGAATTTATATAATTATTAATATGGATTTACTTAGAAATACGACACATATTTTTTAGCATGAAAATACCCAAAAATTAATATATTTGTAATTATATATTATTGTTTAGACTATGCATGAATAAATCTGAAAATTATTATCGTTATACTGAATGGAGTCTTGGATGAAAAAACTAGGTAGTGATTATTTAAAGAATATTGGTTTTAGCAATGTAGAAATGTATGTTATATTTTTTTCATCAGGTATCATGATTGTAGCAATTAAAATGTTTATTTAGATTGTTATTAATTAAATTATTAATTAAAATATCTAAATTATATCCAACCAATAAAATCTTTATTTGAAAAATATATAATAAATTTATTTTGTTATCCACATAACATAGAATTATTTTAGAGGTTCCACCATGAGAAAATTCACTTTTGACTAGGATCATGGAGAATTTGAACAGTAATGAAATTTGATAGAAATTTCCAATCACTGTGTTTTAGAGTTGTTTTGCTCTAGTGAATAAATCATCATTCTTGTAAGACATGGTTATTTATTATTATATCTATTAATCATGATTACTTAATAATGATAATCAATTTTTCATAATACTTCAATATATACATGACCAAGTTAAATATGTAATTTCAAATATTATAATACGGGTTATTTGGCCATAAAAAAACATTGTTCTATATATTTATTTGAATTCTATACTAATGATCGATTGATGAATATTCATAGGCCAACTGATTTTCCACTTTTGGGATTTCATTGATTTCTCGAACACTTATTATTATTTTTTATCCAGATTATGATTATTTTAGTTGTTAAAAAATTAATGGTGTTATTTAAAACATCATTAAATATAAATTCGATGATTTATTTTATGGTCCCAACATAATGAACATGGTCCAAAGAAATTACATGGTTATAATAAAACAAATAGAAGATGTAAAGATTATATTTATTCTTATATAGTTATCTTCATCGATGATGGTGTTTTTATTTGGTATTTTTTTACTGATTGATGATTGTAAATTGATCAACAAGTTGGTTTTTAATGAATATTATCATTAATGAAATCTTTGAGATATTAATGGTGAGAATGGTGGAAGTATAAATTATTTGAGAAATACATTGAATATGGTTTGATGAAAATACTAAATGATATTTTATTTTGGTAAATTCATGTTCTGTTTCTTGAAAATATGCTTTATAATGATTCAAATGATGAAAATATAATATTTTTTGGTACATAACCCTCACACCATGTACCACTATGTAAAATAAATTTCATTTATAGGTAATGAATGAAAAGGTTTCCATTTTCTCTTATATATATTTTGGATCAATAAAACACATTTTATACCTTTTTTTGTGTCACACAGGTTGTGTTCATACATTAAAAGTAACCTACTAGTCTAGAGATTCCCCATAGTCTCTATATATGATATTTTTTAAAAAAATTATTTATAAATTATTTATTTGAAAATTTTTTAGTGTGATACAAATGATGTATAATATTTATCCTTTTATGTACACTTTCATGATCAAATGAATTGCGTTATTTTCCCATCATGATATAGATTAGGGATATAAATATCACAATAATAGCGACTTTTTTCATATATCATTATGTTGTTCATAACACTGATATCTGATATATAGTGTGAGGTGATAAATGTGGGAAGTAATATTTCAAGGGTAAAGGGTAAAAATATATGTTATCATAATAGTGTGATTAATCTCATCCCCTTGATTTGGTTAGGTATCCCATCTTAATTATTAGTTGTGTGACCCCTACATGGGGGAAAGTTATAATTAGAGTCATTTGTCCCACTATGAGAAAATAGTGAGATACCATATCCCATATAACACATATGGTTTGGTATCTATACCTATATACCATGGGGTTGACACCATCTCTATATTTTAGTATAGATATTTTATGTTTTATAATTTGGTTAGGTGAATGATCAACTATCTACGAGTTAAATTATTTCATTTGAGCTGTCTTCCAAAAAGTCATCATTTTTCTTTTTGATTATAGAATTGAGGTCATATATTCTTTCTTAATATATTGTTCATATTCTTGGATATGTTAATGGTTTTTTTTCATATGTTTAGATATGATGAATTTGGACTGTCATTTTGTCTCACGTTAATATATTTATTCATATCATAGATTTTTTATCATTATCTCATAATATTTTTTTATATCCTAACTAATATTTCTTTATTTTGTAATCCATCATAATGTATATTCATATAAGATTTTTATTGGGGTCCCCCTACCCTATATGATTATGTTGATGAGATACTATTTTTTGGGGATCATTGTAGGTAATTTATTTGAAGGGATTAAAATTTCATGGAAGTTATGCCAGTTGGTGAACTTTGGATTTTTGAATGTGATAAAATAATCTACTTCAATTACTTTTATTTGAGAGACTTTAAATTAATTTGGGGTTCCCATTGGTTTCTTCTTCATTAAGCCTTCTATTTTCGATTTTACATGTGGAACATATTGGTTGTTTCATGAATCTAACTAACTTATAAGATGGTTAGGTCATATATTTTTATTTTATTGGTATGTTCAGAGTCATGTTTTCTGTATAGGAAAATTAGGCTATGACCTCACATTAATGTTTTATTCATACTCATCCCTAGCCATCAGATACTAGTCTAATGGATAATGGAAATGGGTAGTATAGTCATCAATTTAACATTGAGGAGGGTCATGGGGGAACTTTTCATGTCACTTGTACTTCTAATAATGAAAAATCATTAATGATACTTTTCTAAATTCTATAAACACATTTATAATTGTCAAAATACTTCCACATTTCCCTCATTAAATTCTATAAATAAATATCATTATAATATTACATATCACACTTCCCCTTCGATTATTTTTCATTTATAATTTTATGAAATTATTTACCTATGATTAATATTTTATCCAATAATAGGTTTAGTGATATCAAAGGTTTTTATAAATAGTTAAGGTGATATAAGGGATTTTATAGTATAATAATAAAAAATTAATTAATTTTCGTATTTTATTTTTTGAAATTTTATGTGGATTTATTAGATATTCATTATAATAATATATGGTATAAAATAATTTTTTTATGAATAATTATTGATATATATATTTTAATTCAATAATTGTTCATCATTTTTATTCATACCATTTATAATTTTTTATTATGTTATAATTTATTTGTTGGGGAGGAATAAATAACATGTATATTTATCAGCCACTTTTAGATAGTCAATGGGGATTATTCTTTAGAAACCACAAAATATTTTTCATCAGCCTTTAGGTTTTGTGATTCTCAAGGAATCCCTTGAATGTTTTATTATATAAATAAATTAACTCATATTTCAAGAACACATGAGATATTTATATAACAATAAATTAATATTTTATCCTACTCTATGAGTGTTGGTTTCTCAATTGTATCATATTCCAATATATCATGTGAACTTGTAAAGGAAATAAGTATAGAATATGATATGATAATAAATATAAAAATTCATGCAATTATACTAATTGAATGATAATTCAAATTCAACATTCAAAAATATTACTAATTATAATAAAATAATAATGTTTTATCACAAAATATTCAGGAACAATTAATTCTTGTTCTTTGTTAGTGGGTTTCATAAAAGACGTAGTAGATCCTAAGAATCGATCCTACATGATCTCATTTTACTATTTTTGTTTAAATGAATTCATTCATATGGGTAGTTAGATTAAATGTTCATAATTCTTCCTCCTTGAGTGGTAATGCCAAAAAATAAATTCACCATGCACATCTATGTGTATCTATTATGATCTTTATTTAATCACATTTGAAATTGATTTCTTATTTTCATTATGAGATTTTCTCTATAGATGATATATAATAATTTTATATTTCATTTAAACAAATAACTGTTAATGTTATAGATTGAACATATATATTTCTATAAAAAGAAAAAAAATAGATAAAAATAATAAATAAATGAAAATGAAACTATAATTAAAAGAAAAAATTTATTAAATAACATATGCAGAAAAAATAAATCATAAAATATCCTAAAAATAAAAAAAACTACCTAATTAAAAAATATATAAAATTATATATGGGTTTTCATCAATGATGAAAAAAATAAATATGAGTTCACAAGCTAAATCTAATTATAATATTGGAAAATATTTTTATAGTTATATTTAGCAATAAGTGGTTCCAATGAAAACCATATATAATCTATTTATAGAAATGGAAGATTCAAGATATGAATTGATATTTGAGAAAATATCTATTTGTGTATCATTCAATAAAATAAATATAAGTGTAGAAATGACTACAATTTAAAATTTAATTTATAAAACAACCATTATTATCCTTGTGAATATTTATTAACACTCCTCAATCACAGATTTAAAAAAGGGGTTAGATAATCTAATACATATTTTATAACACATAAAACTAGTATGATTCTTACTTTTTATAAAAATAAATCCAATGGGTTGGTCATACACTTTTATGGATTTCATCTATTATTAATAGTTTATTACATAGTATTTTACATCATAAAAAACATATCATATAAAGCCAATAAAATCTAATTGAATTATCCTAGGTTTTATTATTATTCTCATGCACTTAGTGTACATTTGTTAAATATATCTTCAATTGTCATGTGGAGTTGATAATCCAATTTTATCCACCCAAAAACCATAATATATAACGGTAATAAAATAATGATTATGTTGGGTGAGACATTAGAAGTATTGGTAACACTAAAAAATATCATATTAATGTGTGTGCGTGTCATACATATTTATAACCCAATGAAATAAAATTGAATATCAGTAAAAATAGATTTTAAACATATAATTATAATGTTCATAAATATAATTGAATGATGATTTTTGAGATTTACATCATTCTCTACCCAGGGTCATCACATATAATCTCAACGTTTATATTGGTGATAAATAGAATAATAATAAAAAAGACATTGTTCCATCTAGAATTTAAATTCAATATAAGTATTATATTTTTTCAAGGAGAGGGTTATTAAAATCAGAAAAATAAAATTTTTAATTCGGATCTAAAATGAAATAAATTTTATTGATGAAAATCTACTTGTAGTTGACTATTTGATTTCATGAAATTCTAATACATCAAATTACAGAAAACATGAGTGACCCCAAAAATATTATTTTAAAAGAAAAAAACAAATAGATGTATATTTCAATAAATGATATATTAACATAATTTTGACTTTTATATGTGGATATTTTACCCATTCCCATAATATGGGTTTGTTTAATGGGAATAAATTTTTTTCAATTTGTATACTTCAGTTCATTATCCAATTTTTGGATTTTACACTTTCCCTAATGAATGAACTAATTAATATGAACTATTATATAAATAAATAATATATTTTTTATTTTTTATTTGTTTAATAAATGTTGTATAAAGATACAAAACAATATTCCATTCATAAATATATCATAAATAGGGTTAATTATATTTTTAATATTATTTGAAATGAAGGGTATAGATTCTAAATTGATTGACAATTTATAAAATGATATGTTATAAAGATATAAATATATAATTCACTAATGATTATATGATTGATATTTTTTAATTAATTTCATGGTCATAGTTTTAATTCCATTGATATAGATAATGTAATTTTTTTAAAATTCAATATAATATTCATTGAGGAAATTATACCTGGTTATACATAGGATGGAATTATCTATGAGTGAAATGAAAATAACCTATAAAATATTACTAAAATAGTTTACATTATTATTCTGTATGAAAATTGAACATCGGTATAATCATTATATTTTTATGATGAAATTGATATTTTAAGAATATACATCAAAATTTAGGATTAAAAATTGTTATTATAGACTCTAAATAAGTTTATATATGTTAAAATAATTTAAAATCTTATGTGTTGATTTAAAAAAAATGTCATTTACAAAAATTAGAGTCCATACTTTCGTAACATTGGAGAGATCAAATTTTTCAATCTCACAACCTAAATTAGAACTGAAGGCCATCAATTAATATTTAAAACAATTTATTTGTATTACAACTGTTATCAATGGACAAAATTATATTATGAATAATCACACATAACATTTCGTTTCAATTCTCCTAGTAAAGAATTATATAGGGATTGATTAGTTGTATAGAATATACATATTATAATAATTAATTTAGTATAAAATAAATTTTATCTAGATTCTATGGGATGTTATCAAAATGTGAATTTATTTGGATGAATCATTTTCACAAGTATGATTATTTTAGGAAAAAATAATATTTATTTTAATTTATTGCAAATAAATAAAAATATATTAAAAATATAAAAAATAATTCAATTATTTTTGGAGTAAATGATGATTAGCTTTAAATTTAATTACTATATATATTATTCTTTGATAGTGATTATGCTCAACTATAAATGATTCAGAAATTACTCTCTAGGAATAAATAAGAACCTAAAAACGAGTATTAAATGATGTAAAATTTATGGAAGTGTGTAAAATTTATTAGTTGAACTGTGTAAAACAAATTTTATCTCAATGATAACAATAATAACATATTTCTTATTATTTTTTATGTAATATACAATACAATTTAAAATAAATGAAGTTAAATATTATAAATACTGTTTATCGGTTTCTTAAAAAATTTCAGGAATCTAAATGATTGGTGAAATTTATTTTTTCATTTTTTTCTAATAGTGAACATGATTTTCAACATTTTTAATTCATGGGGGAAATATTATACTAAGTTACTAAAATTAATTTTAATGAAAAAGTAACATGAGGTATTATAAAAACACAATAATTTGTAAATGATATGCCAATTTAAAATTGATATGTGGATAATTATGATTAGATTCACTACATAATAAAAAAAACATATTAATAATAAAATAAACACATCGTAAGTTTTTTAGTTATTAGAAATTTAAAAAAAATTAAAACCATGTGTAACACAGTAATTATAATGTAAAATTTATTATTATAATATGTTATCAATATTAAAATATGATAACTAATATATAAGGAATAATTGATTCCCACAACCTATATGATCATCCATTATAATGATCATTTATCAGATCATACATGATAGATTATATTAGAAGGGTTCCTCAATGAACAATCCCATGATGAGATTCAACAACTGAAAACAGAACATAATTAATTAATGTAAATTTTCAAGATTATTAATGTCATCACCCAATAAATTTTTAGGGAACCACCACAATGAAGTTGTTCTACCAAATACATGGCCCATTGTGAAAAAATTGTATAATAATGGGTTTGGAATCTCTATTTTTGGAATATCAAGTAGTTAGTTATATTTTATGAAATAATATATTTATTACTTTAATACAATTTTCATATTTATTTAAATGATTCATAATTTTAGAAGACATTGATAAATATATTTTCCGATATAATAAAAATGAAATATATCTATGATAAATTAATTATTATAATAAAAATTCACATTTTTGAAAAATTGTAGAAACAAAAATAAAATTTCTTCCCGATAAATGGACATATTATACATTATTTATTTGAATATAAAAGATAATAACATTTTATGGTGGCCTAAGTGACTATTATATGGTCTAGAAACCAAAATAACTCATAAATAATTCTACATTTCAATAATAAATTTCAAATTTCAAAATTTATTTTATAATATTGTAAATTATTTTATTAAATAAACTATATTATCGAAATAATATTAATGAAATTTTCTAATAGTGATTTCTCGTAATTATATTTAATTGAAGAATTTTTGTGTAAAAAATAAATAGGGTATCAAAATAGGTTAATTATTATTAAATCAAATGACATAAAAATATTTATTAAATACTAAAATTTTCATGATCTATTATGAATATAGTTGATTGAAAAAATATTATATTTTAAAGTGATTAGATTAGTTTTCATAATCTATTTTGTATCTACCAAACCTCAAATTATATTTAGTCGTTTTAAAATCAATTCATTGTTAAAATGAATCTCTTAAACCACCAAATTATAATAAATTTAATAAACATAAAATATTATTGTTTTAATATTTTATAAAACTCTTTCCTGAGGAATAATCTGTTCACTAAAATCTATGTGAGTCCACTGGTTTTCCATTTATTATGAACAAGATGTCTAAGGCCAATTTTTATTAATGAATAAACATTTCCACTTATTTTCTTATAAATTCCAACCCATTTTCCTATTTCTCTTAATACTAAATACATTGTTAATGACATTCCACTCATTTTATCCTCAATATACATACAAAGGAGTTCCTATTGTTCTAATTATCTACTCCAAACCATTAAGTAGAAACTTCTCATGGAATGGTGTTATCTCCCTCATCTATACAAATCAAGAACATCATTTTTAATTATAATTTAATTATCAATTATTTAGGTTCTATTGTGTTAATATACATACTTTTACTAAACAATTTATTCCAAAATAATTTTTTTCTTTTCACTCTCTTGTATATTCCATTTATAATCATTTATGAATACACATCATAGTGCTAAAATTATCTCTAGATTTTTAATTCTATATCATTCATGTTTTGAATAAAAAAAATTAAATTATTCTTTTTATTGTCTGAGATATAATTTTTTTCCATGGATTAAAAACATCAATTTATGATTCAAACATTCTATAATAATGAAAATTAAATAATGGAATTTTTTGTTATGTTATATGATCGTTGTAGGACACATAAAATTCCCCATATAAAGGGTGATTTTTTGTAGATAAAAAATTCATTGTGTAATGTTCCCATATTACAAGATACCTTGTATAATAGAAGGTCAATTAGACTATGTACGCTATGTTTTGATATCATAGAAGTTATCTTTGTGATAATCTTATGATATCACATTTTATTTTTAAGAATAATTCTTATAAAACCAAGATATTTTGATATCAACATCTTATGTCATTGTTAAATTTTTATATATTTGATTTTAAGATTTTTATATTGTTATTAAATACCTATTAACTCCCATATATTAATTTAAATAATTTTATTCTTTATTATTTCTATAATTTTCTTTATAGAATATTTTAGTAGAATCTATGAGCACATTTTAGAGAATTGAAATAATTAAAGAATGTGTATTTTTATTTTCAGGGTATATGTAACTAATTTCATAAATATAATAGGATTATCAATACATAATGGTTGTATTATGTTATTATTTATATTTATAATCATGGAAGAATATGAATAATATATTTGGGTTATTATATTTTTTTATTAGAAATTTTTTTAATGATGGAGGTTAGTGTTGGAATGACATTAAAAAACCATGGGGATAATTTTAGGAAAAAATTAAAAAGTTTTGGTAAAGTATAATGTTTTTTATTTACAACAAATTTCAACCACATATTTATACAAGAAAGTTGAGCTTTTTTCCAATAATTTCACTTATTATTAATCAATATAAAAAGGATAGTAGAGTATCAACTCTATATTCACATAGTACACAATAAATTTTCTAAATACAAGAAAATCGATAGAAACTACCATGTGATATGCTTCTGATAACTCATGACCCATTGAAAAACCATAAATATTAATTTTAATATAATTTTATTTTAGTGAACATATTAGGAAATAAATAATGGAAAACCTAATATGAGACCCAGAAATTAATATATAAGGGCATATATTTTATTTATTATAAGATAAGTTGTTTGGTTTTTATTTTATTATTCAGTCATGTATCTTCATCCAAGAAATTCATATATTTTTAACAAAATTTCTTAAAATATAAGTAATCATGTAAAAACACATTTTAGGAGAAATTGATGCTTTTCCAAATGAAATGGATAATATTATTGGATAGGGTGTCCATAAAATCATGGATGTAGTAGAATAACTAACTATTGATATGGGTATAATTAAGAATCTTGTTTGATTCCCTCACTCACACCCAAGAGATGAGTTTACTATTGATTTATTATATAATAAATCCATATGTTTATTATTGAAAACATTATTATCTAATAAAAAATTTTCATTAACAATGTTGAGATTATATTAATTATCCCTCTATACATTGAACATGATAATTTTAAATTGTATAATTATAACCTACATGGAGAAGATGGTCATTGGTGGAAAATAACCTTGAATACTAATCCCATGTATGAAATTTATTATATAGAATGGGATGAATTAAGTAAAGTATATTTCAGTTTAAAATTTTCATTATCTCTTTATATTAAATATGGAAAGTAATGAGTCTAACCTGACCCACAACCCTAATTGTGATGAAAAAAACACATTCTATACGTTCTAGATTTGATAAAAAGTGACACAAAACTATCATTATTTTACAAAATTAAAATAAATAAAATTCACATTTCATGATAATCTTAGAAACACAATAATTGAAGTTGTAATTTTATTGTGGTCTAGTGTCATTGGAATCATATTTTTTAAAAAATATAATAATTTATTCGTAACCAAACCACACTAGGATCCCTTCTAGACATCTAAAAAGAGAAACTCATCAATATAAATAAGAGAATTGAAATATATTTAAAGGGTGGGTGTCAAATTATTAGAAATGTAAATATAATTAACAATTCATCATTGGTTTGATCATAAAAATATTAGAAAAATTTCAAATTGGATAAATATTTGACCAAAAATATCATTTAATAATCGGAGTTGGGAATAAGTCATAAATGAATTACTTGTAATAAAAAATGAAAAAACATGAAGCATTTAAAATGATCGTAGAATCAAGAGAAAATAACAATAATACATAGAATATAATCATAGGATTAAATATTTGTAATATCATGGAAATGAAGAATAATAATATGATATGGAACTAATACATTCATATGAATCCTAAAATAGTGGATCAAAAATAACTATTGATTTTTTATAACATGTTGGAGAATAAATCACTATAAGATTCACATTAACATATTATATAATGGATATCTACATATTTCTTATAGTATATAATCTCTAGAACCAATTCTTGATTCCCATGATGGATAATGAATTAACACTCAGTTATCATTATTATCTCATGAAATATAAGGTATTAATAAATGGATTGGATGTATTTATTGGACCCCACAAATTATTATACCATGCATATGTGTGATATATGAGTTAAATCATTCATATTTTAATCATCACTTCATTAATACCTGAAAAATTGATGATTTTAATAAAACTGATTACATGATTATTCCATAAGGCATATATAGATTGAATTTTTATGGAGTCTTAAAAATAATCCTAGTACAACATTTGGATAAATAATGATACATTCAATGGAGAAAAATAACAACTTATTGTCATTATATAAATCTGTTTGAAAATCAATAGGAATAACAATTTTATTAAATCATTAAAAATTGTTAAATTTTTTAGCCATAAAGTGAAATAATTTATCTTGATTAAACATTAAAACACTATCCATTCAAATAATAAATGGTTTCTATAAAACCATAAAAAATTTATACATTAAAAAATAAATTATTTGAGAATTCAAAAAAAATAGAAAACAATTCTTTCATATGAAAAAATTTAAATTTTTTAAAATCAATTTAAAAACAATGAATCCCTTTTAAGGATAAAAATATAATTTTAGAATATATAAGAACATTTAATTTCATTTTAAAAATTGCAACGTGCTAAAGAAATCATAAATATAACTCCGAACATGTAATGAATGATTTATAAAAAACAACAATCCTTATGTGAGAGAAAATATAAAAAATTTAAAAAAAATTCACAATAATCATTAATGAAAATAAAACATATCATATTCATAAGCGTTTTTTAATAGATATATTATCTTTTTTAAAATATTATTTAATTTTGAAATGGATATTTAATATTGGATATTAGAAAATTCAAAAATTGTTTTTAGAGAAAATATATTGAATAAAATAAAATATTTCACAATGAATTGATAATAATAGAATGAAATAATGAATTTCACATTAGGAGACATGAATTTAATTTCCAAATAAAAACGTTAAATTTGGTGGGAAAGAAAAATTTTGGGATATAGAAGAAATCAACATCAATGTGGTTAGTGTAACGCCCAACCCTAGTTACCCAGAATCAGTGCATTATTACATAACATTGGCATGATACAAGGATTATGTCCTAAAAGAAAAATTAGTTTAGTATCCTAGGATGTACTAGATAAATACATAATTTTTTACATTAAATAATGAATGAAGAAAAACATTGTGTCCCCTTTGAAATCTCTTATATCCCTTAGCCTATTCGTATAGGTTAATCATAATATACTTTTTTGCATCCTGGGAAAAATGAAACCTAAGAAAGGGGATAGAACATATGCGCAGTGAAGATTAGAATATAGTAGAAACTATCATAAATAAGAAAAAACCTTTAAGGAATTGTATAAGAAGTGAAAACAAGCCTTTTAAACTTAAACATTAACATAATATGGCAAAGATAAATCATGAAATTTCATCTACTTGTTCACATGGATTTTCTACTAGTCTAATATTCACATGTAATATCAATATCCCATTCTATAATTATAGAATGCATAATTTCAGACTTCCAAACGATATAGTCAAGGCCTTGTTCCAAGAATATAAATAATATTTTTTCAAGGCCTTTAATAAGACACTAGTTTGTCTCATGAGACATACCAAATCATCGATGAGCTATTTTAGGCTCCACATGTCACTTAATAAGTCTAATTCATTCCACATATGAAAGGTGAAACATAATATAAACATTCATTTTAAAACAAGAATACAAAATTTCAATACATTAACCCTAATCCCTGAATGGTATAAAAATAGCACATCCACAATCAAACATAACTCATTCAATACAATATGGAATATTTTATTATAATAAATTAAACTCAATTGAGAATAATGATGGATATTTACATAGATGAAAATAATCATCAAAACTACTTGATAGAAATATCCCCCTTTTTCTTAAAAACATTTAAAAGTATCAATATTTTTCGAGAAGCTGTTTAAAATAGATTTTTGAATCAATGTGTCTCATACCTCTTTGAAACTCTTAAAATGAATTTTATTTTTAAACCATTAATTTTCATATAAATAAATCCTTAAAATAATTTCTAAAACATTGTCATTAATGAGAATGATTTATAAGAATAAAATTTTAAAATATTTAAAATGATATTTTAGTTAGAGTTCCTATCCAATTGTGATACTCTTCAATACATATAATTTATGTAATAAAAACATAAAAATATCTTGGGAATAATGGGATTCATGATATATTATGTTAAAGTACTATATATACAAAAAATAAAAGTGCATTGGTGGATAACAAGAGAGATGTATCAAGGGAATTTGTTTTGAGATTAAATCACTTATAAAGATTGTATCCTTAGGTTAAGGATAAATCAATGACAGACTTATGTTTGAAAAATATAAAAACACTAAATATTATTGGATATTTAGTGTAAAAATATCATAGGATATCCACACATATTCTTGTATCAACAACACTAATGACATGGATGTTTATCTCGATGAATGAACATTGAGTAAGATTACTCTTATCAAGTTCATATCGATGACTTGAGAATTTATAAATTGAGGGATTATGTGAATCAAAATAATAACGAAAACTTTTGTAGTGTAAATTACTACATAATTAAAGAAATAGTTATTTCACACAAAATCATGGAGTAAAATAATCAACAAAGTTTGCTTAAAACCCAATGAGTGGAAATCGAAGGTAGAAGTTCCCTTACCGATTTGGTGACTTACAAAACATACAACCAATGAAATAATAATCATTTAATAAAGATGTAAATACCCATAAAATAAATTATATTACATAAGTAATACAATAATTGGAATTACATACACCACACAAATGGAAGTAGTGGCAATATAGAATGAATCTCACAGAAATAAGATGTGAGTTAAAAACCCCTTAACATGTTTTAATTAGTCAAGTAGTATGAAAAAAAGTTGATAAACACAAAATTAGTCACAAAATACCTCGAATATAATTATAATAACGATAGTATATATCAAATGTCAGAACACAATACACCACATGCAATAAATAATTGGAAAACAATGGAAATCACACGGAATTAGAAGTGAGATATGAAACTCCTACATTGAACTTTCCTATGGTAGAGGGTAAGTTTAACCACCTTTATGATGTCCATTGTATGTTATTAAATTATACCAGAACCATATTAATATTTATTATATCATACATGATACATTTATGACTTTATACTTCCCATTTAACAATGATTTCCACGTTAGGTTTACATTTTGGTTAATAATCACATTCTTTATCATACTTGTTTTAACATGTTATTATTGATCATATCATTTAAATCATGATTTAAATACATCTAGAATATAATTCCTGATTTATATATCATATATATTTATAATATAAATATTTATATTTGATAGATATATTACATGGGAGGCACCGTTTATGGAGACAGTATGTCGTACGTACGCATAAATGTTGTTTCTGTTTTCATATCGTATTGAACAAAAGTAAGTGAATAAGAAATATGTAATTACATAAATATATATATCTCTAGTAGTTTTATTATTTCATATATTAAATAATTATTAATAATATATATTCTTATAATCTTCATTGAAATGTGAACATGGGAATGAATCTCATCGCTTCGTGGAGACAATGATCTGTATGTACGTACGAGCAACAATATCATTATATTGGTGGTGGAATCATATGTAATTGGATAGTATATCATATATAAAGAATAATTAATATTTTATATTTATTATTTACATCATTTATACTCATTATTATATACATCCAAATAATGATGTGTTTGAATAACAAACTACACCACGATGTAGAGAGAGCAAGCTGTACGTACGCACGTATGGTGACTTTTTAATTTATTTGATGGATATAATAAAAAAATATGGGTGAAACATATATAAAATAACATCTAAGTATGTATAAGGTACTGGAGTTGTTATTTTGGTATGAAAAAATAGGAAGTGGAAGATGCAAAGAACATGATAGATGGTGGTAAAATTATTACCTCTTCTTCAGGTGTTTCCTTTTGAGTAGATCAAAAGGGCTGCTTAGGATGGATTTATGATCAAATTAAGGACTCAATGGTGATTTGAAGAATCTTTTGAGGATATTTGGGCTGGGGTTGGCTGAGCCAAATGGCATTGGACATGTGATTTTGAGAGTAGGGGAAGGGCCCTTTTATAAGAGGGGTTATGGCCACATTACGAAAACCATGAAATATTATTTTATAATAAAATCTACTTCGGTTTCTAATAGTTCCAAAATAATTTATTTCGAATATAAGGTGTTTATGGGTCGAAAAAATCTCATCCAATTGGTTTTAGACAATTTTAGGTTAGTATTTGAACTATATCTTTTAGATTTAACTCTTAGTTAAATAGTTTATCTTTAACTGTGTCTTCCTGTATTCTTACACTATATGGTTAATAAACATACTCTAAACGTCCATGAGAACCTAAAGTGTTTCATTAATAACATATATGATATTATTTAATTCCTCTGGCATAACCATTTATTTTTAAGAATATTATGTCAACCAATAATGTAGTATTTGTTTTAAAAACTAATCTTTGTCAATTTTGATATTATTTAGTATTTGGATTTTGGGAATATCATAAAAAAAATATTGTTTAGAAAAATAAATTATTTAATCAACCCTAACATGTCCTATTGACATTTAAAATTATTTTAATTCATAAAATGTCTCAAATTTAATTTTCTTGGATATTTATATTATAAATTATTTTAATCTGTCATTAATAAGGTAATAACTGCATCATCATTGTGTCACAAATAAATTTAATTATAAAATGTATAAAAATTATAAATAAAATACCATTATTTAGTAATTCATTGTATCATTATAATGAATATTTATACTTGAATTAATCTTATATATAACACTATATTAAAAATGGTTTTGTTATTAAACATTGAATTTTACTCTTTTAACTCTTCTTTAAATAAAATAATAATAAATGGACTCATCTAATAAGAGGGGACCAAAAAGGCTCATATTCTATTCCAAAAGTTTTTTTTGGTTAAATTACACTTATCAAATAGAATTAGAACATGTGTTAAGGTAATTATAATAACATTTTTACCCTTAATTACTCTATTTAATTTTAACCGTTTTAAATAAACCTAAAAATTTACTATTACCCCAAAAATTCCATCTTTTTAATCCACATATTACTTACTTATGAAAACCATGTCTCTAGGATTGTTTATATTCAACTCACAGATGTGATAAAATTACATTTTATGCAAATTTTCAAATACTCTTATAAGGTGGGTAAAAGACGGTAAAAAGTTCAATATAATTTTATACATCTAATTTTATTATAAAATTCCACAAATGAAATACATTGAACTTATAAAGGTATTATATATTGACATAAAATAAATTTTAATAAAAAAATAATTACTAAAATAAAAAAGCCGGTTTTAAACTATAACGCTACGTTCTTCACAATTCATCAAAAGTTGAATGTTCTCCAAAAAATACCAAAAATTCACCATAATCTAATATAGATATTCCAATTCAAAAATGAATCCTATTTTACCATATTCAAAAAATATATTTTTTGTTTATTATTTTAAAATAAATTCCCATAGTCGAAACTGAAATTTAGGCTTTTACAAAGTAAAAACTATCATAAAATTGACATGTGTTTATGTCAAATTTAAATACGAAATTACATATAATGACCTAAAATGTATTAAATAATAAAAATATAATCTCATTATAATTTTAAAACACATAAATTAATAATTTAACACAATAAATTATTTAGTTTAAAAAAGTTTCAGTCACTTAAAATCTAGTATTTTTCAGTATTCATCAAAATATGAATGTTAGGAAAAAATTACCAAAAATTTATACAAAATAAGTTTTTATCCCTTGATTATAAATAGAAATTATATTTTTCTAAATTTAATATATAAAAGTGTCAAATATTGGTTTTAAAAAGGGTTATCCATTAGAAGGTGGTAAAATCGTTTTTTAATACTTCTTTTATATGAAAAAAATGTTTTTTTTCTTATATTCTGTCTAAGAAAAACATAATATAGATTCTAAAAATATATGGAGTATATAAAATTCAATAATATGTTATTACTATTTATAACCGCTATTGAATGACTAGTTTGGTAAGTCATGGTGTGCTCAAACGTAGTGTTGCGTGTAGCACAAGCTATTGAATTACTTTAAACAAAATTACTTTCTATGAAATAGTGGGATGTTACAATCATCCCCCCTTTCAGAAATTGCATTCTCGCAATTTTAAAATTGGTCGTGGGAACTTCATTTAACATCCCACATCAGAAAAGAGTCAATAATCCTATAATATTAAAGAATGAAATAAAGTGCACAGGTTACCTGAGATAACCCATACGAGGATTCCATGTAGGAAACCATGGATATGGAAGATAAAATAATTCTCATGTTCTGATAGATAGTGATAGAAAACATAATCAGGATAAAGTTAACAACATGAAAACCACAAAGTTGTGATGGGATTAATGACCATTAGCTTCATAGAAAGAAATGAAAACCGAAAATGTTTTTTTATGTTCCATTTCATAAGGTTGAAGAATTTATTTATGGGATTGACTATGAAAATAAAGAGATATACTTACTTTTTTAGTATAGTTTCATGGTTTAATAAATATCTACCACTGAATCATTCTTTTTTCAAACGTTGAGTATTAAATATGACTTGTTCACATGTAATGTGAAAGAATCAACATCAAGAGAATCAAATGATCTAGAAAGGATAACCATGTATTTACTTTTTCATTAGTGATTAACCAAAACAAAAATGTTTAGTAAAAGATCAGTTGATCCCAAAAAAGGATAATCCTTTATAGAAATAAATACTAATCTTAATTTCTAAAATCCAACAAACAATACCCAAAGTACAACAAATACCATTCAACAATAAATTGTACTTAAAGTCATTAAATATAATAAAAACAAACATTGAATAACAAAACATAGATTAATATGATTACATAGACATCCACGTTAAATTGTATCTCCTGCCTGACTACTCTTAAAGTCACACACATAAAGTAATTAACCTAATCACATATTTTCTATCATAGGTAATTCATTATCATAAATAACCCAAATCAATATAAATCCAGAATAAAAATAGATAAAAATATTCCATTACTCCTCAAATTAAATCTCATAGTATTCTATTTTCCTTAGTCATATAATGTTCCCAATAGTGAAAAAATCGTCCAAATAATATTTATCACTTAATCACAAATTCATTTTCCTATACTAATGATATCCATTTGATAAGACATAAGATCCCAAATCAACTTAATATTTATAAATAAAATCATTTATCTAAAAATAAATAGTCACACTAACCAGGGACTTCACGTAGTCCAGTGGAAGGAGATACATCCCATTCTCACTCTTGTTTTGTGTTCAACTCCCGCAGCTTTTTTTGACATGATGGGTTGTCAAACGGTCTACATATTGTCCATTTTAAAAAACTATATTTTATAACATTCAAGAAATGAGAAAAATTCTATAATATAACCACAACATAATTTCACCACAAATGTTATCTCATTCCTCGAATTTTCATCCCAAAATTTAATAAGTAGTAATTTCATCAAATTCAAGGATCATATAAACTAAAATGATTATTTATAACTTTAATAGAAAAGATAATTCTTCCTAAAATAGAATTTTCACAAAACAAACTGCAAGGTTATACATATAAGAGAAAATTATTCCAATATCATCCCATCAACGAAGAGAAAAATTACTTTTAAACATTTATCCATCAATTTATTTACACATAGGTTCTTCCTTTACCAAGAAATTATCTTATAGAGTAGGGAATTCACTCGGGTAATGTCGAGGTCCCCTAAATATAAGTATAATTTTTGTAAATAGATTCTTGGGATCATATTTATTTTCTTCCATAGTATCTTCATTTTTCCTTAGCAATTCATTACATTAAGTCCTTCTTTCGCGCACATAAACCATTTTTTTTTCTATTGAGACACTTCCCTAGGTATCTCATTCCACAATTCACGCATTATGGAAAATGAGATTTCTTTTGTACATGGTATCCACTACTGGAGCACTTATCATTCAATGCCTTTCTATTCTTTTTGGAGTTCAAGAGTGGGTTAATATATATGATATTTATCAATTTTTTGGAAAACTGATTCTGCATGAACACAATATCTTTTACACCTATCAATAATCCATTTCATTTCTCATTTCCACCACCATTACATCCTTGTACATCACGTTCACTGTAAATTTGACTTCTTTTAAATATAGCCATTGACTAAAACAAGAAAGCATAATGTGAGTTATAAAATCATTTAGAGAATATCATAACACCTTATTTTCATTCTAAACCAACTTAGGATTAACCAAGTTTATTTATTCTCATCTTATATATAAGTCCTTTAAATCAGTTTAAAAATAAAATATGAATTATTATATGTATATCCTACAGGAGTGTCGTAACCATGAGTGCAGAAAGTCCCATTGTTGTGTGCCAGGATACATCGGGTCAAGCTCAAAACTCTTTGTTGGAGTTTTCACTCCATGGTACATGAGTTCCAGAGCTGCCTCTACCTGCTCGTTTCCAGATAGAGATGTATGGCTTGGAAAACAAATATAATATTTGCATTTAAAAAAAATTCTTCTATACTAATACCCAATGTCTCTCTTAGGGTAATGTTTCATAATCAAAGTTTTATAAAATATAGCTTTAATGGTTTGTAATAAATTTCTACTGAAAAAAACTATAATTCCCCGACCACAGTTACCCAAAATCGGTGCATTATTATATATCATTGGCATGATTCAAAGATCATGTCCTAAAAGACTGATCTGTTTAGTAGCTTTGGATGTACTAGATACATACATCTATTTTAATTTGCATAATGAAATAGAAAAACATTTTGTCCCCTTTGAACACTCTTATACTACATAGCCTATTTCTTACAGGTTAATCGAAATATACTTCTTTGCATCCTGTGAAAAATAAAACATATGAAATGGTGAGATTAGATGCTAAGTAATGATATCAGTATAGAGAAAACAGTTATAAATAAAAAAAACATTTATGGAAATGTATAAGACTAGAACAGATACATTTTAAACTTAAACATCAACATAATATGGAAAAGATAAATCAAATAATGAAATTTACTTATTCACACTGATATTTTACTAGTTGAATACTCAAATGTAATATGAATAGTCAATTTCATATGTGGAATGCATTGGACATTGTATGTGAGAGGTGGAGCCTGTTAATGCACTTCGATACATTAGTAGATCTCATGAGACATACTAGTGTCTTGGCACAAGGCCTTGAAAAAATCTTATTTGTAGCTTTGGAACAATGCCTTTACTATGTGGTTATCAAGTCTAGAATTATGCATTCCATCATTATGAAATTGGCTATTGATATTAAATGTGATTATTCGACTAGTATAATTTCCATGTGAATAAGTAAATGGAATTATTTGATTTATCGTTTTCATATTATGTTGAAGTTTAAAATTTAAGAGGCATGTATTCTAGTCTTATACATTTCCTTAAATGTTTTTTTCATATTTATAACAGTTTCCACTGTATTGTTATCCTTACTGAGCATCTGATCTCACCCATTTCTTATGTTCTATTTTTTCCAGGATGAAAGTAAGTATATTAAAAATAACTTGTAGGAATAAGATAAGGTATATAATAGTGTTTAAAGGGGACATAATATTTTTTTATTTCATTATGTAAAGTAAAACTTATGTATGTATCTAGTACTTTCAAGGCTACTAAACTGATCGGTCTTTTGGAAAATTATCATTGTATCATGCCAATTTTATTTATTAATGCACTGATTCTGGGTACCTGGGGTCGATGAATTAGAGTTGTGTTTATTTTAAACAATAATATATATTTTAGGAAATAATATCATTAAGGTTAATTAATTCACATAAATTTTTATCATAACTATAGACAGAATGAATTAGTGTGTCATCATTAAATGGAATAAAAAATCTTGTAAAACCATATTTAAAGTGAATAATAATTATTCTAGATGAGATAATGAATAAAAAAGTACCATGAAACATAGACCCTTTATTGTCAAACATTTTTATCCTAAAATACCATGGATATAGAAATAATAATAACTAATTTTTTATATTATTAAAATAAATTTTACTTAGAAAACTAATTTAAAACTATCTCTCATAAATATGGTACCTATTTATAGTTTATTTTCATATTCCAATAATGTAATTTTTTTAATTACTAGATTAATTCATCATTGATTGTGAAAAGTTCGATTAAAAAATATAAGATTAAAATTTATCATTACCAAACTATTAAAGATAAAATAATCTTCAATTTTCAATCAATCATTAAGTCCCATTTCATTACGAGAATGACTAGTATATTATTCGAGAGATATGAAATGGTAGTGAACTATTTATGGAATGTTTAATAATCATAAATTGTAATATTAAATTATATATTATTCATTAATAACAAATATGTTTAATAAAAAAATTATTTATATTTTTTCACAAATATATAATACAAATATATAACATTAACTATAATTCATGATATAATAATTATAAATTTATTCATGTTAGTGGTTATACCGAAACAAATTAAAGATTGTTATAGTGAATTTGAATGTAATTAAATGTATATATTTTATTTTAATATAAATATTACAATATCATAAGAATGAAATTAATATCATTTAACTTATTTCATCTCATTGAATGAACAATATATATTTGGGGATGATGGAAAATTAAATTCAATGTTTTTAGAGGCAATTGAATGCAAATCACACGATTAATGAAACCATTTCTCAAAGAACAACATTTAATCTTGGAATATTTTAAATAATCAATTAAAAATATTTTTTTGAAATTTTATACATAGTAATTCATTAAATCCATCCCTATAACCAGCCATGAATGGACCTGATAAAAACAAAAACACATTGATTTATATAGGTGTCTCTTCGTATGTACACACAATCAATGTTTTTTAGTTTTTCTTATTTTATTGGATTTATTGAATAATAATTCATAAAATAGTAGAATAAAATTTTAGTATACTAATAATAAAAATTCTGTCTATATTTTTGTGTATATAAAATGTTTCGAATATAAAAATATTCAAAAAAATAAAAAGGATCATGAAATAGTCAAGTAAAAATCTATTGATTTCTCTTAAGAAAAAAAATTTTAAATAGATTAATAGGAATAACTAATTGATACCATATAATATCAAAATGTTAGAGGGTTATAGTAGGATTAAATCCTATGTATTTTTAGTTTTACATTAAAATAATTGTTGTATCATGAATAAGAGAAAGTGTTCAGCTTTAAAAATTGAAGAGAGGGAAAATTGGAAGAACACTTTGTAATTGAATAATTTTATATATCCAACCATGTATAAAAAGTTGAAAAAGGTATAACTCATGAACTTTTAGGATATATATGTTTGTTAAGGACTCAAAATATATATTTTAGAAAATTTTAAACCTATTTCAATGATTTCAATAATTAATTTAATGAATTTTACAATTTTGGGTTATAACCTGGAAAATAGTTTTACATGGGAATATATATTTTATTAAGATTATAATATTACCCATATTAAAAAATTATCATGTAATGATACTAAATTTATGATCCATGTACTACAATATTATTTATAATTATCATAAATTTAAACTTGATAATAAAAAATTGAATATACATAAAAACTATATTGTATTAATAGAGGGTGGATTAGGATGAGAGAGGTCGGACCTTAATTCTCAATGATTTGGCACATCTATGGTTTGGAATGGTTATTGAGCCGCCATTAGGATGAAATATTCTTTTTCAGGGTCAGTTCAATGGATACAAACATATTGTGGGGAGGTGTTGTGTGATCGGCAAGAGTTTGGGGGTATGAATATCAGCGATGATGGTTCTCGATTCAAATGGCGGTGTCATTTACTTAATGGTCACTTATGGGGATGGAGTGGGCAACGTGACAGTAGTGATGTCTAGTGATGTGAAGGAAGTAGTAGCCATATCGAATGGTGCAAGCGGTAAGACATCATCTATTGCTGCAAGAACAAATGAGGATGTTTTGAATTGTGAGGGAGACATGATGAGTCATGAGGTGAAACCCACTATAATGGACTAGATCTATAGATCTATGGTAGTGGTTGTGCCTACTCTAGTTGAGGGAAATATGCGGTCTTTATTGATGTTGGTTGGTAAATATGAGGTAACAGATGAGAGCCCATATTAAGAGGCTATGAAATTAGATCTTAAAAAAAGTAATTTAGAAAACATTAAATACAATTCTTTTGAGGGAATGGTTATGAAAGGTGAAACAGCTCACATGGTTGCTAGTAGAGAAGAAATTATTGAAAAAATCAAATTTTTCGAAAACTCCATAATTTCTACGTTTCTTCATCCAACTTTTGGAAATCATTGAAAGCTTGATGATTTAGTTTGGAAGCTGGCCTCTATATGGGTTTTCCCTAGCAGGAGGTGTTTTTACCTAGGTCAAAGAAATTTTTATATCATTTTTCCATCAGAATATCTAAAGCTAAGGTCATGGGGTGATTGGCTCATTCACCATAATCTCATGTATGTTATACTTTAAAGTTTGGTTTTTTCTGATTAATCCTTTCATTATTAAAAACACCAAAACTCAAGTAAGGATGAAGATTATTGGCCTTAATTGGATATTGTGGCATCATAAAATCTTATTTGATATTTCATATACTATTAGGATTCCAATCAAGAAGGATATGAATAATAAAACTTTAATATTGGGTCACTATTCTTGAGTTCTGTATAAAGTTTACTTGAGCACTATCATGATCTATAACGTTCTTTTTCCCATACTAGATTATTATATTCTATTATAAGTGGAATATAAATGGATTTTGAATTTTGTGCAGAGTGCCAAATGATTGGTCATGTCAAGGATAAATTCCACAATACTATGGATTGTACATTTTTCCCCACCAAATGTAATCTTGACACACCTTATAGAATGAAATTGATGATGTAGTTGACACATAAGAAGGTGGACTCTATTGGTGTCACAAAACCCACTCTTGGTAATGGAACTATGTGGATTAGAGATGATGCTACTAAGGATTTGACAAAGGATACTCATAGGTCATGGGTGATTGACCTGAAGATCAAAATAGATGAAGGTAAACATGTGACATTGATAGAAATATCCAACTTTGAAATTGAAGGGAAAAAATCGTGGTAATGGGAACATTTCAAGTATTCCAATGGAAATAAATAAATTAAGATAATATCAGGGGATCCATGGAATTTGGGATTTCATTAAGGATGAATCCCTAAAAAATCATAATACAGTCTGCTATTATCCATAGGGAAAACTATTTTTGTGGATGCTGATTTGTTTTTTCAACCTGTTCCTCCTAGTAAAGGGAGATGGATGAATAACTATTCCTATCTAATGTGGACTATGGTAACCAGGTCTCATGGTCCATTAGACGAATTTTAATGTTATGATGACTTAGATGATTCATGTCATTTTTAGTATTAAGTTTTATGTATTCTTGTTTGTTTTGGCATGATGTAATGATGCTTGTATTCCCCCTTCCATATATTTCATGTACATATTTTTTACTTTTAATAAGAGGGATCTACCTAAATCATCTCCCAATATTGCAGTATAATTTTTTCACACAATTTTGTGTTCATTATCTTATATAGTATTTATTACCAATTAAATAAATGAAAATATATTTATATAGATTTTTAGTCATTATACTAATTTAATTTTTTAGAATAAATTTATTGATTTTTTAGATAACAATTATACAATGTTAATAAAATAAATATTTGAAAAAACAATTTTACCATTATCACATTAATTATATATTATCCATAGAAGAATATTTTTCTATTTAAAATAAAATCGACCTTATTAGATAATAAGACCATGATGATCTAAAAAATAAAATAAAATATTTATTTTTAATATATATAATTCCTAGAATCAAATTTTCAATATAGTGAGAAAATATTTTATTGACATATATATTACTTATGCATCAAAAATGTACTTCATCGGTTCAATAATTTCAAAATAATAAATTTAAATGATTAAATATATTTTATTAATATTATTTAAATATATTAAATCATTCTATTATTTTGCTAATTTAATAATAGTGACAATATTTGAAAATTGGGTTTTTTAATATATTCATCTAAAAATAAATCATCTGAGACATAATAAAAATATTTATCCTAATATAATATATTCATGATAAAAAAAAGAATTTAATTAAGTGGTATTCATATATAAATAATGATAATTTTATTTTTATCTTAAAGTAGAATATATAAATAAATATTACTTTTATTAAAAAAATTCACTTTTAAAACATTATGTTTTATTTATCCTATCTTATATGTATTTCTAATTTATTTCAATACAATTATTAACAAGTTTCTTGTTTATTAATAAATTCTCTTTGTAAATTTAATCTAATATTTTACCTATTGTTTTATTTTTATATTGCATGTTAATAATTCATTTAATATAATAATGGTTTTGTAGATACTATATTTTTAAATCTTAGGGTGTTACATTATTAACCCCATTAAATTATTTTTTACTAATAATTTTAATCATTACCTATAAATGAAGTAATATATGGGATCAAATATAAATTCATGATATATATTTAAATTGTTATATCAACCCCGAAATAACATTTATTAAGAGACACATCATTACCTATATAATAGGAATGCATTACGATTTTTTATTTATCACATAAATTTTTACCATGTATGGTTAATTTAGTGTACATAAGGTTTTTAATGATATTCTATTCAAATATTTATTTTAATGATCTTATTTCTAATCCCATACTAAAGAAAAAATTGTTATTACAATACAAAATAAAAATGTACTACATGATCATATGAATATAAAAACTGATCTAAAAATTTCTTCTCAAAAGAATAATTTATTTTGATACATGTTACTTTTATATAAATTATTTTATAATTTCTTCCACTAATAACTCAATTTATATAACATAGGATATAAATGATAATATTTCTAATAATTTTTCTAACAATTCCATAATAATGATCTCAAATTAAACCTAATTGTTTGAAAAGAGAATTTGAAAAATAAAAAAATATCACATAATAGTGTCTAGATAGGTTTTCAATCATAGGACAAGTCATAATGAAATATAGTTATGATAACGTCAGTAAAAAACTATCTCTATTCAATGGTATTAACCCTAGGTCTATAAATTCTACACCCATGTATTCATTCTAGTGTCCCATCATAGATGTAATTCCATAGATAATCACATAGACAAAATAGAAGAAAAAATATTGTATTTTAACGTATAAAAAAATTATTCCTATGGTTGTTATGATATTCCTCATATCCTAATTCAAAAATTACATAAACTAATCATTAAAAATAACAAAAATCTTTCTTGGATACAAACTGAGGTACCCCAAACCCATAGTCGATGATGTCGGAAAGAAAATTATTCTTTAATTTTTGTTTTGATAATTTTTTTTATTAAGATATATTTATTTTCCCAAATTATCTTTTGATAAAAAATAATTATGGAAATAATAATATAATTCCCTTAATTTATGTATTATGGACATTGAGAACTAGTAATATTTATGACTTATTACACACAACTGGTGAGAATTTAATTATTATAAAACCATTATTGACTCCCTTAGAATGTTCACATATATAATTCTAATATTCTAACATTTTGTTACCTTGATTAGATATATTTTCCTCCAATTTTATGTTCCCTTTTAGTTAAGAAAATATTTGTTTTGTTTTTTATTTGGGATTACTGAAGACTAAAAAATAGGTACACACCGTGCACTAGAAGTATATGTCGTGTACTTGGTGATTGTTTTATGTCGTGAATGTTGAGACCATTTCATTAGATGGTACACATCATATACCTAGGCTCCCTGTCATGTAGGTTTTAAATAGTGTGTTTTCAACATGAGGTGATGGGTTATTCTTCGTACTTATCCAGAGTGTCCTACACGTCATGACCCAAGGGTACATGTCATGACTCAAACCGCACCCAACCTAATGTATTGTGTTTGGGAGTACCCCTCGGTCTATTATTCACGGATCTCTTGTCTCTCGACCCTAGACTCTCCCAAGATGATTTTTGGAGGTACCTTAGCTTTTGGATCATTCTAATTGGCCTTGGATTATCCTTTTTTTACAGGGTGATTCCTGGGTAAGTTCTATCACATTTTCATTGAGTTTCTTTCCTTATATCCTTTTTGTTTTTTAATTTATAGTATACGTATTGATGAAACTATTCCATGGGGTTCTGGATCTTACATCTAGGTTGAGTTTCATGTTCTCCTCCACCTTCATTTCTATTGATGAGTGTCATTACAAGTGTTTTTATTCAAGAAAGGGTTAGGTAGTTTCATTCTTATTTTCCAAATTGGTTAAATTTGTTTCTTGGATTATTAAAAACGATGATTAAAAATAAATTTCATAAACCATCATTAAATTGCATCTATAAAACACATTTCTAGTAAATTGGGAGATTTGAGAAGTTTATGGCATTGAAATTTGCAAAAACCCCAATTGTATTTAATTGTGTCCTATTTTTGGAAATTTTTTGATTTAAATATTTTTATTTAAATAGTCAATTTTAATTGAAATGTTTTCAATTAAACTGATCAGTTTACATGTGAAAATGAATTCCCAAAAGGTTTTAATTGTTATGGAATGGATTTCATACTCATGAAAATGGATTCAATGTTTTTAATGAAACCCATTGGTCTTATCTTGTGAAATAAGGTGTTTTCCATTAAAAAAACATGTTTTGGTTTTAAATGGAAATAAATTGGCATTTTTGAAATGGAAAATTGGATTTGATAATATTTTAATAAAGTATAAAATAGTTCTCTCAACCAGTAAGAGCACATGATAGCCTTATATAGTTAGTATGTAATTGGGGTAAACTCTACGCTATTATAATGTTCTAAAACTTACATACAGTGGGTCACATCTGCAATGGTTTGGTGACGAGTCTTCATTGACCAGTGTCATAGGGACATGTGTATACACATTTTGCTGAGTTCACATAGGTTGTGTGAAATCCTATAGCTAGTTACTTCTATATTACCTTATAGAGTGTGACCATGTTGCTCCCATGGTTATTTATATTTGAGAAATAAATGTATTCCAATGTTGATGGAACTACATTTCATGCCTTTTGAATTTATATAAACTATTTTATATAGATATTTTACAAAATCAATTATTTTATAAATATTCCATTTTTTTGAAATAAATCCTATGCTTCGAATATATTTTCCATAATTTTGAAAATTTTACCATGTTTTGTTTAAATAAGATTTTAAATTACCAAACATATTTTTCTGAAATATTAAAATATCATCTTTGGATAAGCTATATTTTGATTTTGTTTTGGAATCTTTATTGATATCCTTCTGTTATTTTCCTCACACCATACTTTTTCCATTAGGTATTTGTAGAAATTATTCATCCATTCTCTAGAAAAGAGAAGATATAACTTATAGGTGGATCTAGTTGTTGTGATTTGGACATAGTGAGTTGTTTCCAAAGAGATGATGCATGTGTTTTCCTATTTAGTACATTGGGATGTGTTAATTTGGATTTTCTTCCTCATTTTATTCTAGTAATTTTACACCTAATAGACATTTCTTATTCATATACATGCTATCATTTATATTTTTATTCAATAGTATTTTGAAAAAACCTTTCCAACTCATTAGTTTTATGATTTTTGGTGCATGTTTCCATCCCATAAGGATCATTAATGCACTTCAGTTCATTTTAGAGATGGATCAGTTATTGGGTTACCAGGGTACCCGTGCTAGTGGATGATAAATTTGTATTAGATGAGGTTTTGATATTTTTTTCCTCATAGTTAGTATTAATTTTTAAAAACAAATCAATACAGAGGAAGGAGTTGTGATTGAGTGTCTGAACATCACTCGCTACAACGAAGCATATGTCACCATGGGTGGTTTGGGAATGACAACTTATTGATTAGTTCTATTCTTTTCCCTATATAGATTTGGATATTCTGAAATACAAATCATGTTATTCCTTCTGTAGAGAATATTTTCTAATTTTACTCAATTTTATTGTTATCACAATGTTCTCCTTTTATCTACTATTGTTGTATAGCATCATGCCTCTGAGAAGATATGAAAATATGACAAATGATGAGTTTTTTGTTGAAAATCCACGGGAAAATCATGTTGTTCATCTGAATCTGGTTGAGGCGATTTTCTGTACTATCCACACTCTAGGAGATTCACCACTTACAATTTCTACTCAGGGTCCATAATTGGATCCTTAGGAGGATGTTCTATAGAATCATTATCAACATTTAATTCATCAAAAACCACAAATATTCAAAGTCTCTACTGACCCAAAACATTCATAGGAATAGTTGAGCAAGATAGAATGTTTTTTGAGTGCATGGAGACACTTGATGTGATCAAGGTGAACTGTGTAACCATCGTACTAAAGGGATCATGCATGAGATTGTGGGACCCAATTTATATCGTAGGGAAGCATGATGGCTTAGAGTGGTATGAATTCAAGGTTATTTTCAATATCATGTTCTATCAAGAGTAAATGTTAGTGTCCAAGGCTATAGAGATTTTCATGATTGAGCAAGCTGACAAAACTATGATCGAGTATTCAAATCGCTTTATTGAGTTATTGATGTTTGGACTTGTTATCATATATAATTATAGGATGAATTATTTATGGTTTGTTTTGGGACATCAATCATATATCCATTCTCATGATTTCTTAATGATGCTTCCCACTTATGATGATGTTCTAGATAGGGCAATGATGGATGAGATGGATTTGGATGAAAGTCATATTTTCTAGGAGTTTCTTTTTTGCCCAGTGTCAGCATTGGATCCTTCAAAAGAATATGGAATCCTGAGAATCTCTACTGTAGTTTTTGATGAAAGAGTTTTTCTAGACTCCCTATCGCTTCATAATGATGATGTTTGACTTGATATTAGTGTGTAATGACTTTATGTTCTATGAGGGTTTTCATTGAGGCACCCATGAACATTATCTCTTATGGATGTTCAGAGAAATATATGTGGTTTTTTCATAAAATATATACCCCACGTAGTGGGACACGATCATCAGATCCTCCTAAAAATGTGGGGAAATTAATGGCATTGATGATAAAGGGTTCAATCCATAGGCATCATGAATGAGTCTTCTTCACCCAGTGGACGAGACTCCACATGATGAAGACACAAGCCTAGTGACAGTGAGTGGTACTGTTTTTTTTGCTTCATCATTAGAAAGTTCTATTTTTGATATGGGTTCATATTCACATTTTATTTCAACTATTAATGTTAACCATCATAATCGTCCTATGGAGAAACTATCTTGTGCAGTAGATATTAATAAACCACTATGTAAGAGTTTTTTTGGTTATTTTTATTCCTTATTGTGTATTCTCTCTATCAGATGTAGATCTAGATTTGTTTTATATGGTTCTTGATATAAAATATCATGATGTTATATTCAGGATGGATTGTATCATTGCCCAAAAATATCGAATTTATTGTTATCTCCAATAGGTTTACGATATTACACCGAGTGGTGTCCATCTTGTATTTCATGTAGAATGGGACCCAATTTCGATTACAGTCGTACCTTATTTAATAGAGTCCGAGAAAGTGATATCAATATTTGTATTGACCTGGAAATATTTCAAGGGGTGGTGAACTTTCACTAGTCATCCTTGTGTATTACAATGTATTTCCTTCATATTTCGATGGCCTGCCACTAGTGAGAGAGGTTGAGTTTTTTTACTTAATGTTTTAAACTCAACTAGTTTCTATCCGTTCATACCAAATTTCTCTAGTTAAACGGAAAGATTTGAAGTCTCATTTTAATGATCGTCTTGAGAATGTCAATATTTTTTCCACAGTGTCACCTTTGGTAGAACCGACCCTCTTTGCTAAAAATGCTGATAGTTCAATTCACTTATGGGTAAATTATTTACAACTCAATTGAGTTGAGATAATGAACAAATATATTTTTCTCCATATTGATGATATGCTTGATCATCTGAAAGGGATGAAATTGTTTTCAAAGATCATCATTATATCTGGTTACCACTAGTTGAGGATAAATTAATCTAACATTCAAAAAATGAATTTCAGATTAGGTAATGCCACTATGAGTATATTTTTATTACATGTGGTTTAAATAATTCTCTTACATATTTCATGGACATAATGAAAAAGATTTTCCATGAGTATTTGGATACCATTGTGGTAGAAATTGTGGATGAAATTCTTGGCCACTCCATTCCTGAGGAAGATCATTTGAATAATCTGATAATAGTTATATGTATTTTTAGAAGTCATTTCCTTTATGTCAAGATATGAATATACGATTTATGGATTCAGGAAGTAAAGTAGATGGGAGATGTGGTGTTTGAATAGGGTGTATCAGTTGATCCTGAGAAGGTGAAGGCTATTATGACTTGGGAGAAACAATGAAATGTCTTCAAAATCAAGAGCTTCTTTTGTGTAGCCATATATTAGCGTAGATTTGTGGAAGACTTCTCCAGAATGGATTCCTTAATGAATTCTCTAACTTAGAAGGGGTGATGATTGCATGGGATTATAATGGTTAGAGTTTTTTAGTCGAGTTAAGATGTCTGTTGAATAATGCACTGGTGTTGACACTTCTAGATGTTGTGGCTAGATATGTGGTCTTTTTTTATTCAACTAATTCTTTCTTGGGTTTAGTTCATATGCATTGTGACCATGTACTTGAATATATATGTTTTTATGTTAGTATACAAGCGAATAAATATACTACCCAGGATCTGGATCATGCAGCTATGATGCATGCACATAAAAGATGGCAGCACTACCTTTTTGGGGAATGGATTATAGTGTTTTCAGACCCAAAATTCTTGAGTTATATTTTCTCCCAAAAATATTTGAATCAATAGTAGAGGCATTGGGTGGGGTACGAATAGTCATTCAAATTTAACATCACCAATACCACTGGGAAAGGGAATGTTGTTATTGATTATTTGAGAAGAAAGAATACACCCCAAGCGGTGAAAGAGTATTTAGAAGAATATAATTTTATAAATCTCTTTGCACAAATACACATTACAGTTTAAGATAAAGGTTCTGACATTACATTATTTATGTGAAGTTAACATCTACCATTTTCAATATTATTCTACAAGATGAAGATCATGATGATGATTTTCTTTGAATCAGATAATCCCTTTATTGTGGGGAGACAGTTTCCTAGTGGTTGTTCTCCAAAGAAATTGTTCTATGATATTAGAATCACATTGTTGTGCCTCTTTTGGTAATAAATCAATAATTAGAGATTTTCATAATTCCCAGTGGGCTATAAACCTAGGAACCAAAAAAATATTTTATGCCATGAGGCAGCAGTTCAGGTGGCCATGTCGATATGGTACATTGTTTAGTTTATCTATTTTCATAATACATTCCAATAGGTGAAAACTAAACAACAAAAACCATAGGGTTTAATTTGAAAATTTTAAGCCACTAGATTTATTTGGGAAGACATATCTATGGAATATTTTTTTGGATTACCGCACACCTAGAGAAAGAATAATATAATATGTGTTGTGATCAAAATTATGACCATGTTGGCTCACTTTATAACCATTTGTGATTCAGACAATGTTGTGGAGTAGGGAAATCTATATGTGAATGATATTTTTCACCTTAATGTATTACCATATGCTATTGAATCTAATAGGGATCCCCGGTTCACTTATCACTTTTGGAGAGGACATTATGAGGCATTGAGATCTCAGTTTTATTGGATCACAACCTTCCATCCACACTCTGATGGCCATATAAAAAGAGCTATAATAATTCATGGGGATATTATTCATTCTTGTTTTACTGACATTGATAGTGATTTGGATGATCACAATGTGATTGTAGAGTTTTCTATGAACAACAGTTACTAGTTCGTGATCAAAATGGAACCATACGATGCCTTGTATGGTCGCCCTTATAAATATTTTTTGTGTGGTTCAAAGGCTGGTGAACATTATTTGGTTGGACCATGCTTGGAAAATGAGATGAAAATATTGATTCAGTTGACATGTCATTGGGCGTTGACATCTCAAATCTTGTATAAATGTTATGTTGATCGACATCATATACCATTGGAGTTTTCAGTTGGGGATCATGTGATCTTAAAGGATTCACCACAATTGGTTTATCCACAACATGGGAAGGAAGGGAAGCGTGTCCCTCACATTGTGGGAACATTTGAGGCTGTTGAGTGGGCAGGGACGGTTGTATACTATCTATTACTTCCATTATAGATGACAGTAATACATAAAATGTTCCATGATTTTCTTCAAAAAAGTGAGTATCTCATTCATCTCACGTTTTGATTTGGAGTGATCTTTAGACCGAACATGATTTATCTTTGACTGAGAAACTATTCAGTATAGTTAATTATGCTACCAAGGTGATTCGTTGGAATAAAATAAATTTCGTTTTTTTACTATTTAAAAATGGTGCAAATAGTCATGAGATGTGGGAATGCGAGGCATTGATGAGGGAGTAGTGGCATCATCATTATTGTAAAGAAGCTTCATCAAAGGCTTTTTGGGTGCAGAATTTTTTTATGGTGGGGATTTTGTAACATCCAATTACCATGATCATGTATGTTTTCCCCCATTTCATTGTTCCCTTTTAGTTAAAAATACTTTTTTGTGTGTTTTTTATGGGATTACTATAGACTGTAGAATATTTACATTTTTTGTACATGAAGTACATGTCATGTAAATTGTGCTAGTTTCAGGCCATGAATGGGGATATGATGCCGTGAGCCGGTACATGTCGTCTACCTGAGGTACACATCATGTTGGGGTTAAATGTCAGTTTTTTAACATGAGGGGACGAGGTTTTTTGAATACTAATTCATCTTCTCCTACAAGTCATGACCCCTAGGTATACATCGTTACTTGGCCTGCACCAAGCCGAATGTAATGTATTTGGAATTACCACTAAGTTTATTGTTCTTATACATCTTGTATCTTTACCATAGAGACTCACTAGGAGATTTATGGTTGTGCCCCACCTAGCATATTTATCAGATCATCTTTTGATCATTTATTTCTTGTGGTGCGATTCATTGGTATGTTCTATCTCTGGTTCATTGAGTTTCACTTCTTTTATCCTCTAGGGTTTCCAATGGATCATCTTGGGATTGATGGATCTATGACATGTGGTATTGTATCATGATTCAAGGTTGATTTTCAATGTATTTTTATCATTTTTTATCATTGATGGGTGTCATTGTGATTTCCGTTATTTGAGAACAAGTTATGTGGTTTCGTTTCATTTTTCAAAATTGGATAACATTTATTTTCATGGTTGATTTCAAATGCGGATTTAAATTAAATTTCTTAATAATAATTTCAATTTCTTTGATAAAATTAAATTGTATTGAATTGTGAGATTTGAAAAGAATATGGCATGGGAATATGGAAAACCACCAATTTTATTGAAACATGGCTTTTATTGAATATTGTGAATTAAAATAATTTAATTTAAATGGTGTATTTTTATAGAATTGTTTTCAGATAAACTTTTGAGTTTAATTGGGAAATTAATTTTTTTAAATTTATGGAATTGGTTTTGAAGGGATTTTAAACTCATTGAAAAGGATTAAAATGATTTCATAGAAAGCAAATTTTTTTATCTTGTGAAAAAGGAATGTATTTTGAATGAAACCTTTTTGGGTTCAAAATGTAGTAAAATTTGATTTATTGAAATTGAATAATGGGATTGGTTGTATTTTATTAAGTATTTAAATATTTCTCCCATCATATAAGAGAACGTGAATGTATTTTGTAGTTAGGGAGTTATTTGGATACACTATATGCTTTTACGACATTATAAAAAAACATGTAGTGGGTCACATTCCCGAAGGATTGGTGATGGGTCTCCTTTAGAAAGTGTCATATGGACGTTTTTATACACATTTTTCTGAGTTCACATAGAGAATTTGAAATCCTAATGATTGTTAATACTATCATACATTTTTATTAGATGACTATGTTTTTTTCTTGTTTATTCAAATTTGAGATATAAATGTAAGCTAATGTTGTCTGAACTACGTTACATGCCTAGAAAATTTATATAAGTTGTTTATATAAAATTTTAAAATAATCCATTATTATGAAATATTCCATACCTTTTAAAGTGTGTATTATTAATTCAATGAATCTTCCATCGTTTTGAAAAAATATACCACGTTTAGATTAAATATGATTTTAAATTTCCAAACCAGTTTGATCGGAAAAATTAAATTTCTATCTCTAGAAAATATATACCTGGAGTCTATTATGAAATATTTGGTGATTTCGTACTGGGATTAGGTTCACACACTACTTTTTATTTTGGGTTTATAAGAGTTTCTTTTTCTATGTTCGATCAATGGGAACAGATCTGTTGGAGGTTGATCTAGCTATTATGCTTCTAGCATGGTGATTTGTGATTTTAGGGACCTTTGTGCAATTTTTACTGGTTACTAATTTGGGTGTTACTACTATGAAATTTATGACTCATTTTATTCTGGTACTTTTACTCTTAGTGGAGTTTTTTTATTCATAAAAACACTTTCATTTATCTATTACTTTTTTATTCTTGTGGAAAAATTGTTTCCACTTTTATGTTTTATGATTCAAGGTGCTAGTTTCAAACCCATGGGGATCAGGAAAACCCTTTGGGTCATGTTACGACCAACTCAGTTATTGTCTTACCAAGATACCCTAGTTGTTTCCTGACAAATATTCATAACATGTGTAAGGGAAACAAAAGAAATGAGTGATCTCATACACTCAACAAGGTATATATTGAAATACTTTTATCATGGATCATATCATATGAATATGATAATACATGAGCTAGAGAAAAATTTCAAATTAAAATTGATATAAACAATTAATGTTATATATACATCATGAATGAATGAAATGTTTTTATATATGAACAAACTAGAATTTCAAAAGAAGAAATAGAGAGCCATAAAAAATGAATAGTAATAATTACTATTAAATTATGTTATGTCTTCGAAATAAATAATATTAGTAGGTCAAAAACTTTTGTGGGTGTAGAAAAAATAAAATTATACAGCAAGATTCACTACATGTGTCCCATAAAATAGTGAATAATTTTTCAGTACCTGATTACCATAGTGAAGTAGAAATCAAAATATAATCCCCATAAAAACAATAGAGCATGAATCACATACTGATTCCCATAGTGGATCAAGCATCACAATCCAATTACAATAAACATATTATATCCATCATCACTACCTAATTCTCATAACATTCTTGTGATTTCATCACATTAAGATGCCCATAATGAATTATTTATCAATACTCTATTACCATAATAATATCATTATTTATAAACCCTTTTAAAATTCATTAAGGATGATATAATACTTCAAAATTCATTCATCTATACATATGTGTACCACTAGAAATATATAATTTTTATTTCTAACATTATTTAATAATCCCACGGAATAGAGGAATGCTTCATGAAAAACATCCATAGAGTATTCAATAAGGTATTTAGTAAAAGAAGTTGTATATTTGTTTAAAAATATACCCATTGTAACACAATGAAAATAAATTACGTTTTCCTACATGGGAAATATTTTTTAATATATATAGATAAAAAACATGAAAACTCCTTAAAAATGTTTTATAATCATTCTTCATGATATTGATTAAAAATTTAGAAATAATAAATTAAAATCAATTCATAGGGTTTCTAGAGAATAATATAGGATAATAGAATAATAGAAAAAAATGAAGGATTAAAAAAAACAATATTTCTTTCATTTATAATATAGAATATAATCATTTATATTCATTTAAAAATGAAATGCCCAATTTTAAAATAAATTTTTAAAATTTTGAAATTATTAATACATCCACCTTTCTTTTCAAAATCTAAAAGAATGAAAATAAATATTATTTTTTTTAAAATGTAATAGAAAAGTAATAAATAATAGTGGAAATACCATGAGATAATCCTAAAAAAGTATTTTAGAATAGATTTTCACTATACTCGTAAAAATAATGTTATAAGTCACATTCATAATTTATTTTAAAATGTTTTTATTGTTTATATGGAAAAATTTTTACACGTAAAAACTATATTTTTCAATGGATCCTAAAAATTAAATTATGGTCTTTTATATTAATTCAATAGTTGATGATTTAAATATGACAATCAATATAAAATCTTTTGGATATTCTAGTATACTATAGTAGAAAACCAATATCATAAATTGTGTAAATAAATAATAGTTATTAATATATGAGAAGTGAATGATAAATGTCACGTGTGACTACACATACTTATGTTTCTAAATATAAATGATATCATTATTTGTTAGAAAAAATATCTACTGGGAGAATATGTCATGACCCATCCCAATGGGGGTCGTGTGGTGACTCAATAATCCCACCCCTAATAGGCTGTGGTCTGGTGAGTAGCACTTGGTGGGCATATCACAAACATGGGAGGCATTGTATATGTACCTATACAAATGAAGTCAAACCCAAGATGACAAAATTGTGAAATGTAAAAACTTTTTAACAACTAATGCATGGATATATATGTATCACAGAACCATAGTATGACAGAAATTAAAGAATGTCAAAAATGAAAAAATAGAGGTCCACCACAATTAGTATGAAAAGCAAGTCCAATATGACTGTATAGGTATTAGCACTGCTGTCTGAAATCCATATTATCAAACATCAAACTGTCTGGTCCCACTAAGCTTCGCTTGGTCTTGGTTATCCAAGGATTCTATTAAAAGGTCTATCATCAACACTGGGTATGAAAAATTCAGGAAAAACCCATTTAGGGATGAGTATATCAATACTCTTTATGACAAAAAACCAAAAGCATACAAAAAATGAAAAATAATATCATCTCTACACATGTATATTTCTACTATACATAAAACAATAATATCTAGATATAATCAATCCAAGACACATAGTTTAGAGGTAATTCACACTAGAAGTATACCAGCATTGGTTTAAGAACCACAAATTTGATAATACACTAATCCAGGAGAACACACTCTCCAATATAATTGTGCTCATGATGTTTTTCGTATATGTACTACTCTTATGATTTTATTACGATTGATAATACACACTAAATGATCATTAGAGAATACAAGACATAGTTGAGGATCCTAGACATTGCCATGGGGTGTTACCAACTATGTGATATTGATTAACCCACTATGAATATGATCATCACCCATTAGGATTGGTCATGTACATACCCAGAACTCTACCTCGAGCATGAATATGAATAAGGTATCCCACACTGAGTGGCTTAGGTTGGATTCTAGAAACACTATCCAAGGATCCTTGTTGACTTATCGTAGTCCTATGAGTAGAAAATAATTTATACCAACATTCACGAAAATGATAAGGTGAATGAACCAAAATGAATATTGTCCATGAAGTGAAGAATAATATATCTATGACATGTATGAAAGTGTAGATTATGTGTAGAAGGGATAAACACAATGTCCCTTGAATCTGGATTATTTCTATTTAAAGGACCTATGTGATTCAAATAATGTACGTGCAGTATAGAGGCTTACCCGGCCTGTAGTGGTGTTACACGAGGTGCCCTGTACATCAAGTCACATATATGAAATCAAGACATGTACTACTAAATGGAACAAGTCCGTGTACATATTCCTAAGTACCAGTACATAGGGTAGCCCATGTACTAGAACAAAGTGTAGCCAGTGTAGATTATCAATGAATTATTATGTCGGTGAGTAAAAGCTGTGTATGAAACCCATTTAATCCACCACATGTCTGTATACCTATTCTTGTGCATGTTGATTTATTAAATTTGGGATATATGCCATGTAGGTGAAGACTATGTTATGTGTGTATTGAGATTTTCCAAAAACCATTGTTCTTCATCCTACCTGCATCCATATAACCATCACATTGGAATCTGGATCCAATTGTTTTGGTAGCCTATGATCATCTCAGTTGAGCCTCTGTATTGCACGAACAACTGATTCTGATGTCTAATACAATTGAAAATGGATCTATTTATAATTCTTCTTTCCACACTATAGAACTACGAATAACACAACCTTGGTGTTCAACCATCATCTGAATCCCTTGGTCTCTATCCTCACAATACCATTGTGTCATGTCGATCATAGATCTATGATTTTTGATCATTTCACCAAGAAAATGTTCTTCAAAGATTGATTGAATGAGATTCTTTGAGCCATAGGAAAAACAAATAATTCCCATGAAGAATGATTAATGAGGGAGAAAAGAAAAAATCAATCAAGAGGGATGGACCTCAATCGATTTTCAAAAAAATATATAAATTGTATTTTAGAAAAATAGTAATAAATAAAAGAAAATATAAGATAATTCTCCCATAAAAAACCATTCAAATAGTCCAATCACAGAAGTTGATAGAACTATCGATCAATCTATTTTTGACTAATTCATGTTCAAACTATAATTCATGAATGGGTAATAAAATAAATAAATCACATTCCACACATCAATTTGTTTCTATAACTAAGGAAATATGATTTTTCATTGACATCGTCAGAATGATCAACTGAATTTGATGATTATTCCCCTTTAATCCATGATTTTTTGTCATTTTCTTGAGATAGAATCCTCAATGATCTTCCCAAAGGCTCTCAAAAATCTACAGGGTTCTGCAGCCAACCCTATAAATTATTCATAATCATTTATTAAATTATGTGTCTCTCACTACATCAACCATCGAAAAGAAATTATTTTTAATTAATAATTATATTTTATTTTTTTCCTATGACGACATTCAAAAAAACTACCCATAATGACTAATGTTAATTAACACCTAGGGTAAACCTCACATTCTATGTTCAATGGTGCCCTCATATTTATGACCCGAGAAAAATTTAAGAAGTTATTACCCTTTTTTGGAATAATACACTCTCAAGATATTTAAAATATTGAATATATTTTAAACACTTATTCATGGGTCATTATGGATCAGAATTTCACGTCATCTTATGGTATTTTCTAAAAAATAATCCAAATAATAGTTAAAAATAATAAAAATTATTTCCAAGACATTATTGATGAAACCACCCTCAATGATAATTTAGATTATTTTCAACGATGATATAATTTTTCAGAAATAATTTCATATATTTAAATTAATTAACATATATTTTAATTTTACTTAGAGATATAATGAATTATAATATCATCATTAAGTATATCAAAAAATATCATATAACTATAGTAAAATTTGAATCCTAATGACTTAATAAATGACATAGTATCATGAATCTCCCGTTAACATTAATTTAGGTTTGTGAAAAATTCTTTAACAACCAATACCATTTACATAACTATCATAATCACTAATTTTATATCCTTAATAAAATATTATCTGTTTATATGAATAATATCTTACCATATTTCACAAATAAGATACCAGAGTGTATTTTATTATCATCATTACATGCTTTGAATTTTTTTTGGATTTTTTACATAGATGAATATTTATGTCAAGGTCGGTACTCAAATTTCAGTTTCATTTTCAATTATCCAACATTATTCATGATAAAGTAATTAATTTCTTCCGATTATTATTTAGGTCATATTTGATAATCTGAATGATATAAATATTATTAATGAAAAATTAAATTATAGTGAACTAGTTTTTCTGTGATCAATGATAAGAATGTGGTATAAAAGTAAATATTTAAAATATTTATAAAAAACTTATATAATCATTAAAAGATATTTAATAGGTTATTATTATATAATATTTCCATTGTATAACATTAAATAATAAATTAATGTATATCAATTATAAAATCATCAACCTACCTTGTAAAAATGACAGATATTAGAGAGTGTCATAAATATTTAAACATTAATTAAATGTTTTTGTATAATATTAATTTAATTTTTGTAGATGATAAAACATTCCAAAACTATAATTTATCAACCATATAATAATTAATATAAAATAATATATTGTGTTGATGGAAATGAAGATCCATTGTTTTAAGAGGCAGTAGTCTACACGTAGGCATTCTTGATGATTATGTTTCTCATCAATTGGAATGGAAATATTTTGAATGACAAAAATCATTTCATTATTATAGTTGTATAATAGTAATTAAAATCATTAATAAGAACCATCCTATTTTTAGTCCATGAATGGTGGCAATTAATAATGAACCACATTACATCATGGAGGAGGTTGTTCAAACATACACATGATCGTTGTTATTTTATTTATTTTTATAGTCTGATTGGCTTGATTAGTGAGGTTAGAATTAATATAATAACATTATGTATAGTAATAATACATATTTCATTATATTTGGGTATATATAAAATATTCGGTAGAATAATATTAAGAAAAAATGAAGAAGAAGTTAAAAATACTCACATTGATAATTTTTTATTTATCATTGAAATATGTTTGGAAATGTTGACCTCTAAAAAAATAATTATCACCATTGTATTAAGAACATGATAGATTAATCTATGTGTTCAAATTTTCTATAGATAAGGAATTAAATTCAAACTAGCTAAAATTGCTGGATGTGATGGAAATTATACAAATCAAAAGTGGAGAGGAGGATAATATTCGAAGTGTCAAATACATTTCAATAATGGCATGTCATTGTCCTGGGGTCCAAAAATAAAAAATTATAAAATGAAGCACTATGGATTGATAATTTATATATTATAAATCTACCACTAATTTTAAAATATTTAAAAAAATGATTGAAACCTTTTACCACATGATTTTTATATTTAACTATTTTGTTTTTTATATTAACTATGATTACAAATTTATGTTTAATTTTTTTTAAATGTAATCTATCATTTTTATATTTTTTTGATATTTTCAACCAAAATATTGTATTTATATCTTCTTATTAAATTTACAAATATATTAATACTAACTTTTAATTTTTACAATTTATTATTCAAAAAATTATTTTTTAGAGAAAAGTTGTTTTTACCACTGACTGTTCATAAGTGTTTTTAGTATTTATTACCAATTCAATGTGGTGTAATATATTTATAGCTTTGTTTTCATTTATTTTTTAATTATTTTTTAAAAATTTTAATTTATTTTTATTATTTACATGTTATGTAGTGTTTACATAAAAATATATTGAAAATAAATCTTTTACCATTATCACTGGATTTAACACGAATCCTAGTAATCTTATTTATATATAAAAACTATGTTGAACATAATATATTATAAAATAATGTACACATGATATGTTTAATGGTCCGAGTGGATACTAATGAGGGGGGGTGAAGTGAGTTCCAATTAAAATTTCTGTTAAAAAATATTTTCTATTCAAATACCCCAATATAAAAACAAAGTTACATTGTAGTGAATATATACAGAGTGTAAAGGTTCAATTAGTTTCTCAAAGACTGATTAGGTCTCAGTTAACTTAATTTGAAGATTAAATTAACTTTTGAAACTAACATGCTGGTTTACAATAAGTATAAACACTTGATAATTTAACTATCAATGTAGCTTCAAAATAGGTTTGTATTTCAATGTAATACCAGTGGAATATGTAAAATATATATGTAATACTTATAGACTTAAAATAAAAGAACAGAAAAGTTAACCAAGAGGTTCAGTCTCAAGCTGAGACTTATCCCTTTCAATATTTTATATAAATTTATCCACACCCTAGATCGGGGTTAAAAAATAGTACACTACTCTCCAGGTACAAAGACCCCTACCAATGTTTTTCATGGGAAAACAAACAACATCACATAGGCTATTCAGGTCTTACTCGACCTCTACCACCATCCACAGTGGGAAACAAAATATTTATGGAGTTTGAGTAAGGATTTAGGAATCCTCCAATTTAGCACAGGAGACAGTGTGTGTGTAAAATAAACAGGGTACACACACAACTTAAAATGTAAAGATAGATTCACTAATAGAAGTATGATTGTGTTTTGAAATGCTTTAGTGATTGGCAGTGCAGCTCTGGACTCGTTTGGTTTTTCAGAAAAGCATCTGAGTCCTTCTCTAGTTTTTCTTAGAAAACAGAGTGTCGTTTTCTTCTTTGATTCATGGTCCATCTTAGCAGCCTGAGTGCATGAAATCATTGTGGTAGTTCTTCACTCAAGATGCATCTTGTGTTCTCCTCTACAAGAAGTTTCTTCATGTATGCCCAAGATTCTTGGAGTATGGATGTAGACTAGAGAAAAATGCACCACATTTGAATGCTTGTTAAGCTCAGGTCTCTTTCACCATTCGTGTGTCTTCTCAGTGCCTTTATGTGTCACATGCATCCCCTATTCAAGTGTTCTCTTTCTATCCCTTTATAGCTTTCAGCTCTGGAAGAAAAGAATAATCACCTTTTGCATGGGTACTAGGTACGGTTCCCTGACATGCAACAGAAATCATTAAAAAACATTAACTGTATTAAAACCATCAAATGTATCTGTTAGCTAAATAAATAAATAGTACAAAGAGTATAGGGATTAACTAGTTGTTCAAGCATTAGTAGCATTCTATTTGTAGACGTCCACGGTGGACTTTTTGTCTTAGAACCTTCCATCGGTAGCACTTTTTAACTTGCATCGGTAGCTCATATACAGGTGACTTTAGTTCCATCGGTAGTTGTCTCTACAGTTGGTATCTCTTTGCATTAGTAGTCTATTGGTAACTAACTATCAACATACTTCTATCAGTAGATCGATATATCGGTGACTATACGTGTGTCAGTAAATATCTGTGAAGTGACTCTATCAGTAGACTTCTGTCTATCAGTAGCTCTGGACTGTTCTGTATCGGTAGCTCGGTAGACTGGTTCTATCAGTAGACTTCCTCATATCGGTAGCTCTGGCTTGTGATTCAGTACTCGTATCAGTAGGTTTACTCTGTCAGTAAGAACTAGTAGACATTCACACCAGTAGATTGTCTGTTCTGTCGGTAGACTTTATGTCTGCTTACCTGTAACCTTGTTTATATCAGTGACCTTAGTGTAACGGTGACTCTGTCTATCGGTAGACTATGTCTATCGGTAGACTGAGTACCGATAGCTCTAGATAAATGAAGACCAGTGACTTAATACTTATTTGTTTCATATACAATATATCCAAATGGGTTAGAATTACTTCTGAACTTATATAAACATGGATAAACAATGATTAAACAATCTCATGGATTATTTTAATATTTTTATAATCTTATGAACAAATTGACAGAATTATTATATAGAAAAACATTAGATTGAGATTATCAAAGTATATGAAAGCATGATTGGGATTATCAAAACAGGTGAGGTCAACAATGTTAAAACCATTTTGATATATTTAATTTCAATAAATTATGAAATATAATTTTTATTATCAATGAATAAGAATAGTTTTTTTTTTGAGAAAATTATTAAATATCATTTGAAAATGTTAAGCATGGGTGTTATAAATTCAAAAAATGTATTTCGAAAAGCTTTTAATTAATTAAGATAAATATATTTTATATAGAAAAATTTATTTAATTGTTGAATTATGATAATATATTCAATGTGATAGTATTATCACCATAATTATTCTTTTCAAAATTCACCTAAAATTTTATTATTTTAGAAATGTCAAAAAAATAAAATATAAAAATAAAAAATTATTTTATTGAGAAATCCCCTTTTCAAAATATTAATATAAATTATAATATTTTTTTAAATTATAAATTCATTCAAATAATTTTATTTACTAAAGGATTTATTATTAATAAATATTATTATTAATATAAATCTACTTTTCCCTGAATCATTTTATTTTTAATTTTCATGTGATACAATCTATCATTACATGTCATGATTAATAGAATATAAATTAAAAAATCCTGGTGTGTTATATGTAATTCCTTACACTCAAGAATATAGAGGATAAATATATTTGGAATTATGAGGAAATCATCAGTAGTCATGTATAGTATGCTTATAGATTTATCATTAACAACCAATGTAATGATGATATATTCTTTAGTGTGTTAGATACATGTATTTACAATGTGATTGCAATCTAAGACATCAAAAATCAATGAAGTAATTTTTCCACATATCAAAATTGTTGAGATCGATGTCTGATATTCTAAAGGTTATCATTGGACTATAGAAAAGAAGAAAACATGATATTTATATTATCTAGGATCGTTATATAATCTCATGGTGACAAAATAATGCCACAATCCAGTTTTTAAAAGTTTGGTATGAATAATGTCAGAATTTTCCTAAAGGGAATTAAGAGATGATTCAAGTGATGAATGGAGAAAAAAATATGGTAAGGAATGTTAAAGGGATATGGTTATTCCCACTAATGTATTGAATGAAATATTTTTATTTCAATCGGTAGACTATGGTCTAAGGTTTCAAAATAAGAAGAACTGAAATTGTGAAAAATAATAACCTATTGCTTGGGAAGTCTATGGTAACTTTTGGAAACATCGTTAAATGACTAATGTTTAAGGTCATATTTTTTTATCAAAATAATATATATGGATATTTATTGAAAATTAGTGAAAGGTATTCATGTTCTTAAATCACAAAATATTATTCTCTATTTGATTATATTTCTACACAATTTTACTTATCATTCATGTATAGTGGAACTGCCTAAACCTGACCTTAAAAATGGTTGTTTTATTATAAATTAAAATAATTAATATGGAAATTATTGTATTATAATCATAAATATCATTTTCAATCAATATTTTTTCTATAAATATCCCTTATAAAAAATTAATCACTTTATTTATTGTAATTAATTTATTATATGGGCATGTATTAGTTGTAATGTTTTAGTGAAAACCTAAAATAATGGTAAAATGAAGTCATCTTCAATATAAAAAATCATCATCCAATTGTATACATGTGTATGGGGAGGAATGCTCTCCAATGAACACTTTATCTCAGTGTTGGATATTTTTTCATATAAATAATAATATCTTACTCAAATGATTGATATAATATAAAGGACCATCCAAGAGGACATTCCTATTCTCATAGAACATGATGATTTATTTCTCAAGGAGTTACCTCATGTTTCTCTTCATATAGGTGTGGATATCAAAATCAATCATATATCGTAATAACTATCATTACAAAGGAATGATTATATAACTTCTATTATTATTCTAGAATAATTCGTAAACAATCCAAAACATGATATAGATAAAGGATTCATAAATCTATGTGCTACCATGTATGGTACACCGGTATACATCATCCTGAAGTGTGAAGGGTCATAATGTATCTGCAATATTATCATTAAATCAACTACATCATTATAAAAGGGATTTTTAACCCATTCCATGGATTTAGAATATATTTTGTAAGGTATTTAAATCCTAGAACTTCTTTATAATATAAATTTGGTAATAAAATTAACAATTAATGGAAATAAATGACTATATTTCCCCAATCCCCTTTCAAACATGCTAGAGGCACTATAATTTCATGTGGATTTCTCTACGACTCACCAAATATCTTGAAATCACTATGTATATAATGAATATACTCTTCAGTTATTACCTTCAAATAAAAATATTAATCTATATAGATAATGTTAAAATTCACCTTAAAATCAAGTATGAACATGAGGGTATTTTGAGTACTATGAAGAAAATGTTGAGGAATGATATTTCATAATGAAATTTAAATAAATGTTGTAGTTTGGAGAGACCAGAAACACTCTAATTGAATGATGTCATTACAAATGTAATTTTCATGGATCCTTAAATAATAGATGATATTAAATTATGGGATTTTCCAGCTTCTGTAATGTATACCAATATATTCCTAGGATTTTCTCACTTATATATTTTATTTTGAATAAACACCACATTATTTAAAAATCGTCTAAGAAAGATAACTGGGAGGGGAGTTGGGATTTTTTATATACATGAATTTGAATATATCATCAAAAGTTAAAAATTCAAGTTTTTTCACACCACCTAGAATAACATTAATAAATTTAATGGAATAAATTATGTTATATAGCAATTATTCAACAAAATGAATGGTTTATTTAATAATTAAAAATGATAATCTGATATCCCTTGTCTCTAAAATTTTAACAACCCCTTAGTAGAACTATCTTATTCATGAACTATATTTAGCTTCATTAATATTCACCTTGTATATTTGGTGTAATATCTATATAGAATGATGTGTGACATATATATCGATCATAAATTCCCCTAGTATATATTAATATAACAGAAGATATCCTACAATAATAATGGTTATATGAGATGATTAATAATTATTAATGTTCAATCCATTACCATCCAATTAAAGTGAATATTGTGTAAAATTATGTGAGTATAAATGATCGTAATACTACATCCATATTGTTCCTTGGGAGGGATCAAATCATATTATAAGTGATAAAATAGGTAAGGGGCCCTAAATTAAATAAATACATCATAATTTTCTCAAAATATAGATAAAAAATTATCCTTTTGAATATTAATGATCCCAAATTTGAGGATATGTATTTATAGATAACGATAACAAATATTATGAATATTTAGATTGATAAAGATGCATTGATATTCTTTTCAATAGAGATACATGTTTAATATCATTCATAACTAAAGAGGTTCCCTCTAGATTAGTCACATATAAAATCCTTATTTATTTTATATAATATAAAAAATGTCCAATGATCTAATGAAAAACATTGGGTATCATTACCTAGAGAATAATATTGAATTATTTGACTCTTTATTATTGGTACTGCAAAATTTATAGGCTAAATAAAATATGACTAAGTTTATTATGAACCCAAAACCTATATAAGTATAGAAAAAAGAAAACATCCAAATGAATTTTTTACATTGACTCTCCAGGGAATAAAATTTCAATAAAATATTTTTACTTTTAGCTGATCATCTTTATAATCTTTCACATTTCATTTCCATCAAATTGTATTACTCTCCTGCACAACTAGATACTATATACACAATAAATTTGGAAAGAATTAATTTATGACCACACTTTTTTTGTTTCTATTTGGATTCAAGAATTATTTGAACATTATTTAAATTCCTTTAAAATAATTAGATAAAATGAATATTTATTGAGAGGCACGCCAAACTCATATAGTTGGTCAACCAAAGGAAAAACAAATCAAAATCCAAAAAACAATTATCAGATAAAATTCAATAGATTTACAAGGGTGTGAGTATCATCGAAATCTAATAGTAGAATTCACATAAAATAATAATTTAAAATCCTTAACTTAAAATAGAACCTTATAATGATTAGTATAAGAAAATGTTTAGGAATATAACATAATTGGTTGAAGTTTGAGAATTGAATTTCATTGGACATGATATAAACCATGATATGACATGGAATATTCGAACCACTCTATACCACATGAAATTATCATAACATTATCAAAAATATAAAATAATAGTTATTGATTTAGATGATTTATTGAGGTCAACGACAGGTATTATTTTTGAATATCAAAGTGTAATAATTTTCTTCGGTTTTCAATGTAGGGAAAGTAGGTCCTAGATACATTCTATCCATTTAAATTATATATCACATTGAATCTTTGAGATATCAACCTACACTCAAATCTATCTTGTCTCACATACATAATTAATTCCATATATGCCTACTCGAAATGTCCCTACCATATCTCACACATGTACCAAATATAGAGTGTTACCTTTGGAGATTGATCTTCACTGGAGGAGTAGCTGGTGGAGATCTATGATCATAGGGACAATGTCCTTGGAAATAAACACTCCAATTAAATTTAATAGTTCTAATCCATAAATATGAAGAGGTAAGATGGGAACATAATTAATAAATAAAATAGTAAAAAATATATTTGTTTTTTGGTATGAAATGAATTTGGGATGGTAAAATTCCTATTTCAAAGAAAACTATAATAACCCACACTTTTATAAATATTATTTATATTTTGAATATATATATGTCCCATTTAGTTGACATCCACCACATAATTAATGATAACATAACATATAATATATTATAAAATAAAACCATAATATGATCTTTGGGAATTATGAACTTCGAAAATTATATCCATTTTTCTTATATCCTTTATATGGTGACATTTATAAATATTATATATTAATGGTAATATAAATATTAATACATTATAAAAAAGCGATAGAATAAATAAATTTTTCCACTTAATGTGATGCTCATTTATTAGTTATTTTAAAGGAAATGAAATCAAAATAACTCTCCCATGAATATTAATAACAAAAGATTCTACAGTTGTAACTTCAATGGAATTGATTACTATAGAGGATCAAAATTATGGAATTGACTACCTAATCATTGTTAATCAAACAACCCCAAGAATGTAATGTCATCATACATAGTACCCTTAGTTTATATTACGGTCCAATACATTGTTATCTACCAATACTTAATTATATAAAGGTGTAAATTTTTTATTTAAAGGTATAAAGTTGTAATATCTATCGCATTTTCATTATTACATAAAAATGACAATTAACATTAGATAAATATGAGAATTAAGTTTTTATTTTACAATAATTTTTACTATAAAATATATTATTGTAGTTAAAATATTTATTTTTGATAAAATTATGATTATTTAATAAAAAATATTACCTTAATATGTAATTTCGAAAAATTATTTATTTGAGTAAAAATTATACCGTTATTCTATGATATCCAAAATAATCATTATATGGGTCATAAATATTATTTTGACATAGAATATATTATATTTATATAGATGATATTTTTTATTCAAAAATTTAATTTCCTATATTTATAAAAGTGTTTTGATAAAAGAAAATGTAATTTTTGGTATCATAGCATCAAAATTAGGGAATATTGATTTTTTCAAGCATTTTTCACATAGTTGAATATTTGGAATAAAATGAAATCTATACCACTATATTTTAATTAATATGACTTAACTATATATAAAATTTATGTAATGAATACACTAAATAAATTCTCAAACAAAAATATTAATATTCATTTAAATATAGAATTTCAATTTGATATGATAAATTTGAAAAATTTACAATGTATATTCCAAAATATTATGTATATTTAAAAGTGTTAGAAACTATTCTATATGAAAATAAATCCAATACAACTCTAAAATATTATAAATAATATAATATTTGTCCTTAATACAATATTATACTAGAAAACGACATCCCTATGTCAAATTCCATTTATAAAACTAATCATTATTTTAATGGGTTTTCATTTTTCATTAACCACATATACACGGCATATGTATAAAAATTAATTATGAAATCCTTATCTTTTATAATAAATAAAAACCCATTTCGATATTTCTCATCTCTCTAATTCCATTGAGAATGAATAAGACCTCATTTTATCTCCCATGGGTAATTCAAAATGGGTTTTAATGTTCGAAGGGACTCCTCCCATGACATAATAAGACTCCTCTAAACTGATTATAATGACCTTTTTTATGAAAATTTTATTATTTTCCAAATAATTACTAAATAATGAAGGACCAACACCTTCTCTCATTCATCCATTTGAAAAAAATTTAATAAGTTATGTTTTTTATATAATTTATTTCTATTATATTCAATAACATTTTGTTTTAATACCCAAAACTATTTTTATTCATGGGTAATAAAATACATATAAAAATACATATTTTATTTGGGAAATAAAATTTTGAAACCCAAATTCATTAATCATGGGATTGAAATTATGAAATACATTATTGTGTTATATTACCAAATTTCCACTTGTCATGTGCGGAAGGTAGAGGGTAGACCCTGATTATACTCCACTTCATTAGGTAATGTTCTCATCTCATGAAATACGGTGTATATTTCTTGTGATATTAAACTACGAACATTATGATATTTTTACTTGGAGGTCAGGATTGAAAAGTTCTTATAATTTTATGTTTTATATAGAATCCACATTACTATAATGACTATATATTCTTATATCATCAAATAAATTAATGATTCAAGGTTTCTGATTATTATTTTCCTTCCTTTTATGTCCTTTTGATAGGCCTCTTAATGCACATGTATTACATTTCATCTTATTGTTCCTATTTATTTAATTACTGAGGTTTATAGGTCACATATTTTCTCAAATATGTCTCAAGGCATTCCTATTAAAAATTTGGATTTTGTCACATTACATGATAAAAATTTCGATATTTTAAATAATTATTCCATTTTTATAATAAATTATATGGTATATATATAAATATATTCTCAATAATATCTATAAATACCAAATTCCGCACTTCTAGATTTAGTACTAAAACATGTAGTGAATTCTTTATAATGGATATTAGAAAAACACATAGTACATTATAAATTATTGGCTCTTTTCAGGTATTGGTTCTAGATAACTATAAAATTACCTACATATGTTGAATCCGAGTTTACAGAAATAATCACAAATTAACTAATTGGATTCATCTAGACTAAAACCATTAATGTATTTTGAAAATATAAATAAGCATATAAAAACCCTTTTACAAACATGATATGAGCATAAAAATACCAATAAAGATATATATTAGATCATGAAACAATATAACCTTGGGTTATATTAATAAAAATATTGGAATATTATCATAATCATGAGAGGAATCATAATAACTTTTAATGTAGCGATGCATAATAATGAAACATCATGTCATAGTGGTCATATAACGTGCATAGTTGTGAATAATGATTTCATCATGATCATGCATACTAAACATTACTCATAAAATTATTCACATTACCCAACTAATTGGATCACTATATAATTCATGGGTGCACCCATCACATCATAACATTTTCATTGCGATGTATAATTCTGGGGAACTTGTCACATCATACCCATTATATTTTCATTCATGCCCCATAAAAAATGTATAAATATTGAACATAATACAAGAAGGAGAATGGAATGGGTTTGACATCATAAATCATACAATCATAATATTTTGGTTCCTTAATTAAAGAGGTAATAACATAACTCATACAAGGACCATCAACCATGAATGAAAAATAAATGTTGTGTTTTTGAAAAAAGAGTTCTTTTAGAAAAAATTAAGTTTGACATAAAATCTAGTAAGAAAAATTTATATCCATGAAACCGTATGATAATTATGAATAAATTATTGTGAAGGAATAACCAATATGAAAATAAAGTGAATGAGGGAAAAGATGAAGAAAGAAAGTTGGGTTCGAGATTTATCGTTACCTTGTGTCTGAATGGATTCTTTCCATTAATGACCAATATAATGATATTGGATTCATATATTATCAACTATAGAACATTTTTACCTGACTAATATTAATTATGGGTTAATTATTTAATTTTATAATCCTATGGATGAGTTATAATGTTTAAAATCATTGTTTGGGATTGTTCATTCCCTCTGTTTTCATGAGTTGATAACATGTGCACATGAATGAAATTCTATGTAGAACATTGATAAACATACAGAATTTTTATTACATGTTTTAATTATCATCCCGGATTTTAAATGAATATATATTTATGTTTTCTATATACCATGAGGATAATTCATTATATAAAATTTAATGAGGAAAATTTTTGTTTAACTTCGGAGGTTTTCAGATCACAACGAACATGTTTTGATTTATTATTTAGTGTTACATATAAAATTTATTTCCAGAATATAAAAGGGGTTACAAAATACATATAAATATATTTTTCCAACCATTTTTTTGATTTTTATCAAGGCATTGATGTAAACTGAAGGTACAACGCCCATAATGATGATAAATTAACCATCACATTCAATGAGTTAATTTTTATAGAATAATAGAGAGAGAGGGAATATTTTAATGAATAATAAACCATTAAAATTATATAATACTAGTATATATATCATATTAGAGTTTTCATGTTATTTGGATATGATAATTCGAGGATAAGAGAATAAATGAAATGAAATTTGAATGGAAATTGGAAGGAAAGGAAGAGAGAATATTCTCTTGAATCCACCTCTTAAGATCCTCCTTAAGAAACATATTCATGCAATATTAAGGATACTAAGATATTCTAGTCATGGTTTAGGGGATAAGGAAGAGGTTTGGGATGAATTTAGACATGTCTTGAATCTTGGGTGGTGTGAGGAAATGCGGTTTTGAGTGGTGGTATTCATAGTGGAGAGGACATGGGTTTTCTCAATATTTAATTAATTATTAAATTAATTTTTTTAAGACAAGAAATGGTGTTCCTTACATGAAAAAATATAGTATAGGGTTCATTTTAGTTCAATATTATCGCCATTTACATTAGCTATGACTCAATAATGATGTATAAATTCATATATTTAGCATATTTTTGTAATTATTGAATCTCACTATTCACAGAAAATTAGAGTATTTCAGAAAAACCTTCATAACTCACCCTAACCATTTTTTGGCATGTAGAATTTAAAAAAGAACTCTAATTTATGAAAATTATTTTCTAAATACCTAAAAAATTAATTTTAATTAAAATCATAATTAATATGAAATACACAAAATATAAAATTAAAATAGCTTTTATAACACTTTGAAAAAATAATTAAGGTCTCATAAAATTGTTATATAATACTTAGACATCATAATACCAGATCATGAATAAATTTTATGAAAATAAATTTATTTTTAAAATATTAAATTAATAATTACATATTCTTGACTTATAAGAATATCAACACTATGATATAATTGTATCATATTATCAATATTAGGATAGAAAATGTTTATTTATACATCCATTGGTACAGTTCCTATTCAACTGGATGATTTAATATTCATATGGTTCATATGAGTATTCATAAGGGTAAAAATACTATTCATAAGGGTGTGGACTATTCATAAGGGTAGAATTATTATTCATGATGGTATGTTGATATTCATAAGGGTTTGTTAATATTCACAAAGAATTATCTTAGTCCTATCAGACTCCAAATATGATAATGATCGTAAATGTGTATATCCGTTTTTCAAAACTAAAAACACATAAGTAGAAAAAATATGTTTAATTCCTAATTTATAAAAGTCACATAGTATTTATTAGTTCATTTAAGAACATAGTATTTCATTTTAAAATCACTAGATGTTATATTCTCCCCCACTTAATGAATTTTCACCCTCATAATTCGTTCATTGTATTTAAAATTAAAAATTATCATATTGAGAATTATGAAAACAGTTATTATTTTTACATGATTAAATAGATATTAAAAGGTTAATTATATCAATATGTTTAAAAAATCTAATCTACATTGTTTTCAAGACTGTTCCTCTAATACCGTCTGTAATGATCTAAACCTGCTTATCCAAATTCTGCATTAAAACATGAAATGTATTTTTTTTGTAAAATATAACAGAATAATACACAATACAATATAAATTGTGGTAACTTTAACTATATATGTTATTTATAGTTATAATCAAACATCCATACATTTAATCAGATTTCCGAAATATAATTACAAAAGAACTAATAAGAATCTTCTACAGTAGTACCTTAAATGTCCTTTGAAGAACTAAGGAATCATATTAATTTTTTTTGAAAACATGGGATGAGAATAATAAGATCATTAAGAAGATAGATATTATAATTAAAAAATATGAAATGGGGTGACACTAATCATAACATATTCATATGATCATAATCATGAGAGGATAAATTAAATAATAACATGGAATGCGGTAGCACATAAAAATGCAACATCGTGTATTAGTGGTTATGAACCACACATAGTTGTGAGAAAATGAATCATAATTTAATGAATTAATCACATTAATAATGTCGTTCAAAAAATTACCCAATACATTGGATCTTAATATAATTTTTGTCGCACCCGTCAAAACATATCTTTTTTATTGCACTATATAATTCATAGTGCATCAGTCACAACGTAACATTTACATTATCATGCATGCAACAGAAAAAAGTGTATTGATATTGATAATAATATATCCCATTTAAGGTAAATGTTTTTACATAATAATCCAAAAAATTATAATCTTTGGGTTCCTTAATGAAAGTGGGAAGAACATACCTAATACAAGGACCATCAAACATCAGTGACAAGTAAAAGGTGGGTTTTTAGAAGAACAGTTCTGTTGGAAAACATTTTGTTTGACATAAACTCCATTGAAAAAAATTTATGTCCTAAAAATGGTAATATAATTATGATAAAACTATTTTTAAGGAATAAAAAATCCTAAAATGGAGTGAATGAGGGAAAGGATGAAGAAAGAATGTTGGGTTCGAGAATTCACCTAACCTTGTGTCTGAACGCTTTCATTGCATTAATGACCTAGATAATGAAAGTAGTTTCCTTAATTAACAACTAAATTAACATTTTTACAATATTGTGATTCATTAGAGTTTTATTATGTTCTTTTATAGATTTTTTGGATGATTTATAGAGTTTTAATTCATTGTTCAGGAGTTCACTTTCTCTTAATTTTCGTGAATGGTTATCAAGTACAAATGAATGAATGTTCAGAAAGAACATTGATAAACATAAATAATTTCTATTAAATTTTATTTATGATCTTAAAGGAGTTTAAATGATCTTATAATTAATTTGTTTATATAACATGAGGAAAAATATTTAGATGAAATTTAATGATGATCGTTTTTGGTAAATTTGGGAAGTTTTTTTTATCAAAATGAACATGTATTGTTTTATCATTTAGTATTATCTATAAGTTTATTTTTCAATACATAAAGGTGTTTCAAAATAAATATTACAATATTTTTATATCCATTTTATTATTTTAGGGACACCCGTTATAGAATTTGTGGAATATGAAATGTCATCACCTATAGTGATGGAAAATTAACACATCGCATGCAATGACTTGAATAACAAAAAATAAAGGAGGATGATAATCAATTAAGGAATAATATTCTATTAACATTATATAATACCATTATATAAGTCATACTATAGTTATCAGGACATGGTTACAAGAAAAGATGAGGATAATAGAATAAATGAATTGATATTTGAATGGAAATTGAATGAAAATAGAGAGAGGAATTAACTCTTGAATCCTCCTCTTGATATCCTTAGTATGGAACCAACGATTTTTATTTTGATGAAAACACAATCTTTTGGAAATGGGGGAGGGTCTAGAGAAAAGTTTTGGGTAAAATATAGACAAGTCATGAATCTTGAGAAGTGTGAGGAAATGATGTTGTGAGGGATGGTATTTATAATTTAGTAGAGATAGTTTTTCTCAATATTTAATTCATTGTTTTAATAATTTATTTAAACTAAAGCAAAAGATTTTATTCCATTACTAAATATAGTAAATATTTCATGTCTGTTCGAATAAATGTTCATTAACAACTGCCACATGTCAATGATGATACAGAAATACATTTATTTTGCATATTTTATAAATTAACAAACTTCCTTATTAACCCAAAATGAATGTCTTTCAGAGAAATATCGAAAATTCACATAACCATTTATCAAAGTATATATGTCAAAAATAAGGTCAATTTCATGAAAATAAATTTTCAAATATGAATAATTATATTTTAAATGAAAATCATAATTTAATTTAGAAATATAAATGTTAAAAATAAAACACCTTTTCTGACACTTTGAAAAATTAATTAAGGTCTCATAAAATTATCATATAATCCTAAGAAATATAAATACTATTTTATGAAGAAATTTCACAAAACTAAACTTTCAATAAAATTATTAAATTAATCATTTAATAATCTTGACTTACAAAAATACCAACATTATAATATCATTATATAATATTGTCACTTATTGGATAGATTTATTAAATTTATACTGTCAATGGTAAGGTTACTATTCAACATGATGATTTTCTATTCGTAAGGGTAATATTAATATTTATAACTATAACATTAATATTCATAACAGTTTTTTAATATTCATAAGGGTAAAATTACTATTCATTAATGTATATTAATATTCATAGGGGTATGTGAAAATTCATAAAAAAGTAGATTGGTCATATCAAACTCTAATTAACATAATTATCACAACCTTATATATATATATATATATATTGAAATTTGAAAAAAAAAATTAGAAAACTGTTTTATAATGGTTACTATATAAAGGTAACATTGTATTTAGTAGTTTATTTAAGCACTTAGGTTTTCCTTCTAAAAGTTTGGGATTTTGAAATAGTATATCTCATAATTCACCACGATTGTATTATTTGGATATTAATTTAATAAATAAATATAATATATCTAAGAGATATTTGTTATCATAAATTTTATTTCTCTTGTCTATTGGGAATATAATTTTAAAGGATAGTAATGGGAAATGAACTAATTAAATGTATTTAAGATGTTTTATTAATAGAATCTAAATTTGATGGTGTCTACAAATGGAATTGTATATAATATTATATTATGTGAATGATTCCAATTTAATCAAACGATATAGAAATATTTTAATCTAAAAAATATAAATCAATAGTTTTGCAGCTTTATTGACAAAATTAATTCAATATTAATGTAAATATATTTATTTGAATATTCAATATGTGATTTTAGAGTTCAATATTCAAATTTTAGAAAATTATTATTTTTCAATAGAATCTATGAACCTTCACAACTCATGATGATAAATTTTCATATACATTTAAAATTTAATATAGTTTATATTATATAATTAAGAAATAAAATACAAATTATTTTGTGAAAATCATATGTTGATGATATGAGAGTGAATGTTTCAAATTCAATTTTTACAACGTGTAAAACATTGTTTCAATAATTTTTTTTAGGAATATATTTAATAATTTAATTAAGATATATACACTCATAAATAACCATATAATCAAGGTAAAACATGGAATGTAGTGGGTCCTATATGGTGTCCAATTCAAAAAATAAACAGTTCATTTATTTAAAAATTAATCCATTGAAAAATTATTTATTATAGTTATTTTATGTTCTATTAGGAGTAAAATATATCATAGAATACATATATGTTATGGTTTAATATTATACTTCTTTTATTCTATCACATTTCAAAATGAAGGGGATGAGTATTTCAGTGTTTTTCATGAAATGGTGAAATAATCACTGTCAAAAATCAAGAATACCCAAGGGGAATATATTTAGAAAAGTTCTCTATGAATGGTAGTATGACGGTATGTTGATAATATTTTAGATTTCTATAATATAGTCAAATAAATACAAAATTAGTTATTGGAAATATAAAATTATATTGACGAAGATCATATGGGATGCAATAAATCTATTTAGATGTAGGTCAATAAATACGATAAATTGTTTTTCTAATTTTTCATTATATTATTATGATTAAAAAATGGATTTTTTTCTGAATAATACACTATCATTTAATGTGCAGTGTAGATAAATACTTTACAAATGACACTCTAAGACATTGTTTCAAGAGTTAGTAATTACATTTCATTGAAACTTTTTCATATTGAATTTATCCATATCAAGTTCATGGATTCATCAATGAATTACTACAGTAAAAGTAATTAAAATTTAATAATGTAATTCATTGGAATTAAAAAAACTAAATGAAGGTGAAAGACCATTAAATTGTTATGATTTAAATAATATGGATCGACACATACATGAATACCATATTATTGTATGTTACGAAACATGTATTCTAAAATTAACGAAGAATAATACCTTATCCAAAAATATAATGGTTCTAATCCTGGGTTTTTAGATGATGGAAAACACATAATATTCCCTATGATGTTGAAAACCATTTTTTAGAAATAATTCAAATATTTCATAAAAATCAATAGTTTATACACACCATGTGACATAATAGAGTTGATATATTTTGGGTTTAATGAATAATTATTTTCATCAAGACCACAGTTTCTAGAAAATTAAGAAAAATTCATAGTTCACTAATGTGAAATGTTTACTATTTATAAATAATTGTACAAGATAATAAATTAATGATAATTACATAGATATATTTTGTAATAAGTTATATTGATTCCTTAAAAGGATTTAATGGGATTATATTTTGAATACCAATAAAAAAATAATTGAAAATTTTTTATATTCATTTAAAATTTAAACTATTATAAAAAATTTAAATTTTTTTTAATATTTTTAATATATTATTTTCAAAAATCTTTTTTTCTTCAATTAGAATAAAAAATATTTTTTATACATATTTATGAAATCATCCAACATTTATTAATTATAATGTTTTAATGTAATGTTATTGTAATTATTATTTCTTATGGGTATTTCCAAAAAAATAAAAAACATATTTCGACAAACTGTTTTTGATATTTTTCATAAGGGGTTAATTTTTTTATGTTCACATAATTCATATTGTTATATTCTATTGATAAATAAATAATTTATAATTCAATTACACTTTTCTTTCCTTTTATATATTTTTGAAATTTTAATTAAATTACTAAAACATTGATTATAATATAATATTATTATTTTATTCTTCAAATACATATATTGATAGAAAATTATACATTCGTAGTTGAATTACTTTATTTTCGGGACTTGAAAATCCTTACCTTGGATCTAATGTGGGTTTCATTATTTTAATATTTTTTTAAATGTGATATATTATTTTTATATGTCTAGTAGTTGAACATCAATCACATTTTTGACATTTAATTGATAACAATTGGTTTTACGTCATTTGGGTAATGTAAAAGAATTTCATAATGAACTTGATAGTAATATAGGTTATTATTAGTTATTACAAATTCATTTTAGCTTTTAGAGTTGACTAATATCATTGGAAATCATCTTTCTCATTCTGCCTTCTTTCTAAGACAATATATACCATCTAAAACATGTTTATAAGCATATTGAAGCTAGTGATTTTTCTACAGCGCATAACATGGTTGTTGTATATAAAATATCACTATTTTCTAAATAGTATAATTTTATGATTGGGTTTAAATCAAAAGTTATTCACTTTATTTGAGTTCAATGGTTAAAAACGAAATAATTTTCACTATTGTATTTGGATCTATCTATAATATACATGTTTGATCCACTCAGAAATTACTCATGTGAAATTTTTTTGGGTGGGGTCCATGATTTTTAGCTATTGTATATTATATTTATTATTGTGTTATTTGATGTTTTCTATAAAACGTTATGTCTGAGTTTTACATTAGATGTCTAATATAATTCATGACTGAATAGTTATAAAAGGTTTCTTATTCAAATGAATTTGAGATATGGTTTATTTTTAACAATATTATAAAAATTTCATATCATACATAGCCGAAAAATGTATTTTATTAATTTTAATATTATTTGAAATATATAGAATATTTTTGTAGGTTCACAATCCATAATTATTATTATATGATACAAAATTCAATTCAATTTCAATCTAATGAAATAAATCTATTTGATATAATAGGTAAATGATAATAAAAATGGATGGAATATATTATCTTTTTGGATTTTATTTAATTATTCTTGTGTTATTATATTGTTATGAATGGGGTTATATTTATGGAACACTGAGAAACAATGTAATTTTTTTCTAGTCACTCTAATATTTAATAGATCAATGTCATTTTTTCGGAATGTAACATCTAGTTACAATTTTAATTCGACTATTTCAAACCATGTATTTTTCTATTTTTAGTTTCATTATATCTATGGGGTAATTCGGGGGATACCTTTAATAGTGAAATCAATGATTTATTGGATTCTTAGCACAAAAACCTATTCTTCTTGTAGGTTTTTGTATAATTACACACCATATTTTCTAAATGATTTGTAATTTATAATAATACTAAAATATTATTTTTAGCAAAAGGAGATTATTTATTCAGTAATTTTGTGAAAAATAACATACATTATCTGTAATTAGGATAAAAGACAGATAAATTACAGATATTTGTTTCTAAATAAGAATATTGTCATAATTGTATTTTCACCCACTTGAATTTTCATTACTCTCAACCCATGTTCCATTCCCATGGAATATTTTATCCCTTAATGACTTTTGGGTTTTTTCGATCAATGATTGATAATCACTGTGGTTGTGATTTCACTCATCGAGTAAGTATTTTCTGAGTCTCCTCATCCCATTATCTTTATCTCCATTCATTTTGATAGATCATGTTGGGATTGATGGATAGTTTTTTTTGGTTGAATCTAGTATAATTATTGAGTTCCTAAATCTTTCATGCCTAAATTCATATATGTCAGTTCTGTTGTGTGTGATTTGTTTTTGTAATATGTAAGTGATTTCGTTAGGATGACCAAATTTGATTCATCATAAATTACATGATTTAATTTAAATAATTTGATTTAAATTATTTTCCTTGAAATGGAATTTAATTTGTTTTTTAATACACAATTCCACTTAATTGTGGAATTTTATTTTAAAATTTTGATTTTGGGATGATATTTAGAAAACAAACCACTTTGAGTTAATCGGTGTGTGTTTGAGAAGTTGATGGAAATTGTATTAATTTAAAATAGTCTAATTTAAATTGAGAACAAGGTGGGAAGAATATTATTGAAAAGAATTGGATGTTGATTATTTCAAATGTTATTTGATAAAAATGGAATCAAATTGTTTTGATAAGAACCTTTGGGTTTTTTCTTCGAAAAGGTCATGTTTTTTAATAAAAAATCATGTTGTCATTATTGAATAGAAATTTAAATATTTGAAATGGATAATGGGAGGAATTTTATTTTAATTAGTCGTAAAATAAATTTCCCCTACTTTTTTACTAGAATGAATTACAGTGTTATGAATTTATTGAGTTAATTGGATGATAAATTACGATTTACAACATTCCAAAACATAAATAAAGCATATCATATCACTTGTGTGATAGTGATGATTCCATATAGTCCTGAGATAATTGGTGAATATGTACATATTTCTAAGTATCCTATGTTTGGGGTATTTATTTCCTAAAACTATCATACCTTCTTATGTGTATGACCATGTTTCTAAATAGATTTTATTGCAAAATAAAATATTTCAATATTGATAGATTTATGTCATGTAATGGGATTAAATTTTTTTTATGAAAAATGTTTTTATTTAATCCTTTTATTTAAATTAAATCAATGATTTGAAATTGACTCTATATTTTTAAATGTAACTAATGTTTTTTAGATATGATTTTGAAATGAAAAACCTCATTATTTCAAAAATAGAAGCACTTTGTTTGGATTGTTAAATGTTGGAATCTATTATTGAATCTTTGGTGAGAATCTACTAGGATTTTATCTAACACCATACATGTTTGTAATGTTGCTTTTAGAGTATATCATTCCATGTTCATGAAAAGCTAAAGAACCACATAGAGGTGGTTGTGGTTGTTATTCTATGGAGTTGTAGAGTTGTGTCCCTTGGGAAAAGGCCTATTCATTCAGTTTTTCATGTACTTATTGTAGTATATTGATTTCATTCAATTCTGTTTGATATTTTTTACCCTTATCCAAGTTGAGTTTTTCTTATATGCATACTATTTTGTTATCTAGATTCTATGATGTTTGTGGAAAATTTGTTCAAACTTTTTTTTTATGATTTGGGGTTGTAGTCTCTTACCCATAGGGATCAAGAATACCCTTTGAACAATGTTTCGAACTTCCCAATTATCAGGTTAATTGGGTACTTAGGTAGCTTTGGGACAAAAAGGAATCCTAGGGTGGTTGGATCATGAATATTACCTTAATGTATGTCTACATTTATGTAATATTGTCAAAAAAAATATGAGGTATTTTTTATTGGGTTCCTAAATGGAATTCACTATAATGATCCATAAGTCACTAAGAATGTGTATTAGAAACATTATTGAGAATTATTTCTAGTATTTTACCCATTGTTAATTTTTATAGATTGAAATCCTAATCCTATTTTTATATTATTGGGTTGTTTTCTCCAATTTCTCAATTTGAGTGTTAATCTGATTCCTTCTTTGTTGTCTGTTTTTGTTGTATAGAATCATGCGTCTGAGTTGACATGTAAATTAAACCTATGAGTAATTTCTTATAGTTCCATAGTGATGAAATCCCTTTATGGACCCGTTTTTGGTTGAGTTGATTTTTTGTAATATCAAAGATCTAGGATAAGCCCTTCCACCCGTTCTCATTCAGGGTCTATCATTAGAACCTGAGGGGGATGTTCCCACGAATTATTATCATGAGTTCCTTTACTAGAGTCCTAAACTGTTCGAAGTCTCTAATGTTCCTCATGAGTCAAACTAGTGGTTGAGGAATATTGTCAGTTTTTTTGGATCCTGAAAACACTCAATGAAATCAAAGAGAAGAGTTCCACAATCAAGCTATAATGACCGAGGAGGAGATGGTGGGACAACATGGTGACGAAGAAGAATCATTAGGTAATCGGGTGAAAGGACATCATATTTATTTTCTTAAAACAATTATATCCATATATTATGTTGTTTTCCATATACACATGTTTTATGAAACTAGAGTAGGTAGACATGACCGTGATAGAATTTGAAAATCATTTTTCTGACATAGTTCAGTTTCTTCCTCATATAGTATTAAGTGATAAGATGAAGACTGGCCTATTTGATTTGGGACTACGATTTGATATTAATTTTTAGATTTTCTTATTGAAGATGTCATCTTACACTGATTGTTTTGATGATTGATGATGATTTAAATGGGCATTGCTGGAAAGTCAATATTATCAGAGAATTTTTCTAAATTTGTGGAATTGTGGGTTCATTTATAGTAAAGTAGAATCATGATGAATCTCATGGTAGTTCTCAATATAAGGGTTATTCAAAACCTCCTACAGTTATTGAAATAGTCTCAATGATGTTCTACTCATGTGGAAAATCGTGGAATTCAAATTTGGTATCCAATGACGGAATCATGAATAATAAATCATGTAGACATTTGGGTTAATTTCATATATTCTTATGTGATCTTTACATGACACATAGTGGTATGAGATCATTGGATACTTCTAAAACAACCATACAATCAGATGCTTCACATAGAAAATGATTCCATCCATTGCCATCTGGAATGAAGCTTCTTCACATAGTGGAAGAATCTATAGTGAAAGAGGATATGGGTATAGTGACAATGAGATGTACCATTACTGTAGATTTGAAATTAGTGTGTACTCTATTCCATACTGAAATATCTCATTCATTTATTTAAACCCGTATTCTTAATATACTAAATCATCATATGGATATTTTATCTTATGTTTTTGATATCACTACACTCTATTGCTCAAAAAGGGTGTAGGGTCATCACAGTACCTCTGGTGTTTTCTCACTATCATATTTTGAGCTTTCATATAGTTTTATAGTCCTCAAAATTAATCCTCTTGATATAATATTCGTTACTTATTGGGGAATCAAAAATAAATAACATATTTATGGATATCTTTGAAAGGTATCATTTACTACAATTTGTGTTGTGTGTTGTGTCTTCTATGTAGAAGATGACCCAAGGTTGACTAGTGCCAGAACATCATATCTAGGGTTGGGGAATGTGATATATGTGTTTTTCATTGATCTAGAGTCAGAATATTTGAGTGGTTATTTCTCGATAGTGGTCGTTATGTTTTCCAGTGTGTTTCCCTCTGACGTCTCTAGTTTCCCAATGGTAAGGGTGGTAGAGTTTTCAATTGAATTAATCAATGGTAGTCAACCATTGTCTATTACCACTAACAATATTTCACCAATTCAAATGAATGATCTAATGTCCCAGTTGGATGATATTATTGATGAAGGCATTGTATTATTGAGCTTCTCACCTTAGGAAGCACAAGTTCTCTTTTCTATGTAGGCTGATTGTTCATTTAACCTACGTATTGATATATAAAAGAATAATAATTTAATGGTAATGTAAAAATATATGTTAAAATGGATTGATGATAGTTTTTAACAATTTAAAGTGTTGATGTGATTATATAATATTTAACTATGATCTACTTACCATAAGTCATGGATAAGCGAATCTACAATTCTGAAAAGTGCCTTCCAAAGAACGTGTGATCATTATAAATACATTACAATTACTTTTTGTGTTACCAATTATCAATCAATATTTATGTACTTGATGAATATGATTTCTTATGAGTAACATCATAACATCATAATGGACTTTATAGATATAATATTAGGTTACAATATTTCTACGGTAGATCATGTACATCATTTGAGAGAAGTTCTATGTTAGCTGAGAAATTAGAAAATTTATAAAGATATTTTGAAATGTGATTTCATGATTTGTGAATTAAAATTCAAGGGACCCATGGTATCGAAAGATGGGATCTCAATTTATTTTGAGAAGGTAAAGGCTATAATGACATTGTAATAACCACAAATGTTTTTCTAGATTAGGATCTTCACAGGCGTAGATGTATATTATTTCCAATTCATGAAGGACTTCTCAATTTTTTCTACTCTGTTTAATTATACAACACAAATAAGATAAATGTTTTCATGGGATGAATGGTGACCATTTTATTTTTTTGAGAAAAATTACCTTTTTATTGTTGTGTTGATGTTGAATATTCTAGTGGTCAGGAAAGTATATGTTTTCTTTTGGGATAAATCTTGTTATGGATTGGATTTTTTCCTCATGTAGTTTTATCAGATTATTTAATATGTCTCTCAATACCTTAGGCCACATGAGAAGAAATTCATGACCCAACACCTAGAACTTGTCATTGTGACGCACTCATTTAATAGTTGTCGACATCACATTTACAGAGAATTTATTACCATGTATTCATAATACAATAGGTTAATTTATGTACACAATCAAACAAATTTAAATCTCCACCTAAGGAATTTTATGGAATAATTTGATTGCTTTGATTATGACATCGCATATACCCCTGGGGAAAGAGAATGTAATTTCAGATGAATTGAAGAGAAAAATTCCAAATCAAGAAGTGAAAAGAATCATAGGAATATTAGAACTTCTTGGGTAACTATACAATTATTCATATTGGAGTCTAGGAATCAGGGGACATGGTTTTCATGTATAGTACTCAATGTACTTCCACTATTATCAAATTGATTCTTTGGGAACAACAAATTGATTATGATTTCTATAGCCTTAGTGACTATCTCAATGATGCGGAGACTGTGCATGATCGGTTATTATCTAAATATTACATTTTATGCTTTCATAACCATCCTGTGGTACCATATTTTTTACATAAATCTATAATTGTGTATTATCAATTTTCCTAGTGTGTTGTGAGACCAGGATCCAAAAAGAGGTTCTATCAGTTTTGTAGCAGTTTTAGTGGATTGGTATGAGATATATAATTTCTATATTTTTCTCTTGTTGTTGTACCTGCAACAATGTTAAGGATGCGCACTATAAACCTTCGATTTTTCTTCAGACATAAATACATAATGTTCTCCATATATCACAACTCCATTAGTATATATCTAATCTATATCATGCGATCGGTTGGAATGATATTGAGGATGAGCCAGATTTATCAAGGACTAAATGGATAGCAAGGATATATTATTCTGAAACCATGCTATATCATGGGAGGGTGATAACATTTGATTGTATGGAATGAAGGCATCACTTTTATTATCATGATACATGGGATCACGATGCCTTGATGAGAGAGAAATATCTAATACTTTTTGATATAGATAATTCTTTATAGGCTTTATGGAGACATAAATATCTTATTGTGGGGAGGGTGTAACATTCGGTTACTCATCAATTATTTTCTTTTAAATTATTTTCATTTTATTACTTTTTTCTTTGTCATAGTAGGGATGATGAGGAACTAGATGAATAACTTAAATGGTAAATTTATATCTAATTTTTTGATTATCATAATGATAACATGGTTTTTCTATAGCATGTAATAGAATATCATGTAGTGTATTGTGGTTACATGATGTGTATTTCTTAATAATAGTAAAATATATTTTTACTATAAAAATTGAAGGGTTTTTCAATGATTTTAGAAAAAATAATTTACATAATGTGTCATTGGGATACAAGTTTTTTAAATCCCAATATTTTTTTAAACATGAAACCTGGATGATTTTTCTTTTGATCTACTCCAATATTAATTACACTTTACCCACGGACATTCTTATGTGGTTTTGGATCCCTCAACAATTATAGGTCATTTAGATCGGTGATTGATCATCCTTGTTCTTGTAGTATCTCACACCAGATAATCATTATCCTTATCTCTTCTTCACTTTCAATTTCTCTCTATTATGATTGATATAAAATATTTTGATTGATGGATATATGCACAATTTTTTTGAATTTTTTTCTATGTTTAGTTCCTATATATTTTGTGTTTAAATTCTTATTGTAGGTTCCATTGTTGGCATTATGATTCCTTAAATTTTGGATGTCTCCGTTATAATGGTAAAATTGGATTCAACATGAATTTAGTTATTTAATATAATTTTTTTGATTTAAAATAATTTTTATTAAATGCGGTTCAATTTATTTCATTAAATAAATTATTCCACTGAATTGGGGGATTTATTTCTATAAATTTTGTTTTTGACGTGAAATTTGTAAAACCCTAAATTATAGTGTATTGAGGTGTGTTTAATGAAATGATAGATTATGGTGAAATTTAAATTTTGAAATTGGATTAATGGAAATTGAGGAAATTAATTTGATGAAATTTATTTCAAACAGTATTTGATGAAAATGGATTATATTGGTTTTAAGAAGATACTTTTGAATTCTATCTTGGTAAAGGTTATGTTTTTTGTATTAAAAACTCATGTTATGTTTTTTGAATGGAAATTATAATATTTGAAATGGATATTGGGATGAATAATATTTTAACTTTTTTAGTAAATTTCCCATAATTTTTTATACTAGGGATCATGTAAGACCATAGTAGTTAGTGATTTATTTAGACATAACATTATGATTAACAACATTATAAAATAGAAATTAATAACCTCACATCCCATAGGTGATTATCACATGTCCACTTCATCATGATTTAAATGGGGAATATGTACATATTATTGAATCACCTTGAGTGTGGGGTCCCTATATCATGGAATGATCATACAATATTTGGCACATGAACATGTTTCTTACTTATTTTTAGATAAAATAAAATATTCCATTTTTTTAATCATCATTTCATCAATTAATATTTATATAAACTATTTTATAAAAAAACATTTTTATTTAATTTATTATTTTAAATTAATTCCATCATTGGAAATGTATTTAGGATTTGGAAATATAATGAGTGATTTATATAGATATTATTTAGAAATTCCACACCAATTTCTTAAAACATTTAATTATATTTGTTTGGTTAATTGAATGGTAGATTCTATCATAGAATATTTGGTGAGACCCTAAATGGATTTTATATTACACCCAACCAATGTCATTGTGTGTTTATAGATTATATCCTACCATGTTTGAGAAAGGGTAAATCACCACATATAGGAGGATTAATTACTGATATGTGGACTTATACAGTTGAGTCTATTAGGAAATGTGATGTTCTATCAGATTTTATAGTTCTTTTCTGTAGCACATTGAGTTTTTTATACATTTTTTACTTCTTGAAAACTTCTCCCATTAGCGTTTTTTCTAAATAAATACTATATTTCAATATTTATTATATTATGTTTATGAAAAATTAGTTCCCACTCTGATTTTTTATGATATTGGGTGATAGTGGCCAACCCAGGGGATCTGGAATGCCCTTTGGGTTATTCCAGGAGTAGCTTGTTTATTGAGTTACCAGTTTACATTTTCTGGTTCATGATAGGGAAGATGTGTGTGGATGAATTATTAATAAGGTTATATATTATGTAAATGTTATTTGATATTATAGGAGGCATAAGGGATTGATTGGGGTTTATTTTTATTTATGACAAAATAAGATAAGGACTTTATGGATTCATCTTAGACTCTTCAATGAGTCTTCTATGATATTTCTCAAGAAATCAAATATATTTATCATCTCAATTTGGGGGAGAACTCATATGTCATTATTTAATTATGTAATTTATTTTATTTTGAATAGTATATTATATAATATTATACTCTTGAATCTGATAATTTAGAATGATAATTTATGGTAATTATGACAAAAATAGAAAAAACAAATCTTATATTCATCAGAATATAATTCATTAACATGACAACATTCACATTTTTTCTCATTGTTCAATGAAATCATTTAAAAATATGTTTCTAAAATAGATAGTTTTTATCATTGATAATGTTAATCATTTAATTATGGAAACATTTTCATGATAAATAATATTTAAGATAGTTTTTAAGTAAGTTAAGAGTAAATCACCAAAATTAAATGATTATTTAATATTTATTATTATAATTTATTACCTCTCTATCATTTCTAAATTAATTTTATTGAATTTATAGAGAAAAATTAGATCAATTATATGTTATAATACATGAAAATATATTTTATTTTTTAATATTAAATTTACATCTTTCTAAAATATTGATGAATGGAATAATAATTTTTATTAAATAGAATTAATATAAATTATCACAACAAATAAATTTTTCATCACTTGTTTTCAGAAAGGTTTTTATGATTTTAGTATATATTTGTTGATACATCATCATAAATATTGTGCAATGTCTTTTATTTTAATTCCACAATAATATACTAGTATTCATTCAATCATATTTTTCTAAACTTTGATACTGTTTGGGTAATAATTAATATTAATCATCTAAAATAATGTAATTACCCCCTAATCAGATTATCCGTCACCACTTATCTTGGTAGTATATAGTTTATGTAAATTAAACTACATTATAATAATTATCAATTAGAAGATCAAGAATAAATTACAATCATTATTACATGATGAAAATTTTTAAATTGTTATTATAAACTCTAACAATATACAAATATATATATATATATATATAATTAAACCTAGAAAAAACATTATGTGTGTATTCAATAAAACTATATGGTTTTCACTAAAAAAATGTTAGGTAAAATTTGATCAATGAAAATATATATTATTTCAAATTTGAGAATCTTTTTCTCATTATAACTACATAAAATACAAAACACATGTTGTTTATATTTTCTGTAAGTTTTGAAATTTGAATTATAAGACAATATTTAGTTAAAAATATTTATATATACAACTATTTTTTAAAAAAATTATTATTTTTTTACTATATTTTCTTTGATTATGACTTACTAAATTGAAAAAAGTTGTTTTCTTCTTTAAAGTGGCAGTATTAATTATTAATATAGTATTATTTTATATTTTTAAAATTATATATTCTATGATTTTGAAATTTTTTATTTTTTATTTCTAATATATCGTTTACTCTTTAGTGTTTAAAAAATACTATTGTTTAATGAACACTTGAAATAATAATATTTATATAAAAACCATACTCTTCAGGGAGAGATGTTTTTAATGGTATAAATAGCGAAAAATCAATAAATATAGATAATATTTGATATAAGGGCACATAAAATAATAAATAAATTATTAAACAAACAATCATGAATAACATCATGGAGTGACATAGTTTATGGTATTAACAAAATTCTATAATTTCATGAAATGTAACGTAATTAATATTATTCAAAGTGGATTAAAAATATTTGTTGGATCCATCCAATTTGTGTTTGTTCCTTCTGATAATTTTCTACATAAAAATGATTTATTTGACTTGTTTATACTCTGCTATAATTTTTCTAGATTACAATAATATTCAATGACTTTTTATGATCATAGAATGAGTTTCCTTTATTATACACAAGAACCAATAAAAGAATATTTTACCATAAATTAGAAAAAATATGTATCTTTTTTTTAGAAAATTTCCAATTAAATTTATAGTATATTTTACAAAGTTAATTTTATTTGGGATCATATAATGAAGATCATAGGGAATGTTAAATATGATGGAGAGTTATTATACACAACATAGAGTATAATTAGTTTTCTCTCAGTGTAATTTCAACATGACTAGACACCTTAATCCTTGTTTATTTAATCATTTTTTGAGTGTATAATCACATAATATTAAAATTAAGTTGAGAAATGTAATGGTGGATAACAAATATAGAAAAAATAGATGATAAAATACAGTATATATTGAAAATAGTTTCTCCAAAATCTATACAAGAATTTTATATGAGAATAGTTGTCAATTTTAATAAGGGTAACACTATTTTTTATGGGATATATCTTTACATGTTAACTAAATAAAAATAGATATCTCTAATATAAAAAACTATTCTCTTGAGATGATTTTATGAAATTAAGAACATGAACATTAAGAGTTGTATGTGTTCCATTGGATGCGAAGGTATAATTTTTTTAATATTTGAGATTTTTTATTTTCCCATTGAAAAAATATAATTTTTTGTCATTGGTGTTATATTTCAAGGTAACGTTAACCTAATTCCAAAGAACTACATTAAATACTATAAAAACCATAACAATTATAGTGATATATAATTTTCATACATATAAATGTCATTATGAGATGAATATTCATTATATAATATAAATAAAAATTCTAGAATTGTATTGGTCTAGAATAACTGGAATCGTGGGAACATTAAAAAATTCATATGTTTTCCCCATAATGTTATTTATTAATAACCCTATTCATAGACATATCAAACAAAGAATTTTTTTCCATGACCTAGGGTATCAAATCAAAATAATGGGCTGGGACATATGATATGTAATGGTAAATAAATTATATATGAATAATAACTTGTGAATAAAAGGGAATAATTGTCTGTGAATTTGATAACAATAATTGAAAACCATTACATTTAATTTAAATATCAAAATCATGATCTATATAATATATCATGGAATTTTACAAGACATGAATCACAATGGAATTGAAAAACATGTTCCATGAGAACTCAAAATTAGCATAAGAAGTAAATCGATGGAATTCATATAAGCATATAAAATCATTTCCATAGTAGATATACATCACTTCAAATACCATCATAGTGGATTTGGAACACTCTTCAAACCCAAATTGAAGACAAGGATCACTCCTAATACTATCATATTGGACATAGTCCCTTATATATCTATGTTCACTCCACAATATGGTTCTAATTATGTCATAAAATTTCAATCATTATCTAATATACTAGTGGTATTTTTAGTAATGTTCCCACACATGACATAATGAAAACAATACATATATTTCCCAAAAAAATCATATATCATTTATCATATCACAAAACCTGAAAATAAATGGGTTTAATAAAAATTTTATCTTCGTATAACTCAAAGGAAATATATCGGTTTCACAAACATATCACATTAAATCCAAGAATAATCCCTATAAATTATAAGGGTTACATAAATCTCATTTATTTATAATAAAAAATATATTATATAATGAATGGGGATGGACCTGTTCTATTTTATACAATGTGAAGTATATTTGAATTAAATGGTGTTGTCATTGATAAATAGAAATATCATTACATGATAATTATATAATTATTTGGGAAAATACAAATTCCATACCAAAATTGACATTTCAAAATATAAAAATTCATTACATATATTAATAATAATTTCATTTGAAATTATACCTTGAATTATATCAATGAATTATAATTGTATTGAATAGTTCTGAAAGAGGTAAATATGGTTTATATTTTATAAGTTAAAAGAAAACAATACTTTCACACTATTTTATAAAATCAATAACTAAATCATTAATAACATTAATAGAATAAGCATGGTAAACCAATATTTATAAATCAATACATGATGAAAATGAATTTAAGGAATCTTGGAAGAACGGTAAAAAATTCTTTTTTGTATTTCTAGTAATCATGGTTGTGGATGAAAAATTTTTACCCAAAAAAAGAATTAATATAAATTTTCAAGACAAACATTTATTGGAATCATAAGTATTTAAGATAAAAAGAAAGAAATTTTCTTCAAATGAAATAATATTAGGATTAGAAAATTAGTGACTTTTATGACAGTTAAATTATTATTTTTAATCAAAGGAAATATATTCAAAAAAAATCTGTTAAACAATGGGTTATTTACATGAAACCTTATTTCTATTGTAACATTTGAATTAAAATATCTATGAAATATAGAACCACATATGGATATCAATATCCCATAATATAAATGATAATTGTTTTTTAATACATTCATTTATTATATATACACATGATAAAAACGAAACAAGTGGTTAATATGTTATGTGTCCCACAAAATTAAATATGAGATGTTAATATAGAAACTGATGTCTGAATTCATGTGAAATTATTATAAAATAATTTATAATAAATTTAAATTTAATATCATTCCTTATAAAATTCGTGTCCCAATATATAAAATCACACATGATGAATTTATAACATATTAACACCAATTTATCCCAATTTCATTAATAAAATAGTAATTTTCATGTGTGAACTATTTTATTTATCCGGAGTATCTCTAATCAGTACTTATAGTCATTATAATGTTGATGTAGTTCCATAATCTAAAAAATATTAATATTGATATTAATAACATAAACATTCCATATAAAAATATATATTTTTATCCTTAAATGTTTTAGGTATTTAAACGAATTATGGCATTCATAGAGATGGTATGTCATACATACTCATGATCGTAGTTTTCAAATGTCAACAAATATAATTAATGAAAGGTAGAAAATAATTAAAATTTCTAGAAAATTTGAAATATAATATAAACAATTTATAACAATTCAAAGAACCCTTACTACCATCAATTTAAAAAAAAATTAAAAACGAATATCATTGCTTGGAGGAGGTATTAGTGTTCACATTAACATTAGTAATGTTATAATTTTTATGGATTCGAAGGAAATAAGTTATATGTGATGTAATTATTCCAATTTAATCAATATAAAAAAAATTGCATATATAATTTAAATCGATCATAATCAAAAACCATGAATTAAATGGATGGAAAAATAATTGTATTGATATGTAGAGACAGAAAGTCATACAAAGTCATAAACTATTGATTCACATCTATTTTAATGGAGGACTTTGAATAAGTGTGGATTAAGTAATTTCCATAACATTGCATTATATTGATGATACTGAATTTTAAAATTTATGAAGAATATAATATATTTAAATGTGGAAGAAGACTAATTTTAAAAATTGATCATATAATGTGAGTACCCATCCCTTGAAATAACACATTTGGATCTTCTCTTAATGATCATAGTGTTTTTATTTTGGGAATATTGTAACCTCTATAAAGTGTATAATGGTATTTATAGGTTTTATATATAGTAATATTAAGCTATAAGTCAATATGTGGTATTTTAAAGAGAACGGTTGAGTTACCATTTATAATTTAGCAAAGGTTCAATATCAAAATTTCTTAAATATTTCATCTAAAATAATTATTTTCTCCATAAAAAATAATTCCAATGACAAGGGATAAAATAATAATAGAGTATGGGTTTTATGTTTCATTATCCAAAAAAATTAATACATTCATATATTGTTGTAAACCTTATCATTTTATATCAACTAAGTTAACATAAAATAAAATTAACCACAATAATTTATTTCTCACTCTTAATGGGTTATAATATTACATATAATATGAATATTTGACAATAAATTCCAATATATCACTAAAATCAAAATTGATCACTATTTATTTAATTTGACTTAAAGTACTTGATAAAAAATTGGGAATTAGAATCTAATACAATTTTTCATTACTAATATGTTATAGATTTTTATAAAAATCAAGGGACTATATAACTCACTCAAATTATATTACTTATTTAATTTTTAGAATTATTTATTTCAATTTATATTTGTTCAATAAATACTACGTCGATGATACAAGAGAGTTTATTAAAATTTTCTAATAAATTAAAATAATACAACGAATTCATAATGAAAATAAAATCATTATTCTTAAAATATACATTGATATTTTTTTATAAATTTCATCTACCAATATGTAGACAATAACAGATATCTAAAACTATGAGAGTTAAATTATATATCATTCAATGATTTTAATACAATATTGGACATTTTAATTCATAAATTTCTGATAAATAGTTAAATTTCAGTCCTTCGGTGATAAGGGAAAAATAACTTCATCTAACGATGTTGGACTCAGTGGACAACTGAAAGGGGGAGAATTGATTTTCTATTAAGAAATTTCTCAAAATTAAACCTAAATCCACCAATATGTTAATATATTCTAGTTAACTATTATCATATAAATAATTAAGTATATTTTTTAAAATGATTCCTAAAATTTCAATCATATCTCAATTAATTTTCCTTTTGAAAATAAATTAAATCTTGTGACTATTTTTCTCATATAAAACCACATATATAAAAAAATACTTTATGTTAACTATCAAAATCTTAATTTTCAATATAAACTAGAAACCAAAATTAATATGATTGAATATAAAGAATATAGTAGACTAATCACAATACAATTTTACATAAGGGGTTCAGTATCAAACTGAGACTTAATACCCTCCACATGGAATTCTCCTTAAACAAAGAATTCCATTAGTAAATAAAATAATCCACACCCTTTATAGAGTTTAAAATACCAAAATATATTTTTGTACTTGGAAAAATCACATTCTATTATTATTTATGTTATAAAAAAACATACATTTTCACACATGACCACTTCTAATGTATTTTGGGGGTATATAAGTTAATATTTTCTAAAGAGAGTCAAGTATTATATTTTTTATAATAGGAGTCGATTTTTTAAAATTAAACCTAGAAATATGATATACCCATCAAATTTAAAGAATAAATAGAAGGATTATGGGATGTGATATTAGTGAAATATTTTGTTAGAATATTCAAATAGAGTCAATTTCTAAAAAGCAAATTATACTCTGAATTGGAATGATACCAGAATTTTTTCATAGAAATATAAGGATAAAATAATGTGTCCTAAATTGTTCTCAATGAGTATTTATTATTTTAGTATTGGTGATCAAGTAGTATAATCTGTTGTCTTCGGTTAAAGTAGTGTTACTCATCATTAATGATATTTTTTTTCTAAAATCAATATTCATCACAAGTAGTTGTTGGAGAAAAATAATTATGCTCTCAAATGAACTATTGCATTAATTAATGGTTTAAAAAACAAGCAATTGATGATTTAAAATTATCCATTTCCATGTTAGAGATATATATATATATATATATATATATATATCTCTTTACATTAAGAACAATTGTTTTTTATGGAATCATTATATGATCTGTCTAAATTATTATTTTATGCAAAATGGTTTTAGGATTGTTGTATTTCATTATGTAGTAGATTCATTTAATATTTCATTATGAATTCATCTTCATGCAGTTATCACAATATCATACATATTTAATACATTAATAGATGAAAATTTTACATTACACAATAAGGTATATTTAATTCTTATTATATTAGGTAAATTCGGTACAACATCACATCAATAATTATTATGGTCTTATCAATTTTACTCACATCAGGTACATATCTTCTGCACGACATATTGATTGTATATATTCTAAGGTGTTTATCAATGCCCTATAAGATTAACATTAATGAAAATTTCTTAAATGACTATTAAATTTTCCTTTCTGAAATAAATTCCCTATATTGTACATAAGAGCATGTTATGTGTACTATATGTTAGTTTTAACATGGTAACTTGACATTCATAGGCAGATATATTTTTAAAATTCTAAATAAATTACACAAGTGTTACATTGTCAATATATGTTCTAGGGTTAACTTTTTATCAAATTTTGATATAAAATCATTTAATAAAACAAAAAATATATTAATGTGAATAAAAACATGATTTTGGATCACTAAAATATGTAGGGTATGAAAAAATAAAAAAATGATAACCTTTTGGATGATCATAAATCATTATATTTAATATTGAACTGAATTTATTGCATTAGAAATATATTTATAAGGGATTCAAAAAAAATCTGTTACTTACTCAATGTTTATAAAGGTCCACAAATAAATCAATTATTGTCAATAAATTCAATTCAACCTATTTTGGGGTTATCTTAATGTTAGGGGATGAAGATTTAAAATCATGAAGAAAATAGGAAAATAGAGAATAAAAGAATATATTCCATTCTTATATTAAAATTCATATAAAAAATTAAATATTATAAATTCTATTTCAGATAGGAATATGGGATTAAAATCCTCATGGATTTAATGATTATACACATTCCTTTGGAAGTAGAAGTCGGGGATTATGTAGAGAATGGTGTATAAGTTGACGTCAGGTCCCTAATTTCTACACACATCGGCATGGAAATTTTTTTTGAGATCTTCCTAATGATTTACGCCTAAAAGATTGATGGTAGGTGTGGTAGTTTTCAAATCATGTGATATAGTGAAATTTGGAAGACATAACATTGCAGTATGGAAAACATATAATAAAGTTTACATAAATATGGCAACAACACATATTACTCTAGAACTGTTGTCAAAATAAAAAATGAAATCATCTTCATTCTCCATAAATTCTTCTAAAACTACTAAGAAAACCTATAACCATTCAAATTGTGACATAAAAGTGATATGCAAAGATAAATAATTATCTCCATGGAAATTGTTCTGAATATAAATTTATGTATGATTCAGTGAATATTATACTAAAGAAAAACTATCTAGACATAAAAAATTTCTCTCCATCTTGAAAATCATACTATTCATATTCCCTAACCACTACGAAGTATTAGATAAAATTTCTTTTAAAAACATCAATAATATATTCCTTGGACTTTCTGAACTCATTAATCATAAATTTCCAATCACCTCATATATGTGATATAACATTTCATTCATAAAAATTTGGACGACCAGAAAGAGATTTAGAAAGTTCAAGAAAGTTAAAACACTTAAACCGTAGGTCTATTGTACAATAATATCATATAGTTGAGTTAGTAGATCACCCAACTCTACTATAGGAACACTAATTAATTTTTTTAGTACATTCATCTATAGTTACTATATATTTTGAAGATAATATAACACAACCAACATGGTACTTCTGATTTCTTCTTCTACAATATGCTCCAAAAAATTTCCAAATCCCGTAATGGTATAAATAAAAACATCCATATGATCTTATTTTAATTTATTAAAAAATATCCAATGTAACATATGTTCTTGAAGGGATGATTTTAGATTCTTCATAATAACATTTCCTACTATATTTTTTAGGGGGATCCTCCACTAATTCATCTCTATCAATATGATTTATAATTCTAGGATCAACAACCACTTATTACTCATGAACTATATGAGATCCACCATTATCAACTTCAACATGATCACAAAAAATATAATATTAATCACTTTAGTTGGTTGGAGTGTGACCAATTATATCATAAGGAGTCTAGATAGATGAATGTAACACATCAGATATCAGAAACCAATCTTGAGAACCTAAACAATCAATAATACATCCCTCTAGAAATATAAGAGAATAATTAATAATAGGTCCACCATGTATACAGAAACAACACTCATAATGATTATAATAATATAGATAATATATCAGTTTATATGGAGATATATGGGTTGTATCCTCTTTAAAATACTCCTTTGGAATGGGCTGCTTGTGTGCACTACCAACCAATGGTGAAAACTATGAAATAAATTCAACTACCTAAAAAAAAATTCATCCAACATTATCCTATAGCCTCATACATATTAATAAATGTTAAACTTTTATTTTTAATGAATCTATCCTTCATATAATAGAAATTTTAAAGGATATTTAGGAGGTCCAAATGATTTTTGATGAGATGATTCCCAACTATCTTGATGGGGATAATTTTTCTCATTTTATGATTTAACCATTTCATCCTCTTATTCATCATGTGTACTAATATCCCCCTTATCATATAAATATTGAATAATTTTTTAAGTTCAGGACCTAAATCTATTAGATAATAAGGTATAATTAGTGATTTAAATGGATGCCACTTTTCATAAATCTTATTTGGTTCATCCACCCACACTCTTTTTCATGGGTTCCAGTTTACCTTCATTTTCAAAAACATATTGTTTATAATTTAGAGGGTATATGATGTGGTAATTCTATCCTCCCCATGATTAACTAATATTTTTTATTCAATAATGATTATGGGAAAGCTTAGAGTTGGGAAGATAACTATACAATAAAGAAGGGTTTCAAAACAGAAACATATGTCTCATTTCATATCTTAAAATAAGAATTTGAAATCATTATTTATAATAAATAATAATAATAATATATCCTAATACCTCAAAATACTAAAATAACATTTCTATTGAAAAATTGGGTATTAGATATACTTGACCAACAACCAATATTCACAACCCATCTCAATAGACAATGGCCTTCCGTGCATTCCATTTATAGTTAGTTATTCCTATGCACTATGAAACTCAAATTTATTATGTGAAATCAGATATACTCTCTTGTTTTCGTCATATTCCATTTTATATGTCACACCCATGTATTTTTCCATTGCATCGATGAGAAATAAAAAATCTCACTATTATCCATTGTATTAATAAAACCCCCTTTTTCTCTAGGAATAAATTACTATTGCATATAAAATTAAAATACAAGATTTTTAAAAAATGTATTTGAATTATCATTAAACAAACTATTTCCACACTAAAAAATCACATCTAGACCAATTATTTTCATTATTTGAAGCATTAATCATCAAAATACTTTTCAGAATAGATTGGAAAATCCAAATGTTGAATATTTTATGACATCAACCTTCAAAATATATGAAATAATAAATTTTCATCTTCTTTTATGTTGGTGGACGAAAAAATGATGAGTTTTCCAGTACACATTTCATCCTAATAATTTTTTTGTTCTATTGGGAATCTATAATGAACTAGGATCATTAGAGAGACAGATAATATTGAATCTGGATTGTTTGAATGGATGTGTGAGGGAGAGTTTTTAATAGTTTAATTTTCATTGAAGGTTACGATTATAGATAAATACTGATATTTCTTAAAATAAATTTAGTTATTTGGATATTTATTGATTGCCAATTATAATCATTTAGAAAAAAAATAATACAATGGTATAAAATTCAGATAGATTATATTCATTAATGGAAAATATTTATGGAAATAGAAATGGTTTTCATACTAACCAATGATAGATGATAATACAATAATGTTATACAAGCTGACCATGACATAATGGTATGTATACTAACCTCATGAATAAAATTTCCATTGTGTGCATCTGATGACCATGTGAGTAAATACTCAATGATTGAAAAGATACCATTTTTTAAATACACATGGTATGTACGGTGACTATGTGATTTGAGTTCCATGTTATGTGTTCTAGTTATATTCCTAATAACATATGGTTGGAATATTGACCACATGAACCACACTACATAATTACATCGAGAAAATCCTAAATTATAAATGTAAAATATTTTATCAAAATAATTATATAAAAAAACTTAAATTAAAAAATTATATAAAATTTACCTTGCATAAATAATGAATGATAAAATATATTCTCTCATCATTCAATGGGTTTTTAAATATATAATAATTCTTATGTTCAGTACTAATAAATTAATGAATTATATAATATTTTTAAAATTGATATCCAAAAAATTCATATCTTATATCACTATGTTTTTTAAGAATGTGATGCCAAATTATTAGAGATATTTATCACAATTGTATGATAAAAATTTATTAGTAAATTACATAATTTTATCCATAATTTTTCTATGTATGATTCAGAACCTGAATTTTTTTCATAACAATTGATTGCAGCTATGTACATTTCATCAATAGTAGATAATCAAATAAAATTATATTTCATAATGGATCATAAAATAATATATTTTTCCAAAATGATACATCTTCCAAAAGTGTGATATCTATATAAATTTCAACCATCAAAATCATCATTTCAATAGGTAAAAAATTAAATTCTTTTCTTCTAGAATAAAAAAATATTAACATGGATATATTTTTTAGGAATTTAAAAATTATTTTAGCATTATGTATATGTTACTGTTTTGTAATTTTTGAAAAAGATCACATAGACACAGGCCAAACATAATATTGGGTAGTATAGATATTAAATATAGTATTCATCCCATAATACCACTATAATTGGTTTGATCTACATATTTACATATTCTATCGTGATCTAGTGAATATCTTGAACTCATAGAAGTGTCATTACTATTAGTATTATCCATGAAAAAATGATTAAATAGATATTTATTATATTTTCATTGATGTTAAAAAATAAATATTTAGTTTGAAAAAATAAAATATGAAAAAATAATATTATTATTACCCAAAAAAACTAATTTCAAATTCACATTTCATAATTTTGGAAAACTCAATAAACCATTATTTTGAAAATACCAAAAAAATATCATCAAAAAATATATTTGAACTAGTAAAATATCTCTTTAAATTCATTCAAAAATAATAGTAGGGTCAAGTATTCCATTAGAGTTATAATTTTAAATTTTATATAATTTGATCTTATCGTAAGAAGCACTAGTTGTTTTTACCATATATTTATTTTGTTAATTTGACAATGAGATTTGTAATCTGTGGTTTTTGAAATCCAAGGGGTTTTCCAAAAAAACATCTTCAACTTTATAACTAGTAAATAAATCAATATTCTCACACATATGATATATATTGAAATAAAAATTTTCTTCATATTAAATAATCAATCTGATTTCATTATGTCATCCTACTACTGAAATGTTATGATATAGAAAATACCATATTCTTAGTTGTATCCTTTTCTATCCAATCCATCATTATTTTTAATTATATTACCTGACTCATCATCCTTGTATCTAAAAAGACATTTATTCCCAATATTTTTGATGTAATTTGGTATTTTAACTGGTTTCTTGAATATTTTTTTTCAATATAATTATTTTATTTCATTTCTAACATGAAATATTCATCATTAATTAAATCATTTATATTCATTTTTTAAATATCTGAAATGAAATCATGACAATAATCATTGTTTATAATAGAAGATCTAGCCAAAAAATTTTATCTATGTCACGAACAAAAACAAAAAAGTACTGATATTTATGAATCCCAATAGCTCTAAGAATATAAGTAACTGACTTATAATTTTAATCTATAGGTTCTTATTTAAGATATTCTTAAAATTGGCATTTTATTCAATTTTTTTTAAAAATTATCATTGGATTTATAATTTATATCTAGATTAGAAAGATCATCATCAATATTTTCAAAGAGTTATTAGGATCAAGTGGCTCTATCTCAGAAAATATGAAATATGCAAATCCATCCACAATCTTATTATTTCAAATAATTTTTTTTTCTGATTATGTTATTGTAGAATATCCAAGATAATATCATAATCACTTATGGATTAAAACATATCTAAATTATATTTTTCATTAAGTATAATGATTTTATTACCCAAAGTAGTAATGTATTAAAACATTGGTTTTCTATTATTACATAATTCATAAGGGGCCTTATTATATAATTTTATCATTTTCACTCTATTAGTTATAGATCAATCATTATTTTAATCCATTTCCTAAATGAATATAGATAATTTGTACTCATTGATAATGTATCGAGAAATATTTTGAATGTCTATATTTATTTTTTGTATACATTATTCTAATGTGGGTTCCTTAGAAAAGAAATTTTTTGATTATATCCATATTGTGAAAATATTTATTGAAAATATTTATGTTAAAACTCATTTCCATGATCATTTCATAGGGTATTGTTTCTCTTCCCACTAAAATTATTTACAAAAAATATCTTGTTTAGAAACACCGGAAATAAATTTACTTCTATGACCAAAGAAAGTCACCCATTACTATAATGAACACGCATCCACATTAACATATGAATAAATTTTAGATTCTAAAATACATTAACGATAATGTTTAAATATGTCCTTGTGATTCAATTCTAATGGTTGAGAAGTTAAAAAAAATTAGTTTGGAATATATTTTAAGATGCATTCCATTGTTAAAGTGATTATAGACATTGACTATTGGTAATTATAGTTTTTTATGATCATTGAATAATCCTCTCATTCTATGATTAATAATAGAGTGTATATTTTAATGACCTACAATATAATTAAAAACCATGATTCAATTTGAAATTCACTCAAAAAAGAAACATTCTGTGATATTTATGAATATAAATCTACACCATAAACACGATCATTTCTCAAGGAAGTAAAAACTAAATTATATTTGGATTAAAAAAACTGTACAAGAATTATTTTAAATCATGAGACCATCATCACACAATTTTAAAATGATAAAAACATTATACTTTAATCCATCAATGAATAATACACTAGAAATTGACATTGTACTAATATTACCAAATTTTCATGTGTGATAATTATTCCTTTCGAAATGAAACCATAATGGATATGTACACTATCAACATTAATAATGTTTATAATATTTTTTTAATCCCCATTCATATCATTATAAATTAAATTTCCAAAATACCAAAATTTCATACTCAATCGATTCAATAATGTATCCTTCGAACAATATTTAAAAAAAAGTACATTGGTATTGAGATTGTATTGGGTTAGTAGATATTAGAAGTTAATTTTTTTAATCATTAATGTTCGTACAAGTTTCCTTTAAAAAAGATATAAATATTAAAAAAAGTCATTATTTGGTCTACTTTAATAAGAATTATTAATAAAACAAGGAAAAAATGAAACATGAGGCATATATTTTAATATAGATTTTTCTCACTATAGGTTTATATCCAATTAATATTATTTATATTTGAGTTTCCTTTTTAACAATAATTTGGTTAAGATTTATTCTTCCAAAATTTAATTTATCTTTATCCTTCATTCCTTTATCAATGGATAATGTCATATCATTATTATATTTTAACAGTTGTGCATTCTTATACATTTCTATTGTATGAAATTTTTTTATGTTAGAAGACATAGCATGTTTCTCGATTGAACTTTTGTATTTATTCTATTATAAATTAAATGCATCTTATGACATGATAAATATTTCCGATATTTCATTAGTGGTTATACTACAACTATTTTTTTTTATTTTCATATCTAATAGAAATATGAATAGGTTATGTATGGTAAAAAATTAATAACTCATCTGATTTTGTCATGAAACACATATTAGCTTTATTAGGCCTTTCCTCAACACTTCAATTTTAATTTCCTAAACCATATGAAGAATCCCTCTAAAGAGAAATTCATATAAAAAATTATATTTTTTTTTCATTATTCAATATATTTATACTTCTATTTATTAGAGGATATTGTAATTGGATGTGTACATTACTCTTACACTAATATAATATTATTACATTTGAAAAATCATCCTTTATCAATTATTTATTCCAATTTCCATTCTTTAGGTACGTACCTCTATTGATTTATTTCATGTAAGAATTTATATTTCTATATAAATTCATGAAACATAAGGATACATGATGGACCTATTTATCATGTTAGGATGGTGATTCTTCAAAACATGAAAACCCAAAATTGACATTCTCTTTTTTTTCAGAGTAAGAAATTTTAATGGATAATTCAATACTCTTTGGTTCATGAACATCCTCTGAGTTAACTTATAATTCTTTTTCATAAATCATGATCTATCAAATTAGGTATTTTAATTCGAGGGTACTAATGTCATGGGTCTATCTAATAGACATAGATGTTTCTCTCCATCTTTCTAGTAAGCATATGAGAAGTCACATGACTTGTTCCTTGCAAGAAATCAAATTCCCCATTGCATGAAATATGTTAAAATATCTTCAAACCTGAGATATATGACAGAAATTATTTTATTAGGAAGTATATTAGAAGTATAATATTCAATAGTATGAAAATTTAAACAAAATTATTTAATAATAGAAGTTCTTTCATGATATATAACAAAATTATACCAAATTTAAAAGGTAGTAAAACTAAAATATATTTAGTTCAGCTCATTATCTCTTTAATCACAGTATAATAAATTCATTCCCTTAAAATTACTATTATATAATACCCTAGTGGAATTAGCCCAATAAGTCCATGTATCTTTTTTTCTTTATATTTATCTTTAATAATAGTCCGAAAAATAAATTTGATACTTTCTGAATTCATTTTCATCTAAATTTTCCATTTCAATTTTTTTTTAAATTAAAATAAGATTAGTGAGATTTACATTTTTTCTATTATTATCCATAAAAATTTAAATTTATATCTATGATATATTTAGGATCTTTGGATAAAATAATATCACAATATTGATATTTTTTTTTATTAACTATATGATATTTTTTTCCAAGTGGATAACTCATGGGGGTGAATGGAGTTTAAAATTAAATTTATATTTAAAAAATTATGTATATTGATAAAATAATCCATTAATTAAATTTTTTTGGAAATATATAATTTATTATTTGTAAAATAATATACAAATCATGGTTACTTCACTATTAATAATAAATTTTTTAAATACAATAAATTTTGAAACTAATATGCTAGTATCAATCATAGTATATGAAAACTAATTTATATTAATTATCTAAATAATTATAATAATAAAACACCAAAAGAAATTAATTTTACTTGAATATATTGAAAAAATAGATAACGAACAATGTAATCATAAACAAGGGGTTTAGTATCAAGATGATACATAATCCCCTCCACCTGGAAATCACCTACATTGAATATTCTTGTTAATAAATAAACTAATACACAACAATGATCTGATTTTACAAAAAAGAGAACTCGATGTTATTTGGGAACAATTCCTCTTTCACAATTATATATTTGTTAAAATGAGATCACTCGTTACACATAACCACTTCCATATATTGTAATTGGAATAAAAGTGAAATTACAAAAGACTGTATCATGTACAGATCATATTATCTCATGATACCATGTTTTTTATTAAAATTGGGAAATAAAAAACACAATTAAAATGTAAGCCATAAATATAAATAGCATTATATATGAGATAAGATAAATATTGTTCCATGCTATTCAAATAGAATCAGTTATTGAAATTTCATTATAATTTCTTTTTAGAAATTTATGGGGAATGTTTCATTGTTGGTTGATTAAAAATAGAGTGTTGAAATGTTCTCTAAATGTGACTTTAGTTTTTTTGGTATAGTTCCTTGAGTAGTATCCTCTTTAATCTTCTATAATTGATTTTGTATAAATAATGGTTGGATTATTATTAAAAATATCTCCATTGGATTTATCCATTGGAGAATAATTAATACAGTCTAAAATGTAATGATTATTCAATTAATTATTTATAAAACAAGCTATTGGACTTTGGAATAACTTCATTTCCATGTAATCACCAACAAGATGTATTAACCTAAATCATATTATGTTTTCCAAAAAAACATGGCACTATCTATTTATATTGTTTGATGATGTGGAATGTTGTTTTGGTGGTCTTATTCCTTCATATGTTCAGTTCATTTGATATTTCGATAGGAATTAATATCCCTAAATTTACTAAAATAATAGATATGGTTATTATATTACATGATGAAAAATATTTATAACATGGAAAATTAAATTTGATTTATTCCTAAAATAATTAGTCCCATTAAGTTTACATATCATGTATTTACATATCCTGGACCATTGTACTCTGGGTAGGAACATATAAATTAAACGGTAGGTTCATTGAATTTTTTTTAAGGTGATTCTAAATTTATGATCATATGAACATCATTTCACTTATAGACCATATCCGTGAAATTATTTTTCAATCTGACAATTTTTTGGTAGTGTGTTCAAGTAGTTATAACATATGGTAGGTTATTTATTTTGAAAACCCATTATAATCAAGTAAAATGATTCACAAGGTCAGAACATTATGTATGCAGTTTGTTTTCATGGCATGTTCTAGAGCTAGCTATTTTTTCTGATTTTCCAATAAAATCATTTTCAAACATAAAACATGAAAATTTATTATACACTAAAATCATTATATGGGATCATTGAAATAAAGAGATTCTGGTATATACCAACAAATATTGAATATGAAAAAATTTTATGGCCATATAACATCTAAGAAAAACAGTGTTTTTTAAAAAATAAATTATTTATCACTATCCATGAAAAATCTATCTTTTAAAAAAAATTACTCAAGAATTTACTCTAATATACTATTGAATTGTTGATTTAAAAAATTATTTCTTATTAAAATTGTTTTTAATATTATAAAAATAAAACATAACATTTTCTCAAAACAATCAATTGAAATCATTTTTTGATGGATTCATATTTGTAAAATATAATATGACATTTTTAAAAAATAAACTGTTTATTTCATAAGAATTATTTATTAGTTCCATGAATATGTTTTAATAGACATATTTAAATAATAATATTCATTATTTATTTATGTTTGATGTGGGTTTTCTTATATTATAATGAAAATAGTGTTCTTATTATAAAATCTTGTGGTGTTACATTCAACCCCCATAATAAATTTTGTTCCTAAAATTTTATGTTATGGTTGGTAATAAACTGTCTAACATTTAAAAATTACATCATTAAAAACTACCATCATAAAAAGGATTAATAAAAATTTCTTTTGAAATAAATGAAATAGATATTTGAAGATTATTAGGAGTAGCACATATCAATGTTTTAAAATTTAAAGAACATTATTGAGAACTAAAAATAACATTATAGAAGTGAAAAACAACATAAAATGGATAATTGTGAGTGATATAGAATAATATTAAGAGGAAGATAATACACACAAAACCATAAATCAATTATGGGCGAAAATGATATAGATTTATTATCAATGAAGGTAATTTGAAATTATTTTTCATTATAGATTCATATACTATATATGATAATATCCATTCAAAATATCTACAAAATAGATAAAAATATAATTACATCACATTTATTATACATTAATCAATTACCACCCATATATCATGTTTTTATCATAATTATTAGTATTCAAGATTTATATTTTATGTCGGTAGCACTAATTCTACCTTAATATTCCATGAAATCATATTATGGTCTTCCTCATGTATTTAGATAATAACCAAAACTAAATTTTTATAAAAAGTTAAGATAACATCTAATGTTTACAAACACTCCTATTAAACTCCTAAAATTTCAAAAAATAAAAACAAGGGTCCCACCTAGATAATTTATAAATAACACTATATCATAAATAATCACAATTACCTCAGGATTAAAGTCATTTTTAACATAAGGGACAATCTAAGGCATTTTAGTTTAAAACCCTAAAAATTTTATTACATTCTTCCAAAATAATAATACATTTTTTATTATATGATAATCCTAAGGTTTACATATACATAAAACTAATAATAGATATCTATATTAACCATTAATCACCATTATAAATCTAAAATTGTGGTGAACATCCCAGAAATAACATGAATCAAACATAGAAGATAACATGAATTTTATTCCTTAGATTGACCATAAATATCTCTAAAACTATTACCTTTACAATATGTCTGTTTTTAAAAAAAAAATTATTTCCTATTATTTAATAGGCCATAATTATCATAACACCAAATAATATACTAACACAAAGGGTTATCTAAATCATAAAATTTGTTTCTTCCATAAATGATCTAAAATAATAAAAAATCACTAAATCCATCGAATAAAACCATTAAGGGGGGAAATCATTCCTTTGGACATATTATCCACCTTAAAATAATAAATTTATAATGATATATATATATTGTATGTTAGCGTTGAATGAAAATATATATGCTTCCAAAATTAACACAATCGCGATTTCTAAAATAACATCATATAATATTTCATATATTTTATAAATCCTTATTAAAATATTCTTCCTCAATAATTACTTAAATATACTTTCCTTCAAATCAATACCCAATTACATGGTCTCCAATAATATACCATTAATGTTAATCAACTCTTTATCATAACCAAACATTATCAATTTTCAGGGATATTACTACTATTATACATATGTTTCTAATTCAATAATGCAAAATATTGATGATAAATATATAGATGTGTTGTACCTAACCATGATACCCTCTCAAAATGATAGCCAACCCCAATTTCTACAAAACATAAGGTCCTTCCTAAACCCAATGGGATTGATTTTATCCATTGAGCACCAAAAACAACCATAGGGAATGATTTATCCAAATATTATGAAACAACATGACTTATATGTATTACAAACAAAGAGAAACATCATAACTATCAAGAAAACGTCTGGGTCGACCCTGAATCGATGACCCAAGATGCTATGCAGTGGGGCCTGAAGGGCATTCCCGATCCCCACAGTATTGAAACTAGTGTCGGGCATCAAAACCTAATCATTGGGAACGATTTGGCCTAATTAGATAAATAAATAAACAATAATAAATCTAATTATAAAATAAACATCTAGATTCATAAAAATAAATAAACAGAACAACTAAACCTAACTCAATGTGACCTACCAGGTCACATCCCATCCAATGGTTGAACATGCTCAAATAATGAGCAACTCCGCCAAGAAAACCTGAACAATGGAAACCCAAAAATTAAATGATAAAGATGGGCATGAGAATTAAAAATTCTCAATAGTGTTTCCATGATAAAACATAGAATACAACGTTTCATTTCTCAAAAAAATCAACAATTACAGGATTTAAATACAAAAATAAATGTACTTGATTCACATTTTAATAGAAGTATCATTATTATCCCATTTTAAAATCAAATAAACAATACTACTTATTTCCAAAAATCAGAAGCCATTTTATAAAAAATTCATAAACAATTAAATGTAGGGTAGTGCTAAAAATAACCAGATAAAAAACATGAAAAATAATCAAGTATGACAACATGTAAACATGAAATATGATCAATAACCATTGGAGGTCCTAAACATCCCTATAAGACCCCTAGACGTATTCGGTTTCAGAGCCACATTACCGTGAATAGTGAATCTCATAAGTCTATAACCAATTGGCCACACTACAACTACCCTATCCAGTGGAAAGTCAGGACAAGCCTAACAACCAATACAGATCGGTACCAACGCTTCTAATTGGGTTTGATCTGCAATTGTCACTCTATGATCTAAATGACACCATTGAACCCATGGTGGTTATAATAACACTGTTTTAGTAGAAGGACCTCGCACACATGACTCATCTCACCTCACTTTCCTACAACAAATATGGATATTATATATAATAACCCTTAATGATATTTCCCCCATATATAGGTTCCACAAACACACACAGATATATATATATATATATACACACACACATAATTTTATTATATCATCTGAGGTGAAAACTGGGCCGTCACACTATTCTATAATCAGAACCATGTAAATCTTTTTACAAAATAATAGATTTGTCAAACTGGCACACAATTGTCAAAAAAAAACACCATTTCATTGAATCAACACAAATATCACACATAATGTGAATAATCAAAATGGGCTTTAATGTTGAGCTAACTATATTGTTACCAAAAAAATTAGATAAATATTGTTTCTTATATATAAAGACTAATGAGTCTTTGAGTTCCAAAATGCACAAGAAATCATTTCACGACTACCGAACATGACTTTATAATGTTCAAACTCACTTCAAACCACATTTAAAAGGAAAAAGACCATTCTTTAAAGAAAAAATATTTTTGGAAGAACAAATCATTACATTAATCCCAAAAAACATTTCCTTATAATCACACAACATTTCAAAAACAATTTAACACAAAGAATAAGGTTTTCAAGAAGGTACATAGTTTTAAAAAACAATCATTTAAGAAATATCATACAAACATCAACATTTGAGCTGACGGTACCAAAAGTTCCATCAGATTACATAAAATTTAACTCACTTCTTTGAAAACACATGTGTTTACAGTCATACCTTAGCTTCAAATAGCCAAAACATTACCCAATATATCACGAAAAACCCACCATTTCAATTTCAATTTCATAAAATATATTAAAAAACTTTATAAACATATGAAACAATCTATATAAAATTAATAAAAAAACCACCGAATTTATGAACAATTCTATAATGAACCGAACAATTTATTAAAAACATTTATAAACAAACAAAACAATTCATAAATAGTTCAATAAACAGGCAGAATAAATTTAAAACAATTAATTAAAATCAATAACACATTCAGAATCTACTGTAGAGTATATTTAATTAGCATTTCATGCCTAAAACATCATCAAAACAACATTGGACATCCATAGACACCATTTTTTAAAATCACGTGTAAATAAGACTAGATAAAGTACTAGAAATATTTTTATCAAAATTTAATGACTTGAAAACTATATATAATGTTAACAAAAGGAATTGTGAATGTTTGAACTAAGAAAATATTTAATGTAAAAACACTCATGTATTTATTCGACATAATTGGAAATGAAAACTTGGAGTCACATACCTTAAACCAAGATCGAAAGCATCGATGATTCATGAGGAGTAATAATGATGCCTAGAAGACAAAACACACACCCCAGACAACAAGACAAATGAATGAATCGCCAATGGTGGCATTAAAGATAGGTCAAAAAGAAGTAACACATAATTTCAAAAGGAAGACACACAGAAGGAGAGGAAACTATTTTCCAGGGAGGAGGTTGTGGCACTGCAATTCATATCGGAAGACCGCTGGACATCCGTGTACGTGTTAACTGGGAGAACGTCAAACAGAGGGGTTCAAATTCACCAGATAAGGGAACGTAGGGGGTTCAAGTTGCCGGTGAGAGGGCAGTTAGACCAGAATTTGTAGGAAACAGCCATAGTAAAGATCATCGGAGAAGGGGGAGGCCTCCGAAAGATGGGACGAGATCTCCAGAGTAAGGGAGATGGTTGGCCGGTGTAAGGCGAAGGATAAAGGGAGGAGGTGGCCTGATTAGAGGTTAACATGAGGTTGGGTGATAAGGGTGGTGGTTTGGGGATCTTGAGGCAAGATTATAGGATGGGCATAACGTAGAGTTTGGTACGTGAGTGGGAGGCCGACAATGGAGGATATGGTCGTAAATGGTGATGGGTGCATATATGGGGTCGACATCAGAAGAAGAAGTCGAGGAAAGGAAAAGGGAAAGGGAGCAAGGTAATAAATCTATGTTTGCGTGAGAGGCAATGTAACGCCCCGACCCCAGTTACCCAGAGTCGGTGCATTATTACATAACATTGGCATGATCAAATGAAAGATGAAATCTCAAAAGACCGATTGGTTTTGTAGCCTTGGAAATACTAGATATATTCATAATGTTTTACATTACATCATTAAGTGATAAACTACTACAAAAACATATTGTCTCCATAATCCACACTATTATCCCCTCATAATATCCCTGCAGGTCATTCATAATTTACTTCTTCACATCCTGGGGAAAATAAGACATAGAAAATGGGTGAGATCAAATTCCCAGTAAGGATAACAATATAGCGGAAGCATTCATAAATAAGAATAAACATTTAAGGCAGTGTATAACTAAAACATAATCCTTTTATACTTGAAATTCAACAGATTATGGAAAAAATAAAATGAAATAATTCCATTTACATATTCACATGGATATTCTACAAATCGAATAATCACATGAAATATCAATAACCAATTTCATAATGATGGAATACATAATACCAGACTATCATAACCACGTAGCCAAGGCCTCGTTCCAAGACTACAAATAAGATTTTGTCAAGGCCTTGTGCCAAGACACTAGTTTGTCTCATGAGACCTACCGATGCATCGTGGAGCTATAGCGGGATCCACCCGTCACATATTAAGTCAAATGCATTCCCATACGAAAAGGTCTAAAAATAACAAAAACATTAGTATTAAAACTATCATATGAAATTTCAATAAATTCTCCATAAACCATAAATGGTATAAAAATAACACATCAACAGTCAAACATATCTCAAAACATTCAATACAATATAGAAGTTTTGTATCAACTTCAAATAATCATAAAATCCATCAAAGGAAGTTTACATAGATGAAATCAAAACTATTTGAGAGAAATATATCTTTTTTTAAATCATTTAAATGTCACACATTTATAAAGGAAGTAATTTTAAAAAAAATTGAATAAAAGTGTCCCATACCACTTTGAAACTTTTTTAAAGGAATTAAAATTTTAAAAACATTCATGTCGATATAAATAAATCCTTAAAAACCCATTTTGAATACATGGACATTAATTAAAAATATTTAGAAACATAAATCTTTAAAACATTTAAAATTCTTATTTTGATAATGTGTACTTTTAAGAAACTCTTAAAATATTCATTTTGAAATCATTTAAAAGTCGCATAATTATAAAATAAAACATTTACATTGAAAATATCCTAATAAGATTGTAAGGAAAACTTCATGAATTTTATAACAGTGGAAAATAGCCGCACCCGCCGTATAAGTTAAAAAACATTCTTACCTTAATTCTATCGAAAAGCTTAAAAAGGACCTTGTTTGGAAAACGACAGAAAGATTCCTTTATAAAATTTTTATAAAAAGTCTAACAGGGGTATAAATTACTTTAACTCATATTCTATAAAATAGTAAGAATGATTTAAAATACACTTTCAAGAAACATGGATGTGGATGATAAAGAGGTCCCAGTAGATAATTACGTATAAACAACCTCGGATAATAAAGAGATTGTGAAATAAACCTTACCTTGTACTATTACTTGGTTGGGGGTACGTTAACCTCATGTGAAATGGTGAAATAATTGTTATTAAATTCTACAAGAATAATATACATTCATATGATATCATATATGATCTTTTAACATTTCTTTGTTAATAATATCTTAGAAGTATTTTTGTTTCGGGTGTTAACTTACTCATTTTCTTTTATATGATTTGTTATGTAAGATGTGGTTTTCATGGATAGGTTGTATCTTATTCATATGCAGAATGATATTAAGTCCTTAAACATTATTTTTAAATCATCAAATGATAATTATACTTTAATGGATACAATAGCGAATAAATCTCATCGCGTTCGTGGAGACGGTAGTCAGTACGTACGCACGAGCGACAATATCATTCTTTTGATATTAAAATAATATATAATTGGATATTATATCATATATACAGAATCATTATTATGTTATATTTATTATTTACATGAGTTACACATCATTATCCTATCCATCCAAATAATAATATATTGAATAACAATTACACCACGACGTGGAGACGGTAAGCCGTACGTACGCACGTATGGTGACATGTTATTAAAAAGGTGGATAGAATATTGAATATGGTTGTACAATATTTATAATAACATCACAGTATATATAAGATACTGGATTTATTATTTTATAATGGTAATAACTAAGAAAGAAGAAGTGGAAGAAGAAATGAATTTGAAAAATGGTGGTGAAAACATTACCTATTCATCGGGTTCTTCCTTTTGATTTGATCAAAAGGGCTCCTTAAGTTGGCTTTCTGATAAAACAAAAGCCTCTAGGATGTAGTGAGGGAATTTGATAGAGTATTTGGGCATATTTTGGCCGAAACAAAAGGTTTTGAAGGTTTGAAGAAATGAGAAGGTGGAGTGCCCTTTTATAAGAGGGGTGAGGGGCACCTTTGGAAAAGCTAGAAATATTAATTTATAATAAACTCATATTCGGTTTATAATAGCTCCAAAGTCGATTATTCAAAGGTTAAGTTGGGGATAGGTATAAATAAATTCAACCAATAGAATTTAGACAGGTTTGGTTTACTATATTAACCTTATATTTTAGTTTTGACTCTTAGTTAATTAGTTTGACATTTACCATGTCACTTTGTATTTTTATATTATATAGTAAATAAAATTACTATATACATCTAAGAGACCCCAAAAGGGTTAATTAATGATACAAATATCATTATATAAGTCTCTTGTATGAACCTTAGATTTTTAGGAATTTAATATCAATTAATAATATACAATTTGTTTTAAAAACTCTTTTATGTCAATTTTGACACTATTCAATTGTTGATTTTTGTGAAACTTATAAAAGAACGATTACTTCAAAAAATTCTATTAAATAGATCCTAATATGTCATATTATCCTAGAAAATTAGTTTAATTCAATAAAAGTCTCAAATTATATTTATTTGGGTTTTTATAATATCAATTATTTTAATTTTTCACTATTATGGTAATTACTGCATCACCATTGTGTCATATATAAAATAAATTATTTAATGTCTAAAAATTATAAATAAAACACCATTATGTAGGAAATATTTTTATATTTATAATTAATATTTATAGTCGAAAATACAATATATATAGCCCTATGTAATAATTGTTTTTCTAAAAGCCATATGCTTGTGTCATTTTTGTATTCATTTTATCTTAATTAAAATAAAGTGTCCCTATCACATACAAGTAGCACCATGGGGTCCCAAAATCGACCCAAATATGCCTATGGTCGAAATTGTATCAACCAATAAGGTTTGGACACGTTTTAGCATAATTTGTTATTACGATAATATTATTTTTTAATCCTTATTTACCCGATTTATCCTTTAACCATGGTAAGTAAAATATTTACCGAAGTAATTATTCAAAATGTCTAAAAATAAAAGTTACCTATTTACCAAATTTGAACATCCTGATTCCAAATATGGAACCCATTTTTTCAAATTCATTACACAGAAGTGGCAGAGATTAATTTAAAATTAATTCCCGCTGTCAAAACAAAAAGCGTGTTTTTAAGATATAATAACTGTCAAAATATTGATACTTGTTTATGTTCAGTTTAATCGTGAAATTATGTCCAATGACCAAAATTGTATTAAATGGTAAAAATATATTCTAAATATACATTTAAACCACTCAAATTCATAATTTATCAATTTAAATTATTTCGATTAAAAAAGTTATTTTTAATTAAAATTTAGTAATTTTCACTATTCATCAAAATATAAGTGTTATCCGAAAATTTCCAAAATTCCACCCTAGGATAAATTCGATATTACAAATCCAAAAATGAATTCCATTTTGAAATATAAAATATATATAATTTTGAAAATTAGTTATTACTATTCATAATGGCTAGTTTGAGTGGTTGTGGTGTGTGTTAGAACTCAAAGTTGCGTACAACACACGCTACTGTATTATTCAAAGGAAAGCGTACCGTGGAAGCTTGGGATGTTTCATTTTAAATTTTTGAGGTCCTCATTTAGTCAAAAAGTTTAAAATATTGTATTTAAAAATGGTTCACTATTAAAAGTTGGTGAAAGTGCAATACTGAAAATTAATTTGTTCTTACATTATGTCTAAGAAACTCATAATATGGATTATAAAATTATTAGGATTATATAAAGTATAAATTTAGTTAATACTATTCATAACCTCTTTTCAACGGATTTTTTGGTAAGTCATGGTGCGCTTGAACTCAGTGTTGTGTGTAGTGCAAGTTATTAAATTATTTTGATGAAATAACACGCTATGAAATCATGGGGTGTTATATTCTCCCCTCCTTCAATAAATTGCATCCTCGCAATTTGAAATTTTTCTTTGAAAATAAAAGGTTGAAAATAGAAAATATCTTTCTGGGAAAACACATATTGAAAATTGGGTTACTAAAATTTTGTCTTAATAAGAGGAAAAGAGAAAAGAAAGGGTCACCACCAAATTATGATCTCGATTAGGAGAACATTAGTGGAAATTAGAGACGTATAATTGGAGGAAAACGTAAATATTTATCGGTAGGGATTGAGTTCATCAATCACAGACAAGTGTAAAATTGAGGTCCTTAAATTCATCAATCTATGATGATTTGAAATACCATCGGTTCAACAAAACATAGGGTATTAGGATAACACATTTTTGTTTTAGGATTCCTTAAATAAAGTATAAGAATTAAATTCTTCATAGAATAAGAGAAGAAGAAAAATATATTCTTGACAAGTATAGTTCCATCCTTTAACCAATTTCTACCACAAACTCATCTTTCACTCTAAAAGATAATAGAAAAAAAATTCTATTTATCCTATTCATATAGGGTTCCAAAAAAACAAATTTATAATTCATCTACTAGATCTTTTAAAAAAAAAACTACATTATTTAATCTAGGACATCACGTGGGTCAGTGGTAGGTGATACACCCTTGTCTCCCTTAGGTTATGGGTTCATGTCTCGCGGCCTTACCGGATGCGACGGGTTGACGCCCGAGCTCTGGGTTGTCCTTTTATGGAAATCCAAAATAATTCAAACTAGAACTATCCAAAATACTTCAGTCCAGAATTTATAAGAAAGGTAAACACAATAAAGATCCTTTTTTCTGCGTAATAACATCTGAACACCTTCATCATGTATTCTTTTAAAACACTTCAACATCCTGAATTACCATAAAACCTTATTGATTACATTCATGATCCCTTATTCCTTAAATAATAATAGATATACTCCTTCAATCCAAAATTTTTTTAAACCCCAACAATGATGGAATATACAAATCATTAATCAGTTTCAAGGTTGTCAAGAATATCCAAAATAATTTATCCAAATCAATCACGTATTATTCCAAAATCACTACCTCAGTATCAGATCTATATTATGGTTTATCATTCTCTCAACCATATATTTTCCAATAATTTATCCTTCTATTGAGTCACTTTTCTTTGTTCTACACAATCTCAAGTCCTTAATGAAATAGTACTGCAATACAATTCTTATATACTCCATAATTATTATAACAAGTACATTGTTGATACAACACTCAAATTAAATAATCAACCCAAGTACCCTAATAATTCCTCTTCATCTGTGGTAGTATAATAACTTGATTATTATCCAATAACATCATTTGTGTCATAGTCTGATGACTGGTACAAAGGTTCGCATAGTGCCCAAACTCCTTGCAAATGAAGCAATGTACATTTGAAACCATTTTCTTACCCTTGTAGTCACGTAATGTTTGCCCTTTTCTTCCACACTTATAACAAACTCTCATTCCTTTCAGGCAAGTTCCAGGGTATTTCTTCCCACAGTTACCATATATGGGAAAATTATTCTTTTCCCTCTTCCCTTTATCCATCTTTCACTCTTCCATCCTTTTCTTCTCTTGCTTCCTTTCAAAGCCATAGGACTTAGTAAACTCTTTACTTATCTTATCAAAACATGATATTATTTCTTCATATGATGATAATACATGGGAGATTATTTCTCTTATAAATTGTGGCTTAAGACCATGAAAGATATGATCCTTCTTTCTCATTGGATCATTTGCATTGCTGGAGTTCTCATTCCTTCTACGGGGCACCAATTCTAAACAATGGCATACACTAGATTAGTTTATGAATAACAATACCTAATCCCAAACTTTTAAGAAACAAAACAGAAATTAAATAGTTTATGGATATAATCGATAATCATAAAAATTTCTCCATTGAGGAAGTATATACTCATAAACCCTTTATAATGGTTTGTAAAGAAAATGAGAATTATATTAAGCATATCCCCCGAGAGTTTCGTAACCAAGAGTGCAGCAATGCTCGTTGTTGTACACCAGTTCACATTCGAGTCTAGCTCAAAGTGGTGTTTTAGGGTTTTACCCCTAGGTACATCTGTTCCAGAGCCGCCTCTACCTGCTCGTATCTAGACAGGGATGTATTTCTCGGAAAACTCACAAAATATCTACAATACCAAAATTCTAGGAAGTTATTCTATACTAATCCTCAAAGTTGATCTTGGGACTACGTGATCTAATCAGAGTTTATCTAAATCTAGCTTCCAATGTTTGTACTAAACTTCCTCTGATACCAACTGTAACGCCCCGACCCTAGTTACCAAGAGTCGGTGCATTATTACATAACATTGGCATGATAAAAAGAAAGATAAAATCTCGAAAGACCGATTGGTTTAGTAGCCTTTGAAACACTAGATATATTCATAATGTTTTACATTACATCATGAAGTAAAAAAACTACTACAAAAACATATTGTCTCCATAATCCACACTATAATCCCCTCATAATATCCCTACAGGTCATTCATAATTTACTTCTTGACATCCTGGGTAAAATAAAACATAGAAAATGGGTGAGCTCAAATTCCCATTAAGGATAACAATATAGAGGAAACTTTAATAAATAATAATAGACATTTAAGGTAGTGTGTATCTAAAACAAAACCCTTTTAAACATGAACTTCAACATAGTATGGAAAAAATAAAATGAAATAATTCCATTTACATATTCACATGGATATTCTACTAATCGAATAATCACATGAAATATCAATAACCACTTTCATAATGATGGAATGCACAATGCCAGACTATCATAACAACATAGCCAAGGCCTCGTGCCAAGACTACAAATAAGATTTTCTCAATGCCTTGTGCCAAGACACTAGTTTGTCTCATGAGACCTACCGATGCATCGAGGAGCTATAGCGGGATCCACCCATCAAATATTAAGTCCAATTCATTCCCATATGAAAAGGTCTAAAAATAACATATACATTCGTATTAAAAATAGCATACGAAATGTCAATACTTTCTCCATAAACCATGAATGGTATAAAAATAACACATCCACAGTAAAACATATCACAAATCCTTCAATACAATATCGAAGTTTAGTATCAACTTCAAATAATAATAAAATCCATCAAAGGATGTTGACATAGATTAAATCAAAACTATTTGAGAGAAATATCTCTTTTTTTAAATCATTTAAAAGTCACAAATTTATAAATGATGTAATTTAAAAGATATTTTTTAATCAAAGTGTCCCATACCACTTTGAATATTTTTGAAATGCATTAATATTTTAAAAAAATTTATTTCCATATAAATAAATCCTTAAAAACCATTTTGAATACATGATCATTAATTAAAATGATTTAGAAAGATAAATCTTTAAAACATTTAAAATTCTGATTTTGATAAAGAGTACTTTTAAAAAACTCTTAAAATATTCATTTTGAAATCATTTAAAAGTCACATAATTATAAAATAAAACATTTACATTGAAAATATCCTTATAATCTTGTAAGGGAAACTTCGATAATTTTATAACGGTGGAAAATAGCCGCACCCGCCGTATAAGTTAAAAAACATTCTTACCTTAATCCTGTCAAAAAGGTTAAAAAGGAACTTGTTTGGAAAACGACGGAAAGATTCCATTATAAACATCTTATAAAAAGTAAAAAAATGGTATAAGTGACTTGAACACATATTATGTAAAGTATTAAGAATGTTTTGAAATACACTTTCAAGAAACATGGATGTGGATGATAACGAAGTCCCAGTAGATAATTACGTATAGACAACCTCGGATAATAAAGAGATTGTGAAATAACCCTTACCTTGTACTTTTACTTGGTTGGGGGTAGGTTAACCACCTATATAATGGTGAAATAATTGTTATTAAATTATACAAGAATCATATACATTCATATGATATCATATATGATCTTTTAACATTTCTTTGTTAATAATATCTTAGAACTATCGTTGTTTCGGGTGTTAACTTACTCGTTTTATTTTATATGTTTCGTTACATAAGCCGTGGTTTTCATGGATAGGTTGTATCTTATTAATATCTAGAATGATATCAAGTCCTTAAACATTATTTTTAAATCATAAAATGATAATTATACTTTAATGTATACGATAGAGATGGAATCTCATCGCGTTCGTGGAGACGGTAGTCCGTACGTACGCACGAGCAAAAATATCATTATTTTAATATTAAAATAATATATAATTGGATATTATATCATATATACAGAATAATTATCATGTTATATTTATTATTTACATGAGTTACACAACATTATTATACCCATCCAAATAATAATATATTGAATAAAAATTACACCACGGCGTGGAGAGGGTAAGCCGTACGTACGCACGTATGGTGACATGTTATTCAAAGGGTGTATAGAATACTGAATATGGTTGTACCATATTTATAAAAACATCACAATATATATAATATACTGGTGTTATTATTTTATAATGGTAATTACAAAGAAATAAGAAGTGGAAGAAGAAATGAATTTGAAAAAGGGTGGTAAAAAACATTACCTCTTCTTCAGGTTCTTCCTTTTGATTTGATCATAAGGGTTACATATATTGGATTTATGATCAAACTAAGGCCTATAGGTTGTATTGAGAGAAGTTTAGAGAGTATTTGGGAAGAGTTTGGTAGAACCAAAATGATTTTAAGGTGTGAAGAAATGAGAAGGGGGAGTGCCCTTTTATAAGAGTGGTGAGGGGCACCTTTGGAAAAGCTAGAAATATTAATTTATAATAAATTCATATTCAGTTTCTAATGACTAAAATGTTATTTATTAAAAGGTTAAGGTGGTTATAGGTCGCAAACCATTCAACCAATATAATTTAGACTAGTTTGGGTTACTATATTAACCTTATCTTTTAGATTTAACTCTTTGTTAATTAGTTTGACATTTACCATGTCACTTTGTATTTTTATATTATATAGTTAATAAACGTACTATATACATCCAATAGACCCCCCAAGTGGTCCATTAATGATACACCTATCTTTATATAAGTATCTTGGACGAACCTTATATTTTTAGGAATTTAATATCAATTAATAATATACTATTTGATTTAAAAACTCTTTTATATCAATTTTGACACCATTCAATAGTTCATTTTTGTGAAACTTATAACAGAATTATTACATCTAAAAAAGTCAATTAAATCACTCCTAATATGTCATATTATCCTATAAAATCATTTTAATTCTTTAAAAGTCTCAAATTATATTTATTTGGTTTTTTATAATATCAATTATTTTAATTTTTCACTATTATGGTAATTACTACATCACCATTCTGTAATATATAAATTAAATTATTTGATGTCTAAAAATTATAAATAAAATACGATTATGTAGGAAATAGTTTTATCTTTCTAATGAATATTTATAGTTGAAATTCAAATATATATAACCCTATGTAAAAATTGTTGTTCTAAACGATATATGCTTGTGTCATTTTTGTTTTGATTTTAACCTAATTAAAATAAAGAGCCCCTATCACTTACAAGTGGCACCATGGGGTTAAAAAATCGACCCAAAGATGCCTATAGTAGAATGTGTATCAACCAATAAGGTTAGGACAAGTTTGAGGGTAATTTTTTATTATTATAATTTTATTTTTTAACCCTAATTTACCGGATTTACCCTTTAACCATGGTAAATAAAATATTTACCGAATTAATTATTCAAAATATCTAAAAATAAAAGTTACCTAATTACACAATTTGAACATCCTGATTCCAAACATGGAATCCATTTTTCCAAATTTAAAACACAGAAGTGGCAGAAATTAATTTAAAATTAATTCCCGCTGTCAAAACAAAAAGTGTGTTTTTAAGATATAATAACTGTCAAAAGATTGATACTTGTTTATGTTCGGTTTAATTGTGAAATTATGTCCAATGACCAATATTGTATTAAATGGTAAAAATATATTCTAAATATTATTTAAAACCACTCAAATTCATAGTTTATCAATATAAATTATTTCGATTAAAAAAGTTGTTTTTAATTAAAATTTAGTAATTTTCACTATTCATCAAAATATAAGTGTTATCCGAAAAGTTCTAAAATTTCACCCTAGGCTAAATTAGATATTCTAAATCCAAAAATGAAGTCCATTTTGAAATATAAAATATATATAATTTTAAAAAATATGTATTACTATTCATAATGGCTAATTTGATTGGTTGTGGTGTGTGTTAGAACTCGAAGTTGTGTACAACACACGCTACTGTATTATTGAAAGGAAAGCATACCGTGGAAGCTTGGGATGTTTCATCTTAAATTTTTTATGTCCTCATTTAGTCAAAAAGTTTAAAATATTGTATTTAAAAAGGGTTCACTATTAAAAGTTGGTAAAAGTGCAATACGGAAAATGAATTTGTTCTTACATTATGTCAAAGAAACTCATAATATGGATTTAAAATTATAAGGATTATATAAAGTTTAAAATTTAGTTAATACTATTCATAACCTCTTTTGAACGTCTTGTTTCGTAAGTTATAGTGCACTTGAACTCGGTATTGCGTGTAGTGCAAGTTATTGAATTATTTTGAAGAAATAACACATTATGAAATATTGGGGTGTTACAGGCAAGGGCCAGATGTGGTGATGTAGTGTATAGGGTGGTGGGTAACAATGCAGAACAGGGAAGGGGGTGGGATAGCAGTTTACACATCGGAAAGGGAAAAGAGGGGAGGGGGGTGCTGGTTGAGGGTAGATTAGTGTTAGGTTTAGTTTTTTTTCATTCTAATAATAATAATTCTTATAATAATAATAATAATAATAATTAAATAATTAAAAACCAATAATAATAATAATAATAATAATAACAATGATACAGATTATAATAATAATAATTAATAAAATCTAAAATAATAATTGTTAAAATAATAATGAAAATAACCAAAAAAATAAAACAATGAAATAATAAAAAAAATATAATGAATTAAATTAATAAGAATAATGGGAAATTACATTACACCTGGGTCGGCTGTGTGGATACCACCAACTGCGCAGTGACCGCGCATGGGTCTGAAACCCCGTAAAATCATTAAATGTAAAAAAATTTAAATTGTGACCAATCATGGACCATGGTGCAAGAAATATAATCCAAGAAATAATAATATAAAAATAAATTTAATGGTTTGGGTCGGACAATTATACCCACCATAGACACATTCTTCCCCCAGAAATTCACCCAGTCAAACAATAGACAGAACATGAATCCATGTCTGATTGAAACAGTATGATACTACAAAACAAGGCATCACACCCTTATAAACTCTTAACTATGCACAATATTTACCCCAAGACATGTAGTTAGGGTTTTTATGGCTAAATAATCTCTTACCAGAAATTCAAGCACTGAAATCATTCAGTCACATCGGCTTCTTCTGGCGATACAACTTTCTAAATGTCTCTAGATGACCTAGACACCAGCAATGACAACACAACATTGGATTGATGTGACCTGATGAATTCTTGTTCCTAAATCGTACACAGTAGTGGAACACCACAAAACAGTCTAAAAAACTATAAGGTAGAACCAATGTATATTACTCTTTAGAAAAATCTCCCATGGCACACCCTGCTCGCCCTATCGGCAACCTTCACGAGAAACTAGATACACTGGATATCCAACCATCTACACTCTGGAGACCAACTCATCTTAGAATTCCTCATCCACTAGCTTCTCAAAATGTTGGTCACAAGAAGTGATGACCAACTCCATGTTCTTTGGATGATGTCCCTCGATGAAGAGAGAAGTAATCATCAAATCCTACGACACAACCTCCGAAAAAGTACAGAAGTACCTTTATGTGGTCAACATATGCTTTCACCATCTGTTGGCCTTGTTGAATATTCATGAGATCTTCCCTTTTATTCGTCTTTAACTCCTCCGGTTTAAACAATCTGATGAAGAAGAATTTGAATAAATCCCACATCATCCCAACTTGTAGTGATGGAGGGGAAACAACTCCCATTCATCCAGATCTAGACCTTAGAAAAAACCCCAAATGAAACGCACTATGACATCATTTGGGGTTCTCAATACCCTAAAGACATGCTTGACCTCTTCAAGACACTATAATTCCTCTAATAGATCTCGACCACCTTGAAAAATAGGTAATATCTGATAAGGTGAAAAATAAGAATTAATTATAAGAAAACATGGTGACCATTTTGTGTGGGATTTTTTGAAAAACATATAAAACACAATGCCAAAACCAATATCATGTCGAAGAATCTTCATTAAATAGACATTCTCCCAAAAAACAGCCAACTGAAAAACCAAATAAATAAAAACACAACCCTAAATTCCATTATCAAAATTCCATTTAATTTTAGATTTCAAAAATAATTTCTTTCAAGCACAATTTCCAAATTCCAGACCAACATTCCAAACACAATTTAAATTCAAAAATCATTTTACCTTTTCAAAAACACTTTTGAAAAAAAAATTCATATCTATAATTCCAATTCCACACCCTAGTAAACCCTTGAACTATTTCACATGACTTCATCTGCATTCATTCATAACCACCAACAGACACTTACAATGCATTCCCTCACTTGTTGGAACATTCTAAATGAGTACCCCAGGTTGTACCAAAACCATTTTTCTTCCAATTCCAAGAAAAAAACAAAATTTTATTCTAAAATAATTCAATTATAAAACCCATTTATCTAATATAAATCTATTTAAAAGAGAACATTCATATTTTAAAACCCCTTATTCATTTTCAAAATTTCACTTACAAAAACCGGAACTAAGATGACACTAAATGTGTATCAAAATACTTTAATGAGGGACTATTAGTAACGCCTAACCTAGAGACATGGTATTAGGCCTTGGCCCATGTAATCATCACCCTCTTGGAGGGACTTAAACCATGTACTCAAATTCCACATGGGTCAGTACTCCATGTGAAATCCTGATGTAACATTAGCTTGCGTCCGTTTTCATCCCTCAATCTAAAACAAATAAAAACAAGTGTATAGATCAATTCACTGACAACCCCATGCAACTTGAGGTTTAGAATGGGTGAGGGAACAATTCGTCCTTCATGTACCTACATAATGAATCCTGAAAATACTATTCACCATCTACAAGTCACCCCAAATAACAAAACCCCCCCTATGGTACGGTTTTGTCATGAACCATCCAGGGTCGACCCTGAACAGGTCACCCAAGCATGTTTGATTCAAGGCCTAGAAGGCATTAATGATCCCCACGTGTTGGAGTCTAATGTCCAGCATCGAATCCTAATCGATGGGAATGATTGGTCGCAAGAAGATAAATAAATAAACAGAATAATAAATTTAAGATTCTAGTAGAAGAAAAGGAAATAAATAATAGAGATCAATATACCTCCATGTGACCCTCAGGTAACCTCTGAAACAAAAGCCAATCATTCTCAAATATTGAGAAACTGAGCCAATAGAACTATAAAAATGAAACATGCATCTGAAATGATGATGATAAGCAAGAGCATTAAAAATGACCAGTACAGTATCAATGATAAAAAAAAGAATCCAACATCTCCTTTCCCAAAAAAACCACCAAAACAAGTTTGAAATACAAATACAATAGTATATTTTTAAATTTTACAAGAAGAAACATTATTTTCTTAGTTTAAAATAAAACACACAAAACCGATCATTTCGAAAAATCAAAATCCATTTTATAACTGAATTCTTAAAAGTTGAAAACCATGGTAGTGCTAAAGATATTTAGACAAATAGGGAGGAATATATTTTAGTACAAAAAAAGTAAACATAAAATATGATCATTAACAACAGGTGATCTTGAATGTCCCTTGAAGACCCCTAGACATGCTATTTTTGGGAACCACCTACTAGAATATAGTGAAGATCTAATGTCTATAATGAACTCTCCATCCAATAACTGACAAATATAATGGAAAGACCCTCCTAGCCTAACAAATAATTAAGAGGGTACCAACATGTCTAATCAATGTGGATTAGTAGTCATCCCTTGATCATCTAAAAGATTCTCTGGAAGCCATGATGGTTATAAAAATACTGTGTATATAAGAGGCCCTTGGATGCATGACTCATCTCACCGCACTTGCCTACCCCAAACAGAGACACTATATACGATAACCCATAAAGGGATATCCCCCCAATAGAGGTTCCCCAAATATATATATATATATATATATACACACACACACACATACTCAAACATGGATTCATTATATCATCATAGGTTACAATGCGTCCGTCATGCCAAACAATCATTAGAATCATTTAATGCTTTTTATAAAACAATAGAGTTTCCAAACTGGCACACATTTTTCAAAACACCATTCATTCAACGAATCAACACAATCCTCACACATAAAATAGAAGTTCAAAACAAGCCATTACCTCCACATAACTATAATGTTACCAAAAAATCACAGAACTATTGTTTCTTATTTACAATGTCTAACGGGACCTTCATGTCTAAAACACACACTAAATCATTTAACAACTACCATCTGAGCATTTAAAATTTTGAAACTCTCTTCAAAACTCATTTTAGTGGAAAATTACCATGATTTAAAAAAGATACTATTCAGGAAGAAAAAATCCTTACATTAAAACCACAAAACCATTGCATTCTAATCAAAAAACCATTCCAAAACAATATCACACAAACAATAAGGTCCTCTTGTAGGTACATAGTATATAAACATAATTGTTTCTAAATGATCTTGCAAACATCACCATTAGTTTTGATAGAACGAAATGGGAAATCATATAACATAATTAATCAAATGAATTCATAAAAAAACATATTTTTACAATCTTTCCTTTATCATCACACAGAAAAAACATTAGCCAAAATATCACCAAAAAACCACTTTTTCATTTTCAATGTCAAATAGTTTAGTAAATTTTTTTATAAAAATATAAAAACATATATAAAAATCTGATAAACATACCAACTAATTTACAAAAAAAATTTATACCGATCCCAACAATTTATCAAAAAAAATTATAAAAAGACAAAAAAATATATAAACTATTCAACAAACATTCAAAATAAATTATAAAAAAATTATTCAAATCAAAAAAACCTTTAAAAAATATTGTAGATTATATAGAAGGTTTTTTCTATGATTAAAACATCATCTAAACAACATTTGACATCCATAAAACACATTTTTCATTATCACATATAAGTATTACTGGGGAAAATATATCAAAAGTATTTTTATCATAACTGACTTACTTGAAAACACCATACAACGATTACTAAGTTCATTTTAAAGGTGAGAAATAAGTAAAAAATTTAATTAAAAAAACTCATGTATTTAGTGTACTTAATAAGAATGGAAAATGTGGATTCTCGTACCTTAATCCAATAGCTTAAGCATTGGCACTTCAGGGGGTGGAAAAAAATTCCCCGTAGAACAAACAAACACCCTAGACAATGATAAATATGATAGAATCCCCAACTACGACATTAATGATAAGAAAAAATGAAGGAAAACACAATGTAAAAAGGTGGATGCACCAAAGTGTTGGAAAACGAGTTCTTGGAGATGGTTGATGTGCTTCGATTCACACTAGAAGACCACTGGACATCGGTGTTCATGTTCACTTGAAGACCATCGGATACCAGGGTTCATATTCGCAGGAATGGGGTGCACATGGTGTTCAGTTCGTTGGTGAGATGGAGGTTAGACCAGAAGGAGGAGTCATCAGACACAATGATGATCGTTAGATAGGATAGACGCCTCCGGAAGCCGGGTTGGGTTTGATAGAGCAAGGGATTCGGCTTGCCGACGCAAGAGGAAGGTGAAATGGTGGAGGTGGCATGGTCAGAGGTTGGTTGGTGGTCAGGTGTTGTGGTGGAGGGTCGAGGAGTATTAGTTGAGGGCAGAGGCAGAGGTCCTTGGATTAATGGTCGGGGCATGAGTGTGTGGCTGAAATTGGAGGGCTTGGGTGTGAAGGGTGATCGGTGTGAGCAGGAGGCAGGTAGCCGAGGGTCGAGGTGCAGAGGGTGATGGGTGCAGTGGTGGGGTCAGGATCTGAGGGCCATGCCATGGAAAAGAGGAGGGGAAGGGAGCAAGAGGGGAGAATATTGATAAGGTGAGAGTCGAGGGTCAGAGGCGATGTTGGGGGGAGTAGGGTGGTGGGTCGTAACATGGATGAGGGTTGGGGGTGAGGTAGTAGTTCACACAATGGAATGAAAAAATAGTGGAACGAGGGGGGTGGAGATTATGGTTACGATTTTTTTTTTCATTTTTATAATAATAATTTTTACAATAAGAATAATAATAATAATAAACAAAAAATAATATTGATAAAAATAAGATTAATAATGATAATGATAATTATAATTAATAACAAAAATAATAATAATTATAAAAATAATAAAAAATTTAGAAAATAAAGAAAATAATGAAAAAGGAATAATAATATAAAGAAAAATCATAATAATAATAATGGGAAATTTCACGAAATCTAAGCATGATATGTGGCTACCACAAACTACGCCATGACTGCGCATAGGTTTGACACATAGTAAAATCATTAAATGTCAAAAATATAAAACTGAGAGCCTGGATGGACCATGGTGCAATAACCTGGAGAAAAGAAAAAGTAAAATAAAAATAAACATATAGGTTTGGGTGTAACAGTAACAACCCACATTATAGATCTATATCAATGGACAAATAAAATAGAGAAATAAATAATCCTTCTAATAGCATGGGAAGACTTCTACAATCTCACCAATGGCTAACCAAAGTCATATGATAAAAACCTCATCAACTCGTTATGACATCATTCCTTTCCAAGCATCAATATTTAAGAAAAAATCTATTCATCACTGAAAGGGTCTGTAGTGTGTGATATGATAGCCTCTTTAGGATCCCAACCAAGTGTTTGATATAATTTATCTATATTTTATACTGAACAATGTTCAACATTAATGAAAAAAGTGCATGATATACTATTTAATCGATTTTATATCAAAATAATTATCAATAATTTAATATCAACTATTTACAAATTTCCAAAATAATCATGCAAAACAGTTTCAACTAATTTCTTGAACACCATGGTCTTCAAATCAAATAAAAGAATACATTTCATATTATTTCAAACCCATTGATGTAAAATATAAATTATTAGAAATTAGAACATAGGTAATATCACTCTAACCATCACTATATGATATAACATATACGACACTCATAATAAAAAACATGAAACCAAGTACATTGATTATCTAGATTTTATGCACCAATCATTAATTTAGTAGAATACCTAAGAAAGTGAATAACACAAATTAGAATAAAAATTCCCACAAACAATATTCATTGGGAGTATAAGAACACCCCCAGTGTAACCCATTTATAGAAGTATTTACCTTATTACCACACTTTCCACCTAAGTACTGAAGGCTTCCCATGTTCTCTATTTTCCATATGATTTTATCAATACCAATTCCTGCAAACCACTAAAAATTCCATTCCAATACAATATTAAATTCCCTCGTATTTTACCAATATCTAGAGAAATTCCATGTACAAAAAATAGATTCAACACACAGAAATCACTCAATAAATCAATTTATTTCATCATTTTAAAATAATTTATCAAAACATTAGAAATAATGTTCATCATATGTATTCTAGAGAATGAACTACATACCTACAAATCGGTTCGGAAACACCCTAAATGGGATCCAACAGTAATTTTGTTCATGAGGATAATGATGATGGTAATATAATTAATACAATATTCTAAAAATTGATTAAGAAATCAATAGGATCAGTGAAGAAGGGAGATCATGGCATTCCTTAATGAACAGACACCTACCTCACCATTACCAATAATGGATCAGCCCCCGAGAGATGATAATATGAATAATTAGGTATATAAAAAAATAAACATCATCATAGATCAATTTATATAATAATTAAATACAATGGTAATTCATTAATCGATGTTGATGAATAATTATAAGGATTTATCTTTTGAAAAATTACACCACAACAGTAATGTATAGAAATCAATGAAAGAAGTGATCCTTAAGTAGTGGAGGTATCAAAAATCTCTTAGTAGAGATCATTGGATGAGAGATAGAATATTTGTGGCCTTATAAAAAATACATCAACTATTCAAGACCTTAAAAGAAATAATTGTGTATATTACATGTAGTGTAGAACCTTTTCAGGGCATGTAATAAAAAACCATTATATTCTAAAAAAAATATTGACATGGGAAAATTTCTGATATATAATATTAAAAAAATTATTTTTATTTGGATGTTTAATCCTCTAACATGCTTTTATATGTCATGACTGCTTCTTATTACCCAATATAATACATTTGTGCATTATAGGATATGTAAAACTTCCAGGATGTATAATCATTACATATCTTGTTTTTATATAACATATAGATAAGATTCTAAATTATACCCATAAACCCAAACAGGAAATGGTATTATAGGAACTCATGGATAACCCCGTAATGATTTTAACACATTTAAAACTACATTCCTTCACTTGAATAAAACCAATCTCTATAAACATTAATACAATTTCAAAAAATTGTTTAATATCCTATGGTGTCTCAATAAGTAGAAAAAAATGATGGAAATGAAAAAAGAATAAACAACACCTGAAAAATGGTAACTTGATTCTACAAACATACCAATATATTAGTTTACATCACCAGGATTCCATGTGGAAGAATGATGTCTAGAAACATGGTCATTTCACTTCTCCCTCATCAACAACACGATGTCTATTATCGCGAGAAAGTCTAATCAGTGTCTCCATCATAATCTGAAAAAATAGAATCAGCATCCCACACAAGACATTATCTCAATTATCATGGATTTCTAAAGGATGCACCATAATAGAATAATCTAGATCAAAATAAATCTCACCCCTTATAATAATGTGACAGGGATCAAGATATTATTTCTTAAGCTGTGATATATTGAAAACATCATGAATTCATATCAATTAGACCTACAATACCAACTATTAATAAACCTGGATGAGCCTCTTAGCGACCTGAAATATTCCAACATATCCCAAATCCATCTTCCCATGTTTACCATGATGATTCACAATCAAATTTGGAGAAACATTCAAGAATAAATAGTCACCAAAAAAATTTAAATGGATGATCAAACTGATCCATATTAAATTTATATAGACTCTTATTATATAACCACATACTGATGTATAACCAAAAACCTAATAGATGAATCTTGAGAAAGACTCATTCCAACCAAGGATGTCTCCCACAACTCTAGCCAATAGAAAAGAAATTTTCAATGGAAGAATTAAAAATCCTCAATGTAATACATTATAATTGAAGACCGGTCAGTATTGTTATTATTAAAATTAACTTTTCATATACGAAGGTCTTATGATCCAACAAAATTCATGATTAATGAATAGAGAATTTTCTATAGGATCTTAATTAAATGATATGTATTTCTATCTATCTGTGGGTTGAAATCCGTATTCAACTAGATTTGAGTCACCATACCCTCTTGGAAACAAAAATGGAACCTTGATGTAAACCTAGGATCCATATCAAAAATAATGGAAGTGGGAACCACATGTAAGCTCATTATCTCATAAAAATAATTCTTATCTATAACTACAACATTAGTGTTGTCCCTGGTCGGAATGAAATGTGATTCCTTTTTCTATTGATCAGTCACTGCATTGATATCGTTAATCAATAAAAGGATCCATGATTATCACCAAATATCTGTTGACATGACATCCGATATCAAAACTACAATGTGAAAGAGAAATATAAAACCTTAGGGTTTGAAGTCATTTTCCTAAATATTTTCGTAGGTGTAATCGTGGACATAAAATATGAAATGTTACACTTCATATCCAAACACCTGAAAATATATATCACATAACAATACATCTTTAAATTTTCAAAAACAAATAAACCATAATAAACTACAAATTTCAGAAAAAACTGATATACTAAAATAACAATAGATGACACTATTATCCTGAAAATTTATAATACCATCCAAAGAGGGAAACTGGGCATAAATGGTTTCCCCACCACAATAGGATTCTTTAATACCATAGGATCCATTATCATTATATGGATCCAAAATAATTAACTCAATGAGAGATGATTGTATTTTCATAATAGTTTGAACCATACATGACACATCCTCCTAAGTATCCTAGTTCAAATTGGAAAAGCTTCCAATAAGTTCCAACTTATTCTTTAATTATATAATATAATTAGAAGGTACATTCTTAATGAATGAATCTTCATTAATATTTTCCATTCCAATGGTTTTGGATATTTATATTTCAATCTCTTTAATTTAGTCCCATAAATTCCACTTTATATGAATCAAGTACATTCTAGGAAAAGATATAAATTATACTATTATGGATAAAAAAAATCATTGCTATCTCCATAAAATAATTCTTCGTTTGTCATAAGAGAACATTCTTAATATGGAAAATATATAAATCATTAGTGTGGTAATTCTTATCATGTGGTCAATGATAGAGAGTTATATTGGCCACCACATGATCATCCTTCATAAGTATGAATCCAAAAACATCTGTAAAATAATCCAAGAAAACTACATAGCCCTTCTCAGACTTAGATAAGACCTGAATAAGAGATAATGATAGAATTTATATATTTTAATCGAATTAAGACTTCACAATTGACCTCCCATAAAAATATTTACCATTTTGTCATAGGATTAGTCAATGTTTACAGAAAAGTTGATAAAACATTGATGAATTCAATATAATATTCAATAAGACCAAGGAATTACCGAATATCAATGAAGTTCTGTGGTTGATCTCTTGATAGTACATTCTTCAACTTTTTAGGATAAAATATTAATCCATTATTAATGATCACATTCCACTAAGAATACGACATCATGGATCCATAAACCACATTTCGAAAGATATCGATTCAATCGGTGACTTCTTTGGATCTCCTGAACCAAACTAAAATATTGATAACGCTATTGCTCATATATTGAAAAAATTATTATAAAATCAACCAAAAATGTGTCATGAAACACATGTATTGCATGATTCATCAATTAAAAAAATATTACAGGAGTATTAATCAGACCAAATGATATCAAATGACATCCATAATGGATATACCTACTACAGAAATTCATATTCTTTATACAAGACTACCAAATCCTAGATGACGATATACTAACTAATATTCAATCTCAGTAAACATTATTTCCCTCATTAACTAGTAAATAAAATCAATCACATGAGAAAAAGTGACACATATTTTTAACAGTTACCCAATTTTCCTTTTGATAGTCCAAATATAATTGGTGGGAAACATCTACATAGATAGAAAAGAGAGAATGGGATTACCAAGGTAAAACACCAGAGACAACAATAACCTCTTAAATCAGGACATCCATAAAAAAATTGTGCTCCATTATCTTCTTAAGTTTTATAAGATTAGATGGTAGTGAACTTAGTTACATACCTAAAATAGTGAGATTGTATACTCTATCTCCCATTCTAGATGAATACTAGTGAAATAATCTTTGAAAATATCATATAATTCATGAAATACTACATGAAGGTCAAAAATAGAAGAAACATCAAAAGTATTATCCACTAAAGTAAACCAAAACTAATGTGCTCTATATAAGAATGTCCTGCACATCAATACCTTTGATCCCAAAATCTATTAATCACCATAGTTCTTGCATCAGCCAAAATAAATGAGATGTTCATATGATAACAATCAACCTCAATAAGTTAAGATACCATCTAATCAATCCCGAAGATTGTTTAAAATATATCTAGACATAAATTGAGAATATATGTAACATAATCCATGTCATGAATCATTTTAGACCAAGAATTTCATTGATTCTTTTACTCTATACTCATTCCAGGGCATGTATCTAACTCTATAACAAATAACATTAGCTGAATTTGATGTTCAGGCATATAAAAAATCATTCATATATAATCATTTAAAAATACCTTGTATCAAATTATAAAATGTCTATTTTAAATGAAATACATTTGATACCTCCAACTATCAATGAACATGTATATACCTCTGAATGAAAATCATATTAAGTATGAAGGATCCTCAGTCATTAGGCATGTTATAAGAGAACTATATTATTTAAATCATATGACTATGTTATATTAATATTTAATGATAATGATCCATAACCATAATTATATGTATAAATATCCTTAAAAAAATGATATTGATGGACAAGAATTCTATAATTTTTACACATATTTGTAGGTGAAGGACATGAACATTGAGAATGTCAAAAATTCCCAACTGATAGAAATTCTGAGGAATAATAATAGCTTAAAATGAAGGCATATAGTATTCTTTCCATAAATAACCATCTCAATAATTCATCTTTTGATTATTCCACTTCCTCTTTTCACATTTTGTGGCATTGAAGCTATAACAAGGTGTAAGAGAGTGGAATAATTTCCAAAAACTCAATCCATATTAATCTCTACCATTATATCCCTATCTATTAACTTCTCATATGTTCATATATATATTATAAATACATATGATATGATATATAGTTGCATGCTTTTTAGGAACTTCTTATGATTGATCTAGTCATTCATCACTACCTCGAGAGGAAAATGAACTAGTTTTGGAAACCAGTTTATGTATGCAAACAAAAAAACTCTTACTATAGAAAATATGATATATTTAGAGAAATAACTATAAATATTGTATATGGTAAATAATATTATAATGTGTCTATCAATTGTACCATTGAAACCCTCCATATTTCAATCGGAACCTTAATTATGATAAACTCACACATCACCATGATAGTATCTTGTTTATTTATGATGTTGATGATCTGATTGATCTTTTATATCCTGTCCACCTCATATTGAGGTTAATTTATAACTTTAAATGACACTGTATTCTCACACAATCAATCTCGTGATATACCTTATTCTCCACTATCTCATGGATTTACCTCAAAAAGTTTTTCTGGACTTCTAGTACAAACTCATCAGTTTCACAAACTGGGCGTATAATTTCATTAATAAGATTCTTATATATATGTATATTTAATTGAGGATTATTAACTACAACCTTGCGAGTAACTTGAGGAAGAAATATAAGGGCATATCGATGGAAATCAAAACAGATCAAATTGTACAAAAAATAGAATAATTTGAGTTTAAAGTAGAAAAAATAATAAAAGATTCATATTATGATCAAGATGTCAAAACAAAATACACGTATCCCAACATCCAATTTTTATATTTTGAATCATCCTATAATGAGTTGGCCAATCACTCACAAGAACTTAATTATCATGTCTTGAGAATATTATCTCCACTATACAAAATGTCTGAACACAATAACGCTTGTGTATAAAATACCACTGAAATAAAAAAGTGGTGAACCTCAATTAGATAACCACTTAAACCGAGGCTTGAACAAAATTTCTACATACCTAAAGGGACTTCCTAGCCCCCGTGTGTTAGTGCCTAGCACTAGAGAAACAGTAATAACTAGACAGAAAAATTTCACCCATCCCAAAGAAACAAAATGAAATATATATATAATAGGGGGAAAATAGAAGTGGTAAATATACTATTTAAATTAAATATAAATGATTAAAAAATAATTCTCAAAAAAATATATAACATCCTAATGTACAGTTCCACCATCAATGGCTAACTAAAAAAGAAAACTAAATACTCTATATGATAGAGTGGGAAAACTACAAAAATCTCACCACCATCAACAAATGGTCACCTATCAAAAACCTCACTACTACACTATATATTCTTACATATCCCTATATTTAAATATATATATGGTCAAGACACCACCAATGAGGTGTATAGGGTGTGAGATAATACTATTAGTTGGATCCCACCAAGGTGTTCGATATCTTGTCTATGTTCTAAAATGTGAAAAATTTTCATCATTATGTAAATAAATCCATGATAAATATAATATTAGTTTTTATATCTTAATAATTATAATTCTTTATATTCCCTATTTTTTAAACATTCCAAAATAAGAGAGGTAAATCATTTTAAATAATTTTATATGCATAAAAATCTGTCACATATAATAAAATCATGTATCATATATTAAATTAGTTATATTTAACTACATGTTAGAATAGAACAATCCAAATACTAGGTAAAAACTATCCAAGGATCATTATAGGTTAATATAGATTAGACAAAACCAGCAAATATTATATAGTTTTGTGTATCCAGTCCTTAGATATATACATCTTATCAAAAGGGTAAAGGAACCCCCATGAAAGTGAACCCCCAAAAGGTCTTTTAGGTCCCTAGAACCATATGACTAGGGATAAGATGAACATCACATGAGTGAACCCCCCCCCCCAAATGTATGAGTCATATTACTACACCTATATAATAAGTACCCCATGTTTCCTATGACATTTATTTTACAATACATTTAATCAAAACCATGATTTGAAACGCATTTAAAAAATCCATTCCATAATTCATTACAATTTCATTTTCTTTTACTAATACAAGGGAAAACCCATCCTTTATCAAAAAAAAATCAACAAACTGAAATAATTCAATCCATCATTTCATTTAATTTTACAAAAAAAATTATTAAAACCATAAAAACATATTTTATCCAATATAATCTAGATATAGAACTATTTACATCATACAGGAGTCACACAACATCACAAAATTATCCACCATAAAATATGATCCCAATGGGGACAAATTAGAACATATAATAAATTCTCATATCTGAAAGGAAATTCAAAAAATTATTATTGAAGATGATAGATCACAAAATACCTCAATGATTATTCTATGTCCATAACGAAACCAACATGTTATGGAAAATGGGAAGAATATCACACAACATGTCAATATAAAATCTTGAATTTTATCGTCACATATCATAATAATAAAAAATTAAACATACTATTTCTATCAAGATCAATTAAAATAATGAATTAGAAGGTATAATCACCTTTAAAAACACAACATAACATTAAAGAGGTAAATAATTGAACGAAGTAATTTTTATGGGGAAAAGGTATCCAAATCTAATCGGAGAGATCCTAAGTTGGGAGAGAATTATATTGTGGATGAATGATAAAAAACATCATTATTTGATCATACTAAAATGACAAACCATGTGTAATATAGTTTACATAATCAATTTTCACATATTGTCATCCTTGAAAACCATATATATAGAAAATCCAATTGTAATGGTTAAAATTATTGATTTTTTCATTACAAAACATGTAGTATATTCATGGAATAGAAGCATCACATTCCTTATAGTAGTTCAAAACGTCATCTGGGCTCCCAATACACTATATGAATAAATTACATGATGTGAAATTTTTTTTGACATGTCATCATTAAATAGAGTTTATATCTCATGAAGATAGATAAATTTCAATATATACCTCATAATACCCACTACCAATGGTATTATCTAAATTTGAGGAGAATCCCCGAAATAATTTAACAATTTTATGTCCAGTCTATCAATTCAATCAAATATTCTTCGCTGAACATTTGGGTATATCCCCCAATCAATTATCTCCATCCTTGATATTTTCAAAATGAACCTAAATAAATATGAAAATGAAATGATTGTAGAGAAATACCATAAATTGGGTAATGAGATGGTACATTATATTTTACATGATTCTTATATCAAAAATATAATTGATATAATTATTTAATCTCATTATATGAAAATTTCATTACTTTCACATCAATGGTTGGGATAAAATAGTTCCCCTATTTTTCTAGGACATAACCCTTGTGTTTGCGAATTTTATTAGTTTATTAATATATTACCAACACATGAGACACATAACTATTAATTATTCCTTATGTTAGACATAATTCTCTTTAATTGAACTCTTAATTTTTCCTCAGTAATTAATCTCTCTATGCCCTTCATTTTCCTTATAGAAGTCACCATCTTGATCCTTTGAGACATAACATTGAGAGATTATTCACAAAATATAATTTTTTATGAATATTAATATTAGATGAATTCCTGAGTCTCAATTTTCAACGTATTATGTGTGTTACAATTATGTAGATTTTTTCAATTATATAATGGGATATTTGATTACTAATGACTAAAATATTTGAAATTTCAACTCTCATTTCATTTAGATTCATTTGAGGAAGACAATTCAATTTTCGTAATTAAATCGAATGTTACTTATTATAACCATTATCTGAAACCAAGGTCAATGTGTATGAACAGATAATCATAATGAGAAATCATGAAAAAATATTATAAGATTTCAAAATCATGAATCCTTCATTTTAATGTCTAATAACCTTTGTCATTTATAATCATTACAATAAAATTACAATATTATCCTATACATATAATTATATCTGGGATTCCCAATAATGATTCATCATCACATTTTCTAATGGATATCAAAACCATTCTCTAGTAACAACTGTAGTTCCAAGTAATTCTCATATCAAGATATCACATTCTATGAGATGAATATTCATTTTATAACATATTTATATGCTCTACAATGAAATATGTTAAGTATATATACAAACATCGACACATATATAACATTTCAAAAGTGGCTCAAAATATGTTATTCATAAATTGAAACCTTCTATGATATATCATAGTTATAATCATATACATAATCTATGGAATGAAAATTTTGGAAAGGGTAATCTCATGTACTTAATAAGGGTAAAAATGTGAAATCAATGATCCCATGATAATAACATGAGTATAAGAGTTTGATAACATGACCATAACATTTTATAACAACATCATACATATTAAAGAATATAATTTTGAGTCATTGAAAAAATCATCGATGTTTATAAGACATGAATCATAAATAAATTTAGGAACATGTTCTATGAAATCATATATTTGGAATAAAAAAAACTTTTTTGAAATTCGTATAATCATTGGAAATCATTTCCTTTTTAGTTAAAGATAAAAATAACACTATCATAGTGGAATGGGTTCAATACACAAACCATCATTATATTCATGGTTCACTCCAGATACAATTATAATTTACCTATTACCTAACTAAACAGCGATCACTTCCCATTATATTAAATTTCATCTAATGAAATATAAAACATTACCAAAATATAAAGGGGGTTACATAATTTTGAGACCACCCATCACATTATTAATATCACACATGTCTATGTTACAATATATTAAAACATTCATCATATCAAAACACATGAAACGAAATGGAATTCATAATCATTTCCAAATATCATTACCAGTTCAAAAAATGGGGTTTATAAAAATTAAATTATTTCATAATAATAAACCCAATAAAAAAGAAAATAATTTCATAAACCTTATTTCATTATAAAAGTAAACCCATACAGAAAAATAACCAAGATGGCACCCAAATATTATATCCACCATAAATCTAATTTGAAATACAGTGTTATTGTAATTGATTAATATAAATACCATTTTGAGATCATTAAAACAATCTTGAATAAGAAAATATTTCCACACTAAATATCACTTTTCAAAAACAAAGAATTCTAAAAATATTGTTTAAATACTATTATTGGAAAATATATTCTGAACAATAAAGGAGAAGCTCTATATGGAGATGTTTTCATGAAAGAAGAAAATTAATTTCATGTCACATAAGTTAAAATAAAACATTCCATTCACATTTTTATAAAAATTAAAAAGAAACTCATTCAGAAAATTACTACGAAATTTAATATTAATTTTAAAAAAAATCTTCTCTATTTAAAAATGGAACAAAAAAATCATAGTATACTACTAAAATCCATCACTAAAATAATTTCTAAAAACATGTATAAAAAAAATTTATGAAGGATATAAAAAATTTATATTGTGATAAATTTTATTTTTGGAATATTGAGTACATAACGTGTGTAAAATGAATGGAAAAAAATTATTCTCAATAAATAATTGGATAATAATAAGTTATGTTTATTCATAGGTTTATCATTATATTTTTTTCATTAAAGAGATAATCATTAAAATATTGATAAACAAGGATATTATAACATCAAAAATTTAATGCATAGGTAGTATTGTTTTCATAATCCTCGTTAATGAAATAAACAGATATGAAAAACTACATGCCATTAATTTCATAAAATGAATAGTAAAATATGTTAAATGGTGATATATACTATATATAAAATAAATAAGTGGTTTATATGGTTCGTTCCCATTATAAATAATAGTTGGATGAAAATTCATTACATTAAGTTCCTCTTTATTAGAATGAAATTAGAACCCCTATATAATAAATTTAAATTTATTATAATTATATATAAGAATCATGTACATAGTCATAATATCATATATGTTTGATTTATAACCCTTTATAATTGATTTTTCTATAATTACTTAAAAAATCATATTTCTATTTTGTGAACTATTTCATTTATAATTAGTATTTCATTTCAGTAGTTTTAGTCCGTGTACTTTTATCAGTGTTTCATAATGTCCAAAATTGTAATAGTGAAATATATATCATAAACATTTGAAAAATATATATCTACTGTCACATATTATCATTATAGTTACAAACAGTAATTAGGTTGTTCACAAAGATAGTGAAAAGTATGTATGCATGAAAATTATTTCATTTTTCAATAGTTGAAATAAAATTAAACAAAATATTAATCTATTGTATTATTATAATTATTATATCATATGAATAATTTATTTAAATTACTATATCATTATTATAGAAAATAGTAAAATTGAAATGAATCTTTATAGTGGTTGTAGTCCACATACGCACCCGAGCGACTTTATCATTTTCTAATAGATTAGAAGGTAAGAAGTTAGATATGATATTATGTTTTAAAAAGTAAAATTTTTTCATAAATATTAAATATAAATATTAAAACCATCATAAAAATATTCTATTAATGTTTTGGATGGAAAATGATTTTTATAACTTTGTGGGGAATGATATGTCATACAAATGAATGATCGATACATTGAATTCCCATATGATGTTAATATGTTATATAGACAATTTTTTATAATCAAAATATATATTATGCATATTTTGGTATCTAACTTGGTTATTCTATGATGAATATAAAAGATTTTGATTAGGTAAAGTGAGATTTAAAATAATTTTGACCGGTTAAGGTGAGTACATCTACATTGAAACAACTCTTTCAGATCATATCATGAAGATCCTCTGGTGGGTATTTTGTAAAGAACATAATTTCTTGAATATGTATAAGGATATTTAAAATTAATTGTTTCAGTTAATTCCAAGATAAATGGATCAAATAGGATTACTGAAGATAAATGTGGGTGATTATTTCCAATTGAGGGGAGGAACACTCATGGAATTTCTTAAAAGATATCAATATAATAAATACATTATCTATAATAATGCATCCAAAAGTCAGGGTATTCTAATATAAGATAATACGGAGTCTGAAAATCATAAAAAAAGGAATCATTAATAGGCTTATTTGGTTTTGTAATCCTTATCATTGGGTTTAACAGATTAGTAAACTATTTTAAGAGTAACCACAATAACAATTTTTACTATTTAAGAGTTATTATTATACATATATTGTGAAAATTAACACATAAACTTCCAAGTGATGAAATTTTGGTCTTTATAAAATTCCACCTTTTAATCATTCATGAAATTATGATTTTTGAATAATTTAATAAACTATTTTTTAGATAAATTATCATGAATTTAAATTTTAATACCAGTCATTCTATATTTTTTATAAGAAAAAATGTAAAAGATTAAATTAAAATATTATCACATTATACAAGACTAGGATGTTTTATTTGTCTAATAAAAATGATAACTTTATAAATAAATCAATTACATCATTTTTTATATTTTTTAAATCATTTATTTTATACTTTATTAATTTGTATAAATAATGCATCAATGTTCCATAAAAATTTAATGTTATTTTATTATTATAAAAATTTATTAATAAATTTTCCCCATTAAATTAATTTCCTCATGCTTATAATAGACATTATGATTCCTTTCAAAATTAATTTTCTCTCTCTCTAGACATATAATATATAATTAAAACAAATATAATTATTTTTTAAAAAAGGAATATTATTTTAATTTTATATATGTCATTTTTAGGGAGATTATTCACAGAAAAAAATTACTTTATCAACTAATATGAAAAAGAACTAATTCTGTTAATCAAAATGAATTAAGATGAAAAATAGAGTCCATTTCAGTTAATTTTGTCCTAGTTTAACCATATTTACCCTCAACTAAAATGATAAAATTTACAAAGGTTACCATTCCTATTTTGAAAAAAATAGATGGATATATGTAAGAAAATTCGATACTCTCATTACAAATATGGAATGAAATTTTAGTGGTCAATTTATATTATTGATTATAATTAATTTTAGAATAATTTTTCAAAGTGTTATGAAAAATGATTTTTAGAAATTAATGTTTAATGAATAAAATTACATTTATTTTTTTCCAATGAATAAAAAAAATTAATAGATGGATTAAATAAATTTTTAAACAATTTATAATTTATTATGTTCTTTAAAAAAATTATTAATAGGGATCAATTTAATTTAGAAACATACAAACACAATGTGTGCATAAAAAAGGACTTCAGAAAAATATTTTTTCAATTATTGAAATGTTTTTACCAAAAATATAAATATAAACATGAATAAAATTAACATAATTATATAATATAAAATAAAATATTAATAATTTTTCATTTAAACCATTTTAAATCAAAATTAATCTTTTTACATTTTTAATGAAATAATTATTGTTTTCAATATAAACCATTATTTTATAATTTTCACTAAAAAGTATTCTATAAAAAAATACTTAAAATTCACCTAAGCTAATTTTAATTGATGATTTTAGAATTTTTTTTATTTTATCAAATAAATTTTCTAATAGTTAAAAAATACAATAGTTTCTCCTAAAAAAATAATATAAAACATTTTTTCATTGTATATTTTTAAAATCATGATTTTACATTACAAAAAATCAAATGTCTATTTATTTTGAATTAATCAATAATCAATCATAGTGTTTAATGTTTAAAAAAATAAATAAAAAAATTAATGGTGGTATAAGTTGATTTTTTTGTTTCATACACACCATCAGACATATTTATTTCATTTAGAATTTCAGGGTGTTTCACAAACATTAGATGAAATAATCAAGTAGTGATTAAAGAACTAGTTATCATTTTTATCTATTAATAAAACACCTTAATTATTAAATAATGGATTTACCTAACAATCAAATGTAAATTTTGATTAAATATTTATAATATATATGAGTAGAACATACCATTTTTTTAATTTTTATATTCTATAATTAAAACCACTCATTGTAATATTTAATAATTCAATATTGAATGTAATGTATTGTGGTAACAATAAATCATTCACAATATTTATATATATATATAATACTTATAAAGTTATTAGTATAACTATTATCAATAATATTGATACTATCTCAATTCAAACAACTACAAGTGTAATATAAAAGAGACTACCAATTAATAGTCTATAAGATCAAAAAAAATTATAATTAAAAAACTAAATAATAATTAGGATAATGAATTTTTTAGAAATAAAAAAATTATTATAAATATTTTTCATCATTAAAACCAAGAATAAAAATAAATAAATATTATTATTAATAAAAAAAGAAAAATATTTCTGAGTTTGTAGGAAGGAAAAATCATAATAAAATTCATATTAAAAATAAATTTACAACATACAATATAATTAAATGATAATGATCCTAAACCTATGTTCCCAATTTACACATGTATGTGCTTCCTATCCATACCATTTTGAGTTATCATAGACCATCCTTCAAAATCATGGTGGTCACTGGTACATTAAATCCATCATTGTGGAAGGCATGTTGGTCGATGTGATGGGATGTTAGCCTTATATTACACATGATTATTGAATTATTTCTTACACCCAAATACTTTTATTAATTGTTTTTATATTCAAAAATTATTTTCAATCCCTTTCATAAGTTTATCTATGCCCATTCTACTGATTCAATCGAAATAATGTATTTATATGAATATATATATATATATATATATGTGAAACATCAAACATTTTTTGTGTATTGATTTATAGTTGTTTTATTTAAACATAGGTGATGTATGTTTTTTTTGATATAATGGAGTAATACATATAAATATGATAAATGATGTGGATGGTTCTCTTCAGGCCCAGGAAGAGTTTTTGGCGTTTCTAATTTTTTTAACATGTTCTCTTTTTATAACTTCTACAAGAATAATTCAAATAATATAAGTAATTCATGATGTGAAACCATCTATCAGAAAAATCGATATAATATTTTAGTGATATTAGTAATATAAACATATTGAATTGGGTTTACGATGCAGAAAAGGGAATTATCAGGTTTTTAACTTGGGAGACTTATTTTTTGTCTATATTCCTCTCATGATATTCAAATTTTGAATATTGGATTTATTTCATGAATTAATTGGTTCCAATTATTTATTTTACAGTGAAGGATGAAAAAATATTTCATTTTTTTAATCCTATTATCGTGATACATTTGGATACTCATGAGGTATATTTTTGGTTTATTTTGGGTGATCTATACGTTTCCAAATTGTTCTCTTCAACATTGAATAACTGTGATAGTTGAATTGAACCTCTCTGATAATTGGTTATTAAAATTCATCAATAGAGATGGATTTGTCAGGGTTATTGGATTATTTATCGATGATTTTGTGATCATATTGGTATTTATAAAAGCAGTTTAAACTGTTGAATTTCCAAATGTTCTTGAAATATTCTATGGGGTTTTCTATGGAGTTGTTTTGTTTTATATATGAAACAATTATTTTGAAAATATACATGAACTTAAAGGGATAATTAAAAATTTCATTTGTGCAAAATTTGTTTTTGATTACATGGTTAAATGGTTGTGTAACTTTCAATGACTGGATATCAAGCCTAGAAACCGAATTGATTCTTTATAAAAAAAAATTTCTTAAATTTGAAATGTATTAAAAATGGCTTTATGACATTTATTTCTTATTATGTATCCATGGATGCATCCAAAATGTACTTGTCACTCATTGTGTGTGTAATTCAATGAGTGGTTTTCAATCAAATTAGTGTGTGTTTTTATATGAGAGGTTATATTGGATGGATATAACTTACAATGACATTGAGGATATTATGTAATGACTAGTATGTATACACGTTGGATATATCTAAAATGGTCTGATTTTTCATTAATGAGATGTTTATCCCATTGTGGGGTATTTCATGGATGTTTTCTCTCATTCTTATCTTATTGAATATCAAAATCTTCATACCTATTTTATTTTATACATTAAATTTTCCTAGATTTGGTGAATATGAAATAATTTTATGAAAAAAATTTATTGTTTTTAATAAATGGTTTTACTTTTTGAAAATACTTATAAATTAGATCTATTTAAAATCTATAACTAATTAATTATTTAAATTTGAAAATGTATCGATTCATTGGTGGTAGCATACATTTTTTTACACCCACATAATTATTTTTCCATTTGAAATATGTAGATATAATTTTTAAAATTACTGTGAATGGAAGGGATTTATGTAGCATGTCGGGTTCTCTTATTATTATCATATCAACATTTTAATTGTTGTGTTTTTTTGGATTGACACACATGGTATTATTTAGACTCATCATGTCATATCATTACTAATTTCCCTATTTCGATTGATTTTTTACATCTCATGTATATGTTCTTATGCTTCCACATTGTACCTTTTTAATTTCCCTTTTTTAGGTTTATTATGAGACATGTTTCAAAATATTTTTTTTAATTTTTAATGTGGTGAAGTATCTTTCATGAATTATCTATTCACTCAATGATGGTTTATTATGAAATGGATTAAATGTCATTATCCAAACATGATGTGTTTTGACACTGCCTATGATTGGTGTATTATTATTGTAGACTTCATTTTAAACCATTAAAATTAAGATAGTAAGTGTAGGAAAGGATCCATTCCATCATACATATTTTATTAAAATAGAGTAATGATGGGGGTTTGGAATTTATTACAAGTCTTTGACTAGGTAGTTGAGAACATTTTTTTAAAACAAAATTGTCATTTAATGAAATGGACCCATTTCAACTTTTATTCATTATTTTAGTCATAAAATCAATATGTTTTTTATATGTCTTGATATTGATAAATGAGGTTTATCTTATGATTTTGGAATATTCTCAAGACAATTATGTTTTTTCTTTGGATAATTGGGTAATTTCTCTGAAAATACCTATTTTGAATATATTAGTGGAAGATAAATTATATGTACTATTGTTGAATCCGCTTTGAGGACACTTATATGACTAAGCAACATGGATGATGTTGTTGGGGCTCTATTTTCAAAGCTATGTTGCACTAGGATATTACATGGACATCTATCATGGAATTAAACACCATAGTGTTTTTAATGATATTATTTACGGGAGAAAAACTATGTGTTTTGACCATAGAACAAAGGGATAATACTATTATAGATTATTCCACCTGTTCTCCTATGTTGGTGCATTTATCATAGGATCCAGTAAAAAATGATTACATCAAGTCTTGGAGTTTTGTGTCAGCATTGATGGATGATATTTTTATGATTTAGATTTTAAATTCCTTAATAACTTTATAGAGGAAGTAAATATTGGATCCTTGTATGAGGCTAATGTTGCTATAAATATTAGTTTGGGTGCAGCTACTGTTGGTTCAATCATTTTCGTGTGTGTATATTTTTAACAGAAGAGAAATCACAAAGGTATCTATTTTTCACCTAGTATATTTATTAGGATATCATTAGTATATTAGCAGGTTATTTCATATCATTATTGAAGACCATTTCATATAAATAATACATTTATAGACGTTCCTATGGATTTTCATATTTTTCAACATTGATAAACTATCATTAAGGGTTCATAAGTTCATATCGATGCATCCAGTGGTGGTGGGTCATATCCATAGGCAATGGAATTTGGTAATGTGGCTATGAAATATTATTGAGGAGATAATACTATATTTATTTATATAGTGGATTATAACCTAAGGAATTCTTTGTGGGGCATAATATTGTTAGTGGTATATTGTTTATTTCATTCATATTGGATATAGATTTGTTTGATACTAGTGTTTCTCAGTCCATTTCAAAATCAATGGTAGATTTTGTTTTAGATATAAATTCCTACTTTATGTCATTATTTTTGGATCATTCCATGAATTTGGGAAATTGTTTTGAATTGGTTTTAAACATTCCACATTGTGGGTAAAATAATATGTTTTGAGCTCGAGTGGGGATTCTTGGTGTTTGATATTAATATATTCTACATGACTATTGGAATTCATGGATAGATAAGTGTTAAGTCCCAAGTTGACTATTTTCATAATAGGATATAGTTTTTATCACTATACCAAATCAATCATTTCTTTCACGATGAGTGGGATTCTTAGTCAGTTTTAGAAGGGAATATTGTTCCTTAGGGTGGTGTCATCTCATGTTTGTTTTTTTGAAATATTTCAAGATTTTGTTAACCATTGCATTAATTTTCCACTTTATGTGGTGGTTTATTCCTCCATTGATGTATTTCCAACTATTTTTTGGTTTATTACTATAGTGAGGTATTGGGATTACCATAGAAATACTACGTGGTATAATTCTCATTTTAATTCCATCATATAATATAGATCATTCAGATTTGGTAGATCTTAAGTACTAGTTTGCAGTCATTGAGGATGAGGTAAATATTCAACCAAGAATGTTACAATGTGCTGAACATATCTTATTTTATAATAATGAATACGTGATCCTCATAAATTTTATTGATAATTGAATGTTAAATTACGTGACTATCAAGAATAAATATACTTTTCCCTAGATTAATGATATATTTAATCATCTATGTGGGTGTCATTGGTTTTTTTATGATTGACCCTTATCTAAGCTACTACTATTTGAGAGTCTAAGAATATGATATACATAAGACCACATTTAGGAGAATAAATGTTAATTTCACGTTTTTGATTATTGCATTCAATCTCATTAATAATCTTGTCATATTTATGTCATCGATTAACCGAATCATTCATTATTTCTTAGAATATTATTTTGTTTCATTCATGGATTCAATTCTGGTTTTCTAACTTTTAGAGGATGTGCACATGTACACTTTAGATATCATTCGAGGATACATGAAGGAATAATACATGAATACATAATAATGAAAATATGCATTTTTTTAGTGAATAAGTATTATTTAATATGGAATATTTTATTTGATAAGACTGTATCAATGTTATATAAATTGGTACATATTATTATATCCTAGGCATTTTTCAGAAATGTGGTTTAGATTCAAAGATTCTTGTGGTTGGATTTCTATTACAACAAAATCACAAGGGACCCCTCCATGATTTTATCTCTAATGAAATAATTAAATAGTATTGGATTATTCTTTTATTTGAACGAAATATATCAGAGTTATTTTTTTATTTGAAGGTTAGATAAACCTCATCTCCATTTTTGATTCATCTACAATCATGTTCAGGTTATGATGTTCTCTGAAATGCTTCTACTATGGGTTTTCGGAGTTTCATGATTCTGGGGAAACAAGTGATAGACTATAGAAATATATATTTATGTACTCAAAATAATAAATACCATAACCAATATATTTATTTGGAAAAATTTATTTATGTGCCCAAAATGTGGTTTCACTACATCTATAGGCATTATTAGACATGGTATTGAAATCCAAAAAATTGAAAAATACATTTTTTTAGAGGAATCTATACATGAAACATAGATTATTGGTTATGTATATTCTAAATTATGATATTAATATTTTTACATAATCATTGTAATTATAATTATTCCATTGGTGTGATTATAATTAAATTACTAACACAAGTGATGAAATAAGTTGAATACCAGTCTACGATTGGAAAGACTATTGAGATGGGAATGGGAGTGGAAGAAATGGGGGGAGGTGTTTATGAGTTCAAAAGTGAATGAATAGTCATTTCATGAGTGTGTTTGGTACAATAAATTTTGTGACAACATTTTCAATTGATTTTGTGAAATTATAAATTTTTGGGAGACCATAGGTGAGTGGTGTCGATCTCCTAGTGATAGATCATGTTTCTGATGTTGGTTGGTTTTTTCTTTTCCTCTATAGAATGGTCAATTAGGAAATTTAATTTTTTATTATTTTTCCATGAATTATTAAACTAATAATATTTAACATGGCTAGAGACATAGGTATGGTATTTGGAGATAACGTAGTCGTTTATATATTTTTTATCATTGTTTGTTTTGTTTTAGAGGAATTAATATTCTCCCAAGAGACAAGCTACTTGGTTGCATCCCTTTCACATTCTGGTACGGAAGAAGGATTCCATTTTCCTAAAAATCATCATTTTTTACTATATACACCTAGTTTCAAGGATGTATTTTGGGTAAACATTAATCAACACATGAAATCATCAAATTTATTCTATATTAGTTTTATAATAAACATGGTACAACTCCTAGAATTTTATGTATTAGAGACTATGACACATCATAGAAATCCCACTATGATATTTCTTATATGGTATCTACGATTATATCCATGATTTGGAAAATATTAAAATTGATTATGGGTTTCTAGTTGAAATTGAATGTAGATTATGATCTGAAAATGGATGTTCAGGTCGTGTGGGATATCTAAGATCTTAGAGATATTATCAAATAATATGTGCTTGAATTTTTTTTGTTATTGGGAAATTCATTTTTTATAGTTGAGATATCCTATAAAAATAGTTATCAGAAAATTGTTAATATATATCCCTTTGAGAATTTATATGGGAATCCATGTAGAAATCCTTTTTGTTGGGACGAGTTTGGAAAGCATTCTCTAGTTGGGATATGTCTATTTCTAGAAATGACATAAATGGTGCAGTTGATCTAGAAGAAACTGATATAAAAAAACATGATATGAAATCATATAAAACCCATCATTATCATCATATAGATTTAGAGTTTGGTGATCATGATTATCTAAGAGTTTCACCTCACTCGAGGCGCTATTAGTTTGTTAAACAATGTAACATGGAAATGAGGATTTTTTGTAGCTTTGAGATTTTGTTGAATTAAGGAATGGTGGAATATCAATAGTAATTACAATCTCATTTTACAGACATCAATGATTTTATTTAGTATTACCATATGAAGAGGTATCAATGGGATCATTATCATGTGATTTGATCTAATTATGTAGATCAATATCCTAACACCACTACTTTTGAGCATCCGTTTTAGAATATGGTTCACAAATAGAATGAACACCAAGGTAAAAAATATATATGTTTATTTACTTTAGATTTTTGGATGTAATAAATAAAAATACAAGGGACATAGAGTTGTTGATGAGGTAGTAGTGGCCCTATCATTTTGCACGTCTATGACCCTGATGACATTCTTGGGGAATAAAACGTATATGGTGGGGTGAATTGAAATATCCCATTATTTTCTATATTTATTGAAGTTCATTATCCACATTTCTTATATATATTTTTTTAAATTAATTGAGTCAAAATTTAAATTTTCTACAGTCTATGGAGGTTACTATTTTGGTCCTATATGACTTAGAGACATTGCTATGTGTTTTCAGCATATAAGGGTAGTATATTGTCTATAAAAAAGTTTCACTATATGAACATAATTGAAATTTTGAATCCATTTCACCAAAGAATATTTAAAATATTATAATGATGTGTATGATATGAATTTCAGGAATTGATTTTACATTCTGAAATTTCATGGATTGGGTTTTTTATTCTGATGTGAAAAAATTTTATACATATATGTCTATCTGCATATTCTCATTATTAATCAAGGTTTCATGTTGTGAATTCATCAAGTTCAATGAGTTCTTATATGGTGAATCATGAAAAATATTACATTTTTCAGACATCAAATTATCTTGTCCCACAAGGTGTCCTCAAGATACCATTGTTATATTTTTTGTGATCTCTCTCTTTCTGGATTACTCTTTCATGTGTTCAATCCCCTTGTTTTTGTGTTGCATCTCTTAGTAAATGGGTCCTTCTACAACTTTCTTACCGATGGTTCTAAAAATTAGGTTAGATGGTTTTATAGATCATATTTTTATTGATTTTTTTATATTGATCCTTTGTAGTTTTCCTGCATGAATTTTCATTCAAAGTCCTATCTTATTATTTCATATATCTATTATTATAGGAGACTTGGTTTCCTCCATTTCTATGGTAGGTGTATCAACAAAATTATTTATAACTATTTAATTTCCTTATGTCATTGTAAAATAATTTTTATTATTTGTTGTAATTTATTCAATTGATGTTGTAATTTTCTTTTTGGAAAAAATATATGTTTTTAAATGGATCTCATTAAAAAATGTTTTTTTCACTATAAGTTTGACAAAATGATTAACAAGTTGTTTTTTTTTCAAATATGTGTTCTCACGACCATTTGTAGATGAAATTTTAATTAAAAATGTTGAAATTAAATGTCATATTTTTTAAATTAATTTATTATAATCATATCATGTTGGCTAAAATTGGGTGTGTAAGTAGTGGACTTGTCACTTGTTGTGTATGTAAGTCTCGTTGATTTTTATGAAACATTATTTAGTGTTATTTCAATAGAGGTGGTACTTTTTGTATCCACATTTGTTCTATATTTGGGATTTTCATTAATGTATAGCTCAAATACACATAGGTTAGAGGCCAAATTGTGTGATTTTTTATTTATTGTTGGTTTATAACATTATGGTATTTTTCAAAGTTATTTTATCACATGTGTATCATTTTTTTTATCCATATATTGTTACATATTTTCTTTTATAAACTATAAATTCCTCGATTTAGTGAATATATAATTCCTTTAAGAAATCGAAAGGAATTTTTTTATTAATGGAATGTACATAATAAAAATTATTCGTAAACTATTAAGCTAGAATTAATTAACTATATATTTGAACATATATAGATTATATTGTGGAATTTAATTGGGATTTTTAATCACACACTAATTCATCCTTTGGGAGGTTGTAGACGTAGTATTGTATGAAAAGTTAAAATGGAAGGGAATTAAATTTCATGCTAGTTTATCTGAATATAAAAATTTTCCTAGTGGTTTGGTTTTGTAGTGATGAATGGTCACATTAAGACTTATTTTGAAACATCATATTTTTATTTTATAGTTATCTCTATTGAGAATTATTTTAATTTCTAATAAACATTTTCTCTTACAACTGGGTTGTAATGTAGTGGATTTCATAATTCATTTTTATTATGGGGCATGATACATTAATTTTATTTTATATAAACATGTGTCGAACCATCTTGGTTGACTTGTTTAAATTCCCTAGATTGGTTCATTAATATATATATATATATATATATATATATATATATATGATGTTCTATATTGATGTGACTATCTATATATACTATATAATATCATTCAAAGACAACATATGCATATATCATATGTTCCCCTTCAGTCACTTTTTATTTATTAGTGTATTGGTTTAAATCGATATAGTAATAAAATATATTGTTGATCGCCACCAAGGGAGAGAGTCAGTTTTTTCACATTGGATTTGGGAATATAATAGGGTATTTCAATAACAACCTTTTATTTGGCTATACATTTTCCTTAAAAAATATTTTTTTCGATAGAATAAGTTCACAACAACAATGAAAAAAAATAAACCATTGATATTATATAACCACTGAAATATATCTTATAAATTTTTGGGATAATATAGAGGTAATATATTTATAAAATATATGAAGACATTTAAAAATATCAAGTTGTTAATATTACTACGTTTATAATGTTCAATTAGTATTTCCATATAAAAATGATAACATATTTTTCTTAACATATATAATACGAAATAATAATAATTTTCACTCACATTAATTTATTTTATATTAATATGGTTTAAATGGATTATACTGATAAAATATTTAACAAAAAATTTATATATCCATCCTATATTTTTATTATGAATGTAATATCTATATTGTAAGTTTAAGATATATATTTTTCTGGAAACTATGTTTATAAGCTATGGAATATTATATTAAAACTATATTTTATAAATTTTTGTGATTTAATTATAGAAAAATATTTGGATATTTTTAATAATAATTTTAAAATTAGGCAATGAGGTGAATTTATGTTATACATATAAAATTACATTATAAAAATAAATATTAGTTTACGAAGTTTGAAAATTAATTTTCGTTGAAAAATAGTTTTCCAAATTGTGTGATCATAAATTAAAATAAAATTTACCAAAATAAATAATATAATAATATTATTATGAATATATAAAAAATTAACACTTATTTAATGTGTGATCAATGTAAATTGATACTAACCATACATAAAGATTAAAACCCCATTTCTAAACTAATCAACACATTATATAATTATTTTAAAATTTATTCACATAATCATATTCTGAAAATTAATTATGTTGATGAAATCCCCAATTCATATTCATCATGTTCAAGTTTACCATAATGTTCCACATAATATTATTTGTGATAATATTATTTCCAACCTTACATTTTAATCATGATTAATAACTTCTAAAATGGTTAGTCTAATGAGGTTGAAATGATACAAAGAAATTTTAAGATAATCACTCTTGAAATAACAATTTTTATTTTTAAATGTAATATCTAATTGTGTAAACATAATTTCCAAATCCATCACACCTAACATTTTTGCAATTCCATTTTTATTTTTTACCAAAAATTCTTTTCTTTTGATCCTTCAATATTTGTAGTATATAAAATGATATCAATTTCCAAACTATCAAGTCACACCATAGAGTGAAATTCCTAAAAAAATTAACACAACATACATTATAAAGAGACACATTACACAATTTATGGATTCTAGTCTAAATAATTCTCCATAATACATTTCTTTATAAATGAAACATGAAGAGAAGATAAAAATTCTCAACATAAGTATTACATAAAACATAAATTTTTATCATTATAATCCAACCTCCTAAAAACATTTTATGAAATTGTATATGGTGGGATTGATATAAATATTGTACATAATTTTTAATATTAATTATATATAAATCATTTATTCATCTCTCATTCATCTGATAAATGAAAATGCTTCTAAATATTGCGTGTGGACTACCACAACAATAAACAACGCATTTTGATTTTTATAATCATCTATCAAGGAAGGTAATGTTAATTATATTGTAGATTATATATTTTATTTGTCTATTTATTTATATTTAGAAATAAATATTCTTCATTATATATATATTATAACCAATAAGTGATCATTATAAAAGTAATATCCTTAAACAAACATACCAAGGGGAAAATGAAATATTTATTATTTAAAAAAACCATTTTATATTTACAATCATCATATTAATATTTTAAATCGTAATTAAGAGCCATAATAACATATAAATAAATATGACAACAAATTTTAATAATGATATTACATTGAATGGTTTCCTTACATCTCAATACTCATAAATATATTATAACATTATATTATTGGATCAATTTAACCACCAAGATGAAAAAACCAATATTTAAAAATCATTTATAGAATTCCAAACAATATATTATATAATATTAATAAATTAATGATTTTTTTTGTTCAAGATTACTAATATAAATAATTAACACAATAATTATTCTACTATTATTAAACTTTTAAAAATACCTAAAATATTATTATTTTTAATATATCATATAATATAAATTTATAATACTATCTTAGAATGAAATTAAAATTTTATAAAATACATCATAAATAATTTAAATTATCTTTTAATATTTTTGAATTGTTAAATTTGGGATTATGTTTAATAATAATTTTTATACTGTGATACAAGTTTCAAATGAATAAGATTACTCACACTCGATAATTTTATATAAAAAATATGTTACATATATTTATTTATTGAATAATTATATTGGAATTATATCATATAATATATATATAAACATAGTTCTAAAATTGGATATTAGTATATTCATATTTTTTAAAAATGATTATACTGTACATTTGACAAATTATGAAACAAGTAATGGGTATTGATTCTTAATTTTTACTCTCGAGGAATATTTATTATTACACCCCAATTTTGGATTCAAATTGTGTATCTATATGATAATAAATTTTCTCTTTCAAATTAATTCAACTCATAATTTTGAATTATCCATAGTATTATTCTTGGTAAATTGTTTTGAATTCAAAAATATCCAAAATAGGTCATGGTTATATTAAATAAGTTCACTTTAACGAGCTAAAATGCTTGTTTATGAACATCATTCATCATAAATTGGATACCTCCAACCCATTGTATTATTAAATGGTATTTTCATTTCTAATATATTTTCGAATAATCATTTCATTCAAATATTTTACATAGATAAATTTTATTTCTCAATTATGTATCATTGGTGATAATAATTCCATATTCTTTAAAAATAGTTTCCCCTCCTAGTCTATATTTTCCATTCATAGTATTGTTTCCCCCTAAAATTATATGAATACATATTTCACGTTCCTTTTCTTTTTTTATTTATAAAATTTACTATATCATTTCATTTCATAATGATATTTTTTATCATATTTTATAAAACAATACTTAAAAATTCATTAAAATGAAAGACTTTATATCTTATTTTAGTGGTTATTTTGATAAAACATATAGATATAACTTTTCAGGAAAGTCATTTTTATTTACATTACATTTTAATTATCAAGAATATTAATTTAATTATGATAATATTCCTTATTTTTTTAGATTTATTATTAATTGTTTATATAATAAATGTTATAATGCATAACTTCTTTCATCTTTCATAAGAATCCACTATAAAGGGGAATAAAATATAATTCAATGAATTTATTTTGTTAATACCAAGTTTTCTATTTATTTAATTTTATTATGTTCACCATGATTCATTATATCAAATGAGTAGGGAAATTATTAGTACAATCAATTTTATAATGTTCTTACTCTATGAAAACTCAATATTTACTTGAATTTATATAAGTTTTTTCAATAAGACTCTATATACCAATTGATTGGGGAAACAGTTTACCTACACATATATAATTTATCAATCTTGTGTAAATACCAAAATCATAATTATCTTTAATTAATGTCATTTTCCAAAAATTTTTTAAAATAAATTTTAATTATCATTTATTTTAAATGGATTTGTCTTATTATAATAATATTTTATTGTTTATATTATTCCACTGGAACATGATATGAAATAAATTTTGATTCAATGCATTCTTTTTTCAATAATGTAGTTGAATGACTGTAATATATAAAAAATAAGTATTTATTATTATTGATGGGATTCATTACCATCCTATAATGAATTTTTTTAATAAATTTAATCCACATATATATGTATACACACGTATAGTGTACTTATTCAAATGTATGGGTGAAAGTGTGCAAATGATGAAGGTGATGAATATGTGGCCACAATTTAGTTGTTTGAAATCATGGGTAAATGTATATGACTCGTGATGTTTATGTATATGAGGATATAACTACGTTTTCTGTGAATAATTCGTGTAATTATTTCTGACTACAGAATAGAATTTTTACCAATAATATTTCTTATATCATATTTGAATGATGTAATAAAATTATTCTTAAACCCATTTATGTATTATTCATGCGTGGTCAATTATTGAAATATATTTCAAAACTATTCTAATTCATTTTTTAGTTTATTCAAATTCTTATTTTATAATTTAGTTTTAATGCTTCCTTGTGTATTTGTTTCATATTTTTCAATAATATACTTATATTCTCATATTATGATCACAAATTATATTAAATTGCTATTACTTATGCTAACCATTATAAAAATTTATTCTCATCCATTGGCATATTGTTTTTCCCTGTCATAAAAATAAGGGCATTATATGTGATTTATTTAGAATTGGGTTTTGATATGACTGGTTATGATGCAATTTCTGTGGGTGTCAAAAAATATATTGTTTATAGGTCTATTCCTAGAAGACACAAATCCTTTGGATCTTGAGATTATGTGGTTTTTGGGGAGAGAAAAAATTATTCATTTAGAATAAATAAATAAATGATTTGATATATAATGGGTCACTATTGCTTCTATAAGAAGTGTGTTATGTTATTTTCGAGGACCAATTTAGTTCTATTTAGGGATACATATTACATATTTTTACTAAAAATTCAATGGATGCACCTACGTGTAATATAAAATCATGATGATTTGGAAATTATTAGATAATGTGGTCTTCCTAAAAATTAAATCCACTTATAGATATTGGAATTTTAATAAAAATTTGAAATAAATCCACTTTGTGTTAATCGCCCATAAAAATTTCTAGTTGAGTATGCACTAAATCATCACTTTCAGGGATAATATATTAGCCTATGATTACAAAACAAAATAGATTCTCCAAAGGGATTTACATTTGTTAATAACATTATCATTAGAATATAATTAGAATACATTTTGAAGGATTTATTATGTTACATAATATCATTATAGAATATGAGAGGACCCATTATTAAGAACCACCGAGTTAACTAATATATATTTGATTAATCATAATGATATTTTAATAATATTGATGAGTGAGACATGTTTTGGATTTTTTTATTTAAATATCTTATATTAATTCTATAATAATGTCACTCATTCCTGTAAATGACTTTTTGTTTTAGTTTTCACTAATCCCCTAAATATATATTTTAAAAAAGGTGTTATGGAAAATGCATATATTTTCCAAAAAAGAAATGTAATGGAATAATTGATGGGCTAAGAAATCATATTATTATTCTATGCAAATTATGAACAATAATTATTATAAAAATAAACATAGTTGAGTCCCCAATTACACTATAGAGGCAAAGGATCATGTATCGTGGAACTTCCTGCGATGTTTATTTGATAGAAGTGATGATTCAATTCAGTTTAGACTAAAAATATATAACAATTCATTAAGGTGAAGGGCATAACATAATTGGGATTTATTTAATTTATATAACATTATAAAATTGGGAATATAATTTTTGGGGAAATTTTATGATATCAATATAAAATATGTATGGAATTAGTGTCTTCTTGATGTTCCATTAATAATTTTATATCTTAAAGAGTTGAAACAAAATAATTACCGATATAAATTCTCTAATCCTATATATAAATAGGTTGATAAGGATATTAAATTCCCATGACTAAGATAATAAGGTAAAGACTATCAAACTATAACTATAAATATATATTTCTTAGAATGATGTGAAGTGAATAACATTGATCATACACTTAAATATTTTAGGTGTTGAAATTGTATCTTATTCAACACACCCAATTATATATAGTATGTTTTCTTCGAACACCAAATCACCCACAATAATCAGACGTTGAATTTTTATGAATAGAATTCATTGATGGGTTATTGTATCATGTTTATATATATAACACCTTTATAATATATTACGTATAGGAATGTGCTTCATAAATATCATGTTATCCTCTATTAGTCAACTTTGATGTGATATTATTCATATATTTTCAATCATGATAATGAAAACATTCATTATAGGAAAATAACATCAATATCATCTCATGATCACCTATAAAAACAAAGATGACTATAAACTCTCAATGAATTATAACCCCATTAAATTGGTGTATTTATCAAATATATATATATATAAACAAGACAATAATAATATTCTTTTTATTATGAAAAATAATAAATCACTGGTCAAACCATTGATATTGTGGATGAATCCTCATTAGAAACAAATATATTGAGTATTTCTATATTGTAGGAACCCATAACTAATCAATTATTTATGAATAATTAAACATGTGGGGAAACAATTTATCAAGTGGGAGAAAATGTAATGACTTCATATTTTATGATATATTACCCTCTTATATATATTTTGTCAGATAGATTTCCCTATAGACAACACCTAAAAAATACGAACCATATAAAATTAAATAACAATTTATATGATTTCAATTAATTTGTTTGAAATTTTGAATGATACTAGATATTGAAATATAAATAAAAATTAATATAATTTTAAATTTTTAATATTTATTCATTGATAAAATTCAATTTCCATAAAAAATTATAAAATAAATTTATGTTATGGAAAAAACATATATTCTTAAAAAATTATTATTCATGAAGTATGTTGTCCATTCTATTTAAATTTTTTAAATTTGATTTATTTGTAAAGTATTCTATAAGAGAAGTCAACATTTATCTAATAAATATTACTAGAGAACTAAAAACACTATTTTATTCTTATGAGATACATATTTGAAGAAGATATTATATTTTATATGAGAAATTGATTAAAATATATTTCTTTCAATTTAAGAAAACAAATAATAAAAAATTATTTTAGAAATTTTAGTAACAAATTTCAAATTTTGTAATGTGATCAATCTTATTTTTGGGATAAAATTTAGTTACATTGATAAATATTAATTATGTCAACAAAATAATTATTTTTTCATAAATATAATTTTCTAAATATTTTAATTTTAAATAAAATAGATATATTTTAAATTAAAGAATATAATAATATTATTAAAATAATATGTAAATAAATTTATATTAATTTAATTAGTAATCTCTGAAAAATAATATTAAAACCACATAAATTTTAAAAAGTGGATTTCTATAAAAACAGGTTTTAAAAAATCATATGTTTTCATTAAGAAGTTAATTTTCTCATATATTGGAATTAAATTCAAATAAATTGAATCAAAATTTGAATTGATCATTACTAATTTTATTTATGTTGCTCTATTTTATAATTACATCGATAAAAAAATTAAAATGGTTAAATTTTAATGAAGAGAAATAATTATTAAAATGTGTAGTCTATTATGGCTAATATGTTAAAAACAAATTTCATAATTAGAAGTAATAGAAGACGATTTTTAGGATTAAAATCATTTAATACATGTCTCAAAAACATTTATCTAACTGAAATAACAATCCCGCATTCAATTATATTCATATTCATTTCCAAACATTCTTTTATAATGATTTTCAATCTTTTTCTCCTATTAAAGGAGCATATATCCACCCTTTTCATGCCACACACCAATATCGAAATTACCAAAAAAATATACCCAATTAAATTTATATATATCCCATCAACATGTTTTTTTTCATATTTCACCAACAAATTTATGCAATTCATTCATTTCTAAAGGTAACATTAATAGAATATCAATATTCTCAATGTAAGTATTACATAACCCTTTACTTCCATTCATTATACTTCTCATCCACCGTCCATCAATGCAATACAAACAGATCAACATAATGAAATATTAATAATTAAAATATAGATATATTATCATATTGATTTTATAACAATTATCGATTCTCCTCCCATTGAATAAGTATTGAATGTTTTTCTAATTCATGAGTGTGGACTACAACTTCCATAAATGACCCATTTAATTTTTTCATCACCATAATTCAATTACAGATCATGAAATCGGTTAAATGAAAAGTTAGTTTAGTTATATAATAATTTTTACTCTACAAATACTAATTCATCATTATATAGAAAATATTAGTAATAAGAAATCATTATAAAACAAACCACTTAAAAACTAATATGCAGAGAAACTTATTTATAAGTGGAAAATATTTTTTCATTTCCATTATTCTTATTAGTATTACCTATTGATATCCATATCCATTATAAAATATAAATATTTTCTATATACTATTGTTATGATTATAATATAATGAAAGGATATCATTCATTACAATACAAACATATATATTTCATTAAGTTCTTATTGGGTCAGTTAACCATGTAAATTAAATAAGATATAAATTTATATCATGTATGTCATTATAAAAATTAGATTTAATTTTAATAAGTGTAATTTTTTATGTTATTTACTAGTAATATATTTATTATTTTATTAGATATTTCAGAACAATTTATTTGATTAAATCATCAAAACCGGATCGTTTCATATTTCATCAAAGGAAGCATAAAAAACCATAATTGAAAAAAATTATATGATTATAGAATATATTGAATCCCAAATTTTATAATATTTCGTGATCTAGGATTTATGAGAATTTGGAGAGGCCCAAAATAAACACCACTATTAAGAATCTAGTTTAAAATGTTCAAGATTACTCACACCTAATATTGAATATTGATAACAACTAATTAATATATATATTGATAATAATTATAAATGGAAGGTGTAAATAAATATTTTTTAATGATGTTGAGAATGAGTGTATTCAAATTTTTATATTATTTTACAATGTCCTAGTGTGTATTCGTCTTTGGGGGGAAACAAGTAAGGTTTTCCTTTCAAAGTGTTAAACCCCGTGAGGGGTATTTCTAATTATAAAAATGTTTTTATATAATTTTATTATTATTATTAATGAATTCATGTTTAAAATATTCAATTAACTCATGTAGTTTTAAAATCAAAATCACATTCATTATAAATGAATTTTTATTTAATATATACAAATTATATATGTGTTTTTATAAAATGAAATCATTTAATTGAGTTTAAAATCTTCTAATTAGTCTAATTATTTCAAATATTAGTTTTATCAGACCTATGATTTTACAAAATAAAACAATATCTACCTATATATGGATATTTACCTTTTAATTAATATATATTACCTTGGTTATATTTTTTTCTCAAAATATTTTCATTATTGAGAATAATTCTAATCCACATTAATGACAGTTTCTCCACCTAGAATATATTATTATTTTAAAATTTATGTTCTCCATTATAATCAGAAAAATAATTATGTGTTATATTATATAACTTATATATTTCATTTCAATAATTTAATTGGGATGTTTTGTTACTATTAATTATGGTGTTTCTATTAAAATAAGAAACTTCAAATTCTTGTAACAATTTTCCTAACATTAATAATAAAATGAATTGTCCTACACCAAATATTTTTAGGTGAACATTTTATATATTAATGGGTATTTTTTTAGATCTTTTGATGATATTTTTTTGAAACATTCACATCACATTTTATAAAATAACTTTTGATAATGATTTATAATTTTTTTACTATATTATCTAAAATGATTTATAATGACTATTTTAATTTGTTTTTATTTAATGTGAGTGCATCTTTACGAATTATTTTTTATTTTATATAAATTAGTTCCAATAATTATTCAATATTTCTAAAAGAATTTAATTTTCTCAATGTTTAAAAACCCTTTGGTATAAAAATGATTTCATAAGATCTTTGATATTTTTAATTTTAAAAAATAATTCTATTAAACTCAAAAAAAAACATTTTTTAATCAATGTTTTTATTCATAAAATTATGTTATTATTGATTAGGGACACTCTTAAAGTTATAACACCTACCTTCTTTCTCTGTATATCTTGGTGAATGTGGTTTTAAATTATTGATATGGCTTATCACTACCGTTTTCATTCTAATCATGTACTATGGATTGGAATAAATTTTGTCCTAATACAAATATTTTTGGAATAACCAATATTAAATAACACTAATTTTGGGAAATTAACTTAGATTACAAAAATTTATTAACTGGAAAAAATATGGATATTAGATATCTTTTAATTTTTTTACCCAACTAACAATATATAATTCATTCCTCTTATTAATGGTGGTTCACATTAATTCTATGCGTCGAATGATTGGGGGAATTAGTTACACGAATATATATATATATATAATTTATCTATATGGGGAATATTATTTATTATCTTAATTTAATGTTATTTTCATTTAATTTTACTAAATATATTTGGATAACCATATATTTTACATGTATATATCTTCTTATAATTATGAAATATTTGTCTGTATGATTCCATTTGAAAATTAAATAAATTCATTTTCATTTCCATGGATTCTATATAATATAATATAAGGAAATGATTTAAAATTGGATTTAATATGTATATATAGTGATTGGTGGGTTCATATATTGACATCCAATGCATTTATTTATAGATTAAATCTCTTTTGAAATATTTAGACCGACATAATCATGTTTTTCACATGGGTTGATTAATGTGTCTAACTTAAAAAGGTGATTTATAAGTGTATAAACCTTTTTTCTTTTAAATTATTTATGAAATTTGTTTTATAAAATGAATTTAATGTTCACCATACTAATTTTTATCCAAATTTTAATAATTTAATTATTTAAGGATTATTTTCATTCTGATGCTTTGCTCTCGAGGCTAATATTTATCGACACAAGTTTCAATACACCATTGAGTCATGTATTATGTTATGAATAGATATATGTCTTAATTTGTAATATTCAAAATTTTTGGTGTAACATTTATTTGTATAATGACTACACACATATTCTTATCTACTAATAAATTATGATATTCATTCGTAATAGAATATAATTACAATATTATACAAATTGATGCCACATCATTATTTTTATTTATTTCCCCATGATATGAATATGGGTATTACATGTAATATTTTTTTAAAGGAGGTAAAATTAGAAATATAATGAAAAATTAAATATAAGCGTTTTAATATATTTTGTATATGTGGCTTGTCCTCAAGAAAAATAATCCTTCGATATTATAGTTTGTGTGACTATATGTGACAAAAAATAAAAACCTATGTTTTTATGAAATATTGTTTTTTTAATAAATTATATTTATTTCATAACTTTAGTTATAGTCAAAAACATGTTATTATTTTACTACATGCATCTTTCGGTCTGATTGTATTACACTTCATGTGGATTTTAAACAAAACAACTATATATTATTAATAATGCTATTTAAAAATGATGAACACAACCTGTCATTTAATAATAGAAAAATGAATAATTATAACTACTTATTAAATATTAAATGAAATGATTTTATATAGAGGGAACATATTGATAAAAAAATCATAATTTTTAATAATGTTGGTAAATTTCCCCAAAAACATGTTTCTCAAAAAATAATTTTTATTAATTTTTATGAAATTAAATAAAATTAATGTTTTCAAAATTTTAGAATATGAATTTGATAATATAATCTTAATTTTTTAAAGCTAACATATCAATATTATCATAGATTAAATAACATATATTTTTCTTAAAAGTATCATTTTTTATGAGTAGTGAAAAATAAATAATTCTAAATGAATACTACAATTTCATTAAAGAAATTATAATGTAAAATTAATTTTTAAATAGGATTTAAATTTAAATTATAAATATTATACATCTATTTATTCAACATATTACTTTTTAATCATTTTTATATTGATTTATTATAAAATCAATTTTCAGAGTTTTGAATACATTCTCTTAAAATAACCGCTTTCTAATGTGATATTTGGGATTAATATTAAATTATAATTTTCTAAATTGGTGAATGGAATTTGTAAAATTTGATTAATTATATATATTCATACTATATTATATTACCTATTAACAAAAACAAAATATTTTACCAAAATGAATAGTAAAATAGTAAAAAAATATTTATTTAAGTTTTGGTCAAAATGTGATTAATGGGAAGTTAATCTAAAATGATAAGGTTTAATAATTATCCAATTAATTTTAAAATCAAATTTTATAAGAAAATTTAAAATTTATATGATCTATTTTAAGGAACCCTATATTTTTTGTTCCTCATGACGTGAGAAAAACACTAGGGTGAATCATTCTGTTAAAAAACTACAAGTGCGCCACAAACCTCGATTATAAAAGGCCATCACATAACATCACTTATTAAAATCATGAAAACATTTATATTTGATAATAAATAAAAAAATCACTTCCCAATATCCTTAATGTCATCATATTATCCTTATTTTTTGATAAAATCCTAACCTTGGAAGGATTTCAGTGCAAGCCTATGGTAGATACCCGAAGTAGAGGAAACGTTATTTAATAAGTGTTATTGTTTTATTTCATCATCCAACCCATTAAATTGTTATTATACCATTTATAAATATACCATAAGTATACAGTAAATACTAAGATACTTTTTTTCTTAAATAAAATACCGCCAATCATCTCCACCTCAATAAAATGTGCTATGAAATCATTGTTCGTGTATACAGTAGAGTAACACCTCCTAAACCGATGTCAATTTTTACATTACCACCACTCATGGTTGTAAATAATGATGAATTTATTATTTATATATTATAATTATTATTATTTTATTATTCATGAAATAATATCAAATGCATGCCTTCATAATCATCAATTTGTAGCTATATAATAATTTCACTGACATGTACTGCAAATTATCACCTTAACAAGTGGTGTGATACATTCATAATTTATATAAAATGTATTAATGAAGTATTTAAAAAAATATGTGATAAATATAAAAAATGATTATATAAGGTTAATATATATCTTTTCATTTTATTTTATTCAAAATGAAAATTAATTGGAAATAATATTCATTCATCTATTGGGAATACAATATCCACGAATGGGGTATTTCAATTTAAATCACAATATCCAAAAGAATACATTAAATAGATATAAAATTAATAATTTATATTTATAATGGATAAAATATTAGATATTATAATCCCTTGATATTATAAATAGGACTAAAAATAACAAGACAAAATAAACTGAAAAAAAAAGTAGTTATTTCAGAAAATGTGATGTTAACAAGGAATTTTTAATAAAAATTTAAAAGATAAAAATAATAAAAAATATGATATATATATATAGGTATTTTATCTAAATGATTTATATTTAAATTATATTTTTTATAAATGATATTTTATTGTGTACTATATAAGTCAAGACATATGGTTATTTTTTTTGTATTAATTTTTTTATTTCAAGCATTCATTAAGTTATAAACCTATATTATTTCACTATGTGTATATGCATACCATTTAAAAATTAATATAATTATTTTTTTAAATTAATATTATTAGTTCAATTTTATTTAATTCCATCATGGGGTATATAATTCGATACTACCATAGTGGTAAATATTTATGTTACAATTTCATCATTTATCGAGAGTGTTTATAATTATGTTCACTAATTAAATATTCCAGATCCATAACTCAATAAAATCATGAATTTAATTTTCCACTATTCATTAATGATGTTTTTGACATCCCAAATTTTTTGCTTCGAAACACTATATTCGATAACATACATGATATGCCAAATTTAGCTTAATTGAACAACATAATATAATTATTTAATATGATAGTTATCATATTTCTATTTTAATGGTGGGAATGAAAATGATAAACTAAATTAAGAAAATATGGACGAAACATATCTTGTAATTATTCATTTGTGAACATTTTAATTAGGAAATTAAAAAAAAATCCAATTGAATATAAAGGTTTTGTTTTTATGGAAAAATATTTTAGTGAAGATAATAATGTATATATGATACCCAAATCACTCTTTGTAGACTTTGTTATGGAAATATAAATTCAATATAATTTTTAAAACTTATCATATGTTTTTTATAGTATTTGAATAAGAACAAATATCATTTTATGAATAAATTCAGTGTTTTTCAAAAAAAATGTTTTACTACATTTTGATAGAGAATCCATTTTAGATCTAGTTCATGTAACATTTATACATTATATATGAAAAAATTAACATATTATTTGAAATAGGGTTATCAAAGTTTACTTTTTATAAACTTTAGGTATTTTCTGATAAATTTCATATTTTAAAGAATAGTGCAAAGTACTGCATTTTAGTTCAAAACTAATTTTTTCCAAATTTATTTATATTGTTATATTATCCTATTACATAGTTTAAAGGAAAAATTAGATGATTATTTTATTATTTAGTCAAATTTAGTTCATTTTATACTTATTTAAAATTTAAATTTTATAAAAAACATTTATATTTTTTTAATGTTTTAATATAAAACCCTATTTTTAGTTTGGTGTGTAGGATTAATTTTAAATATAATTTTACCAATTATTTGATTTTAATTATGTAAAATTGATTCCATATTTAAAATCATAATTCCAAAATTATATAGTATGGTAAATTTTATTTGTGTTTATAAAAAATTTACCATGGTTAAAAAATTAATCTTCATATTAAAAGTAACATTTTGACAAGGGTTAGAATAAAAAGATAAAAGAATAACATACCTAAAAATTAAAACATTTAAAGTGTTTTTGAGGTGAGTATAGACCATAAAAACCCTTTAAAACATTAATTACATTATAATGTGATCTATTTTAATGCCACCATTATATGGCTATTTTTTAGTATAAAATAATAAATAAATTAATCACTTGAACCCACCTCTACTCTAGTAAAAATAACAACATTAACATCCAGATGTCTACCTAAAAAGACTTTTATCTCATAAAATATCATCATAAACATCTCTTGTTCAAAATTTCCATGTGAAAGTTCTTCAGGTCTGACCAAAAGAATAAATCCGATGTCAATAATGGACTTATAGAATAGCATATTGACTAGGTAATATTCTCAAAGTATGTCTCCTAGTTTCTTTTCATTGAATACTTTATCCTCACCTACTTATTTTATAATTTCATAATTAATCCAATATAATTTATATACTATAGTTGAATGTTTACAATTTAACATTTAATGGAAATTTCATTTATCACCTCATCTTATTCAATTAAACCAAATTGTTATTCATGTTATGCCGGTTAATTGCCTCCATGAATAATGTTTTCATTTTTTTCCACTACCAAATTGATGGATGATATTAAAATAATTATGGTAAAATAATATGTTAACATTTATATTAAGACCAATTTAATATTATGAAAATTTTATATTAAAAATACCTTCATGTTTTCTAAATTGTTGATATATGATAACTTCGTTTGGGTATGCGTGGACTACAGCCTCCTCAAAATGATATGATTTGATTACATGTGACCTGTAATTTTTTAAGGATTTTGTTTTAAATATATATGATATAAAGTAAATAATTATTCTATTCTAATTATAATATATATATAAATATTTACACACCATTCATTAAATGTTCACTCAATTAATATGAAGGGAAAAACAAAAAAAATAGTATTCATGTATACTTATAGCCTACAATATCCATGAATGGGGTTTTTAGTTTTCCATCAATGATTATAATTAATAATTATATACTGAATATTTATGATATTTATATCATGTTCTATATTCTGGATATGATGGAGTTATGTCCACATGGGATATTGACACCTTTCTAAAATCATTTTTGACTCAAGAACTGAATATTGACAAAATGTCTCAGATTAAATTTATAATTGTGTAATAATTATAACATGATAATAAGTGATATAAACTGAATAATAAAAAGGAAAAAGGGTATCATAAAATTACAAATTAACATAATATTATTATTTATTAAGATAAAATACACATGTGAAGAATCAAAACCGATATAAGGGAATCTGTCTCAATCTTCATTCATTGAGGAATTTATTCATAATATTCACCTTTATTAATTTAGTATGTGTATATAAAACCACGATAACATTTAAAATTTATACGTGTTCTATAATAATTTTATTTAATGTTTTAATAAATTTATTAATTACTTGAGATTAATATTTAAATATTCAAAGAGGCATGGGACTCCTTAAACATTTAATGATTTAACTACCAAATATTTACATTCAAGGTATTAATTTAAAATTTTATTTATATGAATATTAAAGGATTAGAATGGAAATTTTATTCCTATTTTTAATTTCATTAAATGTTTTACAAAAGTAATGTTTATATAAAAATAATTTTACTTTTTTTATAAAATGTCAAAAGGAATGTTCTTTTTAACGTATGTGATGGCAATGAATTATCGTGCTCCATAACCTTTATTTGATGATTGGAATCCTATATATAAATCAATTTATTTAATTATAAAAGAAATCCTTTATTATTTTTTTTGGAATTTAAAATGTTTTGGAAAATTGATTGACTATTCCAGTATCATGAAATGATTTTATGTGATTGGAAATGTAATTTATTAGTTGAAATGTTGATAATTGAAATATTTTATATATTATGATTATAAATTAGTACATATACATTTGATGGGTGGTTGTGTGATAAGCCAGTAATGGGTGGTTATGCGATAATCAAAAGATGGATGGTTTTGTGATAAACAAAGGATATGTGGTTGCAGTATAACCCTCAATGAATTGGGAATTGAATTCAGTCGTATGGTTATTCCATTTTAATAGTGACATCTATGGATGTTGTTGGTATGGATATTCCATTTATGTATGGTTATGTTCCATGTAAAAATTTCATGTTATATGTGTTTTTATGGTTATTATACAATTCTAATTATTACAATAAGGGTATTCAATGAGGTTATATTCAGGGAAAATTATTTAATACTTATTAAAGGTGAAAATTAATACATTATGATAAATTATTAATGATTTACATTTTTTCAAAAGGATAACAGTTTTCCTTCATTGTGTATCCCTCGCTGAAATTTTTATACTTATCCAATGTTTTGAAATGTTTTTTACATTATTTTATGTATAATAGAGTCATGGATGGTATCATGGAATGAATTTTATGATTAATCATGAATGAAACATGGTTTTTATGTTTTTAAATTTTGAAAAATTGGATAGTAAGTATAAGTTTATACATTGTAATATTTGAGTTGTTATGTATTACTTATGGAAAAATTAACTAAAGATCTAAAATTAAAAAAATCCTCAATTTGAGACTGTGTCGAATTATAGATATGATTTTATATTATGTAATGTTTTAAGGAAATGGCATTATAATTGGTATCAGAGGATGGTTTAGACAAATGTAGAGGTTAGGTTGATATTTAATCATATGTTATATTTTAAATATTACAAAAATTGTTATAATAATATAAATATTCATTATTATTTTAGATAAATTTAATGAGTTTTAGGAAATATGAATAAATATATATTAGAGTCTATTTTCCTTATAAAATAATATACGGTTATATTGATATAATGACACTGATCTTTTTGGTTTTATTAAATGGATGGATCTATTAGCCACCCATGTTACAATTGATGTGAAGGAAAATGTGGTGGTTATATGGATAATAAAATGAATGCGATTTGAGCTACAATAAAAACCCCAATGGTCACTCTTATCCAACTATCATGAGTAATGATTAACCACATTAACCATGGTGATTTTCTCTTGATGTGTCATATATGAGAGAAACAAATCTCTATCGAATTTCATGTAATAATGATAATAAGGGTAATCGTATTCATCATCATATTTGTTATTGACATGGAAAGAAACTCTTATGAAATTTGTTCTAAAGGTACTAGAAGGTTTTATAGATGTTGTAATGGAGGTTATTAATCAATAACCTACCATGGAAAAAGGAAGTGTTCAGTTGACTCTAGGAAAGAAAAATAATATATTTCCATGTAAATAATTTATTTTTTTAAATTTGGTGAGTTTGGTAATTTGAAAATATATTTCTTATAATGAAGTCCTGATAAAGAGTTCATGGAGACCATAAAAAATTACGATTACAAATGACTCATTCCATTCCAATTTAAGATGAAGAAACTAAATAATTAATATGTATTTTATATTTTATTTATTCACTAAGGTTTTGACATTATTGATTCTTAAGACATAATTCATATAATTGTGTTGGAAAAAAGTATAAAGAAAAATCATGTAAAATTATTGTTAAGGGAACATTAATAATGATAAATGATTATGAATTATATATATAAGAAATTTGTGGTTTATTTTTGACTTATAGATGATTAATTGTTTAATGAATTAATTTTCATTTGAAGATTGGAATAAATTGTAATAATTTATCTAGTATGTGTAATTCTGATTGTATTTATATGAAAATGTAATTCAAGTATGAATTATCTTTTCTTTTATAGAAATAATTAAAATGATATGAACAAAAATTATTGTTTTTATGACATTTTATTATGAGGTAGTTGTGTGATATTACATTTTGAGATACACAATCAAAGGAATGAGATAAAATATGAGATTAAAAACATATTGTTATTTTTTAGGATTTTATCTCATTTTCAGAATGTTATAATATTTATATAATTTTAGAAAAAGGAAAAACCAAATGTTGGGTGACAACCCGTTGTGTCATGAAAGGCCATGGTAATTAAACCCACAACGGATGGGAGACAAGGGTGCTTAAAATTCCAATATCCTATGTGAAGTCCCGGGTTAGTATTAATTTTTATTTTTAGCTACATTAGTTGATGGAATAATAAAGTGTTTATTTTTTTAAAAAATGTTTTATAAATTAATATCCATGGAATTAGAAACTGATTTTGGAATTAAGTGATAAATGATATTTTCGAAGACATTCGATATTATGGGAACCCTATATGCATAGTGAAAATAGAATATTATGTGATATTATTTAAGGACTAGTTGATGAATATTATTTCAGAAAAAATATATTTTTTTTTGTGAACTTATGGTGATTCAGTTTATTTTTGGAAATGATTAACCTATCAGAGAGAATATGGGATTTTTTAAATTACATTTTATGTATGAGAAATTAATTTTGATTGATGTTATTTGGAGATAAATGTAAAAATTTATCATGGAATACATTGTTATCAAATCATTAAAAAAAATTTCTATCTTAGTTTATATTACTTTAAATAGTTGTAAGGAAATTTATTCATCCAATGATATCTATTTATCTTTGGGTATTAATTTCTATTTTTTGAGATTAAATTTATTTTTTTATAAAATGCTTTATTCATTCAGGAAACTATCTAATAGTATCCTAGACTTTTGGTTTTGGTTAATTTATCAAGACATAGTTAATATATAGTTAATCTTGTATGGATTATGTGATTCTATAGAAGAGTATTATTGTGTTTAACGTGTGAAAAGAAATTGACCTTGAATTCAAATCATTTTAGTAAAAATTTGAGTTTTTAATGGAAATTTATTAAAGGATAAAAACCTACAAGAAGAGGAATCGTGTTTTCTAATGTTCATTGTAAATTTCGAGAATTATTTATATATCATTTTAAAAATGATCTTAAAACAAAAGAAAATTCTATTTAAATTTCATAATATGAAGTAAATGACTGTTTAACCCATCACAAATTTATAGCTCTGTGATCATTAACCTCTTCATAAAAATATTTTATAGTATTCTGTAAAATAACATCATCGTTAGTTTTCTCTTTTATATCTATTTTTTCCTACATGAAACCCTGGTATGTGTTGTCTAAGGTAACCATTATACGTTCTTTTCCATCCATTAAAGTGGATTTTTTAATCCTTTTTATAATATGGGATTAGAATAAATGTATTTTTAAAAGTCATACTTTAGTTAAAAACCCCAAATTCAAATTGTGAGGATTCAAATTTCAAATTGGACGGGAGAATGTTACATCCTGAGTTTTTTTAAAGGAAACACTTTATTTTTTATCATACATGATACACAAAAAATATATTAAATGAATAATATAATATTATTATTTAATATGATAGTTATCATATAACCAATAGAATTGTGAGAATGAAAATGACTCATTTAATTAGGAAAATATGGTTTACACCTGTTTATATAATTATACATTGGTAACCATATTAATAAGTTAAATAAATAATTCAAATTGAATATAAATTTTTTTTATGATAAAACTATTTAAATTAGAATATTTTTTTATATAAATTAATTAAATATATATTTTTGGATAATATTATTGAAAAATATATATAACGTTTTGAAATCCATCGTAGGTGTTTTCTAGACTTTTTTTTAATAAAACATACGATTTTACAGATAAATTGAGTACTTTTCAAAAAATACAGTTTTTACAGCTTTTGGTGGTTAACCCATTTTAAATATAGTTTTTCTCAAATTAATATGTTATATATAAAAAAAACTTATTCATGGGAATTTGGAAATCAATATTTACTTTGGATAAATTTGATGTATTTTTTTGATAAATTTCATATTTTTATAAAGAGTGAAAAATACTACATTTTAGATCAAAACTACTTTTAGTATAAATTTTTTATTTTATTATATTGTACATTAATATGGTTTTAATGAATAATTATAATATTTATTATCATTTTATAAAATTATATTCATTGTATTATTTTGAAAATTGAAATTAGATATAAAAAAAATTTGAAACTTTTGAAATTTCACTTCAAAAACCCACATTATAGTTATGCTTGTGTAATTAATTTTATATCCAATTTTGTCAATTCTATGAATAAAATTTGGTAAAATCAATTTTCTTTTTGGAATAAGAATGACCAAAATAGGATTTATTGTAAATTATTTTTTTTATATAAAAAATAATCACGGTAAAAAATGTATTTCCTATAGTAAAAGTAAAATTTTAAAAATGGTTATAATTAAAAATAATAAAGATAAACATACCTAAAAAATAAAACATTTAAAGAGGTTTTTAACTGTTCCTATACCATAAGAATCCAATAAATCATTAATTACAATAATAATTATAGGAATTTAGTTCCACTTCTATATGGTTAGCTTTAAGTATAATATAATCAATAAAATAATCATTTGAACCCACATCTACTCATGTATATATAACAACCCTCACCTCCCCATTTAAACCAAAAAATATTTAAAGCTCCTAAAATATCTACCAAAAACTATCCTCATAACTATCCTCACATTCCCGTGATGATGGAATCTCTATCAAATATAATCTATGGTCCTCAAGGGTCTTTTACAGAGGGGATATTCAAGAGGTAATTTTCCCAATGAAACTCTCTTAATTTCTATTATTTCTACAGTCTCCTGTAATTATTCATACATAAATGTATTTTTAATCTGGAATCTTATATAAACTGTGGATTTAATTTTAATTTAATATATTATTTCCATTTAATTTATATCCTCCTCTTATTAAATGAAATCAAATTGTTGACCAAGTTATGTCAGTTAACTGCCTCTATGAATAATGCTTTAGTTATTTTTCCATTAATTCAATCATGTGTGGTCAAAAAAATATTTTAATGGTCAAATAATATATTAATATTTATATTATAAAATTTTAACTATTAATTAAATTTTATATTAAACATACTTTTATTTTATCAAAATTGTTGTTATACAATAACATTGAATGGGGGACGTGGGGACTACGACCTCTACAAAATGATATGATTCATTTGCACATCACATAGAATGTATTAAGGATTTATTTACTAAAAATATTAGATAAAAATTACATATATGTTATAATTTAATGATATTATACATGTATAATTTTTTATATACCTTTCATTTAATGATTGTTCTTCAAATATAACCGATAAATTAATAGTTTCCACGCGTATTCACAACCTACCATATCCATGAATGGTGTTTCTAGATTACACACACATATTAATATTAATACATATATAATGAAAATATAATATTTTTATATGATTATTATATTATGTGATAGTGGACCTATGACAATATGGGATATTGACATCATTCCTTGTTCATTTTCTACTGAAGAACTGAATATCGACAAAACATTTGATATGAACATAAGAAATTGTGTAATTTAATTATCATAAGAGATATAAAATGAATAATAAATATGATTTTTTTTTGCAATCAAGTATAAAATAAACTTATTTTATTTTTTATAATGATAAAGAACACATGTGATGAATTGGACCCGAGGTAAGGGACATCGTCTCAATATTTTTTAATTGAGTAATTTCTCCATAATATTAAACTATATTATTTTATTATGTGTATATACATCAAATAAGTCATTCAATATGCATATTTATTATATATTAGTGTTATTTAATGTTTTGGTATATGTATTAATTCACAGAGTTTATGATTTTAATGATAAAATTTGTATGGGAAATCATAAATATTTAATGATTTAATTACCAAATCATTTCTATCATGATAATAATTTAAATAATTATTTTTATGGATATGAAAGGATAATATTGAAAAATATATCTCTATTTTGAATTTCATTTAATTTTTTTCCAAATTAATATCTTTATAAGAAGAATTTGACTTTCTTTATAAAATGACAATTGAAATGTTATTTTATTGTAGGTGGGGTCAATGACATCTCTATCGTCATAACCATTATTTGATATTTGTTTTCTTATTTAAGCATTAGCGTTTTTTAACGAAAATATAGAAATCATTTATTTTATTTTTTAGTTCTTTTGTATTGAAAATAGTTTTGAAAATTAATTGACTATTAAAATATCATGAAATGATTTCATCTGATAGAAAATTTAATTTTATGAGTGAAATATTGATAATTAAAATCATTTTTCTGTAATGATTATATGATGGTAATGCACATTTAATACGTAGTAACCAGATAGACTAATGATGAGAAGATACATGATACACCAAAGATGGGTGGTACATTATATTTTATGTACGAGTTGTTATGATATAACTGTTAATGCATTATGTATCGATGTTAGTCATATGGTTATTCAATTTGTTAGAGTGACATGTCTGGATGTCAACAATATTGTTATTCCATTTATGTGTGATTATGTTACATGTTACCTTTATATGTTATATGTGATTTTTTATGTATTTTATGGTAATATATTGATTAAACGATGGTAATCTATGAACTTATATTTAGTGAAGAGTATTTTATAAACCTTAATGTTGAAAAGTATTAATAAATTATAATGTATTCATGGTCTACATGTTTTCACAAGATTAAAAACATTGTTTCTTTATATATCTCATACTATGACTTTTATTCACATCCCTAGTTTTTAAATGTTTTTATAGGATTTCAAAAATATTACATTCATGGATATGATCAAAGAATATTTATGATGATTAAACATGAAAAAAAACCATGTTTCCTTTTAAATGTTTTTGTTTTATAAAAAAAATGATAGTTAGTCAAAGTGTCAACTTATTAATATTTGAGTTGTTTTTTATGAGTTATAGCATAATTCTCATTATATTTAAACATGAACATATATTCAATGTGAGATTATGTAAAATTATTAACTTAAATAATGATTATGTATTGATTAAGGTCAATGCCTTGTAATATTTTCCTGTAATAAATAAATTTTTTCTCACATTTTAAATTGAAATAATTGATTATTTTTTAATCAGAAATTAGTATTTTATTCTCTCATGATGGGGAAATATGTTATCCTATGGAAAAAAAATATAAAAATATTTTATTATTATCTTATTTTTTGTATAATAAATTTTTAACCATGTTTTACATTTGAGGGAAATATTTGTAGAGGAATACTCATGTCATATAACAAATAATTCTCATTTGGATTTTACAAAAAAAAGTAAAGGAATATTTATTTTAACATGCATGACATGAACAAAATTTGATTGAATTATGGTCATTATTTCTTTGAGGATTACATTACATGTTTGGAAATTTATTTTATATAATAATATTAACAAATGATTTATATTTGAAAAAGTTTTTTTCAATGTTAAAATGATATATTCATCAACAAATTATATTAATTTTTATTTTACATGGTTTTATATATACCATGAAATTTATTGATGTTACCTATTAATTATTAGGGAAATGATATTAGGATACCATTCTTGCATTAATTCTAAATGTATTATTTTTTTAATAGAATTATGTTTTTGAAAACCATATATATTCTTTTGGTTATACCACGATATTGTTCATATGAAGCCAAATTTTTTACATGTTATTCTATTATGATATAATTAAATTGTAAATTCTAGTGTTTTTAAACCGGAAAAAAGAAAGAAGATTTTTTATCTTTTTCATTTGCTGGTCAGGTCGGATTTAAAACCGAGTTTCAAAACATTATTTTGGGAGCTATATCACTCTTAAATGTTATTTTTATTCCTGGGAGAAGGCATGAGAAGATCCTTGAGTGGCTCGAGATGTTTCAAGGGTTACATACCTGAAAAACTTCATGTTTTTAATGATAGAGGAGGGCACACTATTTAAATATTTCTTGTTAAATCGTGTGGCCCACTGCAGGTAACCATGCATCCATATTCTGAAGGGGAGAGTGGCTTGCACACAACCGGTGCATGATTTCCGAAACAGTGTATCTATCCTGTGTGGGTTGAATCCTGGAGGCAGAAGACTCCACACGATTTGCGCATAGTTTGGAAAATCGTGCATTCTTAACCATGTGTAATGCTCAGTTTTTAAAATTTGAGTTATTTTAATTTATTTTAATAAAATTAAAATAAGTAAAACTTAAACACTCACATCTCTTTTTCAGATCATGAGGCACCTGGTAGATTTTCCCCTTTTCCTCGCGCTTGGACACCCTCTAAACCCCTCCTTTTACAGTCATTTCCATCTGATTTATTCATGATTCTTCCTTAAATCAACAGGGTACAGTCTTCTTCGCAAGTCTCCTTCCTTTTCATGGTTGATGTTGGCCTCTACTTTGACCCAAAATTTTCAAATGAACCCTAGGTCTTTGGGGTGATCCGATTTTCTATTATATCTTGTACGAGGCTGGTAAAAATTATTTCTTAAGACACATGACTACATGTTACTATAACTTCCACCAAAGGTGAGGTGGTTCTTGTGATTTAGGTCTGCCAATAATGTTTTGGGGTAATTTTTATACATTCTCTTTTGTTTCACAACATTGTAATTAAAATCTTTATTCATCCACTCATATTTGTTGACATGTGTGTGCTCAATGGGAGAGGAGCAGAAGCTTTTAGTTTGAAATCTCCATGACATAAGGGGACGACATGGTTACACCTTGAGGAAGGGTCCCTTTATATGTCCTTTGTCATTATAAAAAGATTAATTATGTATATTACCGCACTTTTGTTATAAATTAAATCATGAAATAAATTATTATGTCCAATGCATATAAACCTTAGATTTTAGAATGTTCATGATTTTAATGTTAATTCTATTAAATTATTTTTTGATTAACAGTATATTGATTTTATAATAAATTCCCACCAACAGAGGTTCAATACCTTCAAGATAAAAAGTAGTTGTTTGAATTTTCTTTCTTAACTTCATGTATTTATAATTCATATGCCATGATGTTTAGTTGAAATATTCCCTAATTAAGACAAGGCTTTAATGACATTACAAACAATGTGTTTCCTTTTTTTAAATTATTGAAGGATTGATGCACCTTCTATGTGTTTGTTCTAGTTTTGTATTGGAATTACACATATAGGTAATTTCTCATTGTATGGATACATATATCCCTTTAAATGAAATTGACAAGTTCTGATAAATGGAATAGTGTGATTCAAATGAATGGTTAATTCTTAATGATTTACCCTCAAAATAAGTTGCCAAATTGATTTAAAATGCTTTTAATTCTAATAAAATATTTGGTGACATGTGGGTCACCATGTTGGAATTCCATGATGGAATCAATAGTGGTTTCATTTTTATACATTTGGAGATACATGGATACCCATGTAAGAATTCAATAGAAGGACTCGGGTTCATGAAACCAGGACGCGTTCCAAATATATGGAAAAATTAACTATACTAATGGAAGGTAGTGGTGTGGAGCATTACCTTGGAAAATTCCATAATGGTTTTAAATAAATGGTGGAAATTATACATGATCTATCAAAACTAAAGGAAAGAAAAGGCATGAACCAATTACTAAACGGTTTCAATGCTTCTTAACCTTTCCACATTAATGGAAGGCTATTATTATTAAAATAAATTAGGGTTTAAAATCTACTTTACCTATCCACACTAATGTATGGAAAGAAATGAACCATAATAATTATTAATTAAGTTAATTATGTAATATGAATTCACCAACTCATTCTCGCCTTGGATTTTGTGATCATAGTACCTTGGGTCTCATGAACCCCATTCTGATTCAAGGATATGGTTTGATTAGTTTGATAATCCCCTAGACATTGATTCTTGTATATTCCTTAGATTCCTAGTATGCTACCGTTGAGTCCCTTCTTCTTATAGGATACCTCAGATACATTCCTTGGATCTAGTATTGACTTGTAGGTTCCATGGTTAAATACCATCAGACCCAGTCTTTGTGTAGCCCTATTTTAACTTGGTCGATCATCTTAGACTTGGTAGATGACTTATTATGGAATGCATTTGATTAAGAAACTTGGATTACTCTCTTACCACATAGCTAGAATCATATAGTACAATGTGAACTTTTCAGGAGTACACAGTACCTTGTTTTTACGCTAGTACTCTCTCACTGGATATATTTTTCAGGGTTCCTTGTTACGTCATGGTACCATCAATACATATACTATCACATGATTCCTTTCATATGCCCCTTGGGTCCAGGATTGACAATTATGTGACAGGGTTAATGACCTTCGGGCCCGGTCATTGCTAAGCCTCATTTTACCATCGTGGAAACCTCATGGACTTGGAAGGTGACTTACTCACATGTGACTTATAAATAAAATGGTTAAACGCATTTAAGGATTTTTTTACATGTTCATACACCAGTAGAGAGCAGAAGCGGGTACATGGGTATTTAGTTATGTTGCATTTCCTAATTTATATATGCATTCTTTCACTCAGTTTAATTTATTTGATATTGTTGGGATTGGGTTGGACATCGTTGGGGCCAACCTATTGACAATTATATCTCACACCATTCTCGAGACACCATTACATAGGGGTACCTGAGTAGACCTTTATTGTCTACAAGGATTTGTACCTTACTTGTTGCTACTTTCTAGTACCTTTAGTAGGAGAAAAGGATCTAGCTGGAGCTCGTTCTGCTCGTGAAGATAGCCTTTGGGAATTATGTTTTTTTTCTATACATTAGTTCTTCATTGTATTATATTTAAAGTTATGTTGTATTGTTTACTAATTTTTATAATGTATCAATACCCTTTTATGAATTCATCAATTTTATAAACTGGCATTTGACGCTTTTGTTCCATAATATAAAAATATCTATCTTATGCTACTTTATTATCGCAATTACTACTTCTGCTGTTGATTTTTATTATCTATGTTACACCGTTTCACAACTATAATAATAAGGTATAGTCTCCCCACTTACTATCCTAGCACCCTTTCTACTTGTCGGAAACCTTGAGGGTACGATGAGGTGTGCATGAGGTCATGTTGAGACCAGTCTGGCAACCGTCTTAGTGGGAATCTAGGCCGGGACATTACATTGGGGTATCATAGTTGATTTTTCCTTTTGTCTTAGTATTTTGTGATGGTAGAGAGGAGACTAGGAAAGTGTCTGCACTTGGTTAATGGTCATACATGCAATTGATCACCCCATGTATGGGAAATGACCATGTGACCAAGGTTCGGATTACTATACTGCTATTAGTTGTTATAATTGATATTATTTCACCTTGAGTGACTAGTTTACATTCTGTTTCATATGAGTTTTGGAATTTTGGAAAAAGTCAACGACCAGATATGGAATGGATGTTTCAATACCTTTATCTTTTAGGCCCTTAAAAATTGACATGCCATTTATATATTCCATTCCATATAGTTGCAATAGTAGGTTGTCTGTTTTGTGTAATACATTGCCATATATATATATGAAATGCTTCGGTTTATATATATTTAGGTATTACAATAGCATGCCTTCTATGCTTACTTCTTTTTATATCATTCTCCAGTGATTGAATTTCCATGCTTTTGTTATTTCAGTTTGATTATCTTTCTTAGCCACCAGTAGTTACATGCTATCTTACCTTGAAATATGTATATGGTTGTATTTTTTATGTTATTAGTATCAATTAATGGGAGCCAATTTTCAATCCATAGAGTGTATGGGTGCTACATTAATTGGGAAATGGAAACCTGTATTAAATGAAATGGAATGATTCTTTGTAAAATTTTATAAGTGTTAAATGTGTTTAATGTTGGTCTAAATTCAAATGTCTATCATTCAAAATGAAACTGGACCCAAGTAGGTCAGTTGGGGAATGTTCTTATGTGATGAACAATTTGGGTGTTTAAATTTTAATTAATTATCATTTGTTATTGGGTCTCTTTCTAGAGAACCCATGTTGGTTAAAAGGGGACCAACATAGGTCGCCTTATCTACTAATGAATGGAATTTATGTTGATATGTGTTCAGAAAATTACAGAATGTCAACTATTTTAATTTTTTTTTCAAATTGATATTTAATAAAACATGGTTGTTATTCCATTGGAGCGTTGTATAAAATCAAGTACCTTGTGATTTTATTTGAAAGAGGTACTTTGATGTTATGATTAAATCTTTTGAGGACAAAATATTAAATGTGATTAAATATTAGAGGCATAGAAATGGTACCTATAGTGGTGTTCACTATTTAAACCTCTCGTGTAATGGGTGGTTTAAACTTCTCTAAACATGACTTGGAACAGAAGCGTGCGTACTTTCTATATGAAATCTTTTTTATAGCAATGGGGTTATGATCAGATTTTGAGCCAAGTGACTTTTTCTTATTGTGACCTGGTGTCATATTTAAAGCTTCTTCTTTATAAGGGTCTAATAAGAGGTAAGTGACGCCTTAGAACTTAAATGCATTTCTAGTGATGTGACCTTTCTATCTCTTTGGTGTTGTTGGGTGTCATTTTTCCAAGTAGGACATTCAATTTCAAAGTGACACCCCTATTCGGATTGGTGGTAATGTGTTTCAGTACCTTGTTATGGGCTTTATCATCGGGTAATAATATTTTCCATCCTGTTAGACAAGCCTCGGGGATGGTCGGCTGCATTGTTGGTCGTCTAACCCTTTTTTCTACTTATAAATTGACGACTTAGAGTGGCACCATCCAATATAATGGTAATATGATACAATACATCTCTAAAATAAATCTACTTATATTGTTTATTAAGGTCTCAAGTCATCTCAAAGTAGAGTGGATTGAGTGTTAAACAAGCAGATCCATTCAAATACATGTACTGGGTTTCGAAGGGCTCTGGTGTTTTTTCCACGCTGGTCAAATTGTTATAATCAAGCATGCTTATGAGTGGTTACTTTTCATTATTTTTGGGGCTAGGACACTCCTAATGTGGGTAGTGTTGTCTTGAACCTAGTAAATGTGTCATTCCACGTAGAAGGATAAAACCCTAAGGGGCCATTGGAAAATGGTTGGTTATTGCATGAATGTCTTTGAGGCTTGTTGGTGTTGTTTTATGTCGGTGCCTTCCCAACATCATGACATTGTTTTGGTTTGACTGTTTTACCATCCAGTTTTAGGGATTGTAATTGGAAGACCCATGTTAAATACTCTTAGTGTACTCTTTTTAATGGATGATTATGTCCCCTATCTTGAAATCATCCTCGAATCACTAAGATATCATCAGTCTTAGGCCGCATAAAATCATAACATTTGTTGAGCTAGTTGGATGATCATTTTACGTAATTAATGCTAAATATGGTTCTCATGGAGGCATGGTTACTCTTGAATTATTTTTGGGTTTCCAATAAGGAAAACCATGTTCGGACTCTTGGAGTATAGCTGTTTATTTTAATTTTTGATGGCCTTCTAAACCAGACATCTTTGAGATAAGGCGGACAAGTGGGCCAACTCTATATCTTCCTTTCAGTTGATATTTATGGTTATAAGGGGTTGTATTAAAACATGATGACAGTTAAAGTAAAGAGTGGTCTCATGGTTAGTAGTGTCTTCTGAGAGAGATTTCTCGACCAGTTCTTGTTAGGTCAATCAGAATTTGACTGCTTCTTTTAACAAATCATTCCTGGAATGTCGTAAGAACACATAGAGTTGTGCCTCGTAAAAAAATTCCAATGGTGGAGGTACTATGGCTTGGATTGGTCCCCTTCATAAGTTAAGATCCATGGTAGTGTGCACTATCAATCGATGTCTATCGATTTGATGATGTGATAGTGTCTCTATCTAAATAAGACTATATAAGTGCCATTTAAGTGTTTATGATGAACTTTTAGAGTTGGATCGGGTCGTAAATGCTGATGTTCATAGTGAGTTTGAAATACATAAAGTTCATTGGGTGTTGATAATATAATGAAATATTTTGAATGAAAATTCATGAACCTTTTAGTTTTGGTGGTGTTTATGCTTTTTCTGAAGTCTTATTGGGGACGAAAAGTTTTTAGGGTCTGTATAATATAGAATCCTGTGATTTTGAACCGAAAAAAAGTAAAAACATTTTGTAACTTTTTCATTAGCTGGTCAGGTCATATTTAGTACTGAGTTTCAAGACATAATTTCGACATTTGTATCACTCATAATTGTTGTTTATAGGCTTGAGAGAAGGCTTGAGAAGTATCTTGAGTGACTTGAAAAGTTTTAGAGGTTCAATACCTGAGAAACATAATGTTTTTAAAGACAGGAGGGCGCATGGTTTGCGCACGGCCTGCTAAACCATGCGTCCCACTACATGTAAGAAGACAGTCTTATTTTGAATGGGATAGTGGCCTGCACATGTCATGTGCACGGGTTCCCAATCTATGTTCCTAACTCATGTAGGGTGCATCATGGAGGTTGAATACTCTGCATTGCTTGATCAGTGTTTGGCAACCTATGGGTGATAAACCATGCATGATTCCCAGTTAATAAAAAATGAGTTATTTTAATTTAATTAAATTAACATAAAAGAAGTAAAAATTAAATACTCCTTAATCTCCCTCAGATCATGATAGAAAAGGGGATCTCTTCTTTTCGTCGTGAACCGACCCCTCTGGACTCCTCCTTCGACCGTTGTTTCCGTCCGATTTCTTCAGGATTCAACCTCGAATCATTATGGCATATTCATATACCCTAGTTTACTTTCTTTTTATTGATGATTATGGCCTCTTATTCGACCCACTTGTTTTAGCAGAACACGAAGGCCTTGGGGGTGATATTATTTTTAGTTTTCTATTGTACGAGGTTGGTGCAAATTGACTCTTAGGACTCGTGGGTGCATTTTCCAAAAACCACCACCAAAGGCGATGCAGTTTTGGTGGTTTTAGTCTGCTAACAACATTTCAAGGTAAGTTTTATACATTCTTCTTTGTTTCTCACCACTAGAAATAAAATCTATATGCATCCACTCATGTATGTGGATGTGTGTATGATCTATGGGAGAGGAGAAGCTACTTTTAGTTAGATAGGTCCAAGAGATGAGTGGACTACTTGGTTCCACCTTGAGGTAGGGTCCCTATCCAAGCCCTCAATATTTATAAATACATTAATTTAGTTTCTAAGTACACTTTTGATGTAAATAGAATCAAGCAATGAAGTATTATGTCCAATTCATGTGAAATGTGAATATTATGATGTTCATGATATAAATTCTAAATCTATTAAATGAGTTTTAATTTAACAGTATCATGTTTTATAATAAAAACCTCACAATGGAGGTGCGCTTCCATCAATATAAAAATTTGTTGTTAGACCTTAATTTTATGACTTTTTGTATTTATAATTCTTATGCATTAATGTTGTGTTGAAATGTTACATGCTTAGGACATAGCATTCATGAAATTAAAAACACTTAGTTTCCTTTTTTTAAATGGTTAACAGATCGATGAACTGTATAAGTGTTTGGACCAGTTTGGATTGGAATTACCCATGTAGGTAATTTCCCTTAGATTGGAAACATGGATCCCTTTAAATGAAATTGATACCATTTGGTAAATGGAATGAGTTGATTCAAATGATTGGTTAATTCTTATTTATTGACCCTCAAAATAAGTTACCAAATTCTTTTTCAAATGTTTTGGATGCTAATAATGTTTGCGGGGACATGTGGGTTCCCATGTAGTAATGAGATGATGAACTCAATGATTTTTTATGATCATACCTTGGGAGATACGTGGATCCCCATGTACGAACTCCATGGACGGACTCAGGTTCCTGAGACAAAGATTGGTTCAATGTGCATGTAAACCCATAACATGCTATGGAATGGTAGCGATGTAGACCTTGGCCATTGAAATTTCCATAATGATTTTTACTAAATTCATGGAATGATGCTTTACCATTACAAACTAATGGGAGTCAAGGCTTGAACCAATAACTAAACAATTGAAATGTTACTTGACCTTTCCACAAAAATGGATAGAAAGGTCTGAAACAAAAAATAATGGGATTAACTCTACAAGACCTATCCACACCAATGGAAGGAAAAACATGAACCATGTGAATCATTAACTGAATTCATTATCAAATAAGAATGGACTAACTCGAGATCACCATAAATTTTCAGAGGAGAATACCATGGGTCTCAGGACCCCATTTTTATTCAAGGATATAGTTTTAATAGGTTGATACCCACCTAGAAATCAGTTCTCTTCTATTCCTCAGATTCCCAGTATTCTACCTTTGGGTCCCTTCTTCTTACATAATACATCATATACACTCCATGGATCCAGCATTGACTAGTAGGTGCCATGGTTAAAGACTATTGGTCCATGCATTTGATTATTTTAATCTTACCATGGTCGATAACCTTGCACACAGTAGGTGACTTAATATTGAATTCCTTGGATTACACTCCTTCGATAACACTTTTACCCCTTATCTAGACTCAGATACTAATGAGTTAGCTTTCGGTGAATTTATGATACCTTGTTTTTTACCCTGGAACTCTTTTAATGGATAACTTTTTCAGGATACCTTACTGCATCTCAGATCTGTCACTACATACACTATCACATGATGCCTTGGATACACTCATTGGGTCTAGAATTGAAAATTAGATTTCTTTGGATAATGCCCATCAGGCCTGGTCATTTCTATGCCATGTTTTACCTTGGAGGAACCTCTTGGGACTCGGTAGGCAACATACTCACATGTGACCTATAAATAAAATGATATAACTCAATTAATGAACTAGTTACATGTTCAAATACTAGTCAAGAGCTGAAGAAGGTACATGGGTATTTAGTTACATTTTACTAATTACATTATTTATTCATACATGAACCCTATTTAATTTATTTTACACTGTTGGGATTGGTTTAGACACCGATGGTGTCAGCCTACTGTGATTTATATCCCACATCATACATGGGCCAACATTTAACTAGGGTACCTGAGTAGAGCAGTCATATTCGTAGGGATTTTGACCTTGTGTGTTGCTGCTTGCCTGTACCTATAGTAGGATCAATGGACCGAGAGGGATCTCTGGATTCTTGTGAAGATAGCCATTGGTATTTTTTTTATTTTTTTTACATGATTCCTTCATTATTTTGTATTGAAAGAAAGGTTGTATTGTTTACTATTTTTCATAATTTATCAATACCATGTCATGCATTCATCTATGGTATAAACTGGCATCAGAGTCTTTTTTCAATAATATAAAAATATATCTTCTACTGCTTTATTATGTCTATTACTGCTTCCACTTCTGACTGTTATTTATTCTTTTATACCTCTACACAACTCTAATAAGAGGGTATAGTATCCCCACTGACTACCCTTATACCCTTGCTACAAGTCGGCAACCTCTAGCTTATGGGGAGGCGCACATGAGGTCATATGATGACTGGTCTGGCCACCATCATAGTGTTGATCCGGGTCGGGACATTACATAAATGAATATCAAACTTGTCTCAATTCCATATGTTATGACATGATGATATTATTATGAATCCAATATCATTTCTTATGTTTTTATATGATTAATTTTTTATGATATTTTAGAAATGATAATCAATATATCATTTTTTGTTGGTTGGAACCAATATATCACTCAAATACTTTGGGAAAAATGTATATCTCGTGAAATATATTAGATTGGAACATGCATGGAACTCAGTTCTATAAGAGAATTTTTCAACTATATTGTCCTTACGAGTGAAAGATGACTACTATTATGGTTTGACAAGAAAACCCATTCTATATTCATATCAAATTCATTGAGCTTTGAAAAATATGGAAATAATTTTATATGATTATTTATCTTCCATAAATGAATGCCTTATTCCAATGATATGATCTCATGTATAATGTTATATTAAACCCTTATGATTCTTATCCATTAAACATAAAATATTTATTCCTTCTCCCAAAATTATGATATTTTATATGCATTGTATGGTTTTCAAATGTTATACTCATGAAATCATTACATTATGTTCATGTTATGCATATGTATCCCCCTAGTTTAACATTTCTAATGTAACATCAAAAAAAAATATTCCATTGAAAGATTTTCCAATTATGTTGGGTCACATGGCCTCAATACAATCTCCCAAAATGCTAGAGGCTCCCAACTATTAGTGAGGGCCTATGGTAAAACTATGGATATACAATGCAATATTAATATAGTCTAACTTATTGAAATCAATAATATACAAGTAGAAAAATATGTATAATATCCGATTATATGTAATAAATAAAATACTGATATATAATAAATACAAAATAAGACCTCATATAAAAAAAGATACATATAATATGTATATAATAATGAATCCAAAACATTTGTACAAAGAATATATACAATACATGTTACCAAAGTATAAAAATGAAAAAAAAATCCAACTAGAATTGCGAGCCACACCTCGTTCACATGCTCATGCTCCTATTAAATCATTAACAATTTGTTTAAGGTTGCATTCCATTATCCATTCATAAAATCATGTATTATTTTTTGGTACCTAAAGGTAAACCAAACAGTGTGTGGGACATAATCCTATTAGAAAACCACCCATGGTCATGTTCAAATCAGTCAGTGAATATATATTGCTGACAGTGCATAGGTAGTAAAAAAGTAGTAATGATATAACTCAAATGAAAATATCCTATTATTGATGTTCTCATTTAATGAAAAATTAATCTAATCACATCAATTTTAATAGTCCAAGTATTTTAATTAATAGTCGATCATTTTCTACATTGATCAATCTGATTTAACTAAAATTTTCATTTTATCATAAATTCTCAGAACCTGGAATAATGCCCAAAATTCACTAAAATCACATGTAACTAAGGATAACCTAGTATTCCATCAAAAAAATTATGTGAAGACTGACTTCTATACTATTCATTGGATAGGAAGATTCATCATATAATTCATTTCATTTATTAATTATCCAATAACATGAGATCTTCCTTTGAATTCCCAAGTTGGAATCCACATATCGCTCCATGTATAATATAATCCTACATCCTACAACCCCATCAATTGAGAACCACAAAAGAATCAATGTATGAATCTTGGTGTGGTATAATGTATCTTCTATTCAATTGTGTCCCATTCCATGCAGTAACGGATCCCAAGTTTCACCCATTACTTATATCATAATACTCACTTGGATTATATCCATGGAATAATCATATGAATCCATGGATCACTCAATATATAACAGTTAATCATCAGTGAGTCAATCCATGTAATTCTTTATTTAAATCTATGGATCACTTGTGCATTAGTTAACTATAAGTCCATTGAGTATGTTAATAGAATTATTTATCAGAATCCATGTGTCACCTAGGGACTTTAGAATTCACCATAATTTAATCAATTCTATTTAATCATGTTAGTTTCAAAAAAAAATGGAAAATTCATTTAAAAATCATCTCAAGGGGTTATTCATGATATTAAACAGTCATGGAAGATTTCGATAACAATTACTGATGTGGGATATTTTATTTAAACAAGATTCTCTAGTTAAAAAATCTATTAAAAGGAATAAAAACCATTTAACTCAGATGGTCTTTTCAATAAAAATAGAATTTCATGCATAATCAATCCATTCCATTACATGGGCCAAGGCCCATGTTCATTCATCCCTTCCCATTAATAAATTCAGATAAATTACAACTTATAACTCATATTTCAAATCGATTTACATTCCAATAATTCAATTTAAACACCATAGAAAAGGGAATAGGAACACCTCTTTGTATTCATGTTCCACAGTCAGCAATTGTGGTGCATCTATATAACCAACACACCCCAAGGAAAGGTTCCATTTAATTCATATATGTCAACCTACTATCATTCAATAATGCAATCTATAATTACATAAGCCATTCAAATCATATAAAGGGTTAAATTGTTTTTAATGAAACACCTAGAAATTTGGTGTGTGGCATAGTAGAATATATTATAATGATATTAAACAAAATTCACAAGACCACCTACATGGGGTCTGTAGTTGATAACTCATCTAGTATCACCTCCTGATTCGGCATAGATAGAGAGAAAATAAATGAAATGATTAAGAACCAATTATTTATTAAAATTTTATAGAACCTAAATAGTGAATATGATATCATAAAAATAGATTATAGTTACGAAAGAATCGTTATCTAACATTTATGAATCCTATAAGATGAACGACCTTTATTTATGAGCTCAGTTAGAAGAGATGACTGAAATTAATTATTAGACATCATGGGGCTTAAAAATGGGTGGCGATGCTTTTTGGGAGATTAATCATGATTTTAGGTTTAATACAGCTCTTATTTTAATTGTACAATATTGAATTTTAAAAAGATAATGGTTCACATAACATAGGAACACAGTTTGAAAAACTATGTGCCCAACGTGTATGCTTATCATTAGAAAAGGGGAACCCATATGGTTTACCCACACTGTTTGACTAACCATTTTAATACCATTCTATTATCCACTATACAAATTTCAAAGTTGTACACATAACTATGCATTTAGAATTTCATGGTTAGACTAAAACATTGTGGACTATTCATTCTCTTTTCCCCAACCTCTCAAGATTTGTTAAACTATATGGCTTTCCCCACATGATTTACGTTAATAGTGTTCCAAGAAATATTGACCCAAATGGTTGTGATCCAAAATCTGAAATATCCCCAAACACCCCTAATACCTCTAGGACCACAAATGGTAGTCATAGTTGTCCATATTTAATCAATTAATATGAGAATTGACAGAAATTAAAGGATTCTTACCTCAAGGGAGAACCAATTTTTTTCATGCTCCCCCATATAGATTTCTTTTCAAAAAATATCACATCCATGTGTAGTGACATTTGATATGAAAACAACTCCAGCCACTATTATTTTACATCATCATATCACTACCATGTCTCATCTGGAACATGATTGCGATGTCATATCACTCGTACTAAATGAAGTGACAATTCATGGAGAACCATCATGCTATGATAAATAATATGTATAGGATTCTCCTCAAAATGAGGCATATACTTATAACTAAACCTCATTTTTATTAAAGGCATGATTCATGTATGAATAATAGTTTCGTAGCTAGGAAACATGGAAGACATCGTTCATGATCTTGTACATCTGAGGTAACAATCATCGATATGCTACTAGCTTGACTCTATCTAAAATAAAAGATGGCCTAATGTATGTGGGTGAAGGACCAACAAGTCTCTTGATAATATTGTCTCACAACATTTGTGAAACACGTAAGATAACATGATCCCTGACCTTAATCTCTAGAGGTCATACAGGGTGATCGGTATATGATTTTTATAGAGACATCTAAGTATACATCTACTTATGAAACAACTAAACATGATTTGTGTTCTCCTAAATAGGAAAAAATCAAAATACATCTACTTATACTGCCTCTATCAACTATTGTGGTCATCGGAGTGTCCTAAAATAAAATACCTTATAAGTCACCATCTTAATAGATGCATAAAATCTATTATTGTGAAAAAATTCAAACTGGGTTATATGCCTCCCCCAAGAACCCCCAAAACAATGACAAATTCTCACAACATGTCCCCATGCCCCTAAATTGTACACTCTGAATATTCTTCTTTTTGGGGCTGGTATGATGTACTCAAAATCACCTATTTACTAAATTCCCTATGTACCCCTTTCTCGAATTGTGATGTAAACCTGGTTTTTTATATTAAATGATATTATAAAGGATCCACAATGTAATTCTATCTCACACATATACAACCTCCCATGATCATCCACTTTGAGTATTTTCATTATTAGAAAGAAATGGTCTACCATTGTGGGATTTTCATCCATAAGTCATATAAAACCATTAACTAAAGGCAAAATTAGTGATCCTATAAGAAAATAAAAAATTGAATGAACCCTCTTACACTCATTGATGGGTAACTACTGTAAAATTCCTACTAGTCGCTGTTGTTCCACTTTCAGCTGATGACAAGTGGAACACCTCATGAAAAAACAAACTACAACACTTTTCATACCAGCACAATAGTAATACTGATATAATTCACGATCAATTTTGGTGATTATGGGGTTCACTAAAAAAGATAAATCATTAAAATACCACATTCTCTCCATCATCATGTCTGAAGAGACCCATATGTGACCATGTTTCCATTGAATTATAACCTTGTCAATGTTCCAACAGGGAGGAGGATCATCACCTTCCACATTCTTTCATCGGAATAGGCCCTTGTAATCTAATAGCTTCATCATTCTAAATCTTTCCATAAGTTAAATGGTAATGGATAATGAAGATAGAAAAGTATGACATTGATTTTCATGCACCTCTAAGTGAATCCCTGTTAACATATCCATAATATTCCACTTTATAATTGATTGAGGAAATACATGTATCTGATTCCCATATTAAGTGCATCAGCCACTAAAATTCATTTACCAAGCATGTATGTAAGTTCCAAGTCAAAATACTGATGTAACTCATCCTGACTTCAATTCTACATATTCTGATAATTTTGTGTAAATATGTACATCAATATTTCATATTTAATTTACACTAAATAATGATCTCCCAGTTAATAGTTTCTCAAATAGTGCAACGTGTGAACTACTACATCCATATCGAGATCATGTTTCTAGAAATTCCCCTCACGTGGAACTAATTAGAGAGACCCATACATAGTTAATCTATCTCCCAAAATATGAACTCCACCTATCTTGAAACCCTTTTCATCATAGTAAAACGTGTAACTCTTTCCTAGATCTAGAAAAATTAGTATCGACAAAAATGTTATTCTCCCATTCAGGCCTTGAAAGGTATTATATCAAAAATATGACCATATGAACTTCAGTTTAATTTTAGTCATCCTCATGAGCAGAATGTATTATAATTATTTGTACTATATAAAATGAATGTAGTAATGGGTTCTCCCTAAGAAACATCATACCTCAAAGAAATTCATGGGGTGCTCCCTATAAACTATTGACATGACCTTATCTTGGTCTACTAATACTCATGACTCTGAGAAAATGTGATCGAGGAAGTGAATCTTATACATCTAGAAGATTCACTTTCTTATCAGAGTATATAAATTATGCCCTCTTAGTGTATTCAATATGATACCAGAATCTTTGGAAAAATTTTATCGATTGTGAGAATAAAACAAGATTTCATCAAAAAAATCCGAAAAAACAAATAATTATACGAATGAAAAAAATAGTTAATCATTGAAATGATTATTTCTAGAGAATTTGTTAGATGGAAAACCATAAACATAAACTCATATAAATAAATCCTACCATGGAATTATGTGAAAGGTATGTATGATTGTATAACATCCACTTGATGATATCCATTTCTCAAATACATTTTTTAGAAGACCTGATATCATTGGATCTAGTCGAAGAGACCATCTATCTGTGGAAGAGGATAAAATTTATTAATCATCAGTTAGTTCAATGTCTGATAATCCATACATAACCTTATGGTTCCATATTCTTTTTTGGAAAAAAGGACTAATCGGCCCTAAAGAGATGTACTGGGTTAGAAGAACCATGTTTCCTATTAAATTCTTTAGATACATCATATGGTCTTGAATAACATTAGAATATATCTTTTAAGGTTGAATAAAATACCTATTCACCTCCTAAAACTAACATGATATAGAACTATTTCTCCCTTAATAGAGGAAAGACAAAAAAAAGTCAACTAGGATGACATCCCTTTAATAATAAATAACTGGAATAATGTTAGCATAATGTGTTTTTTGATCATCTAGACACAAAATCAAATATGGGGCTGTAATCTGACCCATCCCATGATACTCAGGTCCAAATCATCTTCTCATATGTATCCAATTCACCATTTCGAATAAACGCTAATCCCCATCTCAATATGAAGGTCACCCAAAAGATAAAAAATAAATGAATTCAAAAAAGGGTTCCAAACATCCCATACAAGTAATGATTTTAAAACTAGTCATCTCGAGGAAAAATAGGTCCCACACTAAAGTGGAACTCCAAACATCGATGTACAAACTATTTTCTAATCCAAGGCATACTGTCATGTGTCATAACATCATCATAGTAATGAACACTAATCCCATGTCTCTCCCCATTGGGTTTATATATAAATCTATGAGAAGACCCTATACCGACTAGTGTAAAAACTAATGAATAGGATATTTGAATAATACCTATGATAGTAGAAGGTTTCAGATCCTACTCCCAATAGGCCTATTGAATTACATATACGTATATTGGATAGTATCCATGTGGTACTTCTTGGATACAATGAACAGATCCAACCTATTGTGTATGTAAATATGGTGTCTTACTACCATGACCATAACCTCCACCATTGCCTTATTGGCCATATATTCTTCAGCTCCAAACCTGAAGAGATGATGATAAGCCTACTCCAAAACATGGTGTCATTGAAGTCCCCTATCTCTGGCTGTTGGTGGAAAATTCCTATAAAAGGAACTATAGAAGGGAAATCATTTCAAATGATTGACACTCAACTCGATTCCTCATAAATTGTGACCCTGAATTTCATGTCCTATAATACTGGTAACACCACGCATGGAATCCTATGTATGTGATCTATATACTGGTATCATAGTGTTTAATCACCAAATAATGCTTCTTACTACCGGTCAATGCATTACAAGATCATGAGACAGAACCTCCCAGACATTCACCACTAGCCTCTCTCGGATTACACTAAATGAAAATAGCCTAATTCAATATGTAAAAAAATTTAGTGAGACAAAATACATTATACTAAGATCTTATTCCATACAAGATTCAGTCCTTGATTATTCTAGCTTTAGATAACGCATATCCCTTCAAAATATGGGTGAAGCACTAGAGAAGAGTAAACCTAGTTGAGTAATTCAAAAATGATAGTGAAACATACTCTATGGGAAATAATTATCATTATCTATTATTCCTCAAAATATTAGGAAAAAATTAATCCTAGAGAGTCATATGAATACACCTCGAGGACATCTCTTGATGACACTCTTTCTGAGTGATAACATACCACTGTCTCTTTGTGAAATAATATTGTATATACATAGTGACCTTTAACTTCAACTCATGAGGTGTCTCTAGATTCCCGAACAAATATACCAGGGTTAGTATCTATGAATATGCTGCATATAGTCTTGTATCCCATGAAAAAATGGGTGGATTCAACTCCATGAACCCACATGTCAACTCTTCTATAGTAAAGGAAGGTCACAGTTCTCCCATAATGGTCAACATAAATTACATGAAACCCTCACTAAACTATGCCTCTACACATATGTCTGGTACAACTACTTATGACTAAGCTGAAAAGAATAGAAGATCCAGTCGTAGCCTATTTTCCACTCCTCTAAATCGTGTTTGTCTACACACTCCTAGTGCATGTCTAGAGGATGTTGTGGGGGAATACCTCAACAAATTCCAAGACCAATCCTCATATCAAGATTACTTTTCAAATATCCCATCTCAAAAGAAGAAATACATAAGATAGAAAGGACCAAGCCTTTCATTATACGGGAAAACCCATCTTCCTGCTCTAAGAGTCACATTTAGTTATCATAAAGGTCATATATTAGTAAGAGATTATACATACATCCAAAAACTATGATAGGTTGGATGAAATTCTCTACTACAAAAAACTCAGTTTCCATTTTATTTTCATTATAATTCACATATTCATTTTCATTTTCATTTTAAATTCATAATTATTTAATTCCCATTCACTTTATATTGGATGAGCTAAATGCTTCACAACATTTCAATCAACGTGGGCCCATACACCTCATGAACCAAATTATGGAATCAACATGTTTCATAACTGAACACAAATCAGTATACCTATCTCAGTAGCATTAATAACTATCATATAACCTATAATAATATAATGCAACAATTAATTCATCCAAATTGGTATGGTAAAAATATTGTCATGTTATTTCTACAAAGTGACAAATATGTTTTACAAGAATAATTAATTCATCCATATAGTTTAAAAAATATATAACATGTAATGGTGTCAATAATAAAAATATAATTCAATTGGATCACCAAATGGTGGAATAAAAAAACTATAGTAGTCAAAATTCATAAAACAACAATTACATTTGAGGAAATTTGACTTTTCCATGTATGTGGTTTGTCTATACTAGATAATAACATATTAACAAATTAAAATTCTTTCATATCACTTTCAATTTTCACCAAAAAATAAAAAAATTATAAAATAATTCCTCTAATACAACATTATAAAATCTTGGACTCAGATGACAGTAAAAGGTGCCTTGATGCCAGTGAGGTAAATGGCCTCAATCACATCTCCCAAAACTCGAGAGGCTCCTAAATAGATTCATGGGACTAGGTTGAGTCCACAGTAATATTATTCTCTCTTAACAAAGTGCGACAATGTGAAATTTAATAATATATAAGTAGTAGAAGTAGTATAATAAAAGGATAATATGTAAATAACAAAAGACTAATATTTAATAAATACAAGAGACTATATAATATACAAAATTATTTATCTCATATGTCTCTATTAAAGACTAATAAACATTTATACAGGGATGCTATAAAATACATGTAATATCAGTACACAATGGAAAAAAACTATCTGATTATCATTTTGATCCTCTCCCTAGTTCCATTTATCAGATCCTAAGAAATCATCAAGAACCGACAGAAGATAACTTTCTCTTATCAATACACATAATAATGTGGAATATTTGTGTCAAGAACCTAATCTGGTCTTTAAGAACCCGAGTTTTTAGAACGGGACAAAATCCCAAACCTGTTTTAATTTCTGACTTGTTAATGAGAAAACAAAAAACATCTGGGAAGTTCTAGAAATTTCCAAACTAGACACCGTGTACTCTAATGTACACTCCATGTATGGGTTGGGTGAGTACCAGACTTGTGATCTTAGAGTACATGTCGTGTGATTACCATGTAGGAATTCCTTACTATACGGTGTGTAGTTATATACACGTTGTGTACCCTTGACATTGTAGAGGCCTTACATGGTGTGTAGGCCAGTTGGCTAGGAATAATGTTTTTAGCATTTACAAGTCATGTACTATTTGTACACGACTTTTAGAGGGCCCGTGTATGGGATATACATGTCATGTTCGGGATATCAGTAGGGTAAAGAGGAACATGTCGTGTACCATAGGTGCATTCCATGTAGTCAGTCGTCAAGTCCTTGGTAAAATATGAGCCGCCTTATGAACAATAAAATGATACATTGTGTGAACTTATAAGTACATGTTGGGTACTTTATTTTTTCTATAAAATGGGTGGTAGCCTGGTTTTTAGGCAGAAACTCACCCCATCGACGGGTCTAACTGTGGAGAGTTGGCTGGAGCTTGTTTTCTGCTCCTGATCATCCATTTGAACTCTGTTTCTATCACCATTAGATGCGTTGGAAACCCCTCAGTAAGGCCTTGATTTCTCTTGATCCATTCTTCTTGTTTTCTATTATAGAGTGAGTTATAGTGGTTTGAACTTTTTTTTATTCTATTATTGATATATCGAGTTATATACCTAATTGGATGTTATTATCAGAGGAGTATCATCGTACGAGTCACAGGTAGGTGTTGCATACCTCTTTTTGAGTTTTCACGGATTTTTGGGTGGCGTGTCTTGTGGCACATTTTCGGGTATTTTGAGCGAGAACCTAATTTACCTTTTATTTCATGTTTAACTATTATTTAACCTATGGGATGCCTTTGGGTATACCCTGTTACCAGTTTTTCATGAGCGGGCCCGGGCAAGTGGTTGTATCCCATCGAGGTATTTTTTCAGGGAATTCCAAAATGGTTATAATTGTTTTAATTGTTTTGAACATTTGAGTTTACTGTATTGAATATTGATATGAATATTTAGAGTCATTAAAGAACCCGGTGCTAGTATGGGACAACACTTGGATAACACAGACAACTGTTTAGATTGTTTTTTCTGTTTATGTATTTTGTGAAAAAAAATTATATATATAATTGTTGAATTGCATATTCTGGAACCTTTAGGTTGTGTTGGGCATGACCTAGATATTCTTGAGTGATGTTTATCAGAGGATGGTAATGGACCATATATCTTTGAATGATGCTGATCAATGGTTGGGCATGGCCTGAGTTACTTTGGGTGGTTTTGACCACAGAATTGGGTGTCATAGTTGTCAGCTTTAGGCATAATGACTATCCGGTTGGGATGGCCCCGGTTACTGGGATGGGGAGCCCATCAGACTAAAGTGGCATGGTTTTAGGGACACAAGGTGTTAGAGGTGTTGGGGCTTGGGTACTATTTTGGTGATTATCACTCACTCGTAACTATGAGTACTTTGCACATAGAGAAAATCTATTATTGAGTGTTTTTGACCACTCGTGTGGGTAGAGGCCCCGTTATTTGTTGTTTAGGTACTACTGGGTTGGGGGTAAAAGCTGTAGGAAGCCATGGGGGAGGTGAGGAGCCTTTAGAGGATGGCGTTGGGGCTATCGGGTTGGGGGAAGAGGCTCGCCTTTATTTTGATTGTAGACATTGATGTCCCTTTGGTTAATTTATTTTGAGAGAAGACATCACTATCACTCTAGTTACTTTATTTTGATGGCAGACATTGTAATCCCTTCGATTAATTATTTAAGGACATGTATCATTGTTCTTCTGAGTTACAACCTCATGGGAGTGCCTTTGGGACATCGGTACTTTACACATGTGGTGTCAGGGGGCACATGGTGTTGGGTCACAAGACATAGATTCTAGTATTGGACGAAGCATGTGACACTACATGGTGGATGATGAGCACCAGTTGAGTTTTCGTTCATTTGTGCATCATATTGTTTACTTATTTCATTATAACTGCATGACTATTTAAACACTTATAGTAGGTACACACCATTGGGTGGTATCTTATTGTGATTCGTCTGACACCCTGCACGGGTCCTTTGAGACACGTGAAGACATTATGGATTTACGTATAAGAAATAGACCTGCTTTATGAGAATTAGTATATTAGATGTCGCATGGGAATTGTAAGTACCTTGTGGTCTTGCCTAATTAGAGTTTAATTTGTTTTTTATTCAATCCGATATCAGCATGCGTACCTGTTTTGTAGCTATAGTTAGTTATCCGTTGGCGCCCTTTTTATATATGGATTTGTAGGACCTAATTTGGTTGCATATTTTGTGTTCACTAGTAGATACAAAGGTTCAACATGTTGTTGTCTTTACTTTCTACTACTATTGTTTATATTTTTTACTTATTTTCTTTATTTATATTGATTGTGCTTCCACTCTATGGGTCTAGTTCGAGTCTTCTTATTCATTATTCTGTTGAACCTTTATTATTATACTCAGACATGTACCATTTTTATCCATTGAGAGGGTAAAGTCTCCCCTGTATACCTATATGACCCTCGCTGCTAGTCATCATCCTTTGGCGTTTAGGGAGGTGTGCCTAAGGTAGTAACACCCAACCCATTATTCACTGTTCGGGTGGTTATTTGGGTATGGGGAATTACAATGTGGTATTAGAGGAGTTCAAGACAATGATTTAGTAGCAATGTTTCATTGGATACTAATGAGATTGAGACTTATGTTTTATTTTTCTACAGGTTTTAGTATGTAGGATATGGTAGACTGGAGATAGGTTGTTACTAGAATTGGCATTCTAGCTTGATCTGGGGTGCCTACAACTCTTAGTATGAGAGATGAACCAAGTTTCCAAGGGTGGGAATTTCTGTTTACTTTAACTCAGATTAATGTTTATTTGATTTCATCCTTGGTGGATCACATGGTTTGTGATGTTATTGATTTTGATGTGTAAACCTTAACCTGGTAGGGTGAGAGAGAATTGGACCTTTTCTCGGTATTAAAAGGCTTGTTTTCTTGGATTTTTATAGGCACATTTAGGGGTATTTCAATTTCATAATTGCATGTATGCTTTGTAATGTGATAATACCATGTGAAAAAATATCAATTTCCATGATTTGTGTTCACTTTAATGGGGAATAGGTGAAATTCTTGAAAAAAATCCATGTTTATTACAATGTTCTATGACAGAATTTGTATATTTGTAGAATTGCATGTTATTTGGGTCTGGATCGTATGAGAGAAGGAATGTACTATTCTAGAGGTGATTTTGATCCCCAGGATTTGGTGACTAGGTCGTCAGTTTGAGGCAATGTTGGTTGTAAGGATGGGTATGGCTAGATGTTCTTTGATACATGGCTCTATTAGGGTAGGGTAAGGAGGCCATGAGGTAGGGATTCCATGGGACATGGTTGTAGTGGGGAAGTGTAAGGGTGGTAGTTGTGTGCATCCATTTTCTTCATTCCTTATCTTCATAATATATATATATATATGTATATTTATGTATTGTTATGTATGTGAGTTGTTAAACCATTTATGGTATTCCACAGGTTCCTTTTATACGTCTCTATTGATCGTCAGGTGGGAGATGATATAGTGATGCTGGTGCAAGATAACGTTTAGGATTCGGTGCTGGAAGAGCAGGAGCCGCAGGTACAGGGTCAGGTATGGGATGATGTTTAAGATTACATTCCAGTAGGGTAGTAGCTGGGTTTAGAAACTTTCAGGTCGTGGCTCGACGAGAAGCAGCGAGATAGCCTGGTATGTGTCTTGCTGGGGATCGACAGAGCTGCACAGAGTACATAGCCATCTATGGAATATCTGACGCGGGAGTTAGAGTCGCAACAACCACCACTTTTTCAGGGTGAGGGTGGTCCAAATGCGACTGAGAACTCGATAGAGATCATGTATATTATCATAGATCATATCGAGATAGCTCTAGGGCAGAGGGTCAAGCTGGTGACGTTCATGCTAAGAGTACAGACAATGTGTTGGTGGGATGTAAAGGATTAGGCTCACGGGCATGAGGTACTAGCATGGAAGAACTTTGAGGAAAGGTTCTTTGACCACTTTTACCATGAGACCCTTAGAGCTGAGAGAGCTTTTGAGTTCTTGATCCTTCAGTAGGGAGACATGTATGTCATGGACTATGTAGATACTTTCAATGAGCTATCGCGCATTGCACTGGGAATGGTATGCGATGACACTTCATGGGTGAGGCGCTTCAAGGATGGAATATGACATGCCATTCTGATCCATGTGAATATCTTCACGCTAGGTTCTTTCTTAGAGGATATGAATCTGGCACTTCTAGTATAGGGAAACTAGAGGGATATTCCACAGGTTGGTTGGGGAATAGTTTTAGGTGACAATTTAGACAGAAGGAAGCAAGGAAAAGATGAGTTTCCATAGGTCAGTTAGGATAGAGACTTATCTAGACCACCTTATAGCAGTTATTCAGTGTTTTTATATCAGAGTAGAAAACCATGTCATTTTTAGACTAAGGAAGATAGGCCTCCAAAGGATTGATGTGCATGTGGACAGGTCGGGCATCTGGAGAGGTTCTGCATGTAACCATCTCAGAATGCCGGGTGGACATGAACCAAGATAGAAAGTGGATTATAGGGTTGTTTTAGGTTCGATACAAGGAGAGGGTATCCAAGGTTCATCTACACATAGAGGAAATGGCATATACATTGGGACACAACTCAGGGGTCTGTGTCTGGTGGCTGGAGTTGCACCATAGAGAGGCCTGGCATCAAGAAGTCGTACTTCAGGATAGGTGCACGCCGTGGAGTTACCAGTGTCTAAGAAGGATTGTGAGCCGATGATAGTTAGAGGTACACAATGAGTGTGGCAGTGATTTCCATGTTTCCCGTTTAGGATTACCTATAGAGGCATGTCTGTATTGAGTGAACGTGGTGCCCAAGATCAATGTTGACTGACTAGATGTTGGTTCCTAGGATTGGCGCTATATCAGGTGTGTGATATATTTATATACACGTAAGTGATGTGTAGCATCAGGGGCATCCTGGATGCAGGTTACTTGAGATGCCATGTGAATCGGGGCATTGAAGATGCGGGTTACTTGAGTTGTTTTGGGAATCAAGGCATCCATGATAGAGGTAATTTGAGGTGCTTCACACATTAAGCCATTTAGGATGTGGGTTACATGAGGTTCATGGAATCTAGTTTTATTTTTAGTGTCCCTGGGATGAAGGACCTCATGGAGGTGGACACCGATGCGGTGCAAGATACGTTTGGTGTCTGGAATGACATGGTAGCACCAATGTGGCACATGGTTAACGATGATTTACGAAGAGGGCCAAGCATTTGGTAAATAGGTTAGTGATCCTTTTCTTGTTTTGAGTTTTTTTGGGTGGAGAATGAGGTAGGAAATTCCTATGGTGGGGATCTTGTGGATTCATTTAGCCGTAACCATTGAGACCGGGGTAGTTCAAGTTACTTGATTAGGGTGGTATGTTCAGTTCCATCTCCGGGTTACGTTTGATATCTCGGGGACGAGATACGTTAATGTGGGTAGATTGTAAGAACCCAGGTTTTTAGAATGGGTCAAAATCTCTACCCTATTTGAAATTTTTAATTGTTCCTAAGACTACTGGGAAAATCTAGGATGTTTTGGAAATTTCTAGACTACACGTTGTGTACTCTAAAGTATATGTTGTGTATGGGTTGGGAGAGTATTGACCGTGTGCTCGCCTAGGACATGTCGTGTGATGACTGTGTTGGAATTTCTTACTACACAGTGTGTAGTTATCGACTCACAATGTTCCCTTGATAGTGTGGAGGCCATACATGGAATGTAGACATGTTGGCTGTGTAAAATGTTTTTATCATGTACACATCATGTACTGTTTGTACACGCCGTATAGAGGGGCCATGTATGGGGATATACATGGCATGATGGGGATGTTATTTGGGTAAATATTTACACGATGTGTAGTGAGTTAGCAAGCCCTCGGTAAAATATCAGCTGCCTAATGAACAATAAAATGATACATTGTGTGTAGTTATAAGTACACACTATGTACCTTTTTTTCTAAAATGGGTAGTAGCCTCTGTTAGAGGCAGAAACTCAACCCTTCTGTGGGTTTGACTGGGGAGAGCTAGCCGGAGCTTGTTTTTCTCCTGATCATCCATCTAAACCATGTTGTGATCATCGTCAGATCTGTCGGAACCCCCTGGGAAAGGCCATAATTCCCCTTCATCCATTCTTCTTGATTTCTTTCTTAGAGAGAGTTATAGGGTGTTGAGTGGTTTTGATTATTTTGTAGATCAACCGCGTTTTAGACCTAATTGGAGGATGTTATCGGAGGAGTACCATCGTACAAGTCTCAAGTAGGTGGTGCATACCACTTTTTGTGTTTTCGTAGACTTTTTGTGTGGTGCGGCCTATGGCGCGTTTTCTGGTATTTTGAGAGAGACCCTAATGTACCTTCTACTACCTATTTAACTGTTACTTGACCTATGGGATGTCTTTGGGTATACCTTGTTACCTGTTTTTCTTGATCAGGGTCAGGTGAGTGGTTGTTTATCTTTGGGGAATTTTGGTCGGGGGAATTCCAAAATGGTTGTAATTGTATTGTATTGTTTTAAACTATTTTGCTTTGTGTATTTTACCATGATATATATTTTTGGATAACATAAAGACCCTAGGGCTAGTATGGGACAACACTTTGTTAGTATATACAACTATTTAGATAGTTTTTCCTATTAATGTGTTTTGTTTAAATGTTTTATATATATAATTGTTGAATTACATATGATGGAACCTTTGGGATGTGTTGGGAATGGACTGAATATTTTTGAGTGATGTTGATCACAGTTTGGGCATGGACCAGGTTACATTGGGTGGTTGTGACCACAGAATTGGGAATCATGTGTGTCGGCTTGATGGGTGATGACTGTCATTTTGGGTGTGGCCTGGGTTACTAGGATGGATATGACATCGGACTAGAGTCGCATGGTCATAGGGACATGAGTTTTCAGAGGTGATGTGGCATGGGTAATATATTTTTGATTACTACTCACTCGGAATGATGACTAGTGTGCACACATAGAGACTCCAGGATGAGGTGTGTTTGAACACTAATGTGGGTAGTGGCTGTGTTAGTTTCAGTTTAGGTATTATTGGTTTGGGTTTGCTTGTCATAGGAAGCCACATGGGAGGAGATGAGCCTTAATGGGATATCATTGAGGTTATATGGTAGGGGTAAGAGGTTCGTTGTTATTTTTGGGCAAGATCCTTTTTCCTCTAGTTAATTTATTTTGAGGTCAGAGATCACTGACCCTCTGGTAACATTATTTTGAGGACATACATTGTTTTCCCTCTGGTTACTTATATGATGACGGGTGTTGTTGTTCCTCCATGGTACTATATTTGGGCATGCCATTGGGACGTCGGTACTTGATACATGTGATATTAGGGGGGACATGGTGCCATGTTACATGACCGAAATTCTGGCATTGGCCAAATCCGGTGACACTACTTGTCGGCTACTAATCACCGGTAGAGTTTGTGTTCAGTTTTTCATCGTACTGTTTGTTGTTTTACTCATAACTGCATTCTTGTTTAACCACTTAAATTTGGTACACATCGTTGGGTGGTATCTTTATGGGATATGTTTCACACCCTGCACAGTCACATCAGGATGCTTGAAGACTTTATAGATTTACGTGTAGGAAAGATATTAGATTCTGGAGTTTGACTGTATTGGTTATCGCATGGGGACGGTAGGGACCTTGAGGTCTTTCCTAGATGCAGAATACTTTGTTTTTAGTTATTTCATGTATCTTCATGATTAATTGTTTTGTAGCTACAGCTGGTTAGAAATTGGAGCCATTTTTATATATAGATATGTAGACCTACTTTGGATGCATGTTTTATTATTTAATAGTAGTTAAAAATGTTCAATATGATAATGTGTTTAGATTCCACTACAATTTTTATATTTATTACTGCTTCTATTTATTGATATTAATTGATCTTCTGATCTGTGGGTCTGGTTTGAGTCTTCTGCGTCATTATTATACAACAACTTTATTATTACACTCATATCGGTACCATTATTATCATATGAGAGGGTATAGCCTCCCTAATATACCTACAAGACCCCCACTGCTGGTCGAAAACCTTTGGAATTTGGGAAGGTGTGCTTAAGGTAGAAACACCTGGCCCATTTAGCATGGTTCAGGTGGCTATATGGGTCTGAGATATTACATGGTCTACATTAAAATCTACACCCGACCTATTCTATTTCAAGCCTTGAAGGGTGATCCCTATCCCCAAAGGCTGTCACAAGTTCCTGTGTATCATAAATTGTGGTTTCGGAATGATTTACCTAAATTATGATACATAAGACAACAAAAAACAATCAACAAAATGAATATGAAAATTCCTTTCATATTAGCCTTAATTAGAAATTTATCACTGAATACAAGGTTATTAACATGACACAAGGTGTGCCAAAAAACAAAAGTATAGAAACGACAACCCAATGACCACCATACGATAAGGGGTAACCACCCACGAGTCGTCTCCACAACAATGAACAATGGAAGAAACTAGCAAACTGAACTGCCATCTCCAAGAGTCATTCCCTAACCTATGTCAATCATAACCAATTATACTTACACCAAAAGGTGTATGTATGGAGTGATTAAATGAATTATCAGATAACACCCAAAGATTACATCTGAAAAGAATAATGAGATAAAAATCATGCAAATGTTATAAAAAATTAATGGTTGCAATATGTTTTAATGGTGTGTCTTTTAAATGAATATAATTTTCAATGAATGTAAAATTAATGAATAGGTACAAGTAAATGAAACATGTAAGCTACTGAATTTTCCATCCATACACACCATTATCCAAAGATAAATTCTTAATAGTCAATGAGCACTCAACACACGAACGCCTATAGAAACTAGTTTTATGTGACCCTCAAGTACCTCGCTTCACAGTGTGAATGTAACCATAACAATATGTATTCTCATGCATGATCCACTAGTTGTGTAATCACACATATCCTAGTGGTTTCTAAAATCAACATCAGAATTTTTTTGTTAGTTTTCTCAATGTCAATCTATCTTACTCAAATTGGGGGAAACCACACCATATCACTAGCATGCTAGTACACTTCTGCCCACCTAGATACCCGTGATTCCATCATTGTGCTCAAAAAAGTTCCTCATGCTACCAAATTCCATTTAAGAATAAAATTACATGTTCTATTAATAATAAATTTAAATAGTATCAAATCATTCTTTTCACCATTTTTATAACTCAAACAAATGCTTATAATTTCCATAAAACAATTACACTAGATATAAATAAACATTACACATAAAATCTATTTGAAATAAGTCATTTAAAACAAAATACATACTAATATTACACAAAAACTGATATTTCAACATTACAAAATTTTTATAAATCCATTCAATGAATTATAAAAAAACAAAAATTGGTACAACATGAAATTCAAAAGTAAAAACACACATTTTCAAAAACAATTGAACATAAAAATATATTGAATAAAAAATTCTACCATAAATAGTTTTCAGACCACAAATAATGTAGGAGGAACATAAAATAAATATAAATCCATTATAGTAAATCATTCTACAATTCCTACACATGGAATCACCAACCTTATATTTCAAAACCCTAAAATCCATGCGTGCAACATTATCCGCACAACCATCGCACCATAAGGAAGTGAAAATGAACCTAAAAACACGATATTTGACCAAGATAATCAAAATCAAACACTATGTTTTAATCCCATCATTCTGTATATTAGTAACATAAATAAAAATGAATGAAACACTTTGGAAATCTGAGAAACTTTAATAAAATGGGAGGAACATTAGATGAAACTCAACTAATTGATAAAATTTAAAGAAATATACCAAAATACACTAGTATCAGAATATCAAAATACCAAAAAATGAATGTGAGGATCATATAAGTAAGATGTGGTCATGTAGGATCTAATATGGGAGAAAAAATGTGAAAAATAAATGAGTTGTGAAGGAAAAAAATTACCTATTCAAATACGGACGGTTTGAGAAATCTTTTGATGTTTTCCCTAATCTACATTGTATGTAAGATCCAAAGGGGGTGACCTAAAATGGGGATGCACCTAGATCATTTGTCTTCAAGTGGGAGTTCGAATAACTGAAGAACTGTAAAACATGAATGTTATATTAATGATTTTTTTGAAGTAGGAAATGGGCCCACTGGTTGGCTCAATGCCAAATTAAATCACCCATATAAAAAATTATTATGAGGTCTTAAAGAGTCAAATTGGATATTTTGGTTTGAATAGGTAAGCGGAGGCCCTGTAAGAATTGGAAAAAAAGAAAAAATTTGAAAAATGAAGGATTTATAAAAGAAAAAAAATTTATTTTTTAAATATAGAAATGGGCTCACGTTGGGCTGAAATCATGAAAACCCACCATTTCCAACAACAAATGACTGGTAATGACCTGCATAAAACAAGAAATACAAATTAAATGGAAAATAACATTAAACTAGTGTTGTATGTAAACATTATCCCCACCATAAAAACATTCCACCCTCATAATTGAATCTTGATTCCTCATCAGATAAGAGAAACATAAACTGCTCTTCAACCCAAGTCATATGATCCCATGTATCATGCTGATTAGTTAATGATTCTAGATGACTCAAACTAGTGTAATAGTCTTCCCCCAAATCACTTGTTTTCTATAGTCCACAATAATCATTTGTTTCTCCAACATTGAAATATCGAGCTTTATATACAACTCCTCCAAATTCAGCACATGGGACAGATCCGGGTTGTACTTATTCATTTTTGAGACATAGAAGTCCTCATGTATAGATTCCAACATAGAATTAAAATATAATTTTATTCCACCTCTAAATCCACTCAGTAAATTCAAATGGTTCAACATACCTCAATGTTAGCATTCAGTGATTTCCCAAAGAATGATGACCCAAACGAGGTGACACTTTCAAAAACATATTATCACCCTTTGAAGACTCTAAGTCCTAATTCCTCTGATCATAATATGATTCTTGTTGACTATGGGCTATCAATAAATTTTTTCTGATATATGTGATCTTTTCATAAGATTCATGAACAAGACATAGACCCAACAGTGAGGAATCACCTACCTCGACCTCACATAGGGCGGCCATCAAGGTCGGCCATAGAGCGCCTCAAAAGGAACCATTCTGATAGAGGAAGGTTAACTGTTATTATAAGTGAACTCAAAAAATCCAAAATGGATATCCTAAGAACCTCCACATTTTAAAATACATACACAGAGCATGTCCTCCAAATTATGATTCTCCCACTCTATCTAACCATATATTTGAGGAAGGAATGTTGTGTTCATTTTATTATGAGGCCCCAAGGCCTTCTAAAGGCATTCCCAAAATTTGGTAGTGAAACATGTGTCTTTATCCATGAAAACTATAGATAAAATTCTAGGAATACTTACCACCTATTAATGATACAATAACCCCAACTCATACACTTCAGTTGTATATTTGATCAGAATGAAATGAGATGATTTAGTTAGATGATCAATCACCACCCTGATGGAATAATTACCTTGTGGTGTAAATGGTATGCCAACAATGAATTCAGTGGAGACATCATCCCACTATTATGTAGGAATGGGTAATGGATGTAGAAAACATAAGGGAATTTGTTGCTCTGATTTCACTTGGTGAAATATGTAGCATTTAAACATGAAATCAACAATGTCTTATCTCATAAATAGCCACTATAACTATATCTTCAAATCATAATACATCATGGTGGAACGTGGACGAATATCCCACTGAAATTTTGTCTATCCTACATCACCACATTTTCCATTGACGATGGTACTCTTGAAAGGAACTTGAATCACAACATACCCTCAAGAGATGGAGACCAATCAGAAGATATATCTTCACCTTGATGAAATTTCATCAACCACTGACAAAGCTCTCCACTAGTCAATTCAGGCTGAATTAACTCCATTGGAGAAGTTGTTAAATGAATTATCATCAAGAACACACCTCCACAGTGCTCCTTGGTCTCCACATGCATCTGACCAAAGTTCCCCATTAGAGTACACTTGTCACTGGACTTCTTCAAGGATTACACTAGTACTTTTCTACCCAACACATTCACCACCCCATGTCCCTTTCCAAGGGTAAATAATTTGTTAATTTTGATCCATTGGAAGTACTCAATCCAATAGTGCTACCTATGATTGAGATACTTTTGAGAGAAGATGTATGAAAATATTTTGGTATAAACATAGACCATGAAATTATCCCCAAAGAGGTAGTGAAACAATGTTTTCGAAGCATGCATTACAGTTGTTAACTCCATGTCATGGGTTGGGTAATTATTTTTGTGTGGTTGGAGTTTGAGGGAGCCATATGACACCACATGATCATACTGCATAAGCATGCACCCGAGACCCATACCTGAAGTTTCATAATACACCAAATAGCGCTTTACTACTTTTTGGAAACCTAAACACGGGTGGGCATTAGTCAATCACTAAATTAGCTCCCCTATGGATTCCTGATAAAATGGGTTCCAAAAAAACATCAACACATTCTGGGTGAGCACGTTCATGGGAGAAGAATGTTTATAAAAATACCAAACAAACCATCTGTAGTAACCAGCTAGGCTGAGGAAACATCAGATCTCCTAAATGTTCTTCAACTTCTCCTCTGATATAACTAAACTGATCTTCTCGAGTTCAACTTAAACCCCCCACTCTGAGATCTCATGGCCAAATCACATCACCTCACTAGTCTAGAAGGTTCAATTCTAATGCTTTTCAAAAAGGTGGTGATCCCACAAATTTCCCAACATGATCTGCAAATGAAGCTCTTAGTATTCCATGAATCCAGAGTCATGTAGGATTTCATAGAAAAATACCACAACGAATGAGTCAATATATTGGATGAACACCCAACAAATGAGTTCCATAATGACCACTAGAGAATTTGTCTATCTGAAGGGCATGACCAAGTACAGAATGGGTCGTACCTATTTTAGATGGTTGCCTTTAGGATATATGAACTGTTCACTCTGATTTAAGGGTAACATAAAAGAAAATATATTTTAGAAACCCACATTTCCATCTTCAAATGATCAAAAAAGTCATCTATTCTGGTCAAAGGATATTTGTTCTTGATGGTTACCTTGTTCAACATTTGGTAATCAATACACCATAAGAGGCACACGTTGGCCTTCTTCATAAAGAGAATCGGAGCAGCCAATGGTGAGACGATTGGGAAAATGAATCCTTTGGATTCTAATTCTTATAAATGAAACATTAATTCCATAAATTCACTAGGGTCAATAAGTTGTAGGGGAATAGATATCAGTTTTTTTCCTGGCACCAAATTGTTCAAGAACTCCACGTCTCACTCTAAGGGTAAGCCTAAAAAATAATCTATGTATACCTACAGAAACTCATCCACTACACATGGTATTCCACCTTAAATATCTTGAACATCATCCTATATGGTGAGTGATTATTACTAGAAGACAAGATTCCCTAGCTCTTGGAGATGATGTCTGGCATGAACTGATAGAGTATCCCAATCACCAAGGAATACATCATGTCTCCCATATATTGATTTAAAATTGAACCTCCTCCAATAGAAATCATTGTGTGCCTAAAAGTTTGCCTAAAAATAAAATAAATGTATCATGTGAAGTAGATACATATATAAGACCCAAAGGACCCACTCCATATCAACCTATGATAAAGAAATCACCCATGACAGACACCTGAGACCCTGGTACTTCTACATTCCTAATGGAATCACCAACTCAATCACAAATGAAAATAGATCGGTTTGAAAAATTAGCAGGATCAATGTACGAGCAGATATGAATGAAATAAAAGCATAAGTAACAAAAAGAGCAGCATATATTGATGAGACAGTCAGAATGGTGCCTCGAACAACCGATGGTCCCACCTATAATCCCAAAGCTGCCTAATCCAGCAGATAAAGATGTATCATCTCTCACTGATAACAACTGATCAGTTGTGGCATTTTCATTAATTATATCTACCCAGATGATGGTCTGGCCCAACTGCCACGACCACCAAACAGTGACCCCCCTATCCATTACAGCTCTATCTGAGTTTCCACTCCCCCAGAAGCCATTGATCCTGCCCCACTTTAAAGTGGACATGCCATCTGGAAAAAGTGCTACAGGAGCCCCATACCACAACACTGATAAAAATTATTCAGAGTAAAATTGAAGTCTTTTCAGATGTGCCCTGGCCTCCCACAATGGCGAAACATAATGGACATTGCATCAAAATCCACCGATGAAAACTAAATGGAAGGTTGGCTTGAGCTACCACCTCTATACATTTGATGCTCCTCCCACATCCTTTTCATTGTAGAACAGCTTCCACTATCCAGACCTGATATCTTCCCAGAAAATGAATCCCTCCCTTGTAGTCCATCCCCACCAAAACACCTAGTCAACCACCTATGAATATGTTTTCATCATGAACATGGAAGATATGTGAATAAATATCTGGTCACAGACCCCTCTCAAACATTTGGGCCTTCATGTTTTCATTGGGGACTATTTAGAAAGAATTCTGGACCAACTCAGCAAAATTGTTGCCATTATCAACCATAGAATGATCCCCCTAAATAATCTCCCTAAACTATTGAGATTGAGCATATGCCAAAATGATCAAGGCAATATTGGTTGTTGATGATAACCTTTATATCCTTCCAGCTTATCTACTCATGCATCCCAGCTTGATGCACTGATTTCCACCACCTTCAGCAAGGACCATATAACAAGAAAGAGGAACATTTCACCATGACCACCTTAGGTGTGTCCAAGAACTCAAACGTGTGCTCAATATTTTAAATCCCCTCCTCTAATTCTAGGGGTTCTACGATTCCTCAAAAACCATGAGGCTTGTTTTCAGAAACTCTTTGGATTTATCCTTCCTATGACCGATCTAATATTCCCAAATGGAGCAGGAATAAGAGTTGGTCCTTATCCCAGATTTTGGACTCCTTGAACCACATCCTCTACTAGCCTCTGATCAATTATTGAGGGAGAACTCTATCCAAATTCTTCTCGTGGGTACATGAAAGCTTTCCAGAGAGGCATGTTACTACAAAATTCAACATTCACATGAAAAAAATTCAGTACAACAATTCAAAAAAATTAATCAACAACATCAAATATAAATAATCCAAACACATTACAGAAATAAAATAAATAAATACTTCTCCACCACTCAATATCCACATGCAGTCTATATCCCACATAGATCACCTGGAATTGAAGCATAACAAACAATTCCAACATCCCATTGTGACTCAAGGTATATCATGAAAGGTGCGGTCCATCAACCCTCCCTGAGCCAAAACTCCGATCCACGATAGTCCTAACTTCTGCCTCGCCCAACTAATCCCAAAATAATAATATAAACTAAAACATTAACCTACTCTGATAACATTTTGACACGAACTGAATATGGCCACCATTAAAACCTACACCCGACCCAGTCCGTGGAAAGTCTTGAAGGGAGTTCCATATCCCCACAAAATGAAAATATTTCACATGTATCATTAATAATTGTTTGGTAATGATTTACTTGAATTAGGATACGTCAAACCAAAAAACCTATTAATAAATAAAATCTCAAAATCTATTCCAATCAAGCCTTAATTAAAAATTCAGAACTGAATTCAAGGTATTTAAAATGAAAATAGGGTTCCAAAATAAAAAACTAGAATCAAAGAAAACACAAATACCAACACATGATAATGAGACACCACCAACAAGCCATCTCCACAACACCGCACAATGGACAAAACTAGAGACCCAAAATGCCGTCTCCAAAAGCCTTTCGCTTACCTGTGTCAAACATAACCAAATATACTTATACACAATGTTGATATAAGGGTGTGAGACTAATACCAATAGGATACCACCCAATTATTCCATGTGACAAACATTATAAGATAAAAAGAATTCATGTGTTTTAAAAAATAAGCGTAGTAATAATTTATAAATGTGAATCTTTTAAAGTAAAATAGTATTCAAAGAGGTTAACATTAAATAATATGTACACTAAAATAAAACATGTAATCTACTGAATTCTTCAACCAAACACACCTTAAGAAAAAGATAAATTTCAAATAGTCAATGAGAACTCAACACTATAACATCCATATGCACTAGTTAGTTGTGATCCCCAGCTACCTCACATCGCAGTGTAAAAGTAACCATAATAATATTTGTTCTCATGCACAAGCCACTAGGAGAGGAATCACCCATAACTTAGTGTTCCCCAAAATCATCATCATCATGGTCTTATTAGTGTTTTAAATTTCAAATATGATATCTGAAACATGGACACAACCACTCCAGATCACTAGCATGCTAGTACATGTCTACCCACCTAGATACCTAGGTTTCCCACTTTGATACCAAACAAGTAACACATGTTAGTAACACCCACAAACAAAAAAATTCCAGTTCTATTCTTACAAACTCAAAATAGTTTCTATGAATTCTTTTAACCATTTATATAACTCAACCAAATGGTTAGAATTACCATGAAACATTTATTCAATGTATAAGAAAACATTGCACATAAAATCCATTTAAAGTCCTTTTAAAAAAAATTGCATACCGATATTACACCAAACCATAATTTTCATCACTATATAATTTTTATAATTCCATTTCGTGAATTATAAAACATATCTATTTGGTACACTATGGAAATCACTAGTAAAAACCCATTTTCACACAAAATTGGCACATAAAAATCAACCTCTTAACAAATGAAACCAAGAACAGTTTTCTCTGTAAAAAAATGAGATATGATCATAAAATAAATATTAAAATAGGATTTTAACTCAATGTACAATGCATACACATGCAATAACATACCTTGTTTTTCAAAACCCTCAAATCGTTGCTTGAAACTTCAACCACACCACTGTAGCATGAAAAGGGAGTGAAAATGAAGCTAAATCCATACTATTGGACCAAGAAACTCAAAATCAGACCCTGGGGTCGAATACCTACATGATGGAAATTAAGAATATCAATAAAAATGTAGTAAACCATATGAAAATGGGTCACAACCCTATGAAAATGGGAGGAGCATTAGAGGAAACCCACTTAGTTGAAAATATTTGACGAAATCTCCCCAAATCTACCAGTAACTAAATCTACAAACATCCAAAAATGAATGAGAGGTTCAAATAAGGAATACGAGGTCATATAGGAACTCAAATGTGGTAAAATAGTTAAAAACGAAGGATTTGTGGTGGAATCAAATTACCTAATCAAATATAGTCAATTTGTGATAGCTTTAGATATTTTCCCCAATCCGTGATGCAAATGTTCTCCAAAGAGGGAGTAAAGAACATGGGGTTGTTCTTAGGTCTATTAGCTTTGGGTGGGAGGTGAAAAACAAAATAAATAGTAAATAATGATTGAAATATTAAAATCATAATTTTTTTTAATGTAGGGAATGGGCCCACAAGTTAGCCCAATAGCTAAATAAATTACTGGAAACCAAAATTATTACGAGTTATTAGGGGATCCAAATAAATATTGTGGTTTCTATTGGTTATGGGAGGAAAAGTAGGAATTGGAAGGGGTAAAAATTGTTGAAAAATAAAAAATTTATAAAAGAAAAAAAACATGTTTTTAAATCTAGATGTGGGATCACCTTCATACCAAATAATGAAAACCCACAATTTCTTTAAAAATGCATGGGGAAACCCCACAACAATAAAATAATTAAAATTTAATTAAAATTAACATTCAAATAAGTCATGTACGTGACATTTTTTATACCTAATGGATTTTAAACAAGTTGTGAGACATATTCATAGTTGGAAACCACCGATGTTTTGGTGTTAATTAAATAGTGATTATATATAAAAAATAGTGTAAATGTAGTAAAAAATAATTAATGGAAGTTATAAATAGTAAACATCGTATAATCTATGATTTAATTTTATAAAAATATCAACAAATCAGTAACAGTTTGATAAGGTATGTCTCTAATTTAACTGTCCAGAGATTATTACCTAGAACATGATAATTTAACATAAAATCAGTTAATCATAATGTCTTAGAACATAGTTTAAACCCCATTATTTCTTGAAAGTATATTTAACTAGGTATACCCGAACAGACCATCCAAAAGTGTAATTTAAGACTGAATCCGAGATTTTGGTTTGGTATTGTAGCTGCCTCATTCAAGACATTTAATTCATCAATTATTGATTATCTTGATTTTTTATGTATCATCCCTATGTTGGATTCCATGTATCACTATAGATATAATATTAACGATCACCTAAAAATTCCATCAATGGAGAACATCTCTAGAATCTAGGTATCACTCTAGGTGTGGTATATGGTCTCATAGAATCATGTCTATCCATTACATACCGCTATAGGATCCCAAGTATCCCCCACAACATATACAATCAAATTTTATTTGAGTTCGTCCGTGGAATTATCATAAGAATCTATGTATCACTCATAAAATAATTATTAACACTAAATGAGTACATATATGTAATTCTTCATTTGAATCCATATATCAGTCATCAATATGTACATTCAATGTCAATTGAGTTCAACCATGTAATTATTCATTTTAATCAATGAGTCACCTTAGGAATTTAGTATTAAACCACATTTAATTAATTCAATTTAATCATATCGATTTAAAAAGAATGAATACTAAATTAAAACAAACCAAAATAGGATATTCAAAAAATTGTCCAAGATTATATGGCTTGGATCACAATTACACAAGTGGTAAATTTAAATAAAACAAATATATCATGTTAAAAAGCTATAACATGGAATATAAATCATTTAAATCTCATGGGAGTTTCAAAAAAAAGATAATGTAAAGATTAATAAATCCATTCCAAAAATGATCCATTGATCGTGTTCATTCATTTCATACCATTAATCTATTGAAATAAATTAATATTTATAAATCATATTCCACATTGATTTTCCATTCAATTATTCAATTTAAATCCAATGGAAAAGGAAATAGGATGACCTCATGGTTGTCATGTTCTATAGCCACCCATGGTGTTCCAACTATATAGCCAACACACCCAATGGAGTTTTTACATTTAATTTAATTCACTCAACCAATAAATATTCGATAAAATAATGTTTAGTTATATAGGAAATGCTAAAAAAATCAATGGGTAAATTATATTTCATGGTGATAAATAAAAATGTGATGAATGACACAATGACATATATAAACAACCTGATACAAAACACAATGTATAAGAACACCTAACATAGGTTTGTAGTTTGTAGCTCATTCAATATCATTTCATGATTTAATCAGATCGGTAGAAAATCAAAGAATGGATAAAGAAAATATTAATAGGAAAAATGATCTTTCAACTGAAAAGAGAAACTGATATCCAAAATAAAGGAGGACATCTTAAAATGAATCGATATATTACTACTACAAATCCAACGAGTTGATCATCTTTCAATTTTGAGCTCAGATGGATGATATACTACAAATAATATTTTTTAACAAGGTGGGATTCAAAATTGGTGAGGTTGATGCTTGGTATATGCGATATTATTTTTGGATTAATATATATGTTAATTTAATTTAAAATGTTTAAATGTACCAAAAATTAATGGGTCACATGGTTTTGGCACAATGTTTGAAAAACTATGCACCAACCATGCATGGTTATCTATAGTCAAGGGTAACCCTAATGGTTTATCAACATGATTTGACTAACCATGCACAAAATATTCATTTATATACTATCAAATTGAAGAACTAGCTTTATTGATGTGAAAAATGAATCAAATTGTTCATCTGATACTGTGTTTCCTAATCCTACTTACTGTCATTACACACAATGTTTGTTAAACCATGCATCCTTCCTCTCACATTTTAGTCAAACTATGCACCAGACCGTATTCACCAAAAAGGATTGGTTCCACAATCCAATCATACCTTGGACACCCATGATACCAAGATTCCTTCATAGTATATTAACAATAGTCCATATTTAAATAAATAAAATATGAATTGATTGAATTTAAATGATTCTTATCTAAAAAAAGAACTAGGTTCATACAACTAAGAATCTAATTTCTCAATTTAATATGTATCCTTTCCCCATGTTATAAAAATATTTATTATATATTATATGTTTTTAAGGGTGGTTGTTATAAAGAACATAGTGACTGATGATCTATTTTAATTATACCCATGTTTTTTATATTTCCATGTTTCAAAAAATGTCTAATCAATTATAATAACGAGGCTTGTGTTTTTTAAATGTAATTCATATTCACAAAAAATGATCTAATATCAATGTTTTTCCATCCATGTTCAATCTATTTGGTAGAAATGTGCAGGTTTATTCAATCATTGGAATCTATGATTAGAAAATCATATGAGATCCTTATGTACATATTTATTGATATGTGTAAGGATGAGTCAACTTATAAGAAAATGATCTAGAATTTCAATAAAGGATGAGATATTGGATTCCATGTAATTTCATCCTTATCTGGATAGTAGAAGATGTTGTGGCCCTAATGTAGATATAATGTTGTCTATTATCTCCAAAATCAAAAAATTTAGCAATAATCGATCGTTTAATGGTTCAAAACAATGATATTTTCGGCACACATGGTTTCACACAGCTGAGGGATATTCTATAGAAATTCACAAAAAAAATTACAACCAATAGAAACTTTTCTAAATATGTGATGACTCTATGTAATCAATGGTAATACAATGTTATAAAATATTATAGAACTTTGTGAATTGATTTATAAATCCTACAAGTGGTTTTTAATGATTATTTGTATCCTCATTTTGAATACTGTTTCTAACACAATGATTTTTTGATTTAGTCAAATATTATAACATGAAGTAATGGTGTTTGTGTTTAGTGGGAAAGGAAATGAAAAAAATTTAATCCTGAATATATTAATGTTATTGGAGACAGATGGAAAAATATCATTTCTATGATCACAAAAGTTTCTCAGGATTGGAATCATGCTAAACTTCCAATAAAACAAGGGGGAATATTTTGTTGAATCATTCACAAATAAATATCCCTAATCATTAGTGGATCAATTGATAAAATGGATGTTGAAAAATAGATTACCACCACAAAAAAGATATCATCTATTCTCCAGTTTTAAGAAAATGAAAATATCATTTCTTCCATCAACTATTTTGAAGTTGAAGGGGATCCATGGTATACTATTATCATGAATTTATATAAACATGATGAAATTGAAACTATGGGTTTGGATGACTAAATGAAAATAGTTTTCATTAAATTTATCCCTCACATTATTCATAAAAACATGGTGAAATGATTCCATGAGATAAAGAAAATTATTGTTGAATATATTGATATATTTGCTGAAAATTTTACAATACACCTGATACAAGATTCTAGTATTATATTACCACATTTATATAAGGTTTATCAATTCTATAGTGTCCTAAAAATAGACTTTAATGGTTGATAACAATAGTATATGTTAGTAGTTATGAAGAGATTATTATATGTGCTATCAAGGTGGAAGTAGATATATAATTTATCTATCAGTATCATAGTTTTGATAAGAATATAACAATCCAATTTAAAGAACAATATAAAACTACAACATGATGAGGACAATATTTCATTTAATCTTATAAGGTGGGATGAAACCTAGAGTATATTTCTATAACAGACCATGTTAATGTTATATATGTGGAATGGTAGGTGATAAACCAATTTATTGCAGATGTGAGGGACTAAAGTCATATAGTGATGTAAATAAAAAATGCTATGTTGAATACACCCCACACTCTATAGTATTTTAAATTAAGGTTTTGTGGGAACTATGATCACAAGTTCTCAAATAGGAAGGTTAATGATATTGATAAAATGTAGCAACCACTTAAGTCATGGGACATGGGTAAATATCATGATGTCGTTATTTCTAAGTAGTGGAGCAACAATTACATGGCACATGGTACCAATTAAATAAAATCTATATCATCTAATGCATTATTTCACCCTAGATTCTCAAATTCATCCATATATTAACAATTTTTTTAAGGCTATCAGGATTAAAAAAAGTACATGTTGATTTTTTGGTGAAAACCTTTAATAGTATGATGATTACAACTTATTAATATGATTTATCCCCATTTAATGTTTTTGAGAAGTTTCATCCTGTAAATCATGTCATTCATTGCCTAGTTGAATTTCATTTTATATGGCGAATGTATTATATTTCCCTATAAAAATCCCACCTCAATTCTTGATGAAGGGATCTTTTATAGGATATTATATCTTATTCTATGATCTTATATAAATGTGATTATAGGTATGAACTTCTGATGGATATCACATCCATTGTATGAGTATCAGTTCCCATTCATAAGGGGTGTTTCTATTATATGGTTGGGGGAAACATGACATAAATAATTTTCTTCACAATGAGGGAATATATTGATGTATTTACAAAATCATTTCCAAGACATTACCAATAATATAATTTTGGGTTATTAATAGATATCATATGTGGTTCCATACCAATTTCTAGGACCCCTGCTGAATGGACTATATTAAGATGCAACAATTAGTGAAATTACTCCAGGAAAAACTTCCAAAATGATTTATTTGTCCACGTGTGTAACCTTTGATCAACATGTTATTTTTGTTAAATGGAATCATAGATCAATGTAAATCTATATTTATTATTGAGTTTAAAAAATATCAACATTGAGAATGGTTATCTACTTCATAACTTTGACGAATTATTTGATTAGTTGTATTGAGCTCAACAATTTTCCAGGATTGAACCTCATTTTGGATATCAGTAACTCTAGTTCAATAGGGAATATATAACAATGATTTCACTCTAGACAAGGTATGTACAATATAAATATATAGTGATCCCATTTTTTTCTTTACAATAACCACGTTATCATGATAGATTAATGAAAACAGTCTTTGGAGACTACCTTGATAAATTTATAGAAGTATTTATTGATGATTTTTTTATCTATTCAATGGGAAATTTAGATCATGTTGAGAACATAAAAATTGTACTAAATATCCAATGGATGGAGTAACTATATGAAAAACATAAAAATATTGAATTTTTATTGACGACGGCTTCATTTTTAATTTATACAATCTCACGAGTATGTATATATGTTGATCCATCAAAGATAGAGGATAATGAATGTTGACATAGTCCAATATGAGTGACTGGAATCCACATATTTCATAGTTTTTTTGGATGCTTTGATTTTTTATGGATAATTTATCATGTATATCGATTCAATTGTCCCTGTTAACTAAAAAGGAAGAATGTTTCTTCTATATAGATGAATTTCAAGAAAATTTCATGGAACTAAAGATAGGATTAGTTACTAATCATGTTTTACATTACCCAGTATTGGATAAGGGTTTGTAATCCATTGTGATATGTCTAATAAAGGATTGAGATGTGTTTTAATGAAAAATTAAGTGTTTTTATCTTATTCCCCATGAAAAATGATTACTAATGAAAAAAATAACAAAACTATTGTTTTAGAGTAAAATATGTTAATTATTACATTAATGATACATAGGCGTCATATATATGGAGGAAATTATGATATAAATAATAATAATAAAAGTTAAAATTATATATCCACACATGAGGAGGTGATCTTGATATAGGGAAGATGGTTTGAGAAGATTATATATTATTATTTCTCAGTAAATTGCTATATTGGGAAAGTGAAAAAGGTAGTCGATTCATTGAGGAAAAAAGAATCATGCTAGAATATACATGAAAAGGTTTAAAAAAGACACATTTTATCAGGATTTGTATAATTGGATCTAGAAATCATGAAGGAAGGGGGAATTTAATACATTTCTCAATTCATTGTTCAATCATATATCCAAATATAGATTAACGTGAGGAAAATATAATAAATATAGCTATTAAAAATGTTATAAATGTTAATGTTTTTATCATTGATCAAGATGGGATGATAAGGTTATATAAATTTGTATGTAATATTCCATTTCTAAATTTCAAGTAGGATTTTTAATAGGGATATCGTATTTCTCATTACATATTCATCAATGAATTAAAATGATTTATTTATATTTGATATAATACTTTTGGTGGGGTGGAATGTATAGATATATCGCAGAGTTTTTATCTCAGTTCATGGTATTCCAGAATTTTATGTCTAAAAGAAATAATTTTATGGGTATGTCACATCCATTAACCATAATGTAATAGAAATACGAAAAAAAAACATAGGATTGGTCATTTGACTCCCCAAAACATATGAATGGAATAATTCTTTTTGGATTTCTATGGATATACTTACTTAAGTAGCACACTTTTATTCTATCATAGAAGAATTCTCTCTTGATCAGTATAAAAATATATACATTATGGTAGTTATAAGGGTACATGGATTACCAAATTCCATAGTTTCTGATAAAATTATAATGATAAATCAAGGTTACATGAAAGTCATTATAATGTTCTTGATACTGATTTTAATTTTAGCAATTCATATCACAAGGTTAGCGAGGCATGCAGAAGATTATATACATAACCCAAGAAGTAAGATTGATCATTTCTTTGTGGGGATAAAAATGTTTCTCCATCGAGCATTAGCCTCACAATCTTTCTCATCGTATGATGATATTGTCTCATGTGCTATCAAGATAGAAAAAGAATTCTCTATGTCTTATGTATTTAAGGAAAAGAAAGAGAAGAAGAGATTTTCTGACCACTCTGAAAATGGAAATAAAGGGAAGAAGGGAAAATATGATTATCCATCATGCAGTAAATGTGGGAAGAAACACCCTGGTACTTTCGTGAAGGGAACGAGAGTCGGTTACAAGTCTGGTGAAAAAGGCCACCATGCTCATGATTGCAAGGGAAAGATAGTTTATGTCAATGTGAAATGCTATAATTGTAGAGAGATGGGACATTATGCAAATGAATTTCTTAAGCGTCAAGGGAACTTACCTCAGAAAAGGCCAAGCTTATGCTATCACTACTGCTGAGGATGAAACTCCCAAAGATGTGGTGGCATGTAATTTAATGGTTTCCTCAAGTTTAGAAAATTCTTTATTTGATTATGGATCATCACATTGTTTCACATCATCTGATTTTTCTATGAAAATTAGATATTTCCAATTTGATTTAACAAGGGAGTTGTCAGTTAAAACTCCTAAGGGAAGTATCATTGAAACAATGTTTTGGGAATAAGTCCCCATTAGGGAACATAAATGTTCTTTATCATCTGATCTCATCATCAAATCTATGATTGAGTTTTATATATTCCTTGCTATGGATTGGCTTTCAAACCATGATGTGAATATTTATTATAAGAAGAAAGTGGTTACGATTTTTGATGATGATGATAATGAACACCTTATAATTAGAGCAGAATCGTCACCACCTAATTCTTATCTAGATCCACAACGAGTAGCTCAACTAAATTCAATTATTGGGGAGGAAGAGAATGAAAGGACTACGGGTAAGGAAAGGAATGTCCAAATAGAGGATGTACCTATTGTGAAAGAACATGTAGATGTGTTTCGGGAAGATTTATCTGGACACCCTCTAGAATGAGAAGTTGAGTTTTCCCTTAATTTAATTCTTGGATCAAGGCCTATATCGAATTCCCCTTATAGAATGGCCACGTTGGAATTTGTGTAATTAAATAAACAACTATATGAATTGAGTAATAAGGGATTTATTCAGCATAGTGTTTCTCCATGGGGGGAACCTGTTCTTTTTGTTAAAAAGAAAGATGGATCTATGAGGTTATGTATTTAATACAGGGAAATTGTCACAACCCCCTCCCACTAAATATGCCCCTCCTGAGCTGGCAATGGTGGAAGGGAGATAATGACCCCCTAGTCCTGCCTCATGTAGTCCCCAGAGTGGCGACTAACACCAAGGGTATGATTTTCTCACATATATGGAAGGCATTACCCTTTTATTAATTTAATATCGGGAAATAGGATGATTCAAACACCCAAAAGAATAAAATGAACAAGTATAGAAATATCCCAAAACCAATCTCATATGCATGATTTATACAATAGTAAAACAAAAGTACAAGTACAAAAAAGATCCAAAGTACTTTACAAAAAAAGTAAATGAAAACAACAACAGAAAACAGTAGCAACTCCCCCTCCCTAACTAGTAAGGTCCCGCACAGTCCCTGTAGTCCTCTTGAAAACATGAAAGAAAACTTAGGGTGATCATACAAGTATAATCAGTAGGGAAACCTAAATCTCTCACTCACAAGTGGGGAGACATCCTAATTCCCCGTGAGAAAACAGAAGAACCAAAACCTAGCAAGGAATCTATCCACCCATCCTCACCTGTCACACTCACTAAGTAACACAAGTCAATAGAGTATAGTAGTAATTTTATCAATGTATGGGTACCATGAACCACCATCCCACTAGAGAATGCTCAAACCCTCATTCCTAACTCTCTGAGGCTTCCCCCTCTTCCTTAGCTAGGGCTGCAACTTGGCCATACGAAGCTCGAGCAAGTGCCACAACCTAGCCATATGAAGGTCATTGTAACCCATCAGCACACAATCCTCGGACATCTCAAATCAAAACCCACTGACACACAATCCTCAGCAATAACCACATTTCATCTTAAAGACACCTGGGAACATATCACACCTCATCCCGAATATTCTCGGGAAACATATGTCATAACCTTCTCGAAGGAACTTGGGCTATAGAACCTGGAAGAGGGAGCACAAGGAAGAAAAATAACCATCCATCCTTTGGATGTTTGAGAATCTCACCCCCACATCCCACGGGTGTTCGGCACATAGTTCTCAACATGGGTGGGGTGCATAAAGAGGCATAAAACATACCGATTTATATAAGTATAACAACCACTCATCCCAACCTAAGGCTTCTACACAATGTTCTGAGCACGTGCCTTGGCACTGCTACTTCGAGAGTATGCACACAGCAATCAATCCCAAAACTCCCTTTAATGTTTTCATGTTTCAAAAGCTTTAGTTATCAGTTTCTTAACTACCGATAAACTATCAATAACCAAACTGGATAAAGCGTTCATAAAACATATCCCTGCCATCCACAAATCTAGTTAGGAAAACACAAGAAACACAAAAAAGTCCCTTCTTATTAACCATCCAACCCCATTGATTATTATTCCCATTCCATTACCATGCCCCACCATTCATTAACTCTTCCACTTTTATATATTATTCACAACCCATAGTTCTTTCACATTCAAACCCATCCCTGCAGCCCCGCTGCCAACCACCATAACCACAATCACACCGAAACCCATACATCATCATCCCTTTGATACCATTTATCGCAGCCCCGTTACTTATCACCAACATAGCATTCACACCAACCCACAACCAATCCATCCATAGCCTCGCTGCTCACTCGATCCACAACAACCCACAAAACTCCCCCTTCACATAAATAAACCCTAACCAACACCCACATTTTTATTATTTCAGTTTGTTCAACAGGGTGATCACATAAGGGTTCCAGGTATTTAATCATCCAACTTTACGTGATTAACCAATTTCCACATTCAATAAAATTTTCATCCATAATAAAATCCATAAATAGAGGGAAACATTTACATTCGTAAGAAAAGTCCCCCAAAGACCATGATTTTATGTATACAGAAGCTCATTCAATTCAAAACATAATATCCCAGGATTTAAAAAAAAAATGTAACTTCATTCAAAAACTTCTCATTCCCATTATATAAGACCGTTATTATCATTATTAAACAGGTTCAAATGTGTTTCACATAAACAAGAGGACACCCACCCTACATGATGCACAATTTAGAGAGATGAAGGAAACATCCCTACCTCAACAGTTTCTGATGTGGTTCTATGAACACGACCACCATGATCACAAGGATTCTCCCAGAATGACTGCACCCCCCAAGGACATCGCGACACAATCGAATAAACAACACCAGAAACTCCCTCGATAAAGAGATCACATGCCGTAGGATGGAAAGAAAATGAGTGAAGTAAGATCAGAAAGAGAATACAAGAATAGAGGTTTAACATACATTTTTAGAGTTGTTCATCAAAGACCGTCTTTCCCATCAATTAATAGTAGTCTCCTCGATTGGAAACTGCAGAGTGGATGTCGAAGAAGAGGGAACAGAACATAGTGTACAATGTTCTCCTCGCTGACTCAATCCCCAGTCACTGACGGATAGACGATCGAAGTCCGGATGAAGAAGTTAGGAGGATGACGTCTCGGTCGTCCATGAGTGTCATCGTGTGGAGAAGAAGGGTCTGAAAATAACACTTTACCCTCTCTTATATAGGCAGCGAAAAGGTAAAACGGTAGCCAACTTGTATTAATGAATTCATGACATGACCGTACAACTATTACGCTCTTTGACTGGTCAACACACGACACGTAATGCGGTTTCCATGCATTTAATGGTAATAATAACTTCAATTAATAAAAGGTTTTTCATTGACCTGATACATGAGTCATAAAATGGTATTCATTATTCATCTTAAAATGACTGTCATAATTTCAGGGTTGCAATGTCACAGACGGTTCTCCATTCCAACACCGTATGACGGAGATATGTTGGATACAATATCTCGTAATAATAACAATATTATTATTATTGGGTGTTTCATGGACTCGAGCCACAAACCATAATTTAATATCCCACCATAGACTTGAATTGATCGTATTAATTATGGGATCACATAGCCTCTGACGACATGCCAATCAGATGTCGTACGTGGGAGTTATGAAAGGTCGAAGATTTAATAATAATATTAAATCTATAAATTCACGAGCATTTCAGGTACCTGATCCGAAATCCTGAAAAAGACATCCAATATTGGACTCATAATTTCCATCTCGAAGTCAGGGTTGCATTGTCGCTTACAGTTCATAAAACCGATGTCGCATGAAGGAGTTATGGACTAAACATGGTTTTCCCCACAAAATTAATAATTACATTATTATATTATATTATTTAATTAAATCCCTTAAATTATCACATTTTCTCTACAATCTACATTGAGATTCACACAAAAATTATCCCATTTTTTAGGTGGGTTACATATGGAACCTCTCTCATATATTCATTTTTCTACAAATTTTATTTCCTTTCAAGATTTTTCGCTCTCCAATCTATCTTTTTCTTTCATGATTCTCTCCCACCAACAAAAGTGGTTCTTGCCATTTCATTTTCTCCATGTGTAAAGCCCCAAAACTCTATTCTCACTTCAATGGTATTTATTAATAAAATTATTAACAATAACACACATAATTAATAGGTCCCGAGGTGGCGACCAACACCATGGGTATAGAATCACACACAAAATGGAAGGAATTGCCCTTTTTCATTTAATAGGATCAAGAGATAAGATAGAACATCCCACAAAAACAAATCTAAAAGTGAATGTATGGATGAAAACAAACCATTCCCATATTCATGATTAAAAGGTAAAAGATACAAGTCACAAAACCCGAAGGGTAAAAAAATAATACTAAGAGAAGAAAAACAATAACCGCAACTGTCCCAAATGTATGTGCTAGTATAGTCCCGCACGATCCCTGATGTCATCCTGGAAACCTGAAATTAGTTGTATATATGTTGGGTGAGCATACAAGTATACTCAGTCGGGAAAAACCTAAAGCTCTTGTGCACAACTGGGGAGGCATACTAATTCCCTGTGAGAAAAGAGATAACCCAAAACCTAGCAAGGAAAACTAACCACTCTAGCCTCACCAAGACACACTCCCAAAATAACACATGTCAAGTAATGTATAGTAATATCACATCGATGTTTGGGTACCCCGCGCCACTTTCCCACTTGTTATTGAAGACATCCTACATATCGAACCAATCCAGCCATTCTCACCGCAGTCCCACTGCCTCACCCCTCCCGAACACACCTAGGCCACATCCTCATGCAGTACCACTCCCAAACCCCGCCCGCATACACATAGGATGCAACTGTCACACGTAACCATGCCTGCAAACACTTAGGATAGAACAACCACCACCACGCCCGAATACACATGGGCCTCATCTCGAAGATTCTTGGGAAACGACATGCCCGCACACACCTAGGCCAACCACCACACTACCTTGCCCAATGATTCTTGGGAAAATAATGGACCTCGGGCCACCACAGCCTGACTGATGATACTTGGGCTATCTGGGAAAGGGAGTAGAAAGGAGATAATAACAAGCCACTAATATAAGAGTTGGGAAAAACACCCTCCCCCATATAATGGGGGGTGTTCGGAACTAAGGTCTTAACTTGGGTGGGGCGTGAATTAGCAACACAAATACTACAAGTATATGAATAGGTAACAAGAACTCACCCAATCTAGGTTTTTCTTCAACCAGCCTAAAGATCATACTCATCACCTGTGTCCATGTCACAAGTTGCATCAAGCCAAAACCAATTTTTCCCATACTTGTTCCAGGTTCACTAATAATGTTAAATAAGTTTATGCACCTTATTGGGAAACTAGTAAGCATAATCACCAGCCAAGGACAGAAAACACCCAACAAAAATTTAAGCATTTGCACCCGGTTCTATTGCAGGGTCACAACAACAAAGGGATATGGGAGATCCCGTGAAGTAATGGAACAAAAGAAAACCCCAAGATACAGCCCCATGTCCCCAAAATCCAGCAGCCAATGGTTTCTCGACAATAGAGGATCCCACCCCAATTCGTGATATAAACAAGGTAACCACACGACCTCAAATTCACAACCAGTGAAACTATAACAACATGGGATCCCATCCCCAACCACATCACCCAGCAATCAGCCCGTGAAAGAAAACAACCAAAACACTACAACCATCACAAAGCAGGCCCATTCCGATATTTTCATAATTAAAAGATTTAACACACTCCATGATTTCAACTTCACTTTAACCGGGGTTATGACAAAAAAGTTTGATCCTGGTGCATTCAATTTATTTAGCCAGATGTTCATAATTAACCAAATTCCCTTACAAAACAAGGGTTCACAACCACATAAAATCCATTTAAACACTAGAGGTATGGGTTGGTTAGTGCACAATGAAACAACACCAACGACCATAATATTCAGTAGGCGTAAGCCCACACAATTCAGAAATCATTAATCATGGAAGATCATAAAACAAAGCAGCAACGTTGATCACACCCCCCCCCCCTTCATTCTTTATAATCCGTTCATTATCTTCATTAACGTTTGGTTCATCCAATTATACAGAATCAAAAGCATTCCCACCCAGCATGATACACAAAAGGGAGAGACGAAGGAGAAACCCAACTTGATTGATCGACGATCGAAGCTTATATTCACGGGCGAGGAACAACGGATGCAGAAATTTCAGCAGTGTGACCTCGGAAACTCAAGGACGAGTAGATGAATCAATTCAAGGTTGACCGAGAAAAGAAAACCAGGGAGAACCCTTTGGTTTATAAGGGCTGGGGACGGTTGAGATACGGAGATAGGAACACGAAACCTCATAAGGAATGGGGGTCCTAGGTTGACCATGCAACCCACACATAATTAAAGGGTCTCAGCCTTTAGGGGTGGTTTAAACTGACACACGTACCTCTTAAACATTTAATTAAATGCCATTTATGGGTGTTACTGGGCTTTAAAACAAGATAAAGGGGTCAAAATAGGGTTTAAAATCCATTTTGTGCCAACAGAGGCGCTACTGGAAACTCGTGGGGGTTAGGCTAGGCCCACCGGTTAGAGGAGCTACCAGTGGACCGAGCTACCGGTAGGCCGAGCTACTGGTAGACCGAGCTACCGGTAGGCGACAGCTACCGGTAGACCAAGCTACCGGTAGGATGAGCTACGAGTAGGCTGCGTCCACCGGTAGACTGAGCTACCGGCAGGCCAAGCTGCTGGTAGACCAAGCTACTGGTAGGCTGCGGCTACTGGTAGACCGAGCAACCGATAGGTTGAGCTACCAGTAGACCGAACTACCTATAGGCCGAGCTACCGGTAGACCGATCTACCGGTAGGCTGCGGCTATCGGGAGACCGGGCTACCGGTAGGCTAAGGCTACCGATAAGCCTACCATTAGGGGTCAAACTTCACTGAGAAGACTTGATTACTTTCCCATACTACCCAGAACACTCAACATCATATTTTTACTAAGTAATGGATCCCCAAGAATCTTGGCCATTACATTACATACCTCTCAAACTATTCTCACCCTAAAGAATCAAACAACCCATAAGGAAAGAGAGGGTCCAAACAACCACCTCAAAAGATACCTCTTAGGAGTGAACCTCATTGTTATCGAAAAACACCTCCCTCTAAAGAACGAAGTGACATACCATGTCAAACTGATGAGTCATGTGGGTTGGGTGTCTCTTCCCCAATTTCAAGATATTATCCTCCTTGGGTGGCACTGACTCTCCCGCACGGGTTTAATCGCATCCACCATAATGTGTCTTGATTAGGGGTCTGGTACTCCCCTCCTCATAGCCAGGAATTTTCACCCACATTCAGAGGAAAAAACCACATATTTCATAGCCAACAAGGTAAAATGAACCACCACAACAAGTATAAATATAACATTAAAAAACTCAAAAAAACTCTGGGTACTTGGCATGCATCTGTTCTTCCCTCTCCCACGTACTCTCCTCAAGCCCACCGTGTCTTCATAACACACGAACCAAGGGAATGGTTCCCCCATGAAGCACCTTCTCCTCACGATCCTCGGTCATCACTAGACATTCCATAAAGGTCATGTCGTCCTTGATGTCTAGCTCTCCCTAGTTGAGGACATGTAAATTGTCGTGCAGATACCGACGGAGCTGCGACACATGTAAGACGTCATGTATCCTCAGTAGCGGTGGTGGTAACGCTAGATGATAAGTCACTTCACCGACCTACCGCCACAATTCGAAGTGTCTGATGACCCTAAGAGATAGCTTACTCCCCTTGTAGAACCTCCATTTTCCACGCTGATGGGAGACAGTCAAGAACACATGGTCCCCAACCTCATACTCTAAGGGCCTTCTCCTAGTATCATCATATGACTTCTGTCGGTCCTGGGCCGCCTTCATCCTTTCCCATAAAAGCTGATCCTTCTCTGTCATGCTCTGCACCACCTTCGGGCCAAGGATGCCCACCTCTCCGACTTCGTCCCAACACAAAGGTGAGCGTCATGGCCTCCCGTACAAGGCTTCAAATGGATCCATACCAATGGTTTACTAATATATATTATTTTAGGCAAACTCTATCAATGGTAACTAGCACACACATGACCCTAATGAGTCCAGAACACATGCCGGAAGCATATCCCTCATGTTCTGGATGGTGCGCTTGGTCTGTCCATCTGTCTGAGGATGGAAATCAGTGCTAAGAAGTAGATGGGTGCCAAAAGCATGCTGCAATCCTCTCTAAACTCGTGAGGTATATCGTGCATCCCTATCTGACACTATGGAGCTCGGAACGCCATGCAACCACACCACCTCATCCACGTACCTTCGTGCCAAAGCATCCACTGCACTGGACTCCTTAATCGCCAAAAATTGAGTTGATTTAGTCAACCGGTCCACTACTACCCAGATGACATCATATCCCCCTTGAACCTTGGGTAGTCCCATGACGAAATCCATCGAGATGTTCTCCCACTTCCACTTGGGGACATTTATAGACTACAGCAGGCTGCCTGGAACTCGGTGTTCAACCTTCACCTATTGACACACTATGCACTTGGCCACAAACTATGCCACTGATCTATTTACACCGGGCCACCAGAACTGTCTCTTCAGACCCTGGTACATCTTCGAAACTCCTGGGTGCACAGCTAGAGGTGATTTGTGGAACTCACTAAGAACATGGCCATGTATCTCCTCTGGAATAAATAAATTTTCTCGGAAAAGCATCCGGTTCTGACCATCCTTCGTCCACCCTTCCAGAGCATTGCCTTGGTAAACTCGGTCACGCATCACTTCACACTCTGAGTCTCCCCACTAAGACTCCTCCACATTCTGAAACATAGATAACTGATTGACATCTCATACAGGAAACCACTATCACCATCGGTCCTCGCATCCAGGTGCAAGGGAGCAAACTCCTCCATCTCCTTCTAGGAGTCCGTCAACTCACGGACTACATCCTTGTGCGACCTCATGCTCAAGGCATCAGCCACTACATTCCCTTTCCCTGAAGTGTAGGAAATATCGAAGCCGTAATCCTAGATGAATTCCATCCACCTTCGTTTTCTCAAGTTTATGTCCCGCTAGGAGAAGATATACCTCAAGCTTTTGTGATCCGTGAGGACCACAAAGCGTTCTATGATGAGGTGTTGTCGCCACAACTTTATAGAAAAAATGACCGATGCATGCTCCAGATCATGGGAGGCATAATTACGCTCATGAGGGCGTAGCGGCCTAGACGCATAATAGATCACCCCTTGTTGTTGCATCAAAACTCATCTGAGGCCCTGCCCTTAAGCATCATAGAACACCTCATATTCCTCCCCTTCTTCTGGTAATCTCATCACTGGGGCACTAACCAATTTCTCATTTAGACTGCTGAAGGATGCCTCGCACTGCTTGCCCCATACAAAAACCTGGTTTATCTTGGTCAAGGATGTCAAAAGTGCTACAACTCGAGAGAAGTTGGTTACAAACCTCCGATAGTAACCTGCCAGCCTGAGGAAACAATGGAACTCTACCACGTTCTTAGGTGCTTCCCAGGAAACAACTGTCTCCACCATCGACGGGTCCACCGCTACTCCCTGCTCGGACACTATGTTCCCAAGGAAGTGCACTTCTCGCGCACAAAACTTGCATTTCGACAACATCCCATAGAGATGGTGTTGTTGGAGGACCTCCAAAACTGTCCTCAAGTGCTATGCATGGTCCTCCTCTAATCTTGAATAGATCAGGATGTCATCGATGAATAGAAATACAAACCGGTCCAGGTACTCCCGAAAGACGGAGTTCAGAAGCCCCGTGAACACATCCAGGGAATTCGTAACACTTAAAGGCATGACTACAAACTCGAAGTGTCCATATCTGCATCTGAAGGCCGTCTTCGAGATGTCTCCCTTATTCACCCTCAACTGGTGATATCCAGACCGTAGGTGGATCTTCAAGAACCATCCTGCCCCTTTCAGCTTGTCGAAAAGATCGCCTATCATCAGAAGTGGGTAGCGATTCATGATCATCACCTGATTGAGCCTCCTATAGTCTATGAACAACCTGAGACCACCATCTGCATTTTTTTCGAACAAGACTGGAGCACCCCATGGTGACGCACTTGGTCAAACATAACCACTCTTCATCATATTGTAAATCTGTATCTGCATCTCCCGTAGCAACAAAGGTGCCATCTGGTAAGGATCCATCGAAATCGGTCGAGCACCAGGCTACAAGTTTATAAAAAACTATATGTCGCGTCGAGGGGGTAGTTTCATTACCACCTCAGGAAAGATTTCCATAAACTCTCAGACAATCCCTGACAACTCTACCATATCAGCATCTACTGACTCTACTGACAGCTCGGCTAACATGTATAGGAGGGGTTCCTTTCGCCTGCTTACCTTATGAATACTCCACTCGCCAGTGAAAGTTACATGTCGGCCACCCAAGTCTGAGAACACAACCCTTCCTCAGAAGCATTCGATGACGGAACACACAAAGAAAAACCAGTCGATGCCTAGGATGACATTGTATGGTTGTATCTGTAGCATTAGTAGATCCTTAACCGACTGATGTGGCCCTACCATCATTCTGCATCCTCTACAAACATATAAAGAGTAGGTCTGACCTCCGACTAGTGTGCTCAGTACCAGGGGCACTGGATGTCTCTTGGCTTCTAGACCCATAGCACGGGCTAGACCTAGTGTAACAAAGGATTGAGAAGCTCTGGTATCGATGTAGGTGTAAGCAAGGGTACTAAACAAACTGATCGTACCTCGAACAACCTCCGGTCCCGCAGGAACTGTTGCATCCGCGACATGCAACTGTCCACGCCCAGCTCCTCTGACCCTCGGCTGTTGGCCGCCTCCCCGACCACGCCCTGGTCGGGGTCCCTGAGGAGCACCTTGAGGTCGACCTCCCCCTGCAACGTCTACCCTCGGAGGAGCGGGAGCTCACTGCACATGTTTCTGTAACTAGAGGGGCCTAGCTGGAAGCAGCTATTGAGGCGGGTGCTGAGCCAGTCCGCCACTGTCATACTGAACTCGGTCCGGTCACTGATTCCTGATATGTCAAGAGCTTCTTCATACGAAGCCCCACAGTCCTGGGCCTGAAGGGAGAGGGCGAGGACCGGGGGACCAGAATTGGAACTGCTGTAGCCTGCTCCCTGCTGGTCGAAACCGATAGGGTCTTGATGCTGGTGGTCTGGTGTTGACAACCTTCCCCTCCGATGATCCCATCTGGATCCCCTCTCATGTCACACCTCCTAGAGCATGCATCCTCTCCACCACTTTGGCCATCTTCTTGACCTCCAAGTACGTCTGTAGGATGAAGGGGGTGACAACACACTGGAGGGAGGGTGGTAACGCCTCCTCTAAACGTCTTGCTCGAGACTCCCCGTCTAGAAAGTGGTCCGACGAAAAATGTAGGAGGTCCATGAACATTATTTCCAGCTCCCTTACTGACATACTCCCTTGCTGGAGGGAGAGTATCTCCTTCTGCTTCTCCGCCTTCATCATAGAAGATAGGAATTCCCCCGGAACTCCTTCTTGAAATCAGCCCATGCCATCTCAACCTCTCTCTTGTCCCCCATGTAATGCGTCCTCCACTGACGCACCGCTCCCCGCATCTGGATGACGGACAAAGGAATCTAGTACTTGGTCGAGGCCCGAATCAGGCCGAAAGCTATCACCAGCTCTTCTAGACATCTTTCTGTCTTCATGTCAGAGGTTCTACCCTCATACTTCTTGAGGGTCTGTCGCGGGAAGGCCCGAAGTGTCTTCTTCCACTGGTCATCCCCCTCCTCTCGATCAGCTCTCTGCCGATAGGCCAAGGTATCCTCTTGGCCCTCGATCACCAACACCACACGTGGTCACCTTCCAGGTGCCATAACTGCAAGATAAACAATGAATGCCTAAGCCCAAGTAGTGCAGAATATATGTTCTTAAAAATTCTTAAACTTCTTATTTTTTTCTAATTCCCAAAACACCATAGAAAAATGATAACACAAGTCATTATGATGCGTGTACCTTTCCTAGGGTCTCTACCCTGCAATTAGCATGGCCTCAATTGGTCGTTCGATAGGCCTAGATTCCTTGCTTCGGATCACGGGGGGCCCTAAAATCCCATGTCCAACCAGTCTTCCCTAGCCTAATTCACGCACCAGGGTCACCCAACACTGTCTCCCTACAATCTCATGCAATCCTAATTGTACCTAACTCTAGACTCCATCCTATCCCAGAACCTTTCATCTGATACCATTCTGGGACGACCTCCTCCCACCAAAGATGCCCCACCTGAGCTGGAAATGGTGGAAGGGAGAAAATGACCCCCGAGTCCCGCCTCCAGTTGGCCCTAGAGTGGCAACTAACATGAAGGGTGTGAGTTTATCACATATATGGGAGGCATTACCCGTTTTATTAATTTATGAACGGGAAATAGGATGAGTCAAAAACCAAGAAGAAAAAATTAACAAGTATAGAAATAGCCGAAAACCAATCCCATATGCATTATTTATACAATAGTGAAACAGAAGTAAAAGTGCAGAAAAGATCCAAAGTAATGCACCAAAATGTAAAGGAAAACAACAATAGAAAATAGTAGCAACTCCCCCTTCCTAACTAGTAAGGTCCCGCACAATCCCTGTAGTCCTCCTGAAAACCTGAACGGAAACGTAGGGTGAGCATACAAGTATAATCAGCAGGGAATCCTAAATATCTCATGCACAAGTGGGGAGACATCCTAATGCCCCATGAGAAAACAGAAGAACCAAAACCTAGCAAGGAATATATCTACCCAGCATCACCAATCACACTAACCAAGTAGCACAAGTCAATAGAGTATAGTAGTAATGTTATCAAATTATGGGTACCCCGCACCACTTTCCCACTGGATACTGCTCAAGCCCTCACACATAACACTCTGATGCTCCCCCCCCCTTCCTGAACTAGTGTCGCATCTTGTCCATACGTTGCTCGAGCATGTGCCACATCCTGGTCATATGAGGCACATAGTAACCCACCAGCACACAATCCTCGACCATCTAAAATAAAATCCCACCGGCACACAATCCTCGGCCATAACCACATATCATCCCGAAGACACCTAGGGACATATCACACTTTATCCTGAAGATTCCTAGGAAACATTTGTCGTATCTTGCCCAAAGGAACATGGGATATAGAACCTGGAAGAGGGAGCAAAAGGGAATAACAGTAACCATCCATCATTTGGATGTTTGAGAATCTCACCCCCCATCCCACGGGTGTTGGTCACATAGTGCTTAACATGGGTGGGGTGTGTAATGAAACATAAAACGTACAGATTTATATAAGTATAACAACCACTCAACCCATCCTAATGCTTCTACACAAAGATCTGAGCATGTGCCTTGGCACTGCTACTTTGAGAGTATGCACACAACAATAAATCCGAAAACCCCATTTAATGTTTTCATGTTTCAACAGCTATAGTTATCAGTCTCTTAACTACCGAAAAACTATCAACAACCAAACTGGATCAAGAGTTCAAAAAACATATCCCTTTCATCCACAAATCATGTTAGAAAAACACAAGAAACACAATCAAGTACCTTATTATTAACCAACCAACCCCATTGATTATTATTCCCATTCCATTTCCATGCCCCACCATTTATTAACTCTTCCTCTTTTATTTATTATTCACATCCCATAGTTTGTTCACATTCATACCCATTCCTACAGCCCCGCTGCCAACCACCATAACCACAATCACACCAAAACCCGTACATCATCAGCCCTTTGATACCATTCTGTCACGAACTGCCTTCACCAAAAGGAGGGAAGGGTCAGCAGATTGACAAGCCCTTCCTTCTTTAAGTTGAAGGAGAGATAATAAACCATGAAACCCACCTTCAATAGGTCTCGGGGTGGCGACCACCGCCAAGGGTATAGAATCACACACTAGATGGAGGTCATTAACCTTTTACTTCTAATAGGATCGGGAGATAATATAGAAAATCCCACAATACCAAAACTAAAAGTGCAAGTACGGGTGAAAATAAACCATTCCCATATGCATGTTCAAAAGGTAAAAGATAAAAGTCACCAAACCCCAAGGGTAAAAAAATTATACCAATAAATGAAAAACTATAATAGAAACTATCCTAAAGGTCCATGCTAGTATGGTCCCTCGCGATCCCCGAAGTCCACCTGGAAACCTGAAAGCAGTTTTATATACATAGGTTTAGCATACAGGTATACTCAGTAGGGAAAAACCTAAAGCTCTCGTGAAGAAGTGGGGAGGAATACTAATTCCCTGTGAGAAGAGAGATTACCAAGAACCTAGGAAGGAAAACTAACTACCCAAGCCTCAGCAAGGCACACTCCCCAAATAATGCAAGTCAAGTAATGTATAGTAATAGCACAACGATGTTTGTGTACCCCGCTCCACTTTCCCACTGGTTATTGAATAAATCCTACACATCGAACCAATCCTACCATTCTCACCGCAGTCCCATAGCCTCACCACACACGCACACACCTGGGCCACATCCTCACACAGTCCCACTGCCAAACCACGCCCACAAACACATTGGCCAAAACTGTCACATGATACCATGCCTGCAAAACCCTAGGCCAGAACAACCACCACCATGCCCGAAGAATCCTGGGCTAGAAGATCTACTACCACGCCCGAAGACACCTGGGCCTCATCCTAAATATACTTTGGAAACCACCTGCCTGCACATACCTGGTCCAACCACCACACTACACTGCCCGATGTTTCTTGGGCTAATAATGGACCTCGGGCCACCATAGCCTGCCCGAAGATACTTGGTCTATCCGGGATAAGGAGAAGAAAGGAGCTAATAACTATCCACTAATAGAAGTGTTGGGAAGAACACCATCCCCCATGAAATGTGGGTGTTCGACACTATGATCTCAACTAGGGTGGGGCGCGAATTAGAAACACAAAAACTACAAGTATATTTATAGGTAACAAGAACTCTCTGAATCTGGGTTTTTGGTTAGCCAGCCTAAAGAACATACTCAGCACCTGTGTCCAAGTCACAACACGCATCAAACAAAAACCCATTTGTCCCAACATTGTTCCATGTTCATTAAAAATGTTAAATATGTTTATGCACCTACTTGGGCAACTAGTAAGCATAATCACAAGCCAAGGAAAGAAAACACCCAACAACAATTTAAGCATTCACACCCGGTTCTATTGCAAGGTGAAAAAAAGGGATAAGGGAGATCCCTGGAAGTACTGGAACCAAAGAAACCCCCAAGATATAGCCACATGTCCCCAAAATCCAGGAGCCAATGGTTTCTCAACAACAGAGGATCCCACCCGAATTCCTGATATAATCAAGGTAACCAGACAGCCTCAAATTCCCAAACAGTGAAACCATAACAATAGTGGATTCCATCCCCACCGACATCACCCAGCAATTGGCCCGTGAAAGAAAAAAACCAAACCACTACCACCTGCACAAAGCATTCCCCTTCCGGTATTTTTAGATTTAAAAGATTTAACACACTCTATGATTTCAACTTCGCTTTAACCGGGGTTATCACCGAAAAGATTGATCTTGGTGCTTTCAATTTATTTAGCCAGATGTACGTAATTATCCAAATCCCTTTACACAGAAAGGGTTCACAACCACATACAATCCATTTAAACACCATAAGTAAGGATTTGTTAGTGCACAGAGAAATACCACCAACGAAAATAATTTTTAGTTGACGTAAGCCCACACAATTTAGAAATCATAAATCATGAATGATCATAAAACAATGAAGCAACATCGATCACACCCTTCCCCCTTCATTCTTTAGAATCCGTTCATTATCTTCAATAATGATTGGTTCATCAAATTATACATGTTCAAAAGCATACCCACCCCGCATGATACACAAAAGGGAGAGATGACAGAGAAACCCTACTTGATTGATCGACGATCGAAGCTTCTATTCACGGGCGAGGAACAACAGATGTGGAAATTTCAGCGGTGTGACCTCGAGAACTCAAGGATGAGTAGAAGAATCGATCGCAGTGTGGCCGAGAAAAGAAACCTAGGGAGAACCCTTTGTTTTATAAGGGTCGGGGATGGTTGAGATACAGAGATAGGAATGCGAAACCGCGTATGGAGTAGGGGTCGTGGGTTGACCATGCGGTCCCACACGTCATTAATGGGTCCTCGCCTTTAGGGGCGGTTTAAATTATAAGGCCCCAGACTTATACCTTACTTAATATTGAATTAAATGAGTAATTAACATTGAGGATCTTTTCCGGTTTAGAGTTTTAGAGAATTAGGACATAACTATTACATCTCAAAAGATTACAAAGTAGTCATTTCTACTAAATTTCCATAAAATAAAATCTCTTAAAATGAAACATGTATAGTTCCATGTCTTATATAGCGTGACATTCCCTTGATCCCATCCTTGACCTTATTACACTTTAAGTCCTATGAAAAACATTTCAAAAACACCAGGGGTGAGCATAAAAAGCTCAGTAAGGGATACACAAAGAATAAAAACTGTTACTTTTTCAAACATCAAGTAAACCATGTATACTCTATCAAAGTAATACCTTCACCTTCATGAAGTAGTAAAAACTCTTCACTGAATAAAGTATCATTACATACCTTTTTGTAACCAAAGGATTACCATAAAACCCATATAAAAAACACATAGAATATATAAAGGTAACATGGGACATAAACATACTTAAGTGGAATAACCATATGGTCGACTTCCACAAATATCACTTAATGGAATAGCCATACGGACAATTTCCATACATACTTAATGGAATAGCCATAAGGATGACTTCCATACCCAATGCATTGGAGGTTATAACGTAACCACTCATCCTGGTATTCACGGCACCACCCGTCATAATGTCCATGTACCATTATTACACATAAAATATGGAAAATATAAACATTTCAATAACAAGATTTCATTTGCAATCACAATAAATAATTCCAAGATATTGAATTAATCAATCCATTTTCAAAAACCATTTAAAAGAGATTTTTGAATCAAAGTGTCTCGTACCACTTTGAAGCTTTTAATGGAATATTAATGTCCATATAAATAAATACTGAAAACCATTTTGAAATCATGGACATTAAATATAAAGATATAGAATAATAAATCATTAAAACATTTAAAATGATATTTTTGTTAAAAAGTTTTTAACAAAATGAGAGACTCTTGAATACAAATAATAGAGGAATAAAATTTAATATGAACTTTATAATATCATGAGAATAAAAGGATTCATGATATAATATGTCAAAGGATAGTACACACACCATATAAGTGTGAATTGATGCATAACAACAATGAAATCTCAAAAGAAATGTAAAATGAGATTAAATCGATTATAAAGAAGGTATCCTTAAATTAAGGATAAATCAATCTCATAATTATGTGTGACAAATATAAATACACCCAATATAAGTGGATATTAAGTGTAAAACAATCAAAGTTTATTCACACATATTCAAAGGATGACATATTCAATAACTACATGTTGAACCCAAAGAAATCGAAATTGGGTTAAGAAGTTCCCTTGACAGCCTAACAGCGTCACATCAAAATGAGTTGATGAGAGATAAAAAAACTATCTCATCACTTGGACATAAAATTTACATCAATAATAATATATGAGAACATATCCCAACATAACAATATGTACATTAAAAGACCCAACAAAATAAGTCTTTTAAAAAGAGGAGGGTGAAAGGTTCCCTTACCGACATGGGTATCTTTCGAAACATACGCCCCGTGAAAGAAGGACAATACATCATTGATGTAAATACTCATAAATGAAATAATATTACACAATGAGTAAAATAATGGTCAGTACATACACCACTCAAAGGAAATTGTTGCAAATGTATCATAAATCTCACGGGAATAAAAGTGAGATGAAAAATCCCTTACGAAAACTCAGCAGCCTAACGGCGCCACTTAAAACTTCCAAAATGGATTGATGAGATCAAATAGAATATCCCATCATATTAAAATAGAATTTAAAGAAAAAGTAATATAAAAAAATCCCCCAACATAACAAAGATGAGCTTAAAAGAAGTGACACAAAGGAGAGTACTTAAAAAGAATGAGAGAGGTTAGATCTCTTACGAAAATTCGGCAGCCTAACGGCGCCACTCAAAACATCCAAAGTGGATTGATGAGATAGAATAGGGTCTCTCACCATATGAACATAAGAATTACAGTAATAGTAATATAAAAGAACATCCCAATAACAAGAAATATGAGCTTATAAGGAATGACATAAAAGAGTGTACTTAAAAAGAAAGAGAGGAGTAGGATCCCTTACCTCGGGTCCGACTTGACTCGATCATTCTTTAACATCCTGAATAATAAACTTGAGTTAATTTACACTTTATTAAGAACCTTTTTCTAGTTCATTATTACTTTTAGATCAATTATTGTCATGTTATAAACATTATGTAATCATTTACGTTAATAATATTTGTTTTGCCGATATTTGGTTCTTAAGTCGAAAGTGGACTTCTTACAATTACATGTTGTTTGTGTGGCCAAATGTTTATCATATCCAGAATTGTATTAATGATGTAAATATCATATATGTCATATATATCCAGTACATTCATGCATTTATAACATTACATAATCATTTAGAGGTAAGAAATGAAATGCATCGTTCATGGAGACGGTAAGCCGTACGTACGCATGAACGCTATTTTCATTTCTATTTCGTATTTTATAGAATGGAATCCTAATGATATAAAGTTATATTATAATTCCTGTATAATATCATATATAATATCATAGTTCCATCCTTTATACGTCCCACATATGATATTTAACAAATCAAATCACTTTGAGGGGGCGGTAGTCCGCACTTCCTTAAGTGAAGATATCGCGTTTACCCATAATGGAAACCAAAAAGGTATGACCAAAATGAAAAAAACAGAAGCTTAAGGAAAACATAAACATATTATATATCATATATAAAAATAGTGACATCATAATGGCCACCTTTTGAAGGTGTTAAATGAGTATTGAACAATCATCGTTTTGGGAGGCAGAATTTCGCAATCCACGGAAACCCTATGTTCATTAACCATTTGATGTAGTTGTGTGAGAGTGTAGCTCGAATAAAAATTATAAAAACATCCTAGTATATTGAAGATACTGTTTTTGTTACAAAATAAGTAAATAAAAAGAGTTCAGGGGGTTGGATAAGCAAAATAAAACAAATGAACATGAGAGAATGAATTACCTTTAAAAGTGTAACTCCTTTTGATTTGAGCCTAAAGGTTTCCTTTGAAAGGATTATGCCCAAAGGGAATCCTATAGGATGAGGAGAGGGATGTGGAGAGAGTAAAGGGGTAGGGGATGGACGATCCAAAGGCTTGAGGAGTGTGTGAAATGAGGTAGAGGTGGGGGCCTTTTATAAGAGGAGAGGAGGGGCACTTTTGGAAAGTAAGAAATATTACTTTATTTGAAAATGTGTTTCGGTTTTAAAATGTCCCACATTGATATAATTATTGTATAAGGTGATATGGGTTCTAAAGCCACCCATACAATATGTTTTGGACATGTTTAGGTCATAGAGTTTACATTATCTTCTCATTTTATTTAAATCGTCAGATAATGATGTCATCGCTGCATCATTATGATGTCATAAATAATTTAATTTATTTAATGTCTAAAAATTATAAAACAATTACTATGATGTAGGAAATCGTTTTATCTTTCCAATGACTATTTATAATAAAGAATCTGACTTGTATAACCCCACTTAAAAATTGTTTTAGTAAAACATATCACGTTTGTGTCATTTTTACTTTTACATTAAATAAAAAGTTATTTATGTCATTTCCCAACCAAAGTGGCTCCATGGGGTCCCCAAGTTGACCCATGGATTTTCATGGTTGGCCATTACACATCCAATGAGGTTAGTACATGTTTAATGTTCATTTCATATTGTTAAGACATTATTTTTACCTTAAACTACACTAATTACCTCTAATCACGATTAAAAACATAATAAGTTATTATTCCCCAAAAAATTATTTTAATATCATTGAACCAAATTTTACTTCTTAATGACAACCATGTATGTCGGATTTTTTAAATTCAATACACAAAGGTGGAAAAATTTAATTTAAATGGAAAATCAGTTTTTATATGTACCACTTAGTGATTTCACTATTCATCAAAAATTGATGTTTTTCAGAAAAATTCCAAAACTTCACCCTAAGCTATATTTGATATTTAGAATTCAAAAATGAAGTCCATTTTAAAAAATTCAAAACATATATGTAAAATTAATTAATTTAATAATTAATTCCCGTTGTCAGGGAAAATAGCGTGTTTTTATGAAACAATAAGTATCAAAAGATTGACACTGGTTTTGTCTGATTTCAAAGTGAAATTAATTCCAATGACCACTATTGGATTTAATGGTAAAAATATATTCTAATTTAACTTTAAAACCAATTATAAAGATAATATAACCATATAAATAAATTAGATTAAAAAGAGGTTTTTAATTAAAATAAAACATTTTACACTATTCATTAAAAAATTGAACTTTATCGGAAAGATACCAAAAATTTACACAAAGTAAATTTTGATGTCCTAATTCTTAATAAGTGTTTTATTTGGTCCAAAAGAATGTTTAAGATTGAACAAAACTATATTTAATGATGGTTCAACATTAAAAGGTGATAAGTGGACCTTTAGTGAAAACTAGGGCATATACACCTAAAATTGAATTCTTTCTGTATTTTAAGCCTTTATATTTTATTGGATAAATGTAATCAAACATTTAAAAACATATATAATCATATTTTAGTTATTTCTATCCATTCTCGCCAATACAATGGCTACATGTTAACTGCCATTTAAAATAATATTATTTTATTATTAGAGTGCAACGTAAGATTCCCAAGAAACTCGTTGTTGCGTGTTGGGCATGCCATCAAGCATAGTGTCCCATTTAAAGTCATATTAATATTTTATTCACAAATATTGATAAATATGAAAATGTCATATTCTTTATTCACCTGGGGTGTTACATCCTTCCCCCTCTTTTGGAAATTGCGTCCTTGCAATGTTAAAATTGGGCTTGGAAACATCTTTGAAAGTACCACATCGGAAGAAGAGTCGGTAAAAAAATCACTTTAAAATAAAGAAAGATAAGTACAAAGGTCACCCGAGTTAACCCATACGAGGATTCCAAGTATGAAAATATGGACATGGAGGAAAAAACAAAGGGTCATGTTCTGATGGAGAGTGATAGAAAACATGTTTAGGAGAAAGTTAACCACAAGAAAATCACAAACTTGTGATGGGTTTAACGGTATTCGATTCCCCAGTAGGAAAAGTTAATAGACAACATTTTTGTTTTAAGTTAATTTTTATTGAGGAATTTATTCATAAGGAAACATAGTCACTTATCATGTTGACTTTTAACTTTTACTAGATTCCTTAATCAAACTCATATTTTTTTTCCAAAATACGAGTATTTAGGGAGACTTGTTCGCATTAAGAGTACTATAATCAACTTCTAGAGAATCACCTAATCCACAAAAGAGAACTATATACATCCTATGTCTTTAGGCTTTAACCAAAACCAAAACCAAAAAGGTTAGTACAAGGTCAGATAATCCAGAAAAGGATAACCCATTAAAAAGAAAATCCATGCTTAATCTCCAAAATTTGTCCAACAAAACCCAAAGTTCAACGAGGACCATCCGATAAACAATTTGTCCATAAAATTCTTCAAAGTAAACCAATATAATATTGAAACCCAAATTTTTGAAGGATTTAGTCACATAGTCTTCCAAGTTAAATCGTCACATTTATATCCAAACAACATCAGTTGCTCCTAAAGTCTCGTATTGAAATGTAATTAACCTAATCACATGTCCTCTATGATAGATGAATCATTTTCATAAATAACCCAAAATCAGCTTACTCTTAATTCATAAAATCATCTAACTAAAAAAATCAGTCAAACTAACCAGAGACTTCATGTAGTCCAGTGGTAGGCGAAAAATACCAATTGCACTTTGGTTGTGGGTTCGATTCCCACAGCTTTGTCCGACGCGATGGGTAGTCACACGGTCTACATGTTGTCCTTTTTCCAAAACTATTTAATTCTCAAATCATTCCACAAAAAGAGATAAAATCATCAAGAATAACCATAACATAATTTAACCTCAATTTTATCTCATGCCTTTCACTTCAATCATAACATATAGTAACCCATAATTACCTCAAAAGTAAGGATCATATAAACCCAAATGGTTCTTTATAACTATGTCCACAAAAGAAAAGATAACTATTACTTGAATAAAATTTGCATATATTAAAAATCAGGGTTACACATAATATAAAAAGTCTTCTAATGTAACCCCATCATCAAAAGAGACTTAATAATCTTAAGAATTTCACCATATCTCTTGAAGCCCTTAGATGTTGACTTCTTACTCATTAAAAATTCTTCATGATCCATTAACCATTCCATTCCAACTTATTCCGAAATACTTTTTTCCTACAAACAAAATCATGAATCATATCCTAAGATAGAAAACAAAAGTTATGAAATAATCCGTACCTTTGATTGGTCATTGTCAGTTTCTTCATCCTCAATCGGAATGGCATTATGTATTGGTAAACAAGTATTTGTATGATCTTGGTGATACCATTCACGAAACTTCTTCATATGACATGTGTTTGCATAATGACAATGCACACCACATTTAAAACATTCAATTGATCCCTCAGAAATAACTTCTTTCCCTTTCCTTGAGTCAACTGGATACTTCCTTTTTCCATGGCAGGTTCTTGCTTTATGACCTTCATTTCCAAATCTATATCATATTTCTGTCCCTTTGAATCATTTTACTAGGTGTTTATTTCCACATCATTGACTCATAGGTTTTTGTACAGACTTACCTTTATGATTATTACCTGTTGTTCCGCGGGGATTTGTTTCTGGCATATATGATGCCTTATAGAAATCGCCAAGGTTTAGGTGGTCAATCATGAGTCCAAATAGTTGGTTGAGGATAAACACAAGAGTTTTCATTACAGCTCCCATATCATTCAGTTTCTCGCTCAGAAAACTGTCACAGTTTCCTTCACATCCACCGTTACTTTGGTGCCTGCTAGATCCATCCATTTACTAAAACCAAAAAGGGTCAGTGTGAGTATATCAACAAAACCATCATGTACTAATGAGTAATATAAACACTAATATATACTTACTCATTCACTTTATCTAAAACTAGGACTCTTTTTGAAATCCTAACCATTATGGTACTGTCACTTATGCTTAGAGAATACCCTAACCTCTAAAGTTATCTAAACCGACCTTTGATACCAACTATAAGGCCCCAGCCTTATACCTTACTTAATATTGAATTAAATGAGTAATTCACATTGAGGATATTTTCAGGTTTAGAGTTTTAGAGAATTAGGACATAACTATTACATCTCAAAATATTACAAAGTAGTCGCTTCTACTAAATTTCCATAAAATAAAAACTCTTAAAATGAAACATGTCTAGTTCCATGTCTTATATATCGTGAAATTCCTTTGATCCCATCCTTGACCTTATTCCACTTGAAGTCCTATGAAAAACATTTCAAAAAAACTTGGGGTGAGCATAAAAAGCACATTAAGGGATACACAATGAATAAAAACTGTTACTTTTTCAAACATCAAGTAAACCATGTATACTCTATCAAAGTAATACCTTCACCTTCATGAAGTAGTAAAAACTCTTCACTGAATAAAGTATCATTACTTACCTTTTTGTAACCAAAGGATTACCATAAAACCCATATAAAGAACACATAACATATATAAAGGTAACTTGGGACATAAACATACTTAAGTGGAATAACCATACGGTCGACTTCCACACATATCACTTAATGGAATAGCCATACGGCCAATTTCCATACATACTTAATGGAATAGCCATACGGCTGACTTTCATACCCAATGCATTGGAGGTTATAACGTAACCACCCATCCTGGTATTCACGGCACCACCCGTCATAATTTCCAAGTACCATTATTACACATAAAATATGGAAAATATAAACATTTCAATAACAATATTTCATTTGCAATCACAATAAATAATTCCCAGATATTGAATTAATCAATCCATTTTCAAAAACTATTTAAAAGAGATTTTTGAATCAAAGTGTCCCATACCACTTTGAAGATTTTAATGGAATATTAATGTCCATATAAATATATACTGAAAACCATTTTGAAAACATGGACATTAAATATAAAGAATTAGAATAATAAGTCTTTAAAACATTTAAAATGATATTTTTGTTAAAGAGTTTTTAACAAAATTATGGACTCTTGAATACAAATAATAGTGGAATAACATTTAATCCGAACTTTATAATATCATGAGAATAAAAGGATTCATGATATAATATGTCAAAGGACAGTATACACACCATATAAGAATGAATTGGTGCATAACAACAATGAAGTCTCAAAAGAAATGTAAAATGAGATGAAATCCATTATAAAGAAGGTATCCTTAAATTAAGGATAAATCAATCTCATAATTATGTGTGACAAATATAAATACACCCAATATAAGTGGATATTAAATGTAAAACAATCAAAGGTTATTCACACATATTCAAAGGATGACATATTCAATAACTACATGTTCAACCCAAAGAAATCGAAATTGGGTTAAGAAGTTCCCTTGACAGCCTAACGGCATCACATCAAAATGAGTTGATGAGAGATAAAAAAAAACTATCTCATCACTTGGACATAAAATTTAAATCAATAAGGATATATTAGAAAATATCCCAAAATAAAAATATGTACATTAAAAGACCCAACAAAAGAAGTCTTTTAAAAAGAGGAGGGTGAAAGGTTTCCTTACCGGCATGGGTATCTTTTGAAACATACACCCCGTGAAAGAAGGACAATACATCATTGATGTAAATACTCATAAATGAAATAATATTACACAATGAGTAAAATAATGTTCAGTACATACACCACTCAAAGTAAATTTTGGAAAATCTTTCATAAATCTCACGGGAATAAAAGTGAGATGAAAAATCCCTTACGAAAACTCGGCAGCCTAACAGCACCACTTAAAACATTCAAAATGGATTGATGAGATCAAATAGAGTATCCCATTATATTAAAATAGAATTTACAGCAAGAGGAATATAAAATAAAATCCCCCAACATAACAAAGAGGAGCTTAAAAGAAGTGACACAAAGGAGAGTACTTAAAAAGAATGAGAGAGGTTAGATCTCTTACGAAAATTCGGCAGCCTAACGGCGCCACTCAAAACTTCCAAAATGGATTGATGAGAGAGAATAGGGTCTCTCATCATATGAACATAAAAATTACAGTAATAGTAATATAAAAGAACATCCCAATAACAAGAAAGATGATCTTATAAGGAATGGCATAAAAGAGTTTACTTAAAAAAGAACAAGAGGAGTAGGATCCCTTACCTCGGGTCCGACTTGACTTGATCATTCTTTAATTTCCAGAATAATAAACTTGAGTTAATTTCCACTTTATTAGGAACCTTTTTCTAGTTCATTATTTTTTTATATCACTTATTTTCATGTTGTAAACATTATGTAATCATTTAAGTTAATAATATTTGTTTTGCCGACATTTGGTTCTTAAGTCGAAAGTGGACTTCTTACAATTAAATGTTGTTCATGTGGCCAAATTTTTATTATATCCAGAATTGTATTCATGATGTAGATATAATATATGTCATATATATCCAGTATATGAATGCATTTATAACATTACATAATCATTTAGAGGTAAGAAATGAAATGCACCGTTCATGGAGACGGTAAGCCGTACGTACGCATGAACGCTACTTTCATTTGTATTTAGTATTTTATAGAATGGAATAATATTGATATAAAGGAATATTATAATTCCAGTATAATATCATATATAATACCATAGTTCCATCCTTTATACGTCCCACATATGGTATTTAACGAATCAAATCACTTTGAGGGGGCGGTAGTCCGCACTTCCTTAAATGAAGATATCGCGTTTACCCATAATGGAAACCATAAAGGTATGCCCAAAATGAAAAAAAACAGAAGATTAAGGAAAACATAAAAATATTATATATCGTATATAAAAATAGTGACATCATAATGGCCACCTTTTGAAGGTGTTAAATGAGTATTGAACAATCATCGTTTCGGGAGGCAGAATTTTGCCATTCACGGAAACCGTACGTTCATTAACCATTTGATGTAGTTGTGTGAGAGTGTAGCTCGAATAAATCTTATAACAACATCTTATTATATTGAAGATACTGGTGTTGTTACAAAAGAAGTAAATAAAAAGAGTTCAGGGGGTTGGAGAAGCAAAATAAAACAAATGAACATGAGAGAATGAATTACCTTTAAAAGTGTAACTCCTTTTGATTGGAGCCTAAAGGTTTCCTTTTAAAGGATTCTGCCCAAAGGGAATCCTCTAGGATGAGGAGAGGGATTTGGAGAGAGTAAATGGGCATGGGATGGCCGAGCCAATGGCTTGAGGAGTGTGTGAAATGAGGTAGAGTTGGGGGCCTTTTATAAGAGGAGAGGAGGGCACTTTTGGAAAGTAAGAAATATTACTTTATTTGAAAATGTGTTTCTGTTTTAAAAGGTCCCACATGGATATAATTCGTGGATAAGGTGATAAGAGTTCTAAATCCACCCATCCAATAAGTTTTATACATGTTTAGGTCATAGAGTTTACATTATCTTCTCATTTTATTTAAAAATTATTTTAGTAAAACATATCATGTTTGTGTCATTTTTACTTTTACATTAAATAAAAAGTTATTTATGTCATTTCCCAAAAAAAGTGGCTCCATGGGGTCCCCAAGTTGACCCATGGCTTGTATTGGTTGGCCATTACACATCCAATGAGGTTAGGACATGTTTCAAGTTCATTTCAAATTATTAAAACATTATTTTTACCTTAAACTACACTAATTACCTCTAATCGCGATTAAAAACATAAAAAGTTACTATTCACCAAAAAATTATTTTAATCTCATTGAACCACATTTTACTTCTTAATGACAACCATGTATGTCAGATTTTTGAAATTCAATACACAAAGGTGGAAAAATTTCATTTAAATGGAAAATTAGTTTTTATAAGTACCACTTAGTGATTTCACTATTCATCAAAAATTGAAGTTTTTCAGAAAAACTCCAAAAATTCACCCTAAGCTATATTTGATATTCCGAATTCAAAAATGAAGTCCATTTTACAAAATTCAAAACATATAAGTCAAATTAATTAATTTAATAATTAATTCCCGCTGTCAGAGCAAATAGCGTGTTTTTATGAAACAATAAGTATCAAAACATTGACACTGGTTTAAGTCTGATTTCAAAGTGAAATTAATTCCAACGACCAATATTGGATTTAATGGTAAAAATATTTTATAATTTCACTTTAAAACCAATTCAAAAGATAATCTAACCATATAAATAAATTATATTAAAAAGAGGTTTTGAATTAAAAGACAACATTTTACCCTATTCATTAAAAAAATGAACTTTATCGGAAAGATACCAAAAATTTACACAAAGTAAATTTTGATGTCCTGATTCTTAATAAGTGTTTTATTTGGTCCAAAAAATTTTTTAAGAGTGAACAAAACTATATTTAATGATGGTTCAACATCAAAAGGTGATAAGTGAACCTTTAGTGAAAACTAGGGCTTATACGCCTAAAATTGAATTCTTTCCGTATTTTAAGCCTTTATCTTTTATTGGATAAATGTAAAAACATTTACAAACATATATAATCATATTTTAGTTATTTCTATCAATTATCGCCAATACAATGGCTACATGTTAACTGCCATTTAAAATAATATTATTTTATTATTAGAGTGCAACTTAATATTCCCAAGAAACTCGTTGTTGCGTGTTGGGTACGCCATCGAGCATAGCATCCCCTATAAAGTCATATTGATATTTTATTCACAAATATGTATAAATATGAAAATGTCATATTCTTTATTTACCTGGGGTGTTACATAAACTGACGCAAGTACCTCTTAAACATTTAATTAAAAGCCATTTATGGGTGTTAGTGGGAATTAAAATAAGTTAAAGGGGTCAAAATAGGGTTTAAAACCCAATTTTTTCCAAAGGAGGCGCTTCTGAAAACCCTTGGGGGGTTAGGCTAGGCCCACTAGTTAGCGGAGCTACCGGTAGACCGAGCTACCGGTAGGCGGCAGCTACCGGTAGACCGAGCTATCGGTAGGTGGCGGCTACCGGTAGACCGAGCTACCGGCAAGCCGAGCTACCGGTAGACCGAGATACCTTTAGGATATGGCTACCAGTAGACCGAGCTACCAGTAGGCCGAGCTATCGGTAGACCAATCTATAGGTAGGCCGAGTTATCGGTAAACCGATCTACCGGTAAGCCTACTACCAGTAGGCTAAGGCTACCCATAAGCCTACCGTTAGGGGTCAAACAACACCGAGAAGCCTCGATAACGTTCCCAAACTACCCAGAACACCCAAAATCAGATTTTTACTATGTAATAGATCCCTAAGAACCCGGTCCATTAAGGAAATCAATGCTATAACAATAAAGAACAAGTATCCCCTACCTTCAATTGATGATTTATTTGACCAACAACATGGAACTCAATACTTTTCAATGATTGACCTTTGATCTGGATACCATCAGATGTGTGTGATGAAGGAATACATTCTGAAGAAAGAATTTCGAACCAGGTACGGGCAATACAAGATTACAGTAATTCTTTTTGGATTGACTAATTCACCCTCTCTATTCATGGATCTGATGAATAGAGTTTTCAAGGAATATCTCGATGATTTTGTGGTGGTATTTATTATTGATATCTTGGTATACTCCAAATACTACGAAGATCATGAAAATCACTTGCATATTATCCTGAAGACTCTTAGAAGACATGAATTATATGGTATGTTTAGGAAGTGTAATTCTAGATTCAAGAGATTTCTTTTCTTGGCCATATTGTATCTAAGGATGGAATTTCCGTTGATCCTTTAAAGACCAAGGCAATCCAATAATTTCCAGCACCAATGAGTATAACTGAGGTACGTACTTTTATTGGTAAAGCAGGTTATTATCGGCATTTCGTCTAGATTTTTTCCTGATTGGCTAACCCATTAACGAAGCTCACATGTAAAGGGGTTAAATTTGTTTGGACAAAAGAGTGTGAAGAATATTTTGAAGAACTGAAATTAATAATAGTCAATACTCTTATATTGACACTGCCATCAGGTAATTATGGGTTCAATATTTTATAGTGATGCCTTAAAGAAAGGACTAGGTTGTGTCCTTATGAAGAATGATAGGGTTATTGCTTATGCATCACGACAGGTAAAAATTCATGAGAAAAACTATCCCACTCATGATCTTGAGTTATCTACTATAATTGTTTCATTGAAGATATGGATACATTGTCTCTATGGTGAAAAATGGAAGATTTATACTGATCACAAGGGTTCGAAGTACATTTTCTCATAGAAAGAACTCAACATGAGGCAAAGGAGATGTCTCGAACTACATATGGATTATGATTTCACGATACACTACCACCTGGGGAAGTAAAATAAGGTGGCCGATGCTTTGAACAGAAAGGGTCATGGAGTTTTGAACATGATGAGAATTTGAAAGGGATCCTATTTTCATGGATCTAGTGAAGATGGTTATGGGAATTACCATGGAAGGTGAAGCAATGATTGTTTTTCAAATGGTTTCCATACCATCATTACAATAAAGGATAAAGAGTTCTCAGACTGATGATGAAGAATTTCAAAAGAAGATTAAAGCTGTGAATGATGGGAGATTGAGTGACTTTGTGTTTGAAGATGGGATTTTAAAACTTGGGAAGAGACTTTGTGTTCCTGATATACTTGATCTAAAAAGGGAATTGTTGGATGATTCTCATAGTTCCAATTTCCCTATACACCATAGGAGCACCAAAATGTATGGAGATTTGATGGAACATTTTTGGTTGGACAACATGAAGATGGAGATTGCTGATTTTGTATCAAGATGTATGGTTTTCCAACAAGTGAAAGCTGGAAGGAAACAAACTGGAGGAGTAATGAAACCTCTTCCCATAACTGAGTGGAAAATAGATAATATTATGATGTACTTCGTCATGGGGCTACCAAAGACTCCTAGAAGGAACAATGCAATATGGGCCATTGTTGATCGTCTTACCAAGTCATCATATTTTCATGCTATAAGAGAAGATCTACGACTTGAATGTCTAGAAATTCTATATATTAAGGAAGTTGTGAGAATTCATACAGTACGCATATCGATTGTTTCGGATCGTGATACACATTTTACATAAAGATTATGGAAAAGACTTTAGGATTCCTTGGATACTGAGCATCCTTTTAGCACTGCCTTCCACCCTCCAACAGATGGAAAATCATAACGGACTATTAAAACATTAAAAGACAATTTGAGATCATGCTTACATGACTTTCAGGGTATGTGGGATCAATATTTACCTCTGGGGGAATTTTCCTATAACAATAGCTTCCATTCAAGTATTCAGATGGCCCCATATGAAGTCTTGTATAGAAGGAGATGTCACACACCAATCTGTTGGGATGAAATTGGTGAAAGAAAACTCATAGGCCTAGAACTATTGGTGGAAACGATGGAAATGGTGAAGGTAATCCAAAACCACATCAAAGAAGCTCAATGTAGGCAGAAGAACTATGACGATAATCGAAGGAAGGATTTGGAATTTCAGGTAGGAGATCATATTTTATGGAAGGTATCTTCATGGAAGGGAGTTATATGTTTCCGTGAGAAAGGTAAATTGTGTCCCAGGTACATCAGACCATTCGAAATTCTAGAACGAAATGGGTTTTTATCATACTGTTTGGCAATCCCAACAAATATCTCTGTAGTTCATGATGTGTTCCACGTATCACTGTTGAGAAAATACATGCCTGACATAACACTTGTACTCACCTATGAGGAAGTAGAACTGGAACCCAATATATCTTATTGCAAAGATTCTATTAATATTTTTGATACAAGAGAGAAAGTGTTGTGAAACCAGTTGACTCGTCTGGTAAATGTTCTATTGAGGAACCATAAGATGGAGGAGGTAACGTTGGAACCTGAGAAACTTATGATGATGAACCAACCGAGTCTTTTCATGCGGTAGTATTCTAGAAATTTTAAGGATGATATTATTTGAAGGAGGGGAGAATATTACACCCCAAGCTTCCACGATACGTTTCTCTTTGAATAATATAGTAACGTGTGTTGTACGCAACATCGAGTTCTAACGCACACCAAAACCAATCAAACTGGCCGTTATGAATAGTAATACCCACTTTTTAAAATTTTATCAATTTTATCTTCAAACTAGAATTCATTTTTCGATTCTTAATATCAAAAGTAGCCTAAGGTTAAATTTTGGTATTTTTCTGAAAAATTTTATATTTTGATGAATAGTGAAAATTAATAAATTTTAATTAAAAACAACTTTTTTAATCGAAATAATTAATAGTGATAAATTTTGAATTTGGGTGGATTTAAAGTATATTTACAATATATTTTTACCATTTAATACAATTTTGGTCATTGGACATAATTTCACAATTAAACCGAACATAAACAAGTGTAAATCTTTTGATAGTAATTATTTCGTAGAAACACACATTTTATTTTAACAACGAGAATTAATTTTAAAGTAATTTCTGCCACTTCTTTATTTTGAATTTGGAAAAATCGATTCCATATTTGGAATCAGGATGTCTAAATTGTGTAAATAGGTAAATTTTATTTTTATACTTTTTGAATAATTACTTCGGTAAATATTTTATTTACCATGGTTAAAGGGTCAATCTGGTAAATAGGGGTAAAAAAATATTCAAATAAAATTAACATACCCTAAAACGTGTCCTAAACTTATTGGTTGATACATATCCGACCATTATCATCTTTGGGTCTATTTTTGGACCCTATGGAGCCACTTTTAGGTGATAAGTACACTTTATATTAATTAATTTAAAGTAAATACAAAAATGACATAAGCATATATCTTTTAGAAAAACACTTTTTAAATAGGGTTATATATGTTATATTTTAGACTATGAATATTCATTAGAAAGATAAAAATATTTCCTACATAATTGTATTTTATTTATAATTTATATACATTAATAATAATATTTATTTATGACACAATAATGATGTTGTATTTTCCTTATAAATGAAAGAATAAAATAATATGTATTATAAAAGTTAAAATAGATATTATTTGAAAATTTTGATTCCATAAACGAATTTTATTGGTTAAAATGACTTGTTAGGATTTCTAAAATGAATTTGGTTTGAATTAATAATCTTTTTATGAATTTAACAAAAATCAATTATTAAATATTGACAAAATTGACAGAAATGAGTTTTTTAAAAAAGTATTATATTATTTATTGATATTCTATTTATAAAAATATTAGGTTCCGAAAAAGGACTTATATAATGGTATGGTTATAATTAATGGACCACTTTGGGGTATCTTGGAAGTATATAGTATGTTTATTAACTATATAATATAAAAATTCAAAGAGACATTGTAAATGTCAAACTATTTAACTAATAGTTAAATATAAAAGATAAGGTTACTATAGTGACCCATACCCACCTTATAATTTTAATAATCAACTTTGGAGCCATTATAAACTAAACAAGAATTTATTATCAATTAATACTATATGTTTTTCCTAAAGAGCCCCTCCTCCCCCTTATAAAAGGACACAACTTCTAACCAATTTTTCACACCTTGAAAGCCTTTTGGATCATCCAAACAATGCCGAAATACTCTCTCAACTTCCCTAAATTCAACCTAGAGTCCTTAGTCGGATCATTAATCCTACCAATGGATCCCTTTTGATCCAATCAAAAGGAAGAACTCGAAGAAGAGGTAATGTTTTCACCACCATTTTTCATGTTTCTTTCATCTTCAACTCCTTCTTTCTTTGTTATTCCATTTCTAAAATAATAAATGCAGTATTTTATATATACTGTGATGTTATTATAAATAGGGTACATCAATATTCAGTATTATATCCATCTTTTAATAACATTTCACCATACGTGCATACGTACGGCTTACCGTCCCCACGTCGTGGTGTAATTGTTATTAAAAAACATTAATATTTGGATGGGTATGATAATGATATGTAATTGATGTAAATAATAAATATAAAATGACAATGATTTGGTATATATGATATACCATCCATTTATATTTTATTTTAATATCAAATTAATGATATTGTAGCTCGTGTGTACGTACGGACTACCATCTCCACGAACTCGGTGAGATTCATTTTCCATCTTATCCAAGCAATTATAATTCTCATTTGATGATTAAAAATAATGTTTAAGGAGTCGATATCATTCTGGATATTAATAAGATACATCCTATCCATTACAAACATGACTTATGTAACAAAATATATAAATTAAAATGAGTAAGTTAACACCTGAAACGATGATAATACTAAGATATTATTAACAAATGAGTGATAAAATATAATATATGATATCATATTAATGTATATGATTCTTGTATAATTTAATAACAATTATTTAACCATTATACATGAGGTTAACCTACCCTCACTCAAGGAAAAGTACATGGTATGGGTTTATTTTACATATCTTCATTTTTTGAGGTTGTTTATATGTTATTATACTCTGGGACCTCTTTATCATCCACATCCATGTTTCTTAAAAATTTATTTCAAAACATTATTACTATTTTACTGAATATTGGTTAAATTCATTTATACCCTTGTTTTATTTTTTATAAGAAGATTATAAAGAAATATTTCAATCGTTTTCCAAATAAGTTCTTTTTTAACATTTTCGGTAGAATTAAGGTAAAAATGTCCTTTTTTAACTTATACGGTGGGTGCATCTATTTTCCACCATTTTAAAATATTATAAGCTTCCATTACAATCTAATAAGAATATTTTCAAAGTAAGTGTTTTATTTTATAATTATTTGACTTTTATATGATTTCCAAAAAAGTGGCATTTCTCTCAAATAGTTTTGATTTCATCTATGTCAACATCCATTGATGGATTTTAAGCTTATTTGAAGTTTATTTATTATGATACAAATCATCCATATTGTATTTATGATTTTGTGATATGTTTGACTATGTATGTGTTATTTCTATACCATTAATGGTTTATGAAAATTGTATTGACATTTCATATGCTAGTTTTAATACAAATGTTTTTGTTATGTTTAAAACTATTCATATGAGGAATGCATTGAAGTTAATAAGTGACGGGTGGAGCCCACTACAGCTCCTCGATGAATCGGTATGTCTCATGAGACAAACTAGTGTCTTGGCAGGAGGCGTTGACAAAATATTATTTGTAGTTGTGGCACGAGGCCTGGGCTAAGTGGTTATGATAGTCTGGAATTATGCAGTCCATCATTGTGAAAGTGGTTATTGTAATTGTATGTGATTATTTGACTAGTAGAATAACCATGTGAATAAGTAAATAGAAGTATTTAATTTTATTTTTTCCATATTATTTTGAATTTCATGTTTGAAAGGATTTTGTTTTATTTATACATTTCTTTAAATGTTTATGCTTATTTATGAATGTTTCTGCTATATTTTTATCCTTACTGGGCATTTGAGCTCACCCATTTCTATGTATTATTTTTCAAAGGATGTGAAAAAGTATTTTATGAATGACCTGAACGGATAATATAAGGGGATATGAGTGTGGAGACAATATTTTGTTGTATTTTTTCACTTTATGAGGTATTGCACCATTTATGAATGTATCTAGTGATTCCAAGGCTACTAAACTAATTGGTCTTTCGAGACTTGATCTTTTTTGATCATGCCAATGTTATGTAATAATGCACCGACTTTGGGTAACTAGGGTATGGGCATTACAAAAATAATTTTTCTTAGGGGATTAATTTTGTTTTTGAAATCCATATTATTTTAGTATGGATATTATCATTCCCTAAAATCAATATCATTTTTACATAGAATTTATACTTTGAATGTCTTGGAATTTGTTGGGGAAATAATTAAAAATTTCAACCTTTAATATATATGGATTTTTGAAAAAGATTATTATTTATGATTTGAATTGATTATTAAAATATGAGTAATTTATTGGATATGAACTACATAGGCTTTATAATGGATAATGGAAGCCACTCATTGAGTCAATAATCTCATGAGTTTAATTAGTTTTCCAAATCATATGGGTTTCTACCCAGAGACAAAAACTATATTGAGGGTAGATGTTGGAAGTCACAATATTGAGGATAGATTGTGATTTTTAAAACAGGAATCATTATTTATTCCATCATTATTTTTATTATATGTGATTATTATATTAGTTATAATATCAATGGTAGTGTTTCAATATCACGAGATTTTTTATACGGAATTATTTGATCAACTTTTATTCATACCATATATACTAATGTTATTGATTAATTCTTATTTCCTTCAAACATTTAACTTTCCTTGATGAAAATTATTTATTTATTTATTTATTATATAATCAACTTTAATAATTCCTTTATGTTCATTTGAGCTCACTATTATTTTGTATCCATTCCCAATGATATGAAGATGATTTCAGAGAATGATTTTTCCCGGAGGATGATCATTTTATAGTGTTATGTATTATGTTTATTTTTCTATTAATAATGTAAAATTTTCATCATGTATATAACCCATTTCCAAAAATACTTACATATTCAGTCATTTTGGATTTGATTATTGTATATATGTCAATGCAATAAATTGAGGAGACAACTGCAAAATACTAGATTCATGGTCTTTACATTACTAGTATGTACATATTAAATGTAAATCAATGAAAATATTATCTAGGATTTAATATTTATTTTAAAAATTAATTTTTATTTTACATAATGTAGGATTTAATTCAAAAATCATATTTGAAATTTTTTAACAGAAATGAAATTTTTCAAAAATAATTTACAAAACAGTATATTTTTGTTAATTTATAATTCTCACAAATGACATTGATAAATTTAATATAGGTATTTTACATCCATTTTTTTGATTATTCTTGTCAAAATGAATTTATTATTAATTTTTCTTATTTGTTTATATTAATTATGTTTACATAAATAATGAAAAAAATTATATTTTTACAACAAAAATATTATTTTATTAGTATATATGTAAAATATAGAAGATTTATTACCATTTAATTTATTTAAAATAATATTATGAATTTTGAATAATGTTTTTAAAAATATATAAAATATATTTTTTATGGTTATCAAATCCATCTAATTTATTAATTAAAATAAATAAAACTATCATTTGATATATTAATTTAATTAAACATTATTTTGGGAAATTTCCATTTTTGTTTTAAATCCTTATAGTATTTATCTTCATTATAGTAAACAAGATAATTTATTGAAAATATAAGAAAATGATAATTTAATCCTAAAAATAATAATATGTAAAACGAAATATTTCTATGAAATGATCTTTATGCGCTATGAAATATAATAATAAAAATTAATTTTACAGACTCTTAACAATTTCATTTTATAACATGATTTAAATATTTGACATCAGAAATTTCAAATTTATATTTTATTTAAATTTTAATTTTTTCTATTAAAATTAATCATCGTGGGTGAATGAGGAGCTTTGATATTATTAGAAAATTATGATAGTTTTTACATAGTTAAAATTGGTTAATACATGTGAATAACTTGTTTTATATTATATATTGGATATATGAGTGCCCTTTTTTATTTCTATATTCTTTTGTTGGTAATTTTTATCCTTTTTCCTTGAATAATGGGCTAACATTATTGAAATTTATTTATTATTTAAAATATTACCATTTTATTCACTTATAAAAGAAGACCACCTACTCATTATTTTCCACCAATTTAAAATAATTTCATAATAAAAAACATTTCCCAAGACTCTCATAAACAACATTCCAGAACCATTTAATCATTGGTCTAACTACACTTAAAAGTCTACATATTGTAGAATATTGAATATAAGGTAACATTCTCAACTAGCAATTTCTAGGTTTTTTTATTCTTCTACACAATTCAATTCACCTATATTCATGATATTATAATAACATAATTTTTTTACTATTATTAATCCTTATTATACATATAGTGTATCCATTTCATACCTTATGTCCAAATTATAGATAAAAAGGAAAACACACCATGAGTGTGTCCAGACAACCACATCAATGAATGAAGCTTTCAATATTATATAACAACAATAAATGGAATGAAATAAATAGTTATTTATTTACGAACGATGATATTTTGGATCCCATTAATATTTTTTCAGAATAATATTATTCATTCTATATGATTGATTAATAAGAAAGTATTTTTGTGATTTTAACCACCATAGATGGACCAATCAATGAAGCATTCTTAATTTAGGTATACATTTGGCATAACTATTTAAATATTATTAGTAATGTTATAACAGAGTAATAAATGAAATAATACTAAAATATTATTATTATCATGGATTTAATTTACAATTGGTTTTACCACTCTAATAACATTAAAAATTTTATGAAGAAATTAACTAATGAACCCTCACATACCAAATTTAGAGAAAACTATAGTAAAACATTTATAATAATTGTAGGAAATAAAATTAAATATAGATTAATATGGTTCATGGGTATTAATTTAATAAATATAATTCAATTACATAGGATGTCAATCAAATATATAGAGCACATTTATATAAAAGGAAAGTGATATTCCTAACCAACCCTGTTATCTTTATGATACACGTTCTCTTTAAATTTACAATATTTTTTTGAAATTTCAAAATGAAGAATTAGTTCTATGATATTGATATATTTATAATTAATATATTAGTGATTATATTCTATTTTAATTTTTTGGGACATAGATGTTTTTAATTCCCATCAACACTCACACTTATGAGTAAACCAAATTGAAGGACAAACATATAATTTCTGTCTCATATCATGGGTAAACCATGTAAAATTTAATTAATCCTTGAATAGATTCTAAAAATCATCATTATTGTAGTTATAACCCTATTGGTACAATTATTGTCTAAATGATAATAGTATTACATTTATTTCTTCTAATTATCATTTTCATATTTCATAATCCCTGACCAATGTGATTAATTAATATTTTTTCTTCTCCATGATCCTTCTCATAAATTTTCTAATTTAAAACTAAAAAATGAAGACCTATACCCTCTTTTCAATTAATAATTTTATTGATAAATTAATTCTTTATCCTTTTTGTAATCCTTATCAAATTTAATTATGTAATTTCATCATTTATAATTATTAAACCCCCATCATTATCATGTGTTTTATCAAGAATATAGTTTATTTATTTTTTACATTCCTAATTTTTATTGCATAAGTAGGATTATAATTAAATGATAAGTGGGACTAGAATTATGTTACCTCCACTTAATTTTATAAATATTTATATCTCACAAGATTTTATGTAATGTAGTAAGGAATTAAAATAATACACTATCAAACCATTTCTACTGTTTTTATAAGAATTGGGGGAACATAATCCACCATGGCACAGTTTCCAGATTACGGTGATGGAATTAAGAGTGAATTTTGAGTTACATTGATGATTCCATGTCTTATATTATTTACACATATTCTATGATTTCATGATCCTATGATTTCATATCCTTATGTCATGATTCAATTATTATGATCCTTCTATAAATGGTATCATGTTATGTGTCATGACTCCCACAATATGATTTATTTCCTTATTTTATAACTAACTGTTATTCCTACCTCAGACAATTTCCATAACTATTTTCACCAGGGTATCATATGCAATTTTAGATGATCTATGGATGTTCATATCAAACTTTTTATTTTTAAATACTAATGTTGTTTAATTATAATGATGATCTATTTATGTATAAATTTTACATGTTTTTTTTAAATCAAGATCCTTATTATTTATTTATTTGATAAGAATGTGAGATATTATGAAATAACACATGTTTAAGGAATGTGTTTCGATCGTTTCTATTTAATAATTGTCTTGTTATTTTTGGATATTTGGATGGAAGAAAATTTACAAATACAGTTGATAATATATTAAATATCTGATGTTATCCAAAAGTATAGATAGTTCATTAATTATGTGGTATTCCGTGAAATATTTTTTCATCTAGTTATAACCATTTGGATATAGATATAGTGTAGAGAAACATAGGGTTAATCAAAATGAAAACAGTTGGTAGAGTATTTAAACAATCAGCTTTATGATGCATGAAGTGTGGTCCTAAGACTACACACCTTTATAGACCCTACTGATTGATATGAATTGGATACTCATTTACAGTTTTTGATGAACTATGAATAATTAATTTCTTTATTAATTTAAATGAATATGTAATTAATTATTAGAGAATCCAGATAAATGTAAAATTGATTAAATCAATAATGATTTATTTTTATCCAAGGATGATATATATTTATCTTAGAATTAAATTGTTTAAAATTTTAATGTTATAGGTTAAAAAATGTGTTATTTGGATTTATGTGAAAAAATTAAAAGGCTGATGTAATTGTTTTATAATTTATCCATCCTCACCTAATGTTTCCCATTGGATATTTGGGATATAACTCTTATGATATTATTATTTTTTATCATGCATGTTAACTATTTTTTGTTTTAGTAATCGATATTACCAGTAGGGAATAAGTTAATGTTATGTGTGAGAGATAATTAAATGATTTTATAAATTGTCAAACCTTTAAAGATGGTGCTATAATATGATGTGTATAATTTATGAAAACCCCACAATCATGAAAATTGATTAAAAATATGATCATCATTGAAATATTGACCCCACTAAAGAATGTATGGATGATGTTTCATAGGAACAAGGGTGATTAATATGACAAGGAGATCATTATTCAACATCCTATATATAAAAATTTATGAAATAATGATTATGATTTTTTTAAAAGGGATGAAATATGTATTAAATGTGGAAATAGAGGGAATCAATAATGAATTTATTAATAGAAAAATTAGAATACACTGAAGGAAGATAATTTTATTCAAAAGGATTTACTAAAAATTTTATGTTTTATATGTCAGGAATATAGCCACTATGATACCCAATGAACCTATCCAAGGGATAATTTAAAAAAATGAAACCATCCACCCCCAATATCATAATAGTATGGATAATAATATGGGATAACTATAATTCTGATGGATAGTTATATTCACAATAGATTTATAGATTTTTTATGTCCTGAATATTTTCTCCAATTAGATATTGATTTATTAATAAACAATGAGTTGTATTAATTTTTTTATCCATGGTATTTAAAACTTCTTCATGGATTGAATAATGTTACACTTCATATATTTTTCTCTTCTAATCTCGTTAGGATTTTATTAGGAATTATCTATATTTTTTATAAGGGTATTACATGAAATGACCTATAGGGAAATCACACATCACATCCCAAATCAACCCATAGTCAACAAGCATTGGATTATTAATTAGGATATCCAAATCTAAATTAATCCCATCCAACGAGTTTAAAACATATATTGATGAAATTTATTTATGGGCATGAGAATGGAATGACCAGAGATTCTTTTATATATTTACTATTAATTAAGTCAAATATTTTAGAGCATTTTCCTCACCTGAAACACAAAACTAAAATAAGGTTGTCATATATTTATTCCATTAAAACATATATATTTAATTAATATTTTGGTTTATGTGTAACTAAATAAATATATATATATATATATAAGCAATATATATTATCAATAATTATTTAATTCGTTATAGAGTCTAAGGATTTATCAGTTTATGTGAGGAAAATTTAATTAATAAACTCTAGGTAAATGATTCTCAAATTTTTTTTATATAATATAATATTATTTGAACAACATAATTTTTATTTTTATTTTATATAAATTATAATAAATTGCAACTTGTATTTTAGAATGGAAATTTTCTTATAAAAATAATCTCTATTTGTATTTTATGATCATATAGTTCAAATATAAAATATATATAAATGAAGTTTAAAAAAGGAAAATCATTTTAGATTTATAATTCAAATAGTTGTATTGTATAAAATTTATTTTGTTTTTCCAAAAAGATATATTTTTATGTGAATGCTGATTAAATTAGCTATAACATATCATATAAAACATTTTTAGTATATAGTGATAAATTTAACATTATTTAACGATTTTTATAGGATCAAATATTAATTTAATAACATAATTTATATGTTTGAAATTTTTATCTTAACATACAATATCATATTTGATATTTTAAAACATAATGTTTAACTTTCAAAAAATTAAATTTAAATAATTATACAATTAATATTTTTTTATAAAATCCATAACATATAAAATACATATATGATATTGTTACTTTATATTTTGGATTTATCCTTAGATTATGAGATTATTGTTAATTTGTGGAATTTTTCTAAAATTTATTTATTGAGATGAATAATGAAGAATAATTTTTTTACAAAAGAATTAATTTTTATTACTTTATCTATATATATATGAGAATTAGAAATTTTAAACATTAAAATTTATTTAGTTTATATTTTTATTCATCTTAAGGATATTTAGTTAATTTATAAAACATTCAATTAAAATTAAAAAGAAAATAGTAATACAATAAATCTAATAAAAAAACATTTTTCATTTTATTTAATTAAATAGTTTTTTGAAATATTGGGTTTTTGATTGATTTAATGTTCAAATAACATTTAAATATTTATCTAATTAACAATTTTATATCATGAAATTAATAATCACTGATAATATTATCAAATAAAAAAATTATCCTTAAAATGAACTTTTTATAGGAAATAGATTTCATTTGTTATGTACACTAATAAAAAATCACATTTTTTATACCGTAGAAATATTTCATATTAAAATGATTTGGAAATTATAAATATTTATATTAAAATTATTAAATAATTATACATTTAAATATTTTTCAAATACATCATATCCCTAATGATAAAAGGGGAGTTACAACAGAAATTTTAAATATGGGTAAAAGTTGATATAAGAAACTGAATAACATTAAAGCATGTGAAAAAAAATTTGGTACTAGAAGGGTGAAATATATAGGGCCCCTCTCTTTTCAGACATACCCAAAACATCATATTTGTAGAATACATGATACATTAGACAATGTTACACCGAAATACCATATTATTTTATAGCCTTTGGAATCATGGAATCGTAAACCCTGGTACAGAACCGAGGTTTTCTATTTCCCACAAGTTTTTACATGAAGAGAAACCTTATTAGTAATATCAAACATAAAAAATTTATTCAAAAATATGAGAATTTAAATCGAAAAATTATTGATATTTGATACATAGTAAGGGTACACAATAGAGATATTTACGCATAATCATGTTACAATTGTATGAGAATGTGATCATGAAATTAAAAGGTCAAACCCTATTTTTAAATGATCATAAACACAAACCATGAAAAAAATATTTTCAGTTCATAAGACATGAATAATAATAAAACGAAAACAATTATCCATATAGGAACAACATATAAATGATAAATGGAATTTTGTAATACATGTAATCATATAAAATTAATTTCATAGTAGTCAATGATTAATAAAAAGGCTATCTTAGTGGAATGGGATCACTCGCAAAACCATTTTGGTAGACATGTTTCACTCCCATGACCATATTCGTATTCAAGGGTCAATCTCAAGACCATTTTACTAGAGGATGTCTATTATAGAACTGAGTTCACTCCTCATTCTACCCCTTTCTATCTAATTATTAATAAATAATTAAACAATGTATTATAATTAAATATACATCCCACCCATCTAATAGTGAAATCAAACATATGTGTTCTACTAGAAAATTATTATTTACCATATTATAATACATTTAATGAAATGGGTATCATAAAAATGGAATCATATCATAAACTGTTGACATGAGTTAGATTATATAATAATTTTATTATACTATTAACCATGAAAAGGAGTGTGTTTCATAATCATTTAACCAATGGATGAAAAGGGGTTTTATAAACATTATTCCATGAAAATATAAGCCATTTAGAGTAATAATATGAATTTTAACCTTGGATTATATCCCTAGAAAGTAATGAGTAACACCAAAGGATTTCATCTTATATGGGAAATATTATTGAAATATCATTTAAAACATTTATTATGGAAAATATTAAATTCTTTTTGAAAAACAATTTTAAAATATTTAAAATTTTATTAAAAATTTTTTTATTGAAAATTTAATTGAAAAAATTAATCGATAATTTGAAAATAATTGGTATTATTTTAATTTAAAATTAATCTTTAATGACATTTTAAAACCCTTTTTTAGAAGATATTGTGTTGGAAGAAAACTAATTTTTGATAGAGGGGATAAATAATTTTGGGTTTTTATAAAAAAAGTTCATAACAATAATATGTACCATAGAGAGGAAAATCGTATCATTACAAAAGGATACCATTAATAACTAGGTTATAATATAATTAATTATATTTCTAGAGAGATATATCATAATATTTTACCAATGGAAGAATAATTAACCACAATCATGATAAATTATGAGTTTGTAGCAATAAGAACTAACCACCTTGATAATAATGAATTATAGTCCCATGGAAAAAATAGCATCAAAGAAAGATTAAAATATCATGAAATATTATATTAAGAATATCACATATTAAATTTCATTATATTCTCCTCATAAAATTATATTGGTTTATAACAAAACAAGTTTCATAATGACTGAAAATTATGAGAAAATTACATTACTGAATTATTAAATATTGAACTATATAACATCATATAATGGAGATCAAAAATGGATACATAAATAAACATAAATTTATTTAAACTAATACTAAAATTAATTCAAGTGAATTATTACACTGTATAAATTAAATTATTGGTGAATTAGTCGTATTTCATGTAGAAATTAAACATTAAATAGAAATCCCAATACATCATGTCTTGAATATAATTATAATCCATCAAACTTCTTGGTTTGTAAATATAATTTATATAATATTATATTAAAGTAATATATTAAATTATATCATTCCATATATTATTTTCTTATGGACTTATATCTCAAATTTATTAACACATCCATACTAGTATTACAATTTGGGTAATAACCACATTGTTTTTCACATTGTTTTTTATTTGTTATGATTTATGTTATATTAAATTGAACAATATTACATAATCTAAAAAATAAAAACCAATAAAAATATATAATATATTTTAAGTATATATTTCTTTATAATAATATGTAAAATATTGAAAAAATAAATACAATACACAGCTCACAGAGAAGGTAGGTCGTGCTTTCATATGAATGTTGTTATCATTTCGTTGGTGTATTGAATGAAACCTGAGATGTAAAGGATATATATTTATATAATATCATTAAATTATAATGAAAATTTCATATATATCACATATGTTTGATAAACACGTCTTTAGTATGATATATGTAATGCATGAATGACTCACATTGCCTTTAGGTGATGATAGTCCATGCGTCCTCAAATGATTTTATCGTATAACAACGAAATTGAAATAATAATGTACTGTGTTATATAATAATTTCATAAAAATAAATACATCTTAAATAACATTTAAAAATTATAAAAACATTTAATATATCATTATTCCTATCCTTGAATGGTGGCAATGTAAGAACTGATGACATCGGTTTGTGAAAAGGTAGTCTGTTGTACACATGACCGATGATTTTATATCCCATGTGATGGATGTGTGACTGAGTTTTTGTATGAATATTAAGATATAAACTTCTAAATATATTTTTTATGGTTATTTATTTATATATTCGTGTAATATTCTTAATTTAGGTGTTTTATAAATAAAAAAACCTATGGTTGAAAACATTAGAGAATAGAAAATATAATTTCAGTGGTACTGATACATTGTTCAATAATAAGTGTATCATAATACCCAATAAAATAATTTGTAAATTGTATCATGAAGGACTCAAAAAAATGTTTTCCCTATTTTCCGTGTTTAGAAGGTCGTCACGATTAATCGCTTGAGAATGATTTTTTAGGATATCAGTGATGTCTTTCATTGAATATATAATTTCATTAAGATGATTAGCAGAAAAATAATTTCATTCTATACCAAAACCATCATTAATATAATTTATTATGATTAAATACATTTACTAAATCAAAAAAAGTCCTAGAGTAATAAATAATCATCGTTTTGGGAAACAACATATTCTTGAAAAACTACTTACATGATGTATAAATGATGACTACTCTATAAATTATGTTCCCTTATGATTATCTGAGGTTTTTAGTAGAAATGAATATTTAAATATTTCATTATGGTTTGTGATGTGATTTTGAATTTAAAAAGTATATCCATCGGGAGGGTAAAACTAGGTGTGGAGTGAGGCCTGTTGTAGTACACAAGTTCTCGATTGAGTCTATCGCAAAATATTACTTTCAGGTTTTTTCTAAAATGTGAATTTATTCACAATCCACATCCAGTTTCAGTATCCAAGAATAGATTTATTTCTAAGAATCCACTCACTCTATCAATTTAAAAAATCCAAGATATTTTTTTATACTTTAACTCATCAACAGACTTATCCTTAGATAATTGTTATTATGGATTACAATGTGGTTTTATAGTCCTTGTCTACAATGATTAACTATAATTTTCTTTTGATGCTAATTATATTGACCCTAAATTAATATAACTATACATTACATCATTTTTTTGAATACATAATAAATTAAAAAAAGGCTCATAAAGAAAAAATTAGTTTACTCCCTTTGGAATCGTAGAAATGTAAAAACTAGTATATAATTTAGAAAAATTATCTCACACTATGTTCTCCATGACAAAAGAAAATTAGAAAAATAAATCATCACACACATATTAATAATATGGGGAAAGGAATCATAAAAAATATTAATATTTGATGCTTAGTGAGGGTAAACAAGGAATATATGATTGTATAGTCATGAGTATAAGGGTAAAATAACATGATAATAACATTATAAAATCACACCCTACATACCAAAGTTCATAAACATGTGTCATGGAAAACTATTATCAGTTCATAAGACATGAATCATATGTGAATTGAGATAATAATCCATGAAGTCATAACAAAGAAAAAAAATGGAATTGTATAGGACACATAATCATATTAAAATATTTTCATAGAATTCATGGATTAATTCCATGGCCATCTATGTGTAATGGGTCCATTACCCAAACCCAAATAGAAATTTATGGATCACTACCATGACCTAATTAGTTGTAATGGTCCACACCCAAGACCATTTTTGGAGAAAATATCCTTTTCTAAATAGAGTTAACACCTCATTGTAGAAATGTAAATGTCATTAGAAAAAAATCATTACTTAATTCACTTGAGGGAGATGTTGGTCCAACCAATATCATAATGAAATATAACATATGTGTGACACTAGATCATAAAAATACATCATATCATAGCCCATTGAATTAAATTAGTATCGTAAATAATTCATCTTGTCAAAACCTCTGGGAAAGAGACACTTTTCATAATCATTTCATCAAATAATATCCCAGGAAAAGAAGAATCTTCCACAATCTTATAAATAGTTGATTAGGAAAGAGTTTAATAAATATCATTCCAACAAAACATAAACCATTTGTAGAAACATTAACAACAGTAATCATGGTTCATATCCCCAAAAAATATGATTTAAACCAAAGGATGTCATCTTATTTTGAGGATAATTTTGAATGATCATTTAAAACAACTCTTGAAGAAATTATTCTTCACGCTATGTGAAACATTTTTTAAATAAATAAATCATTTTATAAACTTATTTCATTGAAATTTCACTTGAATGGATATAAAGTATTCCTTAAAAATAATTTAAAACTTTTTTATTATAAAATTAGAAACTAATTTCATCTAATTTTTTAATAACATTGTTTTAGAAACATTTGTTTTGGGGAAAAACAGATTTCTGACCAAAGGGAGAAATGAAGATGAATTTTGAAAAAATGTTTTATTAATAATATTTAGTACCACATAGTGTAAACATGTTAACAATACAATAGAATATCATTATTCAATAAAGGATAAAAAAAAGTAGTGATAGTTATTGAGATATTGTACATAATATTTTATTAATTAAAGTATAACTATAAAATACCCTATAAACGATAATATTACTATAATAAACTCATACCACATAATAACATTTAATTATATTCCCAATAAAATAATTACATCACATTAATAATGAAAAATCATTAAATTAGGTATATTAATGTTATAATAGGTCAAAGGATAGTATATACACCTCGTAAAATAAAATAGGCTCACAATAAAATATTTTTATCAAAGAATGAAAATTGATACAAAATTACCCTACTGATATTTTAACTTTTGAATGGTATAACCACCGGAAATAGAGATCATAAAATGGATATGAAAATGCATATAATTTTATGGATAATAATTAAATAATATATTAATGTGAAATATAGACACCACACCAAATTAAATGGGTGGTTAATAAGGAATTTGTATTATTGAAATAAAAGTGATTTTAGAAATCGTGTTATGGTTTTTATTGAATCTTAGTATAGTAATTAAAACAACATGTATAATAAAAATATTTTGATCTAAAATATATTAAATAACCATATTACATTATCTAATACCATATATTATTTTTGGCCTATTATTACATGTTTATTAAAACATCCTTGATAATATTTCATTTTAGGAAATAACTAATTTGTATTTATCATGTGATTTGAATTATTATATTTATTTTTCTCATATATATTTCAACATTTCCTACTATATATAATTAAAAAATTCAAATAATTATCATATATTTTCCGTATTTATTTATTTATAATATTCTATAATAAATTGGAAAATGAAGTGAAATACCTAGTTAATGGAGATGGTAGGACATTCCTACATATTAATGCAACTTCTATTACCTCATTGTATTGAAATAAATAGAATATGTAATGTATATATATAAATATATCTAGTATCATTCTATTTGTATTATTATTTTACATATATCAGATATTTGGTTTTAAAACCATCTTTAATGCATTCAGTTTAAATTTTGAATATATCAAATCTCTTTTAGGAGGTAGTAGTCCACACATCCAAAAATGAAGTCATCATATTTCCATAAAATGTAAAAAATGAAGTTATGTTTTATATAATATAAAATGAATCCCAAATACATATTAAATTCCATATATAAAGTATAAAAACATTAATGTCATCATTATTACCATCCTTTATTGTTGGTAATGGAAGAATGACTGACATTGGTTCGCAAGGATACAGTCCACCATACACACAAACAAAGATTCCATGTCCCATTTGATGGATTTTTGTGAGATTATGGGTTTTACACATTAAATAGCAACATATAAGTATATTGAGGATACTAATTTCATATATAATCATTTAATATCAATAATTGAAGGAGTAAATAAATAAATAAAATAAAATATATTTTTGAAGGATGTTACCTCTTCTTTATGTAACTCATTTGGATATGCACTAAAGGGATTGGTTTGTTCGATTTATTCCCATAGGGAGCCTTCTAAAATTTTGTTATGAAATTTTAAAGGATATTTGGGAATGTTTTATCATGATAAATTGAATGAGATGTGTGAATTAGTGTGGTTGTGTGGGTGATTTCCCTTTTATAGTGGTTGAGTAGTGAAATGATTGTACATATATTTTTAACAACTACTTAGTGGTATCCATTACATCATGTGCCTCCAATAATTTTAAATTTACTATTAAATGGGATATTTGTTTAAATATTTCTATCCAATAGATTATGGCAATGTTTCTAGTTTATGTTTTCTATTAAATGACATTTTAACCACAATGTAATCTAGTTTTTAACTTAATTTACGTAATTAATTTTTATTACATTCACTAATCACATTGGTAAAAAACATAATTAAGCATATTTTACATTATAAATCCTGATTATTTCAAATATGGAATCCATTTTCAAAATTCATATCATATAATTCGTATAAATTGATTTAAAATTAATTCCTTGGGCACATGCTTCCATATTCAATACTTAAAAACCTATTGTGTATTTTTTAATAAAATATAATTGAAAAAATACAATGATCATTATAAAATAGAGATACATTTAATCATATAGGTTTTAAATTATTAGAATAAACCATTCATTTAATCAGAGCTGAAAAAAATGAAACATAAAACTACTATTCTTCTATGTGCAGTAACTCCAAAGAGAATTTGTGTCAAATAGAACTTCTATGATACCTTTGAAAAAATATTTTAAAATAATGGGTGAGAATTATACTTCCCAGAAAGGTGTTTTTAATCATTAAAATATTTTTTATTACATATTTCTTTGAAAATAACATTGGGAAATATTATCTAGAATTATTTAGATAATAAAAAATATTTTTTGAAAACACCTTTTAAAATGTCATTGAAACTAATTACACTTAAAATATTATACCACTTATGAAATTATATACTTTAATAATTTTAATATATACCAGTGATTTTTCTAAAAACATTACTTACGTTTTTGAAAAAAAACACTATGTATTTGGAAACATGAAACATTGAAATCTATCTTTTTCCTACCCACTTGTTGATGGATTGGGTTCTCTCCCTAAATCCCTACTATATGTACAATGTTTAGGGGTCAATTTTTATTGCAATAAATTTTAAGCTTGCATTGCATACATATAAATTTTTCATTGGGTTTTTGCGTTAAAATATACGAATACATGAAATACACATTCTCACTTTTACTTATATATAAATATATAAATAATATTCTTCATTATAAATTACAAGTTTTACTTGAGCAGTCCAAATCTCAAGACACGATATTTTAATGATTTCTTGGAATCATCCACAAGTTTATACATTCATTGTTAATCAAATAAAAATATATTTTTTTTGATGTTTTATTTAATGAACAAGAATATATGTATAAACCTATATATATATATATCTCTCTCTATGTGTGTGTGCAAGTATGGTGTTCCTTGAAAAATCATCGATATTTGGCCTTAATCGTGATATGAGTATTATAGTCATGTAGATCAATCATTTATATTGCTATAAATTCATGAATAATCATTTTATATATATTATTTAATAAAAAAATTTCAAAATAAATTATTATACTTCAAATGACACATAATTGGAATATCTTTATATAATATGAACATAAAATCCCTTATTAATTTTATAATTTAGAATCTTGTAATCGAAAATATATGAAAATATATACGTTAAGTTTAAAATTCTAAAATGATACTCTAAAATATTGAACAAATATCTTACCAAAATTCCCCAAAATAAAGATCACAAGTTCTGAAATAACTAATCAAACTATTCCATAGATTTAACATCTAAAAATTTATACTCATAAGTGTTTGAAAAATAATGGATTCCCTAAAATAAAAATAAATATGAAATTTTCTGAAAATTGGAGATAAATCCATTATAATCAACTATGAAAATAAAATCATATATAATATAAGTAATCTCTTATTTAAAACCATAACACATAAATATTTTTTCACAACATAAAATATAAATTGTTGTACATGAATATCTAATAATAAATGTCCCTTATGTTAAACTGTAAAAATAAAATTATGATTTTGTGAGAAATAATGAAAACAAAATATAAATTAATATTTATAATTCCTTACCAAATTTTAAAAATAATAAATTTTAATTGAAAAGTGATAAAATTTGTCCTGATAAACTAATTACATGATGAAAACAAGACTCATAATTTAAATATAATTAATGGTTGAAAATCCAAAAATAGATATCATTAAATAGAGAGTCCCTTAGCAAAAAAATATTTCAAAATAAACATATGCCTGATAAATATTTATCCCTTACCTCTAATGAAATCCCTCTAAAGGAACCCTAACAGACCATTGATGGAGTTATGTAAGACATTGGTATGAGTTATCTTTCACTCCAAAATTTCCTAGAGAGAGCGATAATACCCAAAAAAGTATGTATAGAATGTGAAACACTCAAAGGGGGAGAGGAACATCATAGAAAATATACCCTATAATTAAGAAATAAAATTTACAATTTATTGTATTTATGGACTATAGATTCATTGAATTTTGAAAAAAACCATTGAAATATTATGAATTCAATGTCAATGTTCTATATATTTTATAAGCACTGTATTGTTGAATGATATACTCAATCAAGAACATTCAAAAAAAAAATAAGATATCATTTTTAGTCGATACTTCTTCACGACGTATAAATCCATAACCACACATTAAAAAATAATAATTATTGAAAATTGAAACACACAACATTCTTTATTATATTAAAAATTAATATATAAATAAAGAACCAAAAAAAATTATAAATGGATTAGAAGAAATCGATACACCAATGGGATCATTCATAGATATAAATTCACGTGGATGAATAATACAAAAAACTGTATCGGGAAATAACTTTTGGATAATAATAGACACCTACTTATAGATCAAGATTACGAGAGATAGATATCCAAAATTTGAACTCTAAATCTCATTTAGAAACTCCACATGACTCAAATATAACCACTAATGTTCTCTAGTGGGCTTCATCTTCTTACATAAGTCTTGAAACTCGATTCGTGATTCATCCATCTGTAGAAGATTGACCAGGAGCTCGGACTTTCTCGGTATCGGCTTCAACGTATGCAATGTTCAACCTTCATATTGTATATGGTTGTTGATTTCCTTTGGCTCATAGTCTTGCTCACCGTCCCGACTCGCAACCAATTCATCTCTCCCCAAACCAGACTATATTTATCATTAATCATTTTTTAAAATTCATTTCAAATTATATATATATATACTATAAAATCTATAATGTTAAATATAAAAATATTATATTAAAACAAATCAGATTTTAAATAAAAATATAATATTATAATTATATTTCATGTAGTAATAATATTTTTTAATTTATTTATAATTATAATATATTGGCTTTTATAAATAAAATTTAACATATATTATATTAGAATTTTATTTAACAATAGAACTCTTATTATATATATATATATGTATTTATTCATTAATATATAAAAATATTATTTCATGAAATCTAAAGTATTTTTTTATGTTTTGAATCAAAACATATTTTGATTATATAAAATCTTTATAAAGGTTTTAATTAAATCTTTTCTTTGTTAGTTTATTTTATAAAAAAATAACTAAATAAATACATAAATACTATTTAAATATTCTATGGATGTTATATTATCCCAATTAAAAGAATTGTTCCTACACAATTCATTTTTCAGACATCATAAGATTTTAGAAATCCATCTTCAGAATTATAGAATTCCTATGGGGACTTAACTATCTAATGAAAATTATAACTGAAAGATTTTGTTCTCTACTAAAGACAACATATATTCAAAAAAAATTTCTAGATAGTTCCCCTAATACCAATTATAATAATCTGAGCCAACACATCCATATTTTATTCATAAAAATAATCTAACAATATTTTATTTATAATATAACTAAAAAATAGACAGTGCATTATACAATAGAGAAACTTTTACTGGTCTAGGTTGTAGAATATTAGGAAACACCCTATATTTATCAGAGTTGAATCAATAATGAAACATATGTCTATTGTGCCTCCTTATATTGTAACTATAAAATGAAGCTATCGTAAATAGAACATCTACAATACCAATAAAAAATCACTTTAATACAATGGGTGAGCATTAAATTTCCCAGAAAGGGGTTTTTAAATCATTTAAATATTTATTATAAAACCCTTCTTTGAAAATAACATGGAAAAATATTTTCAAAAATAAACAAGATAATTAAAATAATTTTTGAATGACCCTATGAATATGTACTTTAAATTTCTTATGTTTAAAATAATATACCACTTGTTAAATTAGTTACAAAAAAAATGTCGTAAATATAATCCTGTTATTTTTACAATACATTATGCATAATTATAAAAATAAAACTCTATGGCGTGTGAATAATTGTAACATTTAAGTATATATCCTGCCTACCATGTTTTTGAGGGATAGGGATCACTCAATAACTCTCTTCAATGTTTACATTTTTTCATGTAATGGAATTTATGAAAATCATTTTTATGGTTTCTTTTCCTATATTAAAATTTTTCACGGGATTTTTTATTTAAAATATATTAATTCATGAAAGAATTATTCTAACATTTATCCATATAAAAATATAAAAATATTAATCTTCTATTGAAATTACATGTTTTATTTGACACGTCCAATTCTCACGTAACGTAGTCTTTGTATAATTACATGGAGTCGACCATGTGGTTAAAAATTCATTTTTAAATTAATAAAATCCCATTTTTTCTTTATTTTATTCAATGATCACCACTATATTTATATACATATATATATGTGTGTTTAAATATACTAAGTGAAATGAAAAATAATTGATATACGACCATAATTATTATATAAGTATGACATGTGTATAGATCAATCATATAAATTGATATAATTGCATGAAAAATCTTTTTCTAAATAATTTTTAATAAATAATTTTACAAAATAAATTATTATAATTCAAATGAAATGTAATTTAAATATCTATCAGTTATATGTAAATTAAAACCCTTATTATTTTAATAATTTAGAATCTTGAAATTACAAAAAAGATTAAAATATGTCCTTTACATATATCTTGATAAAATGATCACTAAAAATATATAATAAATATCTTTCCAAAAAATCCAAATTTCAGAAATAATTAATCAAACTATACAATAATATTAACATTGAAAAATGAATAATCATTAATGTTTAAAAAATAAATGATTCTTTTATTCAAAATTAAATAATAGCATTTATAAAAAAATTGATAAAAACTTCATCAAAATAAACTTTTAACATTAAATCATAAATGAAATAAACAATACATTATACAAAAATTTAAAACATAAAAATATTTTCTCCTAAGAAAATATAAATTATGGTATATGAATAACTAATAATAAATTTCCACTATTCTAAACCGTAAAAGTAAAATAAATATTTATAGAGAAAAATATAAAATAAATTAAATAATAATACTAATTAATCATTAAAAAAATTGAACATAAAAAATTTTTAATTGTAAATTACATAATTTTATATGATCAATCAATTAACTATTAAAAATAATGATTCATAATTTCAGTACAACCAATGGTTGAAAATCATAAAAAAAAGATTGCCTCAAAAACAGATTCCCTTACCAAAATAATATTTCAAACAAAAACATATACTTGATAAATATTTACCCATTAATTCTAATTGAATTCTTCTATAGGATCCTTAATTTAATATTTATTAACCTAATAAATACATTGTTAGAAGATTTTTATCTCTTAAAAATTTCATGTGTAGAGCGGTAGAGCCCAAAAATGTATGTACAAAACATGTAGCACTCAATGTGGGAGTGAAAATTCTCCAAAAATATTCCCTATAATAAATAACTACAAATACCCATTTATGGACTCCATGAATTTTAGATTCGTTGAATTTGGAAATAAATCGATGCACTGCCATAAATTTGATGATAATGTTCTGTATATTTTTTATGGAGTAGATTATTAGATGATAGAATTAGTCAAGAAAAATTAACGTTCAAAAGAAGATATAATTGGTATTCGAGACTTCATCATGAGGTAATAATCTAGAGACACACAATAAACAATCATAATTGTGTAAAATTTATATACACACCATTCAATACTATTTTTAACATTGACATTTATTGAGAATTACAAATTGATGACAAGAGGAGTGAAAGAAATTGACACACAAACGATATGTGTCATTGATAAAAAAATATTCAAGTGGGTTAATAAGACACCAAAACAGAATTTGGAAATAATATTAACATAATAATAGACACACACTTATAAATATAGATGGAATGAGACCGCTCTCTAAAATCGTAACAACAATTCTCCTTCGGAAACTCCACACAACTGAAGTCCTGCTATGAAATCTCGTCGAAGGCCTCTATATCGCTCACAAAGGCTTCAGACTCGATTGGAGGTTCATCTAGCATTCCAAGATTCACCGTGTTCTTAGACTACTCTTCTTTGACCTCGGCCTATGCTACGTTCAAACATAAGCTACTTCACAGTTGATGAAGTCCTCATCTCATGGTATGGCTCACCCTCCAGACATGCGACCAACGCTTCTCTCCCAAAAGATTACCTGATTTATCTTTTCACTATTTTTTTAATTTCATTTGACATTTATATATATATATAATATAAATAATATATGATGTTAAATATAAAAATGTTATTGAAAAATACATCATAATTTAAATGCACATATGGTATTATACTTATATTTTATTTATTAATCTTATTTTATTCATTTTTTATTAATAATCATATATAATTTTATATAAATAATATATTCAATATATTATAATTATAATTTTATTTACCAATTATACAGTTATTATAATATATATATATATTAATTTATTAATATATAAAATACATTGTCCTGAAATGTAAAGTAATATTTTATGTTTTAAATCAAAACATATTTGGATTATATAAAATCTTTATACATTTTTTTATAAAATCCTTTTGTATTTAGTTTTAATTCATAAATAAATATTGAAATAAATTCATAATAACTATTTAAATTATTTTGGGTTGTTACTGTTATTCTTTAAACAAGGAGATAAACATTAGTTTTTTTTGAGAAAAAAGTATTCTTCCAAAAATATAATACATAACACAAAGTATATATTTTATTATAAATATGTTTTATTTATGTAAAAACATGGTAAATTCTATTTATAAAATAGTTCTCTCATTTCACATTATAAGGTTCAATGGATTGGTTATAACATTCTGGATTCTGTTTTTATAATAATTAATTGTTGTTTCATATACACTATGTATTTTTTGGTAAAAAAACTAAGATGACATTTCTCATAGCAAAATCATAACACAGTATAACTTATAATTAATGTTAATCATGGCGTAGAAAGAAATAAAATCATTAATGAAAAAATATATAATTGATAAAAGGTTCATAAGAAAATAGTTTTCTGGATTATACCCCCCATTAAAATAAATTTTACAATCACAATACATCATTACGATTTAAAAATATGATGATAATTATGTTTTCATCATATCCTCAATATCCAATATAGGATCCTCTAACTACTGATTTATCCTAAATGACTATTATTTGGTTAGTGGTTTTGGTTCATAGATTTTTCTCTTTGTGATCCAAAATATCAAATGGTGATTCTTCATAAGAGTGATCCTGCTCCAATGGAATGTCCTATGAGTTCAGTATATGTGAAGGGTTAGGTATGTACATATTCAAGAGATAAAAATAGAATACATCATGGACCTGAGATATTTTTGGAGGAATTTCTAAGAATTATGTTAGCATCATTATATGTTCAATAATATAAAATCAACTTATATACCTATTGATTAGATTCTATTACTTCTTAAATCTCACAACCTTCTTCTTGGGAGAGATATTTAGGAACAAAATTTCTATAGAAACAAAAAATATATCACATCTATAATTATTCGATAAATCATTACTTGTTCCATTACGAAACCTTATTATGATACTGAATGGTTCTATCTTTCTCAGACCTGTTTTCACCTATATTGAGTCAGGATACCATTCTTTATCCAGCTACACTCTATCACATTAGAGCACTATATTTCATTCCATATATTTATTCATATAGATCCATCTAAATTATTGTGTGAATCCTATTGTTGTATGAAAACTCAACTAGAAAAAAGTTGTTGATCCCAACCACCTTTGAAATATATATAATAGTATCTCATCAAATCATATTGGTGTTGAATTTTTATTTCAGACTGAATATCCATCTAAGGATGATAATTAGTTCTAAAACTCAAATATATATCAGGGGAATACTGAAGACTTAACCGAGACATTTATGTAAACCTCATATCCCGATCAGATATAATGGAATTTATTACACCATGAAACCACACCACTCTATTAATTCATATCTTGCCAAGATTATATAGAGTAGAATCTTCTTTGATAGTGATTGTGTGTGATGATTTTGTAAGGTAATGAATTAACACCCATATTTAATTATTCTTATGATAAGATTTGAGGAGTCTAATTAAAAAATCCATTGTGACGTTCTCCCATTCCCATTATTTTATGAGTATTGTATATAACACCAACTTAGTCTTTCTTCATCCAACAGTAACTAGCTAGAATACAAGCACCATGATAAACACTCTACAATATCCCTCTTCCTTCCATCCCATTAGATGGCTCGTTCTACATCTCTATATAATCTTAACACATCTGGGATAAATAAAGAATTAATAACTATGAGAATTCAATTAAAGGTCCTTTTTAAAATCTAGTATGGTTAGAAAACAGACATGGTTATTGAACGTTATCATTCCATCATTATCAAATAAAAACTTATGTAGCTCTACATATTCATTTTTCACAACATTACTTTTCACATGCACAAAGGGCATAATATTCAATTGGGAGAGATAATATTTACCTCTTCCTTAACTATTTAGACATCCATCCTTTTCTAATACAAAAATATTGTATCTTATATGATCCTTATCAGGGACAAGCTAGCATGATCTTTTTGACTTAAAGCATTAAACACCATATTCTCTATCACAAGATGGTAATATATAGAGAAATTTTAATATTTTTCAGATGTTAACATATTATATAGAACATGTTCAAATACTTCTATGTGAAGATATATTTCAGTATTTTATGATCAGTGTATATATCACACTTTTCTCCCAAATTGATAATTCCTCCATATATTTAATGCAATAAATTTCTATATCTAACTCAAAATCATGGGTTGGTTAATTTTTCACATTAATATTCAATTCTTATGAATTATACGCTCTAACCATGATATTACGCAAAATAAAACCTCATAATTCCTTATAGGGTGCATCAATATATGTTAGAAAACCTTCTATAATATATGGTAATGTTAGAATAGGTTCTCTGACTAATGTTCCCTTTATTTATGTGAATGTTTCTTCATATTCATATGTTTAGAGTAACTTGGAACCCTTTTTAGTAAACATAGTGATTTTATTATAAACACCAGATAAATACTCAAAAATACAACATTAATCTTTAGATAAACCAATAAAACTATGGATATATGCCACTATGGTTAGTCTAGGACAACATTCAGTGGCCTTTATCATATATGGATCTACCATATTATAGTCTCTTGAGATAATTTGATGAAAAAATGAATCCTTTTTCAGCTAAAATTCACACCTTCTAAATTTTTTAAAAATTTTCTTCTTCTTTAGGATATTTTTTACAATTATTAATTGGTTTTACTGATATATTCAAAAGATAAGAATATAATCTATAAATTCTACCAATAAAATATTATGGCAATATCTTAAGACTCTATTAAACAAATATATGATTATAGTATGGGAATTAGAATGAACCAATGAATTTCTATATATTCATTACCTATATACCTTGTACGGAATGAAATCTTGTGTATATCTTCCTTATCAACCCTCAATTGATGTTATCTTGAATAATGGTAAATAAAGAAAAGGTATTGAGTTCTATGTAGTATATCAAAAAAATTCAACAATATGGGGAATAAGATACATGTTCTTGATAATGATCCTATTGAACTACCAATAATAAATATATTTTATCATTTATCCAAATATCTTGTTCACAAGAGAGAAAATGTTCACCCATTGGCGAAACACATGGAAAAATGAATCCCTTATTAATGTATTCTTGGAATTTCTTTAGAAATTACAGCAACTAAATTGGGATATTATATATGAACTAATTAAAATTGGTATAGATTAGGTCTATGATAGATTAAGAACATGACATTACCTTTGGGTGGATGAAAATTAATCACTTCTAAAAAGAAGTCCAAAAATTGCCGACCAATAGGCAGATCATCGATGTAGATTTTCTCCCTAGAAATCTGAGATAAACACACATTATGAATGGAAAATAAAACCCTTGCAGTGGATGTAATCTCTATGGGATGTTCATAATTATCATCCCATTGATATATGATCATCGGTTGTTTTGAAATGTCAATTGTAACTTCACTTCCAAGTCAGTTTATTTAGGATTTGTACAATGAAATATAAATCATGCCTATGATGACATCAAATTAACCCGGAGGAACAATGACATAGAATTATAGGAAGCATATTCCCAAAAATATTAACTAAAGACGAATTCTACACATTTAATGAAATTATCATACCACAATATGTTATTTCAAAAATAATTAAAAATATAATCATCTATGTAGAATATAAATACTATTAGAAAATTATGTATAAATGAAAGAGTGGTTATATACATAATTAAATAAGATGTTATCTATTCAAGGGTATATGGTAAGTGTAACTTTCACCCAATCGTTTTCCCACCCCTTATAAAAAATAACTACTGTATGTGCATTCACCTTTTCCCTCATATTATGATGTTTCCGATGTGGATTACCATAATTAACAATTTAGTTTGGACAATAAATTGAATAATGCACATTTTCTTTATGCTTGTCTAACTGAAGAATGTGCGGTTAATTCTATGCAGCATTTTCTACAATATCATTGTTATCTTACATCTTACCATATCTTTAGCAATCAATCCCCCGACAAATATCCCTTCTACAATTGAAAATTTTCTATACAACATAATATAATTTTACAAATTATTATTCCCATACTTGGTGCATAGATAAATTATCATAATCTTTTCTCAATGGTTTTATGATTTTTATTTTAAATCCATCTTACAATTCATATCAAAACCATGATATTGATACATAAATCAAACCATTATTTCATCCATGACTTTATGAAACACTTTTTTTTATATCTAATAAATAATATTTTGGAGAACACTCTTATGAGACAAGTAGTTAACCTCCAAATAACCTATCATCATTACCTTTTGGATGGATGCAAATACCATATGTTTATATTTGATGTTTTGTAAAATTCACCTCATGGGTAACAACAGATTAATCATCTGGTTTCTTTAACTCAAGGAACTAGAATTGGATACTTTTACATATAAAAAATTAAATAATTATTAAAAAATATGTTCTTCAACTAGTCCCAATCCATGGAATAGAATAAATCAGTTTTACTGATATTATTGATTATACTCCACCATTGTTCTATGTTTATATATAAATGATAAACTTCTAGAATTACTATCTCATGTTTTGATCATTAGATTATTGAATATAAATTTTATATGGTACTGATCCATTTTTTAGGATCAATTGGATTAGAATACCCACTATAAAAAATGAGTACGATTCCTCGTGATAGACTTAACTGATCAATGTTCCCTCTTTTTCCTCTTTTAATTTTCATACTGATTAATTATATAATAAATCTATAGGAGCATAGAGAAGAGGTTTATAATTATATATACCATTGAATTTGGATTTTCATGAAAACAATCATTGTGTTTTCAATCAAACTCAACATTAATATTGTCCCTTCAGGTTATATCCACTAACTAAACCCAAATATCAATGAATAAGAAATAAACATCATAGTGGGAAACCACATAATCATGAAAAATATATTATAGGATGTATAAATTATTAATCATTGTTTAATATAATACAGAAAATGTTAATACTAGGTTATCCATAGAAACATATATTTGAATCTGTCATGGTGAATCATGAATGGCTATTGACGTTCCAAATCATATAAACTGGGAGAGTTAAACCATGTGTCCAGCAAGTCTAGTTGTCATGCACCATTTTTCGGTCTAGACTATATCAATACAGTGTTTTCGGTGTTGTTATAACAATAAAAATCAATTTCAGAGATATATCTACGTTATTTTTCAAGAAATGGATTTATTTATAGGAAAAAAATAAATATATTCTTTACAAAAAATCTTATACATTTTTATATACTTTAAAACATCCCTCGACTTATTTTTGAGAAAAATTATTAGTGATCTCACCAAGGTTTTTTCATCAATGATTCCAATGGTTAACTAAAATATTTCTCTAATTCCAATTATAGTGACTATCGCATGTCATATCTAGATATTATATCATTTTTAAATCATAATTAATTCATTTCAAAAATAGAAACCCAAAGATCACATTAAATTAGTTTCTTTGGAATCATGGGATCATAAACACAGGTACATATGTGATAACAATTATCCCACACTAGGTTCTCCAGGACAATCACAATTATTATAAGGATGAAACATAGTACATATATTCATTTTCTAGGGATATGAAACATGAAAAAGGTTGACCTTATATTTATTTAAGTGTAAAACCTGTAGATATTTCATCATAATAAAGAACTAATGTTTTGAGAATGTGATCATAACATTTAATGACTATAACCTATATATTAAAGATAATAAAACCGAATAATGGAAATATTATTTTCAATTAATAAGACATTAATCATAATGGAATCCAAAGAATAATAATAAAAAATAATATAACAAGGCATGGAATTGTTGTAGACACATAAGAATGTTAAATGGTTACCACAGTAGTTATCGTTTAATTTCCAGTCCATCTTAGTTGAATGTGTTTAATCGCAAAACCATCTTGGGAGTCTTGAGTCACCCCCAAGATCATCATAGTGGTCATAGTTCACTCACAATACCATCATAGTGGACAAAGTCATTCACTAAACTGATTTCCCATTTCATTCCATCCATGTCATTATCCTGATGTATAAATCAATAAACAATCCATTGGGGATAGATATAAGTCCCACCCATATCAAAATGAAATCATACATATGTGTACCATTCGATCATATACTCTCATCATATCATAACCCATGGAATGAAATGGGCATCATAAATATGTTATAATTTGAGTACTATTAGAAAAGGGACATGTTTCATAATCTATTCATCAATGTATAACCTGGGAAAAGATTTTTTTAGAAGAATATAACATGTGGTAGGGGAACTAGTTTGATTAACATCATGCCATCAAAAATAGAAATCATTCATATAAAGTATATAAATTATGACCCAAGATCATATCACTAGAAAGGAATGTGTAATACCAAATATGTCATCATATATTGAAAATAGTTTCAAAAAATAATTTAAAATATTTATTGAGGAAAATGTATTTTCCCATTGGAAAAAATTTATTAATACATAAATCAATTTCTATAAATTTTTACTTGAAAATAGTTCTTAAAACCAATAATGGAATCTTTGAAAATCATTGGTATTCATTTTCATTTAAAATAATATTTTAAACACATTTTATATGAAACATTGTTTTTTGAGAGAAAATATTTTTTACTAAAGGGAGAAATGATTTTTAGTTTTGTTAAATACATTTTCATAATAATATTAATTAATAATGATAAAGAAAATGCTACCATTACATGAGTAAATTAGGAATAACCAACGGAGGAGAAACATCATGAGTGTTCATGAGAGATTGATCATAATATTTTACCAATATAGAAATAATTCTAAAACTATCCCAAGAAAAGTTGATATTTTTTCAATAATCCCTTACCACATTGGTAACATTGAATCATAGTACCATAGAAATAATAATATCATATGAATCTAAAAATATCATGAAAATAATGATATTAATTATATAAAATTTCAAAGGACATTATATAGTAACCCAGTCTTAGCATACATGGATATTTCATTATTTTAGATGAATATTCATCACATTACACAAATAAATTCATAATGAAAACAATAGTTTAGTGTCCTTGGAAACGTGGATCAAAATACTATAACATGGTGAAATATCTACATTTATTCCCGAAAAGATCATGCCCCTTTGTTCTTCAACACATAACCATTCGTCATAAAATATGGAATAGAATCATGATAAAGGGGTGTCCTCAGATACACATTAAGGGAAAATGGATATACACAATGATAATCATTAACAATGTGGTATGAGAACATAAGATTAACATTATGAGATCATATTATGGGTATCATTGTTCATACCCATGATTCATGGGATAAATATTAGAAATCTATAAAATCGGGACCATAAGGTAATTATGATCATAATCCATAAAATCATAATATAAGAATAAGACATAGAATTTGAGGCAGACAATAAAAATATAAAATTATTTTCATTGTAGTTAGGCATCACTGCTAATGTCATATTATTATTATGAGTTAACTCCCCGTACCATATTGGAATTCATGGATCACATCCATGACCATTCTACTATTAAGGGTTCAGTCCCAACACCATCTTAGTTGAAAAAGTCCTTTACTGAATAGTGTCCACTCACTGTTCGAACCTTGTCTATCTTAAGAGATATTAATCCTTATTAAATGAATTTGATAGAGTTTTAATTACCCCAAATCTCATTATTTAATCACACATTTGTGTTCCACAACATCATAAACACATATATCATTAGCAATGAAATAAAATGGGCATCCTAAATATGTAATCCTATCATATCTTGTCGAAAATGGAATTTTCTTATTATAATTTCATCAAATAATATTCAGAGAAAATAATAGGGTTTCATATACCTGTAAGACAACAATGGTAAATGGTTTTCATAGAAATATTACCCATTAATAATAAACATGTTTTATAATAATCATTTTATAAATACATAAATAATTAAGAGAAATAATTTGAATGGGTCCTTTGGATAATTTTCCCTTAAATGCATGAGTAAAATCTATGGTTGTCATCATAGTTGGTAAATAATATGGAATAATCCATTAAAACAATTTCCTGTATTAAATTTAATGTTTTCATTGAAAAAATCATTATAAAACATAATGAATTTTGAAAACATTTCTCTTTAAAAACATATTATGGAATCAAGATGTCGGTCAGAGTGGATACTTAAGAGGGGGGGGGGGGGTGAATTGAGTTCCAATTAAAATTTCTGTTAAAATATCATCTATTTAAAATCCCCCAATTTTTAAAACAGGTTAAACTATAGTGAATTTATACAGATTGTAAATGTTCACTTATCTTCTCAAAGATTGATAAGGTCTCAGTTAATTTAACCACAAGATTAAACTAACTTTTGAAACTAACCTACTGATTTACAATAAGTGTAAACACATGCTAATTTAACTATCAAAGTAGATTTAAAATAGATTTGTATTTCAAAGTAACAGCAGCGGAATAAATAAGATATATGTAGTAAACATTGAACTTAAACTAAAGGTGCATAACAGATATAACAAGAGGAGCAGTCTCAAGACGAGACTTTGTCCTCTCAAATTTATATAATATTTGATCCACACCCTGGTTCAGGGTTAAAAACAGTTTACAAAACTATCTAGGCCACGCAGTGACCTCTACCACTATTCTTCGTGGGAAACAAAACAAATACCAGGCCACACAAGGACCTCATCCACAGTTGACGTGGGTAACCAAGAGATAATAGATTTGGAGTGAGGATTTTGATATCATCTAGTTCAGTGCAGGAGACAGTGTGTGTATAAGAAATACAAAGTACACCACACTGCTCAAAAGTTAATAAATAAATCACTAAGAGAGAGAAGATAAGAGTTTAGAAAGCTCTAGTGATTATCAATGAAGCTCTAGACCCGTTGGATTTAGCAGGAATGCTACTAAGACCTTCTCAGGATTTTCTGTTGAAAAACAGAGTGTCGTAGTCCGCTTGTCTTCTTCAAAAATGAAAAAGATCTCTTGATTCATTGTGTGTTCTTCAGTGGTGTTGGATTGAATTCATGATAATTCTTTGAATGTCTGGAAATATCTTTCTTTCTCAGGATTTTTCTTCTTATTAGCATAGTGCTCTCAGGTGTGTGTAAGTTCTTCTCGTTGTATATTCACATTTTCACACCTCACACCAGTTCTATGTCATGTACTGCATCTTAATCATCCTTATATTCCATGAGTTCTAGCTATAGTAATGATTCCCTTTTCATAGGTATGAGATACAGTTTCTTGACATGCCTTCAACTATCATTAAATAACATTAATTTACTTAAAAACATAAAATATGACAGTTAGTATTATTTAAATAATATTGACAAAAAGTTAAGAAATGGTGTCACAATGATTCAGTAAAGGATGTCTTCTTCACGGTATGAGGTTCATGGTATGAGCTTCACGGTATGAGATTCACAGTATGATCTTCACGGTGTCTGGGTCAGGGTGAGTCCTTCACGGTGTCTGGGTCACGGTGAGTCCTTCACTGTGTCTGGGTCACGGTGAGTCCTTCACGGTGTCTGGGTCACGGTGAGTCCTTCACGGTGTCTGGGTAATGGTGAGTCCTTCACGGTGTGTCCATACTTAGACAAATATCTATAATTGGACTTAGACAGTAATATCCATAATATGGATTACGTTTAACCATTAGAGAATAAGAGAACTTGAATCTTAATCATAAAGGCTTGATAATATATGTTAGATTTGTGATCATGCATGAGCCTTGTAAATAATAAATAGAGTAATTAACATCCAGAATATTTGTTATCATTAAAACATGATGAGTAGTTATTATAGATATTGAAGTGCATTAGCAAGATGTGCAATGAAGATCGAGATTAATTAATAGTAAAAATATTTGTGATCATTAAAACACTATTAACACATGAGGAGTCCAACAATCTCCCCCTTTTTGGTAATCACAAATAAGATATATTCAGAATATAAATAAAATGAATCATTAAAGATAATAGCATAGAAAAAAACATTATATAACGGACACTTGTAGTTTTTATCACCCATTTATACTTGTATATTTTTCTACCCCTATTGGGATTATAAAAAAGTAGAGAAAATGAAATGAAACTCGGCATTTTTCATTAAACAAATGGTTTAGAATAGAACATACATGAGAAGTACAAAACGTAAACAATAAATGACATCCCATCAAAAAGAAAACTGTCGCTAGACTCTTCTGGGATCCAACTTTTCCTTGCCTTTATCAGCAGCAGGAGCTGGTGCTGAAGTAGAAGAAGGCATAGATGCAGTGGACAAAGAGGGTAAGGGTTGAACTTCAAAAATAGATGGAGAAAAATTTTGAGTAGTAGATGATCTAGTCTTAGGTTGTTCAATAATGACTGGCTGGATCTAAGAAAGAGATTGGATGACTATCATGGCAGTTGAGGCTAAGGCAGGTAGACCAGGCCTAAGGGGTGCTGCAGCAGGAGAAACTATATTAGTACTCTGCACATGATGATACAACTTCCAAAGATTGATTAAATCAGTAATGATTTCACCAACATATTTCATATCCTTTTCATAATCATATTTATTCTCCATAAACTTGTCCAACAATTTGGTGAACTCTGTATTTTTTTGAACATGGGCTTTAAAAGCTTGAGTCACTGGAGGGATTCACAAATTTTCAACAAGATATCTAAAGTGATCTGTCATATCACTTTTAGAGAAAATCCAGGAGAGATAAAGATCTATTTTCTTTGTGATCTCTTGTTGAGAATCATTGGATATCATAGAATGAATCCTAACCATGTCCAATGCTCTATCACTGTTCTTAACCACTTTTGACAAAGAAGATAGATCCAAGCCACTGAAGGCACTCTGAAGATTGTCAATGATTATGGATCTCAACATAGAATCATCCAAAGATGATGTGGAGGTCTGACCAGAAGCAGGTGAAGCCTTGACAGCTTCAGTTTAAACTTTGAGCTGTTTCAACACATTTTGCAGGCATCCAGTGTATTCATCTGTAAGCTTATTCATATTTTCCACAAGCTCTCTCATGCATTCCAGCATCTTGGTGTGTCTTTTTCCAATCATTTCATCAAAATAAAGAATGTATGGATGAACTTGAGACACAATATCCCTATCAAGAAGGGAATCAGATGTCTCTGGAGAAGCAGCAACAGTTGCAGGAGCAGAAACAGGAGTAGGCTCTAATCTCAAAGATAACTCATTCTGCAAATTTTCTATAATATTTTTCAGATTTGCAACATCAGCACATAGAAGCTTATTCTCAACTCCGACTTCTTGAATTTCTCGGATCATCAATTGTTGAATATGGAAGATAATATTTTCCAAGAGAATTGATGCATCTTCTTGACATAACTGAGTTATTGGACGAGGTTGAGTGGAAACAATTTTCTCAACTCCTGCTAACAAAGTTTCTCCAAAAACTTTCAGATCAACTTTAGTCACAAAGGAGTGATGCTCGGGTAAGGGAGCAGGTAAAGGTAATGGTTCAGATTCTGGTTGAGGTTCAGAGTAACCTTCAGACTCAGATTCTGATTCTGATTGAGGTTCGTGCTTTGGTTCTGGTTCTGGATCAGCTACAGAATTCATTTGAAACAGAGAAGACTGACCCATTATAGTTGTAGATACTTTCTCTGACACATCGACATCATAAAATCTTGGGAAAAAATTGGTTGTGCACAGAGTATGAGACAGAAGGTTAAGAAGCTTCAATAGATCCAGCTTCTGTAATATCATGGTTTTGAGGTTCCTCCCCCTCAAATTGTGCTTCCCTTTCAGATTCTTGAGGCTAAGGAACATGGAAAAGATCCACAGGATCATCCCTGATCACTTCAACAAAATCTTGTGTTTCCAGCTGAAAGGCAATTTCCATCCTCTCTTCAGTAGAGGGAATAATCTCAGGAATCGATTATTCCACTGGTTGAACTTCCAGAGTGGCTTCTTTTTCCACATAATGGTCCTCTTCAATAAGATCTGCATTTAAGGTTACATATTGTTCTGAATCTGAAAAAACCAACTTCCTTGCATCATTAGGATGAGCTTCTGCATTTACATCCGCACTAGAAACATGAGCTTTCTCTTCTCTCAAACTAACACCAACTTCCTCTCCTTGAGGTATTTCAACATGTATAACAGTAGGGAAAACAGTCCTTTCATTCTCAACAGGATATGTTTCCATTTTAGTTCTTGCTGCTTCTTCTCTTGGAGATAATTCAGTAGTTACTTCCACTTTTTCTTCTTCTTAAAAATCAGAAACTTCATCTGGTTCCAAACAAGGATCAGATAGATTCTTAGGCCTTCTTGGATAGTCAACAGGATTATACATTTTTATACACTTGATCATTATCCTCAACCCACTGCTTCTTCTAGCGGTTCCAGCTAATCTTCATCTTTCTGATGATAGGCCTGGATAGGCATAAATCAAGGTCCTCTAACTTTTCTTCATTCGGTCCAACCACCCATTTGGAAACTAACATAGCTGAAATCATCCTTGAGTAAAACAAAGAGGTGTATTTGGAAGTGACTTTGATCAGCTCATAGATACGGTTGATAACATACTTGAATAGGATGATCTTATGGCCATTCTTCAACAGATGAATCAGGAACACATCCTGATACATCATCACAGAAAAGTCTCCTTTTCTCGGGAGAATCAAATTTTGAACAAACATGAACAGAATTCTAGTCTCCCCATATAATTCAGCAGTTATGGCCCTTCGCTTGGTGCCATTTCCAGTCAGGTTTTCCAAAGTATCCTCCAGGTCATTGATTTCGGTTGTTGGAGGAGGGTCTCTCTGGTAATCCACACAAACTCTTTCATGGGGAATCCCTAGGCATACATCCCACAGCCTCAAAGTGAAAGAGCACTTTGGGCCATTTATCCAGCTTGTCACCATAATTCTTTCTCCTAACTCAGAAGAAAACTTCACATACTGATAGAATTGAGATACCAATATCAGGTAAATTGGTCTATTCTGTCCAGTTAACCATCGAATCCATCCTTATTCTCTTAAAATGTTCAAAACTAAAAATCTTCTAGACAACATCCACTCTGCACAAACCTCTTTTTTAGGTATAACTGTACAACTTACTAGGTTTGGGTTTAGAGGCCCTTCGGGAGCTATCCTCGGTATCCTCTTCTATTTCATAGAGCGGTGCTTCTCATACGAGGGTGAAGATGGATGCTTCCTCCTTGGTATCCACTAATGGTTCAGGCGAGAGGGAAGAGAGGGTTCAGGAGAGATTTAGGGTAAGGAATCGAATGAAACCATTATGTTTTATCATTTGGGAATGTCAAACGTCATAAAAACAAAAACGCAGGAAATCAAATAGCGGTAAAAAAATTACGTGATACGGGTTAAAATAAGAATATAAATAATCGTCACGGTGAGACCGTGAGTAGGAGTTATGGTGTGATGAAAACTAGTCATCACGGTGGGACGGTGAGCATTCTGTGTAGTCATGGTGAGACAGTACGTTGACAGACCGTGAGCATAAAGTCTTGACGGTGAGACCGTAAACATAAAATAGTAACTTAGAAACAGTGACCATGAAACTGTAATGTAAAATATAGTAAAGTATTAAACATTAAGATCAATAGGATTTTTTACTTATGATTAATCATACAAAGATCATGTATGATGTAGTCTAATCTTTCAGAATTTAATAGTTTTAGTGAGTATATCAGCATCGTTGATATTCAATACCAATGAATTCCAAAGTGATATCATTATTTTTATAATGATCCCTCAAAAAGGGATGTCTTACATCAATATGTTTTGTCCTAGAATGAGAAACATGATTCTTAGAAATGTTAATAGCACTAGTGTTGTCACAATTTATTGGGACATGTCTGAATTGATATCCATAGTCTAGTAATGTGTGTTTCATTCATAAAATTTGTGCACAACAACTGCCAGCAACTATGTATTCAGCTTATGCAGTAGATAATGCAACAAAATTTTGTTTCTTACTACAACATGATACTAGTGACTTGCCTAAAAGGTGACACGTTCCATAGGTTCTTTTTCAATCTAACTTACATCCAAGAAAATCAGCATCAGAATAACTAACTAATTCAAATGACTGTCCTTTGGGATAGAACAGTCCTAAATTGGGAGTATGCTTGAGGTATTTGAAAATCCTCTTTACAACATTTAAATGTGACTATTTAGGGTTTTCTTGAAAATGAGCACACATACACAAATTAAACATAATTCCAGGAAGACTACCAGTCAGGTAGAGTAGACTTCCAATCATTCCTCTATAAGTGGTTTGATCAACAGATTTACAATTTTCATCAAGATCCATCTTACAGGTGGTACTCATGGGAGTGTCACTACTTTTTGTGCTATCCAAACCAAAACGTTTTAAAATATATCTAGTATATTTACTTTGAGTTAAAATAATTCCATCATCATTTTTAATGATTTGAAATCCAAGAAATGATTTTTGTTCACCCATTAACCTCATTTCAAAATCATTTTGCATTATTTTGGAAATATCAGTACATAATGTAGTTTTTGAAGATCCAAAAATAATATCATCTACATAAATTTGTACAACTAAAAAATCTTTAGAAATTCGTTTATAAACATAGAAGGATCAGCAATTCCTTTTTTAAAACATTTAGAAATTAGAAAAGTACTTAATTTATCATACCATGCTCTTGGAGCTTGCTTTAAACCATATAAAGATTTTGATAATTTGAAAATATGATTCAGAAAATGAGGGTTTGAAAATCCAGGTGGTTGTTCAAAAAAAAATCCTCAGCAATATATCTATTCAAGAATGCACTCTTGACATCCATTTGATATAGTTTTAAATTTAGATGAGCAGCATAAGAAAGTAAAATCCTAATAGCTTCTAATCTGGCTACTGGAGAAAATGTATCCTCATATTCAATACATTCTTCTTGACTATAGCCTTGTGCAACATTCTTAGATTTATTTCTAACTATGTTTCCATATTCATCTACTTTATTTCTAAACACCCATTTAGTGCCTATTTTGAAAGTGTCCTTTGGTATTTCAACAAGATTCCAAACTTTATTTCTTTCAAATTGATTCAGTTCTTCTTTCATAGAAATTACTAAAAATTCATCATTAATATCATCATCAATGTTTTTAGGTTCAATCTGTGACAAGAAGGCTTGATGTTCAACCTGATTTCTAAGAGAAGATCTAGTTTTTGTCCCTCTATCAAGATTTCCCACAACAACATCTAAAGGATGATTCCTTAGAATCCTAGTTGATCTAGTAAAGGTAGGACTAGAGATTTCGGGTTCTTCTCTGGGTTCAGGTTCATTAGGAACAGATTATGGAATAACTCCAGAACTGGTTGTGTTTATAGTAGGTTCATTAGATTTGTCATTAAGATCCAGAACAGATAAATCTTCTTCAAGATTTTCAAGAGAGGTTTTAGGCTCATGTGGATCAGTTTCATCAAACATGATGTGAACAGATTTTTCCACACACTTGGTTCTCTTATTAAATACTCTATAGGCTTTGCTGGTTAAATAATATCCTAAAAATATTCCTTCATCACTCTTAGAAGCAAACATATCAAGATTATATTTTGTATTGAGAACAAATACATTGTAGCAAAAGACTCTAAAGTAACTAAATTTAGGTTTTCTATTTTTCCAAAACTCATATGGGGTTTTCTTAAGAACAGGTCTAATTAAGACGCTATTAATAACATAACAACCTGTATTGAAAGCTTCATCCCAAAAATAAATAGGCCGGTCATATTCATTATGTATAGTCCTCGCAATTTCCTGCAGGGTTCTATTCCTCCTTTCTACTACACCTTTTTGATGAGGTGTCCTAAGGGCCGAGAAATTGTGACTATAGCAATTGTGTGAGAAGTAGGATTCAAACTCATGATTCTCAAACTCATGGCCATGATCACTTCTTAGGTTTTTAATCTTAAGTCCACTATAAATTTTTACAGATATGGAGTATTTAACAAAGTATGAACAAGATTCACTTTTGTGAGCTAAGATGTATACCCAAGTATATCTAGAAAAGTAATCTACTAGGACATAGACATAGTGCTTCCTATTTAAGCTAGAAAATATAGATGGTCCAAAAAAATCCATGTGAACCAACTCGAGAGGTTGAGATGTTGGAACTTCTTTCTTTGATTTAAAAGAAACCTTAGGTTGCATTCCCTTTTGACAAGGATTACAAACTTTGTCATTTGGAAACTCAAGTTTAGGTAGGTCTCTAACTATGTTCTTCCTAGTTACTTTTCTAAGTGAGTGTAAATTGCAGTGTCCTAATCTTCTATTCCATAACAAGGACTCTTTATGAAAAGCATTTAAACAGGTAACATTTTGCTTAGCTAAGATATTTAAATCAACAGCATACACATTTTCATTTCTTAGAGCCAAAAAGACTAAAACATTATTAGAATTAAAATCATCACAAGAATCATTTTCAAATTTGACATTAAAACCATCATCACCTAATTGAGAAATACTTAACCGATTATATTTATGTCCATCAAAAAATAAAACTTTAGAAATTAAAACCGAATCAGTGTTACCAATTTGACCTAGGCAGATGATATTTCATTGAGAATTATCACCAAAGGTGACATGACCTCCATCAACATTTATTAAACTTTTGAAACACAATTAATCCCGAGACATTTGTCTTGAACATCCACTATCAAGATACCATGTCTTCTTGTGGTAACTCTTCAAGAGGGTTTCCTACAAAACAGATTTGAATAGTAAATGATTTTGGTACCCAAATCTTCTTGGGTCCAGACAGGTTAACAATCAAAGCTTTCGGCACCCACATTTTTCTTATGGGACTCATATAATTTACAGAATCAAAATATTTTGAAAGATAAACTCTAATAGATTTATAACTGAGTGAATAACTAGTTGAAGCATAAAAATGTCCAGAACTAGAACTACCAGTATTCTGTCCAGATTTAGGAATAAATATATTCTTGGTAATTTGGCTATGTCCAGGTTTGTTGCCTATTCCAATAGTTTATTTTGGTGCAACATGGCTTCCTCGCACTTGAGTTAGTGTATCTTTTCCATTTGTGAATTTCTCGAAGTCCTTTCTAAATTTCTCATTAGACATTTTCAGTTCAGTGTTCTCCTTTAATAGTTGAGCATTTTTCTCTTTTTCAATAGTATGTTCGGTTTTAATAGTAGTAGTGAGAACATGATGTTTCATTAATGATTTGTATTTATCCTTAACTTTATATCATGTCTCTTCCAACATATTACAATATTCAAATAATTCCTCACTAGTCATGTTTTCAGAATCAGAATCATATTCTGCATCATTTCCAGAATAGTAAGGATTTAAAACAAGAGTATCTAAGGTTACCTCAGACGTGTTTTTCATGAAACACATGTTGGCATGTTTTCTTTCAGAATCAGACATGTCAGATTCACTTGTGTTGTCTTCAGATGCACTCCAAGTATCCTTCATAGTCTTTTTGTACTTACTTGCCTTGTACTTATACTTCTTCTTGTATTTCAGCTTTGGACAGTCTTCTTTTATATGTCCTTTTCTTTTCCATTCATAGCAGACAACTTCATCTGTTTTATTAGAATTTTTCCAGTCCTTTTTCTAGTGTCCCTGGTTGTCATACATTCCTTTGTAGTTTGATTTTCTAAAAAACTTCTTCTTCCTATAAAATTTCTTAAACCTTCTAGCTATTTGAGCCATTTTAGCATCACTATCAGAGTCAGTATTTTCACTGGATGAACTATCAGTTTGTATTTGAGCGTTATCTTTGTCCTTTCTATTTGAAGCAGTAGTCTTGAAATCCACATATTTTCTCTTAGGTTCATCATCTTCCTCTTTATTCACCTTTAGATCTTCCTCATACATCATGAGCTTACCAATGAGTTCTTCGACAGGAAGAGCAACAATGTCACATGAATCTCTGATTGAAACATATGTGCCTCTCCATCGGTCTGGTAAACATCTCAAGATTCTCATAATTTGTTCCATTGCAGAAACAACCTTTCCGAGTGATTTCATTGTATTGACTATCTCATTAAGCCTGAGATACATATCAGAAATAGGTTCATCAGTATTCATTCTAAAATTATCATATTTAATAGTATGAGTATTCAATCTCATTTCATTAACATTGGTTGTTCCTTCATGAGAAACACCCAAAGTATCCCAAATTTCAAAAGCGGTTTTCCATAAAGAAATTATATTTAACTCTTCATCTCCTAGAGAACAGTAAATGGCATTCATAACATTACAATTATTATTGTAGGCAGTCTTTGTAGGTTCATCCAAAGTTATTCTTTCAGTTTCTGAAATTTTATATTGTGATTCTATAGTAGTCCAGATATCAAAAACCATGCTTTCTAAATGAATTTTCATTTTAGGTTTCCACTGAGTATAGTTTGTACCATTGAAGAAAGGTGGATTGTTAGTAACATCACCCTCTAGTCTATTATCCATAACTAGATTTTAGAAATATAATTTAAATAGGTAAAATTTAGAACTAACAAAAATTTAAGATCCGAAAAGATGCAACTAAAATCACAGTTGAAAAACAGATTATTTAAAAAACCCCTTAAACAAAAACAAAACCTCTGATACCAAATGTTGGTCGGAGTGGATTATCAAGAGGGGGGTGAATTGAGATGCAATTAAAATTTCTGTTAAAATATTGTCTATCTAAAATCCACCAATTTATAAAACAAGTTAAACTGTAGTGAATTTATAAAGATTTTAAATGTTCACTTAGCTTCTCAATGATTGATTAGGTCTCAGTTAATTTAACCACATGATTAAACTAACTTTTGAAACTAACCTACTGATATATAATAAGTGTAAACACTTACTAATTTAACTATCAAAGTAGCTTTAAAATAGTTTTGTATTTCAAAGTAACAACAGCGGAATAAATAAGATATATGTAGTAAACTTTGAACTTAATCTAAATGTGCACATCATATATAAAAAGAGGTTCAGTCTCAAGCCGAGACATAGTCCTCTCAAATTTATAAAAAATTTCATCCAAACCTAGGATCGGGGTTAACAATAGTTTACAAAACTGTCCAGGCCACGCAGTGACCTCTACCACTGTTCTTCATTGGAAAAAAAAGACCAAGCCACACAAGGACCTCTTCCACAGTTGGCGTGGGTAGACAAGAGATAAGAGATTTGGAGTAAGGATATTGATATCCTCCAGTTCAGTGCAGGAGACAGTGTGTGTATAAGAAATACAGAGTACACCACACTTCTCGAATGTTAATAAATAAATCACTAAGAGAGAGAAGATAAGAGTTTAGAAATCTCTAGTGATTAACAATGAAGCTATGGACTTGTTGGAAGCAGCAGGAATGATTCTGAGTCCTTCTCTGGTTTTTCTGTTGAAAAAAAGAGTGTCGTAGTCCTCTTGTCTTCTTTAGGAATGAAAAATATCTCTTGATTCATTGTGTGTTATTCAGTGGTGTTGGATTGCATTCATGAGAATTCTTTGAATGTCTGGCAATCTTTTTCTTTATCAAGATTGTTCTTCTTGTTCAACAATGTGCTCTCGGGTGTGTGTAAGTTCTTCTCGTTTTATATTCACACTTGCACACCTCACATATGTTCTATGTCGTGTACTGCATATTAATCTTCTTTATATTTCATGAGTTCTAGCTATAGGAATGATTCCCTTTTCATAGGTATGAGATACGGTTTCCTGACATGCCAACAACAATCATTATATAACATTAATTTCCTTAAAAACATCAAATATGACCATTAGTATTATTTAAATAATATTGAAAAAAATTAAAGAAACATTGTCATAGTGATTAAGTAAATTGTGTCTTCTTCACGGTATGAGGTCCATGGTATGAGCTTCACGGTATGAGCTTCACAGTATGAGCATCACGGTGTCTATGTAAGTGTGAGTCTTTCACGGTGTCTGGGTCACGGTGAGTCCTTCACATTGTCTGGGTCACGGTGAGTCCTTCACGGTGTCTGGGTCACGGTGAGTCCTTCACGGTGTCTGGTTCACAGTGAGTCCTTCACGATGAGTCTATATATAGACAAATATCTCTATTTGGACTTAGACAGTAATATGCAGAATATGGATTAGGTTTAACCATTAGAGAGTAAGAGAACATGAATCGTAAACATAAAGGATTGATAATATATGTGAGATTTGTGATCATGCATGAGCCTTATAAATAATAAATATAGTAATTAACATCCAGAAGATTTTTTATCATTAAAACATGAGGAGTAGTTATTATAGAGATTGAAGAGCATTTGCAAGATGTGCAATGAAGATCGAGATTAATTAACAGTAATAAGATTTGTGATCATTAAAACATGATTACCACATGAGGAGTGCAACAATATCACCCTTTTTGATGATCACAAATAAGATATAATCAGAATATAAATAAAACGTTACATTAAAGATACTAGCATAGCAAAAAAACATTATAGAACTGACACTTGTAGTTTTTCTCACCCATTTATACTTGTAGATTTTTCTCCCTCTTTTGGGATTATAAAAAAGTAGAGAAAATAAAATGAAACATGGAATTTTTCATTAAACAAATGGTTTAGAATAAAACATACATGAGAAGTACAAACATTAAACATGAAATGACATCCCATAAAAAAGAAAACAGTCGCTAGACTCTTCAGGGATCCATCTTTTCCTTGCCTTTATCAGCAGTAGGAGCTGGTGCTGAAGTAGAAGAAGGCATGGATGCAGTAGACAAAGAGGGTAAGGGTAGACCTTCAAAAATAGATGGAGCCAAAGTGGGAGTAGTAAAATATCTAGGCTTAGGTTGGTCAAGAATGATTGGCCGGATCTAAGAATGAGCTTGGCTGACTGTCATGGCAGTTGAGGCTAAGGCCGGTAGACCAGGTCTAAGGGGTGCAGCAGCTGGAGATACTATATCAGTACTCTACACATGAAGATACGACTTCAAAAGATTGATGAAATCAGTAATGATTTCACCACCATATTGTATATCCTTTTCATAATCATCCTTATTCTCCATAAACTTGTCCAACAATCTGGTGAACTCTGTATGTTTCTGAATTAGGGCTTCAAAAACTTGAGTCACCAGAGGGATTCTAAAATTTTCAACAAGATATCTAAAGTGATCTGTCATATCACATTTAGAGAAAATCCAGGTGAGATAAAAATATATTTTCTTTGTGATCTCTTGTTTAGCATCATTGGATATCTTAGAATGAATCCTAACCAAGTCCAATTCTCTATCACTGTTCTTAACCACTTTTGACAAAGAAGATAGATCCAAGCCACTAAAGTCACTCTCAAGATCGTCCATGATTATGGATCTCAGAATAGAATCATCCAAAGAAGATGTAGAGGTCTGACCAGAAGCAGGTGAAGCCTTGACAGCTTCGGTTTGAACCTTGAGCTGTTTCAACACATTTTGCAGGCATCCAGTGAATTCATCTGTAAGCTTATTCAGATTTTCCACAGGCTCTCTCATGTGTTCCAACATCTTTTTGTGTATTTTTCCAATCATTTCATCAAAATAAATAATGTATAGATGAAATTGAGACACAATCTCCCTATCAAGAAGGGAATCAGATGTCTCTGGAGAAGCAGCAACAGTTGCAGGAGCAGAAACAGGTGCAGGCTCTGATCTCAATGTAAACTCATTCTGCAAATTTGCTATCATATTTTTCATATTTCCAACATCATCACTTAGAAGCTTATTCTCAACTCTGACTTCTTGAATTTCTTGGATCATCCTTGATTGAATATGAAAGATAATATTTTCCAAGATAATTGATGCTTCTTCTTGACTTAACTAAGATACCAGCCGAGGTTGAGTAGAGAAAATTTTCTCAACTCCAGCTAACAATGTTTCTCAAAAAACTTTCAGATCAACATTAGTCACAATGAAGTGATGCTCGGGTAAGGGTGAAGGTAAAGGTAATGGTTCAGATTCTGGTTGAGGTTGAGAGTCATCTTCAGACTCAGATTCTGATTCAGATTGAGGTTGGGGCTCTGGTTCTGGATCTGGATGAGCTACAGACTTCAGTTGAAACAGAGAAGAAAGATCCATTCCAATTGTAGATACATTCCCTGACTCATCCACATAAAAAATGGTTGGGAAAAAATTGGGTGTGCACAGAGTATGAGACTGAAGGTTAAAAAGCTTCAGCAGATCCAGCTTCTGTAATCTCAAGGTTTTGAGGTTCTTCCCCCTCAAATTGTGCTTCCCTTTCAGATTCATGAGGCTCAGGAACATGGAAAAGATCCATAGGATCATCCCTGATCTCTTCAGAAAACTCTTATGTTGCCAGCTGAAAGTAAATTTCCATCCACTCTTCAGCAGAGGGAATAATATCTGGAATTGATTGTTCCACTGGTTGAACTTACAGACTTGCTTCTATTTCCACAGAATGATCCTCTTCAACAAGATCTGCCTCTACAGTTACTTGTTGTTCTAAATCAGGGAAAACAAACTTCCTTGCATCATTAGGATGAGCTTCTGGATTTACATCCTCACTAGAAAAAGGAGCATTCTCTTCTCTCAATCTAACACCAACTTCCTCTACTTGGGGTATTTCAACAGGGATAACAATAGGGAAAATAATCCTTTCTTTTTCAACAGGAGCTGTTTCCATTTGAGGTCTTCCAGCTTCTTCACTTGGAGATACATCAATAGTTTCTTCCTCTTCTTCTTCTTCTTAAAAATCAGCAACATCATCTGGTTCCAAACAAGGATCCGATAGATTCTTAGGCCTTCTGGGATAGTCAACAGGATTAAACCTTTTATACACCTAATCATTATCCTCAACCCACTGCTTCTTCCAGCAGTTCCAACTAATCTTCATCCTTCTGATGATAGGCATGGATAGGCAGAAATTGAGGTCCTCTAACTTTTCTTCATTCTGTCCAACCACCCCTTTTGAAACTAACGTAGCTGAAATCATCCTTGAGTAAAACATGGACGTGGATTTGGAAGTGACTTTGATCAGCTCACAGATATGGTTGATAACATACTTGAATAGGTTGATCTTATGGACATTCTTCAACTGATGAATCATGAACACATGCTGATAGATCATCACAACAAAGTCTTATTTTCTCGGGATAATCAAATTTTGAACAAACATGAATAGAAGTCTAGATTCCCCATCCAATTCAGCAGTTATGGCCCTTCTCTTGGTGCCATTTCTAGTCAGGTTTTCCAAAGTACCCTCCAGGTCAAAGATGTCGGTTGTTGGAGGATGTCTCTATGGTAATCCTCACAAACTCCTTCATGGGGAATCCCTAGGCATACATCCCACAACCTCGAAGGGAAAGAGCACTTTAGAACATTTATCCAGCTTGTCACCATAAAGCATTCTCTGAAGTCAGAAGAAAACTTCACATACTGATAGAATTGAGATACCAATCTCGTGTAAATTGGTCTATTCTATCCAGTGAACAATCCACACCATCCTTATTATATTAAAACTTTCAAAACTAAAAATATTCTAGACATCAACCACTCTGCACAAACCTCTATTTTAGGTACAACTGTATGGCTTACCAGGTTTGGGTTTAGAGGACCTTCGAGAGATATCCTCGGTATCCTCTTATGTTTCGTAGAGCAGTGCTTCTCAGACGAGGGTGAAGATGGATGCTTCATCCTTGGTATCCACTGAAGGTTCGAGTGAGAGGGAAGAGAGGGTTCAGGAGAGAGTTTGGGTAAGGAATCAAATAAAACCCTTAAGTTTTATCATTTTGGAATGTCAACCGTCATAAAAACAAAAACAGAAGAAATCAAATAGCGATAAAATAAAAATTATGCGATATGGGTTGAAATAAGAATATAAATAATCTTCACGGTGAGACCATGAGTAGGCATTATGGTGTGATGAAAACTAGTCATCACGGTGAGACATTGAGCATTCTGTGTAGTCACGGTGAGACAGTAAGTTGACATACCGTGAGCATAAAGTCTTGAAGGTGAGACCGTGAACATAAAACAGTAACATAGAAACAGTGACCATGAAACCGTAAAGTAAAATATAGTAAAGTATTAAACATTAAGATCAATAGGATTTTTACTTATGATTAATCATACCAAGATCATGTATGATGTAGTCTAATCTTTCAGAATTTAATGGTTTAGTGAATATATCATCAAGTTGATACTCAGTACCAATGAATTCCAAAGTGATACCACCTTTTTGATAATGATCCCTCAAAAAGGAATGTCTTACATCAATATGTTTTGTCCTAGAATGAGAAACAAGATTCTTAGATATTTTAATAGAACTTGTGTTGTCACAATTTATTGGGACATGTCTTAATTGATAATTATAGTCTAGTAATGTGTCTTTCATCCACAAAATGTGTGCACAACAACTGCCAGTAGCTATGTATTCAGCTTCTACAGTAGATAGTGAAACATTATTTTGTTACTTACTACACCATGATACAAGTTACTTTCCTAAAATGTGACACGTTCCAGAGGTGCTTTTTCTATCTAACTTACATCCAGCAAAATCAGCATCAGAATAACTAACTAATTCAAATGATTGACCTTTGGGATAGAATAGTCCTAAATTGGGAGTATGCTTGATGTATTTTAAAATTCTCATTACAGCATTTAAATGTGACTCTTTAGGGTTTTCTTGAAAATGAGCACACATACACACAGTAAACATAATGTCAGGATGACTAGAAGTCAGGTAGAGTAAACTTCCAATCATTCCTCTATAAGTGGTTTGATCAACAGATTTACCATTTTCATCATGAACCATCTTACAGGTGGTACTCTTGGGAGTGTCACTACTTTTTGTGCTATCGAATCCAAAACGTTTTAAAATATCTCTAGTATATTTACATTGAGTTAAATTAAGTCCATCATCATTTTGGAAGATTTGAAATCCAAGAAAGAATTTAAGTTCACCAATTAAACTCATTTCAAATTCATTTTGTATCATTTTGGAAAAATCAGTACATAATGTAGTTTTTGAAGATCCAAAAAAAATATCATCTACATAAATTTTACAACTAAAACATCTTTAGAAATTCTTTTTATAAACAGTGTAGGATCAGCTATTCCTTTTGTAAAACTTTTAGAAATTGGAAAAGTACTTAATCAATCATACCAAGCTCTTGGAGAATGCTTTAAACCATATAATGCTTTTGATAATTTAAAAATAAGATTTGGAAAATGAGGGTTTGAAAATCCAAGTGGTTGTTCAACAAAAACATCCTCAGTAATATATCCATTCAAGAATGCACTCTTGACATCCATTTGATATAGTTTGAAATTTAGATGAGCATCATAAGAAAGTAAAATCCTAATAGCTTCTAATCTGGATACTGGAGAAAAAGTCTCCTCATATTCAATACCTTCTTCATGACTATAGCCTTGTGAAACTAGCCTAGCTTTATTTCTAACTATGTTTCCAAATTCATCTACTTTATTTCTAAACACCCATTTAGTGCCTATTGTTAAAGTGTCCTTAGGTCTTTCAACAAGATTCCAAACATTATTTCTTTCAAATTGATTGAGTTCTTCTTTCATCGAAATTACTAAAAATTCATCATTAATAGCATCATCAATGTTTTTAGGTTCAATCTATGACAAGAAGGCTTGATGTTCAACCTGATTTCTAAGAGAAGCTCTAGTATGTGTCCCTCTATCAAGATTTCCTACAACAACATCTAAAGGATGATTCTTTAGAATTCTTTTTGATCTAGTAAAGGAAGGACTAGAAATTTCAGGTTCTTCTCTGGGTTCAGGTTCATTAGGAACATATTCTGGAATAACTCCAGAATTGGTTGTCTTTATAGCAGGTTCATTAGATTAGTCATTAAGGTCCAGAACAGATAAATTTTTGTCATGATTTTCAAGATAGGTTTTAGGCTCATGTGGATCAGTTTAATCAAACATGATGTGAACAGATTCTTCCACACACTTGGTTTTCTTATTAAAGACTCTATAGGATTTTCTGGTTAAAGAATTTCCTAAAAATATACCTTTATCACTCGTAGAAGCAAACTTATCAATATTATCTTTTGTATTGATAATAAAGACTTTTCATCCAAAGACTCTAAAGTAACTAACATTAGGTTTTCTATTGTTCCACAACTCATATGGGGTTTTCTTAAGAACAGGTCTAATTAAGACTCTATTAATAATATAAGAAGCTATATTGACAGCTTCTGCCCAAAAATAAAAAGGTAGGTCATATTCATTAAGCATAGTCCTAGGAATTTCTTACAGGGTTCTATTCCACCTTTCTATTACACCAGTTTGATGAGGTGTCCTAGGGGCAGAGAAATTGTGATTATAGCCATTGTGTGAGAAGTAGGATTCAAATTCATGATTCTCAAACTCAAGGCCATGATCACATCTTATGGTTTTAATCTTACGTCCACTAAGAATTTTTACAGATTTGGAGTATATAACAAAGTAAGAACAAGCTTTTCTTTTGTGAGATAAAAAGTATACCCATGTATATCTAGAAAAGTCATCTACTATGACATATACATAGTTCTTCCCATTTAAGCTAGAAACTCTAGATGGTCCAAACCAATCCATGTGAACCAACTCGAGAGGTTGAGAAGTTGAAACTTCTTTGTTTGATTTAAATGAAACCTTATGTTGCTTTCCCTTTTGACAAGGATTATAAACTTTTTCATTTGGAAACTGAAGTTTAGGTAGGTCTTTAACTAAGTTCTTCCCAGTTAGTTTTCTATGTGAGTGTAAAATACAGTGTCCTAATCTTCTATGCCATAACCAGGACTCCTTATGAAAAGCATTTAAATAGGTATCATTTTGCTTAGCAAAGGATTTTAAATCAACAGCATAAACATTTTCATTTCTTAGAGAAACAAAGACTAAAACATTTTTAGAATTAACAACATCACAAGAATCATTTTCAAATTTGACATTAAAACCTTCATCACATAATTTAGAAATACTGAACAGATTATATTTAACTCCATAAAAAAATAAAACATTAGAAATTAAAACGGAATCAGTGTTACCAATTTGACATAGGCCGATGATATTTCATTTAGAAGTATCACCAAATGTGACATGACCTCCATTAAACTTTATTAAACTTTTGAAACACGATTAATCCCCAGACATATGTATTGAACATCCAATTTCCAGATACCATGTCTTCTTGTGGTAACTCTTCATGAAGGTTTCCTACAAAACAGATTTGAATAGGAAATGATTTTGGTACCCAAATCTTCTTGGGTCCAGACAGGTTAACAATCAAATCTTTCGGTACACACATTTGTCTTATAGGTCTCATATAATTTACAGAATTAAAATATTTTGAAATATAAACTCTATTAGATTTATAACTAAGTGAATAACTAGTTGAATCATATAAATGTCCAGAACTAGAAGTACCAGTATTCTATCCAGATTTAGGAATAAATCTATTCTTCAAAATCTATCTATGTCTGGGTTTGTAGCCTATTCCAGCAGTGTATTTTGGTGAAACTTTTTTCCCTAGCACTTGAGTTAGTGTATCTTTTCCATTTGTTAATTTCTCTAAGTCCTTTATAAGTTTCTCATTAGACATTTTCAGTTCAATGTTATCCTTTAATAGTTGAGCATTTTTCACTTTTTCAATAGTATGTTCGGTTTTAATAGTAGTTGTGAGAACATGATGTTTCTTTAATGATTTTTATTTATGCTTATGTTCATTGCATGTATATTACAATATTCAAATAATTCCTCACTCGTCAAGTTTTCAGAATCAAAATCAGATTCTGCATAATTTCCAGAATAGTAAGGATTTAAAACAGGAGTATCTAATATTACCTCAGATGTGTTTATCATCAAACACATGTTGGCATGTTTTCTTTCAGAATCAGACATTTCAGATTCACTTGTGATGTCTTCCGAAGCACTCCAGGTTGCCTTCATAGCCTTTTTGTACTTACTGTCATTGTACTCATACTTCTTCTTCTGTTTCAGCTTTGGACAGTAGGCCTTTAAATGTCCTTTTCTTTTGCATTCAGAGCATACAACTTCATCAGTTTTAGCATATTTCTTCCAGTCCTTTTTCCAGTTTCCCTTGATGTCATAATTTCCTTTTTAGTTTGATTTTCTGAGAAAATATTTCGTCATAAAAAATTTCTTAAACCTTATGGTTATTTGATCCATTTCAGCATCCCTATCAGGGTCAGTATTTTCACTTGTTGAACTATCAGTTTGTATTTGAGCTTTGTCTTTGTCCTTACTCTTTGAAGCAGTAGTCTTGAAAGCCACATATTTTCTCGTAGGTTCATCATCTTCCTCTTTATTCACCTTGAGTTCTTCCTCATACATTATGAGCTTACCAATGAGTTATTTTACAGGCAGAGTAGCAATGTCACATGAGTCTCTGATTGAAACAGATGTGCCTCTCCATCGGTCTGGTAAACATCTCAAGATTCTCATAATATGTTCCTTTGCTGGAACAACCTTTCCATGTGATTTCATTGTATTGACTATCTCATTAAACATGAGATACAAATCAGAAATAGGTTCATCAGTATTCATTTTAAAATTATCATATTTATTAGTATAAGTATTCAATCACATTTCTTTAACATTGGTTGTTCTTTCATGAGAAACACCCAAAGTATCCCAAATTTCAAAAGCAGTTTTCAAAGAAGAAATTTTATGAAAATCTTTATCTCCTAGATCATAGTACAGGGCATTCATAACTTTTCAATTATTTTTTTAGGCAGTCTTTGTAGGTTCATCCGATGTTATTCTTTCCATTTCTGGAATTTTATATTGAGATTCTATAGCAGTCCAGATATCAAAAATCATGCATTCTGAATAAATATTCATTTTATGTTTCCACTAAGTATAGTTTGTACCATTCAAGAAATGTGGCCTGTTAGTAGTAGCACCCTCTAGTTTATTATCCATAACTAGATTTTAGAAAGATAATTTAAAGAGGTAAAATTTAGAACTAATAGAAATTTAAGATCTTTAAAGATGCAACTAAACTAACACTTGAAAAATAGTTTATTTAAAAAAATCCTTAAACAAAAACAAAACCTCTGATACCAAATGTTGGTCGGAGTGGATACTCAAGAGGGGGGAGAATTGAGTTCCAATTAAAATTTCTGTTAAAATATTGTCTATTTAAAATCGCCCAATTTATAAAACAAGTTAAACTGTAGTGAATTTATACATATTTTAAATGTTCACTTAGCTTCTCAAAGTTTGATTAGGTCTCAGTTAATATAACCACAATATTAAACTAACTTTTGAAACTGACCTACTGATTTACAATAAGCATAAACACTTTATAATTTAACTATCAAAGTAGCTTTAAAATAGTTTTTTATTTCAAAGTAACAGCAGCGGAATAAATAAGATATATGTAGTAAAATTTGAACTTAAACTAAAGGTGAAAAACAGATATAACAAGAGGTTTAGTCTCAAGCTAAGACTTAGTCCTCTCAAATTTATATAAAATTTGATCCACACCCTGGATTAGCGTTAAAAACAGTTTACAAAACTGTCTAGGCCGCGCAGGGACCTCTACCACTGTTCTTCGTGGGAAATAATACAATGACCAGGCCACACAAGGACCTCTTCCACAGTTGACATGGGTAAACAAGAGATAAGTGATTTTGAGTGAGGATTTTTATATCCGCCTATTCAGTGCATGAGAGAGTGTGTCTATTATAAATATAGAGTACTCAAAACTGCTCGGAAGTTAATAAATAAATCACTTAGAGAGAGAAGATAAGAGTTTGAAAGCTCTAGTGATTATCAATGCAGCTCTGGACTCGTTGGATTCAGCAGGAATGCTTCTAGGTCCTTCTATGGTTTTTCTGTTGAAAAAAATGTGTCGTAGTCCGCTTGTATTATTGAGGAATGAAAAAGATCTCTTGATTAGTTGTGTGTTCTTCAGTGGTGTTGGATTGCATTCATGAGAATTCTTTGAATGTCTAGAAATTGCTTTCTTGCTCAGGATTGTTCTTCTTGTTCAGCACAGTGCTCTCGAGTGTGTGTATGTTCTTCTCATTGTATATTCACACTTTAACAACTCACATCTATTCAATGTCGTGTACATCATCTTAATCTTCCTTATATTCCACGAGTTCTGGCGGTAGGAATGATTCCCTTTTCATAGGAACGAGATACGGTTTCCTGACATGCCAACCACTATCATTAAATAACATTAATTGCATTAAAAACATCAAATATGACCGTTAGTATTATTTAAATAATATTGAAAAAATGTTAAGAAATGGTGTCACAGTGATTAAGTAAATGGTGTCTTGTTCGTGGTATGAGGTTCACGGTATGAGCTTCACGGTTTGAGCTTCACGGTATGAGCTTCACAGTATGAGCTTCACGGTGTCTGGGTCACGGTGAGTCCTTCACGGTGTCTGGGTCACGGTGAGTCCTTCACGGTGTCTGGGTTAGGGTGAGTCCTTCACGGTTTCTGGGTCACGGTGAGTCCTTCACGGTGTCTGGGTCACGGTGAGTCCTTCAAGGTGAGTCCATACTTATAAAAATATCTATATTTGGACTTAGACAGTAATATGCAGAATATGGATTATGTTTAACCATTAGAGAGTAAGAGAACTTGAATCATAAACATAAAGGATTGATAATATATGTGAGATTTGTGATCATGCATGAGACTTGTAAATAATAAATAGAGTAATTAACATCCATAAGATTTTTTATCATTAAAACATGATGATTAGTTATTATAGACATTGAAGAGATTAAGCAAGATGTGTAATGAAGATTGAGATTAATTAATAGTAATAAGATTTGTGATCATTAAAACATGATTAATACATGAGGAGTCCAACACAAGAAAACATTATAAAAAACAATTTATTTGAAAATATCAATGAAATTATATTATAAATTTTTTAAATTCCTTAAAAATTAACATTAAAAAGGATTTTAAAAACATTTTTTAAAACCTAGTTTATGATATAAATATATTTCAAACCGAAAAATGAAATGGGAAAACCCATAACTTATGTCATCTCTCTCGTTGAACTCAATTAAGACTCTTATATAATAATTATATGTTTATTATAAATATATATCAAAACTATATTAATGATTATAATATCTTTTTTTATTTATATTTCACCTTATGTAAAACATTCATTAATAACTCCTTGTAAAATTTATGTTTTCATTGATAACTGCCTTGTGTTTCATACATGTTTTGTCTTGTTATTCAAGGATATCATACTAAGATCATCATTTAATTATTTAAATAATTTAAAATATTCTATAAATATCATATATATTTCGTATATGAGAATATATAAGAATATATATAATATATAAATAAGAAATTGAATGCACCATTCATGGAGACAGTTAGTTATACATATGCATGAATGTTGTTTCATTTTTAATATCATTTTAAAATAATGAAATTAAATGAAATTTATTTATATATGTTATCATTAATTTATAATTTTTTCTTATATATCATATAATTATTCTAATCTAATCCTTAATACATTCCAAGCAATGTGTGAAGGAATCACATCTCATTGATGAGGAAGTAGTCCATACATCCACAAATGAAGTTATCGTAATTAAAAAAATGGAAAGTATGGTGATATATTTTATATATTAATTATACATGACAAAATAAATCATAAATATAATAAATATCATATAATACATATTTTCGATAATAATTTCCCATAATGTGAGGTGGTCATTAAAAAATAAACCACATTGATTCCTAACGTGGTAGTTTATTATACATAATAATTGTATGTTGTAAATCATTAGATGTACGTAAGTATAATTATTGTTAAAACCCTTATAAAAAACATATAACTATATTTATGATACTGAGGTTATTTTATATACATGAAATAATATGTTCTTATTGGGTGGATAATTTAAGTAAAACCATGGATATTGAAGAAGGATGTTAACTCTTCATTGGTTAACTCATTTTTTATTGCACCAAAGGGATTCATTGGATGGATTACATAAAAAATGTAGTTTACTATGATTATGGGAGGGATGTTGGGATATTATTTGAAAATATTTTTAGTGATTCAATGGTCATCAGTGTTGTGAATAAGTGGGAAGGTTGGGTGCCTTTTATAGTGGAGGAGGAGTGGAATTCTTAAAAATACTTAAAATAGAATTGCACCCATGTTCTTTTATGAAATTTGGATCCAAAAATATAAAAATTAAATAAAAAATAGTTTATATAATAAATATGAGCATACAATGGATTTTGGACACTTTTCAATGTCATATTGGTCCTTATGATTATGGTTTGGTAATTTTTAAGCTAATTTTTATCTTAGTCATTGTAATTAATTTTAATCTCATTCGCTATTTTTTTTACAAATATAATTTGACCTTATAATAAAATATGTGTAATTATAATTCCAAATATGTTATCCATATTTTAAAATTACCATAATAAAAGTGGGATAATTAATTTAAAATTAATTATATTGATGGGCTGTCAATGTGGGGTTTTTATGGAAAAATGATCAAATTTTTTATAAGTGTTTATATCTAATTTCATTTTGAAATTTATTATAATGACATATATTGGATTATTTTATTTGAAATTGATATATTTAAATTTTATAGCTAAACAAAAATATAATTTAACTATATAACTAAATTTGATGGAAAATACGTTTCGAATTAAAATATTTTCTTATTCATTGATTATCAAAAAAAGATACCTCTCCAAAAATAAGAAAATATAACCCAATGTTTATTTTTATATTACTCGTTAAAAAAAGTTATTTTTTTAAATAAAAAAATAAATATTTCCAAAATAATATTTAATTTGAGTTCTCTATTAAAAGTCTATTAAATTACCTTTTATAAAAATGTATATATTTTCATTATATTAGATTTAATATTATTTTATACATATCAAATCTATTAGAAGAGTTTCAACAAATATTAATTGAATAATAAATATATATTTCATTTTGATTGTTACGTAAATGTTGTTTGTTTAATTTATTGAGATAAAACTGAGTTTTATTAATAGAAAATTAATATTAATATAAAACAAATTTCTTTATTTTCATGTAGTTATTTAATTCAACTATACTTATTTATAACCAATGGATTCATTTTATATACATATAAAAATAATATTTTTAGAATTTAGTTGATCTTATTCCGGAATTCCATTCCAATGGATAGGTGGTAGCTATAATAATATTTTAACAATCACAGTAATAGTAAAGTATTGTTTCATGCACTAGGCCTTGCATGTAATTCAATCTTTGGAAGGGACTAAATATTAATTATAATATAATGAAATTAATGTTTTTCATGAACTAGAATATAATAATTGTATTTTTTGTGACACAACTTTTAGCTTGTGTTTAATAAAATGCTATCCAAAAAATATATCTCTTATATATATAAAAAGAAATATTTAGTGTGTTGTGAAATGAAAAATATTAAATTATTTATCTAAATCAATCAATAGTATTCAAAAAAATCCCAAGAGGGTACATTCTATCCCCCATAAAATGAATATATCCCTCAATATTATTCTAGTTTTTTACATGAATAATTATTAAATGATAATTTCCTAGAAACCCATATCATTAAAATGAATAATAAAACATCCTCTCAAAAGTTAGTGTTGGAAAAATAAAAAATATCCATGGTAACACATAACTATGTTTCCATAGTGTAGAACATGGGATGAAACCAAAAACGCGACATGAAAGAGAAATATAAATATCATGTTTAGATGGATAGTGATAGAGAAAATGGTTGGAGAGGGGTAATAATCACATAGTCATAATTACGGGATGATCTATGGAGAAATTTGATTTATCAGAAACATATTTTCTAGAATATATAATTTTTTGAATTCATGATCCATTTTTATAATGTAAAATAATTTTCATAAATATATATACTTATATGATTTTAGGAAAACCATACACTTTTTTGGATACTTAGTGAATATTCAATTTATCTCTCATCTAAAGAAATTAATGGGAATTTACCATTCTTAAAAAATTAACATATCAAGAATTCCATGAATAGATCTGAATGATATTTTATCTGTTTTTTCCACAATAAAAGGTTATCACATTTTATCTAATATGCATAAATCCCCATATGGTGATATAATATTTAAATATCAAAATACTTATCCTAAATTAACAAAAACCATTCCGAAAATTGTTAACCATATAACCCTTCCAAAAGATAAAATTCCAAAACTATATAAAGAATGTCACTAAATAACTAAAAATAGCTTAAAAATGATGCCCCAAATAACATATAGCAGCTATTATCTATCACATTCCAAACACATGAATAATTTCATCATGTATTCTATTGAAACATGGTAATGACCTAAATTACTTTAAATCCTAATTGAAAACATGCATGATAGATTATTCAAAATTATAATGGATATATTAATTAAATGAGTTTTTTTAATATCATCAATGATATAATAAAAAACATGTGAACATGAGATTAATTAGTTCCACGGTAATTATTATCATCCAATTTACTAATTCATATACAATTTGTTTTATCCAAAAAACATTATATTAATATAAGTAACATATAAAGGGTTATATTTCCCTTATTCATGTGTTTTACATGAACATATCCCTTATATTAATCAAATATCAAGTCAATCAGAATCATTAAACGTATTATAATAAATCCTTAGTAAAAATATATTCTAAACAATCATTATATATTTTATTATTCCTGTATCAAAATTATTGAATCTATATACAAAAAAATGAATAATATTCCACTTCATCTTTAAGGCATGATGTCGTTGTCTTACACTATAAAATAATACCTCTTTCCTTTTCACATTTCATTGGTAGTGTCATCATAAATATATTTATAACCATTACCCTTTCCACCTTAATAATTCTCTTCGGAATCATTCCACATAAGACATCGATTTGAATAATGACAATTCGTTAAACCATAAAAATCATTTAAAATTTGAGGGATTCATAGGTAGTACAATATTCTCATCCATTTATTCAAACTAACCATTAATTTTTCCTTTATAGTTACTTTATATGTCTATTTTTTTGAAGTCAAACCATGTTCTTGTTCCTCTAATAAATTAACTTGAGTGATTCATTTAACATTATTAGCATAAAGGGAACATAATGTTATTCCTTAAATGGTCTCTATTAACCCAAATCTTAGTGAAATCCTTCATAATATTCTTCAGTTAGTCTAATAGATGGTTAAGGTACATGTTGTTAATCATGTTCCATGTAAACTGGGTAGTTGTGATCCTAAAATAATTCACTCCAGTGACCATCACATTTGACTACCCATCAGAAAAGTTTCTATCACATTCATCATTAAACCAGTTTCTTCTGATTCTCGATATTGACCAAATTTAAAAATCATTTGTAGGGAAATACTTATCATAGTTTAAAACTATATAATCGTGAAAAAACTGTTATAGTATTTAAAAATTATGATAGCTTATTTTAAATCAAAGAAACCTTAGTGTAATTTTTACATACATCAACATAAATATCCTTAAAAATATCCCAACTAGTATCAGTAATGTTTTCTCATACAAGTTCTGAGGTGATGAATAAACCATTACATTTATACCTCCTACAGATACCTATCATTAACATACATGAATATTCCATCATCATAGAAAAATATTCCGCACATTAAAAAAATGTATGCAAACGTACTATAATTTTTTACTATCTTTGGAATATTTGTACAAAAATATCTATCATGGTGATAAAATATATATATTGTCCAAAATATCACCTCCATTAGTACTTATACATAAAACCATTCTTCATAATGCAGGGAAAGTAATCATAACTAATTGGTCAGCTTAGATGCTCAGTATTCATAAAATAAATAAGATATGTATCCAGAATCTGGAAATAAAGGTATAATCTGATGAGAATAAAATTATTTTATCATAAAATTCATATCAAGTATCATAAACAAGAATCAAGGGAAAATATTATAATTATATAAGGCATGAATTATATGTTAATAACGAGCCTAAGCAATAAAATCATATCATAGGTTTAAAAATAGAATTTATGGAAGGAAAATAAGATTATAATATAATTTTAAATTTTATACAAGGGATAACATCCAAGGAAATCCTAGTAGTATGGGTCCACTTCTCATTCCATCATATAATTCATGGTTCACTACCATGTCCATCTTAGAAGTCAAGGATCACTCCAAGCCCATCTAAGTGGACAAAGACCTTTATATAACATAGTTCAAACCCATTAATAGAAATGATTACCTCATTAGATATAAATATTTTACCATTTAATTGGTAATTGATTTAGGTCCCACCCAACCCATAATTGAATCATACATACTTGTTCCACAAGATCATAAACAGTAACATCATAACTCATGAAATAAAATGGGTATCATAGACATGTAATTATAAAATAACCTATGGAAAATAAATTGGTTTCGTAGTCATTTAATCAATGCATAACCTATGAACTGATGTGGGTTTCATAGAAATGTATCCCATGAAATAGAAATAGGTTTCATAGAAATATAAACCATGAAAAATAAAGAGGTTTCATTAACATAATTCATAAAATATTAAACCATTCTAAGAATGAATAAGTATAGATTATTAGGATTATTTTACTACAAATGCATGAGTAACACCAATGGTTGTCATCTTATATAAAATATAATTAGTAAATATCCTTTAAAAAATATATTGTGGACAAAATCCTGTACTTTTTGGAAAAATATTTTTAAATGATAAATCCTTTTGAAGAGACATTTTGTTGAAAACATATTAAGGGAACCAGAAATATTGTCAAAACATATTTTGTTTAAAATATATATGAAAATGAATAGATATTTTTTGAAAACCATTTTCCATAATAATTATCATTAAATATTACATTAAAAACATTCTTGTAATTTTTTTTCAAAGACATGGCTTTTCAAATAAACAAATTTAGGATTGAAATAGGAAATGAGATTGGATTTTAAAAAACTCATTTTTTAATTATCTTAAGAACCAAGGAGTTCACAAATTGTTCCAATACATGATGATATCATGATTTAAAATGTTAGTATTAAATTCATTACAGTTATTTAGAGATGGATCACTATATTTTCTCAAACTAATCAAAATTGTATATAATCCAGATAAATAGTGACATTTTTTCAATATACTCTTTTCGTTGGGAATTTATGAATGATAATCCCGTTTTATGAAAATTTAATTACCTAAAGATGAAAATATCATGAAAATAATGGTATTCATGATATTACATTACAAAGAATTGTTTATACGCCTCATAGAATAACCAATGTGCATAGCATAAAATGTGTCTCAATGAAGGCTAATTCGGATAGAACTATATTACTGATTTTGTTAACATTTGTACCATAAAACCCATGAAAGATAGACTATAAAAAAGATATATAAATACCCATAAATTTTATTATTATATTCCAAAAATTAAATATTTGGAATTATTTACACCACCAAAATGAAACGAGTAGTGGGCATGGCATTCATCTAACTCATATTAGAACGTGAGATGAGAAAACCCTTTCATTATGTCTTGACTCTTATCGTACTCATTAGAATATAATTTATAATAAGTATATGTTTATTATAAAACCATAAAATAATCACATTGATACATATAATATAATTTATTATTATTTATTACTTTTTATTACCTTTCCTTAATAACTCTATGTTAAATTTACATTTCCGATGATTAAAGCCTCTTTTTCCGTACATGTTTTGATATTTTTTTACTGGTACATATACATAGATAATGATTTCCTTATTAAAATAATGTAAAATTTATATAAATATAATATATATTTATAATATGTTTATTTATAGTTATCTATATATTATATAAGAATGAAATGGAATACAGTGTTTATGGAGACAACAACTCGTACATACACATGGACATTGTTTCATTTTATTGTTCTATTGAATAAATGAATATAAATGATGCAATTGTGTGTGTGTAATAATTAATTATAGTTTCTTTATTTTTTTTATATCTATCATATAATATTACTAAACCTATATTGAGTACATTTTATATAATGTGTGAATAAATCAAATCACATTGATTAGGTGTTAGTCAACATGCCAATGAACAAAGTCAAGATATTTACAAAAATTGAAAACATGAAGGTATGTTTTATATAATAATTCAACAAGCCTAATTAAATCATATATATAATATATATAAAATAAAAATATCATTTCAATCACATCATCCAACCATGATAATAGGTATAAGAAAAACCAACAACATTGTTTCGTGAGGCGATAATTCGCCGCACACAAGATTGATATGTTTGTTACCCATTCGATTGAAGTGTGTGAATGTGTAGGTATAAAACCTAGATTAAAATAATAGATTATTCACGATACTTATGATTTTTTATAATCATGGTATAATAATATTTTATGGTTTGATTAATGGAAATAATACAAATGATCCTAAGGAAGGATGTTACTTCTTCTTTTGGTAACTCATTATACTTTACACAAAAGGGGAATATTGATTGGATTTATTTCATAAAACCAGGTTATGGAATAAAGGGAGGGATTTTGGTATTTTATTAGATATTATTTTTGGTTATCCAATGATCTTGAGAGGTGTGAATAAGTAGGAAGGGTGAGTTAATATTTATAGAGGATGGGGAGTTACATTATTGTATGTTTTTGGAAACCGAATTCCACCAATGTTTCCTATGAGAAGTCAATAAAATATTCCTATGAATTAGATAAAAGGGATTATAGATTCTAAATATGAAGAGAAAATGTATTTTGTAAACATCTCTAGGTTATTATTGTCCTTTTGATTATCATTATGTCCATTTGAAAGATAATTATTCTAATATTCATTGCAATTAATTTTAATCACTTTAGCTAATATTTTGTGTAAAAACTATGAAGAACATTATTTGAAATTAGAAATTATTCTAATTGAAAATATGGAATCAATTATTAGAAAATTACAATCACATGAGTAGTAGAAATGATGTTTTAGTTAATCCCACTAATTGGATGACAAATAGGATTATTAATGTAAAACTTTTCAAAAGATTTCTATATTTTTATATCCAATTTTTAATTAAAATAAATTATAAAATAAGTAATATAATTAATTGAGGAAAATACATCTATTTATTATTTAAAAGAAAAATACATTATAATTTAACTATATAAGTAAATTAGATAAAAAAGGAAATTTGAATTAAAATTCAGTGCTTTCTGATATTCATCAAAAAATAAAACATCTCATAAAAATGCTAAAAATCACTAAATGAGAATTTTGATTTTCAAAATAAAAAATTGAGTTATTTTTATATAAAATCTAAAAGTTTTAAAATTAATATTTAAAGTTGAATCTCAAATAATAGGTGGTAAATTTACCTTTTAGAGAAACAATTTTTTTATTCATAAAATTCTATTTATTGTTATCTTAGACATATCTAATATATTTTATCTGTATCAAAAATATTTATTGTATTATATATATATAAATTTCATTGAAATAATTAATCAAAATATTTTTAAAAAATTTATAGAGATGAAATTTTGTTTTTACATTGAAAAATAATGTTTTTAAAAGTAATATTTATATATTTTTAAATAGTTTTTTAATTCACATATAAAAATTTATAACCAAAGGATTCAATTCATATATTGGATTAATAAATTTTTTTATTTAATATTATTAATGACATCCGTTAAAATGGCTTGGTGATATATAAAATAATTTTCTAATAAGAATATTAATATTATATTATATTTTGATTAAATAAGGAATTTTGTGTTTTGAAAGCTATTAATGGGACTTCGTATTATGGGTAATTCATGAAAAATATAGTATTTCAGGTACTATAATAAAATATAGTTGTTTTATGTGGTGAAACACTAAATAAGTGTTTTGTATAATTAAATCCCAAATTATTGACTTTTTATTTATAAAAAAGAAATATTCACTGTGTTTTGAAATGAAAAATTTTAAAAGATTAATAATGGAAATAACATTTTCCAAAATATTAGCATATTATATAGTATATGAATCTCATAAAATAATATAGGTGCATAAAAATACATCTTTCTCAAAAAAGAAAATTGATAAAAAACAATTAACTTACAGACTGGGTAATTTTTGTATCATATAACCCCATGAAATATATGGTATAATAAAAAATTTTAAATACCATTATATTTAATCATAATAATTTATAGTACATTCATTGTAGGTATATACAATACACACAAAAATTATGTTGTTAATAAGGCATATGTCTTTCAAAAATAAATGTGTGGCTTGAAATCCCTTTACCTTATGTCGTGAATCTCATAGTAATAATTCAAAACACATTTATAATAAATATAATTATATTATAAATATACGAAAGAAAATAATTAAATTATTTCATTCCTTATATACTATTTTATGACCATTTATTACCAGTTTATTAACACTACCATTTTAATATTACGTTTCTTCTAATAACCACTCTGATTTTTCACATGTGTTTTGATTTTTTTTATTTCTAGTCGCCTTATGTATATTATAATTTAATAACACCAAAAAATGATAAAACTGAGATAAATATCATATATATTCCTTGAATATATATTAATAATAATCTATAAATGATGGAAAAAATGAAATTAAATACACCGCTCATTAAGATTGTAGGTTTCACATATGCCTCACCACTTTCACCATTTACTTGTTCTATTAAAATATAGAAATAAATTGATTGATATATATATATATATATTATAAATATATTATTATTATTATTTCATATATATTATATATGTTCATTAAACCCATCCTTAATACGTTTTATGTAAAGAGTCAACTAATCACATCACATTTAGTGTGTGGCTGTCCACACATCCACAAATGAAGATATCATATTCCAATGAAATATAAATCATGAATGTATGTGTTATATAATAATTAAAAAAGAATAAAATAATCATAAATATCATATATAATAAATACAAATAAGAATTATACCATTATTAATAACCATGAATTATGGTAATGAAAGAACAAATGACATCAGTTCATGAGGTGGTAATCCACCATACACATGCATGATGATTGTGTGTACCATTTGATGTTAGATTGGTATATTGAAGACAATATTTTTATTATATTATAATGTAAAAGTAATAATAATTTAGTGGTGTTAGAATAAATAAAATATTTTTTATTATTTACGATTGTAAGCTCTTCGTTGGGTAACTCTTTTTGGTTTGTACAAAAGTGCTTCCTTGGTTCTCTATATGCCCAAATGTATGCCTCTATGTGAAGGGGGTATTTATATAGAATATTTGGGAAGTGATTTATGAGAAATAAATTTCAAAATTTTTTATAAGTGAAGGGGTTGAGTTCCCTTTTATAGAGGAGGAGGAGTGACATTCTTTTAAATATCATAATGTAAACACTATTGAGAGGTATCCCTTAGATCATGTCCATCAAAAAATATTCCATTTTCGTGGAAGTATAGGAATTGATTTAAATATTTAAATATAATGTATTTTTTACATTTTTCATGTTTATTGGGCCCATTAAATAAATGTTTTACCACTTTGTAATCTAGTATTTACCTTTATTACTATAATTAATTTTAATTATTTTAACATGTCACTTTGGTAAAACATTTAGTTAATCATATTATAAATAATAAATTAAGATGATTATAAAACAAAATCAAATTTTAAAACATTCAAACATATAACATGAATAAATTAAATTAAATTTAATCATACATATGTGACGTGATAGTGTTTGGAAAGAGAAAAGGTTAAAAGCTTGAAATGTATTTATATTAAATTTCAATTTGAAAATTGTTCAAATGTTAAAAAATTGGATTATATCATTTAAAATTATAACAATTATTATATCAATATAAAATAAAATATAACATAAATATATTATGAAATTTGATAAAATTCTGTTTTTAATTAAAATTTAGTATTTTAACTATTCATCTATAATTGTAAAATCTCAGAAACATCTAAAAATTTAATCAGGTTATAATTTTGTAATTCCAAATTCAAAAATAAGGTATATATTATGAAATTATATTTCAAAAATTTTCTATAAATAATTTTATTTTCGTTTGTAGCCGGGCATAAAAATGAGTTCTTTTTAAGAAACAAGTAACTTTCAAAGCATATAATTTTTACTAAAAATTAAATATTTCATAATGAATATTAATTATATAAAGGATATCAGTATAAATAGGATGAAAAAAATTAGCTTATAATTTACATAATAATGTTTTTTAAGGATAACTAATAACTATGTTATTTAAATGGTTATAAGAATAAAATTTTGTTTCTTAGTAACTAAGCGATGTATGTAAAAAAGCTCAATTGATGTTTCATGTAGTGATATATTAACATGGAGTAGATTAAAATGAATTTTTAACTTGGGTAAGCATGAAATTCAAGATATAAATTTAATTTAATTTAATCAGAAAATGGTTCCTAAAAACATGGCATGTTAAAATAATGGGTCAAAACATTGGATAAATAATAACACTTCCATAATCTCTCATCAACACCCTATTTATGACATTTAAGACTTGTTCACACCAAAAAGACATGATATTGAGTATTAAGGGGATTCCAAAAGGAGTTCATCCAAGGGAGAGGTAATTTACTCAATGAAAAATTTCTATGTTCATTTCATATAATACACCCCTCATGATCTATCTATCCACAATTATAAAATTACCAATGAAATGTTAATATTCTGATATTTTTTAATATAAATTGAATATCCATTATTAACATCCTCTAAAATCATTAAAAAGGAAATTTTTTCTACATGTTAGGGTATAATGGCCACTATAAAAAATGTGTTACATCTATCACCATCAGAATTGGTAGGTTCATTAAGGTTTATATTTTAACTAAAATGATAGGTTTTCCACCACTAAATTTCTTAAAGAATAATACCACAAATTTAATATGTGTTATTGTAAGGATGAAGTCCTAGTAACATTAGCCATTTTAAATGGAATTATCAAGGTTCCTTTCTTAATTTGGGTATATTATGGTGGAATCCATTAAAATATATATGTATCATTTCAATATAATAATAAACGACATAAACCTAAAAAATTATTGATATTATGATCATATTTCATGAAGCCATTGAAACTAATCAATAAACTTAATGTGTTTAAATTTATGTTTATGAAAACCCCTAGGCATCAAAAATATAAGAATCAAAATAAAAAATGTATGAAAAAATCGTGAAATTTAATATATAAAATTCAATATTATGGATTTAAATTTATCAAAAGGCCCAATTTGACATAATTCTAACTCGTATTTTTTTTAAATTCATCATGTCATTCACAATTCATTTTCTATTAATATGAAAACAAATACAATTTCCAACTAATAATTTAAAAAAATATTCCATAACCAATAAAATTTCATTACAACTGAATAATTTATTAATATAATAAATGGACGAAAGAATAAACGTGTATTGAGATCATTTTTTATTGAAAATGATGGCCATTCTAACCCAATCATTATAATGTCTTATCATTTTAAGGAAACAATGTAGGGAATAATTAATGGTGATCCACAAGTGGTCCTTTGATATCTGAACGTCTCCAATGAATATTTTGGTTCAAGTGAAACCAAAAGATCATATTAAATTATTTAAATTTTATCACTTAATGTTATTTTGGGATTTTTAGAATCAATGATTTTATTATAATTCATTAGTGTATAAGAGGATGTGGAAGAACATGAGAATAATTTATTATTAACAGTTATTAACCTTCTCAAAAATGTGATAATATTGTATTTATAATCGAATATTTATGTTATAAACTAGAATTAATTACAAAGTGGACCTTTAATAAAATAATAATCCCTATGAAACCATATCTTATGTAATAAAATTGTATTAGTATTTTAGTCCAAGTTGTGTGGTAACTAGTGGAACAATACATGTTATTAGAAGGTCCTAAAAATAAATATTTATCATCACACATATTCTTCATCATCTCATCCACCAATGTGTTTATCGAATAAATAATTAAAAATATTTATTATATATCAATTTTTTAATAAATTTATAAAATTATAATTCAGTAGACTACAAAATAAACACAAATTTAATTTTTTTTAGAAATAATTAAATTGCATATTTAAAAAATAAATAAATTGTTATTAATTACCAAATAACTAAGGATTGTTAAATCTTATACATTCACGCAATTAACCAATTAATTTTTGAATAAATATATTTTATATTATTGTAATAATTAAAACTATTTAATAAATGTCAATTCTCAGTGTGAAGAATGTTTATTTAATGGTGGTGGCGCAAAGGCCCCTTATTAGTAAAAAACTAAAAAACATACAAATGATGAATAAATATCCATACAAATTGACCCCAAAAACAGAAGGGAATCAAAAGGAATTTCAAAGAACATTAGAACGAGTGTGTATTATATGAAAAGAGGATCGTCAATCCATTCCACAAGGTTGAATACCCCCCTTCCATTAGGTACTAGCATCCATGTCCCATCACCATCATCTGGAGGCCCAGTGACCACATCTTCTTACATATCAATGGTTTCATGAATGCAATCACCATGACATCTCTCCTCATCACTATTTGAAGATGAAAGCCATGAAAACACATTTTATGTATTTACATTTAGTTTAGCTCTATCCTTGAAAGCTTGGTCAGGCACATGAGGCTTAAGATCAAAACTTTTCACAATGTCATCCCCCTTTCTTAGAAGAGTTGGGGTAAAATAAATTGGATTAAACTCTCTTGTGCTGGAAACCATAGCCATATTATCTTAAGATTGACCATATGGATCATCTGATACCGGGATGGGAGAGAACATCTTCAAACAATTCATTGTATCCTTACTCAATATTTTATCAGAACCCTCGATAGGGGGCTGGACAGTTCCCCCACATGTATATTAAATCCACCATACTATTGGTATTGAATAACATGTTTACTTGATTTTAAAAAGGGATCAGAGTGATTTTGTGATGAATTAGTGATTAGAAATTCCAAATCTAGAAGTGGTTTCGTATGTTGGATGTTTTCCAGTAAATTAATTGTTCTAGAGGGAGATACAACCACACTTATGTTATCTAGTTCATGAATACATTTGGCTTCACATCTTTTCTTTGTTGACATACCATTTTCTTGTTGGGGAAGATGTTTTTTCAACAACATCTCCATAGAGGGATTGTTGGCATCCTTAATAACAATAGGTTCATTTGTCCTAGCAGTGCAAGAATAATGTTTCCCAAGTCCATTAACATATGTTTTTTGGCCCTCACCTGAGTGAGTATTTTTGTTCCTTCTCTTCCCTGGGATCACAACTTTTAACATGTTCTTTCCTTTTTTCAAATTTTTCGCATGATTTTCTTGCCTATATTTATCATCTGCCTATAATTAATCATAGTATCATTTTTCTAATTGGCTATAATCTGAATATGTTTCAGTATGACATTCATCCATATGCATAGTTAGCGTATCCTTAAAAAAAGGACGTAATTCAGTTGCATCTTCCTCATCTTTTATGTCAGTGCAATTAGTATTTTCTTTTGAATTCTGTTGAATGGAGTTTGGTAATACCTCCTCATTTAGTAATTCATGAGTATGATCTTGCCTGAGGTTTTTACTACAACCCCTATTTTTCTCATTATTTACTTCCTACTTAGAAGAATGAAGAACTGTCCCTTTATAAGCTTTATATAATTATTTCCACCTAAAATAAGTCTCATCATTACAATTCAAATTGAATATATCATATATTAGTTGTTTACATGAGAGTTGGACCTAGAGTGTCCAATAATACATCACATATCAAAACATATAGGTTTTTTTATATACAATTCTTAGGTTAATTTCATATTGATGGTTTAAAGAATCAACTTGTCAATTAGAGCCGAACCTAAATTAATTTCATCATGGATTATGGAATGTTCCCAAAAGAAGTTTTATTGGTTACCTATATATCCAGATTGGTATGCCTATCACATATGCAATGTCATATTGGATTTCAGAATTCAAGAATACACATTTTAATCAATATACTTTTATTCATTCTTGAGAAAAAAATATTCAAAATCATAATGAATGATGTTCAGATTCCACTCATAAACCATATGTGTTCTGGGATTTAGATTCATAGAACCAAAACCCCATCCACGACTCATCAAATCAACAGATGGAAATAAAAATTTAGAAAACATCCAATGAGTATAATGCATTAAAATTTATTGAAACCCCGAATGGAAGCTATTCACACAATAAGATTTAGTTTTTCCAAGGGTGCATACCTTTAGATAAATTGGTTCTGGAGATAGACTAGTTCATGAGATTCTCATACTGTTCAAGGATCGTTCCATCAGAGGCTGATACATGATCTGTAGTTCCTTTTATAATGATGTGTTGAATAACACAATTGTTTGGAAAGACAAAATATCTTGTTGGGATCCCCGAGGAAGAGAAATACTTTTTCAGAATTTCTAAACCTATGTCAGAACCTTCAGAATCTGAGAGACAAACTAGTGACGATATTTATATGTAGACTAATTTAAGCTTTTCGGGTGAATGAGGTCAACCAGACCCTCATTGGTGGTGAATATTTTCTCCACTCCCTCCATTAAATTCTATGAAGAATATTATTTGTTTAATTTTTTAAATATAAATAATATTTTTCTTAGATCATATGAAACCCTTTTTAAATGGCCTTCATGGACTCTTTGATAGTGAAATTATGCGGGATTTATTAAATTCCATTATAACTATCAATTAATTGATAATGGATCCTATACATAAAAAATATATGTCACAAAAACTACTACTACATAAATAAACTCACTGTGTAATATAATCATATTTTATGAAATATTATCTTATTAAAGAAATATTGTGCCATAAATTTCAAAGCATTACATATCATTCATTGATTATTAGGAATGACTATGTCTAGAATAACATTAATAGAGAAATTTATTTATAGTTCCATTCAAACAAATGGATTGAGAATTTGATATCTAATAATATGGGAGAATCAAATCATTCAACAACATATTAATTAATTATACGTCATCAATGACCTGGCCATCATACCCAACTTATCCACGCTTAAAATTCTACATGGTTTAAGGAAATACACCAAATATTTTTTGTCATGGAATGAATTGATAAAAATCATAAATTAAATGTATCATTACTGACTATTATAGACATGAATATTTAATGGAATATGAACCTGTAGAATTCATATAATCAGCATTTCTCTCATAATCCCCAATATTCGATATTAGTAAATGAAACCTCCTATGATATAAAATTACCTTCTTATACAAACTCAAATATGAAATTCAATATACTATTTTTCTCATCACAGATTGTTATCTAACTATATAGAAAATTTTTAGAATATCAACATATCTTTTTAAGATCCACATCATTGTAGAGAACAAATTTTCTTATTTCAATATGACATATATTGAAAGATATTATTACATAAAAGTGACATTGAAGAATAAATGATATTTAAAACTATATTTTTATTAATATTAATGACTATGAATATACATAAAACATAATGTAATAATAGTTAGTCTTATGAAACAATGATTAGTTGTATCCCACATGGAAATGATCCAACAACAGTTAACTTTTATTCTTCTAGATCTCATACGATGATCATGTTTCATGTTAGTTTAGGTTTTTGTTAATGGGTTCCCCGTAATTTTTTAAAGGAAAACATTACTCACACATACCTCTTATACCTATGAAATATCCATTAAAAATGATATTTCATAATTAAATGCTTCATCCAAGATTGTAACATGATATCTTTTTATATATCCCCAACTAATATATTATAATGATAGAGTGTTGTGGAGATTCTACTACTATGAATTATGTCATGATCTTGGATGGAATTTAGAATAAAAAATGATACATTTTTCCCTTAAAAGCCATAATATACAATGAACCAACAATAATATCAATAACAAAAAATTTAAATGTGAACTTTGTTGTTAGAATTCCCCATTTAAAGCAGAATAAGTATCATAACTATGATTTTATGTCATCTGGATCTATTTGTATACTAGAATATTCATTTTCTATGGGTACTTGATTTTCAAGACACCATAGTATAAGAATATATCGTTTATATTCATTAGATAATTAAATATATTCTTTTATACCATCAAATGATGATCACCTTTATGAGATGGACATATTTTTACAACACTTATGGTGCAGGTGAAATAATTCCATATATGTTATGTAACATACATGGTTAGAAAACTTTCATAAACTTATGGAGTCGTTTAAATCCTATTTCATTCCACATGTCTCTGATAATGCATGTTTTTAGATATATGTATAATGTGTGTCATGTGAATAAATCCTTTCTTGGATTGATCTATAGTAAAAAATTTCAGTATCAGGTCAATATATATACATTAACATAGTCCAACCATCCTATTTGAGGTATCTTGTTGGATACTAATATAATGAATAGATTCTTCATCACCTAATTCATTCATTGTCAATAATATTTATTACAATTCTTTAATAGACTATATGACTAGTATTTCATTTACAGTGAGTATGATATAATCAACACTCACTATTAGATAGATTACTATTCTCCCAATAATATCTTTATCAATACAAGACACAAATTCATTAATTATTAAACAAATTTGTAATATTGATTAATAAAGATAAATGTTCCATGACATTGATGTTTTCATTAATCTGTATATAAATCTATATTACATTAATAATTTATTTATATTATCTAGACTCAGAATCCCTATAATATGTGAAATATAGTTATAATTTTTAAGGTTCCCATTAAGGTATTTGTTTACATCAACATTAAAAATATCAAAGTCATATTATTCTATAAAAAAATTATAAAATATTTTAATTTTTATATAAAAACATCAGAAAGGTTCTCATAACAGACTATTAGTTATTATTGTTTGAATATTTTTTCATACTTTCATTCCTTATATGTATTGAATAATCCATCCATGTCCGTTTTTTGAATTTACCTTTACTGAAAATGTGCTTCACATCCAACAGAGGATCTACCGAAACCCCGACATAGTTTTGTTAAATTGAATCTATTTAATAATTTACATATTTTCATAATTTTGTAGATTTTAAGCCCCATACATTTTACAAATATGATCCATGCTCTTTATTATCATCCATTATACATTTTCCATCTTTAGCAACTAAAAACCCATATTTTTTAGTTCTCTATCATCTCTCATAAATGTAAATAGTACTTGTGTCTCTAGAACATCATATTCCATATATCATAGGGGATTTTTTTAATACATGCGTATTTTGGGAATGAACATCATTTAATCTTATTTCACACCGAATGTTATCATTATATATATGATAACATTCATGAAAGTTATGGTATCAATTAACCATAACATTCATATATGAATGAACATGTAGGTAAAACCATTTAGTTTTCTTAGGAAACCCAATAATGATATACTAAGGGACTATATGTGATAGTTTTTTTAGAAATATTCTTAACTTAGGCTTTACATCCCCACACTTCTAAATGGGGGAACTTTGGTTTATTACAATACAAATGTTGACATGGAATAATGGTTACTACATTAGTTGGACCATTTTTTTTATTTATTCGGTTTTATACAAAGTATATCCCCATAATCATAATGGATGAATCCTATGGATATTCATTGATCTCACCATGTGTAATAAATATCAGTTCCACATTTTGATTACATGATTCCATTATGGAGCATATAGAGGGTTGAAGTGAGATATGATCAAAAATCCCACAAGAAATCACTGATTCATTGGTTAATATATTCTCCACCATAAAATAAGATGAGTCTATTAATATCCTTATGGATATTTTTTCCAAATAATTTATTATATTCCTTGAATGTAACAATGAAATATAGTATATACCTAATTAAGTAAAAACATACATATCTTTTAGTGTTAATAGTATAATTTATAATGTTAGAGTACCCACCCCTAGATTCAATTGGAAAATATATAATCACATATTTATGAGCAAACTAATGATTCTTAGTGAATGATTTGCAATTTAAAAAAAATGGGATTTTGTTATTTCCCATTGAAAGTATTCACTATATAATCCGTCAGGTTTTAGTTCAAATGAATCTAAATAACAATCTTGATGTAATTTTCTCAAACACTTTTCATTTATATTAACAAGATAGTGATCCCAAAGTTGGGCATGGTTTAGTTTCAATGATCAATGTTTTTAATTTATTTACATTATACTTTTGGTGTCATTAAATGTTAAATGTATTTTATTTATACACACAATACAATAAAATATTATTCCATTACAAAAGACGATACAATTATTTCTAAAAAAGAAAAAAATCCATTAATATCATGTATAGTGAATGTCATAATGTTTTTTTAAATGAAGTAAAAGAATAATAATATTTCAAAATAATTATCATTTGTATTAAAAATGTTATTTGTAAGTTCCCAATATACATAATAGTATGTATCTATTTTTTGGACACTCAGATATAATGATCACCTCATGTAATATTTCAAAATCTACTTGGTTGTTTTATTGATAAATATATGTATATATATGTATTTATTTATTGATGAGAACAACATAATGTATAAAATACCTTATTATTTGATAAATATTTATTCTAATAAACAAAAAATACACCTAATGCTTTAACATGTTTAATTGATTAAATGTATTTTTTCTTCTAGTGGCCCATCAGGAAAATAATGGACAATAGATAGAGTATTCTTTTATTAACATCTCTATTATTATCCTCTTATTTGAAGGTGTTTAGGGATATTTTTCAAATATTGAGTTACTCATAGGGATCTTAACCTAGATATTCATTTATTCCACTATAATGAGATATGAAATTCAACACATCATATCTTTATTAAAATGAGAAATTATCAAGATAATAACATTGAAAGAAATATCAATTTGGGTTGTATTGATATTGAAATCAATATTATAGATTCTAGGAGGATGTGATGAAATAATGAGATCAGTGCATAGTTCACCATGTCTCATAAATAGTAAAACCTTTTGGCACTCAATATAGCTTATAAGTCTTATTATAAGATACATAGATAGTAAAAATTATCCTAATTCATTCAATATTACCACATTAGATATATAAGTGTGTTCATTTATTTATCATTAATTATAAAAACATGGAGATGTTGGAGTATTATATAGAAATTATTTTTTCTTGTCACATCAAATGTTCCATATTCATGTATAAAGAAGTTAAACAGGGATATTATATAATTATTTTTCAAGTTTGTTTTAGAAAAATAACTCCTCATCACTCAACTATGAAAAAAGAATATAAGGGATTTAGGATTCTAGCAAGTAATAGTTCATATCAAGAAGAAACACAATTCATAGTCAAATGAACAATTCATTGAGGTTACACTCAATTATGATATAGTGATACCAGAATTGATCATTATGAGAATGTGTTTGATGAACATTCATTAATCTATAATTATATTCAATAAAATTCATACTTATATCAATTACGATTAATGTGATACATATTAATAATAATTTTAATTTGTCATGTATCCCACTAATTTATTATTTCTCAACAACCATCTCCATTAAATAAGTAATGTGACAACACATTATACATTATAGTGGTAAGGATTTATATTTCCATACAATAGATATATCCAACGTATATGGAATCCATAAGAGCATGTTTAGTTATGTAGACATTATAATTATAGGCTTACATATCTTTATTATATTTAGTAGAAACCCAAATACTAAAACCGTGACTCAAATTACCTCAACACTGGACTCCAAGTTTTTATTGAGTATAATTTTATTGAAATATTAAATACACATTTGGTTATGTCAACCAATATTTTATTAATTATCAAGGATAATTAATAGTCATCTCAGCTATTTCATGTATGGATAATTTATCAATGGGTTTTCATAATATAGATATCAGAAGGCATAATGACTAAATATTAACAAGGGGTGTTGTTTTTTATGTGTAACTTTTTTTCCTATTTTATATTTTACAGGTATTATTTATATTAATAGGATTTTACATTTGTTATTGACCATGTATTGTATAATATTTCCACATAATATATTTATTTTAATTCTATATTTGTGTATTGTACAATTTATTAATGTGTTAAAATAATTTTAATAGATAATTAATAATCAATAGACAAAAATGAATAAATAAACATATAAAGAGATCAGAAGAATATATAATAATTGAATTATTGGGATAATAATAATTCAACATTTGACCTAAGGGTAAATATATGCATGTTACATTTGGTATGTGTTATAACATTCCACTTATTAATATTGGTAGTACCAGGTTTTCCTAAGAGCCCATGATTTTATGAGATACATTATTTTTAATTTCTTTTATGTCTTTTGTTGTACACTACCCCAAGATTAGCTTCCTCTATATGAAAAATCATGTTGGATTCCAGTATATGGAACACAACTCTTTGCTTCTGTTGAACATAAATACAATTTGATTTGATAGAATTTATTTCACGCAACACTAATTATTGATTTTTTTTCAATGTATAAATGAATCGTAGTGGGATTATGTTATACACAAACCAAATGAATCATTGACTACACGCATCACTTACATGTCTTTCATTTCACACAAGAGCAACCGTCCTCGATATCTTGCATTGTATGCGATACTGATTTTAACTAAAAAATATACTTAAAAAATATTATTATTTTAAAGGATATCAAATACCTTTTATGAATAGTATTAAACACATTTTTTACATTATATAACATTAAAATTCACCTTACACATTTTCATGAACATTATTTGAGAACAAAATCAATTTTTCAGATAAAATATGTATTCTTAAAAAATGCACTTTTACCACATTTTAATGGTACACCCATTTTAATTCTAGTTTTGACACCATTATAAGAAAAATTAGAAAAAATAAACACCTTATTTGGACGAGGGGAATGGAAATTTTCATTTTTTAAATTTGGGTATTTTCTAATAAAATTAAAATTTGAATGAATACTGAAAAATACTACATTTCAAATTGAAAATTCATTTTTATCTAATTTATTAATAAAGTTATATTGTATTTTTAAGTATGTTTAATGTTTAAATTGATTATATTTTTTTCATTTAGTCCAATTTTTGTTTTTATTAGTAATTTAAAATATAAATTGGATATAAACACATGTCAATATATTGGTAGGTATTACTTCTTAAAAACATGCTTTTTGGTTTTGACAAAGGAAATTAATTTTCAATTACATATTGTATATTCTGTGTATTGAAATTGGAAAAATTGGTTCCATATTTTGAAACAAAAATTTCAAATTGTGTAAATAGAATCATTTTTGGACATTATAAATAGTAACTTCAGTAATTATATCATTACCATGCTTCATGGGTAAATTTGGTAAATATGGGTAAAAAATAATATTATAATAATATTAAATTAACCTAACATATGTCTTAATCCTATTGGATATGATATATCCAACCATGGGCATCCATGAGTCAATTTTATGACCCCCTAGATTCACATGGGTGGGGAAATGAAATTTTAAAAAATTAATTTAACGTAATGATAATTATAACATGAACATAAATATTTTACTAAATTGATTTAATTATAAGGATATATAACTAATAATTATGTATATAATTATTAATTATAAATGTAAAAGGATTTCCTATATCATGGTATTTTATTTATAATTTTTAGACGTTATATAGAAATTATTTATTTATGACACAATTATGAAGTAGTGATTACTTCATTAATAAAAGATTCAAATAATTGAATTTATAAATATTAAAATAAATTTAATTTGAACATTTTGATGCCATAAAATTTTTTTTGGATGAAATTGACATCTTGCAGATAGTTTAATGCATTGTTTTTCTAATTAATCATGTTTCTAGGAATTTTTAAAAAGTAAAGTATGAATAGTATCCAAAATTGACATAATTCATAACTTAAACCATAAATTAGTTTATTAAATGATATTAAATTTCTAAAAAATATAATATTCAGCATAATTGTTAATATTAGTTCAAATACTTCATAAATAATATTTTTTGTCTTTTGATATTTTATTGTAATTTCATTAACCCACAATTTTTAAATAACATGATATCACAGTAAGATTAAAAAGGGAAAAATAAGTGTAAAACTTAAAATATCAGGATAAAAAAATCCATTACTTGTCTAAAAATTATTGAATGAGTGGTATTTGGTCAAAAATAAAAATATATTAGAATTAAATATATTTTGGACCATTTATAATCTAAATTAAATTTTTAATAAATTAATATTTTGAAAGTTTCTTAAAGTGCCTCTCTCCACTCTTATAAACGGTCACCTCCTCCCTATCCACTTCACTCAATTTTGTGCCTTCATGGTCGGACAACCCCTACCAATTTCTATTCTAAACATCCCTAGTTACATTTAAGAGGTTATTTGTTAAAAAAATGACCATATCTAGTTCCTTATAAAGAAATTTAAAAGAAGCATGTCGAGGAAGAGGAAATCTCTGTTACAGATTCTTTGAAATTTTTTCTTCTTCTACTTCCACATCTGTAGTTGTTAAATTATAATGTACTAACATAAGTATCAATAATATAATGATATTTTATTTTAAATATTAAACAACCCTATTTCACCTACTATAATCCTATTTAAAATTAAATCACCACGTATGCGTACGTACGAACTATCGTCTCCACACTGTCGTGTAATCTGTTTTCCACCATCACATTACATGTATGGTTATCATGGGGGAAATAATAACTATATATGATTATCATAACATGATACTAATTCTGAGAAATTATTCATTATCCAATTAAATACCATACAACAATTATGGGAACAATATCATCCATCATGCTTACGTACGGTTTACCGTATCCACGATGCGATGAGATTCATTCATCATATTAAACATTAAAGAATGATTATAATATATATATAATGAATAATAATAAATTATATGACATAATAATGCTATTTTATTTATGTATATATATATATATGTGTGTGTAATTTACTTACATCTATTCAACTCAATAATGGAACAAAAATATCATTTATTCTACGTACGACCTATCATCTCCATGTATAATGTCTTCCGTTTCATTTTTCTATCAACTACATATATTTTTATGTACACAATATATATGATATATAAATCATGTTTTACATTTTTTAATAAAATAAATCATTATCTAGTTAACAACATCTATAATAAGAAGTCTAAAAATGTACTATAAAATAAATGATTATTACCCAAAACGCTGCATTAACATGGAATTAACAAATAAACTGTTAATATATAGTCATAAGTGAATCTTATATGATTTCATAAATATTAGTATTGTTCTATTACAAGTTAAAAACCTTTTTAAACTCACTATACAAATGTTTCAATCACATATGGACGAAATAAGACCTAATCTAAGGGAAAATTTGCAATGTCATTTTTATCTGAGATAGTTTATACATTAGTATTTATGAGGGTTATATTTAGCATCCATGTCCATGTTTTCGAAAAATATATTCCTAAAATTATAAAAATTAATATATGTTTTTTTAAATTCATTTAACCTATTTTTTACTTTTACTAAATGTTTTGGAAGGAATCTATCTTTTGTTTATCATACGATGTACTTTTGAATTTTTAGGAAATAGTAAGAGGATAATGTTTTTTAACATATATGAAATGAATAGATTTTTATTCATTTATAAAGAATTATTTACATGAATATTCCTTTAAAATATTTCATGATTATTTTCAATTATATTATTTTCTTTTAAAATTACATGAATTTTTTTGAAAAGAAAATGTTTTTAAAGATGAAAGGATATTTTCCAAAGGAATTATGTTGAATTTTTTTATTAAAATTATTTTCCATATATGATCATGTAGGGTTATTTTTCTATCCCTGTAATACCTTTTATTTTATTGTGTTTATGGTGAGTATTTTTTATGATGTCCATTTATCTAATAAGGATTATGTTATAATGAATGTATGTTTAAGAATAACATTTTATATCATGGGGTATGATATGATGATTGGTTTATGTTTTGTGGAAATTGTAAGCATGATTTTATTATGAGATGGGAAGGACATATAACTAAATTTAATGAATAAGGTAATGAATTATATCTCATGATATAGACATGGCAGAACCTAAATTAAATCATGTTCATTATTACATGGAAGGAACAATTTGTAAATCTGGTTCAGAAATACATGGAAGGAACGACAAGTAATCCATGTTCAGTAATGGAATATGTCCACTATGATGGTATTGTTTTCAAGGCATTATCTACTAGGGAAATAATATAATTTGGATAAAGGATTTCCAAATTTCTATGTTTTATTCCCATGAAATTTTATCATGATTAATGTTCCTTTAAAATATATGCCTTACGTACTTCCATGATTTATTTTCTAACTCATGATTTTGAGATTAAAACACTATGTTCATGTTTTTACATTAATTTGTATATGGTTTTGGTTTATTTTTTCCATGTTTACCCTTACTGATCATTTAGGCTCACCCTTTTTATATTTTCTTTTCCCCAAGATATAAAGAAAGGGGTTAGGATGTAATAAAAAAGGGAGATAATTATGGGATATGTTAAAGATCATTCCCCATGATTAGAATATTGTGTTCCATGTTTCCAAAGACACTAAACTAATATGGTCTTTTGGCATCTATTTTTTCATGAATTATGTATTCCGAAAAAATGTGCATGTATGTCAAGTTGGATCTCTACAGTTGGTATCAGAGTGAAGGTTTAGTAAAACTTTGGAAATTAGCATGCGATAACTTTAGTGAGATTCCATGTGATATCTCAAGGATATATCCAGTGGATTCCTAAGGATAAGTAATGTATGGGATACAATCCTAGGTTTTGGTGACAATCATGAAAAATATAATGTTAAATAGAAGATATCATAGATTGAAATATAATAATTAATTTATCTTACTTATGTGTTTCTAATATCTAATATGTATTTCTCACAAATTGTTTTCTGGTCATGGTAAATAGTCAGAACTACATAGAACATAGTTATGCTCTGATTTTTTAGATGTAGAAATTATGATAATTTTGATGATCAATTTCTTATGTGTAAATGTCATGAAGATAATCTTGGCGATGTTAAAATTATTAGTCATACTGCTCAAGATAAAGAGATTTTAAACATTATTTGAATGGTTTTTGATTTTCTTCTAGAAAGTTTTGTAGAACCCCTGGACACCATGAGAGGGGAGGGGTGAATCAGGGTGTCAAATTTTTATTTTAACCTGACAGATCATGTTCCCACGTTGGTAGAAACTAGTTTGACATGTATGATGGAAATGAAAATAAATAAAAAATTCATATGAAATGACAAAATAGTTTTTACTTGGTTCACCACTAAGGGCTACGTCCAAGTAGCATATGTCGGCAGGTTGTTAGTCATACCAAATTATACTATTCTTCACTCATTGTGGATTACAAAGATTTGGGAACAGTCACTCTTACCTTGGCTCACTTCCTTTACAATTGTTTAGGGATAGCCTACTGCGTCTCTTGAGTCACTCCCGTTGACTCCCCCTGGCTCACTGTCCATGGTGAAGTCCCACTCAGTTTATAGACATGAAGGTGTATTCATCATTGAAAAATAATTCATCCACTATTGAATGTAGATAATTTGATGAAGTGTGAATTCCAATAGTAGACTAATCTCACATTACCCCAATGGTATCGGGAAAACTACCATCTTTTACACATCCCTAGAAGGACCTGTGTGCTTCAACTACACTTGGCACACTTCTCCAAGCCCGACGTTCGAGTTTCAATACGGCATGAAAGTCACGACGCGCAAGTCCAAACCATCACGCAAGTTCACCTCAACCATATACATGACACTCACTTCTTCATAAACAAACATGCGCGACTCAACTCCTTTAACTCCCAAACCGATTTTGGCACGCAACTATCAGTTGTCTTGCTGCTTCAAATTCTAGCACACAAGGGTCACCAAACCACCTTCACGACACTTATTTCTCAAACTCCAAACTTTCGTGACTCTCCTCCTTTCTCGCCCAAACAATCATGGACGTGCAGAAAACAAATGTCGCGTAACCTATACTTGCGCGACCAACCACCACATGTGTGACCACTACACCTGTGCGGAGGGAGATCTAAATTTCTGTACATCTGAACTTCATGTCGAATGAGGACGATTCGACCTGTATTTGTAGGCATTTGGACACCCTACGAGACGGCGTGCAACTCTTCCCTCGACGCACAGGTTTCGGCACAGAAGACTCTTCCAACAAAAATCACATGCACAACCCAATTCCAAAATTGGGAGCCCTTCCCCCTTTTACATATTTTTGTGTTCTGATCTTGAAAAAATGGGTCACAAGTTTCCAAGCATCCATGTAATTGGCGCAGAAGTCTCTTTGCCAAATCCCACTTTTCCCCATTTGTCGATTTTTAACCTAAAAATTTGGCAAACACTGGAAAGCGGTTCCACTGTCAAAATTATTATCTTCTTGTTCTGTATGATTACATTACCATCACACATTCCGAACATCCACTAATGATTTACAACAAACAAAAACCATACTCCAATTCATGCATAGAGAAACCATGGTTCCAATAATCTCCCCATTGGGTTTGTAGGCAATCAGTAAATAAATTCAACAGAGCACCAGCCACAGGATAACCAAAAACACAATAATCAACTCAGCCAACACTCTATGTCTACATGAGCAATGATCGGTGTAGAAAACAAGCAAGAAATATTGAATTGGGTTCCCGTGTTTAGGAATTATCAAAGACACCCATGAAATTCACTTACACCATGAAAATATCTTACAGTTTAACAGAAGAATTAAATGTCTAATGTATTCCTTCTCACCCTTCCCATCCCATCACTGACACTGAATCTCATTGTGTCACAACAACATTATATTCCTAAACATGACTGAATTTGTTTCTTTCTCCCCCATTGAAAATAAACCCAATGACTGATAATTGTTCCTTGTTTAGCTAAAACCACACTCCCCCTGGATAGTATCTCCCCCACAAACCTGCATCGCATCCATAAATAGATTAAAAAAAGTGATCATAGCTGGGGAGAGGGGTATTTCGTTACCTCTTTACGAACTGGGAGGTGGTTGAACGCCAAGGTTCAACCGATGCTTCTCAAACATAGCTGCTGATAGTGGATTGGTCAGGATTTCAGCCACTTGCTCATTAGTTCCCAAATGATCCATTCTAATCACTCCTTTCAAAAAAAATTCTTTGATAAAGTGATACATAATTTCAATATGTTTTGTACGAGAATGTTGAAATGGATTCTTCATAAGATCAATATCACTCTTGTTATCACAATAAATTACCATTGGTTGCTTTACCTCATTACCAATATCTGTTAGTAATTTCCTCATCCATAATAGTTGAGTGAATTCCTTTGTGGAGGATATATACTCAGCATCACTGTTACTACGAGAAGTACTTTCTTATTTCTTGCTCAACCAGATGACACATTTATTCCCAATATAGAATGCTCCACCACTGGTGGACTTTTTGTCCACTACATCGCAATCCCAGTCTGCATCAGAAAATGCTGATAATTCACTATCTCTTCATGCAACAATGTATAAGCCACAATTGTGGGTACCTTGAATATACCTCATGATTCTTTTTACTGTTTTCATATTTTCCTCTTTTGTATTACTCTGAAAGGGGGCGCTATACAGGATGCAAAGACAATATCTGATCGTGTCACTGTCAGGTACAATAGGCTCCCAATTATCCTCCTGTACATAGTGGGGTCTATAGATGCCTCATCCTCATGCTTTCCGAGTTTGGTTCTAACTTCAATTAGAGTTGATATTGGTTTGGAGTCTTGCATATTAAACATCTTCTTTAGCTCTCTAGCATAATTTTCTTGAGAAATGAAAGTCTAATCCGGCCTTTGAATCACCTACAGCCCAATGAAATATTTGAGCTCCCCAATCATTGAAATTTGAAATTCTAATTTCATCTGATTGACATTTTCATCCATTGGTTTCTGCCTGCTGCCACCAAATATAATTTCATTGATGTAGATTAAAACCATGAACTAGTCTTTTGGATAATGATTCACATATAGACTGTGGTCTACTGCTCCTCTTTCGAATTTCAGCTTCTTGTGATACGAGTCTAGCTAGGAATACCATGCTCGTGGTGCCTTCTTCAAAACATATAGATATTTCTTCAGTTTCCAGTCCTTTTTTTCATCCGTACAAAGAACGAAACCCACTGGTTGTTCAATGTAGACTACGTCTTCGAGTACACCATTCAATAATGTTGTCTTGACCTCTATTGTATATACTTTATATCCTCTTTGGAGTGCCATGGAAATGAAAAGCCTGATTGACACTAGTCTTACCACTAGAGAAAAGGTTTCTTCAACATCAATACCTTCAATCTGAGAGTATCCTTTACATAACAGGAGTGCCTTGTTTCTAATAACACTTCAATGCTCATAAAACATGTTCTTGAAGATCCATTTTGTACCAATCACATTGTGACCTTCGGTTTTCTGGACAAGATCCCATGCATGATTCATGTCAATCAGATCTAACACTTTATTCATGGATTTAACCCATGATTCATCATTTGCAGGTTCTTCAAATGAGGATGGCTTCACATCTTAAAAGAATTAAGATTGCGTGTTATTCTTCATCATCCTTGTTTGATTGGGTTTACTCTTGTCCCTAATTTTGTTAGAAGGATCAATCTTAGCTCTTCGATTTCTCCTTTGAGGTTAATTTTCATTATCTCCAGCAATAGTTTCTTCTTAAGATTCTTCTTCTGAGTCAACATCATGATGTGAATACTAAGTGTTTTTTACAGCTTCCTCTATTTCTGTATTTTTATTTTCTCCACGTTCACTTTCTTCCTCACTTTCTATCACATCAGCATATGACACCCCTGAAGAATTTGTGCTTTTCTCTTCAATTATATTAATATCACTTCTTTCCACAATCCATTATAATCACATGTTGAATCACTTGTAGGATTTTTTGTTCTTTGAGTATCCGAGGAAAATTCATTCATCTTCATTATCACTACACTTCCAAAGATTTCGTATTTGTTTCTGATGAAGAATTTACTTCAAAAAACATGAATGTATTTCAAAGAGGGCTTCCTTCCCTTCCACAATTCATATGGTGTCTTTGTCTCACCCATATAAAGTCGTGTTTGATTTTGAATATACACCGCATCTTGAATAGCCTTTTTACAGTAATTTCATGGAATACGACTCTCAATAAACATACTTTGTGCCATGTTGTTCACCTGTCGATTACTATGTTCAAAAACTCCATTTTTTGTGGAGTTCTCACAGAATCTACCTCATGTTGTATCCCATGATTCTATAGGTAATTTTCAAATTCAATGGATGGGTATTTCCTTCCATTTTTAGATCACAAAACTTTTATTGTTCGTCCAGTATCATTCTCAGCGATTCAACGATATGCTTTCATACAGTCAAGCACTTGTCGTTTCCTGTGAATGACCATGACACATGCCATTCTATTGTAATCATCTATAAAATGGACAATGTACCTCTCTCCATGAGTTCTGAAATCATTTATCGGCCGTACATTCATCTGTATGAATTAGATCAACAAGATGAGATTCCCTTTTATTCTTTGGCCGATATAAACTGCAGACCAGCTTTCCACAAATGCAAGCATTACATGATTTTTCATGCTCATGCTTTAGGTTGGAAATATCCATGACAATAATCAATTTTGATATTTTCTCTATGTCTTATTGATTGATGTTTCCTAGTCTCTGATGCCACAAATTGTTTTCTTCTTCAAAAGTCAGGTTTCAAACATTTTCTTTACTATCAACCTGATACAAGTGGCCTTCTATTCTGCATCCCATCATAAGTGATTTACCTGTCTTTCCCTTGATAGTGAAACCTTTTTGATTAAAATTAATTGTAAGTCACATGTCACAGATTTGACTCACACTAAGAAGATTATTCTGTAGGCCATCTACGTAAAGGAATTATGCCCTCGTTTTCTCTCCATTAAAAAAATTCATTACTTCCACTGCCTTTGATTTTAAGAGCTCCATCATTACCAAATCGTACTGTACCATCAACCTTCATTTTGATATCTGTTAACAGGCCAGCATTACCTGTTATATGGGATGAACAACCTCTATCCAGAATTCAGGTACTGTTGCTTTTTGTAGATTTTAGGGCCACCTCTACAAGGTTGGATTTATCAATTTTCTTCCTTTCTTTCCATGAGACAATGGATTGAGTATAGAGCACGGATGGCCTTTCAATTATCTCATCTGTGATCATTGGTTCTTTATAGTCGAAGTCTTCTTCGACAAGAGAAAACCTATTTGTAAGAGAAACACTATCTTGTTGACGAGATTTTACTAGTCTTGAACTTCGGTATGATTTGTACATGTCCCTTCCCTTTCGTCAATTAGCAGCCTTATAACCAAAGACAGAACAACGAAAACAGTATCCATAAAAACTATTTCTTCTATAAGATGGAGAATATGAAGTCAGTATCTTTTGTTGACATCCCAGATCTTCCCCATTCATGTAGCTCCTTGCCTCTTCGCAATAGGACATGGTATGGCCCAGATAGCCATAGAACTGACACTTCATGAGAGGAAATGTCTTTTCACTTGAATTTCTCCTCATACATTTTTCCTTGGGAGAATAGTTGGACTGCCTATCATTTTTGAATGTTTGAGGAGAGTTTTCAATTTCCCTTTAGTTTGGATAGAGGATTTATTTTTCATCACTTCCGGAAATGTTTCAGCAGGTCGAACTTCCATCTTGTCTTTATTTTGGCTCTCTTAAATTCCAACAGTTGATGTCTCATCATCACAAGCAATTCAACTCTTTCCCATGAAAGCTAGTCTTTGACCACTCATGATATTTTCAAACACATATGAACCACACTTGGCTCTTGATAGTAATTATGCATATGAGAATCATCCAAACTATATTTTCATCCTTGATTCAGTCTCATGTTTACTCTTAAGAGTAAAAAATGCCTCCTCCAGACCCTTAGTAGTCTTGGACTTTTCATCAATTCTAGAAGTGAGGTCATTGATGACCTTTCCAGGCTCTTTAATTCTCATATTCATATCCACTATGTCATCATTTCTTTAAATTTTTTTAGACTGTACTTTCACAAATTCTTCCAGTTATTCAATTTTAGCATCATGTTGATCAACATATTCTGGTGATTCTTCTACAATTGATATCCACTTATTGTAACACTTACATTTATTCTCAAGCTTACTAACAACATCCTTAACTTACAAATCGGGATCTGCACTAGTTTTCAACTGATTTTCTCCACCAGTATCTTCTAATTTTTCAATCGTGGCCATCATGGAAGCATGGTTCCAAGTTTCAAATTCGGGTTCTTCTTCATAATAGAATTCATTATATTTTTCTTCCTCTTCAAAGAAAAAATTCTTCTTCAGAACATTCTTTCTAATTTTTTTGTATCCTTTCATGAAAACCTTTTCTAAGGATTATCAATGTTTTTATCATTGATATCATCATCATTGATCTTTATTAATCACTGAGAATCAATGGGCCCATCATTCCCACAAAAAAGAAAGATAAAGGTAACTTCCCTTTGAATTTTCCTTTTCCCTTCTAAAACATTTCGGCAATGAGAGAAAGATTTTTTTTCCTCATCATCTTCACTAATACTATCTTTTGAAATTTTCATTTTCTTGTATAGATTTAAATTCTATTTCCTTGCTTACTAGGGTAGTAGCATCTTTTGGTTTGACGCGCATTTAATTTTCCACTAGGCTGCTCAACAGATCATCCAAAGAATGATTGGAAAGATATCTTTACTAAATGGGTGACAACTTTTCATTGTACATAGGTGGAAGTATTCTTAATATTTTCTTTACAATGTCACCCTCTTTGATTTTTCACCTAGACCCCGAATTTCTCCAACAACTTCAGTAATTCGATTGAAGAAGGATTATGCATTCTCATCATGATGCATCTTCAGATCACCAAACTTATTGTGTATGACTTTAAGTTTCGCCTCCTTCACATTGTTATATCCTTCATTAATATTTTCATGTTTATCCCGCATGGACTTTGTTGAGGTTCAACTCATCACCTTTAGATATATCTGATCATAAATGGCTGTGGTGAGAGCATTCTGTGCTTTAGCATTAACATCAAGAATTTTCCTATCTGCATCAGTCATAGCCATCCCTATTAGATCACTAACATGTATACATTACATAGTGGAAAATAGAACATCCAATCCAAGGTATCATAGATGATATCTCATTCTATTCTTCAAAATATAAAAATAACTTCCATCAAAGAGGGGAACTCACCTAATACTGACTGAATTTTCTTTGGCAGAAGAAAAAAAGATCAAACACCATCAACCTACCTCTAAGACCACTTGTAGAACCTCGGGACACCCTGATATAGGAGGGGTGAATTGGGGTGAAAATGTTATCTTTTAAACTGATGGATCTTGTTCCCACGTTGGTAGAAACAAGTTTTCCCTGTATGATGGAAATGAGAATAAATAAAACATTCACATGAAAAAGAGATAACACATCACTTTTTACTTGGTTCACCACTGAGGGCTACGTCCAAAGATCATACGCTGAAAAGTTGTCGGTCATACCAAATTCAACTATTCTTCACTCGTTGTGGATTACAACGAGTTGGGAACAGTCGCTCTATCCCAGGAACACTACCTTTACAACTGTTTAGGGATAGCCTACAACATCCCTCGGGTCACTCCTGTTGACTCCCCATGGTGAACTGCCCTTGGTGAAGTCCCACTCAGTTTATAGTCCTGATGGTCTCCTCATCATTGTAAAATAACTCATCCTCTCTTGAATGAATATTCTCTGTTGAAGTCCGAATTCCACCCATAGACTAATCTATCTTTACCCCAAAGGTATCAGGCAAGCTACCAACTTTCGCACAGCCCCAGAAAGACCGGCATGCTTCAACTACACCTGGTGAACTTCTACAAGCCTGTTGCACAAGTTTCAAGATGGAGCCCAAGTCACAGCGTGCATGTTTACCTCAACCACTTGAGTGACAATCACTTATTAAACTTCAAACATGCGCGACTCAACCCCTTTTACCCCCATACCGATTTCGGCATGCAACTATCAGCTATCGTGATGATTAAAATTCAGGCATGCAAGTGTCACGAATCCACCTGTGTGACATTTTCTTCCCCAACTCCAAACCTATGCGACTCTCCTCCTTTCTCTCCCAAACGATCTTGGATGTGTAGCAAACAACTATCGCACAAACTCTACTTGCGCGACCCACCACCACTTGTGCGGCCTCTACACCTACACGGTGGGAGCTCGGATTGTCTCTAAGTCTAAAAAGCATACCGAATGTGGAGGTTTCGACCAGTATTTATAGGCATTTGGACAACCTGCGCAACGGCGCACACATATCCCCTTGGCGCGCTAGTTTCAGAGCGCAAGTCTCTACCCCCGAAAAGCACTTGCGAGACCCAATTACAAACTTCGGTGTCGTTCTCCCTTTACCATATTTTCATGTTCTGATCTTGAAAAAAAAGGTGCGCAATTTTCCAAGCCTCCAATTAATCGGCACGCAAGTCTCTTTTCCAAAAACTACTTTTCTCCAATTTTCAATTTTCAGTTCCAAATATTTGTCAAACACTTGAAAACGGTTCCACCTTTAACATTGTTATCTTCATGATCTGTATGATTACTTTTCCAGCACACATTCTGAACTTCCACTAAGAATTGACAAAAAACACAAACCATAATCCAATTCATACATATAGGAACCATGGTTCCAACATTTTTTACATTAAACCTATGAATATTGAGGTATTAGAAAATATACATGATTTATATTTTTGTAAATAAGAAGATGATGGATTATGAGTAATGGTTTAATAATAAAGATGTATGATTGAGGTGTATATTATTTAGAATTCAAATATTATGTATTATAAATCATAAAATATATATTTTTTAGTATAAGTATTGGAAAAGATATGATATATAGTTCTTAAGAGATATAAATTTATTTAATGGTAATGTGATATACATGGAGAACACATGATTAATGGAATAATATCCCTTAATATGTCCCCTATGTTAAGATAATTAGGGAGAGATAAAGATATGTTGAATTTGAATAATTAAATTGGATGTTTCTAGTTTCTTCAAATCTAATTAGTGAGTTATAGACAAAAGGGTCATGATATCATGGATTAATTATATAATTTATTGGAACTTAAAGAATATATCCAAAATGTTTTTGAATAAATAAACATGCATGTTTTCAATTAGGATATCTGAAAATTTCGGTTTCTACCCATACTCAAGTGAATATATGATTAAGGTATTAATATGTTTGGAATGAGACAATGACAAACTACCTTATGAGATATGGGTGACAAATTCTAGGTTGAGTTAGTTGACTTTTTTCTACGGTTTTATATTTTTAGTTTTCAGAAGGATTTTCATGTTATAGATTTATGGATAGTATATGATATATTCAAGTTGATGATTGTTATAATAATGTATTATCTCACTATAATTGGGATTATTCTTTTTTGATAACATGTTCTAACATTTTTTTAGATAGATGGAATGAGATTACATTCTATCGCATGATCTTCTATCACAATAAGAATAAAAAATTTACTTTATTTATTTCAATAAGAGATGATTTGAATATTGCTCAGGGAGGGATCAAAGATGGGATTATTTTAAAATAATGTTAGTATTTCTTACCATGAAAAAAATTCTTCAAAGTCGAGAGATGGATGATGAAACCAAAAATGTTATCCTTGTGGATTCTTATCTAATGAATCAGGTGGTCCATTAAATCATCACAAATTTATGGATTTCTCATAGTTAACTTTCTCCAAACCTTATTCTCCATCACTATCCATCATAAATTTATAGTTGGATTTATCTTCTATATACAAGTTTTCACTTCCCACCTATGTTATCCTACGTGGAATCACAATGATGAGTTAATTTGGTCAAAATTTATGTTTCTATCATTTATTTTTAATTTTATTTTTTAATAGCCATTTTGACAATGTGGGTTTCCCTAAAAAAATATTCATGTAGAAAACCATTTATAACCCTGAAGAGTTTCGAGGGTGAAGTTCATTTTAATGGGGGTAGAATTTAAAAACCTGAGATTTTATGAGATATATTATTTTACATTTCTCTTAAGTATTTTTTTTGTGTGCTCTAAACCATGATTATCTTATGTTATACACATCATCGTATTAGCTTACAGTATACGCTACACTTTTCTAGGCTTGTGTTGGACATAATTTCAAGTTCTTTTGATTGAATGCATTTCATAAAAATATGATTATAGAATTTATTCAACATTTAAATGAACCACGTTTGGATTATTTTATAATCCACACCAAAGGAAGCTTGAACTACATACAACATTGACTTGTCGTGCATTATTAGTGAGAGAAACCTTCCTCGATATCTTGGGTTATACGCGATATCGAGTTTCTCTAAACAACGATATACTATTAAAAAGTTATTATTTCAAGAGTTATAACTATCCATTATAAATAATTTTAACTTATTTAATGATTTTATATGTCATTATAATAAACCTTACACATTTTCTTGATGTTTATTTGGGAAAAATCAATTTTTGGGATAAATTATGTATTTGTCAAAACAATGCAGTTTTACCACCTTTGGAGGGAAAATCCATTTTAAATCATGTTTTGAAACATTTATAAACAAAATTTGATAAAATATACTTTTTATTTTGAATTAGGAGTTAAAAATTTACTTTTTTTGACATGTTAGAATTTTTCAAATAAAATTAAAATTTTAATAAATTGTGATAAATAATATATTCTAAATCAAAACTAAATTTTTTTATAATGTATTTACATAGTTAGATTATATTTTTAATTTCATTAAAAGTGAAATTAGATTAAATTTTTATCATTTAATCTAATTTTTTTCATTTTAGATAATTTTACTTTTAAATTTAACATAAAAACATGCCAATATTGTTATAGTTATTTCTTCTTAAAACCCCGTTTTTTGGTTTTAAAAAAAGTAATTAATTTTAAATTAATTACTACATGTTATTTGTTTTGTATATGGAGAAATAGATTCATTATTTGGAATAATATGATTCCAGTTTCTTCGATAGGTACCTTTTATTCTTGGACATTATCAATAGTAACTTCAGTAATAATTTTTCCCTACATGGCTAAAGGATAAATCTGGTAAATAAGGATAAAAAAGTAATACAATAATAATATTAAATTACCCTAACGCATGTCCTAATCCTATTTTATGAGATATTTCCATAAATGGGAATCATTTTGTCAAATATGGGACCCTATGGATTCACATTGATGTGAAAATGAAAATTTATAATAATTAATTTTAAGTAAAGATAATAATGACCTAAACATATATATTTCAGTAAATAGATTTTGATATAGGATTATATAACATATATATAGGTATATAAGTTTCCATCATAAAGATGAAAACATTTACTACATCATTATATTTTATTTATAATTTTTAGACATTAGATAAATAAATTTATTTATGACACAACTATAATGTAGTGATAACCTCATTAATGAACGATTTAAAAAAAATGAATTTATAAATTTTAAAATAAATTTAAGATGAACATTTTTACTCCATCCACGAATTTTAAAGATATCATTAATATATTATGGATTTTTTAATGCCTTTTATGCGAATTATTACAGTTTTTATGAATTTTATAATTGTCATGTATGAATTGTATCCAAAATTGACATAATTCATAACAAAAAACATTAAAAAGATTTTTTAAATGTATTAAATTCCTAAAAAACGATGATTCAATAAAATTGTTAATAAAACTCCAAATATGTCATTAATAATTTTTTTGGTCTTTTGAAACAATATGGTAATTACATTAACACACAAAGTTAAAATAAAATGATATTACAGTAATATCAAAAAGGGTAAAATAAGTTTAAAATAAAAATTGTGAGGATAAAAAATGTTCCATTATTTTATAAAAAGTATTTTATGATGTGTTTAAAACCAAAATCATCTTATATTCTAATTGAATAATTTTTGGACCATTTTTAAAGGGAATTTATTATATAATAAATTAATATTTTGACAGTTTCCTAAAGTTCTTCTCTCCTCTCTTTTAAAATGTGACCTCATCCCTCTCTTTTTCACTCCAGTTTTATCCTTAATTATCATAAAAATCCTACAAATTTATATTATATACCTCCATAGTTACATTCTAGAGGTGATGGTTTTCTCAAAATTCCATCTCTAGTTCCCTAATTGGATATTTAAAGGACATACATTGATGAAGAAGTAATCTCTTCTTCTGATTCATTCAAATTTCATTCTTCTTATACTTTATATGAATTAGTTGTTTCATTATAATTTAATAGCTCATTTGTCAGTAATATATGTATTTGTTATTATAAATATGAAAAAACTATATTTCACCTTCTATCCATTCTATGAAAAAATAAATCACAACGTGTGCGTACGTACGACTTACCGTCTCTACGCCGTAGTGTGATCAGTTTTTCACCACCACTATTCATGGATGGGTATAATGGTGGAAATAATAAATATACATGTTTATAATAACATGTTACTAATTCAAATACATTATTAACCATCCACTTCATTAACATTCTACAATAATAAGAATGATACTGTCACCTGTGCATACGTACGACTTACTGTCTCAATTAATGGCGTATTACATTTTATTTATCTTTATATAACATATATATTTATATACAGAATATATAAGATATATGAATCATTATTTAAAATATAAATGTTATTAAATCATGATATATTTAACAATATCATGAATAAAAATCCCAGAAAATGTATGATAATTGAAACAATTGTTACCTAAAATGTTTCTTTAACATGGAATTGACAAATAAAAAGGTAATATAAAGTCGTAAGTGAGTATTATATGATATCATAAATGTTATTATGGTTCTATTAAAAGTAAATAATATTTTTAAACCAACTTTAGTGGAGTTTTAGACACATACGATAGAAATTGGACATATGGTAAGGGATAATTTTGTAATCTCATTTTTATTCTAGAATATGAATACTTAAGTATTTACTTGGTTTATTTTTATTATCCTTGTCCATGCTTTCAAATTATGTTTTCATAAGATTATTATTATTATTCTACATATGTTTAATGTCATTTTCACCAATTATTTTATTTTAAAACATGGTATGGAAGGAATCTTTCTTTTGGTTATCGTATGGGCTATTTTATACATTTCCATTAAACATATGAGGATAATGTTGTTTAACATATACAACATGAATATATTTTTATTCATTAATAATTCATTATTTCCATGAATATTACATTTAAATATTAAATTTTTATTTTGAATTAAATTTTTTTATTATAATATTTAATCACATTTTGAGAAATGAAAACATTTTTGAAGAAGAATGGATATTTTCCTCAATAATTAATTTAAAGGGGTTTATCAAATTTATTTTCTATCTAATATGAAATAGAGATGTTGTTATCTCCCTATTATTACATTTATTTTATTGTTTTTTCAATTAATTTTTTATAATGTCCATTAATCTTATATTGATTATGATATGATGAAATGAGGTTTAAGGATATCTTTTTATTTCTAGGGATATTATAGGATTAATGGTTTATGTTTTTGTGACACATTTAAGAATGATTTCATTTTGATATGGGTGGAAACGATATCTCCCTCCAATGCATTGTGTAAAAATTTATATCTCATTAGTTATAAATTACTAGAATAGCATGTAAATCTAGTTCAGTAATTCCGACTAGAACAATTTGTAAATCTGGTTCAGTAATACATGGCTCGATCATCAATTAATCCTTATTCTGTAATGGAAAATGTCTATTAGGATGGTATTATAAGAAATACCAAGGCTACTATGGAAATTATATTATGTTTTTAAGGTTTTCCCATAATTCTAGGTTTTATTCCCATGAAATTTTATCAAGATTAATGTTCCTTTATGATCTATGCATTATGTGCTTCCATGATTTATTTCATCACTAAATATTTTGATTTTTAAACTGTATGATTATGTTTTTTACAATCAAATATATATGATTTGGTTTTAATTTTTCTATCATTACCCTTACTGAGCATTAGAGCTCACTCATTTTATGTTTTCTTTTTCCCATGATATAATGAAGGGTTTTAGGTCGGAAAAAAGGGATGATCAATATGGGAGATGTTGAAGATATTTCAAAATGTTTAAAATATTATGTTCTAAGTTCCCAATGTCAGTAAACTAATATGGTCATTGGGTGTCTGTTTGTGTCATGTATTATGTATTTTGTAAAAGAAAATATTATCCATGTGCATCAATCTTGGGTGTCTACAGTTTTGATTCATATTCGATTTATTTTGATTGAAATCCTACTCAGATCATCCTTGAAATGACTACAAGTGACTTCATGGATTCATATTATTAAAATATTTTATAACTCAGACATAGTTGTTGTGAAGTAGTGGATTGGTTATGGATAAATACTGAAGAACATTGGACACAAAATTTATTAATATTAATTTAGGGGGTGATGAAAAGTATGAAATTGTGTTAAAATAAATATTAAATATTTCAAAACATATGACATAAAATTATCATAATTAATAAAATAAAAACATGGGTTTGTTCAAAGAACCTGATCGGTCAAACAATTGGGAAGAAAATTATTTAAATATTAGTGCTTGAATTAATTTGAATTTATTATTTAGTAAGATAAAACATATATGAATTTATATCAATAATTATTTTATTTAATAATTTATTTAATTTATCACAATTCAACCAAATATCTACGAGATTCAACTCATAAATGAGTTTAATTCAAACAAATTATATTATTTTTTGATAAATTTAATAAAATATTTTACATCCTTTTACATTGAATAAACAATATGATTACCTATCTAAACTACTCAATATGGTTCTTGTTGTATTAAATGAACTCATGTGAAAAGATACATACATTAAATGAATTTTAATTTCATATTATGTTCTATAGAATTAATGAAACACATAACAATTGATAATTACAATGCATGTAAATTTTATCTCACACTACGAATTTAGAATTAAATTACCACAAATGACTTTTAGATTTATATATTAAATGTAATTAAATAATAACATTCTATAGTATAATAAAAACTACCAGTTATACTGCCTATTTAATGAATCATTAAACTCTTATAAATGTGGTATAATTTAGTATTGTAAAAAATTCAATATTTCAACCTATAGAGGGAAATTACATCACATTGTAGGCTGGACTCATTGTGTCCATATCACATTGATGATTGTGTATAGTTAATACCTAGAGGATAGGATAATATTTATCACAAACATTTGTATAGGGAAAGGGGTGTAGTAAGGATATATGAAAAGTACATCATTTTGCATAACATCCATCCAAAACTCATTATATATTAAATACACATGTAGTGTTAATTATTACAAAAGTATTTTCCTCATAATTTTTTCTATGAAAACACATATACTACATGAAATTTTTGGAATACCCAAATGATTACTCCAAAAAACCATGTTCTGCATTTCATGGTCAAAAAGTTGTTCATTAATGGCACATGTATTTATTTAAGTTCACAACAACCCAAATCCCACATTGGTGTCATAGTGTAAGAAAATATGATTCAAAATTTTAAAAAAGTTAAACAGAACATGTAACCTAGTATTATATAGCCATACCAATTAGTACCCCTGGATGAATTATTTAAACGGAATCTTCCTTAGTTATTAATTAATATTGGGTTTTATCCCTTGATATGAAGTATAAGTAAAATATATCTTGTAAATTAGTTAACTAATTCATAACACAATAAATTAACTGTATTTTATTTGTTTTCTTGATAAAAAATGAAAATAATAATTACAAATTTTGAATTATGATTAATTGATACTAGATGATGGTATTGGACACATTTGAATAGAATATCTGGCCTATGAAAACATAACATTAATAATATTTTATGGATCATCCATAATGTAATAGAAATAAATTACTTATCCGGTTTTTTTCAATTAAATATTATAAAACAAAATGATAGATTCTGTAGAATATCTTTTCACATCAGTTTTATAATTAATTGAATCATAAAAAAGGACAAATCAATCATGAAATCATTAGTCAATTAGTTCGTTGATCAATTAATTTTGATCGGTAAAACCATATTGCATATCAATGACCCAATGTAGATCCCCTATATTTTTTATCTTCATGATTTCATTTAATCCGTATGAAAAAACTGATGAATCACAACGTGCCATCATAACTATTTAATATCTCATGTGTAATTCACCATTGATCACATCATTTTCCTGTTGGAATGAAGTAATATCTCTTATTATTCTCATTTTATATATGATACAATGGAAATACGTTCTTGAGGTGAATCTACTATAAAAAATTAATATACTTCTATAGGATGTGATTTTACTCTATTTATAAACATGGAGTTAGGGTTTAATATTAATATATTTACAGAAGTTCATTATATTGAAATATCAAAACATGAGAAACCCCATAACATATATTAAAATAATAAAATTTATTTATTACATGGAATATTATAAATGGGTTAATTTTAAATAATATTTAACATCTTGAAAAATAATATTTATCTCAATATATAATAATTGACATATATTTTATTGATTATATAGAATAAAAATTTATACATAACCATGTCAATGAAATTTATTTCAATAATTAAATTCCATGAAGAAGGTATAGATATGATCATCTGTAAATATAGAAGGGATAAATCCTCATTTTACTTCTTAATAAAAAAACACTGATTCACCTAATGTTCCCAAATTCAATGTTATCACATTTTATAATAGTTTATGAAAATACATAAAAGTACCTGTGTAACGTCCCAAGTAAGTAATGAATAATAGATATTTTTATCTATGTCTATTAATTAATTAGATACTGTTTTAGAGGCTTAAAATGAAAATAAATACAATCTTAAGCATGGAATACACTAATATTTTTTAAAAAGATTGTTTTACTACCTTTTGATGGAAAACCATTTTTAAGTCTATCTTTTTACAATTTTATAAGCCATGTTTTTCAAAATAAACTTATTCTTTATGATTGGGACATCAAAATTTACTTTGTGTTAATTTTTGGTATTTTTCAGACAATGATCATTTTTTAATGAATAGTGAAAAATACTGCATTTTACATCAAAACTACTTTTTAATCTAATTTATTAAAATTATTAGATAATCTTTTAAATTGGTTTTGATGTGAAATTAGAATATATTTTTACCATTTAATCCAATAGTGGTCGTTGGAATCAATTTCACTTTGAAATTGGACTTAAACTGGTGTCAATCTTTTGATACTTATTGTATCATAAAAACACGCTATTTTTCATGACAGCAGAAATTATTTATTAAATTAATTAATGTGACTTATATGTTTTGAATTTTGTAAAATAGACTTCATTTTTTAATTCAGAATATCAAATATAGCTTAGGGAGAATTTTTGGTAATTTTCTGAAAAACTTCAATTTTTGATGAATAGTGAAACCACTAAGTGGTACTTATAAAAACTGATTTTTCATTTAAATGAAATTTTTCCATCACTGTGTTTTGAATTTCAAAAATCCGACATACATGGTTGTCATTAAGAAGTAAAATGGTATTCAATGAGATTATAATAATTTTTTGGTGAATAGTAACTTATTAAGTTTTTAATCGCGATTAGTGGTAATTAGTGTAGTTTAAGGAAAGAATAATGTTTTAATAAATTGAAATGAACTAGAAACATGTCTTACCCATATTGGATGTGTCATGGCTGACCAAGAAAATCCATGGGTCAACTTGGGGACCCCATGGAGCCACTTTGGTTGGGAAATGACATAAATAACTTTTTATTTATTGTTAAAGTAAAAATGACACAAACATGAGTTATTTTACTAAAACAATTTTTACATGGGGTTATCCAAGTAATATTTCTGAATATAAATATTAATTAGAAAGATAAAACGATTTAATACATCATAGTAGTTTTTTTAAAAAATTTATACATTAAATAAATTAAATTATTTATGACATCATGATGATGCAGCGATGACCTCATTATTTAACGATTTAAATATAATGGAATGATAATTTAAAATCTAAGAACAACACATGTAAAAAACCAATTGGATGAGTTTATTTCGAACCCTTATCAAATTATCCTCTAATTATATCAATGTGGGACCTTTTTAATCCGAAACTCATTTTAAAATAAAGAAACTTATCTTTACTTTCCAAGAGTGCCCCTCCTCTCCTCTTATAAAAGGCCCCCACCTCTACCTCATTACCCACACTCCCAAAGCCATTGGCTCGGCCAAACCCTGCCCATTTTGTCTCTCCACATCCCTCTCTTACTCCTTGAAGCATCACTTTGGGCAGAAGGCTTCCCAAGGAAGCCTTTGAGATCAAATCTAAGAGAGTTACCCGATTTTAAGGTAATGTCTTCTTTTGAGTCCTTTTGTTTGATTTTGCTTCTCCAACCCCCTAAACTCTTTTTATTATTTTCTTTTGTAACAACTCCAGTATCCTCAATATACTAGGAGGTTATTATTACAAGGATTTGAGATACACTTACACACACCTACATCTAATGGTTAACGAACATATTGTTTCCGTGGATGGGGAATTTATACCTCCCGAAACGATGATTGTTCAAAATTCTTTTAACACCTTAAATGGTGGCCATTAATATGTCACTATATTTTTATATGATATATAATATGTTTATGTTTTCCTTAAGCTTGTGTATTTTTCATTTTGGGCATACCTTTATGGTTTCCATTATGGGTAAATGCGATATCTTCATTTAAGGAAGTGCGGACTACCGCCCACTCAAAGTGATTTGATTCATTAAATACCATATGTGGGACATATAAAGGATGGAACTATGATATTATATATTATATTATACTGGAATTATAATATACCTTTATATCATTATGATTCCATTCTATAAAATACGAAATAGAAATGAAAGTAGCGTTCATGCGTACGTATGACTTACCGTCTCCATGAACGGTGCATTTCATTTCTTACCTCTAAATGATTATGTAATATTATAAATGCCTGCATGTACTGGATATATATGAAATATATGATATCTACATCATGAATACCATTCTGGATATAATGGATACATGAACAACTTGTAATTATAAAGGGCTTATTTTTGACTCAAGTACCAATGATCGTTAAAACGACCGTTATTAACTTAAATAATTACATAGTGTTCATGAAATGGTAATAAGTGATATAAAAGGAATAATGAACATGAAAAAGGTTCTTAAATAAGTAGAAATTAACTCAAGTTTATTATTCAGGAGATTAAAGAATGACCGAGTCAAGTCGGACCCGAGGTATGGGACTTCGTCTCAATATCCTTTCATTGAGGCATATTTTGTTTTATAAACAAACTTCTTTTATACGGTGTATAAACCCCTTTGACTTTTATGTTTATTCAAAAGGAATCTTTTTTATACGAAGCATTTACTAAACAACAAAAGGGAATGTTTTTGTCATACGTATGCGGAACAACGACTTCTCCACCGCCATGACCATTATTTGAGTTTTGACTTCCTCTACAAGCCATACTTTTTTTAAAAAGAAATATAAATACCATGTTTTACTTTTCATTTATTTTGGTATTGAATATTGTTTTCATAATGTTTTTATATCAATGTGTTGTATTAATATATTGTGATTGAAAGGTGGAAATATTATGTTTCCTTTATGCTTTTCTATTTGATACGATTATGTTGAGGTTTTTGGGCATTATTATGAAGACGGGTGGTTCCATGATAGACTAAGCGCGGGTGAGCCCGATATAGCTCTCCAATGCATTGGGTAATGCGGAGGAGTGAAATGTTAAGGTTTCTCCGAAGAGATTTAGGGAATATACTGTGATGGGTATTCCAAACGTAACCAAGAGGGTTACTACCTACGTAAGAATGTTATGAATGCATCAAGTTACCTTTATGTCTTATGATTTCTATGATTTATTCGTGATTTGATGAGGTATGTTAAAGTGCTTATGTTTTATGGGTAAAGTATGATTTCATTCTTATGTATATATGTACCCATGTTTCCTTTCCATATTTTTATATCCCTTACTGAACTTTTTATGCTCATCCCAAGTTTTTTTGAAATGTTTTTCACAGGTCAAAGGAAAGCTACATGATAAAATGATAGTGTCAAGGAAGTGTCAAGAAAGAATCCATTTTTTATTTTAAAAATGTTTCCATTGATGGGAATGACGAATACTATCTTTATGTAACCACTTTGTTTATATGTGGAATGTAATGAAAGTTTTATGATCTAATTTTCTATAACTCTAAACCCGAAAAGATCCTCAATGTGTAATCTTGTAATAACACAAGATTATGTAAGGTTTAAGGCTGGGGCCTTATAGTTGGTATCAGAGGTCGGTTTAAATAACTTTAGGAGTTAGAATTCTATTAAATGATTATCCCATAAAAAAATTTATGGTCAAATTGAAATAATATAGAATTTAAAGATTACCATGTTGCATCGCCTATGATATTTCCGTGATAAGAGTTGATTCCCATAGAGGAAACAGAGCAGCTTTTCTAGGAAGGCATAAAGTGGAAAACGACCTTTCAAATCAGTATCCTGAGATGGTCAGAATCAGAACTAAACAGTTTGCTGCAGTGATGGCTCACTTGAATCAGGTGAAAAATGTTGGTTGTTTTTATTGATGATATTGTGGTTTTTATGAATGTAAAAAGGGGAATTAAAGTCATTTAAGGGTTATCTTGAAAACCTTAAAAGAAAAGAAACTATATGGAACATTCATCTAGTGTGAGTTTTGGTTACAACAAATTTCTTTCCTGGGTCACATTGTTTCAAAAGATGGCATAACTGTTGATCCAACTAAAACAAAAGTTGTTGAAGAATGGCCAAGACCCACAAATGTAACCGAGATCCGTAGTTTTCTTGGTTCGGCAGGTTACTAATGAAGGTTTGTTGAAAATTTTTCACGGTTATCTAGTCCAATGACTAAGATAACTCGGACGGGTGTTATGTTTATCTGGAAAAAAGAATGTGATGATTGTTTTTAGGAGTTGAAAAGAAGATTGGTGAATGCTCCAGTTTTGGCACTTCCTTCCAGGAATGGTGAGTTTGTAATATACAGTAATGCTTCGTTGAAGGGACTTGGTTGTGTCCTTATGCAGAATGATCAGGTAATTGCTTATGCTTCACGTCAGTTGAAAACTCATGAGGTAAATTACCCTACACATGATTTGGAATTAGCTGCTGTTGTATTTGCTTTAAAAATTTCGAGGCATCATTTGTATGGAGTAAAATGTGAAATATATACTGATCACACATGTTTAAAGTATATATTGATTCAGAATGAATTGAACATGAGATAGAGGAGATGGCTGGAATTAATCAAGGATTATGATTGTACAATTCACTACCATCCGGGAAAAGCAAATAAAGTAGTCGATGCTTTGAGTTGAAAAAGTAATGCTTCATTAACCATGCTACATTTGGAAGGAGATCCTTTGGTTTTTGATTTGATGAACATTGGCATAGAAGTTTTTGGTGCAGGAAGTCCTTCGGTTTTGTTTCAGGTATCAGTGAAATCTTCTCTATCAGACAGAATCAAGCAAGCACAGAAGCAAGACAGTGAGTTGTAGAAAAAGGTAGAGGTGGTTCAGAAAGGTAAGTTTCCTGAATTCAACATTGATAATGATTGTGTTTTGAGGTTTGGGAGGAGATTATGTGTGCCTTGTGATTCACAGTTAAAGAAAGAGTTGTTATTTGAGGCTCATAGTTCCCCGTTTTCAGGTCATCCTGGCAGTACTAAGATGTATAGAGATCTGCGGAAGTATTACTGGTGGGATGGAATGAAAAGGTATATTTCTGATTTTACTATGAATTGTTTGAATTGTCAGCAGGTTAAAGTAGAGTGGCAGTTACCTAATGGGATTCTTTAGCCTTTACCAGTGCCAGAGTGGAAATGGGAAAACATATCCATGGACTTTGTTGTGGGATTACTGAAGACATCTCGAGGTAATAATGCAATCTGGATTATTGTTGATCGCTTGACCAAATCTGCTCATTTCATTGCTATACAAGATACATTTTCCCAAGATCAACTTTCGTGTTTGTATGTTAAAGAGATAGTTAGGTTACATGGAGTTCCCCTATCCATTGTATCTGATCATGATCCCAGGTTCACTTCTAACTTTTGGAAAGGCCTTCAGAAGTCGTTGGGTACTGAATTAAATTTTATTACAGCATTTCATCTTCCATCAGATGGGAAGTCAGAATGAACAATTCAGACCATGGATGATATGATACAATCTTGTTCTATGGATTATCAGGGATGTTGGGTCCAACATCTTTCTTTGGATGAATTTTCATATAATAACAGTTTTCATTCCAGTATACAGATGGCACCATTTCAGGCATTATATGGGAAGCGGTGTCGAACTCCAGCTTTTTGGGATGATGTGGTTGAAAGGAAGTTGATGGGACCACAATTTGTAGAAGAGATGGCAGAAAAAGGTCAGCTAATTTAGAAGCACATGAGAACATCTCAGAGCAGGCAGAAGAGTTATGCGGATAACTGGAGGAAGGATCTATCTTTCGAGGTAGGTGATCATGTTTTTCTCAAGGTTTCTCCTTGGACAAGTGTGATGAGATTTGGTAAGAAAGGAAAGCTGAGTCCAAGGTTTATTGGACCATATGAAATTCTGGAGAGAGTTGGATCAGTTGCATACCGGGTGGCTTTACCTCCGAGTTTATCTCAGGTACAAAATGTTTTTCACGTTTTGATATTGAGAATGTATATGCCAGATCCATCTCATGTTTTGAATCCAGAGGTAGTTCAGCTGGAAGAGAACCTATCTTATGAAGAATAACCGGTCCAGATTCATGAACACAGGGAGAAAGTGTTACAGAATAAGGTGATTAGTCATGTAAAGGTTTTGTGAAAAAACCCACATGACGGAAGAGGCAACATGGGAATCTGAAAATGCAATGAGGGATAAGTACCCCCATTTATTCGATAAGTAAATAAATTGTGAGGACACAATTTTCTAAAGGGGTGAAGGATGTAACATACCAAGTAAGTAATGAATAATAAATATGTTTATCTATGTCTATTAATTAATTATATAATGTTTTAGAGGCTTAAAATTAAAATAAATACAATCTTAATCATGGAATACACTAATATTTTTTTAAAAGATTGTTTTACTGCCTTTTGATGGAAAACCATTTTTAAATCTATTTTTTGACAATTTTATAAGACATTATTGTCAAAATAAACTTATTCTTTATGATTGGGACATCGAAATTTACTTTGTGTGAATTTTTGGTATTTTTTAGACAATGTTCATTTTTTAATGAATAGTGAAAAATACTGCATTTTACATCAAAACTACTTTTTAATCTAATTTATTTATATTATTAGATTATCATTTGAATTGGTTTTGATGTGAAATTAGAATATATTTTTACCATTTAATCCAATGGTGGTCGTTGGAATCAATTTCACTTTGAAATTGGACTTAAACTCGTGTCAGTCTTTTGATACTTATTGTTTCATAAAAACACGCTATTTGTCATGACAGTGGGAATTAATTTTTAAATTAATTAATGTGACTTATATTTTATTAATTTTGTAGAATAGACTTCATTTTTTAATTCAGAATATCAAATATAGCTTAGGGTGAATTTTTGGTAATTGTTTGAAAAACATCAATTTTTGATGAATAGTGAAACCACTAAGTGGTACTTATAAAAACCGATTTTTCATTTTAATGAAATTTTGCCCTCTTTGGGTTTTAAATTTCAAAAATCCGACATAAATGGTTGTCATTAAGATGAAAAATGTGGTTCAATGAGATTATAATAATTTTTTGGTGAATAGTAACTTATTAAGTTCTTAATCGCGATTAGAGGTAATTATTGTAGTTTAAGGAAAGAATAATGTTTTAATAAAATGAAATGACCTAGACACATGTCCTACCATTATTGGATGTGTCATGGCCGACCAAGACAATCCATGGGTCAACTTGGGTACCCCATGGAGCCACATTGGATGGAAAATTACATAAATAAATTTTTATTTAATGTTAAAGTAAAAATGACACAAACATGAGTTATTTTACTAAAAAAATTTTTACCTGGGGTTATCCAAGTCAGATTTTTGACTATAAATATTAATTAGAAAGATAAAACGATTTCTAACATCATAGTATTTTTTTTATAATTTTTAGACATTAAATAAATTAAATTATTTATGACATAATGATGATGCAGTGATGACCTCATTATTTAACGATTTAAATAAAATGGAAAGATAATGTAAAATCTAAGACCTACACATGGCCAAAACAAATTGTATTAGTGGATTTAAAACCCTTATCACGTTATCCTCGAATTATATCAATGTGGGACCTTTTGAATCTGAAACTCATTTTAAAATAAAGAAACTTATCATTACTTTCCAAAAGTGCCCCTCCTCTCCTCTTATAAAAGGCCCCCACCTCTACCTCATTACCCACACTCCCAAAGCCTTTGGCTCGGCCAACCCCTGCCCATTTTGTCTCTCCACATCCCTATCTTACTCCTTGAAGCCACACTTTGGGAAGAAGTCTTCCCAAGGAAGCCTTTGATCTCAAATCTAAGAGAGTTACCCGATTTTAAGGTAATGTCTTCTTTTGAGTCCTTTTGTATGATTTTGCTTCTCCAACCCCCTTAAATCTTTTTATTATTATTCTTTTTTTAAAAACTCCAGTATCCTCAATATACAAGTATATTTTTATAATATTTATTCTAGCTACAATTACACACACCTACATCTATGGGTTAACGAAAATACCGTTTCCGTGGATGGCGAATTTACGCCTCCCGAAACGATGATTGTTCATAATTCTTTTAACACCTTAAAAGGTGGCCATTAAGATGTAACTATATTTATATATGATATATAATATGTTTATGTTTTCCTTAATCTTCTGTAATTTTCATTTTGGGAATACCTTTATGGTTTCCATTGTGGGTAAACGCGATATCTTCATTTAAGGAAGTGCGGACTACCGCCCCCTCAAAGTGATTTGATTTGTTAAATACCATATGTGGGATGTATAAAGGATGGAACTATGATATTATATATGATATTATACTGGAATTATAATATACCTTTATATCATTATGATTCCATTCTATAAAATACGAAATAGAAATGAAAGTAGCGTTCATGCGTACGTACGGCTTACCGTCTCCATGAACGGTGCATTTCATTTCATACCTCTAAATGATTATGTAATATTATAAATGCATGCATGTACTGGATATATATGAAATATATGATATCTACATCATGAATACCATTATGGATATAATGGATAAATGAACAACTTGTAATTATAAAGGGCTTATTTTTGACTCAAGTACCAATGATTGTTAAAACGGCCGTTATTAACTTAAATAATTACATAGTGTTCATGACATGGAAATAAGTGATATAAAAGAAATAATGAACATGAAAAAGGTTCTTAAACAAGTAGAAATTAACTCAAGTTTATTATTCAGGAGATTAAAGAACAACCGAGTCACGTCGGACCAGAGGTATGGGACTTCGTCTCAATCTCCTTTCATTGAGGCATATTTTGTTTTATACACAACCTTCTTTTATACGGTGTATAAACCCCTTTGACTTTTATGTTTATTCAAAAGGAATATTTTTTATACAAAGTGTTTACTAAACGAAAAAAGGGAATTTTTTTGTCGTACGTATGCGGCAACAACGACTTCTCCGCCGCCGTGACCATTATTTGAGTTTCGGATTCCTCTACAAGCCATAATTTTTTTAAAAGAAAAATAAATACCATTTTTTAATTTTCTTTTATTTTGGTATTGAAAATTGTTTTCATAATGTTTTTATATCAATGTGTTGTATTGATATATTGTGATTTAAAGGTGGAAAAATTATGTTTCCTTTATGCATGTTTTATGTGATACGATTATGTTGAAGTTCTTGGGCATTATTATGAAGACGGGTGGTTCTGTGATAGACAAAGGGCGGGTGAGCCCGATATAGCTCTCCAATGCATTGAGTAATGCGAAGGAGTGAAACGTTAAGGTTTATCCGAAGAGATTTAGGGAATATACTGTGATCGGTATTCCTAATGTAACCAAGAGGGTTACTCTCTACGTAAGAATGTTATGAATGCCTCAAGTTACCTTTATGTCTTCTGATTTCTATGATTTATTCATGATTGTATGAGGTATGTTAAATTGCTTATGTTTTATGTGTAACGTATGATTTCATTCTTATGTATATATGTACCCATGTTTCCTTTCCATATTTTTATATCCCTTACTGAGCTTTTTATGCTCATCCCAAGTTTTTTTGAAATGTTTTTCACAGGTCAAGGGAAAGGTACATGATATGATGATAGTGTCAAGGAAGTGTCAAGAAAGAATCCATGTTTTATTTTAAATGTGTTTCCATTGTTGGGAATGAAGAATACTATCTGTATGTAACCACTTTGTTTATATATGGAATATAATGAAAGTTTTATGATCTAATTCTCTAAAACACTAAACCAGAAAAGATCCTCAATGTGTAATCTTTTAATAACTCAAGATTAAGTATGGTTTAAGGCTGGGGCCTTATAACATGATTCCTGACATGAATAAATAATATTTCTAATGTTTATGGATCAATTCACAAGCTCGTAGATTGAAATTTCCATTGACATTAAAACGTATAGAATTATTACTAATGGGTCAGTTATCATAATCTATCATCGAGGAGATTACTAAATGAAGAAATCGTCATATTAAGTTTCATCTATTTATGAGTACTCAGACCTAAATCTTATCATATTACATTCCCCATAATATAATTTTATTAAATCATAGAAAATTTTATAATTATAACTATATTTCATATGAAGGATCTCATAATGTTGTGCAACAACATTTATTTTTTTAATATGACACGTATTCAGAGATATTAATATATAATAGTCATGATTTACTATGAATGAAATGAAATATAATTATTTAATTAACATTAAATTCTTTTAAAACACATTCATTCTATAGTACAAATATTTTTTAGCACCTCACTTGAGGTTATGTAGAGCGTCACCACTAAAATCACTTGATGCTATCACACGACTCGAATATGACCGGTCTACTATATTACACAATGATATCTTTACCAGATTGATTTCCTCCAAAAATTACGTAAACCTAAATATATTGATGTTCACCTTGATAGAATTCCACAAACCATCCACAAAATTTAATAACCTAGGAATGCCTTTACCCACCATCAGTTGTGAAAATCACGATAGGTCCGTGATGTAGTCCATGATTGATGTAACCCCTATACAAGATTCAGGATCATGTGATCCATGCATTCAATAAGTGTCACTAAGAAGACGTTATTGATGATACAAGGCATTAATTAATTTCTCTCATGCCCCAAATGTCTACCTACATTAACATATACATCCCACCTAGGTTTTTACAGTCTTCTGATCATGTATGTCACCAACATCACCCGCTTGTCTGAGGGTGTCTTAAGCTAGTCAACGATAGTATAAATATAATTTATCCATTTATCATTCACATATGGTCAAACCTCACCTTGAAATAGTTATGGGATATGAAAAAACCCCAGAATTCATATATTTCATTGATGGATCATCTCACGAGGCTCCAATATCGATAAACTTTATGACACATACTATGCTCTCCATGATATGATCTTTATGTCAATGCCCCAATGCTTCCAAAAACTTATGTCCATCCAACCTATACATGGTCCTATAATTATACTCATTCCCATGTCTAATGATTAGTACAACCCGTCATGGCCTCATCATTACCATCAGGGACATCAACTCATGACCAATCATGAGATAGAAAATAATCTCCCTCCAGACGCTCCACCAAAGCCTGTCTAGATGGGATCCAACTGAATACCAATACAATGGTCAAAAACACATAGTAGTATATATATTGAATATCGCATATTGGGAAAACCATAATAGGTAGTGTTCCTCACCTCCATTTTACTACCATATAAATCACATTCACCTTAAACCTGGACTTAAACCCCCTTAAATAAATATATCATGTTTATGTATAACATTTAACCCAGCTACATTCCCCCTACCTACCCATAACAGGGCCATACATCACATATCATTTGAGGTTTCTGAGTTGAATTCAACCAATATAGAAATAATTAAAAAATTGGATAACCTATTTATTCAAAAATTAAATAACTCACCCACAATAATCAACATTGTCTACCCTCGTTAGGTCAGGCATATATATAAGATGAATATACATAATGTTACATCACTTCACATACTGATAACTCAAAAACCCTATGTATGGCCTAGCTGAGTATAAATCCACTAAAGTGAGAATAACAAGGAATATAATATTAATCTTACTATTTTAAGAGATGAAATATCCCAAACCAACTTAACACATTCCAAATCCCCAATGAAAATAAATCATTGGAACAAATATTTATAAAAATACCCTATATTCATTCCATAAATAAAAATAAAACATCCCTCGCCGTACTAGGCTATGTGTCAATAGTAATAAAATAATAACCATCTCACAAAATGAATGAACTCTACATGGAAATAAAAAAACTATAAAAATAAGATAGTAGAACATCAATTTCCTACCCCTGGAAACTTGGTCTATCCCCCATAAATGGAGTTGTAGTGACGCACACATGATTAATGTTCAATTTTTTCATAGTATCCCTATAACCTCTTATCAATAGATCAAATCTAAAAAAGAAATAACAAAATGAAAACAACTTTATTCCATTACTAGCCATATAATGAATGCTATTGATTCCCTATCGTGAACTACTCTCATCACACTGGCTGCACCCCAGCTTGAAATCCACATAAAAAATGTGATCTAGGCCAGGTTATCATTTGGAAATAGGCATTCTTTCTATAAACCAATTAATTTCAAATAGATGTGACATTGTAAATTTGGGGTGGTGGGGAATAAATATCCTATGGTGGTTATCATTGTAATGGTCCATATGTATATGACGTTGCGAAAGAGAGGACATAAAATAGTAGGATGAATAACTCTTAATAGAGGAAGCACAAACAAAGCGAATATAAAATAATTAATTATTCAAAATATAATTTATAGAAAATCCCATTTTTATATATGAATAAATCTATTCCATTTGGAGAATCATGCATACATGTCATATCATACAGAACATTAAGTAGAAATGGTAAACCCTATTCAACCATCAATACATACATATAAAAAGGATGATAAAAATTTAAACTCAAAACAAAACTTTATAGGATGGAAGAACCTCCACGGTTCTAAATCATCCATACCATGCAAAAGGTATTGTTATAATCACTATAGTCCAGCTCTTGAACTTTGTCCCTTACTTTATCTTAGAATAAAAAAGTCAACAAGCATACCAAAGAGCCCACGCTGGGTTTGAGAATATATATTATTAGGACACCACAAACATTTTCCTAACATACATCCCTGATGATTTAATTGTTTTTAAAAATTATTTCAATAGGACTTAAATTCTTATCTAAATAAATATATTTTCCCTTGAACAAAGAATCCCTAAAGATGTGCTATACCTACTTCATCCAACACCAGAATACTATGTGACCCACATTATACATATGACATCAAAACGATGTATGCAAATTTATAGTTGTTTTGGAAAGGATATTTAGCATAATGATCAAGGAATCAATTAATGAAAATGATGTTTTTGTGAAACCTTAGTTTCCACCTTTAGTAATTTCTATAGAACCTAATTCCATCAATAATGTTGTAGGGTCCAAAAAGTCACGCGCAAACAATATGTTCCTGGTCCATCAGACCCCTTCTCAAAATCTCACCTCAGCTCAAACCCCAACATCCCAAGGCGGAATGATGCATTTCCTCTAAATATCCCTCCAAAAAAGACACAAGAATCTCAGCGAGCCTCAGGACACTATCATGATTATCATCAAATTCATCCAATTTTTAATACCTACAGAAACGATATTCTTAGGAAGGGACCCCAAAAACATGTTTCATGGTCAACACCATCACCGATGTTGAATGTTATATGGAGGCCACCAACAAACAGAGGTTGTCGTCCCCACAACGATCTATGTCATATTTGTGAACATATGACTCCAATGACAAATTTTCTAATTATGATGAGCAGAAATCACCCAAATAATGAAATCCACATCAGCTATTACCTGATTCACTATAAATCATATTGATCAATCACAATTGTTGACACCCAAAAATATAAGATGGTCTATTCCCATATTCTGACATCTGACTCTCATCAATCTGGTTGCAATGTATCTTATACTTGTGATCAATGTTTGCAAAGTATCATGGGCTACTCTTAACATGAAAAATCACAACACCTTATTCCATCATGTCTACACCACCTCAATCATTGGGCCAAGTGTTACACATTCCCACATAAGAAATAAATGTAATATGACAATTCAATTTAATCAATTAAATTTTTCGAAAAAAATGGCCTAACCTGACCAAGAAGTATCATACCAACCCTCACTGAGATTAAAAATATAAATATGTTAGGTCATAACAAATGTAATCCCTTAACCTAAATTCCACAATTTAATAAAAAAATCAAAATTGGTGTCTCATTAAATAAACCCATATATAGTGTACGAAGTGCAATGCCAATTATCTTGAAAATTGGGGAAAATTCTAGGCACCATCTACCTCATAAACATTGTCCTAAACAAATTTTATAATTTCATATTGGTCAATTTGAATCAAGAGAAATAATATTTTTATATGAACACATTGAAAATAGGGTAACATTGCTCACATTGATTTATTGAACCATTTGGAAAGAGCAAAGAGAAATTGAATGTATCATAATAATGGTCTTATCAAGATAGTTCCATAAACACCAATGAATCAAATATCAGATTTTGGATGGAGTGATCAACTCAATGTCTACTGGGGGAAGAAACATGTGAGATATTTTGCCTATTTTCCATGCTAATTGAAGGATACAGAAGGATAATGAAGGATAATAGATCCTAGTGGTTGAATTTTAATTCCACTGCAATTAATGAACCACATGGTTTGGCTAACTGTGTACCCACTATATGACTCCCAAATAATTAGATCCACACACACATAGTAAAATAATAGGTTTTGTCAAACCATGCACAAAACAAGTGAATTTCATCTACTAAACTGAAGAGGTTTCTCATGGAGGTGTTCCCGCTCAGGAATAGTTTTCCTAACCATTCCTAGTAAACCTACAGTGCCACATAGTTACTGATGGGTGTAAACAATGTTTTTTCAAATCATGGACCTTTATATTTTCCTTCTCAAATGTTATTATTTCTTCCTGCGACATTCCCAAAAACCACTCAAAAGAATGAGACACTATATAATCATTTAAATTAAAGTAAAAAAAGGCTATGTGTTAGAGGAACTATTTTAATTTTACTATAATAGTGAAGAATATAACTTGGCCACTCACCAAAAAATAATAAATTCTGACAAGTTGATGAAATTTCACCCTGTCAAAAACCCAAGATGTTACATAGTTGTTTTATAGGTCACCAAATACAAATGAAATGATGAATAATGATGTATGGTATATATATAACGAAAATAGTTTAATTTATTAGGAATTTAAGAATATGTAATTTGTACATTCATACATGTGGTATGGGGTCATTTATAAAAACCTCATTACATTTGAGTTGTATGTTATAATTTCTTTCTCCCATTTTATAAATTATTATTCTCATGATTTTGTTATTTTTTCATATATATTTATGTTTTGTATATACCTAGTTAATAATCATATTCATTTATATGATTATAATTTTCTTTGGTTGAATCAAAATTATGACGTTTATGTCAACATGATTTAGATGAACTTTCATACCTATTATAACATGTACATCATCACAACAATAAAATGTGTTTTGAACATTAAATTTAGACTAAAAAATCCGGGTTTTTCATATAATAGTATTTATTAAAATATATTATTTTTTAAATTATCAATCCCTTTCAATTTTATAAAAATAATTTATATATTTCATAATGTATCACCCATGATGATTTTTTATTCTTACGCGTCAAAGATCATTTTCATGAATTTATAAAATTGGAACACTATATTCATGACCTATGTCCCTAATTAATTATAAAATTATATATTTATTCAATTTATTATAATATTGAAAATCCTTAAAATATAGCCTTAGGTAATTAATTTAATCATTAATACTAATCCTACTTCCATCTCATTGGTTTGGTGATGGTTATAGTTTATGTATGGATTATATTCGTAATGTGGAATTCATATGTATGATTTCATTATGGGATGGGTGGGATTGAAATTATATTTCCCTCCAACACATTGGATAAAACTTATAACACATGAGTTATTATGTAAAGGGGTTACGGAGTGAAACTAGTCATAACATAAACATCGTCAACTATGTTTATGGGAATGTGAAGTGAACCAAATTAACCACTTGGCATTTTATACAACATGATGATATACTTCTAAGTAACCCCAAATATATGATTACTATCATGAACCATACAAAATACCATAGAACCCAGATATAAAAGTCATCACTGATATAACAGGAGGGGAATTCACGATCCCCATTGGTTGGAGATGGTCACCTTGCATCATTCAATAAAAAAGTGGTAACTATTTGTGCAACAAAATATTTGAAGGTAAAAGATACATGTTGGTATTATGAACAACAAAAAGGGGGAATGTACTATAAAAACCAGGTAGGAAAAACCAAAATGATGGATCATCTTGATACATAATTTCAACTGAAATAAAAATAAACGATAAACCCATATGAATTGATGATTTAATCTCTACTGGTCACCATAAATCACATCAGGTCCCACAGATTATGAATATTTACAACATCTAGGTGGTAACATTCATTTACTCAACACTAGAATAATATATTCTATAAATGTTCCATGATAATGGTAGTGTAAATGATATAAATCCCTATTAGGGTCTCCCAAAATGATCACTAACCATTAAAAAATTAAACAATAAATGGTTAAAATTTATACTATATTTTATCCACAATCACACTCTATTGAGACCATTAAATCCTTATAGTCATATCATGGACCAAACATAGTATAACAAACTAAAATCTACCAATATTTTTCTAGAACAATAAAAACCAACAAGGAATATCATAAAATGTGTCAAAAAGATGAATTTTAATAGTAGAAAGTTAAATTTTATTGTAGGAAAACAAAACATGTCTCAAATGGTCATCCCAAGATACAATGAAGTTGAAAATTCAAGCATGTAACAAGTATTAAAATATAAAAATAGATTATTCTACACATCTATCTGTTTGAGAATTATATTCCATGATAAAATGTACCTATAATCCCATGGAATATTAGAGGACAATCATGAAGTTGGAAGGGAAACATGTATCCCTATCAGATAATAGAGTATATTGAACTCTATTGAATCTTATAATCTGATGTATATAGAGATTTCCCATGTCCTCAAATTTTTTTATCCTTGGAATAGGTATAATTTGATCAGAATTGTTCAGCCAATAAATTTAAAGTAAATATTTTATTTTTCATTCAAGGGGTATGAAACAACCAAACCACACCATCAATAGAAGTATTCACCCACTTCTATGTCAGAACTAAAGTGGTATAAGGTAACCTGAAGTTCTATAGTCCCCAACATTGACCTATTATAACATATAACAATGAGAAAAGATATCATTAATTCATCATATTAATCCTAAACTATATAAACATCATCACATATAATTTAAAATATATTCTTTAAAGTGTGCAATTCCCATTAGGAACTATGGATTTCCCCATTAATAAAATTTCTCACCTGAATAGTTACAAAAAAATAATTCTTGGAAACATAGGATACCATATAATTATAAATAAAACTAATAAATGGACCCCCACCATAGTGAGACTTCCGAAATCCATAATATTAATCATAAAAATGATGATCTTGTGTAATAATCTTGATAAGAGAGGGGGAATGCGCATGAAATCCAAAATAATCTAGGACACATTCTCCCAAATTCAAAAATGTAGCCAAGAAATGAGAGCCATTATAATCATCTATTCGGGTGATTCATTCAAATAATAGTTTGGAAGATTCATTCACAATGTATTAGAAATGAAAATATTATTTTTCTCAATGTTGGATTTATAGAAAAATCACATAACGTATTCCACCCAAAGTGTATTTTAGAGATTCATATAATTTTGGGATAACATATAACTCAAGATTTAAATTTCAAAATTAATGGTAAAAATTTCTCCATAATAAATATTTCTTAATGTTGAGGACATTAATAATATATATTCTATAAAGATACTAGGCCAGATAATTCCTCTCATGTTACCTAAAATATCATGATCCATATGCTACCACATGATCAACCAGAATAACGAGACAATCCAAATGCAATGGATTCAATCGATCTTGTCCTTCCTGTTTCCTTGGTGCTCTCTGATGGGTTGCCTAGATATCTAGTGCCCGATGTTGGTTTCTCTCTCCCTCCTCTTCCTTCATTCGTAGATGCACTTATCCGTCCACATTTGGGGAAAGGTCTAGCTTAGGATTCCTCATCAATGGTATCGTTTCCTTCTTCCTCCTTCATAGAGAAGGGATGCACGCTACATTTGATCCTGATGGATTCTTTCAAGGAGACATCAAAGGATCTATGATGGACATTGATACTGAATTTTGGGGTAGAAAAACCCCCTTGTGTTTTTCGAGGACTAAATCTGTAGATGGGTCATGGATCTCCCTACCATAGTGTCGATCTTGGATCATAAGACCCTCAGTATCATTTTGGATTCACATGATGATTTTATTAAATCATTGAGTAGAAGACCGTGTTTTTTGGGGAATTGGATGTTTTTCTTTACTCACTCGATAATGGACACCCATTCCGGTAAAGAATTTCATAGTTCGGTGGTCTAGATCTCGGTCGCATGGATCCCCATTCCCCTTATGAATGAATCATTCATAGGGTGATTAGGGATTATTTGGGGACTGTTTTATACACACATGAAAGGATGACTCACATGGAGGAAGTGTCTATTGTGAGGACTTGTTTAGATATGGATATTTCTCATCCTCATCAGAACCACCGATTGATTCAGATGAAGGGGATATTGTACCATCATCATCCTCTGATATATCCTCCTATCACTAGGTTTTTCTTGTTTTCTACATTTTATCTCACACATTGTAGGTATCCCACAAACCTCGATTTGGGGCCTTGAGATCTTATAATTTATCAATGGATTTCGCATGGTTTTCTATCTCGTGCTTCTCTCCAGTATCTCAAAGTCACAATAATGGTAAAGGTGCGGATTCTCTGGGGCTGGATTCTGAGGCCTCATTGTCCATTCAATCCTTTAGTTATGAAGTAAAATAGTATATCATCCATGACCAGGAGATTTTCCAAAAAAGTATGGGTGGGGATCAGTGTCTTCAGCTCAAGGATAGCGGCCTCCTCTCTTTTGGGGCATTGATTGACAATGCTTTTCTAATCACTTTGTCATCTATTAATCATTGGGTTCTTTCCTTCATTTTCATTTCGAAGATTCTTCTGATAGAGGCAGGTTATGATGGCATTGAAATAGTGTTTCATTATTTTCTTAGGGATCTCTCTCTCCATCAAGTGGTGTCTCCACCCCCCCCCCCCACGGTCTCCTGTTACGATAGTGAATTCCCCTCCTCTGCAATCACCTCTGGTGTCGACTGGGGTTGATAAGTTCATGGGGAACAATAAGTGATTTATCTTTCCAGTGAACTTACTCTGGGCGATGTCTAATGGCCCACGATCTCCTGTGTTACTTTGTTCGATGTATCATAGTAGTATCTACACCCGGTCTCAATCCAAAATTGAAACACTTGTCTCCCTGGTTTCAAATCATCATTTCATGGGCCATGAGTCTAGAGACAATGCTAGATGTTCTTGTTTCAATGTTTAGAATACTTATATGAAATGCTAATGGTATTGGGTCTTGGTAAAAATTTATTTTTTATGTTAAGGAACTCTGTAACAATAATAATATCTATGGTTGCAATTCTCGAACCAAATCAGATGCCCATCAAGATCAAATAGTATTCTCAAAGGCATTGATTTATTGGATTCATGCACTAGGATTCTCGAAAATCTCAAATATGATTGGTCTGAAAGGACGACATCACAGTCGATCTACATAGTGTTTCAGATCAATTTAGGGCCATGATTATTTCTATTCGGTATCACTCATTTTTATTTTCCTTCATCTATGAAAAGTGAAACTCTCAAGACAGAGAGTTGTTGTGGAGGGATTTGGATAGTCTCATCTCAGATTATATTCCTTGGACCATCAGTGGATATTTTAATGTCATTACAAGACCAGAGGAGAAACAAGGGTTTGCACCTTTCTTAGTAGCGTCATCCAATATTTTGTTTCGTTTGTGGTGAGATGTGGCCTTTGAGATGTGAGAGACATGGAAGATAAATTCTCTTGTTGTAATGATAAATACATACGACATTGGACCTGGTGTCACCTTGATTAGTGCATGATGAATATTTCCACATTATCTATTTTCGCGGACACCAAAGTCTCTCAGATGGTGTGTTTCTTCTTAGATATCTCTCTGCTTCGCCTTTCCCTAGATTCAGGGTTGTCGGGAAAGGAGGAATTCAAGTTTCTAATACATGGGTTGATGATCTAAGAGGCAATGAGGGGGTTCAGGAGGCCTAGATAATCCACTAAATGGAAAACCAATTAATCACAATCCATAAAAAAGTAGGTGTCTTATACATCTTGTATTTCGATAGAGGAAGGATATTCCTATGCGAGATAAGGACTTGGTTGAGATCATCAATGAGGTTGCTCAAATAGAGGAGGGTCTGGAACATGAATGGGAAGGAAATATTTTTACTAAGTTATGTCTTAAAAATATAATTTCATTGATTCCCTTATAAGGATGGAACGTTTGTCTAGGGAAAGATCTAGAATTTGTTTGATTCGAGAGGGTGACACATACACTAGTTTTTTCCTTGCCTGCATCAAGGAACATAGACATGTTTAGAGATTGAATATTATTACGGAGGATAGTTTTTATTCTAGTGATCATGATGAGGTTGGAACCCTATCTAATGAATTTATCTAATCCTTAATTGTAGGTCCCAATCCTTTCTTGGCTAGTGGGTATCTAAGGGGCGATGCTAACATATTTTAGAAAATCATGCGATGTTTATCAGAGGAAGCTGATGAATTTTTGAGGGGGACTTAGGAGGAGGTTAAAGTGACTGAGGCGGTCAGGAATATGAACCCAAAGAGCACACCAGGCCCCAATGGTATTCGTGGATCCTTTTTTTGTGGTTTCATGGGACACATGTAAGGGATACATGGTTTGTGCAGTGTAGGACTTCTTATAGGGAGGGAATTTTCAGTGTATTTCATGTGTAACCAAAATGGTTATGATACCGAAAATATGAAACCCACATTCCATTGATTAGTATTGTCTTATAATCATGTGTAATATTCCATTCAAGGTTCTGTCTAGAACTCTCAACAAATGTATGTCCCTTCAATTGAACAGCTGGGTGTCTCATGAGCAATGTGGATTTATTAAAGGGTGGTCAATACATGAAGAAAATATAGTGGTGCAAGAAATGGTTAGTGCTATAAACAACAAGTCTGTTGTGGGTAACATGGTGATAAAATAAGATATGACAAAGGCCTATGAAATATTGTAACGGGGTTTAATATTATGTGTGCTGACTTGCATGGGTTCTCAAACTGGATTACCGATCTTCTTTTTGGTTGCATCAACTCGGCCTATATTTCAACCTCATTTATGGGTAAGAAGTTTGGTTATAATTCTTTCAGATATATCAAGAAAGGATATCCTCTCTCCCCCACCCTCTTTAGCCTATATAAAAATGTTTTCAGTTACTATATTAACATGGGTATTCTGATGGAGAATGTCCTAGCCTACAAGAATAGGCATGTAACAAGGGGTATCTCACATTTGATGTTCGGGGATGAAACCATTTTTTATCAATGTTTGTAGAAGGTCAATTTAGGTGATAAATGGGATACATGAAGATTATTTCTTGTGAAGTAGGAAGGTTTTGAATAGGGGAAAAATCTTGTATTATATAACCCAGAATATCTCTGAATGTAGGGTAAAGATTATTGATGACAACTTGAATATGATTACGGGATAATTCCATATGGAGTACCTCAGGTAACTGTGAGTCATTTCTCACTTAGAATTCATAATGTTGGTATGTTAGTTAGCAAGATGAAAGGGCACATCTACAATTGGGAAAACAGATTCCTGTCTTTTAGAGGCGGAATAACCCTTTTGAATAGTGTTATTGTTTACATTACAATGCATGTAATGTCCATCATGAAGGTCCCCATCGGATTTATCACCAGCAGGGAGAGGATTAGGGTGTATTTAATATGGGATGGAAAATGGATGGAAGACATTACTGGGCATCGAGAAAAAATCATGCAAGACCTTTCTCGAATGGGGGAATTAATTTTAGTAGTGTTTAACTGGCCTTGCAAGGTCTCCATGAAAATAAATCATGGGAGGATATGGATGGATGAATAGAATGGGAAATGACAATGTTGGGAATGTTTGGACTAAATTTGTATGAGTAGAGGATGTGAATCTATAAAATTTGGAACCTGATTCACCTGTACAAGGAGTTTTTGCATCATTACTCTTGGTGGATAGTGAGAAGCGGTGACATAAACTTTAGGCTTCGTGATTTTGGGGGGTGGAATTCTCCGGTTATTAGGACTCCCCATACTGAATCTTTCATTTTTATAGGCTAGAGGCCACCCTAGTTTAATCAGGCCATTTTATATTAGAATCAATGTGCTACATTCAATAACATTGTTACTACTGAAGAACTTGATAACACCCTTTTTACAGGAATCACATTCGGTGAGTTTTCATTAAAAGAATTATCTCATTTAAGGAGGGATTAAAACAATGATGATCCATTGAGGGAGACTATGTGGTTCCAGAAGGTTCCCTCCAAAATTATCTTCTTGTTGTGGTGGGTGAGGAATCAATCTTTTCCCACTGAGGATAACATTCAACACATGGGTGTGAGGATCTCCTCCAGCTGCTGGTGTTCCCATGAGCCCAATCAAAAAATTGTGGGTCATATATTTTTTGATAGAGATTTGTCTAAATGGATTTGAAAGGACTTTGATATCTTCACTAGATGTAAAAATCCGAGAGGGATGCATGGCACTTTTCTTAGTGAATGGTTTCATGGAGAGGGTGATCATGGTCCTCAGAGGATTGTAAGGGATTTTATCCTATTGAAAGGTGATGGACCATTTTTAATTCTAGAAAATATATGAAAAAAGTCTTCTGTGGGTCTTAGGAAATTATTCCCTTAAAATGATGACGTTGTTTCAAGATCTGGTTCAGTTGTTTTTAAATTTCCATGATGCACTGTTAGTTAAATTCCTCATCTCAAATCAATTTCATTCCAATCTGGCTAGAGATATTAGAGGAGCGCATTGGGTATGTTGGAACCCTCTTCACCTTAGGTTAATACTCAACACATATGGAGCTATTATCGGGGTGAGATGCGAGGCAGAGGCACCATCAGGAACTTGGTAGGGTCTATTATAGCAACATTCTCCACCTTCTATGAAAGGGGTGATTTATTACAGGTTGAAGCGTAGGGGATTATCATGGGATTGGAACATTGCGGGCAGCAGGACATCATACATAAGGTGGTGTAAACAAATTCATTAATTCTCTTCATTGTACAAGCAGGTACATGTCGGGTATCAAGGAATAATGCATATTTAATCATGAAGTTCAAATAGATATTGGGTAATCACTTTAAGATCACCCACACGTGGCAGTAGGGTAACCCTGTGTAGATTTCTTGGCATCCATGGAATCCCCAAATCTATGTATGTCATATTTCATTAGAATAGGCTCATTTCCTCATGATGGGGTTGAATTTTATTATTAATGATGCATCAATATTTCAATTTTTTCAACCCATGTGATTTGTTATGTATGTTGAGTATCATTTTAAAATCAATAATAATGGTATTTTTTAGTTAGTCAAACAATCCAAATCCCAACATGACGCATCTAATAAGACCACGCATCTATGGTTGTTCTATATAGTAGTAAACATTGTGAAAAATTATAGAAAATTTCAACCTAAAAAATGAATTATTCCATTTCTAGACCAAGAAAAACATCACTAATTATTAACTGATTGCATTAATTAGAGATGAAACATTGAGAAATAATTATCAAATCACTAGTGATATCCTTCAAAACTAAAGTGAATCTAAATCTAAAAAGAAATATGCAGTTTCTCACATGTCATAAAAAAATTCACATTCATAGGATGAGATCAAACACTAGGTTATGATACCAAATGTCCCAAGAATATATTCTTATGAACCCAAAATTTACATTCTGAATTTTTCACATAAAGTTGATGATTTCTCAAGGTATCCATATCTTCTCTCAAATGAGAAATTTATTCCTCCTCATACTGATAGAATACTAGGATTTCATAAAAAATACAATTTTTAATGATTCAAGGTATATTGGAAATTTCGTATTCATTCATTCTATGAAATTTTTTGGACCATTAGTTAGAAAAAAAATACTAATAATATCCAGACCCAATCATGATGGGTTTTCACTGAAAGAAAAACTATTTTATTCTAAATTCGTGATAACCAGATTGATGATTATTCTTTGAATGATACATAACCACTTTCAAATTTTCAAGAAAGAAATCGTCATGTGATAAATGATAGAGGTTCATTAGGGTAACATGATTGAGTTTCTAGTATAGCAATCATAGGAAAAGTGTCTCATCATATTTTTTCCAAAAATAAGAGGTTATTCCCAAGTTGAAACACTCATGTGTATAAATTTGATCACTAAAAATCATAAAAATAGGATTTTGTCTATTTCACCATCACATTTTAATGTGGTAAGAAGGAATAAACAAGAAATGATTTCCATATATGATATCAATAGAACACCCACATCTCAAATTAGGGTAAATCAATTTAAATAATAAGGAATTAAGTATTGAATCATGCTGAAAACTTTAGTGGGATAATCCTTGAAATATTTCCACTACAATTTGAAAGGAAACACAGTAATTTCAATTACCAACATGTTAAATTATGTTCTAACTATAATAATTTTTGGGTCCTATTCTCTTTGAATGTAATGAAATTCCCCATCAGGTGTTATAATGACAATCGGTCGAATGTAGTAGTTGACTTGGGCCTTATGATTCCTCATCAAATTCATACCAAAAAATACTCCAAGTGATTTGATATCATACACATGAATACACCATTATTTATTAATTGGTGATAAAGATAATAAACAATCATGACACTGATATACATTATCTCTCTTTGTTCTGAGTGGTGTATTAATGTCCCTCAAATAAGACAACTGATCGTTTGGCTGTTTTTGAAAATTAAAATTTCTTGTTGATCTAAACAAAGTGATATTAAACAATATCAAATGAAGTTGTCACATAAGATTATGATATAGTGATGGTACCCTACACAGTCATTAGACACACAATAATATCTTCTAGATACTATTCCATTCCATACAAAATATTAATTCATGATGTATGTGCTTGGAAATCCTTAGTTTTGTAATCATATAATATCATGGTAGTACATTATGGAGTGGATATTCATGTTCCACTTCATGGAGAATAAATTAAATGAAATAACATATTTTGGTTCCCTCAGAAACCATAAAAACAATTGATCTTGGGTGCCTTAGTGAAAACATGAAACAAATTCCCAACCATGCCACACTAAAAGTATATTAATAGTACTTTATCAGTTACTATTGGAAGTATAGATTATTATTCATATATAAAATAACTACAAGAGTCATCATCATTTCTTTATCATGTATAATAATTCATAGAAAAACAAATGTGAGAAAAGGTATCTCTTTCCAATCATGATTTACTATATAATTAATTCTTGATCATCAAAAACTAGTCCAATACATCAATATATTAAGATATATTGAAAATAACATATGATCATGTATTAGGTCAAAGACCCTTCATGAACCATAAATTTGTCATCCTCTACATAGACATAACTTTAGTAAAAAAACTGAACATGCTTTGAAAAATTGTTCACATAATTTATCATAGTCATGCAACCATTCAATGTGAAAAGAAATTCCATGTACATATCCAAGACCATCGACTCTAAATATAAAAAATATATTAAAATAACAATAATATAATAAAAATACATTCCCTTATACATATTATCCATTACCATGGAATAACACAAACTCTTTCTAGTTCCCTCAAGCTTGATGGTGGTACATTTCACATTTACTATGTCAGTTGATTCAAATAACAAAAAACATAGATCTATATTTTTCTACAAATCATTAGCCTTTTTGGGTCATTTATTTCTTGGAAATTGGTTGTTTAAAAAAAGGAACACTTGATAATTATATATAGGTTACACTCTTAATGTTTACACAATGAGATCCTAAAAGGGAAAAGGTTTCAATGATTACATACAATCACAGACAGGAGGAACCACTATCCAAATAAGATTTTGGTAAATTAGAATATTTTATTTATTTGGTTCATATATAATATCCTCTTGTGTAGTATTTGAACATCTTCAGAGAGGTATGATTCTATAAAACATAAACATAATACATTATAAATCAATACCAAGGATGATCCTATCCACAATTGAACAAAAATAGATGATGAAATTAAATCCAAATAGTTGGTAAAGGTTATGAATTGGGTCAATCAAATTCCAGAAATACATTATTTAAAATAATGATTGTGATAGAAGGACCATTCTGATTAGATATCACCCTTAATAAGATCTAAAATAATTTATTAGTCAAATCAATCATGCCTCTTGTCTACCAAGACAACTAAACTCCATACAGATAATAAGAAAGGATTTATAACATTTTTTATCGATACCATGCATCCTTGAATAGGTAAACCTTATTAGGATCCTTGATACATGAGTCAACAATGACATGGCTGAAAGGGCCTTCATGATCCCCATTGATTGGTGAATAGGACCTGAAACCATATAATGAAAAGGGGGAATTATTTGTGGCACAAAATAGTTGAATGAAAATGATTATAGTCAATATGTAAAAAAATATAAGTGGATAATGTTTCAGAAATGAAAAGGTAAAACAATATTGAAAAGACACTAAAACACAAGAAAAAAATGTATTTAAATATAAAACTCAATGATCAACATTTATTACATGTTGGTCACATATAGACTAATGACCCCATCAATATATGTCCTAAGGACCATGAAAATACACCACAACCAAGTAGTGAGTCTCATTTTCTCGGGCATGGCATGACACAATCTACAAACTCTTAAAGGGAAATGTAGGATTATAGATATCAATCGTAGTAGGCACTCACCAAGTTTTACTTAATCTATTAAATAGAAAATAAACCAATAATTATTTCAATTAAAATACAACAATTATTGTAATGACATACAGATATTTTCAACGAAATATGCATTCACAATCAAATGATTCGGAATATATCAAAAGATTCTTAAATGAAAATTTTATAAAAAGGGCTTATATAAAGTAGTAAATATTAATAAAAAATTTATATAAATAAATTTTATGTAATTGTCATATGAGTTATATTTGAGAAACATGTATCAGTCCCAAATGTAAATTATTTTTTGGATATAGGATCCTAGCACTACTCATCAATGTTCTTGGCTAAAAGTGTGCACACATCACATAAAATAGGATATCTACATTGAACACCCCATTGGGGAGATTTTTTGGGTATTATTATTTAAATGTTTTTATCATCCATTCAGTAATAGGGGGTCAGATTATAGCATGATTTAATAATTTACCCACTAGAAACCCATTCTCACATGTGGTTCATTAAATCAGTCAATCAATAATAAATAAATTATTTCAAATAATTTAAAAATATAATTTATCTTTTTTAGTTTTCAACATTTATTTATATTTGATTAAAACATCATAGGATATCATCAAATCATGTAGTTTCATATGCTTTCTCAATTGAATCCATTTTCCTCAAAAATTAATTTTCAAATAAAGTAATTAATTTTCGTAAGTCCTCATACCAATTTCAATTCCATTATAAACAGTTGGGGGTTAGAAATACCCATGAAATTTTAAATAGTAATACATTAATAATAAAGAAACATGGATATTAAAAAAAATTAAAAACTCATTTTAAATAAATCAAGATTATACGATGTTTAAATTGTAGGGATAATCATATTGAATAACCTAACATTACTCATTTTTGAAATCGAAATCAAAAATGGGAGGCACCAACATATATTTATTGTAGAGTATAACAACATGGAAATACTATATAAAATAACATGATCACGATTTGATTAAAATTTCCACAGGATATCATACCACATCCAAATATGATCCCCATAGAGGAGGATAAATCTGTAATGGGGGAACTCATTGAAGATCATATTTCAAACTGGGATTTAAAGAAGGGAATAAAGCACCCTACATACATGGGTGGATTCCTTGGGTTCATAGGAGGATCTAATATATGTTTCCTAAAGAAATAAGTCATTTAGAAAGAATAAATCAAATGTGCATTATTCATTTACATCATAAATAATATGTTTAGTAAGTAAATGCATATTGTTTAATGTAAACTAAAATGGGTGTCACATATGGTTTAAAAAACTAATAGAAAACATTTATATTAAGATCATTCAATATAAACATTATATATTGTTTCGTAATTCAGTCATACAGTTTGTGGCAAGAAGAAAATTAATATCATAAATAAGTAATCTACAACATAAATTCTTTCAGCATTCATTTCCTAGAAACAAAAACTTGCAGAAATAAAAATCACAAGAAAATCACCTCAGATCCAAAAGAAAACCCTCTAAATAAATTTCTACATTTATCCTCAGATTCCACTAATTCCAAAGATAAAAATACATACCTTTAACATTAGGTCATTTCCCCGAAAAAATGCCTTCATGATCAAAGGGATGGAAATATAATTAAATATGGATGGAATCAAAATATGATTGAACAAGTACAGGATAATTGGTAAGGGGATGTCACATTTATGATGTTAGGTCTTACGTTGTTACCATATATTCTATGATTCCCTGATTCTATTATTTCATTATTATATGGAGTGTTTCCATTCATATAATCATTATTTCAATGAAATCATGTTATTCTTTAGAACTATCTTGAAATTATTTATTTCCATGTATATTACCATACTAGGATTCATGGAATAGTTGTTTCGTTATGTATATTCAAATGGTTATCATATTTAGTTTTATAATATATACATGAGTTATAAAAATTGTTTGGTATTTTAAATAATGATGTTTTTACATTTATAATGAGGTATTTTTATATATATTCACTAAAATTTTGTAGACCTAATGATATTCTGTTTTTATTTATATAAAAACTATTTTTAAATTAATGAAATAAACTATGTTTAAGAGTTGGGTTTCTATATGACATCTATCAATATATTTTTAATTAATGATGATTTTAATTTTAGTCGTATAACTATTTACACTATATTTTACCAACATTAATTGATTTAGAAGATATTTTGGTTATTGGGATAGCGCCCATGATACTGTCTTCTAAGAAATCATGTTGAATTAAATTAAATTCCCAAATAATTTGGGTCAGGTAATGATACATGAAATAATATTTAATATTTTTTGTAAAATTGCATATATTATAGTATTTAAGGCAACATTCTCTTGAAAAAAATATATATCCATTACTTCTATGCATCTATGCCCTAAATGTATTCCTTTTATTTCGGTCTATCTAGGATACTATAATGTTCCATTTACATAATGTCTTCCAGATCATAAATACTACAATGTAGAATATTCTTATAAATTTTTATTGGGGGTCTTACGAATGAGAATCACTTATTGGTTATTTTCATTGACAAAGTATCCCTTGGATGAAGTTTGTATCACAAGTGATATTGTACGTTAAATAATGACATGGGGCATATAAATGATGGTCCCATATGTTTATATACTTAATATTACTATATGATTATACTTCATAATAATTTAAGGCATTAGGAATATGATGGACATATAATGATATTATAGATTACATATATTTTTCCTACACTATTTGTTTTCCAAAAAATCATCGATACTTATCATGTATACATTCATTTTTAGGTTTCCTAGATGATGGTACAATATATGGTCATACACCATGTAGGATTACCTTTAATATACATTTCATTATTATTGAGGCATAATTGTGATGAAATCATTAATGAGAACATGGATTTCACTTATTTTAAAGAAGTATTTATAGAAAACCACATAGAACATTCTATTATATTACATCATTTCAATTAATATTTAATGTATAACCCAAAATAATATTCCTAATTACCAAAATGATTTTTAATAAATGGATAATTGATACACTAAACTATTATTTCATTACCGTATTCAGTATCTTAAACATCTTTGTTATTATAATATATCCTTCTAGAATCATCACAGTTTTTACCCATCTTCCAAGCATATAGAAAATATTAAACAAAAGAATGTGTGAGAATAGATGCATAGTAATGTTAAATTTTGGAAATATAAATCAATGACCATGTGTAAGAACATTATGAGGTTAAAGGGTTTAAGAACATGAAATTATCTAAAAAAATTACCCATAATTTCCGGGATCATAATCATGATATTTGAAATTATATATTATTATATCACATGATTTAGGGATCATCAAAATTTAAAATATGATACATGAGTATAAATCATAATCATATCTTCATGACATATGTGTTAGTAAGAATCATAGTTATAAGAACCATATTATATGCCGTGCACCACTACCATTACCAGTATATCATATCATATCAGGCATCATTGCATTTATCACATATCATGGTATATCGGCAATCACTAACTATTTCCTAATGTGGAAGGTTCACATCAACTCATTCCACAAAATTATCTTATGAGATAAAAGAATATTCTTAATTCATTAGTGTGATATAATGGATCCACCCATCAAATAATAAAATCAAAATATATGTCTGTGATACAAGATCATAAACCATTAATCATTTCAACACAACATTACTCTTCAAAAATATGGGGTTTCAAAAATATGGCATACTAACAAAAGTATCATATAAAAAATAAATGGGATTCATCGATTATTCATCATTATAATCCAAAAATTTAAATAATATAGATATTATTAGTATTTCATAACCCTAATAAATTATAAATATACATAAATGATGAAGTCATAGAAAAATAATTGCAACAAATGTTCAAATTATATATTTATTGAAAATCTGAAATATAAATTTTTTATCATATTTTTCTAATAAATTCAAAAAAATTTAGAAAATAATTTTCATTTAAATAAATCAAGGAAACAATTCATGGAATATTTTTTTAAATATAAATTACTATGCGAAAATTTAATCATGATATATTAATGGAAATAAAAAATTTATTTCACAATTTTAATAAAATTCTCTAACAACTCAATTAAAAAACAAAATTGTTCCTTCTAAAACCATTATAAAAAATTAAATGAAAAAACCAAAAAGTTATTGTGTTTATCTTCATTATCAAATTCAATTTCATCAGTATCTTACATTTTAAACAACACCATGATAAGATTTCTAATATAAACATTAATTATTTGGCTTGCATTACATTCACGGTCACGTTTTACTGAACAACAACATATTATTAAAAAAAATTATTATTTAATTTATTAAGATATAACTTACATGTTATATAATAGGTTATTAATTGTATTTACATAGTTATTAAAATAAATGGTTGAATTTTATGGTTAAAAAAGTATATTTAAACCAATGAATATAGAGGATACATTTTTATAAAGAACTTTTATTTTGCTCATAAAGTCATTTTTTGAAAATACATTTAAATAATTACTATTCTAAAATGATATTAATGTAATTTATATGTTATATATTCAAGTATATATTTTGTATATTTATCTACTAGATTTTATAGGCATAATATAAGGACAAACCCATTATTACATAGAAAACATATATTTTTATAAAAACGATTTTTATCATCTTTTAAGAGAGAAACTATATTAAATAATTTTTTTGAAACATTATTATATTTTATTTTGAAAATTTAAATTATTATTTAAAAAAATGAAATAATTGATATTTTTTTTAAAAATATGATAATATACTTTTTATTGATGAAGAGTGGAACTTTTTATATTTTATTTAAAAACAACTTTTTTTATCAAAATAATTTTTGTTGTTATTTTATATTATTAATTTGTTTTAGCATGTAACTAAATAATTATTGTTTTTAATTTAATCTAATTTAGGTTTTTGTAATTAATATTAAATTTCTTTTAGATATGAATATGTTGTAATCTTTTCAATGGTCAATCATTAAAAACATATTTTCTGAGATAATATTATTATTATGCTACATCCATATTTCCCTTTTCACCAATCCTAAGAAAAAAATACCATAATGTGTGCTAACATAGGACTTACTATCTCTACGCAGTGGTGTAAATTGTCTTCATCACCAATTTATTTAGATGAGTTAATTTGGAATATAAATAATTTAAATAAAAAATATGGAATTATATTGATTCTTTATAATTAATATACCATCCAATTCTATACCACACTACCATTATGAGATTATATTTTCACTCTTGTGTACTTACATTTTATCATCGCCATGATTGGATGAGATTCATCCTCAACGATACCAATTTAATAATTATTATAAAAACTTATATGATTACTAAATATTATATTTATGAACATAATAACATTTTTTAAATGAAGAAAATATATCCTATTCATAATAAACAATACTTAAAAGGGAAAACATGCATACACAAATGAACAATTGTCATCGGAATCAATGATAATAATGATTTATTATTAAAAAAATGATATAATAGGATCATATACGATGTCATAAATTTGTATATGGTTATGAAATAAATTAATAAAATGATATAATCATTAGAAATTTTGTTAAATCACCCTAAATGTTAGTAAATCTCTAGGTAACAGTTAACTTCATAATCTCATTATTATCTAGAATTGTTTATAAGAAAATATTTACTAGGATATATTTTTCATCCATTTCTATGTTTCTAAAAAATATTTTCTGAATTATTTTTCCTATTATCCTAAAAATATTGTAATTCTATTACACAAGTATAGTAATTAATAATATGGTTTAAAAAGAGTAATTTATCTTTATTCAAATGATATACTTTATGGGGTTTTCAATAGAAGAAGTGTTTATTTATCTTATGAAGCGTGAGATAGATTTTATACCATCATGAATCCTTAACGTTTTTAAGCTTCCCTTGTAATATTAGAGAGTTATTTTCAATTTAAAGGTTTTCTTTTGTAATTTAAATGATTTTATGAAAAAAATTCAATGTAAAAAAGGTGTATTTCTCTCAAGAGATTTTAAATGATTTTGTTAGAGAATTTTAATAAATTGAAAATACATTGATGGATATTATGATTGATTTGGGTTAACCTTTTATGATATAATTTATAGTATTTTATTAAATTATTTATGGTTATGTTTTACAATGGATGTTCTATTTAGATACCATTCATGTATTATGACTTAATTATTCAAATTTTGTATTCTAGTTTTCATATAAATTACAGTGTTCATTATGTATCACCACCCCTTTCATATAAATAATTCATTATACATGGTAAGTGAGAGGTGGGGCCCACAATTAGCCATCTATTGATCAATATGTGACATGAGACAAACTATTTGATGTTATTTTTAAGATGTTTGGAATTATTCATTCCCTCATTATGATATTAGTTATTGATTTTCCATGTGATTAATAAACTAGTAGAATACCCATGGTTAATTTTCATTTTCATGTGTTTATTTATATGGAATTAGTTGATCGTATTTCATTCATACCATATTATTCACATGTTATTGATTAAATAGAAATTCTTTGGTAAATCGTTTTTTCATAATTGTTTTTGATAGCATTGGATGTTCATATAGCATTAATGAGTATATGAGATAAACCCTTTCTTATTTTTCACTTCACCAAAGAATTTGAAGTTGTATATTATTACTGAACTATATAGATAGGAAAAGGGAACAAGAGTGTTTTCAAAGGGTTTATTATGTCATTTTTGTCAATATGTAATTTGAAACTTATGCATTTAATTTGGCTTACAAAACTATTAAAATAATCAGTCATTTGGGATTCAAATCTTGTATCTATGCTAATGTAAAAAGGTATTATACCACCTATATGTTGTAGGGGTCAGGGTCATTACATTTGGTACCAGTGAATTTTTAGTGGAACCCGTTTAAAAGGTACTTAAAAATCATAGATTAGGGAACATAACCCTAATATAGACATTGCAGATAAGAATAGAATAATGATATATTTTTTAAATAAGGTAGAGATTATGTGGGTATTCATCGAAATACATATTTCCGTTATACTATAATAGGATGTTGTTTTTGAATAGACACATATACGGGTAATTGCTCTGGGAATGTGTGTTGGTAATAACTCGGAAAAACATGGTACATAAAAATGGGCCTTACAACGCATCTGGATTGACACTCCCAGGGGTTATTCTTTAGATATTTCACATGATACTTACAATACATTATGAAGTATTTGAATACATTATGAATTTGAAAAAACTAGGTAATTTAGTAGGTGTAATAAACTGCAAATAATGTGTCATGTTATTATATAAATGATAATATGTTATTCACACTATTACTACTATTACTAAAACAATAATTTCTGATTTTAGACATTGGATGAAACCCTATGAAGTCATGTTAACATTGAAAATTATGGACAAGGAGTTGGTGATGTGAAACCAATTGCAATGTTGATAAGTGGGAAATATTTTACTTTCCTGCCTAATGATTGTTTCTAAAATATTCTAAACAATATATACTATAAATATCTCTTGATATCAACAACTAATAGATTGACAGAACATACTAAGATCTCTGATAGTGGTGACCATGTCCAAAAGATGGACTGACATCCATCATAACATAAATTGGGAAGTATAAACCAAGGAAAATGACTCATTGTTATGAAGAAATGAATTATGTTTTGAAAATAAGGATACAAGGCAAATAATTTCAAAAGAAAAATGAGGGGTATAATGGAGGGAAATAAAACTCATCTTAATAATCAATTTGTATTTTATGGCACTAAATTTGGGTAACCATGGTATTAACCAAGTGAATTTCATCTTCTATAGGATAATCTATAGACCATGAAAGTACCAATGTGGAAATAAATGGTTGGGGAATTTATGTACATGTGTTTTATAGAAAACCATTTTTAATTGACTATTTTGTGATAAAATAATTTCTTGTATGTTAATAATATTTATTTTGAGAGTAATACTAATATAGTATTAGAAAATGGACAACCCACGAACTAGGTGGCAACTCATTGGGCCTGGCATGGTTGTAGTGTTTAAACCCCCAACTGAATTGAGGAAAGGTTGTAGAATCGTCCACTATCTTATATGATGTCTAGGGTTAGCAAGAAATATTTTTAGTTAATATTTATAATGGATGAAAGAGTTTTATCAAAACTTTGGAATTGGAAAATGATGTTGTGATTAAGTTATTAATGTTATTCTAGAAGATGTTTACAATTTTGAGAATCCATTTAGATTAAGGTAAACATAATAGTTTGAGGAATATTGGATTAATTGTATTTTGGATTAAAAATGGTTTTATTGTGGGATTATGGTGATTCATGTTATTAATATAAATCGATTGAAAAATTTATGATTATGATTTTTAAAAAATTACGTTTTTTATATTTATTAATGTTAGTTTGAAGATAATATGATCAAATCCTAGTTATATTTTGGTTTTAATCCTAGTATTGAATTTTTTGAGGAAGGATTGTTTTTTATGAATTATATGTGTTGAAAGTTGAGTTTTAGAGTTGAATTTTGGAGATTATTTTTGATGGATTATCTAATATTATCCTAACAATTTGTTTGTGGTTAATGTAAAATGGAAGTAGAATTATATATTATTACTTTTGTGGATTATATGATTTTTAGATGTTGATTCGAAATATATATCCTTATTGAATTCATCTTCAATACTATTCATTTAAAAAAATGATTAGTTTGTGGTCTAAAATGATTAAAGGATGAAACTGTAATAGTCTAGTAAGTATTATTTCTTATGATATTATTATATAAAGTAAATAAATTATTCATCTATTGGAAAAATATATTTAAACTAAATATTTTATATTAATACCTTCTTTTCTAATTAATCAAATCATCCCTTGGTATTTTGTTTATCTATATCTTTGTGATTGATAATATTAACAACACCTTGTTCTCTAACACTCTCCATATATTATTGATGGTTATATTACACTTTCATGTTTATGTTTTTCAATATAGAACCCTGGAAAGTGTGATATTTGTTGACATTTATTCGTCAGTTTATTTATTTTAATGTAAATGAATCAATAACCATTTTTCTGATTTTGGATTTCAACCAAGATATTTTTAAATGTCTAAACCATAGTTTTTTATCCTGAGTTTGAATTATGAATACTAGATTTATTGAAAGAGTGGAGAATTTAACACCCCAATATATTATAGTATGTCTCTTCTATAATAAATTCAATTTCATCGATAGCTTATTTTGTATTAACCACCATGATAAGCTTACGCTACACAAAAAAATGAGTTGTCTTTTGTTACACGGAAGGATGAGTTTAACCGAACAACAATATATTATTATATAATATAATATGATATATCCTAGACATTAAGATGGTGGTTTTGAATATTATTAACTAACATATGAAAATATGTTATTTTATTAAATGGTTATAAATTAAATCAAGATCTAACTGAATATATGGGAATTTTTTTATAGAGAACTATTTTTATGCACACAAAGTCATTTTATCTCAAATCAATTAAATTAAATAATATTGGAGAATGATTTTAACTATATTTGTATGTTATATGTATAATAAAATATTTTTTATATTCAAAAAATATATTTTATAGGAATACAAAAATAAAAAACCTTATGTTACACATAAAAACTTATATTTTTATAAAATTAGTTTTATATCTTTTTAATGGGGAACAAATTTTAAATTAAAATTTTAAAATTTTATGTATAATATTTTTCAACATGAACATATTATTTCAAAATAAAATATATATATTAACTTTTGTTAAATTTTTTTTGATATATTTCATGTTTTGATAAATAGTGAAAAATAAAAAATTTTCATTTAATGCATCTTTTTTCATTAAAATAATTTATAGCAATATATTATATTGTTGTGTAGTTTTATATTATAAATAAATTAATTTATTCCCATTAAACCTATGTAGGTAATATTCCTAAATATTACATTTAATATATATATAATAACATTTAAATTTTTTAAATATTTATACATTAATGACTCATTTTCTCAACCCGTAAAAAGAATTAATTTTACATTATTTACTGAATATTATTTGTTTTTAATTTTTTAAAATGGATTAAATATTTAAAATAAGTGGGTCCAAATAATGTAAATTTGTTTCTTTTATTTTTGGAATGAGATACTAAAATTTAATAATATTTTAATTACCACTTGTAATGATAAATCATGTAATTACAGGTAATGATAATATTAAAATTTTATAAAATTATCCTAAAACTTATAATATATTCATAAGATGTGTTTTTATGACCAAAATTATCTATTAGAAAAATAAATTAACCTTTTAATTCCACTTCTGTGATTATATGACATTTATAATAATTTATTTACAGATAAGTTAAAAATATCATACTCACATTTTTAATACATATCACTTTTTAAGAAATGGTTCTACAGAAAATAATATAAAATAAAAATATTAATTTTAAATCAAAATAATTTTAATTTTTCATGATAATCTATTTTTAAATTTTGTAGATTAAATTTTTTAATTAATGGCCTTTATAATAATGATATAATTATTGTTTAATAAATGGAAATATAAAATAGATCCTAATAATAAATTTAAAATGAAAATAATTTGACATCATTATTGATATGAAATAATTGTATTGAAAACATATACATTTTACCGATATATTAGAGAGGTTTTCTAAAATTAATCATTTTGGGAAGATATTTGTAATCCAAAATATAATGAATAGTTTCAAATTTGACATAAATGATACTTTAAAATAAATAATACATTAATAATTTATATAAATTTTCTAAAAATATATAATTTGGTTAAATGTCGAAAATAAGGTTAAATATTTCATATATGATCAATTTTTTGTTCATTTTTCATTTTATTGTGAATATATTAACCCTAAAGTGTAAGAATCCAAGTTGTCATGGTAAGATTTACAGGGTTTGACTAGGGGAAAAAGTCAAAACATATGGTTAATATTGTTTCATAAACATGTCTAAAAACCATTGGTTGAGATTATTAGGACAAATTTTCATCATATATTCTTGAATAAATTGCATCGGAACTATTTTATGTCAAAAAAATATATATATTATTTTATGGTTTTAAAGGATTCCCATAGTGACCCTACCCTCTCTTATTAAAAGAAACATCCTCCCAAACTTCCTTATACAAATTTGAGCCTTCAATATCAACCAAACCGACAAAGTTCTCCTCCCAACAATCATATATATGTTATGGTTGCTATAATACTCTAAAATTACCACCTCTAGTGTTCTTAAGTGGAGACACAATTGTGGTCCATCGAAGAGGAGGTAATTATTTTACCAACTCATTCAACCTTTTTGCTTATTTTACTTCCTCATAATATTTTTTCTCTCTTAATAAAGTAATAATATATGACACCAATCATAAAACATTATATAATATTGAGATAAGATAATAATTTGATATTAATTCACATCGAGGATATCTTTTGTTTTATAGTCTTAAATAATTATTTCATTTTTAATACATATCATCCCATTTACATAAAATAGGATACCTTCAAAATAGTATTAATTTTCTCCACCAAATGAAACCATTTATACAAAATAAATGATGATTTATTTTCATGATAAAAATATTCTTGACTTCTTTCATTCTATTATACATCTTTATACCCCATGAAAACATTTTAAAAACAGTGGATGAGAAAAAACATAGTAATGGATAGAATGATGAAATAAAAAGTTATTCCATCAACATTTATAAATAGATGAATTTATAAGAATAATGAATAATTCATATAAATTATAAATCATAGAGGTAAATTCTGATATCCCTATCATACTTACATTGTTGCTTTCACAGTGACATAGGGAGTAACCTGTTTTGAATATCCATCATATATATTCCATAAATTTATTAGGAGAAATCATAAACATTAACCTTATTTCATTACCCAATTCATTAAAGAGATATCATTGGCTCAATTACCTTTGGCTTATCATTAAAAAACCAGTATGAATAAACAAAGCCCAAGACCCATAACACATAAACCTTGCATAAAGGGGAAATGTAATTTCCACATTTCAATCATAAGATTTCATTTCAAGATATTGATATAATAAATTCATTATAAAAAAATATTTCAATACCAAAATAACCAAAATGGTAATATGATATTTAATTTTTATTTAAAAACAATATGTCTTATATAAGAAGATGAATGCCAAAGAATTATCGCGGTGGTGGAATGGTCGTTGTCATTGCATTTGTTAAAAAAATTACACTTTTCATTGAGTAAAATGATTTTTAGAAAAATCTTCCTTTTGAATGAAATTAAAATTAAAAGTGTTTGTTAAAAATTGTATAAATAAGGTCATGAATAAATTAAAATGTGCCTTAATGAATGGAGATTGAGATGAAGTCCCTTTACTTCAAGTCTAACTGGTCTCATTCATTATTTATCTTAATGAATAATTAAATTAGGTAAATTTAAACCATTTAAAAAAATTCAATTTTTTATTCATTTAATATCATTTATTACCACATAATAACAATTATTTTATTATTTTTGTTCATATTAGATGTATTATCGATGTTCGGTACATGAGTCAAAAATGAACCTGTTTTGATAAAAATAGTTCATGTCATCAGAATTCAACCTCTATAATATTATTAATTAGTTAAATAACATATATATCTAATATATATGTCTTTATAATATCCATAATATTTGGATATATGATATGAAAATATTTTTTCATGGAGATGGTAGGCCGTATATACGCATGGACGCTTTTCCCATTTCATTATCACAATAAATGAATGAAAATAAAATGATACATATATATATAATAATTTCAGTAAAATATATATGTTATATGTGTTACAGAGGTTCATTGACACAATACGTTTTACATTCCATGTATGGAATTAATTAGGCATATCACTTTTAGGTGAAGGTAGTCCAGACATCCTCAAACGAAATTATCATATTTACAAATTATAGAATGTATAAAGCTATGTTATAATAAATACCATACTACAATAGAGAAAATAAAAATTTATTATGTATCTTATATAAATACAATTCCACTATAATTTCCTCCATAAATGGTTAGGGGATAAAATTAAACAATCCTCATTTCATGAGATAGTAGTTCGTCGAACAAAGAAACAATATTATCTATATCAGTTAGATGGAGGTGTGTGTGAATGTTGTTTAAAAAATAATAATAAATAATCTTAGTACGTTGAGGATATTTTTGTTCTTATAAAATAATATAATAAAATATATTATAGGGGTTTTTAGATAGAAAATAAATTAAAGGGGCTTGAGAAGAGATGTTACATCTAAATCGGGTAACTCGTACTGATTTGATCCAATAGGATATAGTGGATTGACTTATTCCCAAGGTATGTCTTCAAGTAAAAAGAGACGTTTCTCATAAGCTTATTTGTGAAGATTATATATGATCAATGGAGATTTAGAGGTTTGAGTAAATGGTTAGAGTTGGTGGCCTTTTATAAGAGGGAGGAGGGGCACTTCATGAAAGTCTTGAAATAATTTTTTATTATAAATATATTTTTGAATTATAAGAGCTCAAAAGTGATATGTTTAGAGGATAATATTTTTTTGGTTCTAAATAACTCATTAAAATAAGTTTTAAAAAAATTTATGTCACAAATTTAACCTTAATTTTTATCTTTCACCCTTAGTTAAATAAGTTAACTCTTACCACGTGTTCTTATATTTTTACACTATATGGTTCATATATTTACACTGAAATGACAAGAAAATATCGGGTAGATCATTAATGACATTTTTAACATTCTCTATGTAAATTTACATAATCATAGAATATGATGACTATAGTATCATTTAGTAAATTAGTAGTTATTTTATAAACTCATTTATGTCCATTTTGACATTATTTAATAATTGACTTATGTTAAAGTAATAATTACAAAATTCAATTGATAAAACTACATCAAATAAAAGATAAAATTTCATAAGCTTCTATAAAATTTTTGGGTGGGGTTAATATTTTTAAAATTTCATTTATTTTATTATTTATGATATTATTTATATGAATCATTCATTAAAAATCTAATCACCACATTAACTTCTGTCATAAATAAATATATTCTTTAAATAAATAAAAATTATATATAAAACTACATTATGTAGTAAATAGTTTAGATTTATAATTACTATTTGTTTTCTAATATATTAGTTATATAAAAAAATATTAAATTTTTGGTAAATAGATACATGTTTACGTTATATTTTACATTACATTAAATTAATTATTATGGAATGTGATTATCACACCGAAGTGGATCCAAAATTACAAAATTTGGGACAATGGGGTTTTTTGGTTAACCATGAATCATCCAATAACATTAAGTCATGTGTTAGGGTAGATTTTATATTATTATAATATTTTTTAACTATAATTTCTTAATTTACCATTTAACTACGGTGAATAAAAATAATTAATTATGTTATTATTCATAATGTCCAAAAATAAAAGATACCTAATTATATAATTTTCACCATCTAATTAAAATTATGGAATCCAATTTCCAAATTCTAAAAAATTATGTTTTAGAAATATATTATAAATTAATCTTGTTTGTCAAAATCATAAAAAATATTTTTATGAAGTAAAATCTATCAAAATATTGACATGTGTTTATGTCCAATTTAAATGTGAAATTATTTCAAATTAACAAAATAGGATTAAAGGACAAAATAATTATCAAATAACACTTTTAATAAAATTAAATGGATAATATAATGATATAAATAATTTAGTCAAAATTACAGTTTTGAACTGAAATGCAATATTTTTCATTATTCAATAAAATATCAATCTCATCAAAGTAATACAAAATATTAAATCAAAATAATTTTTGCATCCAAGTACAATAAGATATGATTATTTTTTCAAATATAAGATATAAAATAGACCAAAACTATATTTAAAATGGGTTCACCATCAAAGGTTGTTAAAACTACATTTTAAAAATATTGGTGTATTTTATGTTAAATATTTTATTTCCTCTCATTTTATTCCAATAAAATTTATTGGATAATTTTGAAAACAATAGAAAATATTTAAGATCACAATATAGTTAATTATGATCATTTTGGTAAATAAAATGACTAGTCATTAACTACCATTTCAATAATATTATTATTGTTGTGTTATTTTTCAGTATAACATGGTGTTTTATTCAGCGTAAGATTTTTGAGAAACCCATTATTGTGTGATGGGTAAATTATCAAACATAGTGTCCCATTTAATATAAAATTAATATTTAAATTAAAAATATTAATATATATTAAAATGTATTATTTTTTAATTACCTAAGATGATACATTCTTCCCCCCTTTTGGAAATTATATCCTCAAAATTGTATTCACATCTCAAATATGTGGAGGTAATTATCCCTCATAGTATTTTCATAATGCCATGTTTCCTATTCAACAGTATGGTTATTCCAAAAAACCATAACCGGACGATTCGCCTTATTTTGCAACACTTTCTCTATGTGGTCTAGGATCTTGATAGGTTATTCCTCATAAAAAATATTCACTTCCAACTGAACTATAATTGGACCCAAAACATTATATTGATTCAAAAAATTATTTATCTACATTAAAACATGAAAAAATTGTGTACCGAGGATAAACATGGAGGTAAATCCACTCTTTAAGAAATTGATGAAACCTTCATTAGGATTTTATAGGGTCCAATGAACTGTGGAGTCAACTTTCCTGTCTTAATAAGATAAATCACACTTTCCATTGGAGGAACATTGAGAACGACATAATAACCTTCCTTGAAAGAAAGATCATACATATAGTTATCAGCATTACTTTTCTACCTGCTCTGAACTATCCTCATGTGCTTCTCAATCAACTAAACTTATTCTCACATCTCTTATACCCATTCTAGCCCATTAACATCATTTCACATACATCCTCCCAAAATGTTGGAGTTCGACACTGATTTTTATATAATTCCTCAAATGGTTCCATTTATATAGTAGAATGAAACATTTATTTTAAGAAAACTCAACAAAATAAAGATGTTGATCCAAACATCCATTTTAATCTATTGGACATGAACATAGCCTGTCCTCCATGGTCTGAATTGTTCGTTTTGATGGAAAATATGATTGACAAATAAATATTGTTCTGAAAGATAATTCTCCACCCAATGACTTCAGAAGGTATTTCACAAAGTTAGATGTGAACCTTGGATCACGATCAAATACAATAGAGAGGGGAACTCTATGTAACATGAATATATCATTAATATATAATTTATAATGTTTATCTAGAGAGAGGTTATCTTGAATAAAAATAAAATGAGATGAATTAGTCAATCGATCCACAATAACCTAGATTGCATTTTTACCATGATATGTTGGCAATAATCCATTAACAAAGACAATGGATATATTTTCCCATTTTCACTCATGCATTGGAAAATGATAAAGCATCTAATTGAGTAATGACCACTCTCCTTAAAATTTTTGACAAGTAAAACACTTAATAATTATGTTAGAAATATATATTTTCATTCCATCCCATTAGTAATAATACCAAAAATCATTTTACATCATAGTACTTCCATGATGAACTGAAAACAAAGAACTACGAGCTTCACATAACAACTCATTCTACAAATGTGAAACACAAGGCACCCATAATCTCTTTCCAAACATCAAAAAACAATTTTTATCAATTATATATTCAGGTAACATACACTTCTTTACAAACTCTACCTTCTGTTTTCAACATGATATCTTCTTTATACACATTCTTATTTTTATCAGATAGAGACGATTACAGGAAACCATAATCAAAAGAGGGAAATTTCTTGCACAAACAACTTCCATGAAAATTTTCATCAAATCATTAATCGAAGTGTAACATTCCAAATGTAAAATTATTAATATAAAAATAATTTTACGACTCAAAGAATTAGTATCATTGTTTTACTTTCGTTAAGGATAATGAATCGTGAAATCATAATCCATATTTAATTCCATCTATCTTCTTTGTCTCATGTTAAATTCTTTCTAACTGAATATTTACTTCAAACATTTTTTATTAGTGTATATTTGACACTTTTTCCAACAAAAATGATACCTCTAAATCATTAATGAATAAAAAATAGAAGCTAATTCTAAATCATGGGTACTGTAATTTATCTCTTGAATTTTTAACTGACGTGAAGAATAAGAACATACCTGATCATTCTGCATTATGACACATCCATGTCATTTCATAAAAGCATCACTTTAATTAAAAATTTGACCATTTCTGCAAGGGAATTCCAAAACTAGAGTATTCAATAATATTCTATTCAATTAATAAAAATAATAATCACATTCATTTTTACAGATGAACACAAAACCTTTTTTTTAAATTATATAGTAGGCTATAAATCCATGAAAAATTGTTAGAAATCATTGATAATAGCATTCTAAACCAAGAAAACTATGAATCCCCATTATATTTATGGTTCCTGATCATTCTTAAACTACTAATATTATAGTGTTATAAATAGATATTATATATTTAGAAACAATGTGATGAAACAATGAAATTTTTTTCTAATTGAAACTCACACATTTCGAATTTAGCATACAGTTGTTTTTCTTTTCAGGTTATCAAGAAAACTAAGAAATGACTTTCACGCTTCACTTAAAATTTATAATAAAAAATATATCATCCAAAAACACATCCATAAACTAATCCAAGAAAATATGTAAATTTATAATAATAATATCCATGAATACAGAAGGATCATTCGTTATCCAAAAATTCATAACTAAGTATTCATAATGGCTATATCTAGTATGATGTTTGGTCTTTACAATGTGTTCCACATTTACATTAATCTGATGGTATCATGACCTAAAGTCAATCTTCGAAAAATTCTCATATCACTAGAGCTGATAAAACAACACATCGATATATGGAAAATGATTCCTTTTCATAATATTGCTGTTATTCAATGATCATTAATCAATGAAAAGCCTCATTGAAAAATATTTATTTATAAAAAACAAGACAAGAGAACCCCATGATGATTTCCTATGTCAAATGAATCTTTTTTATAATATCACATGAAGTGTCTTCTTTACCTATAACTGTTCAATTTGATTCATTCGATATAGGGGTTTTGGCATTTTTTAGCATCAGTAACCATGTCAATAGTATATTCAACTTCTCGGTCAGGTATCATTCCATGAAAATCATTTTGAAAAACATCAAGATACTCATTACCATAGTCACATAAAAAATATGAACATTTCAATTTTTTCAACATTATATGTTAGGTAACATTCATTTCAATCATTTAAAAGTTTCACATCTTCATGATATGTTATCAATAGTAAGGGTTCATTCTTGTACACATAATTAATTTATTTCTAAAAAAGAAACATCATTATCTCTATAATCAATCATAGCATGGTAATCCAAAATCCAATCAATAACCAAATTAACATAAAACTCTACTAGAGGTAAATCAATAAGGATTTCATGTAGATTCCTTCAATATAATCACTCATAAAGGTTCCGATAATTTATATTTGTCATAAACTTCCCCTATTTTTTTAACATAATTTTTAGATTCATCTCTCGAGATGGAATTCCCAATTTACTAGAAAATTTCAAAAAAATGAATGAATGTGTAGACCTAGAATCAAACAACAAATTGATACAATCTAAAAAATCAAACAATGTACGCGAGACCACATAATTTGATGACCAATCATCTACTCATTTATTTTAAATGGATTTCTCCACACCTTTATACTTATAGTCTTGAAACTTTCCATCATGTGAGGTCTTCATTGCACACTCATTTTCATAATGACCCATTTAACTGCACTAAAAATATTTTACTGACTATAAATCCGATTTTTTTCCAATACCCTGATATTTTTCAGTGAAATTACGAGCCTTGTTCCCCCTTTTACCACATCAAAAGCACATACCAGTATTCAAATGTATTATGCCAATGTGATTTTTGGAACAAAATTTCAAAAACTGTAAACATAATTTTTTACCTTCAGAATTTTTTAAAGAGTTATTCCCATTCTCCTGCCACCTCAACCACTTATTCTATTGTTTTTCAAATAACACACGATCATTGGAAAACTCCATTTCCACCTTCTCCGCACATTGAACAAGTAATCCATAACTTTTTAAATCATGAGATGCAAATTATTTTCAATATAATGGATTTAATCCTACGTAAAAATTATTGATTATACTAACAAAATCCCACATGAAATTTAAAGCATTCCATTACCATCAAGTAAATGTATCATAAAAAAAACCACTAAGTCATACTCCCTCATCAATTCCAATAAATTCTTTTCCATCCTATGTATTACTACCTTAGGAAAATATTTCTCAAGATATATTCCTTTGAATTTTTTCCAATCAAGAGCATCAATCTCCCCACTATCCCTGATATATTTAACTATCGACCAACAATGATTGGAATCACATAAAAATGGTAAACAACATGACTAAAGTGTTGATGTTATGAAATCCCAATGAAATTGGAAATATTTTTAAGTTATTTAATATACCTTTTACCAAGTATGTTATTAGATAATACTATGAATTGTGGGGGATGCTGCATCATAAAATACTCCACTACCGACATGTTCTTCTTTGGTTTATCCGGCTAATCTCATGAATGGGTACAACCTCTATTTATAGTTTGGAACAACTATGACATCACCGCAATAAACTGTTCATTTCTAATAACAACAATCATAGGATGTTGATTTGGAGGGTTGTTTTTCAATGGGTGTCATCCCACCATAGCTACCCTATTTACTCTTTAGAAAATCATTTTGAACCAACATATCTTAGATGAAGAAACATGGTACACATTAAATTCTATATCATTTCAAATTTAATATAAAGTAATATCATTTATGGATATTCTATTAAAAATATCCTAACTCTGAAATTTCTCTAAAATGACATCTGATACCAACTCTAAGAACCCAACCTTAAACCATTACATAATCTTGACACAAGTTAATAAAAAGACATAAATTCAGATATAGGATCTATTGATGTATATAGTTTTTGAAATTAGGCCATTGGTAATCCATATCATCCGATAATTATACAAGAGTATACAATCAAAAACTCTCTATTTTTCCCAACAAAGGAAACCCTATTTTTAATGATTTATTTTCATGATAAAAATCTTCATGAATTCTTCTTTTCTCAAATATATACTTATACAATTTGAATACATTTTAAAAACATGGGATGATCATAAAAACCCATAAAGGGATAAAATTAAGAAACAAAACATTATTCCATGAATATTTATAAACTGATGAATTCTTAATAATCATGAAATATCATAGCAATCATAAATCATAAAGGCAACTTCTGACATCCATATCATACTTACATTGACGCTTTCATATCTACCTAGTGAGTAATCTATATGAAATAACAATCACAGTATATTAACTAAATATATTATATGAGACCTTATACTTTACCTCCATCTCTTTATCCAATTAAATGGAGAGCTATCACTAGCTAAACCTCCCTTGGTTTATCATGGAACAAACTGTATAAGTAAGTAATTTTCATGAACCATAACACCAAAACCATGCATAAAGAAAAAATAACATTTACACAATGTAATATTAATATATCATTTCATGATATTGATTTAATCAATCCATTATCAAAATAAATTTTTGTTCCAAAATATCTAAAATTGGAATCTAGTATTTACTTTTCTTTTAAAAACAATATGGGTGGTAGAGGAAGCCAAATACCAAAAAATAGTCAGGGCAGCAGAAATTTCGTTGTTGCCACATGTGATAAAAACAAGATTTATTTTATGTCCATTAATAAAATTCATTGTAGAAAATATTGATTTAAATGAAATTAAAAGTCAATGGTGTTTATTATAAACCATATATATAAGGTCATGTATAAATTAAAATACTCCTCAATGAAAAGAGATTGAGGAAAATTACCTTATCTCAAGTCTGACCTGTCTCGTTCATTATTTATCATCTAGAATAATAAACATAGGTTAATTTATACTTGTTTTGGATAATTTTTCATGTTTATTAATGAATCAATATCACTTATTAACACGATATAACAATTAGATAATTATTTCAGTCTATATCATGTGTTTTGTCGATGTTCATTACTTGAGTCAAAAGTAATTTTTTTGAAGAAAATAGTCCATGTAGTCAAAATTTATTCTCCATAATATTATAAATTATTTAAATAACACATATATTCATTATATATATATTTATAATATCCATAAAATTTTGAGATATGAAATCAAATGCACCATTACTGGAGACGATATGTCATACGTATGCATGGACCCCTCTCCATTTTTATTAACATATTAAAAAAACTCAATAATCAACATTTATATGAAATTTTTAGTATAATTTATATGCTATATATTTTACATATTTTCATTAAAAATATCTATTATATGTTCTAGTTAGGGAGTGAACGAGTCATATCAAATTGAGGGGGTGATTGTCCACACTTCCTCAATTGAAATTATCATATTTACACATTACGTAAATCATAAAGCTATGAGATAATTAAAATTACATAATCAAAGTGGAAATATAAATATTATATATATAATATATAAATTTAGTTATGCTATAATGCCCACTATGAGTGTTGGTTTGCGAAAATTGAAAAATCATCTTTTCAAGATGTAGTAGTACACCGTACAACGAAACATTATGTTATATAACCATTAGATGATGGTGGGTGTAATTTTATGTAAAAAATATAGCATAAAAATTATTTTCATACTGAGGTTTGTAGTTTTTTTTTTAAAATAATTGAATAAAAAATAGGTTATGGGTTTGGATATGTATAATAAATGAATGGATATTGAGAGAAGATGTTTCCTCTAAATTGGTAACTCCTTTTACTTTGAGACAAAAGGATTTATATAATTTCCTTCCTCCCAATGTAAGTTATCTAGGATGAAGGTAGGGATGTTGGTATCTTATTTAGGTTGTATATGGATGATCCAAGGGGAATTATAGGTGTCAGTATGTGTGTAGAGGTGGTGGAATTTTATAATAGGGAGGAGGGGTACTTTAGGAATTTCTAGAAATATTATTATATTATAAATTGATTTGGGATTTATAAAAACTCAAAAGTAATATTTTTGGTGGATTAGATTATTATGGGTCGCAATACTATAAATTAATAGGTTTTATAAATTTTTAGGTCACAAATTCGATATTATATTTTTGCGTTAACCCATAGTTAATTAAATTAACTCTTACCATGTCTGATTGTATTTTTACACTATATGGTTAATATATCTACTATTCAATTTGAATAGAATCAAAATTGGATCATTAATGAAAATTTTAATGTTATTTAATTCAATTGGGGAAAAATGTATTTTTATTAATCTTATATCATTTAATAAAATAGTATTTTTTCTAAAAACTCATTTATGAAAATATTGACATTGTTTAGTAATTGATTTTTTTAATGTCATAATAACTGGATTCATTGTAAAAATCTACATTAACTCGAATTTAAAATGTAATAATCATCCCAAAATTACTTTGTGGCATCAATATTTTAAATTCACATTTATTTTGATATTTATAATATCATTTATTAGAATATTTTATTAATAAGGTAATCAATACATCATCATGTGTCATAAAGCAATTTATATATTTAATGACTAAAAATTACAAATAAAATAACATGATATATCAAAAAAATTTAGATTTATAATTTATATTTATATTAAAAGAGATCAGTTAAATAATCATATATAAAAGATTTTTAATAAAAATACATATGTTTATGTTATATATCTATATACATTAAATTAATTTTTATAACAAGTCATTATCCCACCCAAGTTGCTCCCAAATGACCAAAGTGAGGCCATAAGATTTTTTTGGTCTCTGATTACTCTTCCAATAAAATAAGGACATGTTTTATGGTTGTTTTATATTATTATAATATTATTTTTACCCTTATTTATCTAATATACCTACTAACTGTTGAAAATAAAAATAATTACCGAACTTACTATTCATAATGTCCAAAAAATAAAAGGTACCTATTTACATAATTTTGAAATTATCAGTCTCAATATATAATCCATTATTTGAAATTAAAAACCCAAAAGTTTCATTACTTTATTTAAAAATAATTACCGTTGTCAAAATCAGGATGTTGGATTTCATGAAGTAAAAACAATCAAATGAATGATATCTGTTTATGTCATATTAAAGTGTGATATAACTTCAAAAGAGAAAAAAATATATTAAATGATAAAAACATAATCCAATTACACTTTAAAACCAATAAAATGGGTAATATAACTATATATGTAATTTAGATGAAAAGGCAGTTTTGAATTAAAATGTATTATTTTTTAATATTTAGTAAAATATAAATTTAATAAGAAAAATATACAAAATTCAACCAAAATAAATTTTTGTGTCCTGTTTCTAATAAATGAGATAGTTTTCTCAAATATATCATATAAAAGCTACCAGAATTATTTTTATATGTGGTTTTCCTTCGAAAGGCGGTAAAACAACCACATAAAAATATTAGAGTATTCCATGATTAAAATTTGATTTTTTTCATTTTAATCAACTAAAATTTATTGGATAAATATAAAAACATTAAACAAATATGTAAAATAATAATAAAGTTAATTATATTTATTATATCCAATAAAAAGTCTAGGACGTAACTATCATTTAATATAATAATATTATTATTGTATTTTTTTATAAATTAGTATTCTGTACTGCGTAAGATTTCAGAGATATCCATTGTTGCCTTTTGGGTACGATGTAATACATAGTGTCCGTTTTAAACTAAAATTAATATTTAATTCAAAAATATTAATATATATGAAATGTTATTATTCTTTAATTATACGAGATGTTTTAAATAAATCTGGCATCATATATATTTTGAGATGTTATTATGATTATTGTACAACCACATTCCTCTTTTAATTTATCCGATGAAAAACAATATCACTATGAATTAATGCGTATGACGTACCGTCTCCACAATGTGGAGGAATTTTATATTCATATAATCCTTATTTATATATGTATAATGATAAATATCATGTATATAAATAATAAATATGAAAAGATATTGATTCTATATAATTAATAATCCTTAAAATTCCATACCTCTTTACCATTACGGGAAGACACCATCACTCGTGCTTGTGTACGACCTACTCTCTCTACAACCATAAAAGACTCATCCTCCATGACAAGAATTTAAAATGTCTATAAAAAATATATATTAAATAAATATAATATATATGAACTTAATAACCAAATGGATATAAATAGGATTACTCCAATGCATAATAAATAGTAATTACACAAAAAACATGCATAAAAAATTAAATAGTTAACAACAAAAATAATGGAAATAATGATGTATTATTAAAAAAATAATATAAAGGATGAACTTTTAAATAATAAATAATAATATGGTGGTGCTATAATTTAATTAAATGATTATACTATTATATAGGAGGTTAAAATGCCCACAAAAAAGGAAAGTATGAGGTAAGGGTTAATTTCACAATTTTATTTTTATATGGGATTGGTTATACGTTAATATTTGCTGGGACATATTTATCACCATTCTCCAAGTTTAATTAATATGTTTTTGAAATTATTATTACTCTTATCCTACAATTTATTAATGTCTTTTACCAATTTTTGAATTTTTATAAAATGGTTTAAAAAGAATCTTTTTGTCATTTTTCGAACAAGGTACTTTATGGATTTTTTATGGAAGGAATTGATAATTAAATTATGCAGTGTGAGTGGAATATTATGTCGTTAGGATCTTTTAATGTTATGATTAATATCGTACGATATTACATGGTTATTTTTATAGGAATTGTTTTCTTTTATAATTGAACAGATTTCGATTGAAATATTTCTATGAAAAAAAAGTTGTACTTCTCCCAGAGGTATTTAATGATTTTGTTATAGTATTGTCATCAATATCAAAAACATTTGTTGGATCATATTATTTATTTAGTTTTATCTTTTATGATATCATTTACCATATTTAACTGAATGGATTATGACTATGCTTGACTACTGATTTTCTAATTTGATACCATTCATGTTTTTTGGATTATGTATTTACATTTTTTTGGTAGTTTTAATATGATTGTTTATGTTTATTATGATTCATCACCCCTTTCATAATAGGAATGCTTTAATCTTCATAAGTGAGGGGTGGGGATCACTATACCCCTTTAATAATCAGCATGACTCTTGAGAAAACGTAGTTTTGGTTTTTATCCATTTATGTATGGTGTTTTGGATGAATCCTTGATGGTTTCTTTTTGATATCTGACATTATACATTCCATAATTATTAGATTACTTATTGATTTTCCGTGTGATTATTAGAAAATTATAACATATTTGTTTATGTTTCATTATAATGTGTTAATTTATATGGAATTATATGATCATCAATCATTCCGTGCATATTATTCTAATTTTATTTATCAAATGGAATGTATTTTAGTTATTCACCTATCCATAATAGTTTATAATTATTTTTATGTGTTTTGTTTTGTGTAAACCTTTACTGAGAATCTATGATCATCAATTTCTTATTTTTTCCCCACATGATGAAAATATGTATATTATAATTGAAATTTAGAGATATAAGATTGGAATAAGAGTACTTTCATAAGATTTAATATGTTTTTTTATTTCATAATGTAATGTAAAAATAATGTATATAATCTGGCTTCAAAACATGCTAAACTGATATGTCTATTAGGATTCATATCATATGAATATAGAAATGTAATAATGTAAGGCACAAAATCTTGGATATTGGGTTGGGGTCATTACATTAAATGGTATTGAAAATTAGATTTTCAAATAATTTCATGTATAGTAAATAACATGCCTATTTTTTTAATCCAAGTAAATGGAATAAAAATCAATGGCCAAAGTGGATATAAGGGAATGTTTTTATAAAAAAATATTTTCTCTTTATTTATTATTATAAAAGATAAAAAAAGTGTTAATAATAGATAAAAATTATACCCATTACTAAATTATAATAAGATATACGATCTTTATAGGACAATATTCATAAAATTTCCCTCAATGTAATTTTATCTTATAAAATCCTACAAAGATATAACATTGTATCATAAATCCTTAACTCGAGTATCATCATACCTAACACATGTTAAAACCTCATATATAATAAATTAAAATTTATTAAAATTTAATATTTAAAAATTCTCAAAAAAATAATACAATTGATAATTTATATTTAATATCTATTAACCTATTAATTAACAAGTCATTACTAACATATTTGTTATAATTGTTAATTTCATCATTTTTCATGATAATTTCTATTTGGATATTTTTTCCCTTATACATCGATCATAGTTCCATCATATCAAAAATGTAATTTACGTTATGTGAATAATATTTTATCATTGTATATAATTTTTTAACTATTCATATAATGTGACTTTGATTGTTTAATTCAAGAACTAAATATAGATAATAATTCATATATATGAACAAGAATTGTTTCTGATTATCTATAGTTGATATGATAGTAATTGAAAATAAAAAACCATTTAAAATATATATTATTAAAATAAATATCACATTTATTTATTAATTCTATCATTAAAACCATAAATATGTTGTATTGAAGAATTTCATAACATAACACTTTGTAGATATAGTCGTCAACATTTACGCTAAAGCATTGTATTATCTTCTAATAGGATAGAAAGGAGGTGGATAATTGATGATCCATCATCATAATACAAATTTTTTATATTGAAGATAATGAAGTAATTAGTTTAAAATAAATTCCTAAAAATTATATGTCGTGGAAGTATAAAAAAAATAATGTACTCAGTTAAATGTTATACCTATTCATTGATAAACCTCATTTGGTTTATACTGTAAGCCTTAACCATGTTTTATTGTGAAAGAAATATATAAGATGTGTGAAAGGATCATATGATGGTGTTATTTTAGGGTTTTAATAATAAATAAGTCCCAAAAATTATGAATAAGGGATTGGATGGAGAATCATTTTATAAATGATGGAAAACACACACATAAAATTATTAAAATTAATTTAATACATTATATATTCTGAGGTCTCTGCCCTAGATGCCACTAAATATGTTCCCCACGCCTGGTGGTCCACAAGGCCTCAAGAAAATCTCCCTGAATTCCAGAGGATTCCAACTAGTAAAAATTTCATATGATGTGTTTGTGGGGAGACTATACTCTAATTACCAAAGTTTTTCATAGTGTATAGATATAAAAAAATATAAATAGTGGGATCAATATAAATAAACAATTAAACATGGATAACAATATCTATATCGACTTGAATAATTAATGATGATAAGTCATGTCACTAGAAAAATACAAAACATGGATAAAATATAACCGGAAAAACAAGTTTCTTAAAAGTATAATAGATATCAAATAACTATCCTAATCAAATTTTTCTCGGGTGAGTCATCTGCTATCAATATACATCCTATGTTGTAATCAATTAGGTGTTTGAAACAGTTTTATTCCCTTTATCAGAACCTGAATTCATTTAATCTTCCCCATGCACCATATGACTTATATAGGGTGTGTGAGATAAATCTTAGTGGCCCACATCCAATGGTGTCTATTACATCTTTCTTGTCCAATGGAAATGTAATAGTTCATGGAAATTCATATATAAAGTAAATTAGTAATAAAGTTACTAAATATTCATGTACCTGCTTCACCACTCACATAGTGTTTGAACATATATCAAATTCATTATTTTATTATACCATTTTATTATTAAGACACACATTATCCATTGTGAATGTTCCAAGATGAAAAATGTAAATTATAATTAATATTTTATAAGAAGTTGTTCTGTTGTAGTTTCAATGTCACCCCAGACCTCATGAGTTTCTAATTATATAGTAATTGGTTATTGCAAAGGATAAGAGTGTAATCCAAGGATCATTGTGTTGGATCTTGAATATACAGATTATACACAAGAGGGGGGTGAATTATGTCTTTCATATTTCTCGTTAACTCTTCGATTGAATGAGTTCTGTCCACTATGATTTATCAGATTTGATCATGTAGCAGAATAAGTAAAATCAGGGACACATAGATGTATAGTGGTTCGGGGAACAGAATTCCCCTAGTCCACTCCACCAATGCTCAACTCCACGAGCTTGGTGATTTTCACTATCTAGTCTTCATTTCCACAGACACTCCAACAATTAAAAAACAGGCAGTTGACACCTTTACAATTTTCAGGCTAACAAAGCCTTCTGGTTCAAAAACGAATCTACTCAGCATAGTATGAGAAGCTGGTTACTCAAGATAAAAATAATTTTAGAAGGAACATTTCTAGTAGATCTTCACAATTTCAATAGAATTCAATTGACATCAGATGGATCGTCGTCTCTAGAAATATTGATTTTCAAGTCGAAGTAGTTCTGAGTCGATCAGGTTGCAGTAGATATAGAGATATAATTCACCACATTAGCAGTAATATAACCACATTAGATATTTGATGTTGAAAAAGTGAATCTTCTATCTAGTTTCTTCTTTTGAAATAAACAGAGCTTTGAAGCTCTTTTTGAATCCGCAGATCTGAGGTCTTTAAATAGTCTCTCTTTTCCACCATTTTGAATAATAGATTGATCATCACACTCCTCTGCCTGCTGTTTTAGAGAAAACATATATAATAAATCTGTGCATATCCCCTGCACATTTTCATTCATAAAATTCACCTTTTTATTCACGATATTAAAAAATTTGAATTTATAGAGTATTCGTAACTTCCCTAAAGACTCGGCATAAAAATATCGATATAATTTTATCTTTAATCCATTGATAAAACGGATTTGAATTGGTCGAAGGTTTATTTTAAAATTGACTTAAAATCTGGCTTGAAATCCGCCTAACAATAATCTTGTAGACTGTTGTATAAAAATATAGTCTTTCAAACCTTCTGATGCCAATCGTAAGGTTGATGATGTAGCCTCCAAATGTAGGGTTTACAACGTATGGTTGAACATAAAAATAAGGTTCATGTTACTTTCTCCAAACGTATGGTTTATCATAAATGTAGGGTTGATCATCCATAATTTTTCTTCAACTCTCTGACAAAAGATAAAAGATCCATTCAAAAAATGAATGGTTGTTTACAAAAGTATGGTTGATGAGCCATACTTTTGAGAAGCAAACGTAACGTTTAGTACTTATGTATATTTGTCGTTCCATACATTGTCGATAACCCAAACGTAAGGTTCCTTCCTAACATAAGGTTCTTCTTCCATACATTTCTGATAACGTATGGTTGATGAACCCTACTTTTCTCTTATCTCAAAAATTATACACGCTTTTCATCCTTACCCTATGTTTACCCATGTATGGTATGAAAAGTGATTCCAGGACACGCTAAAGAAGATACCGAATAAGTAAGGTATGAATACTGTTTCCAGAACACGCTAAAATAGTTCATGAATAAGAAATAAAGTCTCATTATTTCAAAGGTAAAATAAATTAATAAATTCTTGTGATATACTAAATAAAATCATTATAAAATATTTAAGGGTATTTGTGAGCATCAAAATTATCATAAAGAGAAAGATTATTATTTTCAATAATCTCCCCCCCTTTAAAAAATTTGTTATGTATTGTTGAAAAAAATAATTTTCCCAAAAATCTCCTCCTTTTTTGATGATCACAAAACCCATAAAAAAATTAATGATATCATGTAACAAAATTAATTACATATAGTTTTTACTTTTTGAAAAGATAAATACAATATTAATTTTTCTTTAAATTTATCCATTTTTAATTTCTCCCCCAATAAGATAAATGTAAAACCAAATTTCTCCCTAAAAGATACTTAAAAATATGTAGTGTTCATCTAAAGTTCTCCACCTTTTTGTGATATCAAAAATATTGATAAAATATGGAATAGAACACAGATTGATGTTGTACTGAACAATAGTATATTCTATAATTAACTGTTTAATATTAAGGTAATATGATATAATGGAATATGATAACGTAAAATAGTAATAAAAAAATAGAGAAAGAATCAAATAAAAAATGGGGGATATTTTCATTCAAAAATAGTAGTATGTACATGAAAATGATATACACAGAAATCATGGTTTGGGCAAGGTAGTCAATAGGTTCTATCTCCTCTGGATTGTAGACCTGATTTCTGTAAACTCTTCCCTGAGTCTCTTCATAATTCCATCTCCAAGATTGATAATGAGCTCTCTATTCTCTTGATTCATATGAATATCCTCGATTACATTGACCCTAAAAAACTAATACATCCTTTCCTCTATTTCTATAAACACAGACAACTTCTCTGACATATGATATAACAGTGTTCTGATTAGTGGCTCACTAGAGGTCATTTGATCCACTAAAAATTTCCGATTGTCCAGCAACACTGATAATGGAGCACTATTACATTGAAGATCCTAAAACCTGTCATTCATGTTGCTCATCGCGGCTGTGATAGCTTGAAATCTTATAATGAAATTAGGTGATGTACCTGATCCACTAACTGCACTATTTGCAACTGATGTAAATTTGTTCTCCATAAACAATTTTAGATCTGATAAATCTGACTTCATAACCATTTCATGTTTCAACTTGAAAACTGCATTCAGCATATCCACTTTAAACATTTCAACTTCTTGCCTTGAGACTGTACTCTCCTTAAGCTTTTGAAATCTCAATTCTTCTAAGTCTAAGGCATTTCTCAGAGTGATATTGTCAGATTCCAATAGAAGAACCTTTTTGTACAGTTCTTCAAATTCATTTTTACTTGAATCAGAGGGACCCTATACTTGATTCGCATTCTCAGGATCTGGATGATGCAGCAGTACCAAAGGTAATGAGTCAGCATCAGATTGTTCTCTCTCTTTTTCCTGAGTGGGTTTGTCCACAGATTTTTCCATAGAGTCCTCAGACTCCTATAGAGAAAAATCCTCTTGAAGTACCTCTGTTGGAGAATCTGGGAGATGTTCATCACAAACATAAATATATTTGTCTTCCACTGGAATTTAGAGAACAATATTTTTAGGAGTATCATGAGGTCTAGACACTTCCTCACCAGGATCTGCCATCTTATATTGTTCATGTTGAAGTGTAACTTCAACATCAGCTACAATCTGTTCTTGAGTCTCCCTTTGAGCTTCTTCATGAACTCCTGATCCCTCTACTGGTGCTGTCCATTAACTAACATCTTCCATGGACTTATCAATATTATATTCTCTTACAAAATTATAAGAAAATAATCCTTCTGTTGTTTCCAAGGCAGGGGAAGTAATTTCCTCATTAACAGGTCTAGTTCTTTGAGATTGAAGTCCCTCCTGACTTCATTCTTCCTTAGTATCTTCCAATTCAAATCGGATCCTTCTATCAACATTGCTGACTCTTGAATAAATAATATTGTTATTTTTTATGGATCAATTCACATGCTCGTAGATTGAAATGTCCAATGACATGAAAATGTATAGAATTATTAATAATAGGTCAGTTATTATAATCAATCATTGAGGAGATTACTAAATGAGGACTTCATCATATTAAGTTTCATCTATTTATGAGTACTCAGGCCTAAATGTTATCATATTACATTCCCCGTAATATAATTTTATTAAATCATAGAAAATTTTATAATTATAACTCTATTTCATACGAAGGATCTCATAATATTGTGAAACACCATTTATTTTTTTAAAATGACATGTATTCAATGATATTAATATATAATAGTCATGATTTACTATGGATGACATGAAATATAATTATTTAATTAACATTAAATTCATTTAAAACACATTCATTCTATAGTACAAATATTTTTTAGCACCTCACTTGATGTTATGTTGAGCGTCACCACTAAAATCACTTGATGTTATCACACGACTCGAATATGACTGGTCTACTATATTACCCTATGATATCTTTACCTGATTGATTTCCTCCATAAATTACGTAATCCTAAAAATATTTATGTTCACCTTGATAGAATTCCACAAACCATCCACAAAATAGAATAACCTAGGAATTCCTTCACCCACCATCAGATGTGAAAATCTTGATAGGTCCGTGAAGGTTTCTGTGAAGTTCATGATTGAGGTAACCCCTATACAAGATTCAGGATCATGTGATTCATTCCTTCAATAAGTGTCACTATGAAGAAGTTATTGATGATCCAAGGCTTTAATTAATTTCTCTCATGTCCCAAATGTCTACCTACATTAACATATACATCCCACCTAGGTTTTTTACAGTCTTCTGATCATGTATGTCCCCAATATCACCCGCTAGTCTGAGGGTGTCTTAATCTAGTCAATGATAGTATAAATATAATTTATCCATTTATCATCTACATATGGTCAAACATCACCTTGAAATAGTTATGGGATATGAAAAAAAACCTAGAATTCATATATTTCATTGATGGATCATCTCCGAAGGCTCCAATATCGATAAACTTTGTGACACATACTATGCTCTCCATGAGATGATCTTTATGTCAATGCCCCAATGCTTCCAAAAACTTATTTCCATCCAACCTATACATGGTCCTATAATTATACTCATTCACATGTCTAATGATTAGTACAACTCCTCATGGCCTCATCTTTACCATCAGTGACATCAACTCATGACCAACCATGCGATAGAAAATAATCTCCCTCCAGAAGCTCCACCGAAGTCTGTCAAGATGGGATCCAACTGAATACTAATCCAATTGTCAAAAATATATAGTAGTATATATATTCAATATCGCATATTGGGAAAACCATAATAGCTAGTGTTCCTCACCTCTATTTTACTACCATATAAATCCCATTCACCATACACCTGGACTTAAACCCCCTTATATAAATATATCATGTTTATATATAACATTTAACCCAGATACATTCTAACTACCTACCCATAACAGGGCCATACATAACATATCATCTGAGGTTTCTGAGTTGAATTCATCCAATATAGAAATAAATAAAAAAATTGATAACTTATTTATTCAAAAATTAAACAACTCACCCACAATAATCAACAGTGTCTACCCTCGTTAGGTCAGGAATATATATAAGATGAATATACATAATGTTACATCACTTCACATACTGATCACTCTAAAACCCCATGTATGGCCTAGCTGAGTATAAATCCACTAAAGTAAGAATAACAAGGAATATAATATTAATCTTACTATTTTAAGAGATCAAATATCCCAAACCAACTTAACACATTCCAAATCCCCAATGAAAATAAATCATTGGGACAAATATATATAAAAACACCCTATATTGTTTCCATAAAAAAAAACATCCCTTGCCGTACTAGACTAAGGGTCAATAGTAATATAATAATAACCATCTCACCAAATGAATAAACTCCACATGCAAATAAAAAAACTATAAAAATAAAATAGTAGAACATCAATTTCCTACCCCTGGAAACTTGCTCTATCCCCCATAAATGGAGTTGTAGTGATGCACACATGATCAATGTTCAATGTTTTGACAGTATCCCTATAACCTCTTATCAATAGATCAAATCTAAAAAAGAAATAACAAAAGGAAAAAAACTTCATTCCATTACTATCCATATAATTAATGCTATTGATTCCCTATCGTGAACTACTCTAATCACACTGGCTGCACCCCATCTTGAAAACCACTTATAAAATATGATCCGGGCTGGGGTATCATTTGGAAATAGGCATTCACTCCTGTAAACCAATGAATTTAAAATAGATGTGAGATTGTAAATTTTGGGTAGTGGGGATGAAATATCTTTCTGTGGTTATCATTGTAATGGTCCATATGTATATGACATTGTGAAAGAGAGGACATAAAATAGTAGGATGAATAACTCTTAATAGAGGAATCACAAACAAAGTGAATAGAAAATAATTAATTTAATCAAAATATTATTTCTAGAAAATCACATTTGTATATACGAATAAATCTATTCCATTTAGAGAATCATGCATACATGTCATATCATACAGAACATTTAGTAGAAATGGTAAACCCTATTCAACCATCAATACATACATATAAAAAGGATGATAAAAAATTTAAACTCAAAACAAAAATTTATAGGATGGAAGAACCTCCATGGTTCTCAATCATCTATACCATACAAAAGGCGTTGTTATAATCACTATAGTCCAGCTCTTGAACTCTGTCCCTTACTTTATCTCAGAATCAAAAATTCAACAAGCATCCCAAAGAGCCCACGCTGGGCTTGAGAATATATATTATTAGGATACCAAAAACATTTTCCTAATATACATCCCAGATGATTTAATTGTTTTTAAAAATTATTTCAATAGGACTTAAATTCTTATCTAAATAAATACATTTTCCCTTGAACATAGAATCCCTTAAGATGTGCTATACCTACTTCATCCAACACCAAGATACTATGTGACCCACATTATACATATGACATAAAAACGATGTATGCAAATTTATAGTTGTTTTGGAAACGATATTTAGCATAATGATCAAGGACTCAATTAATGAAAATGATTTTTTTGTGAAACCTTAGTTTCCGCCTCTAGTAATTTCTATAGAACATGATTCCATAAATCATGTAGTAGTGTCCAAAAAGTCACGTGCAAACAATATGTTCCTGGTCCATCAGACCCCTTCTCAAAATCTCACCTTAGCTCAAACCCCAACATCCCGAGGCAGAATGATGTATTTCCTCCAAATATCCCTCCAAAAAAGACATAAGAATCTCAGTGAGCCTCAGGACACTATCATGATTATCATCACATTAATCCAATTGTCAATGCCTACAGAAATGATATTCTTAGGAAGGATACCAAAAACATGTTTCACGGTCAACACCATCACCGATGTTGAATGTTATATGGAGGCCACCAACAAACAGAGGTTGTTGTCCCCATAACGATCTATGTTATATTTGTGAACATATGACTCCAATGACAAATTGTCTAATTATGATGTGCAGAAATCACCCAAATAATGCAATCCACATCAGCTATTACCTGATACACTATAAATCATATTGATCAATCACAATTGTCGACACCCAAAAATATAAGATGGTCAATTCCCATATTCTGACATCTGACTCTCATTAATCTGGTGGCAATGTATCTTATACTTGTGATCATTGTTTGCCAAGTATCATGGGCCATTCTTAACATGAAAAATCACAACACCTTATTCCATCAAGTCTACACCACCTCAATCATTGGGCCAAGTGTTACACATTCCCACATAACAAATAAATATAATATGACACTTTAATTTAAACAATTAAATTTATCGAAAACAAATGGCCTAACCTGACCAAGAAGTATCATACCAAACCTCACTGAGATTAAAAATATAAATATGTTATGTCATACCAAATGGAATCCCTTAACCTCAATTCAACAATTTAATAAAAAAAATCAAAATTTGTGTCTCATTAAATCAACCCATCTATAGTGTACGAAGTGCAATGCCAATTATCTTGAAAATTGGGGAAAATTCTAGGCACCATCTACCTCATAAACGCTGTCCTAAACAAATTTTATAATTTCATATTGGTCAATTTGAATCAAGAGAAATAATATTTTTATATGAACACATTGAAAATAGGGTAACATGGCTTACATTGATTTAGTGAACCATTTGGAATGCACAAAGAGAAATTGAAGGTATCATAACAATGGTCTTATCAAGATAGTTCCATAGACACCAATGAATAAAATATCAGATTTTGGATGGAGTGATCAACTCAATGTCTAATGGAGGAAGAAACATGTGAGATATTTTACCTATTTTCCATGCTAATTGAAGGATACATAAGGATAATGAAGGAAAATAGATCCTAGTGGTTGAATTTTAATTCCACTGCAATTAATGAATCGCATGGTTTGGCTAACCGTGTACCTACTATATGACTCCCAAATCATTAGATCCACACACACATAGTAAAATAATAGGGTTTGTCAAACCATGCACAAAACATGTGAATTGCATCTACTAAAATGTAGAGGTTTCTCATGGAGGTGTTCCCTCTCAGGAATAGTTTTCCAAACCATTCCTAGTAAACCTACAGTGCCACATAGTTACTGATGGGTGTCCACAATGTTTTTTAAAATCATGGACCTTTATATTTACATTCTCAAATGTTATTCTTTCGTCCTCCTACATTCACAAAAACCACTCAAAAGAATGAGACACTATCTAATCATTAAAATAAAAGTAAACAAGGATATGTGTTAGAGTAACTATTTTAATTTTATTATAATAGTGAAGAATATAACTTGGCCACTCACCAAACGAGAATAAATTCTGACAAGTTGATGAAATATCACCCTGTCAAACACCCAAGATGTTACATAGTTGTTTTATAGGTCACCAAATACAAATGAAATGATGAATAATGATATATGGTATATATATAACGAAAATAGTTTAATTTATTAGGAATTTAAGAATATGTAAGTTGTACATTCATACATGTGGTATGGGGTCATTTATAAAAACCCCATTACATTTGAGTTGTATGTTATAATTTCTTTCACCAATTTTATAAATTATTATTCTAATGATTTTATTCTTTTTTCATATATATTTATGTTCTGTATATACCTAGTTAATAATCATATTCATTTATATGATTATAATTTTATTTGTTTGAATCAAATTTATGACATTTCTGTCAACATGATTTAGATGAACTTTCACTCCTATTATAACATGTACATCATCACAACAATAAAATGTGTTTTGAACATTAAATTTAGACTAAAAAAATTGGGGTTTTTCATATAATAGTTTTTATTAAAATATATTATTTTTTAAATTATCAATCACTTTAAATTTTATAAAAATAATTTATATATTTCATAATGTATCACCCATGAGTATTTTTTATTCTTACGCGTCAAAGATCATTGTCATGAATTTATAAACTTGGAACACTATATCCATGACCTATGTCCCTATATCAATTATAAAATTATATATTTATTCAATTTATTATAATATTGACAATCCTTTAAATATAGCCTTAGGTAATTCATATAATCATTAATACTAATCCTACTTCCATCTCATGGGTTTTGTGATGGTTATAGTTCATGTATGGATTATATTCATAATGTTGAATTCATATGTATGATTTTCATTATGGGATGGGTGGGATTGAAATTATATTTCCCTCCGACACATTGGATAAAAAATATAACACATGAGTTATTATGTAAAGGGGTTATGGAGTGAAACTAGTCATAACATAAACATCATCAACTATGTTTATGGGAATGTGAAGTGAACCAAATTAGCCACTTGTAATTTTTTACAACATGATTATGTACTTCTATGTAACCCCAAATATATGATTACTATCATGAACCATCGAAAATACCATATAAAGAAGATATAAAAGTCATCACTAATATAACAGGAGGGGAATTCACGATCCCCATTGGTTGGAGATGATCACCTTGCATCATTCAATAAAAAAGTGGTAACTATTTGTGCAATAAAATATTTGAAGGTAAAAGATACATGTTGGTATTATGAACAACACAAAGTGGGAATGTACTATAAAAACCAGGTAGAAAAAACCAAAATGATGGATCATCTAGATACATAATGTCAACTGAAATAAAAATCAACGATAAACCCATATAAATTGATTATTTAATCTCTACTGGTCACCATAAATCACATCAGGTCCCACAAATTATGAATATTCACCACATCTAGGTGGTACCATTCATTTACTCAACCCTATCATAATATATTCTATAAATGTTCAATGATAATGGTAGTGTGAATGATATAAATCCTTATTAGTGTCTCCTGAAATGATCACTAACCATTAAAAAATTAAACAATAAATGATTGAAATTTATACTATATTTTATCCAGAAACACAATATATTGAGACCATTTAATCTTTATAGAAATATCATGGACCATACATAGTATAACAAACTATATTCGACCATTATTATTCTAGAACAATAAAAACCAACAAGGAATACCATAAAATGTGTCAAAAAGATGAATTTTAATAGTAGAAAGGTAAATTTTGTTGTTGGAAAACAAAACATGTCTCAAATGGTCATCCCAAGATCCAATAAAGTTGAAAATTCAAGCATGTAACATGTATTAAAATATCAAAATTGATTACTCTACACATCCATTTGTTTGATAATGATATTGCATGATAAAATGTACCTATAATCCCATGGAATATTAGAGGACAATCATGAAGTTGGAAGGGAAACATGTATCTCTATCAGATAATAGAGTATATTGAACTCTATTGAATCTTATAATCTGATGTATATAGATATTTCCCATGTCCTCAAATTTTTTTATCCTTGGAATATGTATAATTTGTTCAGAAATGTTCAGCCAATCAATATAAATTAAATTTTTTATTTTTCATTCAAGGGGTATGAAACAACCAAACCACACCATCAATAGAAATATTCACCCACTTATATGATAGAACTAAAGTGGTATAACGTAACCTGAAGTTCTATAGTCCCCAACATTGACCTATTATCACATATAACAATGAGAAAAAATATCATTAATTCATCGTATTAATCCTAAACTATATAACCATCATCACATATAATTTTAAATATCTTCTTTAAAGGGTGCAATGCCCATTGGAAACTATGGATTTCCCCATTAATAAAATTTCTCACCTGAATAGTTACAAAACAATAATTCTTGGAAACATAGGATAACATATGATTACAAGGAAAACTAATAAATAGACCCCCACTATAGTGAGGCTTCCAAAATCCATAATATTAATCATAAAAATGATGATCTTGTGTAATAATCTTGATAAGAGAGGGTGAATGAGCATGAAATACAAAATAATCTAGGTCACATTCTCCCAAATTCAAAAATGTAGCCAAGAAATCAGAGCCATTATAATCCACTATTCGGGTGATTCATTGGAATAATAGTTTGGAAGATTCATTCACAATGTATTAGAAATGAAAATATTATTTTTGTCAATGTTGGATTTATAGAAGAAATCACTTAACTTATTCAACCCAATGTGTATTTTAAAGATTCATATAATTTTGGGATAACATATTACTCAAGATTTAAATTTCAAAATTAATGGTAACAATTTCTCCATAATAAATATTTCTTAATGTTGAGGACATTAATCATATATATTCTATCAAGACACTAGGCCAGATAATTCATCTCATGTTACCTAAGCTATCACGATCCATATGCTACCACATGATCAACCAGTATAATGAGACAATCCAAATGCAATGGATTCAAACTCTCTTGTCCTTATTTCCTTGGTGTTCTCTAATGGGTTTCCTAGATATCCAGGGCCTGATGTTGGTTTTTCCCTCCCTCCTCTTCCTTCATTCATAGATGCACCTATCCGTCCTCCTTTGGGGAAAGGTCTAGCTTAGGATTCCTCATCAATGGTATCGTTTCCTTCTTCCTCCTTCATAGGGAAGGGATGCACGCTACATGTGATCCTGATGGATTCTTTCAAGGAGACATCAATGGATCTTTGATGGACATTGATAGTTCATTTTGGTGTAGAGAAACTCCCTTGTGTTTTTCTATGACTAAATCTGTAGATGGGCATGGATCTCACTACCATAGTGTCGATCTTGGATCATAAGACCATCAGTATAATTTTGGATTCACATGATGATTTTATTACATCATTGAGTAGAAGCCCGTGTTTTTTGGGGCATTGGATGTTTTTCATTACTCACTCGACAATGGAAACCCATTCCGGTAATGAATTTCACAGTTCGGTGGCCTAGATCTCGGTCGCATGGATCCCTATTCCCCTTATGAATGAATCATTTAATAGGGTGATTAGGGATTATTAAGGGACTATTTTATAAACAGATGAAAGGATGAGTTACATGGAGGAGGTGTCTATTGTGAGGACTTGTTTAGATATGGATATTTCTCATCCTCATCAGAACCACCGATTGATTCAGATGAAGGGGATAGTGTACCGTCATCATCCTCTTATATATCCTTCTATCACTAGGTTTTACATGTTTTCTACATTTTAGCTCACACGTTGTAGGTTTCCCACAAACCTCGATTTACGGCCTCGAGCTCTTATAATTTAATGATGGATTTCACACAGTTTTCTATCTCGTGCTTCTCTCCAGGATCTCAATGTCACAATAATGGAAAAGGTGAAGATTCTCTAGGGATGGATTCTGAGGCCTCATTGTCCATTCAATCATTTAGTCATGAAGTAAAATAGTCCATCATCCATGACCTGGAGATTTTCCAAAAAAGTATGGATGGGGATCAATGTCTTAATCTCTAGGATAGAGGCCTCCTCTCTTTTGGGGCATTGATCAGCAATGCTTTTCTAATAACTTCATCATCTATTAATCATTGGGTTATTTCCTGCATTTTCATTTCTAATATTCTTCTGATAAAGGCAGGCTATGATGACATTGAAACAGTGTTTCATTATTTTCTTAGGGATCTTTCTCTCCATCCAGTGGTCTCTCCACCCCCACCCCCACGGTCTCCTGTTACGAAAGCGAATTCCCCGCCTCTGCAATCACCTCCGGTGTCGAATGGGGTTGATAATTCATGGGGAACAATAAGTGATTTATCTCTCTAGAGAACTTACTCAGGGAAATGTCTAATGGCCCGCGATCTCCTGTGTTACTTTGTTCGATGTTTCATAATATTATCTGCACTTGGCCTCAATCCAAAATTGAAACACTTGTCTCCCTGGTTTCAAATCATCATTTCATGGGCCATGAGTCTAGGGAAAATGCTATATGTTATTTTTTTCAATGTTTAGAATCCTTATATGAAATGCTAATGGTATCAAGTCTTGGAAAAAATTTATTTTTTATGTCAATGAACTCTGTAACAATAATAATATATACGGTTGCAATTCTCGAACCAAATCGGATGCCCATAAAGATCAAATAGTATTCTCAAATGCATTTATTTCATGGATTCATGCACTAGGATTCTCAAAAATGTCAAATATTATTGTTCTGAAAGGACCACATCATAGTCGATCTACATAGTGGTTCAGATCAATTTAGAACCATGAATATTTCTATTGGGTATCACTCATTTTTATTTTCCTTCATCTACGAAAAGTGAAACTCTGAAGATAGAGAGTTGTTGTGGAGGGATTTGGATAGTCTCATATCAGATTATATTCCTTGGACCATCAGTGGATATTTTAATGTCATTACAAGACTAGAGGAGAAACAGGGGTTGGCACCCTTTATAGGAGCGTCATCCAATATTTTGTTTCGTTTGTGGTGAGATGTGGCCTTTGGGATGTGAGAGACATGGAAGATAACATCTCTTGATGTAATAATAAATACATACGACATTGGACCTCGTGTCCCCTTGATCAGTGCATGATGAATATTTCCACATTATCTATTTTCACGGACACCAAAGTCTCTCAGATGGTGTGTTTCTTCTCGGATCTCCCTCTGCTTCGCCTTTCCCTAGATTCAGGGTTGTCGGGAAAGGAGGAATTCATGTTTCTAAAAAATGGGTTGAGGAACTAGGAGACAATGAGGGGGTTCAATAGTCCTAGATAGTCCACCAAATGGGAAACCAATTTATCAGAATCCATAAAAAATTAGGTGTCTTATACATCTTGTATCCTGATAGAGGAAGGATATTCCTGCGTGAGATAAGGACTTGGTTGAGATCATCAATGAGGTTTCTCAATTAGAGGAGGGTCTATAACATGAATGTGAAGGAAATATTTTTACTAAGTTATGTCTTAAAAACATCATTTCATTGATTCCCTCATAAGGAAGGAACGTTTTTCTAGGGAAAGATCTAGAATTTGTTTGATTCGAGAGGGTGACACGTACACTAGTTTTTTCCTTGCCAGCATCAAAGAACATAGACATGTTTAGAGAATGAATATTATTAGGGAGGATAGTTTTTATTCTAGTGATCATGATGAGGTTGGAACCCTGTCCAATGAATTTATCCAATCCTTACTTGTAGGTACCAATCCTTTCTTGGTTAGTGGGTATCTGAGGGGCGATGCTATCATCTTTTAGAAAAACATGCGATGTTTTTTAGAGGAAGATGATGAATGTTTGAGGGGGACTCAGGAGGAGGTTAAAGTGACTAAGGCGGTTAGGAATATGAACCCAGAGAGCACACCAGGACCCCAGGGCATTCCTGGATACTTTTTTTGTGGTTTCATGGGACACATGTAAGGGTTACATGGTTTGTGAAGTGTAGGACTTCTTATAGGGAGGGAATTTTCAGTGTGTTTCATGTGTAACCAAAATGGTTATGATACCGAAAATATGAAACCCACATTCCATTGATTAGTATTGTCTTATAATCATGTGTAATATTCCATTCAAGGTTCTGTCTAGAACTCTCAACAAATGTATGGCCCTTCAATTGAATAAGTGTGTGTCTCATGAGCAATATGAATTTATTAATGGGTGGTCAATACATGAGGAAAATAGAGTATTGCGGGAAATGGTTAGTGCTATAAACAACAAGTCTCTTGTGGGTAACATGGTTATCAAATAAGATATGAGAAAGGCCTATGAAATATTGGAATGGGGTTTAATATTAAGTGTGCTGACTTGCATGGGTTCTCAAACTGGATTACCGATCTTCTTTTCCGTTGCATCAGCTCGGCCTAGATTTCAACCTCATTTATGGGTAAGAAGTTTGGTTATAATGGTGTCAGATATCTCAAGAAAGGATATCCTCTCTCCCCCACCCTCTTCGGCCTATATAAATTTTTTTTTCAGCAACTATATTAACATGGGTATTCTGATGGAGAAAGTCTTACCCTACAAGAATAGGCATGTAACAAGGGGTATCTCACATTTTATGTTCGGGGATGAATCCATTTTGTTTATCAATTGTTGTAGAAGGTCAATTCAGGGGATGAATGGGATACTTGAAGATTATTTCATGTGGAGTAGGAAGGTGTTGAATAGGGGAAAAATCTTGTATTATATAACCCAGAATATCTCTGAGTGTAGGGTATGGATTATTGATGACTACATCAATATGATTACGGGATAATTCCATATGGAGTACCTCAGGGAATTTTGAGTCATTTCTCACTTAGAATTCGTAATGTTGGTATGTTAGTTAGCAAGATGAAAGGGATCATCTAAAATTGGGAAAACAGATTCCTGTCTTTTAGAGGTGGAATAACAATTTTGAATATCGTTATTGTTTCCGTTACAATGCATGTAATGTCCATCATGAAGGTCCCCATCAGATTTACCACCAGCAGGGAGAAGATTAGGGTGTCCTTAATATGGGATGGAAAATGGATGGAATACATAAGTGGTCATCGAGAAAAAATCTTGCAAGACCTTTCTCGAATGGGGGAATTAATTTTAGTACTGTTTAACTGACCTTGCAAGGTCTCCATGAAAATAAATCATGGGAGGATATGGATGGAAGAATAGTATGGGAAAGGACAATGTTGGGAATGTTGAGACTAAATTTGTATGATTAGAGGATGTGAATCTATAAAATTTGGAACCTGATTCACCTATACAAAGAGTTTTTGCATCATTACTCTAGGTGGATAGTGATAAGTGGTGACATAAACATCAGGCTTCGTGATTTTGGGGGGTGGCAGACTATGGTTATTAGGACTCCCCACACTAAATCATTCATTTTGAAAGGCTAGCGGCCAACCTAGTTTAATCAGGCCATTTTAGATTAGAATTAATGTTCTACATTCAATAACATTGTTACTACTGAAGAACTTGATAACCTCATTTTTACAGGAATCACATTCGGTGAGTTTTCATTAAAAGAATTTTCTCATTTAAAGAGGGATGAAACCATTGATGATCCATTGGGGGAGACTATGAGGTTCCAGGAGGTTCCCTCCAAAATTATCTTCTTGTTGTGGTGGGTGAGGAATCAATCTTTTCCCACTGACGATGACATTCAACACATGGGTCTGAGGATCACCTCTAGCTTCTGGTGTTCCCATGAGCCCAAGCCAAAAATCGTGGGTCATCTATTTTTTGATAGAGATTTGTATAAATGGATTTGAAAGGCATTTGATATCTTCACTAGATTTAGAAATCAGGGAGGGATGCATGGCACTTTTCTTAGTGCATGGTTTCTTGGAGAGTGTGATCATGGTCCTCAGAGGATTGTGAGGGCTATTATCCTATTGAAAGATGACGGACCATTTGGAATGCTAGAAAATATATGAAAAAAAATCTTCTGTGGGTCTTAGGAAATTATTCCCTTTAAATGATGAAGTTGGTTCAGGATCTGGTTCAGTTGTTTTTAAATTTCCATGATGCATTGTCAGTTAAATTCCTCCTCTCAAATCAATTTCATTCAAATCTGGCTAGAGATATTAGAGGAGAGCATTGGGTATGATGGAACCCTCTTCACCTTAGGTTAATAATCAACACATATGGAGCTATTATCGGGGTGAGATGAGAGGCAGAGGCAACATCAGGAACATGGTAGGGTCTATTATAGCAGCATTCTCCACCTTCAATGAAAGGGGTGATTTATTACAGGCTGAAGCATAGGGGATTGTCATGGGATATGAGCATTGCGGGCAGTAGGACATCATACATAAGGTGGTGTAAAAAATTCATTAATTCTCTTCATTTTACTAGAAGGTACATGCCGGGTATCAAGCAATAGTGCATATTTAATCATGTAGTTCAAATATATATTGGGTAATCACTTTGAGATCACCCACACGTGGCAGTTGGGTAACCCTGGGTAGATTTATTAGCATCCATGGCATCCCCAAATCTATGTAAGTCATATTTATTTAGTATAGGATCATTTCCTCATGATGGTATGAATTTTATTATTATTGATGCTTCAATATTTCACTTTTTTCAACAGTTGTGATATGTTATGTATGTTGAGTTTCATTTCAAAATCAAAAATAATTGTAGATTTTAGTTAGCCAGAAAATCCAAATCCCAACATGATGCATCCAATAAGACCACGCATCTATGGTTGTTCTATATATTAGTAAACATTGGGAAAAATTATAGAAAATTTCAACCCAAAAAACGAATTATTACATTTCTTAACCAAGAAAAACATCACTAATTATTAACTGAGTGCATTCATTAGAGATGAAACATTGAGAAATAATTATCAAATCACTAGTGATATCCTTCAAAACTAAAGTGAATCTAAATCTAAAAAGAAATATGCAGTTTCTCACATGTCATAAAAAAAATTCACATTCACAGGATGAGTTCAAACACTAGGTTATGACACCAAATTTCCCAAGAATATATTCTTATGAACCCAAAATTTACATTTTGAATATTTCACATAAAGTTGATGATTTCTCACGGTATCCATATCTTCTCTCAAATAAGAAATTTATTCCTCCTCCTACTGATAGAATACTAGGATTTCAAAAAAAAAATACAATTTTTAATGATTCAAGGTATATTGGAAATTTCGTATTCATTCACTCTATGAAATTTTTCGGACCATTAGTTAGACAAAAAATACTAATAATATCCATACGCAATCATTATGTGTTTTCACTGAAAGAAAAACTATTTTATTCTAAATTCGTGATAACCAGATTGATGATTATTCTTTGAATGATACATAACCACTTTCAAATTTTCAAAAAAGAAATCATCATGTGATAAATGATACAGGTTCTTCAGGGTAACATGATTGAGTTTCTAGTATAACAATCATAGGAAAAGTGTCTCATCGTATTTATTCAAAAAAATAAGAGGTTATTCCCAAGTTGAAACACTCATGTGTATAAATTTGATCACTAGATAATCATAAAAATAGGATTTTGTCTATTTCACCATCACTTTTTAATGTGGTAAGATGGAATAAAGAAGAACTAATATCCACATATGATATCAATAGAACACCCCACAACTCAAATTAGGGTAAATCCATTTAAATAATAAGGAATTAAGTATTGAAACATGCTGAAAACATAAGTGGGATAATCCTTTAAATATTTCCACTACAATTTGAAAGGAAACACAATAATTTCAATTACGAACATGTTAAATTATGTTCTAAATATAATAATTTTTGGGTCTTATTCTCTTTGAATGTAATGAAATTCCCCATCAGGTGTTAGAATGACAACCGGTCGAATGTAGTAGTCGACATGGGACTTATGATTCCTCATTAAATTCATACCAAAAAATACTCCAAGTGATTTGATATCATACACATGAATACACCATTATTTCTTAATTGGTGATAGAGATAATAAACAAAAATGACACTGATAAACATTATCTCTCTTTGTTCTAAGTGGTGTATTAATGTCCCTTAGATAAGACAACTGATCGTTTGGCTATTTTTGAAAATTCAAATTTCTTGTTGATATAAACAAAGTGATATTAAACAATATCAAATGAAGTTGTCACATAAGATGATGATATAGTGATGGTACCCTAAACAGTCATTAGACCCACAATAATATATTCTAGAGACTATTCCATTTCATATAAAATATTAATTCAAGATGTATGTGCTTGGAAATCCTTAGTTTAGTAATCATATAATATCATAGAAGTACATTATGGAGTGGATATTCATGTTCCACTTCATAGAGAATAAATTAAATGAAATAACATATTTTGGTTCCCTCAGAAACCATAAAAACAATTGATCTTGGGTGCCTTAGTGAAAACATGAATAAAATTCACAACCATGCCACACTAAAAGTATATTAATAGTAATTTATCAGTTACTATTGGAAGCATAGATTATTATTGATATATAAAATAACTACAAGATTCATCATCATTTCTTTATCATGTATAATAATTCATAGAAAAACAAATTGCAGAAAAGGTATCTCCTTCCAATCATTATTTACTATATAATTAATTCTTCATCATCAAAAACCAGTCCAATACATCAATAAATTAAGATATATTCAAAAGAAAATATGATCAGTTTTTAGGTCAAAGACCCTTCATGATCCATCAATCTGTCATCCTCTATATATACATAACCTTAGTAAAAAACTGAACATGCTTTGAAAAATTGTTCACATAATTTATCATAATCAAGAAACCATTCTATGTGATGAGAAATTCCATGTACTTATCCAAGACCATCGACTCTAAATATAAAAAATCTATTAAAATCACAATAATATAATAAAAATACATTCCCTTATACATATTATTCATTACCTTGTAATAACACAAACTCTTTCTAGTTCCCTTAAGCTTGATGGTGGTACATTTCACAATTACCATGTCAGGTGATTCAAATAACAAAAAACATAGATCTATATTTTTCTACAAATCGTTAGCCTGTTTTTGGGTTATTTAGTTCTTGGAAACTGGTAGTTTTGAAGAAGGAACACTTGATAATGATATATAGGTTACACTCTTAATGTTTATACAATGAGATCCTAAAAGGGAAAAGTTTTCAATGATTATTTACAATCTCAGATAGGAGGAACCACTATCTCAATAAGATTTTGGTAAATTAGAATATTTTATTTATTTGGTTCGTATATAATATCCTCCTGTGTAGTATCAGAACATCTTCACAGAGGTATGATTCTATAAAACATAAACATAATACAATAAAATCAATACCAAGGATGATCCTATCCACAGTTGAACAAACATAGATGACGAAATTAAATCCAAATAGTTGGTATAGGATATGAATTTGGTCAATTAAATTCCAAAAATACATTATTTAAAAAAATGATTGTGATAGAAGGACCATTCTGATTAGATATCACCCTTAATAAGATCTAAAATAATTTATTAGTCAAATCAATCCTACCTCTTGTCTACCAAGTAAACTGAACTCCATACTGATAATAAGAAAGGCTTTATAACATTTTTTATCGATATCGTGCATCCTTGAATAGGTAAAAATTATTAGGATCCTTGATACATGAGTCAACAATGACATGGCCGAAAGGGCCTTCTTGATCCCCATTGATTGGTGAATAGGACCTGAAACCATATAATGAAAAAGGGGGAATTATTTTTAGCTCAAAATAGTTGAATGAAAATGATTACAGTCAATATGTAAAAAAATATAAGTGGATAATTTTTCAGAAATGAAAAGGTTAAACAATATTGGAAAGACACTAAAACACGAGAAAAAAATGTATTTAAATATAAAACTCAATGATCAACCTTTATTATATGTTGGTTGCATATAGACTAATGACCCCATCAATATATGTCCTAAGGTCCATGAAAATACACCACCACAAAGTAGAGAGTCTCATTTTCTCAGGCATGGCATGACACAATCTACAAACTCTTGAAGGGAAATGTAGGATTCTAGATATCAATCGTAGTAGGCACTCACCAAGTGTTCCTTAATATATTAAATAGAAAATATACCAATAATTATTTCAATTAAAATACAACAATGATTGTAATGACATACGAATATTTTCAACAAAATATGCATTCACAATCAAATGATTCGGAATATATCAAAATATTGTTAAATGAAAATTCAATAAAAAGGTCTTATATAAAGTAGTAAATATGAATACAAAATTTATATAAATAAATGTTTTGTAATTTTCATATGAGTTATATTAGAGAAACATGTATCAATCCCAAATGTAAATTATTTTTTGGATGTAGGATCCTAGCACTACTCATCAATGTTTGTGGCTAAAAGTGTGCACACATGACATAAAATAGGATATCTACATTGAACTCCCCATTGGGGAAATTTTTTTGGGTATTATTATTTAAATGTTTCTATCATCCATTCAGTAATAGGGGTCAGATTATAGCATGATTCACTAATTTACCCACTAGAAACCCAGTCTCACATGTGGTTCATTCCATCAGTCAATCAATAATAAATAAATTATTTCTAATAATATAAAAATATAATTTAACTTTTTTAGTTTTCAATATTTTTTTATATTTGAATGAAACATCATAGGATATCATCAAATCATGTAGTTTCATATGCTTTCTAAATTGAATCCATTTTCCTCAAAAATTAATTTTCAAATCAAGTAATTAATTTTCTTAAGTCCTCATATTTATTTCAATTCCAAAATAAATAGTGGGGGATAGAAATACCCATGAATTTTTAAATAGTAATACATTAATAATAAAGAAACATGGATATTAAAACCATTAAAAACTCATTTGAAATAAATCAAGATTATACGATGTTTAAATTGTAGGGATAATCATATTGAATAACCTACCATTACTCATTTTTGAAATCAAAATCCAAAAAGGGAGGCACCAACATATATTTATTGTAGAGGATACCAACATGTAAATACTATATAAAAATAACATGATCACGATTTGATTAAAATTTCCACAGGATATCATACCACATCCAAATATGGGCCCCATAGAGGAGGATAAATCTGTAATGGGGGAACTCATTGAGGATCATATTTCGAACTGAGCTTTCAAGAAGGGAATAAAGCACCCTACATACATGGGTGGATTACGTGGGTTCTTAGGAGGATCTAATATATGTTTCCTAAAGAAATAAGTCATGTAGAAAGAATAAATCAAATGGAAATTATTCATTTACATCATAAATAACATGTTTAGGAAGTAAATGCATATTGTTTAATGTAAACTAAAATGGGTGTCACATATGGTTTAAAAAACTAAACTAAAACATTTAGATTATTTTCACTCAACATAAAAATTATATATTGTTTCGTAATTCAGTCATACAGCTTGTGACAAGAAGACAATTAATGTCATAAATAAGTAATATACAACATAAATTCTTTCAGCATTCATTTCTTAGAAACAAAAAATTGCACAAATAAAAATCACATGAAAATCACCTCAGAGCCAAAATAAAACCCTCTAAAAAAATTTCTACATTTATCCTCAGATTCCATTAATTCCAAAAAAACATACATACCTTTAACATTAGGTCATTTCCCTGAAAAAATGCCTTCATGCTCAAAGTGATGGAAATATAATTAAATATAACGGGAATCAAAATATGATTGAACAAGTACATGATAATTGGGAATGAGATGTTGCATTTATGATGTTAGGTCTTACATTGTAACCATATATTCTATGATTCCACGATTCTATTATTTTATTTTTATATGGAGTGTTTCCATTCATATCATCATTATTTCAATGATATAATGTTATGCATTAGAACTATCTTGAAATTATTTATTTCCATGTATATTACCATACTCGGATTCATGGAATAGTTGTTTCTTTATGTATATTCAAATGGTTATCATATTTAGTTTTATAATATATACATGAGTTATAAATTTTTTTTGGTATTTTAAATAATGATGTTTTTACATTTATGATGATGTATCTTTATATATATTCATTAAAATTTGGTAGACCTAATGATATTCTATTTTTATTAATATAAAATCTATTTTTAAATTAATGAAATAAACTATGTTTAAGAGTTGGGTTTCTATATGACATCTATCAATATATTTTTAATTAATGATGATTTTAATTTTAGTCGTATAACTAATTGCACTATATTTTACCAAAATTAATTGATTTATATATATTTTGTTGATTGGGATAGCGCCCATGATATTGTCTTCTATGAAATCATGTTAAATTAAATTAAATTCCCAAATAATTTGGGTCAGGTAATGATACATGAAATAACATTTAATATTTTTGAAAATTTTCATATATTATAGTATTTAAGGCAATATTCTCTTGACAAAAATATATATCCATTATTTCTATGCATCTATGCCCTAAATGTATTCCTTTTATGTGGGTCTATGTAGGATAATATAATGTTCCATTTACATAATGTCTTCAAGATCATAAATACAACAATGTAGAATATTCTTATAAATTTTTATTGGGTGTCTTATGAATGAGAATCACTTATTGGTTATTTTCACTGACAAAGTATCCCTTGGATGAAGTCTGTATCACAAGTGATATAGTACGTTAAATAATGACATGGGGCATATAAATGACGGTCCCATATGTTTATATACTTAATTTTACTAGATGATTATACTTAATAATAATTTAAGGCATTGGGAATACGATGGACATATAATGATATTATAGATTACATATTTTTTTCTACACTAGTTATTTTCCAAAAAATCATCGATACATATCATGTATTCATTCATTTTTAGGTTTCCTAGAACATGGTACAATATATGGGCATACACCATGTAGGATTACCTTTAATATACATTTCATTATTATTGAGGCATCATTGTGATGACATCATTAATGAGAACATGGATTTCACTTATTGCAAAGAAGTATTTATAGAAAACCACATAGAACATTCTATTATATTACATCATTTCAATGAATATTCAATGTATCACCCAAATTAATATTCCTAATTACCAAAATGATTTTTATAAATGGATACTTGATACACTAAACTATTATTTCATTACAGTATTCAGTATCTTAAACATCTTGGTTATCATAATATATCCTTCTAGAATCATCATAGTTTTTACCCATCTTCTAAGCATATAGATAATATTAAACAATAGAATGGGTGAGAATAGATGCAAAGTAATGTTAAATTATGGAAATATAAATCAATGACCATGTGTAAGAACATTATGAGGTTAAAGGGTTTAAGAACATGAAATTATCTAAAAAAATTACCCATAATTTACGGGATCATAATCATGATATTTGACATTATATATGATTATATGACTTGATTTAGGGATCATAAAAATGTAAAATATGATACATGATTATAAATCATAATCATATCATCATGACATATGTGTTAGTAAGAATCATAGTTATAAGAACCGTATTATATGTCGTGCACCACTACCATTACCAGTATATCATATCATATCAGGCATCACTACATTTATCACATATCATGGTAGATCGGAAATCCCTAACTATTTCCAAAAGTGGAAGGTTCACATCAACTCATTCAACAAAATTATCTTATGAGATAAAATAATTTTCTTAATTCATTAGTGAGATATAATGGAACCACACATCAAATAATAAAATCCAAATATATGTCTGTGGTACAAGATCATAAACCATTAATCATTTCAACACAACGTAACTCTTCAAAAATATGGGGTTTCAAAAATATGTAATACTAACAAAGGTATCATATAAAAAATAAATGTGATTCATCGATTAATCATCATTATAATCCAACAATTTAAATAATATAGATAGTATCAGTATTTCATAACCCTAATAAATTATAATTATACATAAATGATTAAGTCATAGATAAATAATTGCAACAAATGTTCAAATTATACATTTATTGAAAATCTGAAATAGAAATTTTTTTTCATATTTTTCTAATAATTTGAAAAAAATTTAGAAAAAAAATTTCATTTAAATTAATCAAGGAAACAATTCATGGTATATTTTTTTAAAAATAAATTACTATGTGAAAATTTAATCATGATATATTAATGGAAATAAAAAATTTATTTCACAATTTTAATAAAATTCTATAACAACTCAATTAAAAAACAGAAATGTTCCTTCTAAAACCATTATAAAAAATAAAATGAAAAAACCAAAAATTTATTGTTTTTATCTTCATTATTAAATTCAATTTCATCAATATCTTACATTTTAAACAACATCATGATAAGCTTTCTAATATAAACATTAATTAGTTGGCTTGCATTACATGCCAGGTCACGTTTTAATGAACAACAACATATTATTAAAAAAATTATTATTTAATTTAATAAGATATAACTTACATGTTATATTATAGGTTATTAATAGTATTTACATAGTTATTAAAATAATTGGTTGAATGTTTTGGTTAAAAATGTATATTTAAACAAATGAATATGGAGGATACATTTTTATAAAGATCTTTTATTTTTCTTATAATGTCATTTTATGAAAATACATTTAAATAATTAATATTCTAAAATGATATTAACGTAATTTATAGGTTATATATTCAAGTATATATTTTTTATATTTATCTTCTAGATTTTATAGGCATAATATAAGGGCAAACCAATTATTACATAGAAAACATATATATTTATAAAAACTATTTTTATCACCTTTTAAGAGAGAAACTATATTAAATAATTTTTTTGAAACATTATTATATTTTATTTTAAAAATTTAAATTATTATTTAAAAAAATGAAATAATTGATAATTTTTTATAAATATGATAATATACTTTTTATTGATGAAGAGTGGAAATTTTTATATTTTATTTAAAAACAACTTTTTTCATCAAAATAATTTATGTTGTTATTTTATATTATTAAATTGTTTTAACATGAAACTAAATAATTATTGTTTTTAATTTAATCCAATTTAGGTTTTTGAAACTAATAATAAATTTCTATTAGATATGAAAATGTTGTAATCTTTTCTATGCTCAATCATTAAAAACATATTTTCTCACCATATCAACAAGATTACAATTTAAATAATTTCCACAAAATAATTATTTTGAATTTTAAATAATGGATTATATTTTATTAATAATTTTTTAATAATTATGTAAATTTGTTTCATTATTTTCTGGGCATATGAATTGTAAAATTTAGTAATATTTTAATTAAGATAATTATGGGTAATCATGTAATTTATGGTAACAATAATATTATAATATTATAAAATTACCCTAAAACATTCCCTAAATTTATTGGGTGATTTTTTTTCAAAAGTGTCATTTGGCTTAAATTAAAACCCTTTCTAATCTACTCGTGTTTGAATATAATTTTTTTAATATTTTGTTTAAAGATAAGTTGAAAATTTCATACTATTTTTTTATTAGTATTACATTTTTAATACATGGTAATATTTAATATAAATTCTAATATATATATTAATTATTATATAATAAATTTAAATGTATAATGATATTTTTTTTAATTTTGTAAACAATAAATAATTTAATTAATGTCTTTCGTAATAATGAAGCTTTAATTGTTTAATCATTTAAAATATCATACATACGAAATTAAAAGTATTAAAATAAATATTATTTGACATAATTAACCACATCCAATAATTTTACAGAAAAATTATAAATTATTCTGATATATTAGAGCTATTGGTTCAATGTTATCATGTTTTTATGATATTTTTAAAAATACAAATAGTGGATAATATCAAAATGGACATTAGTGATACTTTAAAATAAAAAACGAATAAAATATTTAAAAATATATAATTTTTAATAATAATTATAATAAGCTTAAATATGTCATCAATTATCCATTTTGGGTTTTTATCTCATATTATATTGTCTATATTTTCCACAAACATAATGAATCCTTATTGTTATGGTAAGAGTTATTGGGATTGACTACGGGTTAAATCTATAATATAAGGCAAATATTGTTAACTAAATATTTCTAAAAATTATTGGTTGAAATTATTTAAAACCATCCACATCATAGATTTGAAATAAATATCTTTTTAACTCTTTGAAATTGAATATATATATATATATATATATTAATTTAATATTTTAAAGGATTCAAAGAGTGTCGATCCCCTCTCATATAAAAAGGATCCTCCTCCCTCACATCCTCACACCACATTGAGCATTCTAGATCGAAGAAAAACTACCCATTTCACCTCTAATAATTCATTTATAATTTATGTAGGTCCTTTGTTATCAATACCACCCAAGTGTCTGTTTGTGGAGAACCGAATGAAGTCTATTGAAGAAGAGGGAATTTTTTTACCGATAAATTCAACATATTCTCTTCTTCATCATCCTATTTTGATTTTGTTTCAAAAATAAATAAATAAATAAATTATAACATATATTTTTAGATAATAGTATTATTATGATACATCCATATTTCCCTTTTCACTAATCCTAAGAAAAAAATACCATAATGTGTGCTAACATAGGACTTAATATCTTTACGCAGTGGTGTAAATTGTTTTCATCACCACTTTATTTATATGGGTTAATTTGGAATATAAATAATTTAAATTAAAAATATGGAATTATATTGATTCTTCATAATTAATATACCATCCAATTCTACAACACATTACATTTATGAGATTATATTTTCACTCTTGTGTACTTACAGTTTATCATCTCCATGATTGGATGAGATTCATCTTCAATGATTCCAATTTAATAATTATTATAAAAACTTATATGATTAGTAAATATTATATTTCTGAACATAATAACATTTTTTAAATGAAGAAAAATTTATCCTATTCATAATAAACAATACTTTCAAGGGAAAACATGCATACACAAATGAAAAATTGTCACCTGAATCAATGATAATAATGATGTATTATTAAAAAAATGATATAAGAGGATCATATAAGATGTCATAAATTTGTATATGGTTATGAAATAAATAAATAAAATGATATAATCATTATAAGTTTTGTTAAATCACCCTCAATGTTAGTAAATCTTGAGGTAACAGTTAACTTCATAATCTCATTATTATCCAGAAATCTTTATATGAAAATATTTACTAGGACATATTTTTCATCCATTTCCATGTTTCTAAAAAATATTTTCTGAAATATTTTTCATATTCTCCTTAAAATATTTTAATTCTATTACAAAAGTATAGTAATTAATAATATGGTTTAAAACGAGTAATTTATCTTTATTCAAATGATGTACTTTATGTGGTTTTCAATAGAAGAAGAAATTATTTATCTTATGAAGCGTGAGATACATTTTACACCATCATGAATCATTAGATTTTTTAAGCTTCCCTTGAAATATTAGAGAGTTATTTTCAATGGAAATGTTTTCTTTTGTCATTTAACTAATTTTATGAAAAAAAATTCAAAGTTAAAAATGTGTATTTCTCTCAAGAGATTTTAAATGATTTTGTTAGAGAATTTTAATAAATTGAAAATACATTGATGGATATTATGATTGATTTGGGTTAACCATTTATGATATAATTTACAATATTTTATTAAATGATTTATTGTTATGTTTTACATTGGATGTTATATTTAGATACCATTCATGTATTATGATTTAATTATTCGAATTTTGTATTCTAGTTTTCATATAAATGACAGTGTTGGTTATGTATCACCACCCCTTTCATATAAAGAATTCATTATACATGGTAAGTGAGAGGTGGGGCCCACTATTAGCCATCTATTGATCAATATGTGACATGAGACAAACTATTTGATGTTATTTTTACGATGTCTAGAATTATTCATTCCCTCATTATGATATTAGTTATTTATTTTCCATGTGATTAATAAACTAGTAGAATACCCATGGTTAATTTTCATTTTCATGTGTTTATTTATTTGGAATTATTTGATCGTATTTCATTCAGAACATATTATGCACATGTTACTGATTAAATAGAAATTCTTTGTTTAATAATTTTTTCATAATTGTTTATGATAGCATTGGATGTTCGTATACCATTAATGAGTATATGAGATAAACCATTTCTTATTTTTCACTTCACCATAGAATGTGAAGATGTATATTATTACTGAACTATTTAGATAGTAAAAGGGAACAAGAGTGTTTTAAAAGGGTTTATTATGCCATTTTTGTTTTCAATATGTAATTTCAAAATTATGAATTTAATTTGGCTTACAAAACTATTAAAATAATCAGTCATTTGGGATTCAAATCTTGTATCTATGCTAATGTAATAAGGTATTATACCAGCTATATGTTGTAGGGGTCAGGTTCATTACAGTTGGTACCAGTTAATTTTTAGTGGAACCCATTTACAAGGTACATAAAAATCATAGATTAGGGAACATAACCCTAATATAGACATTAAAGATAAGAATATAAAAATGATATATTATTTAAATAAGGTAGAGATTATGTGGGTATTCATAGAAATACATATTTCTGGTATACTATAAGAGGATGTGGTTTTTGAATAGACATATATAAGGGTAATTGCTCTGGGAATGTGTGTTGGTAATAACTCGAAAAAACATGTTACATAAAAATGGGCCTTACAACCCATCTGAATTGACACTCCCATGGGTTATTCTTTGGATATTTCAGAAGATACTTACAATCCATTATGAAGTATTTGAATAAAATATGAATTTGAAAAACAAGGTTATTTAGTAGGTCTAATAAAATAAAAATAATGTGTCATGATATTATATAAATGATAATCTGTTTTTCACACTATTACTACTGTTACTCAGACAATAATTTCTGATTTTAGACAATGGATGAAACCCTATGAAGTCATGGTAACATTGAAAATTATGGACAAGGATTTGGAGATGTGAAACCAATTGCAATGTTGATAAGAGGGAAATATTTTATTTTCATGCCTAATGATTGTTTCTAAAATATTATAAACAACATATACCATAAAGATCTCCTGATATCAACAACTAATAGATTGACAGAGCATACTACGATCTCCGATAGTGGTGACCATGTCCAAAAGAAGGATTGAAATCCATCTTAACATAAATTGGGATGTATAAACCAAGGAAAATGACTCAATGTTATGAAGAAATGAATTATGTTTTGAAAAGAAGGATATAATTCAAATAATTTCAAAAGAAAAATGAGGGGTATAATGGAGGGAAATAAAACTCATCTTAATAATCAGTTTTTATTTTATGGCACTAAATTTGTGTAACCTTGGTATAAACCAAGTGAATTTAATCTTCTATAGGATAATCTATAGACCATGAAAGTACCAATGTGGAAATAAATTGTTGGTGAATTTATGTACATGGGTTTTATAGAAAACCATTATTAATTGACTATTTGTTGATAAAATTATTTCATGTATGTTAATAATATTTATTTTGGGAGTAATACTAATATAATATTAGAAAATGGACACCCCACGAACTAGGTGGCGACTCATTACGCCTGGCATGGTTGTAGTGTTTAAACCCCCAATTGAATGAAGGCAAGGGTGTAGAATCGTCCACTATCTTACATGATGTCTGGGGTTAGAAAGAAATATTTTTATTAAATATTTATAATGGATGAAAGAGTGTTATAAAAACTTTGGAATTAGAAAATGATGACGTGATTAAGTTATTAATGTTATTCTAGAAGATGTTTACAATTTTGAGAATCCATTTAGATTAAGGTAAACATAATAGTTTGAGGAATATTGCATTAATTGTATTTTGGATTAAAAATTATTTTATTGTGGGATTATGGTGATTTGTATTATTAATGGAAATGGATTGAAAAATTTATGATTATGATTTTTTAAAAAAATTACATTTTTTAGATTTATTAATGTTAGTTTGAAGATAATACGATCAAATCCATATTATATTTTGGTTTTAGTCCTAGTATTGAATTTTTTTGAGGAATGATTGTTTTTTATGAATTATATGTGTTGAAAGTTGAGTTTTACAGTTGAATTTTGGAGATTATTTTTGAGGGATTATCTAATATTATCCTAACAATTTGTTTGTGGGTAATGTAAAATGGAAATAGAATTATATAGTAATACTTTTTTAGATTATATGATTTTTAGATGTTGATTCGAAATATATATCCTTATTGAATTTATCTTAAATACTCATCATTTAAATAAAATGAGTAGTTTGTTGTCTAAAATGATTAAAGGATGAAACAGTAATAGTCTAGTAAGTATGTTTTCTTATGATATTATTATATAAAGTAAATAAATTATTCATCTATTGGTAAAATATATTTAAACTAAATATTTTATATTAATACCTTCTTTTTTAATGAATCAAATCATCCCTTGGATTGTTGTTTATCTATATCTTTGTGATTGATAATATTAACCACACCATGCTCTCTAACACTCTCCATCTATTATTGATGGTTATATTACTCTTTCATGTATATTTTTTTCAATATAGAACCTTGGAAAGTGTGATAATTGTTGACCTTTATTCGTCAGTTTATTTATTTTAATGTAAATGAATCAATAACCATTTTTCTGATTTTGGATTTCAACCAAGATATTTTTAAATGTCTAAACCATAGTTTTTTATCCTGAGTTTGAATTGTGAATACTAGATTTATTGAAAGAGTGGAGAATTTAACACCACCATATATTATAGTATGTCTCTTCTATAATAAATTCAATTTCATCGATAGCTTATTTTGTATTAGCCACCACAATAAGCTTACGCTACACAAAAAATGAGTTGTCTTTTGTTACACGGAAGGATGAGTTTAACAGAACAACAATATATTATTATATAATATAATCAGATATATCCTAGACATTAAGATGGTGGTTTTGAATATTATTAACTAACATATGAAAATATATTATTTTATTAAATGGTTATAAATTAAATTAAGATCTAACTGAATATATGGGAATTTTTTTATAGAGAACTATTTTTATGGACACAAAGTCATTTTATCTCAAATCAATTAAATTAAATAATATTGGAGAATTATTTTGACTATATTTATATGTTAAATGTATAATCAAATATTTTTTATATTCATAAAATATATTTGATAGGAATATAAAAAGAAAAAACCTAATATTACACATAAAAACATATATTTTTATAAAATTAGTTTTACATCTTTTTAATGGGGAACCAATTTTAAATTATAATTTTAAAATTTTATGAATAATATTTTTCAACATGAACATATTATTTCAAAATAAAATATAAATATTAACTTTTTTTAAAAAAAAAATTAATATATTTCATGTTTTGATGAACAGTGAAAAATACAAAATTTTCATTTAATGCATCTTTTTTCATCAAAATAATTTATAACAATATATTATATTGTTGTGCAGTTTTATATTATAAATAAATTAATTTATTCCCATTAAACCTATATAGGTAATATTCCTAAATATTACATTTAATATATATATAAAACATTTCAATTTTTAAATCATTATACATTAATGACTCGTTTTCTCAACCCATCAAAAGAAATAATTTTAAATTATTTAATGAATATTATTTTTTTAAAATTTTAAAAAATGGATTAAATATTTAAAATAAGTGGGTCCATATAATGTAAATATGTTTCATTTATTTTTGGAAAAAGATACTAAAATTTAATAATATTTTAATTACCACTTCTAATGATAAATCATGTAATTACAGGTAATGATAATATTAAAATTTTTTAAAATTATCCTAAAACTTATAATATATTCATAAGATGTGTTTTTTATGACCAAAATTACCTATTAGAAAAAATTATTAACCTTTTAATTCCACTTGTGTGATAATATTCCATTTATAAAATTTTATTTACAGATAACTTAAAATTATCATACTCATATTTTTAATACGTATCACTTTTTATGAAATGGTTCTACAAAAGATAATATAGAATATTAATATTAATTTTAAATCATAATAATTTTAATTTTTCATGATAATTTATTTTTAAATTTTATAGATTAAATTTTTTAATTAATGACCTTTATAATAATGATATAATTATTGTTTAAAAAATGGAAATATAAAATAAATCCTATTAATAAATTTAAAATGAAAATAATTTGACATCATTATTGATATGAAATAATTTTATTGAAATCAAATACATTTTATCGATATATTAGAGAGGGTTTTTAAAATTAATCATTTCGGAAATATATTTTGAATCCAAAATATAATGAATAGTTTCAAAATTGACATAAATGATACTTTAAAATAAATAATACATTAATAATTTATATAAATTTTCAAAAAATATATAATTTGGTTAAATTTCTAAAATAAGGTTAAATATTTCATATATGATCAATTTTTTGTTCATTTGTCATTTTATTGTGAATATATTAACCCTAAAGTGTAAGAATCCACGTTGTCATGGTAAGAGTTACATGGTTTGACTAGGGGACAAAGTCAAATGATATGGTTAATATTGTTTCATACACATGTCTAAAAACCATTGGTTGAGATTATTAGGACACATTTTCGTCATAGATTCTAAATAAATTACTTCTGAACTATTTTATATCAATATATATATATATATATATATATATATATTAATTTAAGGTTTTAAAGGATTCCCAGAGTGACCCTACCCTCTCTTATTATAAGAAACATCCTCCCACACTTCCTTATACAAATTTGATCATTCAATATCAACCAAACTGACACAGTTCTCTTCCCAACAGTCATATATATGTTATGGTTGCTATAATACTCTAAAATTACCACCTCTAGTGTTCTTAAGTGGAGACACAATAGTGGTCCATCGAAGAAGAGGTAATTATTTTACCAACTCATTCAACCTTTTTTCTTATTCTACTTCATCATAAATTTTTTTCTCTATAATAAAGTAATAATATATAACCCCAATCATAAAACATTATATAATATTGAGATAAGATAAAAATTTGACATTAATTCACATCGAGGATCTCTTTTGTTTCATAGTATTAAATAATTATTTCATTATTAATACATATCATCCCATTTTCATAAAATAGGATACATTAAAAATAGTATTAATTTTATCCACAAAATGAAACCATTTAAAGAAAATAAAACATGATTTATTTTCATGATGAAAATATTCTTGACATCTTTCATTCTATTATACATATTTATACCCTATGAAAACATTTTAAAAACAATGGATGAGAAAAAACATAGTAATGGGTAGAATGAAGAAATAAAAAGTTATTCCATAAATATTTATAAATAAATGAATTTATAAGAATAATGAATACTTAATATAAATTATAAATTATAGAGGTTAATTCTGATATCCCTATCATACTTTCATTGTTGCTTTCACAGTGACATAGGGAGTAACCCGTTTTGAATATCCATCATATATATTCCATAAATTTCTTAGGAGAAATCATAAACATTAACCCTATTTCATTACCCAATTCATTAAAGAGATATCATTGGCTCACCTACCTTTGGATTATCATTAAACAACCAGTATGAATAAATAAATCCCAATACCCATAACACATAAATCTTGCATAAAGGGAAAATAAAATTTCCACATTTCAATCATAATATTTCATTTCAATATATTGACATAATCAATTAATTATAAATAAATATTTCAATACCAAAATAACTAAAATGGTAATATGATTCTTAATTTTCATTTAAAAACAATATGCCATATATAAGACGTTGAATACCAAACAATTATCACGGTGGTGGAATGGTCGTTGTCACTGCATTCGTTAAAAAAAATTATTCTTTTCATTGAGTAAAATGATTTTTAGAAAAATCTTCTTTTTGAATGAAATTAAAATTAAAAGTTTTTGTTAAAAATTGTATAAATAAAGTCATGTATAAATTAAAATGTGCCTCAATGAATGGAGATTGAGACGAAGTCCATTAACTTCGAGTCTAACTGGTCTCATTCATTATTTATCTTAATGAATAATAAAATTAGGTAAATTTAAACCTTTTAAAAAATTCATGTTTTTTATTCATTTAATATCATTTATTACCACAAAATAACAATTATTTTATTATTTTTGTTCATATTAGATGTATTATCGTTGTTCGGTACATGAGTCAAAAATGAACATGTTTTGATAAAAATAGTTCATGTCATCAGAATTCAACCTCTATAATATTATTAATTAGAAAATTAACATATATATCTAATATATATTTATTTATAATATCCATAATATTTGGAGATATGAAATGAAAATCCTTGTTCATGGAGATGGTAGGTCGTATGTACGCATGAACGCTTTTCCAATTTCATTATCATAATAAATGAATGAAAACGAAATGATACATATATATATAATAATTTCAGTATAATATATATGTTATATATGTTACATAGGTTCATTGAAACCATCATTTTTACATTCCATGTATGGAATTAATTTGGCATATCACTTTTAGGGGAAGGTAGTCCAGACATCCTCAAACTAAATTATCATATTTACAAATTATAGAATGTATAAAGCTATGTTATAATAAATACTTTACTACAATAGAGAAAATAGAAATTTAATATGTATCTTATATAAATACAGTTCCACCATAATTTCCACCATAAATGGTTATAGGATAAAATTAAATAATCCTCATTTCATGAGATAGTAGTTCGTCAAACAATGAAACAATATTATCTATGTCAGTTAGATGGGGGTGTGTGTGAATGTTGTTTAAAAAACAATAATAAAAAATCCTAGTACATTGAGGATATTGTTGTTCTTACAAAATAATATAATAAAATATATTATAGGGGTTTTTAGAAAGAAAATAAATTAAAGGGGCTTTATAGGAGATGTTACATCTAAATCGGGTAACTCATACTCATTTGATCCAATAGGATATACTGGATTGACTTATTCCCAAGGTATGTATTCAAGTAAAAAGGGAAGTTTGTCAGGAGCTTATTTGTGAAGAATATATATGATCAAAGTGGATTTAGAGGTGTGAGTAAATGGTTAGAGTTGGTGGCCTTTTATAAGAGGGAGGAGGGGAACTTCAAGAATGTCATGAAAGAATTTTTTATTATAAATATATTTTTGAATTATAAGAGCTCAAAAGTGATATGTTTAGAGGATAATATTTTTTTGGTTCTAAATACCTCATTAAAATAGGTTTTAAAAAATTTTATGTCACAAATTTTATCTTATTTTTTATCTTTCACCCTTAGTTAAATAAGTTAACTCTTACCATGTCTTCTTATATTTTTACACTATATGGTTTATATATTTACTCTGAAATGTCAAGAAAATATCGGGTAGATCATTAATGACATTTTTAACATCCTCTATGTAAATTTACAGAATCATAGATTATTATTACTATAATATCATTTAGTAAATTAGTAGTTATTTTATAAACTTATTTATGTCCATTTTGACATTATTTAATAATTGAATTATGTTAAAGTAATAAATACTAGTTTCAATTGAAAAAACTACATTAAATAGAAGATAATATTTCATAAGCTTCTATAAAATTTGTCGGCGGGGTAGATATTTTTCAAATTTCATTTATTTTATTATTTATGATAATATTTGTAATGCTCCGACCCCAGTTACCTAGAGTCGGTGCATTATTACATAACATTGGCATGATCACAAGAAAGATCAAACCTCGAAAGACTGATTGGTTTAGTAGCCTTGGAAACACTAGATATATTCATAAAGTTTTACATTACATCATAAAGTGAAAAATTACTACAACAAAATAATGTCTCCATAGTTCACACTATTATCCCCTCATAATATCCCTGTAGGTCATTCAAAACTTACTTTTTCACATCCTAGGAAAAATAAAACATAGAAAAGGGGTGAGCTCAAATGCCCAGTAAGGATAACAATATAGCAGAAACTTAAAAAAATAAGCATAAACATTTAAGGAAATGAATTTCTAAAACAAAAGCCTTTTAAACATGAACTTCAACATAGTATGGATAAAGTAAAATGAAATAATTCCATTTACTTATTCACATGGATATTCTACTAATCAAATAATCACATGAAATATCAATAACCACTTTCATAATGATGGAATGCATAATGCCAGACTATCATAACCACATAGCCAAGGCCTCGTTCCAAGACTAAAAATAAGATTTTGCCAAGGCCTTGTGGCAAGACACTAGTTTGTCTCATGATACCTACCAATGCATCGAGGAGCTATAGCGGGCTCCACCCGTCACATATTATGTCCAATGCATTCCCATATGAAAATGTTTAAACATAACATAAACATTCGTATTAAAACTAGCATAAGAAATGTCAATACATTCACCATAAACCATGAATGGTATAAAAATAGCACATCCACAGTCAAACATATCACAAAACCTTCAATACAATTATAAGTTTTGTATCATAATAAATACACATTAAATAAGCATCAAATCCATCAAAGGATGTTGACATAGATGAAATCAAAACTTTTTTTAGAGAAATATCTCTTTCTATTTTGAAATCATTTAAGAGTAATACATTTATAAAATAAAACATTTTCTTTGAAAATATTCTTATAAGCTTGTAAGGGAATCTTCGACGATTTTATAACGGTGGAAAATAACCGCACCCGCCGTATAAGTTAAAAAACATTCTTACCTTAATTCTGTCGAAAAGGTTAAAAAGCACCTTGTTTGGAAAACGATGGAAAGATTCCTTTATAAACCTCTTATAAATGTCAAACAAGGGTATAAATGACTTTAACCCGTATTCTTGTAAATAGTAAAAAAAAATTGAAATAAATTTTTAAGAAACATGGATTTGGATGATAAAGAGATCCCAGTAGATTATTACTTATAAACAACCTCGAAAAATGAAGAGATTGTGAAATAACCCTTACCTTTGTACTTTTCCTTGGTTGGAGTAGGTTAACCTCCTATATAATAGTGAAATAATTGTTATTAAATTATACAATAATCATATACATTCATATGATATCATATATGATCTTTTAACAATGCTTTGTTAATAATATCTTAGTATTATCGTTGTTTCGGGTGTTAACATACTTGTTGTCGTTTATATGTTTTGTAAAGTAAACCCTGTTTGTAATGGATAGGTTGAATCTTAATCACATATAGAATGATATCAAGTCCTTAGATACTATTATTAACCATCAAATGAGACTTATACTTTAATGGATACGATAGATAATGAATCTCATCGCGTTCGTGGAGACGGTAGTCCGTACGTACGCACGAGCGACAATATCATTCTTTTGATATTAGAATAATATATAAATGGATGTTATATCATATATACAGAATCATTAACACGTTATATTTATTAATTACATGAGTTACACATCATTATTATACCAATCCAAATTATAATATATTGAATAATAATTACACCACGACGTGGAGACGGTAAGCTGTACGTACGCACGTATGGTGACATGTTATTCAAAGGGTGGATAGAATAATTATTATGGTTGTACCATATTTATAATAACATCACAGTATATATATGATATTGGAGTTATTATTTTACAATGGTAACAACAAAGGAAGAAGAGGTGGAAGAAGAAAGGAACTTGGAAAAGGGTGGTGAAATCATTACCTCTTCTTCGGGTTCTTCCTTTTTATTTGATCAAAAGGGCTCCTTAGGTTGGCTTTCTGTTGAAAATAAGGACTTTAGGTTGAATTGAGGGAAGTTGGGAGAGTATTTGGGCAGAGTTTAGGCGAACCAAAATGATTTGAAGGTGTGAATAAATGATAACGAGGAGTTCCCTTTTATAAGAGGGGTGAGGGGCACCTTTGGAAAAGCTAGAAATATTAATTTATAATAAATTAGTATTCGGTTAATAATGGCTCCAAATTTTATTATTTAAATTCTAAGGTGGGGATGGGTCGAAAACCACTCAACCAATATAATTTAGATAGGTTTGGGTTCTTATATTAACCTTATTTTTAAGTATTAACTCTTAGTTAATTAGTTTCACTTTTACAATGTCTCTTTGTATTTTTATATAATATGGTTAATAAACATACTATATACATCCAAGCGACCCCTAAGTAGTCCATTAATGATACACATATCATGATATAAGTCTCTTGGCCGAACCTTAGAATTTTATAAATTTAATATCAATTAATAATATAATATTTGTTTTAAAAACTCTTTTATGTCAATTTTGACACTATTCAATAGTTGATTTCTGTGAAACTCAAAAAAAAATGATTACTTAGAACAAATTTAATTAAATAATTCCTAACATTTTATATTAACTTATAAAATTAGTGTAATTCATAAAAAGTTCCAAATTATATTTATTTGTGTATTTATAATATCAATTATTTTAATTTTTCACTATTATGGTAATTACTGCATCATCATTGTGTCATATATAAATTAAATTATTTAATGTCTAAAAATTATAAATAAAATATAATTATGTATTAAATATTTTTATATTTTTAATGAATATTTATAGTTGAAATTTCAACATATATAACCCTATGTAAAAATTGTTTTTCTAAAAGATATATGCTTGTGTCAATTTTGTACTCATTTTAACTTAATTAAAATAAAGTGTCCCTATCACCTAAAAGTGGCTCCATGGGGTCCCAAAATCGACCCAAAGATGTCTATGGTCGAACATGTATCAACCAATAAGTTTAGGACACGTTTTAGTGTATTTTAGTCTTATTATAATATTATTTTTTAAATCTTATTTACTGGATTTACCCTTAACCATGGTAAATAAAATATTTACCGCAGTAATTATTCAAAATGTCTAAAAATAAATGTTACCTATTTACAAAATTTGAACATCCTGATTCCAAATATGGAATCCATTTTTCCAAATTCAAAACACAGAATTGGCAGAAATTAATTTAAAATTAATTCCCGTTGTTAAAACAAAAAACGTGTTTTTAGGAGATAATAACTATCAAAAGATTGTCAGTTGCTTATGTCTGGTTTAATTGTAAAAGTATGTCCAATGAACAAAATTGTATTAAATGGTAAAAATATATTCCAAATATACTTTAAAACCTCTCAAATTTATAATTTATCACTATTAAATATTTTGATTAAAAAATCTGTTTTTAATTAAAATTTTGTAATTTCACTATTCATCAAAATATTCAAGTTATCTGAAAAGTACCAAAATTTCACCTTAGGATAAATTCGATATTCCGAATCCAAAAATGAAGTCCATTTTGAAATATAAAATATATATAATTTCAAAATGTAGGTATTACTATTCATAACGGCTAGTTTGATTGGTTATGGTGTGTTAAAACTCGGTGTTGCGTACAACACACGCTATCACATTATTCGAAGAGAAGCATACCATAGAAGCTTGGGGTGTTACATTCTCCCCTCCTTCAAATAATTTCTTCCTCGAAATTTCTAGAATACTTATCACATGAAAAGACTCGGGTGGTTTTTCATCATAAATTCCTCGGGTTCCCACGTTGCCTCTTCCATCTTATGGTTTCTCCACAAGACTTACCAGACGCGTCGTCTGGTTTCTCAGTACTTGTTCTCTCGTATCAAGAATCCTGACGGGCTCTTCGCAATAAGACAGATCGGGTTCCAGTTCAAATTCTTCATAGGTGAGTACATGCGTTGGGTCAGGCATGTATTTCCTCAATAGAGATACGTGGAACACATCGTGAACTTTGGAGAGACTTGGCGGCATTGCCAATCGGTAAGCTACAGCCCCAATTCGTTCTAGAATTTCAAAAGGTCCGATGTACCTGGGACTCAATTTACCTTTCTTACCAAAATGTATGACTCCCTTCCATGGAGATACCTTCAGAAAAACATGATCACCGACTTGAAATTCCAAATCCATCCTTCAATTATCGGCATAGCTCTTCTGCCTACTTTGAGCTGCTTTGATGTGATTTTGGATTACTTCCACCTTTTCCATCGTTTCCTCCACTAGTTCTGGGCCTACAAGTTTTCTTTCACCAACGTCTTCCCAACAAGTTGGTGTAAGACATCTCTTTCCATATAACGCTTCATATGGTGCCATCTGAATACTCGAATCGAAGCTATTGTTATAGGAAAATTCTACCAGAGGTAAATATTGATCCCACATACCCTGAAAGTCAAGTGAGCAAGATCTCAACATTTCTTCTACGGTTTGAATAGTCCGTTCTGATTGTCCTTCTGTCTGAGGGTGGTAAGTAGTGCTTAAATGAAGTTCAGTATCCAGGGATTTCTGAAGACTTTTCCTGAATCTTGAAGTAAAACGGGGATCATGATCAGAAACAATCGATAGGGGTACTCCATTAAGTCTCACAACTTCATTAATATATAGTCTTGCTAGATGTTCTAGGGGTAGATATTCTGTTATAGAAATAAAATGTGCTGAATTGGTAAGACGATCAACAATAACCCATATTGCATCGTTCCTTCTAGGAGTCTTTGGTATCCCCATGACAAAGTCCATCGTAATATTGTTCCATTTCCACTCCAGTATGGGAAGAGGTTGCGTGAATCCTCCAGGCTGTTGCCTTCCAGCTTTCACTTGTTGACAAACCATACATCTTGACACAAAATCAGCAATCTCCCTCTTCATGTTGTCCAACCAAAAATGTTCCTTCAAATCTCTATACATTTTGGTGCTCCCAGGGTGTATAGAGAAATTGGAACTATGATCATCATCCAGCAATTCCCTTTTTAGATTAGGTATATCGAGAACACAAATCCTCTTTCCGAATTTCAAAATTCCATTTTCATACACAAAATCACTCAATCTCCCATCATTCACATCATTAATATTCTTTTGAAATTCTTCGTCATCGGTCTGAGAACTGTTAATCCTTTCTATTAAAGATGGTTTGGCAACCATTTGAAAAAGCATTGATGTTTCTCCTTCCCTGGTTATTCCCATGTCCATCTTCACTAGATCCTTGAAAATTGGATCCCTTTCAATTCTCATATTGTTCAAAAATCCATGATCTTTTCTTCTCAAAGCATCTGCCACCTTGTTTTCCTTCCTCGGGTGGTAGTGTATCATGAAATCATAATCCTTGAGTAATTAAAGCCATCTCGTTTTCCTCATGTTGAGTTATTTTTGTGAGAAAATATACTTCAAACTCTTATGATCAGTATAAATCTCACATTTTTTACCATAGAGGTAGTGCCTCCATATCTTCAAATCAAAGATCACAACTGCTAACTCAAGATCATGAGTAGGATAGTTTTGTTCATGAATTTTTAACTGTTGTGATTCATAGGCAATAACCCTATCATTCTGCATAAGGACACAACCAAGTCCTTTATTTGATGCATCACTATAAATAACGAACCCACCATTTCCAGATGGTAGAGTCAATATAGGAGAATTGACTAATATTCTCTTCAGTTCTTTGAAACGTTCTTCACACTCTTTTTTCCAAACAAATTTAACCCCTTTATGTGTGATCTTCGATAATGGGTTTGCCAATTGGGCAAAATTCTGGATGAATCATCGATAATAACCTGCCAAACCAATAAAACTACGTACCTCAGTTATACTCGTCGGTGCTGGCCGTTCTTGGACTGCCTTAGTCTTAGAAGGATCAACAGAAATTCCATCTTTAGAGACAATATGGCCAAGAAAAGAAAGCTCATGAAGCTATAATTCACACTTTCTAAACTTCCCATATAATTCATGTCTTCTCAGAGTCTTCAAGATAATGCGCAAGTGATTTTCATGATCTTCGAAGATTTTGGAGTATACCAAGATATCATCAATAAATACCACTAAAAATTCACCATGATACTCCTTTAAAACTCTATTCATCAGATCCATGAATACAGAGGGTGATTTAGTCAAACCAAAAGGAATTACGGTAAAATCATAATGGCCATACCTGGTTCGAAATGCTGTCTTCGGAATGTCTTCCTTCTTCACACACAACTGATGGTATCCAGATCGAAGGTAAATCTTTGAAAAGTATTGAGCTCTATTCATTTGGTCAAATAAATCATCAATGCAAGGTAGGGGATACTTTTTATTTATCGTTATAGCATTGATCTCTCCGTAGTCGATACATAACCTCATAGATCCATCTTTCTTTTTTACAAAAAGAATAGGGGCTCCCCATGGAGAAACACTAGGGAGAATAAATCCTTTATTACTCAATTCCTCTAGTTGTTTCTTTAGTTCGACTAACTCTAAAGTGGCCATTCTATATGGGGTATTCAATATAGGCCTTGATCCAATAATTAAATAAATGGAAAACTCAACTTCTCGGTCTAGAGGATGTCAAGGTAAATCTTCCGGAAATACATCTACAAATTCTTTCACAACAGGTACATCCTATATTTTAACATTCCTTTCCTCACCCACAATTATATCATTCTCTTCCTCCCCAATAATTGAATTTAGTTGATATACTGGGGTGGATCTAAATATGAATTAGGTGGTGACGATTCTTCTCTAATGATAAGGTGTTCCTTATCATTATTATCAATAATCGTAACCTCTTTCTTCTTACAATAAATCTTCACATCATAGTCCGAAATCCAGTCCATATCGAGGATTATATCAAACTCAATCATAGGTATGACGATGAGATCAGCAGATAAAGAACATTTATGTGCTCTAATGGGGACTGATTCACAAAACATTGTTGCAATGATACGTCCCTTAGGAGTTTTAACTGACAAATACCTTGTTAAATCAAATTGGAAATATCTAATTTTCTTAGCAAACTGGGAAGATATGAAATAATGTGATGATCCAGAATCAAATAATGCATTTTCTAAACTTGAGGAAACCATTAAATTACCTGCCACCACGTCTTTCGGAACTTCTACCTCAGCAGTAGTGTTAGTATAATCTTGGCCTTGATCCCTTGGCCTTTTCTAAGGTAAGTTCTCCTGACGATTAGGACATTCATTTGCATAATGCCCCATCTCCCTACAATTGTAGCACTGAACATTGGTCGCTTCCTTCTTCCCTTTGCAATCACGAGCTTGGTGTCCTTTTCACCACATTTGTAACAGACGCCCATTCCCTTCAAGCAAGTACCGGGGTGTTTCTTCCAACATTTAACGCAGGATGGATATTCAACCTTTCCTTTCTTCCTGTTATTTCCATTCCCAGATTGATCAGCATTACTCTTCTTCTCTTGCTTTTCTTTAAAGTCATAAGACATAGATAATTCTTTTTCGGTCTTGGTAGCACATGAGACAATGTCTTCATACGAAGAAAAGGATTGTGAGACTAATGCTCGATAGAGAAATGGTTTTAACCCATCAAAGAAACGATCAATATTACTTCTTGGGTTATGTATATAATCTCCAGCATACATTGATAACCTTGTAAAGTTAGCCTCATACTTTGCGACATTATCATCCTCCTTTTATCTCAGACTCAAAAATTGCCTTTCTATATCTGCTCGATGGTCGCGAGGATAGTATTTTTCTAAAAACAGATCTTTGAACTCCCTCCATTCCATATTTGATACTTTATTATCTTCCTTCGTGTTTTGAATCAATGACCACCATTGATCAGCATCTCCAATGAGGCGGTAAACTTCCATGATAACTTTTTCCCTTTAACTACTCCCCATACCATGAAATATTTTCTCTAGGGAATTTATCCATTGCTCAGCTACTAAGGGATATATACTCCCTTTGAACGTTGGTGGTTGTTGCCTCATGAATCGATCTAACATTGATCATCCACGCTGCGGATCAGGGTGCCCCATACGGGTAAGGTTATTATTCATAACCTGAGTGAGTTGTCCCAATATGGTGATTAGCTGATCGGCACCAGTTGCATCACCAGCTCCACTATAATTATATTGAGCAAGAGGGAAATCCCTACATGGAGTGAGTGCATTGATACGGTTTCCATTTCTTCCACTACGCGCCATTTCTAAATAATGGCATAAACTAGACCAGTTTATGAATCATTATACATAATTCCATACTTATAAATCACTACACATAAATTTAACTATTTATGGATATAATCCATAATCATAAAAATGTTTTCTTTGAGGAAGTATATACTCATAAACCCTTCATAATGATTTGTAAAGAAAATGAGAGTTATCCTAAGCATATCCCCTGAGAGTGTCGTAACCAAGAGTGCAGCAAGGCCCGTTGACGGGCACCAGTTCCCGTTCGAGTCTAGCTCAAAGTGGTGTTTTCGTGTTTTACCCCTAGGTACATCTGTGCCAGAGCCGCCTCTACCTGCTCGTATCCAGACAGGGATGTATTGCTCAGAAAACTCACAAAATCTCTACAATACCAAAATTCTAGGAAGTTCTTCTATACTAATCGTCAATGTTCATCGTAGGTCTACGTGCTCTAATCAGAGTTTGTCTAAATCTAGCTTCCAAGGTTTGTACTAAACTTCCTCTGATACGAACTGTAACACACCGACCCCAGTTACCTAGTGTTGGTGCATTATTACATAACATTGGCATGATCACAAGAAAGATCAAATCTTGAAAGACCAATTGGTTTAGTAGCCTTGGAAACCCTAGATATATTCATAAAGTTTTACATTACATCATAAAGTGAAAAACTACTACAACAACATAATATCTCCATAGTACACACTATTATCCCCTTATAATATCCCTACAGGTCATTCATAACTTACTTCTTCACATCCTTGTAAAAATAAAACATAGAAAAGGTGTGATCTCAAATGCCCAGCAAGGATAACAATATAGCGGAAACTAAAAAAAATAAGCATACATATTTAAGGCAATGCATTTATAAAACAAAATCCTTTTAAACTTGAACATCAACATAGTATGGAAATAGTAAAATGAAATAATTCCATTTACTTATTCACATGGATATTCTACTAATCGAATAATCACATGCAATATCAATAAACACTTTCATAATGATGGAATTCATAATGCCAGACTATCATAACCACATAGCCAAGGCCTCGTTCCAAGACTACAAATAAGATTTTTCCAAGGCCTTGTGCCAAGACACTAGTTTGTCTCATGAGACCTACTGATGCATCGAGGAGCTATAGCGGGCTCCAACCGTCACATATTAAGTCCAATGCATTCCCATGTGAATAGGATTAAACATAACATAAACATTCGTTTTAAAACTAGAATACGAAATTTCAATACTTTCATCATAAACCATGAATGGTATAAAAATAGCACATCCACAGTAAAAAATATCACAAAACCTTTAATACAATATATAAGTTTTATATCATAATAAATCAACTTCAAATAAGCGTAAAATCTATCAAAGGATGTTGTCATAGATGAAATCAAAATGCTTTTTAGAGAAATATCTCTTTCTATTTTGAAATCATTTAAGAGTCATAAATTTATAAAATAAAAAAAATTCCTTGAAAATTTTCTTATAAGCTTGTAAGGGATGCTTCGACGATTTTATAAAGGTGGAAAATAACTGAACCCTCCGTATAAGTTAAAAAAACATTCTTACCTTAATTCTGTCGAAAAGGTTAAAAAGCACCTTGTTTGGAAAATGACGGAAAGATTCCTTTATAAACCTCTTATAAAAGTCAAACAAGGGTATAAATGACATTAACCCATATTCTGGTAAATAGTAAAAATGTTTTGAAATACATTTTTAAGATACATGGATGTGGATGATAAAGAGATCGCAGTAGATTATTACATATAAACAAACTCAGAAAATGAAGAGATTGTGAAATAACCCTTACCGTTGTACTTTTCCTTGGTTGGGGTAGGTTAACCTCCTGTATAATAGTGAAATAATTGTTATTAAATTATACAATAATCATATACATTCATATGATATCATATATGATCTTTTAACATTGCTTTGTCAATAATATCTTAGTATTATCGTTGTTTCGGGTGTTAACTTACTTGTTTTCCTTTATATGTTTTGTTTCGTAAGCCATGTTTGTAATGGATAGGTTGTATAATAATCATATATATAAGGATATCAAGTCCTTAGATAATATTATTAACCATAAAATGAGACTTATACTTGAATGGATACGATGGAGAATGAATCTCATCGCGTTCGTGGAGACGGTAGTCCGTACGTATGCACGAGCGACAATATCATTCATTTGATATTAAAATAATATACAAAAGGATGTTATATAATATATACAGAATCATTAACATGTTATATTTATTATTTACATGAGTTAAACATCATTATTATACCCATCCAAATAAAAATATATTGAATAACAATTAAACCACGACGTGGAGACAGTAAGTCGTACGTACGCACGTATGGTGACATGTTATTCAAAGGGTGGACAGAATACTGATTATGGTTGTACCATATTAATAATGACATCATAGTATATATATGATACTGGAGTTATTATTTTACAATGGTAACAACAAAGGAAGAAGAAGTGGAAGAAGAAAGGAACTTGGAAAAGGGTGGTGAAATCATTACCTCTTCTTCGGGTTCTTCCTTTTGATTTGATCAAAAGGGCTCTATAGGTTGGCTTTCTGATCAAACTAAGGCCACTAGGTTGAAGTGAGGGAAGTTGGGAGAGTATTGGGTCAGAGTTTGGGAGAAGAAAAAGGTTTTATGGTGTAATGAAATGAGAAGTAGGAGTGCCCTTTTATAAGAGGGGTGAGGGGAACCTTTGGAAAAGCTAGAAATATTAATTTATAATAAATTCATATTCGGTTTCTAAAGGCTACAAAGTTGATTATTTAATTGTTAATGTGGTAATGGGTCGAAAAACACACTACCAATAGAATTTATACAGGTTTGGGTACATATACTAACCTTATCATTAAGTATTAACTCTTAGTTAATTAGTTTCACTTTTACAATGTCACTTTGTATTTTTATATAATATGGTTAATAAACTTACTATATATATCCAAGAGACCCCCAAGTGGTCCATTAATGATAAACCTATCATGATATAAGTCTCTTGGCCGTACCTTAGATTTTTAGGAATTTAATATCAATTAATAATATAATATTTGTTTTAAAAACTCTTTTATGTCAATTTTGACACTATTCAATAGATGATTTTTGTGAAACTCATAACAGAATGATTACTTAGAACAAATTTAATTAAATCATTCCTAACATGTCATATTAACTTATAAAATTAGTTTAATTCATAAAAAGTCTCAATGTCTATTTTTTTGTCTATTTATAATATCAATTATTTTAAGTTTTCACTATTATGGTAAATACCACATCATCATTGTGTCATATATAAATTAAATTATGTAATGTCTAAAAATGATAAATAAAATATCATTATGTATTAAATCGTTTTATATTTCTAATGAATATTTATTGTCGAAAATCCAACATATATATCCCAATGTAAAAATTGTTTTCCTAAAAGATATATGCTTGTGTCATTTTTGTACTCATTTTAACTTAATTAAAATAAAGTGTCTCTATCACCTACAAGTGGCTCCATGGGGTCCCAATATCGACCCAAAAATTCCTATGGTCGAACATGTATCAACCAATAAGGTTAGGACACGTTTTAGGGTAATTTAGTATTATTATAATATTATTTTTTTACCCTTATTTACCGGATTTACTCTTAACCATGGTAAATAAAATATTTACCGCAGTAATTATTCAAAATGTATAAAAATAAATGTTACCTATTTACACAATTTGAACATCCTGATTCCAAATATGGAATCCATTTTTTCAAATTCAAAATACAGAATTGGAAGAAATTAATTTAAAATTAATTCCCGTTGTTAAAACAAAAAACGTGTTTTTAAGAGATAATAACTATCCAAAGATTGACACTTGTTTATGTCTGGTTTAATTGTAAAAGTATGTACAATGACCAAAATTGTATTAAATGGTAAAAATCTATTCTAAATATACTTTAAAACCTCTCAAATTCATAATTTATCACTATTAATTATTTTGATTAAAAAAGTTCTTTTTAATTAAAATTTAGTAATTTTCACTATTCATCAAAATATTCAAGTTATCCGAAAAGTACCAAAATTTCACCTTAGACTAAATTCAATATTCCGAATCCAAAAATTAAGTTCATTGTGAAATATAAAATATATATAATTTCAAATGGTAGGTATTACTATTCATAACAGCTAGTTTGATTGGATATGGTGTGTTAAAACTCGGTGTTGTGTACAATACACGCTATGACATTATTCAAAGAGAAGCGTACCGTAGAAGCTTGGGGTGTTACAATATTTATATGAATCATTAATTAAAAATCTAATCACCACATTAACTTTTGTCATAAATAAATTTATTCCTTAAATAAATAAAAATTATATATAAAACTACATTATGTAGTAAATATTTTAGATTTATAATTACTATTTATTTTCTAATATATTAGTTATATAAACAAATATTAAATTTTTAGTAAATAGATACATGTTTACGTTATATTTGACAATACATTAAATTAATTATTATGGAATGTCATTATCACACCGAATTGGATCCGAAATTACAAAATTTAGGACAATGGGGGTTTTTTGGTAACCGATGAATCATCCAACAACATTAAGTCATGTGTTAGGGCATATTTAATATTATTATAATATTTTTTAACTATAATTACCTAATTTATCATTTAACTATGGTGAATAAAAATAATTAATTATGTTATTATTCATAATGTCCAAAAATAAAAGATTCCTAATTATATAATTTTCACCTTCTAATTAAAATTATGGAATACAATTTAAAAATTCTAAAAAATGAGGTATTAGAAATATATTTAAAATTAATCATGTTTGTCAAAATCATAAAAAATATTTTTATGAAGTAAAATCTATCAAAATATTGACATGTTTTTATGTCCAATTTAAATGTGAAATTATTTCCAATGACCAAAATTGGATTAAATGACAAAATAATAATCAAATTACACTTTTAATAAAATTAAATGGTTAATATACGTATATAAATAATTTAGTCAAAATTACAGTTTTGAATTAAAATGAAATATTTTTCATTATTCAATAAAATATCAATTTCATCAAACTAATACAAAATATTAAATCAAAATAAAATTTCCATCCAACTACAATATAATATGATTATTTTTTCAAATATAAGATTTAAAATAGACAAAAACTAGATTTAAAATGGGTTCACCATCAAAGGATGTTAAAACTACATTTTAAAAATATTGGAGTGTTTTATGTTAAATATTTTGTTTCTTCTCATTTTATTCCAATATAATTTATTTGATAATTTTGAAAACAATTGAAAATATTTAATATCACAATAGAGTTAATTATGATCATTTTGGAAAATACAATGACTAGGCATTAACTACCATTTACAATAATAATATTATTGTTGTGTTATTTTTCAGTATAACATAGTGATTCATTCACCGGATGATTTTTGAGAAAGCCATTGTTGTGTGATGGGTAAATTATCATACATAGTGTCCCATTTAATGTAAAATTAATATTTAAATTAAAAATATTAATATATATGAAAATGTCTTATTTTTTAATTACCTAAGATGATACATCCTTCCCCCTTTTGGAAATTACATCCACAAAATTGTATTCACATATCAAATAAGGGGAGGTAATTATCCCTCATAGTATTTTCATAATCCCATGTTTCCAATTCAACTGTATGGTTATTCCAAAAAACCATAACCAGACGATTCACCTTATTTTGCAACACTTTCTCTATGTGGTCTAGGATCTTGATAGGTTATTCCTCATAAAAAATATTCACTTCCAACTGAACTAGAATTGGACCCAAAACATTATATTGATTCAAAAAAATCTTTATCTACATTAAAACATGAAAAAATTGTGTACCGAGGATAAACATGGAGGTAAATCCACTCTTTAACAAATTGATGAAACCTTCATTAGGATTTTATAGGGTCCAATGAACTGTGGAGTCAACTTTCCTGTCTTAATAAGATGAATCACACTTTTCATTGGAGGAACATTGAGAGAGACATAATTACCTACCTCGAAAGAAAGATCATACATATAGTTATCAGCATTACTTTTCTACCTGCACTGAACTATCCTCATCTTCTTCTAAATCAAAAAAACTTATTCTCACATCTCTTATACCCATTCTAGTCCATTAACGTCATTTCACATACATCCTCCAAAAATGTTGGAGTTTAACACTGATATTTATATAATTCCTCAAATGGTTCCATTTTTATAGTAGAATGGAACAATTATTTTAAGAAACCTCAACAAAATAAAGATGTTGATCCAAACATCCATTGTAATCTATTGGACATGAACATAGCATGTCCTCCATGGTCTGAATTGTTATTTTTGATTGTAAATATGATTGAGAAAGAAATATTGTTCTGAAAGTTAATTCTTCACCAAATGACTTCTGAAGGTATTTCACAAAGTTAGATGTGAACCTTGGATCATGATCAAATACAATGGAGAGGGGAACTATATATAACTTGAATATATCTTTAATTTATAATTTATAATGTTAATCTAGAGAGAGGGTATCTTGAATAAAAATAAAATGATAAGAATTAGTCAATCGATCAACAATAACCTAGATTTCATTGTTACCATGATATGTTGGCAATAATCCATTAACAAAGACAATGGATATATTTTCCCATTTTCACTCATGCATTAGAAAATGATAAAGCATATAATGGAGTAATGACCACTCTCCTTAAAATTGTTGACATGTAAAACCCTTAATAATTAAGATAGAAATATATATTTTCATTCCATCCCACTATCAAAAATCCCAAAAAACATTTTACATCATAGTACATCCATGATGAACTGAAAACAATGAACTATGAGCTTCACATAACAACTCATTCTTCAAATATGAAACACAAGGCACCTATAATATCTTTCCAAACATCAAAACACAATTTTTATCAATGATATATTCAGGTAACATGCCCTTCTTTACAAACTATACCTTCTTTTTTAAACATGATATCTTCTTTATACACATTATTATTTTTATCAAATAGAGACGATTACATGGAAACCAGAATCAGAAGAGGGAAATTTCTTGCACCAACAACTTCCATGAAAATTTTCATCAAATCATTAATCGAAGTGTAACATTCTAAATGTAAAATTATTATTATAAAAATAATTTTACGAATCAAAGAATTAGTATCATTGTTTTCCTTTCCTTAATGATAATGAATCGTGAAATCATAATCCATAATTAATTCCATCTATCTTCTTTGTCTCATGTTAAATTCATTCTAGCTGAATATTTACTTCAAAGATTTTTTATTAGTGTATATTTGACACTTTTTTCCCACAAAAATAATACCTCCAAATCATTAATGAATAAAAAATATAAGATAATTCTAAATCATGGGTATTGTAATTTATCTCTTGAATTTATAACTGACGTGAAGAATAAGAACATACCTGATCATTCTGCATTAGGACACATCCATGTCATTTCATAAAAGCATCACTTTAATTAACAAATTCACCATTTCTTCAAGGGAATTCCAAAACTAGATTATTCACTAATATTCTATTCAATTAATAAAAATAATAATCACATTCATTTGTACAGATGAACACAAAACCTTTTTTATTTAAATTATATAGTAGGCTATAAATCCATGAAAAATTGTTAGAAATCTTTTATAATAGCATTCTAAACCAAGAAAACTATAAATCTCCATTATATTTATGGGTCCTGATCATTCTTCAACTACTACTGTTATAGTGTTATAAATAGATATTCCATATTTAGAAACAATGTGATGAAACAATGAATTTTTTTGTAATTGAAACTCACACATTTCAAATTTAGCATACAGTTGTTTTTCTTATCAGGTTATCAAGAAAACCAATAAATGACTTTCACACTTCTCTTAACATTTATAATAAAAAATATATCATCAAAAAACAAATCCATAAACTAATCCAAGAAAATATGTAAATTTATAATAATAATATCCCTGAATATAGAAGGTTCATTGGTTATCCCAAAATTCTTTTCTAAGTATTCATAATGGCTATATCTAGTATGATATTTGGTCTTTAGAATGTGTTCCAACTTTACATTAATGTGATGGTATCCTGACCTAAAGTCAATTTTAGAAAAATTCTCATATCACTAAAGCTGATAAAAAAATTCATCGATATATGGAAAATGATTCCTTTTCATAATAGTGCTGTTATTAAATGATCAATAATCAATGAATAGCCTCATTGAAAAATATTTATTTATAAAAAACAATACAAGAGAAGACCATGATGATTTCTTATGTCGAATGAATCCTTTTTATAGTATCACATGAAGTGTCTTCTTTACCTATAACTATTCAATTTGATTCATTCTATATATGGGTTTTGACATTTTTTAGTATCAGTAACCATGTCAATAGTATATTCAACTTCTTGGTTAGGTATCATTCCATGAAAATCATTTTGAAAAACATCAAGATACTCATTACCATAGTCACATAAAAAATATGAACATTTCAATTTTTTCAACATTATACGTTAGGTAACATTCATTTCCATCATTTATAAGTTTCACATCTTCATGATATGTTATCAATAGTAAGGGTTCATTCTTGTACACATAATTAATGTATTTCTAAAAAATAAACATCTTTATCTCTATAATCAATCATAGCATGGTAAACCAAAAGCCAATCAATAACCAAATTAACTTAAAACTCTACTAGAGGTAAATCAATAAGGATTTCATGTAGATTCCCTCAATAGAATCACTCATAAAGGTTCCGATAATTTATATTTTTCATAAACTTCCCCCATGTTTTTATCATAATTTTTAGATTCATCTATCGAGATGGAATTCCCAATTTACTAGAAAATTTCATAAAAATGAATGAATGTGTAGGCCTAGAATCAAACAACAAATTATTACAATCTAAAAAATCAACCAATGTACGTGATACCACATAATTTGATGATCAATCATCTACTGATTTATTTTAAATGGATTTTTCCACACCATTATACTTATAGTCTAGAAAATTTCCATCATTTGAGGTCTTAATTGGACACTCATTTTCATAATGACCCATTTCATTTCAGTAAAAATATTTTACTGACTATAAATCCTATTTTTTCCAATACCCTGATCTTTATCAGCGAAATTACGAGCCTTGTTCCCCCTTTTACCACATCAAAATCACATACCAGTATTCAAATGTATTACACCAATGTCCTTTTTGGAACAAAATTTCAAAAACTATAAACATAATTTTTTTACCTTCAGAATTTTTTGAAGAGTTCTTCCCATTCTCCTGCCACCTCAACCACTTATTCTATTATTTTTCAAATAACACATGATCATTGGCAAACTCCATTTCCACTTTCTCCGCACATTGAACTAGTAATCCATAACTTTTGAAATCATGAGAAGAAAATTATTTTCAATATAATGGATTTAATCCTATGTAAAAATTATTGATTATACTATCAAAATCCCATATGAAATTTAGAGCATTATATGACCACAAAGTAAATGTATCATCAGAAGAAACCACTGAGTCATACTCCCTCATCAATTCCAATAAATTCTTTTCCATCCTATGTATTACTACCATAGGAAAATATTTCTAAAGATATATTCCTTTGAATATTTCCGAATCAAGAGAATAAATCTCCCCACTATCCTTGAAATATTTAACTATCGACCAACAATGATTGGAATCACCTAAAAATGGTAAACAACTTGACTAATGTGTTGATGTTATGAAAACCCAATGATATTGGAAATATTTTCTAGTTCTTTAATATACCTTTTACCTAGTATGTTATTAAATAATACTATGAATGATTGGGGATGCTGCATCATAAAATACTCCACTACCGACATATTCTTCTTTGGTTGATCTAGATAATCTCATGAATGGGTAGAACCTCTATTTATAGTTTGGAACAACTATGACATCACAACAAAAAACTGTTTATTTTTAATAACGACAATCTTAGGATGTTTATTTGGAGGGTTGTTTTCCCATGGGTGGAATCCCACCATAGCTACCCTATTTCCTCTTTAGAAAATCATTTTGAATGAACATATCTTAGATGAAGAAAAATGGTACACATTAAATTCTATATCATTTCAAATTTAATATAAAGTAAAATCATTTATGGATATTCTATTAAAAATATCCTAACTCTGAAATTTATCTAAACTGACATCTGATACCAACTCTAAGATCCCACCCATAAACCATTACGTAATCTTGACAGAAGTAAATAAAAAGACATTAATTCAGATATAGGATATATTGATGTATATAGTTTTTGAAATTAGGCCATTGGTAATACATACCATCCCATAATTATAGATGAGTATACAATCAAAAGACACTCCATTTTTTTCAACAAAGGAAACCCTTTTTTTTAAATGATTTATTTTCTTGATAAAAATATTCATGAATTCTTTTTTTCTCTCACATATCCTTATACAATTTGAATACATTTTAAAAACATGGGATGATCATAAAAACCCATAAAGGGATAAAATTAAGAATCAAAACCTTAGTCCATGAATATTCATAAACCGGTGAATTCCTAAGAATCATGAAATATCATAGCAATCATAAATCATAAAGGCAACTTATGACATCCATATCATACTTACATTGAAGCTTTCATATCCACCTAGTGAGTAATCTATTTGAAATAACCATCATAGTATATTACCTAAATATATTAGGCAAGACATTATACTTTACCTCCATCTCTTTATCCAATTCAATGTAGAGTTATCACTAGCTAAACCTCCCTTGGTTTATCATGGAACAAAATGTATACGTAAGTAATTTTCAAGAACCATAACACAAAAACCATGCATAAAGAAAAAAATAACATTTACACAATGTAATATTAATATATCATTTCATGATATTGATTTAATCAATCCATTATCAAAATAATTTTTTGTTCCAAAATATCTAAAATTGAAATATGGTATTTACTTTTCTTTTAAAAACAATATGGGTTATAGAGGAAGCCAAGTACCAAATAATGGCCAGGGCAGCAGAAATGTCATTATTGCCACACGTGATAAAAACAAGAATTATTTTTGGTCCATTAGTAAAATTCATTATAGAAAATATTGATCTAAATGAAATTAAATGTCAATGGTGTTTATTATAAACCATATATATAAGGTCTTGTATAAATTAAAATACTCCTCAATGAAAATAGATTGAGGCAAATTACCTTAGCTCAAGTCTTACCTGTCTCGTTCATTCTTTATCATCTAGAATAATAAACATAGGTTAATTTATACTTGATTCGGATAATTTTTCTAGTTTATTAATTATTTAATATCACTTATTAACACGATATAACAATTAGATAATTATTTCAGTCCATATCATGTGTTTTGTTGATGTTCATTACTTGAGTCAAAAGTGATTTTTTTTTGAAGAAAATAGTCCATGTAGTCAAAATTTATTCTCCATAATATTATAAATTATTTAAATAACACATATATTCATTATATATATATATATATATTTTTATTTATAATATCCATAAAATTTAGAGATATGAAATCAAATGCACCATTATTGGAGACGATATGTCATACGTATGCATGGACCCCTCTCCATTTTTATTAACATATTAAAAAAACTCAATAATCAACATTTATATGATATTTTCAGTATAATTTATATGTTATATATTTTACATATTTTCATTAAAAATATCTATTATATGTTCCAGGTAGGGAATGAACGAGTCATATCAAATTGAGGGGGTGATTTTCCACACTTCCTCAATTGAAATTATCATATTTACACATTACGTAAATCATAAAGCTATGAGATAATTAAAATTACATAATCAAAGTGGTAATATAAATATAATATATATAATATATAAATATAGTTTTGTTATATTTCCCACTATGAGTGTTGGTTGGAGAAAATTGAAAAATCATCTTTTCAAGATGTAGTAGTACACCGTACAACGAAACATTATGTTCTGTAACCATTAGATGATGGTGGGTGTAATTTTAGGTCAAAAATTTAGCATAAAAATTATTTTTATATTGAGGTTTGTAGTTTTTTTATAAAATAATTGAATAAAAAATAGGTTATGGGTTTGGATATGTATAAAAAATGAATGGATATTGAGAGGAGAAGTTTCCTCTAAATTGGTAACTCCTTTTACTTTGAGACAAAAGGATTTATATAATTTCCTTCTAACCAATGTAAGTTATCTATGATTAAGGTAGGGATGTTGGTATCTAATTTAGGTTGTATATGGAAGATCCATGGGGCATTATATGTGTTAGTAAGTGTGTAGAGGTGGTGGCATTTTATAATAGGGAGGAGGGGTACTTTAGGAATGTCTAGAAATATTATTATATTATAAATTGATTTGGGACTAATAATAACTAAAAAGTAATATATTTTGTGGATAATATTATTATGGGTCGAAATACTATAAATCAATAGGTTTTATAAATGTTTAGGTCCCAAATTCGACATTATATTTTATCGTTAACCCATAGTTAATTAAATTAACTCTTACCATGTCTGATTGTATTTTTACACTATATGGTTAATATATTAACTATACAATTTGAAGAGAATCAAAATTGGATCATTAATGAAAATTTTAATGTTATTTAATTAAATTGGGGAAAAATGTATTTTTATTAATCTTATATCATTTAATAAAATAGTATTTTTTTTAAACTCATTTATGCCAATATTGACATTATTTAGTAATTGATTTTTTTAATGTCATAATAACTAGATTAATTGTAAAAATCTACATTAACTCAAATATAAAATTAATAATCATTCAAAAAATTACTTTGTGGCATCAATATTTTAAAATTACATTTATTTTGATCTTTATAATATCATTTGTTAGAATATTTTATTAATAAGGTAATCACTACATTATCATGTGTCATAAAGAAATTTATATATTTAATGACTAAAAATTACAGATAAAATAACATGATATATCAAATAAATTTAGATTTAAAATTAATATTTATATTAAAAGAGATCAGTTAAATAATAATATATAAAATCTTTTTAATAAAAATACAAATGTTTATGTTATATATCTCTATACATTAAATTAATTTTTATAACAAGTCATTATCCCACCCATGTTGCTCCCAAATGACCAAAGTGATGCCAAAAGATTTTTTTGGTCTCTGATTACTCTTACAATAAAATAAGGGCATGTGTTATGGTAGTTTGATATTATTATAATGTTATATTTACCCTTATTTACCTAATATACCTACTAACTATTGAAAATAAAAAAAATTACTGAAATTACTATTTATAATGTCCAAAAAATAAAATGTACCTATTTACATAATTTTGAAATTATCAGTCTTAATATATAATCCATTATTTGAAATTCAAAACACAAAATTTTCATTAATTTATTTAAAAATAATTAACGTTATCAAAATCAGGATGTTGGATTTCAAGAAGTAAAAATAATCAAATGAATGATATCTGTTTATGTCCTATTAAAGTGTGATATTACTTCAAAAGACAAAAAATATGTCAAATGATAAAAACATAATCCAATTACACTATAAAACCAATAAAATGGATAATATAACTTTATATGTAATTTAGATGAAAAGGCAGTTTTGAATTAAAATGTAGTATTTTTTACAATTCAGTAAAATATAAATTTAATAAGAAAAATATAAAAAATTCAACCAAAATCAATTTTTCTGTCCTGTTTCTAATAAATGAGATAGTTTTATCAAATATAACATATAAAAGATACCAGAAATATATTTATAAGTGGTTTTCCTTCAAAAGGCGGTAAAACAACCACATAAATATATTAGAGTATTCTATGATTAAAATTGGATTTCTTTTCATTTTAATCAACTAAAATTCATTGGATAAATGTAAAAACATTTAAAAAATATGTAAAATAATAATATAGTAATTATATTTATTATATCCAATTAAAAGGCTAGGACTTAACTATCGTTTAATATAATATATTTTTTAGTGTATTATTTTTTGTTATAAATTAGTATTCTGTACTGTGTAAGATTTCAGAGATACCCATTATTTCCGTTTGGGTACGATGTAATACATAGTGTCCCTTTTAAACTAAAATTAATATTTAATTCAAAAATATTAATATATATGAAAAGTTATTATTCTTTAATTATACGGGATGTTATAAATAAATCTGGCATCATATATATTTTGAGATGTTATTATGATTATTGTACAACCATATTCGCCCTTTAATTTATCCAATGAAAAAAAATATCACCATGAATGCATGCGTATGACGTACCGTCTCCACAATGTGGAGGAATTTTATATTCATATAATCCTTATTTATATAGGTATAATGATTAATATGATGTATATAAATAATAAATATGACAAGATATTGATTCTATATAATTAATTAACCTTATAATTCTATACCTCTTTACCATTACGGGATGACACCATCGCTCATGCTTATGTACGACCTACTGTCTCTACAACCCTACAAGATTCATCCTCCATGACAACAATTTAAAATATCTATAAAAAATATATATTAAATAAATATAATATATATGAACTTAATAACCAAATGGATATAAATAAGATTACTTCAATGCATAATAAATAGAAATTACACAAAAAACATGCGTAAAAAATTGAATAGTTAACAACAAAAATAATGGAAATTATGATGTATTATTAACAAAATAATATAAAAGATGAAAGTTTAAATCATAAATAAGAATATGGTTGTGCTATAATTTAATTAAATGATTATACTATTATATAGGAGGATAAAATTCCCACAAAAAAGGAAAGTATGAGGTAAGGGTTAATTTCACAATTTTATTTTTATATGGGATTGGTTATACGTTAATATTTGCTGGAAAATATTTATCACCATTATCGAAGTTTCATTAATATGTTTTTGAAATTATTATTACTATTATCCTATAATTTATTAATGTCTTTTACCAATGTTTGAATTTTTATTAAACGGGTTAAAAAGAATCTTTTTGTCATTTTTCGAACATGGTACTTTATGGATTTATTATAGAAGGAATTGTTAATTAAATTATGCAGTGTGGGTGGAATATTATGTCGTCAGGATTTCGTAATGTTATTATGAATATCGTACGAGATTACATGGTTATTTTCAAAGTAATTGTTCTCTTTTATAATTGAACAGATTTCAATTGAAATATTTCAATGTAAAAAAGTGGTATTTCTCCCAGAGGTTTTTAATGATTTTGTTATAGTATTGTCACAAATATAAAAAACATTTGTTGGATCATATTATTGATTTAGTTTTATCTTTTATGATATCATTTACCATATTTAACTAAATGGATTATGATCATGCTTGACTACTGATTTTCTAATATGATACCATTCATGTTTTTTGGATTATGTATTTCATTTTTTTGGTAGTTTTAATATGATTGTTTATGTTGATTATGATTCATCACCCCTTTCATATGAGGAATGATTTAGAATTCATAAGTAAGGGGTGGGGATCACTATACCCCTTTAATAATCAGCATGACTCTTGAGAAAATGTAGTTCTGGTTTTTACCCATTTATGTATGGTGTTTTGGATGAATCCTTGATGGTTTCTCTTTGATATATGACATTATACATACTATAATTATTAGATTACTTATTGATTTTCCATGTCTTTATTAGACAAGTATAACATCTTTGTTTAAGTTTCATTATAATGTGTTAATTTATATGGAATTATATGATCATCAATCATTCCTTGCATATTAATCTAATGTTATTTATCAAATGGAATGTATTTTAGTTATTCACCTATCCATAATAGTTTATAATTGTTTTTATGTGTTTTGTTTTGTGTAAACCTTTAATGATAATCTATGATCATCAGTTTCTTATTTTTTTCCCACATGATGAGAATATATATATTATATTTGAAATTTATAGATATAAGATTGGAAGAAGAGTACTTTCATAAGATTTAATTTTTTATTTTGTAATGTAATTTATAAATAATGTATGTAATCTGGCTTCAAAACATGCTAAACTGATATGTCTATTAGGATTCCAATCATATGAATATAGAAATTTAATAATGTAAGGCACAAAATCTAGGATATTGGGTTGGGGTCATTACGTTAAATGGTATTGAAAATTAGATTTTCAAATAATTTCATGTATAGTAAATAACATGTCTATTTTTTTATACCAAGTAAATAGAATAAAAATCAATTACCAAAGTGGATATAAGGGAATGTTTTTATAAAAAATATTTTCTTTTATTTATTATTATAAAAGATAAAAAAGTGTTAATAATAGAAAAAAATTATACCCATTACTAAATTATAATAAGATATATGATCTTTATAGGACAATATTCATAAAATTTCCCTCAATGTAATTTTCTCCTATAAAATCCTACAATGATATAACATTGTATTATAAATCCTTAACTCGAGTATCATCATACCTAACACAAGTTAAATCCTCATATATAATAAAAAAAATTATTAAAATTTAATATTTAAAAATTCTCAAAAATAATAATACAATTGATAATTTATATTTAATATCTAATAACCTATTAATTAACAAATCATTACTAAAATATATGTTATAATTGTTAATTTCTTCATTTTTCATGATAATTTCTATTTGGATATTTTTTTCCTTATACATCGATCATAGTTCCATCATATTAAAAAATGTTATTTACGTTATGTGAATAATATTTTGTCCTTGTATATAATTTTTTAAATATTCATATAATGTGACTTTGATAGTTTAATTCCAGAACTAAATATAGAAAATAATTCATATATATGAACAAGAAATGTTTCCCATTATCTATAGTTGATATGATAGTAAATGAAAATAAAAAACCATTTAAAATATATATTATTAAAATAAATATCACATTTATTTATTAATTCTATCATTAAAACCATAAATACATTGTAGTGAAGAATTTCATAACATAACACTTTGCAGATATGGTAGTCAACAATTACGTTAAAGCATTGTATTATCATACAATATGATAGAAAGGAAGTCGAAAATTGATGATCCATCATCATAATAAAAATTATTTATACTGAACATGATGAAGTAATAGGTTTAAAATAAATTCCTAAAAATTATATGTCATGGAAGTATAAATAAAAAATAATGTACTCGGTTAAAAGTTATACCTCTTCATTGATAAACCTCATTTGGTTCATACTGTAAGCCTTAAACATGTTTTATTGTGAAAAAAATATATACGATGTGTGAAAGGATCATATGATGGTGTTATTTTAGGGTTTTAATAATAAATAAGTCCCAAGCATTATGAATAAGGGATTGGATGGCGAACCATTTTATAAATGATGTAAAACACACAAATAAAATTATTAAAATTAATTTAATACAATATATATTCTAAGGTCTCTGTCCGAGATGCCACTAAATATGTTCCCCAAGCCCGGTGGGCCACAAGGCCTCAAGCACATCTCCCTGAATTCCAGAGGATTCCAACTAGTAAAAATTTCATCTGATGTGTTTGTGGGGAGACTATACTATCATTACCAAAGTGTTTCATAGTGGATAGATATAAACAAATATAAATAGTGGGATCAATATAAATAAACAATTAAACATGGATAACAATATCTATATAGACATGAATAATTAATGATGATAAGTCATGTCACTAGAAAACTAGAAAACATGGATAAAATATAACCGGTAAAACAAGATTATTAAAAGTATAATAGATATCAAATAACTATCCTAATCAAATTTTTCTCGGGCTGAGTCATCTGCTATCAATATCCATCCTATGTTGTAATCAATCAGGTGTTTGAAACCGTTTCATTCCCTTTATTAGAAACTGAATTCATTTAATCTTCCCCATGCACTATATGACTTCTATAGAGTGTGTGAGATAAATCTTAGTGGCCCACATCCAATGGTGTCTATTACATCTTTCTTGTCCAATTGAAATGTAATAGTTCATGGAAATCCATATATAAAGTAAATTAGTAATAATGCTACTAAATATTCATGTACCTGCTTCACTACTCACATAGTTTTTGAACATATATCAAAGTCATTATTTTATTGTACAGTTTTATTAGTAAGACACACATTATCCATTGTGAAGGTTCCAAGATGAAAAATGGAAATTATAATTAATATTTAATAAGACGTCATTCTGTGGTATTTTCAATGTCACCCCAGACCTCATGAGTTTCGAATTATATAGTAATTGGTTATTTCAAAGGACAAGAGTGTAATCCAAGGATCATAGTGTTGGATCTTGAATATATAGATTATACAAAAGAGTGGGGTGAATTGTCTCTTTCATATTTTTCGTTAACTTTTCGATTGAATGAGTTCTGTCCACTATGATTTATCATATTTGATCATGTAGCAGAATACGTAAAAGCAGGGACACATAGATGTATAGTGGTTAGGGGAACAGAATGCCCCTATTCCACTCCACCAATGCTCAACTCCACGAGCTTGGTGATTTTCACTATCTGGTCCTCTTTTCCACAGACACTCCAACAACTAAAAAACAGGCAGTTGACACATTTACAATTTTCAGGCTAACAAAGCCTTTTGGTTCAAACACGAACCTACTCAGCATAGTATGAGAAGCTGGTTACTGATTATAAAAATAATTTTATAAGGAACTTTTCCAGATGAACTTCACAATTGCAAGAGAATGCAATTGACAGCAGATGAATCGTCGTCTCTAGAAATATTGATTTTCAAGTCGAAGCAGTTCTGAGTCGATCAGGTTGTAGTAGATATAGAGATATAATTCACAACATTAGTATTAATATATCCACATTAGATATTTGATATAGAACAAGTGAATCTTTTTATCTAGTTTCTTCTTTTAAAATAAACATAGCTTTGACGCTCTTTTTGAATCCGCATAACTAAGTGCTTTCAACAGTCTCTGTTTTCCACCATTTTGAATAATAGATTGATCACCACACTCATGTGCCTGGTGTATCAGAGAAAACATATATAATAAATCTTTGCATATCCCCTGCACATTTTCATCCATAAAATTCTCCTTTTTATTCACGATATTCAAAAATTTGAATTTATTGAGTATTCATAACTTCCTTAAAGACTTGGCATAAAAAGATCTATTTAATTTATCTTTAATCCATTGATAAAACGGCTTTGAATCGGTAAAAGTTGTATTTTTAAATCGACATAAAATCTGGCTGGAAATCTTCCTAACAATAAGCTTGTAGACTCTTCCATAAAAATATCACCTTTCAAACTTTATGATGCCAATCGTAAGGTTGATGATGTGGCCTCCAAACGTAGGGTTTACAACGTAAGGATGAACAAACACATAGGGTTCATGTTACTTTCTCCAAACGTAAGGTTTATCATAAACTTAGGGTTGATCATCCATAATTTTTCTTCAACTCTCGGAAGAAAGATAAAAGATCCATTCAAAAAACTAATGGTTGTTTACAAAAGTAAGGTTGATGAACTATATTTTTGAGAAGCAAACGTAACGTTTATTACTTATGTATAGTTTTTGTTCCATACATTGTTGATAACCCAAACCTAAGGTTCCTTCCTAACATAAGGTTCTTCTTCCATACATTTCGTATAACGTATGGTTGATTAACCCTACTTTTCTCTTATCTCAAAAAGTATACACGCTTTTCATCCTTACCCTATGTTTATCCATGTATGGTATGAACAGTGTTTCCAGGACACGCTAAAGAAGATCCCGAATAAGTAAGGTATGAATACTGTTTCCAGAACGCGCTAAAATAGTTCATGAATAAGTAATAAATTCTTGTTATTTCATGAGTAAAATAAATTAACAAATTCTTGAGAAATACTAAATAAAATCATTATAAAATAATTAAGGGTATTTGTGAGCCTCAAAATTATCATAAAGAGAAATATTATTATTTTCAATAATCTCCCCCTTCAAAAAAAATTATTATGTATTGTTGAAAAGAATACTTTTCTCAACAATCTCCTCCTTTTTGATGATCACAAAACCCAAAAAAAATCTAATGATATCAACTAACAAAATTAATTACATATAGTTTTTACTTTTTAAAAAGATAAATACAATATTAATTTTTCATTAAATTTATCCATTTTTATTTTCTACCCCAATAAGATAAATGTAAAACCAAATTTCTCCCTAAAAGATACTTAAAAATATGTAGTGTTCATCCAAAGTTCTCTACCTTTTTGTGATATCAAAAATATAGGTAAAATATGGAATAGAACACAGATTGATGTTGTACTGAACAATAGTATATTCTATAATTAACCGTTTAATATTAAGGTAATCTGATATAATGGAATATGTTAACGTAAAACAGTAATAAAAAAATAGAGAAGGAATCAAATAAACAATGGGGGATATATTCATTCAAAAATAGTAGTATGTACATGAAAATGATATACACAGGAATCAAGGTTTGGGCAAGGTAGTCAATAGGTTCTATCTTCTCTGGATTGTAGACTTGATTTCTCTAAACTCTCCCCTGAGTCTCTTCATAATTTCATCTCCATGTTTGATAATGAGCTCTCTCTTCTCTTGAGTCATATGAATATCCCCGATTATATTGACCCTAAAAAACTCATACATCTTTTCCTCTATAAATATAAACACTGACAACTTCTCTGACATATGATTTAACAGTGTTCTGATTGGTGTCTCACTAGATGCCATTTGATCCACTAAAAATTTCCGATTGTCCAGCAACACTGATAATGGAGCACTATTACATTGAAGATCATACAAGCTGTCATTCATGTTGCTCATCGCAGCTGTGATAGCTTGAAATCTTTTGATGAAATTAGGTGATGTAACTGATCCACTAACAACACTATTTAAAACTGATGCAAATTTGTTCTACATAAACAATTTTAGATCTGATTAATTTGACTTCAAAACCATTTCAGGTTTCAACGTGAAAACTGCATTCATCATATCCACATTAAACATTTCAACTTATTGCCTTGAGTCTTTACTCTCCTTAAGCTTTTGAAATCTCAATTGTTCTAAGTCTAAGGCATTTCTCATAGTGATATTCTCAGGTTCTAATAGAATAACCTTTTTGTAGAGTTCTTTAACTTTATTTTTACTTGAATCAGAGTCACCCTATACTTGATTCACATTCTCAGGCTCTAGATGATACAGTAGTACCAAAGGTAATGAGTCAGCATCAGATTGTTCTTTCTCTTTTTCCTGAGTGGGTTGGTCCACAGATTTTTCCATAGAGTCCTCAAACTCCTACACAGAAAAATCCTCTTGAAGTACCTCTGTTGGAGCATCAGGGAGATGTTAATCACAAACATAAACATCTTTGTCTTCCACTAGAATTTAGAGAACAATATTTTCAGGAGCATCCTAAGGTCTATCCACTTCCTCACCAGGATATTCCTTCTTATATTTTTTATGTTGAAGTGTAACTTCAACATCAGCTAAAATCTGTTCTTGAGTCTCCAATTGAGCTTCTTCATGAACTCGGGATCCCTCTAATAGTGTTGTCCTTTAAATAACATCTTCCATGGACTTATCAATAGTATCTTCTCTTACAAAATTATAAGAAAATAAACCTTCTGTTGTTGCCAAGTTAGGGGAAGTAATTTCATCATTAACAGGTCTAGTTCTTTGAGATTTAAGTCCCTCCTGACATCTTTCTTCCTCAATATCTTCCAATTAAAATCGGATCCTTCTTTCAATATTGCTGACTCTTGATTCAGTATGTACCTCCTTGGACATAGCAGGTTGAGCCTGAGAACACTCTGAGTCATCCTTATCTCCTACTAATTTTTTTTAACTTTAATAGTGCTCAAAAAATAGCCAATTTTTCATAGAGTTCCATCATTGAATACATTGTTGTGATGACAAAAAACTCTTGCATCCACCAGTCTCACCATATCCTTCTTGAACAACAGTTTAGAAATAAATTGACCGAATGGGTAAAATATAATCTGGTAATTACTTTGACAACAGTAATTTAGGCACCTTACCATGTACCTTGAGAAGCTTAATTTGATATCACATAACAGAAGATACATTTTGTGCATATCAGGGTACAAAATCATTTCCATTTCTTCCATTCTAGGAGCTATTCCAGTCTGAAAAAATTTAACCTGGATCTTATGATCCGGATTTAAATCTGTCGCCATCATTTTCCTAATAGTATATTTTCTAAACAAAAAGGACATAATGTACTCGGATTTATGCACATCATATCCTATGTTTTTTCAAATCATAGTGGTATACTCCTTCATGAGGGAAATATAGGATTTGTCCTATTTCAACAGAAGAGATTTAGAAATCATTGTCCTCAATAATTGCAATCATAGTGTCATCATCCTCACCTAGACTAAACTAAACTTATCTGAAGAACTGACACATTTATGCCTCATACAAAATGTCAGACCTTTCACTATAGAAAGTCTGCCCAAGGTATTGAAAAGATAATGCTTGTTTCAACATCAGATTCGTCTCAAACAGCCATTTCAGATCTATAAAATTACCTCGCACAATATTTCGTCCAACTGTCTTTTGATTCTTCTTGTCACTGCTCTCGGGTTCATCTACTCACTTTGTCATTTACATTTCTGAGCAGATTTATGAATGTTCAAAGATTTTAGGGTTTGAGGATTCAAAGATCAGGGGTGTGAAACAGTATGTGGTTTTGGGTTAGAAAGGGTTTTGTTGGGGAAAAGAAACGGTTTCGAATTTGAAAGGGCTCTAACAGCCTTGATTATCATCTAATCACTAATCATTACATTTATTTTAAAATCAATTAAAATTTACATATAGCGAATTTAATCATAAAAAAACATCTTACACAGTGTTCAAAAACAAAATAAAATTTACAAAAATAAACAAAATTAAATAAATAACATTTAAAAAAATTATTTAAAATTAAATAAACATAGCCCTCCCTTAATAAAATCAAACCTTGCTGTGGGAAGTTGTTTAGAAAAAATATCTGCTATTGAATTTCTGTATTTATAAATTATAAAAATATATCCATATTAATAACATGTTCTCTTATAAATTGATGCCTTATATCAATGTTCTTAGTTCTAGAATGACTAATAGGATTTTTTTGAAATATTAATTGCACTTGTATTATCACATAAAATAGGTGTATTATTAAAATTCAATTCAATGTCCATAAATGTGTTTTTCATCTACAAGACTTGTGCACAACAACGGCCAGCAGAAACATATTCTGCCTCTGCTGTTGACAGGGCAGCTGAATATTGTTTCTTACTAGACCATGACACTAATGACTTTCCTAAAAAGTGACATGTTCCTAATGTTCTTTTTCTATCTAATATAAAACATCCAAATTCAGCATTTGAATATTAAATCAAATTAAAATCAGAAGTTTTAGGATAATGTAGAGACTGAAAAATAGTTGCTTTTAAATAACTTAAAATTATTTTGACATCAATTAAATGAGATTCTTTGGGATTTGATTGAAATCTAGCACAAAGACATACTGAATATACTATATCTGGCCTACTAGCAGTAAGATTTAACAAACTACCAATCATACATCTATATAACTTGTTTTCAACTGATTTCCCAGTTTCATCCAAATCATGTTTTATATTAGTACACATAGGAGTTGTAAATGGCTTGATGTTTTCATTTCCAAAATTTCTTAAGTAAATCAACAATGTATTTGCTTCTATTTAAAACATTTCCAAAATCATTTTGAAATATTTGAAGACCCAAAAAGAAATTTAATTCTCCCATCATACTCATTTCAAATTTTTCATGCATTAATTTTTTAAAATTCATGACAAAGATTTTTATTAGTTGATCCAAAAATTACATCATCAAGATAAATTGGAACCAATAAAACATTATTTTTCACAGTTTTCTTAAAGAGTGTTGGATCTACCAATCCAACAGTAAAGTCAGTTTTCAAAGGAAAAGAACTTAATCTTTCATACCGAACTCTAGGTGCTTGTTTAAGGCCATAAAGAGTTTTACAAAGTTTAAAAACAGAATCAAGTTTTTGATATTTTTCAGAACCAGGAGGTTTCTCAACATAAACATCCTCCATTAAATAACTATTAAAAAATGCATATTTAACATCCATCTGAAATAATTTAAAATTCATATAATATTCATAGGCTAAAAGGATTCTAAAGGCCTCTAACCTAGATACAGGTGAAAAATTCTCATCATAATATATTTTTTCTTCTTGATTATATCCTTTAGCTACTAATATTTCTTTATTTCTAGTTATTGTGCCTTGGTCATTCTGTTTATTTCTAAATACCCATTTGGATCCTATTACTAGATAATTCTTAGGTCTTTCCAATAATTCCCAAACGTCATTTCTTTTAAACTGGTTTAATTCATCTTGCATTGCTATTACCTAGATTTCATCATCTAAATATTCTTCTATAGTCTTGGGATCTTATTGGGATAGGAAGGCAGAGAATTTCACTAGGTTTCCTAAGTTTCTTATTGTTTGAATACCAGTCTCTAAGTCACCTATCACAGTTTCTAAAGGGTGATTCTTTAGGGTTATAGACTATTTAGGCAATACATTTAATGGTTTTTCAGTATCATGTTCCTCTGAACTGGACTGAATTTCTTTTATATCATTTTCAAAATCATTCTTTGTGTTCTCTAGTATCATGTTATTATTAGAGTTAGGTTCATCCATTTGATCTGTCGGTTTCTTAAATGGATCTGATTCATCAAATTTCACACGAACTGATTCTTCAAAAATCCATTAATTTTTATTATAGACTCTATAAGCTTTGGAGGTAGCAGAATATCCTATGAAAATACCTTCATCAGATTTTGAATCAAACTTACCAAGATTATATTTGGTGTTCAAGATGTAGACCTTGCATCTAAAAACGTTACTGTAATTTTCTTTAGGATTTCTGTTATTCCATAGTTTATAGGGTGTCTTTCTCAAAATAGGTCTAATTAAAACTATATTAATTATATAGCAAGATGTATTTATAGCTTCTACCAAAAAATATATAGGTCGTTTATATTCATTTAACTTAGTTCTAGCCATTTATTGAATTGTTCTATTTCGTCTTTCTACAATCCCATTTTGTTGAGGTGTTTATGGTGGAGATAAGTTATATTTAATACCCATGTTTGAGAAAAAAGAATTAAATTATTGATTCTAAAATTCTCCACCATTATCACATCTCAAAGAGATTATATTAAAACCTTTTTCATTTTTAACAGATTTGCCGAAACCTTCAAATAAAGTAAAAGCTTTATTTTTAAATTTCAAAATGAAAATCCAATTAAATCTAGAATAATCATCAACTAATACATAAACATATAATTTACCAGCTAAGCTTGCTACTCGAGAAGGTCCAAACAAATCCATATTGATATGTTCCTGAGGTTTACTTGTAGAAACTTTATTAACATATTTGAATGGTGATTTGTGTTGCATTCCATGTTGGCATGCATCACATAATCTGTCAGTTTCCAATTTGAGACTAGGAAAATCAGAAACTAGATGTTTCTTAGATAATTTATGTAAAACATATACATTACAATGTCCAAGTCTCCAATTCCAGATCCACGATTTTCTTAGTTTAGTAGTCAAGCAGTTTACTTTTTGTTTACACAAGGAATTTAAATCCAATGTTTTGACATTATCTGTTCTTGGTGCCTTAAATTTAAATAGTTTATCTTTAGAAACAGTACAAAAATTGTTATTAAAATCAACAGTATATCCATCATCACAATGTTGAGAGATACTTACCAGGTTGTGTTTTTATCCTTGTACATAAATTACTTTTTGATTTAGACTGTTTTTGGATCTCTAATAGTTCCAATGCCAATGATTTTTCGTTTGGTATTGTCTCCTAATGTGAAAAGTCCTCCTTCTTTTGAGTGAGTGAAGAAAAAATTAAATGAGTTTCCACTCATATGTCTTGAGCAGCCAGTGTCCATGTACCATATATCATTCTACTCTAGTGGCCTGCTACCTGCACAGTCATTCAAACAAATTACTTTGGTACCCATATTCTGTTGGTTCCAGGGGCTTTAGCTATCAATGATATGGGTATCTAGATTTGAATTGTTCTTTTAAAATCACCTGAATCATATTATTCTTTTATAACATATGCTTTCTTAATACCACAAATTTTAGGTTGTTTTAGGAAACCATTTTTAGCTATATGTCCCTTTGTCCCACAAGTGTTCTAATTAACCCTTATAGAGCTAGGAACAAAATAATTTTTATATAGCTTAGGTTTTTCTCCTTTACTTCCAATTCCAAATATCCACTTTTTAATGACAGTTTTTCCATGAATTTCATTTAATGAATTCTCTCCTTTTGTAAAAAGAAATATAGCCAGTTTGTAAGATTCTACATCATCCTACAGTGTTTTTATTCGTGATTCAAAATAAATATAGTTAGTGTTAATATAATTGTATTTATCTGTTAATTACTTATGTTATTTCATCATTGTATCTCTTTCATCTGAAATAGCTTTATATATGTTCTTTAGTGACTTATGTTTCTTAAATAGTGATTCATCTCATTCTTCATGAATATTGATGTAGGCTAAAAGTTTTTTATTTTTGTAGATTGATTCAGAATTTGATTCATTATTTGAGTCAGAAGAGTAATATGAGTGTACCTCATCAGTTTCTACCATGAAACACATGTTTTCTTTTAAATTGACTTTTTCTTTCTCTGAGCTTGATTTAGGAGAGCTACTGGAGTCTTCAGATACACTCCAAGTGTATTTCATAGCTTTCATGTATTTCTGCTCATAGTAATTTCTTTTGAAGAATTTCTTCTTCTTTGTATATTTCAATTGTGGGCAATCTAGTCTTATATTCCCCATCTTATTGCATTCATAGCATCTTACTTCCTTATCATCTCCCTTAAAAGATTTTTTGAATTCTGTTTTCTTTCTGTAGAATTTTTTAAATTTTCTAGCTAGTTGAGCCTGTTATTCATCTGAGTTTGACGAGTCAGAGCTCTCTGATTTAGATTTGACTTCTCTGTTCCTTATCTTTTTTTTTTTGTGAAGTTACCTTCAAGGTAGTATCATCCTTTTTGATGTAGACTTTATGTTTATTTTCCTCATCTTTCATTTCATCTTTGTACATCATCTGTGAACCAATCAACTCTCTTGTGGTTAGATTTTTGATAGGTGTTGATTGTCTGATTTCAGCGGAGATACAACTCTTTCGAGTAGGAAGTACCCTCAGTACATTTAATGCTTGATCAGCCAGCTTAATAGGTTCTCCTAGAGCTGTAATATTGTTGACAATTTTTTCCAATATCCCATTCATTTGGGTAATGCTTTCACCTTCAAACATTCCAAAAGTATCAAATTTCAATTTGGCAGTTGCATATCTCATTTGTATCACACTGTCTGTTCCTTCATACGCCACAGCTATTGTTTTCCACATCTCATATGATGTCAGGCGCTGAGATACTCTGTTTAATTCATCTGTTTCTAGACTGTAGATTATTGCATTCATAGCCTTTGAATTCATATAATACCATACCTCTGTAACAGCACTCCATATCTCAGGCTTTTCAGGAATTTCAAAAGGAGTCAGAATCATTGAATATATTTTATATCTATGGATTTTCAGATATATTATCATGCATGATTTCCAGCAGCCATAGTTGTTTCCCTTAAAATATGGTGCTCTGACCATTGACATCCCTTCTCTTGTATCAGTCATGTTGCTCTGTTGTATAATCATTAAATGCTTATAGCTTTCTAAGGATCTATCAAAAGCTCCACTTATGATACCAATTGTTGGATCAGGAATATACATATTATACACAAGAGGGGGTGAATTGTGTCTTTCAAATTTTTTGTTAACTCTTCGATTGAACGAGTTATGTCCTCTATGATTTATCAGATATGATCATGTATCAAAATAAGTAAAATCATGGAAACATAGATTTATAGTGGTTTGGGGAACAGAATTCCCCTAGTCTACTCCACAAACACTCAACTCCACGAGCTTGGTGATTTTGACTATATGGTCCTCTCTTTGAAAGACCTTCCAACAACAGAAAAACAGGTAGTTGACACCTTTACAATTTTCAGGCTAACAAAGCCTTCTGGTTCAAACACGAACCTACTCAGCTTAGTACGAGAATCTGGTTACTCTAGATAAAAAGAATTTTGGAAAGAACTTTTCTTTTTGAACTTCACAATTGTAACATAATGCGATTGATATAAGATTGATCATCGTCTCTATAAATATTTATTTTCAAGTCTAAGCAGTTCTGAGTCGATCTGGTTGCAGTTGATATGGACATATAATTCACAACATCAGATGTAGTAGATCCACATTAGATATTTGATGTAGAACAAGTGAATATTCTATCAAGTTCATTATTCTTAAATAAACAGTGCTTTGACGCTCCTTTTGAACCAGCAGAACTGAGTTCCTTAAGCAGTATTTGTTTCCCACCTTTTTGAATAATATATTGATCACCACACTCATGTGCCTGATTTTTCAGAGAAAACATATATAATAATGTCGGGTATATACCCTGCACATTTAGATCCATAAAAGTCACCTTTTGATTCACGATATTAAAAAATTTGTATTTACAAAGTAGTCGAAACATCCATGAAGACTCGGCATAAAAAGATCCTTTTAATTCGATCTTTAATCCATTGATAAATTAACTTTGAATCAATCAAAGTCATATTTTAAAATCGAATTTAAATCCGGCTTGAAATCCACCCAACAGTCAGCTTGCTGACCTTGTATAAAAATATCACCTTTCAAACATTCCAATGCCAAACATAAGGTTGATGACGTGGCATCCAAATGTAGTGTTGACAACATAAGGTTGAACATAAACGTAGGGTTCATGTTACTTTCATCAAACGTAAGGTTGATCATAAACGTAGGGTTTATCATCCATAATTGTTCATCAACTCTTAGATGAAAGATAAAATATCCATTCAAACAATGTACGGTTGTTTACAAAAGTAATGTTGATGAACCATACTTTTGAGAAAAAAATGTAACATTTAGTACTTACATACGATTCTCCTTCCATACTTTGTTGATAACCCAAACGTAAGTTTCCTTCCTAACGTAAGGTTCTTCTTTCATACTTTGCTAATAACGTATGGTTGATTAAACATACTTTTCTCTTATCTCAAAATGTATACAAAAATTTCATCCTTATGATACATTTATCCATGTAGGGTATGAACAGTGATTCCAGGACACGCTAAAACAGATCCCGAATAAGTAAGGTATGAATTGTGTTTCTAGAACATGCTAATACAGTTCCCAAATAAGTAATATATTCTCATTATTTCATGAGTAAAATAAATTAATAAATTCCTGTAAAATACTAAATAAAATCATTAGAAAATAATTAAGTATATTTTTGATCATCATAATTATCATAAGGGGACAGAGTATTATTTTCAATAATCTCCCCCTTTAAATAACATTATTATGTATTGTTGAAAACAATAATTTTCTCAACACATAGTCCATGGAACTCCAAAGTAAGATTCATACCTAATACAGGGTGATCATCCATGGTAAAATGAGGCTGTGTTGTGATTGGGACCATGGAGATTTAACCATGGATCATACATATCAATGGTGGATCCAAGAAGTGTTTACACAACATTCTTTAATAGTATGTGAGGGATCTAATAGTGTCATTCTAGGAATCCATGAGTATATAGGTATCATGATCTAGGGTATCTCATCCTAATAAATCCACATCCTTGAACTGGAATGGGGTTTTAGAGTGCTAACGATAATACCTAAAAAGAATATTTGGCGATCTTGAGTCTGGAAACTTTTATTTAATGATGATGTCATTACTAATTTCTATTCGCTGAATACTTTCTTTTTATTGGTCTGAATATAACTAGTAGAATGAAACATTATTAAATACATTTATAGAATATTCAATAATGAAGGTCCATTCCAATTCCTTTTATTGATGTGTAAAAGGATTAAATAAACCTGAAACCAATTATTTATTTAAATTTAATTGGGTTAAGAAATATACATTGTATACTTTCCGATATCCATTTCAAATTTAATTATCAATTGAAGCAGTTAAATTATTTTATTAAAGTGGTGACTGTACATTTTACATTCCATTATTCAATTCAACAAATAATTCAAGCTATCTAATATAGAAAATGTTACCTTAATAAGGGTCATGCCATGTCACACCCAAATTACGTCTCAAACTTGTCAAAATACTAAAAACCTGATTTTGACAAAAAAAAATCCAACAAGGGATTGATGGAGTAGTGGGAATATAAATAATTTTTTAATAACATATTTTAATAGAGCATAACCATATGGTTCTACTGAATATAATCATTTAAAATTAATTCAATTAGTAGCACTCCATGAAATCAGTGGGTCATACATGACAATTTCAAAATTAAAGAACCTGATGGATGAGTTATAGACCACCAAAAAAAGGGACGTATGAATATCCTACTTCGGGATCAGTATTTGATTTGGCTTGGATCATAGTAGATCTATGAAAATTAGAAATATAATCATATATCAATAACATGGTTGAGAGAAAGAGATAAGGGTCACAAATAATATATAATCAAGTTCTTTCTGTTGTGCATCCAACATGATGAATGAAAGATTGGTAAGATCTAGGATAAAATAGATCTATTTATCCCTTCCTTATTCCTAAAAAATTCTATAATATGAGGGAAATGGGGGGTAATCATAATGAAAAAATTATTAAGAGGAACGATGAGGCTTAATTTGACCATTAATGGAAAAAATCTAAAATTACATAAATTTTAGCGTGTTCAGAGGTTTTCATCCTGGTTTTCGAAACAATGTGTAAACCATGAGTGGGTACATAGGAAATAAGATCGCTATCGTGGTTAGGACACATGGTTTGGGAAAACATTTGGTAAATATGATGTAATGATTTTTCATAAAAGACACCACCAACCCTGTTTGATTTAACTCTACGGCCTTCCCACTTAGTTTTCTATATACTATGTGTGAGGCATATTTTTTCCAAAAATCATTGTTCTTGGATCCTCACAATCCCCAAACACCATAGTAACCTTCAATAGTTAATTAGGAATCTATATTTGGTACAAAATAATGAAATTAGACAAAAATTTAAATGATCCATACATGTGTGCAAAATCGGGTCCTTACAATCTTACACCCATTAAAGGAATCATCACTGAGTTCACCTTACAAGGTTGGAGAAATAATGTCTGATAACAACCCTAATTTTTGGGCATTTACATCGAATTCCTGCTCCTAAATATCATACTTCAGGTGGTCGTGTATTCATAGCACCCGTATGAGAGGGGAAGATCGTCTTCAGAGAGTCTTTATGATTCAGTCAACAGTGCATACAAGATTATCCGTAATATTATCATCAGTATCTAACTGTACTTTTTTATGATCAATATCGTGAGATGGGTCAGAATTATACTAGTGAATATGTGAATCATAGAAAACCTCGTGAATGGATTTTTACATCTGAGGTAATAACAACTAATACGATACTGTCCCAACTCCCTCTAGGATCTCGAATACACCTACATGATGAGGAAATAGCTTCAATTTCTTTTGTAACTATTTATTCCCTATCTGATAAAATATCTAAAGGAAAACATGATCACTGACCTCTAACTCGAGAGGTTATCGGTGTAGATCAATGTAAAATTTCTGTTTATGCTGATCCTTAGTCATACGAATTTTGATCAGTTGAAAATTCTCTAAATTCTCTTGAATGAGATGAGGACCTTGTAGTGTGGCCTATCCTACCACTAGCTGGAATAGGAGTGAACATAATTTCCTACTATAGAATGAATTAAAATAATCCATTTAAATTTTCACCTGAAATCAATTATTATAGGAATAATCAATTTTATGAATATTCTTTCTCCGAAAAACCACCACATTTAATGAAACAAGCTTGGGGAATATCCTCTATAACATGTATTTTTTGTTTTGATTTTTCTTCAGTCTGAGGGTGAAAATTTATTTTTAGAAGAACATTTGTTCTAATAACCTTCTTGTGGTCCCTTCTATAATTTGGATGTCAAACAATCATCCCTATCTGATATGATACTACTTTTGATCCCATGTACTCATATGATCTCATAGACATTCTATATTCTCATCTCACGAAAAATGAATGTCTCCAGGAAAATAATGAAGTGGGATAAATTCATCATCAATTAATGGAAAACACATATAGAATCACTACCTTTAGGTGACCTATGTAAACCAACTACAAAATCTATAGCAACATCTTCCCATTTCTATTTTGGGAATGGATGTGTCAGTAGCATGCCCACATGTCATTGGTGCTCTACATTCACCTAATGAAATGTGTAACACATGGTGATAATTCCTACTATCAAATGTTTCATCCTAGGACACCAATACTGGCATCACATGTATCAATACATCTTAGAGATTCCTAGATGAACATTCCACTAAGAGGCATGGGACTATTTCATCAACTCCTCAGTTATATTTGTAAGGAACCAGACATGTCCATGAATACATAGTATTTCATATCTGTCTACAGACCAATATGGTGGTAGGTTATCTTTTGATATACTATCATGGAGTACCAGTCCTTCAGGATCAAAAAATATTCTATCATTCACCTTCTAAAGGAGGGTAATAGTGAACTATCAAAGATGAGAGGTAAGACTGCTCATTAATTTCATGAAACTCAATATGAATCTATGAGAATAGTTCATCAGTTTCAGTTCGTCACTAGATTCCCATATTCATATGCATTAGTTTTCTTCCTATGTTCATCTGCAAACACATTTCCCCTCCTAGGCATATAAACAGGCTTTGAATTAATGTGTTGTAGATATTTGACCCATCTCTACTATCATAAGTTCATTTCATGATTGGTAAATATATATTTGAGGTTCCTGAGGTCCATGTACACCACCAAGAGCTCACCCAATAAATAATGTCTGCATAAATGAAAGGTGTCGACAATAGATGCTAGTTGAAGGTCATGTGTTTGGGTAGTTTCTATCAAGATTCCTAAACTACCAAGATCTATATGCAAAGACTATATCATCTTACATTATCAATAATCAATGATCGATCCCTAATATATCACATAGGATTGTATAGCCTATTTCTGGATATAGAATTACTTGAATATGTGCGGATACAAGCCTCTATGAGCTCCTTAAGGTCTTTCTCGCACACTTATGAAAAAAGGAACATAACACCCTTCTTGATAATGGTATTAAGAAGTTATGTATGATTTGAGAATCCATGTATGAAACAAATATAATATCCATCCATCCCAAATATACTCCATATATCAAACATGTTCATGGGATTCTCCCAGAAAACTATAGGACTAACCTTTTAGGGTCAACAAATACTCTTGATTCTGAAAAATTGTTACCAATGAATTGAACTTAGTCGATCCAGAAGATGAACATTTTATGATTGTCATAAATATGATGCTCTATCAGGGTACTCAAAATGATCTCAGGTTGTTTAAAATGGTCTTTAATAGTGTGAGAATCCAGCGAGATTTCTTCCACAAAGACCACAATAAGAAGTTCAATATAGGGATGGAAAACCCTATTCATTAGAGCCACGAAAATGGATCCTAAGTTGGTAAGACATAATGACATAATAAGGTACTCATATAGACCATACCTGCAACAAAAATTTGTATTTGGTATGTCTAATAGACTAACTCGCTCCGGATGATAACAAAATCTCATCTCGATATTAGAGTACATTCTTTCTCCTCGGCGCGAGTCGAAGAGATCATATATTTGAGGTGGTGGATATTGTTTCATGGCCATAAGTTAGTTCAACAATCATTAATCCATGAATCGAAGTAATGATCCATCAACCTTATGGATGAAAAACATTGGAGAACCCCATGATGATGTATTGGAATGTATAAATTCTTCAGTCTCTTAATTCTATAACTACCGCTTAATCTTCTGATGTTCTATAGGTTCCATCTTTTAATGATGAATGGAAAATTGAGATACTCTTTGAACAAGAGTGATCATAAAATCAATCTATCTCTAAGGAGGTAAGTCAGAAAAATATTCAGGAAAGACACCCCTGAAATGATCCACTACTTGAGGGAAATCAGCTTGACATAAACCATGATCCTCAATGATGATTTTTTCAACCTCTTCAGCCACTACACGTAGCCTCTAATGCTCTAGTCCTTCTCTACTAGCATGGAAGACCCACTCACCCTTATGTATACAAATGTATCTATTAGGGGATGTAAATGATACCCTCATTCGATAATATTCTAAATACACATGATATGAATCCACCCAAATAATCCTGATAATGACAAAAAAGCACATCATATCGAGAACAAATAGGTTCTAGAAGAAATCATAACCACATTCTTCAAGGGGAATGTCCCTAAACTATTGTATGACCCCTTTTCGTACCCCCAATGGTTTATATAGGTTCATTACATGATTGTAAAATTATATAACTAGTATAATAAATTCTACAACAGATAGATAGATAAAAGTGTTCGAAGCACCTGTATCAAATAAAGAATATATTATAGTTTATGCCGATCGAATAATACATCATTATATAGATGATATTACAACCTGATCTTGGGGTATCATCTATAGTCCATGAAAATGACTTGATCCACAAATCTATGAAAAAACAAAACTACCACAATCATAACTCCTCTGTTGTTGCTGTTGGCGATCGGGGGTCTGGATACCATGGCAACAACCTCCTCTTCAGCTAGTCCTATTGGTGCTATTATAACTCCCTGCTAGACATGATGCTGAAGAACCCAATCATGATGGTATATCTAATGTGGATCGTTTTACACTCAAGGATGATGGAAAGTTCCTACCAAGACACTGAAAATTCCCTATATGACCATAAGATTGAAACTATATTCTCTATGAAAATGAGGCTTTAGGTTCCCATATCATGCAAAATGATGACACATAACGAATCTATCAAAATGGAAACTATGGTTGTCACTAGATTGATTAGAATCTTCCAGGGAACATTTCCTTCCAATGGATGTCTACTCGCCTACCATGGCACTAGTCATCTATGACCATTATTATTTTTGTCCCTCATGTTAATCTCAGTTCTAAGAGAATGATTGAGTATTGAAAAAAATATAGACAGTAAAACACATTCACCATCGTATAAATGGAATATTAGATCCCTTCCAAGGAAAATCTAGCACGATAAAGCTCAAAATATACTTAAAAGGTATAAAGTGATGTAAATCTATATAATATGAAAAATATTCCATAAATGACATAAATTCATGCTCAATATTCATGAACACTCTAGCTCTATCAACTCATAATCTCTAAGGAGTGAACTGATCATAGAAGGTAGTCAGGAAATCAACCCATAACATGCACTGATGGCAATCATCCTGGGTAATCATATACCAAAAAATCTTGTATAAATACCAAATCATATATATGGAAATATAGACCCTCTACCAAGCAAGAATATGCATATTCTAAATGATAAAAATTTACGATTCAATCCAAAAATAAGTAGCATGTGGACCACCATGACCTGATAATGTAGGAGGATATTGATTTTCTAACTCATGAGTCAGATATGCCATCATAGGTACACCTCGTCGATCAATATTTATGGACAACATTAGACATAGGAAAATATAAACAACATGGGCATTAGTGACCAGATCAGCAATAATAGGTTGTGCCTTGAGTGTCACACCTAGAGGCAAGACTAATGGATCGAGATTTACCATGTCTAGAGAATGATGTTTTCCACCTTCCAGGAATAATATAAAATGACCTCGTGGTGGAATGGGTCTAAAAATTTCAAGCGCACTCCTCAAACACATGCTTTAGGTAAAAAATTTAGCTTCACAATAGGAATTTGAATGTAATAAAATTTGGTATACTAGCCCACTTAACTACTTATACGGTCGGATATTGGTAATTACTCAAGTTAAAGTATCATTTCATTTTAAATATTATTACCAAATTCACTATGTTACCTTTAATAAAAATAAAACAGAGGCATAAATGTGTAAAAAAGGTCACAATATAATTAATATTATAATTTACAATGGATAGTCAATCCCACTGAATTAGGGGCCAAAAAACTTATCAATTTCAACAAATCCCATTGGTTTTTATCACAAGGGATCCACTATGTAAATTACTCATATCAACCCATGAGGTCCCATACACCTCATGAATTGAGACAATAAATCACTAAATCATAACAATGTGAAATATAATCATAATCTAACTATCATATCCTAACTCAATAATCAGAGTCACTCAATCAAATGAATGGAGTGAGATTCTCTTATATGGAATGACAATATACATGCCATGAGAATTCTAGGTGCCTATAATGATGCATGTAACAATGCTCCTAACCCTCATTTCATAAGGCCATGGAATCAATAAATCTCATATAGGGTAATAATCAACTACACCAAAAAACATGTGCTTCCACAAATGGTGAAATAATTTCAATTGTAATAACAAAAACAAAACAATAATTATATTTTGGTAAACTTGGATTTCACCCCAATCTATGTTCATGACGCCCATGAACAGATTATGACCAAGTACCAAGTGTTACTAATCACCATTCTATTGTCCCGAAATAGAAATGCAAGAATTGAAAACCCCTAAGATACCACTTTGTAATGTCCTGGTCTCAGATTCAACATAATAGGTGACTCGTTCCCTGTGGGACACATGGTCTCATGCGCATATCCCTGAACACTAGAGGCTCCTGACTAGTAGCAATGGCCTATGGTGTGTCCATGGGGAGAATATGATCTCATCAACAGAGTGTAGCCTGTAAGATATATAAAAAAGGAAGTAAATAGTGGAATAAATAAATGTAAATTGATAAACAGGGATAAAAATAACTATACCAAATGGAATAACTGATGATGATATTTCATATCAATAATAAACTATAAAAAATTTATACAAGAAAACATACAAATTATAACAAAAATAAAATAAATATCCCATGAATATTGAGCTAAATCTCTATCACATACCATTATAATCTATACTAAATAGTATCCCATCACGATTTTGAAGCTGTATGTTTTTCATTATCAACACCTGCATTCGTCTAATTGGACTCAGGTACAAAACATCACCTGAATAGGGTGTGAGATAAATCTCAGTAGGCTACCACCAACGATGTCTATAACCTATATACAATGAAATAGAAATGGAATAGTGTACATGCATACCCATATAATGTAAAGTAGTATAATCTATCTAAATACACAAGAATTTTCTTTTGAACTTAGTTGTTTTCTGAACCTATAACCAAGTCTCTATATTATTGTACCATTTTATAAATATGTCACACATTATCAACGGTTAATGATCCATGATGTAAGAAGGGAACCATAAATAATAGTATATAAAAAGTGATTCCATGGTACTCACCAAGGAAACCTAGACATTATGGGTCACTATGTAAGTAGTAACTATTTATAGGTTGGTTTATGGTTGTAATCCAAGAACCATTGTCCATGTCATTCAAGAAGATGATGCCTAAAAAATCAAATTGGTCATCTAAGGTAACACAGGGATATGCAGTGACTAGGTCCAATGGGCTTTAACCATGGAACCTTCTTATAACGCGGGATACAAGGAGTGTATCAACAAAATTGTTTAATACTATGTGAGGAATCATAGGGGTCATACTGGGAATCCATGAATAGAAAAAGATCATTATCTTGGTGTGTATCAACATAAGAATGCTGCATCATTGAATCATAGAGGGGTTCTGGAGTGCTCATGGATTCCCTGATAAGATTCCTAGGAAATAATGAGTTAGATAACTCTTATTTAAGGATGACATCATGTATAATTTCAATTTGTTCAAGTGTGGATTTACATTATTGTGAATAAGGAAAGTAAAAAGCAACCTTTTTTAAATTCATTTATGGAATATTTAATAATTATTGTCTATTCCACTACCCTCCAATGATGTATAATGGGGTGATATGAACAAGAATCCTATTATTTATTTACACTTATTCCATTCAAGTCATATACATAATATACTTTCAAATTTAAATTTACCATTTAATTATCAAACAATGAACAAGCCTTAGGAGGGTCATTTGGTTATCATGCAAAATACTTACCATTACGTAATTAAAAATATAAATCAAGAAATTTAATATAGAAAATCGTAAAATATATGGGTGAAGAGATGTCATACAGGAATGATGGATCAATTGTGTAAAAATAATAAAAACCAAATAATCCCATAATATCATACATGGAATGGATGGAGTTATGGGTTTAACAACCTATAATTAAAAACATATTTGGAAACCAAAAAACTATATGAGTCTAATGAATATACTCAAGGAATATAAATTCAATAAATAACCCGTGATAGAATCAGTGGTCCCCACATGAAAATTCCAAAATCAATGAACCCGAGGAATGAGTTATAGACCTCCCACCTTAGGGCCCTATGATTATCCTCTTCTTGTATCGACCCTTGATTTGGATCAGATTAGAGTAGAACTAAAAAATATAAAAATCATCATACATGAATATCATTTTTGAGATCAATAGATAAGATGAATAGATAAAAAGGACTTGATTAATTACCGTTTCACATTTAATAAGACAAATGGAAGCTTGATCGGATCCCAAATTATGGAGATCTTTTGATCATAATCATTGGTGTACAAAAATCTCCAAAATGTGATAGATGTTGGATAATACCACTTCAAATCAAATTATGAGGAAGGAGGAGGCTTAAATAGATCATTAAGGTAAAAAATTTAAAATGAACTAGATTTCATGTAGTGCATGGTTTGTCCGTACAATTTTCCAAACCATGTGAAAACCGTGCATGGGTACCTCAGGATGAGGGGAAGTTGCAAAGTTAGGCCACATGGTATGGGAAAATGTGAACAAATCAAGTGGAATGGATATATCAATAAATACACCAACTGGACTATTTGATATAACATTTCTATCTTCACATATCGTCAACTAGAAACCATGTTCAAGGCCTAGTTTTCACAATAATATGTGTTTTGGGCTCCGAAAAAGCCCCAAACAATCTCAGAACATTAAGAAAATCATTATGAATTAATATTATGTTCAAACTAAATTATTAGATTTAAATTTAATGGATCCATACCTCAATGAGAAACTGGGTTCTTACATATATCATAATACTAAAATATGGCACTAAATGGTTAAAAAATAGAACTTAGGAAATGATAAGATAAAAATACATTCAACTGACAATATTTATTTTTTTTTATGATTTTTCATTAACATTATCTTGTGGTTTCACTATATGTATATCAATTTTAGCATGAATTGTGTCAATAAATTTTTATAATTTAAGGGTCATAAATTTAATTCTTAGATGAATGGTGGACAAAAAATTGGTCTATTTATGAAATTTATAACCCTTTCTGATATTTTTTAATCCAATATTTTTGTGAATTTTTAATCATTTAATAAAAAATTTGATAATAATAAATATCATGAAATGAAATTTGGAGGATAAAAAATATATTTCACTTCAATGAAATTTTTTAAAAATTGGAATTATAATATAAACTCAATTGAGAAAAATATAATTTTGATAATTACCTATTAATGTCTAAAAATACAAAAATTCATCCAAAATAAACTCATTTTGTTTTTTTGGAAATCATTAAACCAGTATTTTTTATGGAATGTATATGATTTCTATCATAGTTCTATTGAAGGTTAAAGAAATTTTTCATAAATATCTTTAAATTAAATTTTCATAATTCATAAATTAATTTCTGTTGAAACGAACTATTTATATACATTTATGACATCATTTAATCATAATGAAAACATTTGAGATAAAATATAACCAAGTGAGTGATATTTTGAATTTATCAATTTCTTATGAAATTATAAATTTAATAATAAAATTCCAGTTGCAAGTAATTTTTTAATTTATTTATATTGGATCTATGTTTCCCCTTCTACACATTCAATAGGAAAATATAAAATTTTAGGGATAGTTTTAGAACTAATATCATAGTTTTATCCCCATATTACCTATTTTAACCTCATTGAGGTGAAAAATATTTAACATATTTACTATTCATAATCAAAAAATTTAAAATTTTTCAAATTCAAAAATTTTAACTCTTGATTCCAATTACAGAATAGTTTTTTTTCAGATTAAATATCATGAGATTGAAAAAATAAATTTTCTTTATATTCACACAATATTCAACGATATATATTTTTTATTATAATTATTTTAAGGAAAATTTAATTTTTAATTATTATCAGATACATTATAAAATATATTATTTGAATTATAAAATGTTTTATAGAAAAATAATATATAAACTTTAATGAAATCATTCATAAATAATGATTAACATTATTAAAAATTCAAAACACATTTAGAAAATAGAATATGTTTTATAGAATTTTTTTAAATTATCAAATAATTTTACCTATTTATTAATAAATGTGTTCATAAAAAAATTACTAAAATTATTTTTTAATTAAATAGTTAGTCCTATGAATTCATTTTAATATAATAGGATGGAAATAATTATGACATTGAATAATAATATTTCTATAGTATATCACTATATACTTAAAGAAGGTGTCTCATGTAAAGAAAGATATATACTATATTTAGTGTTAAATATTTCAAAAATCATTTGGTATAACATAGTACACCATTTATAGTATTTATCTCTTAGATTTTTTTATACTGAAAAATGAGGATAATTATTCCTCAAAAATCCCTAGGTTCCCACATTACATCCATAAATTTAATGTTTTATGAAAAAAACATTCACTAGGTGAGTGATCTTATTCCACAACACATTCACTCTTAGATGAATATCTTCTATTAATTAATCCCCTTAAGAGAGATTATGATCCATCAGAATCACTTACCAATTTTATTCATGTATAAAAGGAGGTATGTTCTTCTTTAGAAGAGATATATAGAACACATCATGAACATGAGGGAGATTCCTCAAAAGATCTAAGATATCATGTAACATCATTATACAATCATAAATTTAGTTGGGAATGATAAATCTAGTGTTCAAACTAAACTTATTTCTAATTATCATAGTCTTTTTACAGGATGATATTTATAGTGATGCATTGTAACCCACATCAATGCCTATATCTTCTTGAAAATTATCAATATAACACTCTATTGAATCTGATTTCCCTCAACATAATACATAATCGATCTTGAATAAGTTTTTCATTTCCTCAAGAAAGATTATGTCCTAATAGTTTTTGTTCTTTAACTTTATCCCATCATGTTAGATTCATATACATATTTTGATATAGGATTTTTTTAAGAGCCATCAAAATTCTAACGTTAAGGTTATTATTTAAAAAAATATCCACCTAATGAATAGGTTTAACCCCACCATTTTCAAAATCCCTAGAAAAATACCTCAAAATGTACTCTAGAGTTTTTAACACCCCCTTTAGATTATAATCTATTTGAGGATGATATGTTGTGCCAAAACTAAAAACTATTTCTATATTTTAAGAATACTTATCCAATTCATTATGATAAACTATATATCCAAAGAAATATCAATTGAGAGTGGAACAACATGAAATCTCACAACATACCTGATTTAAAAAAATGTGTAATTGATCAAAAGATGAATATACGCTAATATTAATGATACATACTATCATAATATGGAAATTGACTATAACCCTAATAGAATTACTCCATTTAGATGTCTTTGGGAGTCGTGTAACAAATTCAATGGATATTCATTCCCATTTACCTTTAGTTATTTTATGTGATTATTATATCCCCATGTAATTATATCTATTTTCTTTAACATGATGAAATACTTGGCATCACGATAAATTCATTGAAATATAATATTTCATGTTATCAAATATAAAATATTTTTATAGATCTCTATACATTATTCATAATTGAATAATAAATATTTAATGATGAGATCTATGAATCAACTAATAAATATTTTAGTAATGGTGTTTATGAGATACATACTATATTCTTAAACCATTCGTTCAATCACAATCATGGTTGAACTCAATATAATTACTCAAGTTTATATGTTGTTATACAGATAACATTTATTTCCATTTAGTACTCACATAGATAGATGGTAGAACATTTTTCATAAAAGATCTGATTTTTCCCCACTCTATTAGATTCCATGTTTTATGTTCTATAAATCTACAAGAATTAACACTCATTATATTCATATTTGGGAAAAACTTGAATGGTTCGTTTAAATCAGAGTATCTTCAACCTTGATTTCCTTCCCCTGGTAGAAATTTAATTATTTATTGCAATAATTAATCATCACTAAGAATAATATGTATCATATATTCAACACTTTCTATGAGACAATATACCTTATTGTTTTATGACATATTTATATGTCACACCTTTCTCTATAATGAAAATTCCTCATAATCATTAATGAATATAGGTTATCATTAGAATCTCTAAATCATGATTTTTGTAATTATACTCATGTATTTTTAGTTATATATATGAATTTTCATTAACCATGTCATTATTCATATGGATAAAACCAAGTCCCATCTCTGACCATCCTTTTATCTAGCTCCATGAAACTATTTTTACATTAATTCATCCAAAAGAACCTAAATAACCTATATGTCAACCTACTATTTGATTTAGATTGTTTTGATAAAGTTAATAAAAATTGTAATTTGTATCATCCCATCCTAGGAAAACTATGAATATTATTTACCATGTTTTTTCAAATCAATTTCAAAATATCTTCCATCGTTTAAGGAACCACCGATATACCCACATATTAGATTATATGACCTCCTAATGAATGATTATAAAGATAAAAATCAAACATGTTAATTTTATATACATATTTTCCTTCCAATGGATCTTAAACACAATTATTAAATAACTTACATTATCATCTTTAATCACGGGATCTATAATAATTTCATCTATAAATAATATACCAAATATAATGGGGTAATCCCAAAGGAAATTATTCTTTACATCCATGATGATTGTAAGTGAATTTTTATGTCCAATTGGGATCATTATAAACTCATAAATCTTATTATTTGTACATATTGATATTATTTGTATGCAATATTTTTTAAACCACAACTGATGATATATTGAAATATTCTTATACCATTAAATATCATAACATCCCAAAAATGGATTAAAAAATTTCTTGATATATCATATAGGATACATGGTTATGTTAGTGATGTTTTTATATTACCAATAATAAATTTAAGGATGCACAGACACAAATTTCATCATAATAAACAGAATATGTGAACATAAGGTGACATAGTATGGAATATGAATACATTGTTTTGATTCAATTATAGATTTTTCATTATTTATTATAAGTCGATCTGTGACTTTATATATCAAATATTTAGAATAACTGTATCACTAGGAATGATTTATATTGAAATCTCAATTTCACTATTCATATGAAGACTAAGATATATTTAAAGAAATATTAAAAAAAATACAATCGTAATATCCATGTTGTTTAGATTATCCCTAAACCACTATTATTGATAACATTCATGGATATAAGTAATGATTATAAAGATACAAGTAATTTATATCAGATGTTTGTATCCATACTGCAGCTCATAAATGGCTATAGGTTCATTAATAATAGTAAATGTGTCTTCATGTGAATGAAAATTTATATGGGATATATATTGAGAAATACAATTAATTCCCAGAATCACATAAAATTCAATAGTATTTATAATCACAATATTATTAGGAAGCACGTTCCATAAAACATCAAATGTAGAAGAAATATAGACTTGGTATTTTATCCTCATAGCCTTAGTAGTTTTCACAAATAAAACTACATCTAATAATTATGTTTATAATGTGATTCCCATTGAATTTTATTTCGATATAAATGTTTTTGTAGAACCAAGATACAAAAATACATTAGAAGTTCTAAAATTGATTATAATAGTACATTTAAACACAATTATTTTTAATGTACTTTGGATGTTATGATTTCATGGAACACGCCTTATCATTTGGAATGAGATCCTATTGATGATGATCCTCAATATTGGCCTTTTGATTCTTAAAAAAGTTAGAAGAAATCTTAGAATCGTTTAATATAATGAAGTCTATTTTTTATGGTGAATTAGGTGGATATTCATTAAATATATTTTAACAATCAAAATATTTATCATAATTCAACAATAATTAGAATTATAACAAGCCCTTCAACCGTCAAATCACATATCATTTCCATTGAATACTTTTTCCAAGTAACTCATCAATATTTCTTGTATTCTGTGGACATTAAATGCCTTCAACCATTTTGTGTGTGTTTCCACTGGACTCCATAACCCATTTAATATAATAAACAAGTAAATGATGTGAAAATTTAATTTTCATTTCATAATTTATGAAAAAATAAATTATTTATTCATATCTATTGATGTATATTAAAGTCAACACATTTAGGATACATGGTTTTATGAGACCGAATTATCAATCAATTTTTTCCAAATTAGGGATGATTAAACTAATATTTTTCCTCTGATTTGTTTTAAAGGATTCCTCATAGGTACTAATGAAATATTCGTCCTTCATATTAGAAAAATATTATTATGTATACATATTTAATTTAGAATACATTGGATGTACCTAATAAAAAATATCATCTTAATATCATTTTATTTAATGATGTTAAATTATTAATATTTCCATGTATTCTTAATAATATTAAAACATTGTTATTGTTTTCTGTCAAAATGATAAATTAATAAAATAACATTTACAGGTCCTTGATCACTAATGTACAAAAAATATTCTCTTGGTTGTATCGATCCTTATCTCGACGACATGTGGAATAGAAAACAAAATTATATTATGGGAATGTTTAAACATAATAGAACAAATAATACATTTTATCCTTCAATTTATGATTTAAAATCACATCCTAATTAATGACATGAGAACATTATTTCATCCTATAAATAATATTGTCCATTCTTTCACCAATAACATTTATTTTTTTGGAGGGATATCATTCCATTATCTATCACATTCATTGATTGTGAGAATCATTTTCATTAATGAAATCAAGAATGGAATAATCTATATTGAAATAATCATGTAACAATAATTAGAGTTGGAAATAATACTATCAAGTAAATCATCAGTGTGATGTTGTAAATACAAAATCCATATTATCAATCTATAACACATGTGGTTTATCACTTGTGAATTATTGTCCAATATAGGTGATCATATCTTATATACACATATTATTCAAAATTTATTCTACAAAAATAACTTTTCCCACCTTTTAATACCAACTATATCATCTTATGAATACCATACCTTGATATGAGATTTTTCTATACATATTCAATATATTATCCGAATAAATATGCATGAGACCCATAATGTATTAGTATAGATAGATAATAGATACAGTAAAATATCATTAGATTCAATATTCATCATCTAAACCATATGTATTCATATGAGGTAACATTATAGTATCATTATATGTAAAAAAATTAAAAATTCTCCTTATATCACATTAGAATTATTTATGGGTTTTTTATGGAGCTAACAGATGAGAAAACATAAGATTCTAAGGCCTGATGTGTTCAAAATTAATTTATAAAATATATTTAATATAATATTGATAATGTGCTCACAATTTTATAGAAAACGTAGAATAGATCCTAAATAAAGGATCATATTAAATGTATGAGTCCAGTTTTGAATTTTGAGTTATTTTATACCATAGAAAAACAGAAAAATGGAGTTGGTCGAGCGCTCAGGTTTGGCGCAATCTTGAGTTTATGATTAAATAAATTAGTTTAATAAATTAATTAGGTAAATTATTTACAATCATATGGTTTTTTATATATATACAATTATATGGAAAAATTACTTTCTTAGCAAAATAATCCTAGATAATTCTGGGAGAGAGTTTATAGAGCTTCCATTGATGAGCAATAACCAAATTTTGGACCATTAATTAGTGTGCGATGGATCTTAAGAATCTCACCAACAACAATCACACAGATTCATTATTTATCAATCATTTATTCAAATCATTATATGATTTGGTTTCATTTGTATTTCATTAAAAATTTGATTTTTCTTATAGAAAACATGAATCAATTGATGACTAGATTGACTCTTGGCATGATAATAATGTAGGTACAAGGTTATTAATGTGGGTATTTGGGATAAATTTATTATCACATGTCTTCATTCTAATGGAAATAGATCTATCCCTACCTGAATAGGGATGAAATTCATTCTAATTTAGTTTATTTCTTATTTTCATCCATAACTATTTATAACAATGTTATTTGTCTTTCAAAACCCTTACATCATTTTAATGATTAAAAACATAATAGATTTAAGATTCAGGTTTAGTAGTTTAGTTTTTAGGGAATTTTAGGAAAATAAATAACTTCATACTAATAAAACATAAACATTTAATTAAAATTTTTTCTTTATCCATATAAAGATAAATCTATCTTTAGAACACATATTCTCATAAGGATATACATCAATGAAAATGGGTGACCTATATTCCAAAAAAATTATAAATAAAATACATGATTCAATATTGTATTTTTGAAAATAACAATCATCATAATATCATATTCATAGAATCATTTTAAATATTCTTGAGGTAAACATTTTATAATGGCATGGAATGTAGAAACACAATAAAACTAAACATCATGTCTTAGTGGTAAAATACCAAATATAGTTTTTTTAAAGATCTATAATCATGGTTACACATAACATATATTAATAATCATAAAATCACCATTCTGAAAAAAAATCTCACATCATGTTCAAACATAATACACAATATCTAATGATATTAAACAATTCACCAATTCATTGGAGGGCTATATAATTCAGAGACCACAAATCACATCATAACATTTATATAATCCTGAATTAACCAACACGGTCATGATGTAGCTCTTGTAATGGAAATGATTTAATCCACTATTATTTCATTTATAAACCTTTTTCTACAAATGGAAAATGTAAAATACAATATTATGTATAACAGTCATCATTTCTTATGGAAAAATAAATAACTCAATCGGAGTGAAGAATTATTTTGGGAATAATAGATATTTTGGAAAGAAAAATATGATATAAAATGTGACTGAAAAAAAGCTATATCCTCAAAAAGAAATTGAATGAAAAATTTAATTAAAATTTTATAATATTAATATAACAACCACACTGAAATGTGGACTCAAATAAGGATAACCCAAAAAAAGAAGTTGGGCTTGGAAACCCCGTTACCTTATTGATAAATGAGTTCTATAATTCCACAAAATATAAAGAATAATCAAATTAGATAATTTAATTAAATAATTTAGATTATATTATATATTTAGTTGATTTGTTATTATTTTATTATGTTCATTCATGGACATTTTTTTGATTATACAGATCAATTTCATCAATATGAGAGCATTCGTTTTCATCATGGTCTATTTGTTTGAGTAGTGTTATAGAAGTCCGTTTGAAATAAGAATAATTCTCCATAATTAAAATTTTATGTTATTAGTGATTTTTCTGAAGATTAAATGGTCTGATATATTCTTAGTCATTCAAGTATAATGATGATTAATTTTGTAAACCTTATTAATTAATGTTTACTTTATTTTTTTGGTTTTCCTAAAAATCACAACTATTTTTATTTAACACAATACTATATCAATAAATTTTTTATAGAACATTAAAAAAGAATATTATACATATATTTAAAACAATAATTTTTTTATAACCAGCCTCAAATTTGGTATTTGGAAATTAAATATGTTTATTCATATAGGAGGTGAATAGTCATCTCATGGAAGGTGTAATAATTTTTAAAATTTAAATTTAAGATAAGAGATATGATAATGGAAATTACATCAACATAGTTACATTATAGTATATATATTATATAGGAAAAATACTAACACTTTGGATAGGGTAGGTTAGGAGAGTATGAGGAATGAAAATTAATTAAATGAGATGAAATGAGAATTTTACCACTTGAATGTTGTCTCGTTGAGATCCTCCATAAAAAATAAAGGTTTTTACTTTTATTGAATATAGTGGATCTTGGACGTGGAGAAAACGATTGGGAATATAATTTAAACAATTTAGACAAGATATAAGGATTATATGCTGTGATTAAATTTTTTAACTGTGGTAGTATTTATTGGGGAGTGGAAGGATGTTTTTTTATTAATTTTATTAGTATTTTTTCCCAATACCATCAATATTGTTCATTAAAATGACTAAAAATAGTAATTTGTTAAATAGAACTTGAACCGTTGGTTTTATACATCTTCCATACATCATCAATGACTTAAAAAATCATCCATTTAGATTATACAAAAAAATATTGTATTTCAATATTCAACAAAATTCCAACTTATTTAAGAAAATCCTACAAAATCACCCTTAACAATTTTTGTATGTATATTTTAAAAACTAATATATTTAATATAGATAGTTTTCTATGTATGATAAATTTAATTTTCTTATAAAATAATCATTTATATGGAAAATACTGATATTTATACAATAATAATTTTTTAAAAAATTTTACAAATTAAATAATGTTTGAGATAATTTTCATAGAATTGATATAGTACATAATATTAATTTACTAATCTTTGATATTGAAATATATTTTGTTTTAAATAAAAATATTAATTACAAAATTGGAAATTATTAATGATATTGTACCAAAATAACAACACATATTTATAATTTTTAAAACATTTAGTTAGTTATAACTCTAAACAAATATATCATATATTCATTTATAAAGGAAGAAAATTTAGTTTTATGTTTATGGATGAGGTAACTATAATAAATTATTGATTATTACTACTAATTCTCATAAAACTATTCCTATGGCCATGTTACTATTACACTCAAATAGGTTCTTTAATTTTATTAAATACCACTTATTTCATTCCTCATTTATTATTATAATGTTTTTATGAGATCTCTTTAAGATATATATGTTTTAAAATATGTGGAATAATTTATAAGACAAAAAATTCCATTGATAAAATTTGGGTTCTTTACATTCTTCTACCTTATTAAATTTTATCCTTGAATTTTTTTACTTAGTCAGTTCAACAAAGATGATGGTATTTCTCCGTCCCTGGCCTCTTTGGTTCCCTTGTTTAATCCTCATACTTATGGTTTATCAAAAAAATATTATCAAGGTTATTTATCTATTTTCATAGGGAATTGTCGCTGTGGTCAATGATCGTTATTGGTTTATCCTCATACGAGAGGTAGTTCTCATGTTGTACCACCTCATGATTTAGTACATGTGTAGAGTCAGAGTTGTACTTCCGTAGGGGAGATATATGGATAAAATAATGAACATGGGCTATGTTTGGTGAAGGTGTAAGTTGACATACCACTTCTCCTATATGATTATGGATATAAGAGGGTATGATGCTCCTATGTCTATGAATTCCTTTTATTCCAAACCATGTTACTCTATTCCATATGATAAATGTATGAAAAAAATGAATCCAAATTCACACTCCAAACCCCTTCAACAAATAGCATCATAACTCTTATTCCATATCTAAGATGATTTTTTGGTAATTTTGGATGTCCTAAACCGCCTATGTCATCTATGGCATATGGTCAGGTGCAAGTAGATTTAATTTTCCAAATTCATTGTAATAGGTTGGTGTCCTACATTTATATTCATATAGAGTTTCATATTGAACCATTTTCATAATCTAGTAGAAACTATTTTTATATGAGAAATCCTGCAATGGGTGATGTTGATATGATTCTCCTATAAATATTATTCTGTTGGATACTAGGATGTCCTACAGTGTCTGAATATTCCTTTCATATAATCCATCTGTTTGGTTGTGATAAGGTATTCTGAAATTCAATTTACTCCTAAAATGATGTTTAAGACTTATCCAGAATTAAAATTAGATCCTTGGATCCTGATAATATACAATGAAAATTAAATCCCCATGCATCCTCACCCCATCCATCGCATATATCATGCCATGTTTTTCAAGCGATAAATCATAAAGAATAAAATAAAGTAGTTTTGTGGGTGAATAGATCCACTACTACTCATATTATATTTCTTTCTATATATTTATTTAGGAGACCAGTGAACAGGTCCATGGTCATTTTTTCCATTTATAAATCAATATAAGAAATTTTAGCATCACCCTTTTGAACATATGTTATTAGAGTTTATCTTTCATAAATATTAATCTCCTTGAGATATACACAACAATATCCCCCTTCATGTTATCCCACTAGAATGTTTATCAATAATCATGTTACAAGTTGGTACATATTTTATGGATGAAGACATATGTGGTCTGTGGATTATCCAATAGATCCGTCTTTATCATAAGTGATTAAGGGGAACAAATCATAGTTCAAATCCAAAACCCAACATCATCATATTTATGTAACTCATGTGGTGTCCCTTTCATTACTAATTTCACCTTCATTTAAAGTTCCAGATCATCCCTTAGTCCTCCATTTCCATTACATAGATAGATGGAAAGGAAATAATATTAGAAAGGTAGGATGAATCCCTTCCATTACAATTTCCAGGTCCATAAATTTCATATACTTAATGATGGGTTGTTTCTCAATCAGCATCATGGATAGAGTAGCTAATTCTTTTATTCTAATAGCACCAACTGCCTTATTCCCCTTTATGTATGGAAATTAATTGAGAAATAATATTCCATTATTATCTCCAACCATCTTTATTGATGCATGTTTATCTCATTTATTTTGAATATATACCTTTTACTATTATAAAAATTTTATTAGTCACACTTTTCACCATAAAGGTATTTATGTTATATTTTCATGGAAATAGTATCATCCACTATCTCTATCTAATTTTTTGGGTAGTTCATACCACAAGACTTCATAATTTATGTGTCATATCATATTAATTTATCATATTTCATGAATACACAATTGAATCATTTTTTTGGAGAATCAAATTATATCACAAAAAAATCTCCACTTATGGGTAGTTTGAGTATAGGTGAAGTGATTAGCCTATTTTTGTCAAACATGAATAATTTCTCACACTATTCCATTCAAAAATACATTACCCTATTCCATGTTAACATAGTTAGATATCTAGAAAATAATTATAAATATATCAAAAACCATTGGACGTTCCATGAAATGCCATGAAAACAATATATTTCTGTGACTCTAGTGTCTCTAGGCCACTCCGGAATTAAATTTTTTTAAGGGTCCATAAAAAATACCCCATCTATTATCATGTGACCTATAAATGTGACAAACTACATCCAAAATTAAATCATGTAGGACCTAGAGTGCTATTTCTATTACATTAATGTCACCAACACAATCCTTATATGTTCTTCATATTCCTATATGCTCATCGAGTATATGACAATATCATTGATAATGAAAACCATGAAAATTTAATGGTTTTATATTGATACTCTATTCTTTAAATCCATAAAAATTATAGGGGAATTATTAGGTCTGAATGGAATAACAAGGAAAACATAAACCCAATAACATGTATAAAATCTATTATTCCTAAAATATTTCTTCTTCTACTTTAGTAGATATATCACAAATGACTATCCACCATTGATAATTACTAATCTCCTAATAGTTTAAAAAAGTCATAAATCCTTGGATGATTGTTGTTTTTCATTATGTTGATCTTATTGATCTCTCGGTAATTGATAAAAAGCTACTTTGATTCATCCCATTTCATTACAAAAATCATTGGATTACCAAAGGTAATTCACTAGTTTATATGATCCCTTTTTCTAAATTCTATTGAAGCCTATAAAGTATATAATCATTTTTATAGGTTTCATCCTATAGACACATTTTTAGATAGTAATTTTTGTTGTAAAAATTTCTAATGTGAAATATAACTCACTGTCTATGGTATTTCAAGGTAACACTACATGAAATAAAATATTGTATTCATTCACAATTGTAATTTCCTTTATGATGATACCCTCCATTGGCTCAACCATTCGAGTAAGGTATGATTCTTTACCATGAATTAAAATCCACACCTATTTGGGATATTCCAAAGGACATTGATGGTCTTCCTTGCATTTTTATAGTGGCATGTGATGGTTTAGTATATGACATAATATTTAAATTTCCCAAAAGATTATTTATGCTCTATATAATGGGATCTAATACCTTCCCATTACAGCATTTATTTACAATAAGGGGAATATTAGAAGATCCAATAGAAGAAACTTCCCACAAATGATAATAATTGAATATTCCAATACATTAGTTTCAGTGAACGCACCCCTAAGTGTTTTTACATGTGTCGTTACTTCATGTTATCATGTCAACAATTTGTTAAATATAGAAAACATAAAGGATATAAAGTAATGTATAGAAATGAAATAAAATAACACTTACAATGGATCAATGGCAAGATTATATGTCTTTGATAAAGGTAGATATTCTATGTGGTTCAGGTTACTATTAATATCCTGATATAATTTGGTAAGAATCACTATAATGTTTTGAACTTCACATCCAATGGCATTGGGGTTATCATTTGAGAAATCATTGAATTGTACCTCACATGTGTTGTTGTCCTTGTTTATCCACGTCCCCACTATTTTCTAAAATAGATAATTTAGGAAAAAATCAATTTTAGTAATTTGGGAGGAAATAATTAATTCTATTATGAAAATAACTCTAATGAAATGAATTAAGTGATCCCTATGTTTGAATATTTTTTCAAAAATAAAATATTGAATGTTTATATAAACTTATTACTATAATAGGGGTTTTCATTAATGTTCACTAATAATAACTCAAAAATAAACAATACATATCATTGATACAAATGATATCTACCCAACTTTATATACATGACTATTACATTATATTAATGAAAAAACCATAATTTCTTTAAAATCCAAGATCGAAGGTACAATTCCTTGAACAAATTAGGCACCTACATAAACATTACATAATAAATAATTAAAATTTATTTAAAATCTTCTTAGTTATAATTCCAAATAATATGTTCTTCATAGAACACATAATCACCTGAGGATATACATCAAAGAAGATGGTAGAGCTAAATCCTAATAAGAGGATGAATAAAGGACATTAATCAATATGAAATGGTTGAGCATAATAATAATCGTCATATCTTATTCATATAATCATATTATATATAAAGTGGGAATAATTGGATAAGGTTATATAATGTTACAATGCATAAAAATGAAACATAACATCTTAGTGGTCCAATACCACACATTGTTGTAATAAAACGCAAAAATCATGATCATTCATAATATATGTGCATAATAATAGTGTAATAATTGTGAAAAAAATTAAAAAATCATGTTCATTCATAATACACATTATATTAGGAGATACATAACCTTTCCCAATGCATTTTGGGGATATATAATTCTTGGCTCACCCATCAAATAATCTCATTTATATAATCATGCATGAGTCATAAAATTCTTGTAGTATCTCATTTAATGAAATGGATTTAATCATTAATTATTAAATGGATATGATTGATTTTTTCTCAATGATAATGTGAAATGAAAAAATTGGGGATAAAATCATCATTTTTTTAGTCAATAATAAAATAACTCAAGAAGTGTAATGATATATTTGGTTGTATGATTTATTTTGGAAAATAATTGTCTTATTCATAAAATATGATTAGAAACAAGTATATCCCCAAATTAATAGAAATAATGTAATTATAATTTATTAATATTAAAATAATATCCACACTGAAGTTTTTCATGAAGGAGGAATAATCTAAATTAAAGGATTGGGGTTCGAGGATCACTATACCTCATGTTCAAATGTGTTCCTCACTTGAAATTTATATCCTAAAAAATCGAATTAGATTCATTAATAACATAATTAAAAAAAATTATAAATATATTTTTTAATATAATTTCACTAGGTTAATTTTAGGGAATTTTTATAGGGAATAGAGTTCAATTTTTTCATTTTTAGGGAATTTGTATTCAGGGATTCAGGGTCAGATTACTTTTGTATAATTTCGGATCTTTTCGTAAAATGTGAATAATTTTCCTTGTGTAAATTAATAATTTATTATATAACACCCATAATTTTAATAGGTCTCATATATCATTTTGTTTTCTAGTATTAGGCCAATTTATTTTATTAGCATTAATGATAAAACTATAGTTTATTTAGGTAGGTTTCTTAACCGCTGTTATCTAGATTAGTTTTATTTAATATTATGTTAATAATTTTTTTCTAGATCATTAAAAATGTTTTTATACACAATTTAATTTAATTTTTAAGCATACTAATGTTTATATGGTCATAATTTAATGTGGTAATAGAAAATTATAACTCATCGTCCATGAAGTCAGTGAATCGACACGTCACAAAGGATGTTTTCATTTTTAGAAAATATTGGAAGAGAAGAGGTTTGATTATGTATATTCCATTAAAATAAAAAAACAAGTATATATATGATACTGGAGAAATCATTCCACTTTTTATAGGGATGGGGAGTATTGGATTATAAAAATAATTAAATTAAAAGACACTAACTGAGGATCTTATATATTGAATGTTGTCTCAAAGAGACCCTGCTTAAGGAAGATGGATTTTGAATTTTTATGAGACCATATTACCTTGAACATGGGAATGAGTCTTGGAAAGATAATTGGGGATTATTTAGAGATGATAATGGTCTTATAAGGTGTTAGGATAAGGGGTGTTGTGGGGTGGTATTTATAGGGAAATAGAGTGGAATTTTTTGGTTATTTTATAAATTTATTTATTATTTTTTGCTCCATACTATAAATAGTGTTGACGAAATGAATAAATAATATAATTATTTCAAGATTGTTTTAATAAATTGGATCATAAATCATCCATACATCATCTTTGGCTAAATATTTCATGTATTTAGATTTTACTGTAAATTAGCATATTTCATTATTCACAAAAAAATTAATTTTTTTAGAAAAATACCAAATTTACCCTAAACATTTCTCAATGTTCACATTTAAAAAATTAATTTAAATGTGTGAAACTATTTTTCAAAATTTGAAAATATAATTTTTTTTATATAAAATCATTAGTAATTTAAAAAATATTAATTTTATTATTATACTCGATTGTATGACCCTATGAAAAATTAAATAGCATATCATTAAATAATATTATAATTGTATCACAACATAAGATACATTTTTTAATATATTTTATAAAAGTAAATTTTCACCCAATTAATTATGTTAATTATGAAAAATTTAAGTATTCTATTACATTAAAAAAATACAAACAAATAATTTATCATTTTTAAAACATTAATTTACTTCTACCATGACATTAATTAATATTATTTCATTTGATACAATACCTATATTTTATTTTTACATTAAAAGTTTTGGATTTAATTCAAATTGTCGTATTAATCCAGCTAATAGACATATTACAATTCCAATGTTTCGAATACCATTTCTTTTGTATGGGTTCCATAATTTGTATAAAAAAACTAATTTAATTATTCATTTATTAGAATAATATTTTTATTAAGTCCCGTATGTGATGTATGTGTTTTATATATTGTATAAATATTTATAAAAAAAATTCAATTGAAAATTTTTTGGTGTGTTACATTATTCCCCCATTATGAAATTTCAACTTTGATATTTTATTTTACATACTAAGGTGAGAAAACGAGAGTGAATTTCCCCTTCATTTTTTCTTCTGAATCTTATACTACATCTTCATACATATGGTCCCATTATAACACTTGGACTTGGTTAATAATTTTATTTCATAATAAATTGTATCTACGGTCAAAGGCCTTTACCAGTTCATCCTCTTAGGAGAGGTCGTTCTTCAGTAGTTCCATCTATAGAATTAGTGCAGGTGAGGGGACAAGTATGTACATCCCCATGAAAGATACATGGAACCCATCATGAATTTGAGACATATTTTTGGATTTTTTATGTCCATAGTCCACTGATCCTATGTGAGCAGGGTTATCAAATGGGATAGTGTACCATGGGCTAATCAAACCTTTCTCTTCAAACCACATGACACTATTCCATAGTGATATTCATTGGAAAAAACTATCTCCAACTTCAAAATCCATATTCCATTAATTATTTTCATCATACATATTGTTCTAAAGTTAATAATTTTTAAGGGTTGTTTTATGGATTTGTCCTTTTAGGACATCTCTTGCACAGGGTAAGGTCCAACTGGAATTCATTTTCCAACATTATCTCAAGAGGATATAGTTATACATACATTACCATATAGAGATTCATATGGATCCATTTTAATAGTCAAGTTGAAATATTATTTTGTAATCACTCAACAAATAGGATATTATTATCCCATACTCTTTGTAATTCCATTAACAATTCAGTAGAATGTCCCCAAGCATCTTAATAGTCCTTTCAGATTAGTCATCAGTTTGGTGGTGATAGTCTGTACTAAAATTAAATTCATTTCTGAAACCATATTGATGATTTCTAAAATATATATATTTCAATCATAGATCATGATTAGATACGATCTAATTTGGATCCCCATAATTCCTCTCAACACCCATCACATTTATAGTGGAATGTTTTTCAAGCATGAAATATTCCGTAATATAAATAAAGCTGGTTGTCTTGGTAAGTCGATCCACAAATATCTATATTTCATTGATTAAATTGAATTTATTTAGGATAACAGTAAAAAAATTTATGGTTATGTTACTCCATTAACACATGGGTATAGGCAATGGTTTCCTCATCACATTGAATTTTTATAATTATTCTTTATCATTTTTACATATCAAGAACATTGAGATATATTATCCAATTTCCTTCTTCATATGGTCCGACCATAATTTTTCTCGAAGATCAAGATATTATATTGGACTTCTAGGATGGATATAGAAATACAATATATGTGAATTATCCAATAGATGCTTTTCATTTTATGGTGACAAAGGAAAAAAATCATATTTCGAAACAGAATTTCACCATCATCATCGATAAAAAAACTCATATAGTTTCCCTTCATTTACTACAGTAACCTTCATTTAATGCTCCTGATCGTCACATTATGCCTTCTAGATCTTCTATTGGAAACATAGTTGGGAAATAGTTTGAGAACTGTAAATTGAGTTCCTTTACATTAGGATTTTGAAACACATTCTTTTCATATCCTAGAAGATGGGATATTTTTCTGTTCGAATCATGGGGATAGAATGATGTTATTTAATGTTTCGAGAATATGGTACCCTATTTAGATTTCTAGTATGATGAGAAATAATTCATTCATAGTCCATAAATATATATAAATATCTTAATTAATCCTTGTTGATATCCTTCTATGTTACTATATAATTTAGATTATTGTGAGTGGTATATATTCCAATCTTCTCATCATAGAGGTAATGCCTCAATATTTTAAATTAAAAAATCACAACTACTAGATCCAGATCACTCACTGGATTTTTCTAGTCATGGAAATATATTGTGTGACATAGGCCATCAATATATCTTTCATAATGAGTACACAACCCATGTATTTTTAATTCATCATTGTATATCATAAAATATTCTCCACTTATTAGTAGTGTGAGTATAGGTTCAGTGATTATAATATTCATGATATTCATGTATATTTCCTAAAATTATTAGATCCTGAAATACTGTTATCCTTTCTAGGTTATCATATTAATAAATAATGAGAAATTTAATAAAAAAATAATTTTAACCTAGTAATCCAAGAAGACATTGATATTACATGACATAAGTTGGTCTGATCCATTCAGCTATTAAAAATTTTAAGGTACAAATAAATTTCCTTAGTTTGAATCAAGTATTTAAATAATGTGACATGTCACATCCAAATTTAACAAATCATGAACATGTCGTGCAATTTATTATCCCTTAATTTCACTAGAATAGTCCATAAATGTTCTTCGTGTTCCTCTTTGTGCTACTTCTACATGATATTACGTCGATAAACACTTCCAAATATTTTTCAATGTAATATATAAATACTATATAAATCTAATCCATGGTGTTTTATGTTAATTAGTATGTCGGAAAGGGAATAACTAGAACCCCACAAAGTGATTCACTAGGGCGTAGGGACCCTATAACCACAGAATACTATAAATACTTCATTAACACATCTAGTTTAATAGGTTCTATCATATATGGACATTTAGATATTAGAGTGGTTGTATTTATATGTTCCATAAAAAATATACCTTGTGATTTGGGGGAAGTACTGAAAACAATTCAATAAATAAATCACTATATTCTCTCATAATAAGAATTTCCTCTAGGATTGTGCCTTACATTGACTCAACTATTCAAGTGATATTTTCTTATTCACGTGGAATCAATAGAAACACCATTAAAGGAGTATTCTAAAGAGATTCATCATCTGCCTTTAATTTGTAGATGAGATTTTGATGGTTTGTAATATGAAATGATATTTCATTTTTTCATAAGTTGATATGTGGTTAATATGATGAGATAAAATCCTTGACTAGTTTCTCATAAAATTCCACTAAGGGATGTATTACAGGCTTCATTGGAAGAATATTCCCATTTATTCGATTAATAGAAGAGTCTATCATAATGGTTTCAATAATCTCACCAATAAGTGCTATTATAGATATCTCCACATAATGATATTGGTGGTTTTATTTAATGGTTCTTGATAAAATATAAGGACATAATGACATTTGTAGACACATAATCAATGAAGACCTTTTAAATTCTTGAGTGAATAGGATGTGTACATTGTATGACTTCGTATTCTTACTCTGCAATAGTTGTAGTGATGGAATAAGTTTTCATTTCCTCCAATGGATTTTGTGGTTGTTGATGTTGATTACCATAAAGTACTCCGGGTTTAGTGCAATAGATTTCATAGTTCTCATTCTCCCTATAGTTGAAGCATTGAACTAGGTGTGGTTATTTTCATTCTTTCATCACATTGCATAGCTTCTTCATGTCAATTTGAAATTAATGAGATTGGTATCCATTTATACCATACATTATGAGTTTCCCTAACCGATTTATGAATTTCCTACGATTGTTCTTCATATATTTTTGACACGTGGGTGGTTGTATAGTCTTTACTCCTTTAACAATTGACCAATAAATATAAAACATCATTCCTCTATTCATATCATCAAAATCATGGGTCTATTCCCCACACTATATCAATAAATTTACATAACATAATTCAACTAATTCATAACACCCAATGTCTTCAATAGATATATCCTTTCAAATGTGTGATTTCAATTCACTAAATAATCTATCTATTTTTTATCATTCGTGATAACCAACCCTTAGGTGTTTCATGTATGCCTTGTGATGTTTTCCTCATATTCGTTGAAAAATTCTGCACATTTTCTCTTCAAATATATGAATTATACCCTCACATTTTTAGAATTGTTTTATAGAAATAATTGTAAAGAAATATGTTCTTAAATTATTCCCACTCATTCTCTTCTATTTCTTCCTTCATCTTGGTGTTCTTTATGAATTCAAACAATTTATCAGCTTCAGTAACAAAATGATAGTCAACTAGAGTAGCCTTCCCTTTCTTAGAATAATGGAGAACTTAAAAGATCCTTTCCATTGATTTTACACATTATTACATGACTAGTGGATCAAAAAATACACTTAATATCATCGGGCATTGATGCATAATGGAATCAATGGCCAGCCGCACCGTCTTGGTTAAAGGTAGAAGTTCACAGTGGTTTATTTTAATTTTAAAATCCTATGATTGATGAGTAATTATCACCATAATGTTTTTAGCTCCACCTATCATGGAATTGGGGATATCATTTGGGAAATATTTTCATTGTCCCTCACATGGGTTGTTTTCATGGTTTATCCATGTTTCAATGATTTTCTAAAATAGAAATTATAATAAAAAAATATAATTTATCAATTTAGTAATAAATAATTAATTATTTAGTGCAATTAACTATCAAAGAAAAATAATGTGATCCCTATGTTTATATATTTCATAAAACAAAGATTCTTTCATATCTAATATACATAGTCATGTCCTATGTGTTTTCATTAACATTCTTTAATCCCAATTCCATAATTAACTTATAGTTACTCTATTACCTACTATAGAGACCCTACTTTTCATTTATGACTATTACATGATTTTACATATTAACAAAGATATAGTATTATAATCCAAGGCCAAAGGTTTAGGGTTATTTTAAAATTAGGAACATACATGACATGTACATAATAAAACATAGACATTTATTTAAAATCATCTTCTTTAACATTCTAAATCTCTCGTTATCTATAGTACACATAGTCAGATGAAGATATAAATCAATTTAAAGGGGAGAGATATATTCCCAATAATAGGAAGAATGAAGAACATGAATAAATATAATATGGGTGAGATTAATAATCAACAACATATCAGAAGTCTAGACTCATCATAAACACCATGAAAGAAATATTGGATAACTACATTGAATTTGGTAATGTATAAAAATTAAACATCATGTCTTAGTGGTAAAATTTTAGACACAGTTTTGGAATAAAATAGAATATTTTTTAGGCATAACATTTTTTTCATAATCAAAACATCATCATTGAAATAAATATAGCATCATCTTCAGGAACTCATGAGATACAAGAAATTACGAAATTCATTGTAGGGATATATAATTCTTGGTCCACCCATCACATCCAAAAAATTACATAATCATGCAATCAATATAAATTTAATAATGTAACCCATGTAATGGAATGGTTTTAATCAATCTTGATTTAATGAATAAATGCTTTGTTCCAAAATTTAATATGTCAAATAATATATTTGGAATAATAATCATCCTTTTTGAGTGAAAAATAAATAAAACGGTTAAATATTAGTTTGAAATATATTAAAACCATAAAAGGAACTTTTAAGAGTTTTGTAATCATAATAACATTCTTATTGGTCCTCTTTAGTGTTTATAATAGAGTAGAATTTGGTGTTCATTATTGAATGGGATATATTTTTCATTAGATGTTGAATGGATTAATTACAATTAATAGTATTATTTTACTAAACTCTCTATGTATGTTTAATATTTGTTTGGAGAAAAACGTATATATTAATCTTTTTAACAAGTTATAGAATATATATTTTCTTGTTAATAAATAAAAATTATTCATTATTTAGGTTATGTAATTTAAATTCAACTAAATCTTTAATATATAAATTAATTCTATTGAATCAATTTATAGAAATATATTATGTAATATTTCTGTGAAATAAATATAATAAAATACCATTTGAATTATTCTACAATAAATATTTTTTTTGGGAATAAATAAATATATTTCATGAATATATTTTTCTATAACCAAGGATATTTTTTGTCATTGAATTTTTGAGTGAAGTTTTCTCTAAAATACAAGCTTATTGATTATTAAATATTTTTTGAGTGATAGTATGAAATTATTTTCATTGTTAATTTGATTATATGTAGTGTAATAAAAATTTTCTTCTATATGTCATTATTATATAGTACTTCAATATCATATTGACCAAGAGATTTGTATCACCCAATGGTTATAGTAAACATTTATTTCATTTCTACTATATGGAAATAAATAATAAAAAATTATTCTATATTATATTGAATTAAATAAACATTTTTATATTTTAAACAATTATAAACATTTTTATTATTCTTAATTGAACATTAATATAATGATATTTTAAAACATACAAAAATAAGAGGGTTTTTACATACCATTTACAATTATATCCCTTCAATGATCATAAGGTAAAGTGTAAAATAAATATGAATTTAAAATATCATTACAACTATTTAATCACAAATATTATATTCACACTTGAAAATTACCATTATGATAAATAAACCCAAATTAACAAAATAACATAATTAAAAGAAAAATAATAATATAAAACGCCAAATAAAACTACTAGAATATGGAGTGTTCAACGTGGTTATATAATGAAATAAAATTAATCAATATAATTTCACTTATATAGACACTATATATCTATTATAAAGGGGTTTATATTAAATGGTATATTATAAGTAAATTTGTCACAGTTTTGGAATTATCGGTATATTTTTTATATTATTATTATATATGATTCACTTGAAATAAACCCACATATTATTCAATAAGATTTAACTATACCATTTCATTTGAGAAAATTTTATTTATATTAATGAATGTATTTTTATAAAATATTCATTTTTATTAAAAAATCATTTATAAAAGATATCTATAAAACTTATTGACAAATTATAATGTATACTAATTTTATTATTTATCCTTCAACAAATGATTATGTAACTTTAATGAATTGTATTATATTTATTTATATAAAAACGCACTTATTTTATTTAATTACATTATTTTAATTATATAAAATTTGTTTTATTTTAAAATCTCTATTTTTATATTTTTTATTTAAATTAATTTTTACTCAATACATTTATAAAATGAATTCAAATTTATACATTAGTATTCATTTGGGTATAAATAAAGGTAAAATAATTTTATATAAAAAATATATATATCCTAAATAATTGATTTCATTATGTTGTGATTTTTATCTTAATAAAAAAACTATTCACAACTATAAAATTATTTTGACCAAATTTAATTATTGTTTATTATTTTAAAGATCAATAATATTTTATTTAATTTCATGTTATAAGATAAAATTTATTTTCATTCATGATAGAATTTTTTGAAAAGGTTTTTTTTGTGTCATGTATAAAAAATATACCTTTTTCAAAAGTTTTTATTGAATATAATAAAATATAACTAACTTTTTAATCATCATGTAAATATTATTTAATTTGACCTTTTCCATTTCAATGAATAAAAATAAGATACCTAGGTAAATGTTTGTTAACCTAGTAAAGATAAAATGGATTTTTTGAAAATAACATTTTTAATAATATATATTTTATTATAAAATTAAATTAAAATGATTTCATTTAAATAATTTTTGTAATTTAATTCATATATATAAACAATATTAATAATAATCTCATGGATTATAAAATTATTTGAAATAATAATAAGAGCAGTAAATTTTTATAAAAAATTCTATGTATATTATTTTTCTATATATAATTTTATTTAATTTAAATGTAATTTTATATATCTACAATGTGAAATAGATTAAAAGGAAATAATATTTTGAATTCCCACATTATAATTGGTTATTATGTTTCCATATAATTTTTTATTAAAAAATATTGTTTTCATAATGAATAATTAATCATTAGAATGTTTTCTAAAATGAGGTAATATATCAGGTCTCAAATGATTTATATATTAAAATGAAAGATATAAATGTTATAAGGCCTTGGTTTGGGTTGGGATTTATTTATAAAATTCCCAACAAAATTTCCTCACAAAATTCACATAACTTCAATTTAATTTCATCTTAACCCTTTACCTAACACAAACATTCAAGGAAATATCTCCCACATTAACCTCATTGAAATATCTCATATAATTTTTCCAAACATCCCATTCTGTCAAATATATCTTGAATCTTTATACATTAATTATATTTTATATTAGTTTCCCATTTATTGAATCCAAAAATATTTCAATGACTCATAAACACTTCCCTTTTATGTAATTCATTAGTCAAAAGAATTATTTATTCAATGATATTATATTGTTACTGAATATATAATAATGGAAGTTACTGAATTTTCTACCTATTTCAATTCCATAATAAATATTTTTTAATATAAGTTAATTTTCATTTATATTTTTTATATAATACATTTTTATATATATAATTTCATGATTTTTTATTTATATATTATATTTCAATATAAATTTTATTTTTTCTCATTTTCTTGATTTTAATTTAAAGGGTACCAAATATATGTAGAATTTTTTTACTAGGCACTTTTTAATAAATTCACAATCTTTTTTCTGTATAAACATTCTAAAATGTTTAGTTTCTTACAGCAAAATCTGTTTTTATTGTTTTTCCTCCATTTTTCCAAAATTACACTTTCACACCACATTAATCTTAATTTAAGGGTTTTTTATATTTATATGAATGTTACATTGTTAACAATAATTATTATCCTCTCTTATGGGTCATTATCTTTCATGTACATGTTTAATTCCACCAATATTTTTAATTTATTGTTATTATTGCTAAATATGAATATTATTCGATACTCTCTATGTTTCCATATTAATTTTTAGTAATATTTATTATATCATTTTAATCCATGCTGGGATTTACAATAATAATTTTAATAAATGTAAAAATCAAATTCATTTTACATTCTCCAATTTTTTATATTCCACCTCAAATTTTTTAAATAGAACCATATTTATTTTCAATCAATAGTTAACTATGAATATGTAAAACAATGATATCAATATATGTTCTTATAAACTTATTAAAATGAATTTCTAAAAATGGCTTTTAATAGTGAATTTTTACATCATAGATAAAATATTTTGTCTAATGATACAATTTAAGAATTAATTTTAATCCTACTATCTATCAAAAAAGCTTATATCGAATACACGGAAAGGTAACTATCCAAAAAATCCCTTGAGGTGCCTCACTCTCATTTATCCCCAAGCTAGGGTTCCTTCAATGGCGTCCTAGTGGGGGAGACCTATGTGCTACTTCTTTGGTGTGGTCTCCCCCTCCCCTCTTTCCTTCATTTATCCCCCTCCCAACTTTGATTCTATTATTTATCCTCCCACTCTAATGTATTCTTTTTGTCCATTATTCCCCTAATATCTCACACTTTTGTATGTAATATTCATTTCTTGTAGAAGACCCATCAGTTTTTTACTCTACTCATACCATCTAGTAACTGTATTTCCAACCCCACTCTAGCCTAGTGCAGTAGTTTTCTTAGGGAGGTTGTGGATGTGTAGGTTGAATCATTTCTCACTCCCAAGAGTTCAACCGTGTTTGAGTATGATTCGACAGATTGGGATTGTGGTTCCATCAATGGACAAGCTTCTTAATGGAGACCCTAAAACATAAAAATATACTATGGATTCATTCTCCCTCAACTCTCTACATGTTGATCTGGTGTGGTGATTTCTAGAGGATTTGGGATGTTCTGTTTGTTTGGTCAATGGGTTTCAAAGAAGGGCATCTTTTGTTATCTTTGATCAATTATTAGGAAGTTTCAGAAATTTCATGTAGATTATATTTAAGGAATGGTGTTTCTTAGTGCTCTTATTCATAATGCATTCTTAGTTTAGGTATTTCAGGTCTACGATGGTCATGGAATACCTATTTTCTCATCTCTGGCATGGGATTTCATCAATTATGTGCATGATGTTTGTCTCTTATGTTTTGACCTTGATGGAGGATTTTGTTTTTAAATTTTGATTTGATCTAAAGGTAAATTTTTTATTTTATGATGTCAAGGTTGAAGGAGTTTCTGATGAATGTGATTTGAATCTTTAGTGGTATATTTGCATGTGGGTTCCCATCGGCGTTGCTGATGACAAATGTGAATTGGTCTATTAGGGGTGTGGCTTGAGGTTCTTCTTCACATGACATTTCTTTAATTGAGGAGGTACAATTTATTTTGGTTAAATGCATGGTTTTGGATTTTCCAATGTGTATTTTGTTCACTATTATTAAATATCATCTTTTGGCTTTATGGGTTGTTTGATCTACCAGTTGAAATGTGAGGTTCCTACTGTTCTATAAAGTAACTTTTAAAAAATAAAAAAAATGGATTGGGAGTAAGATGAGCTATGGTTCATGATCATCCATTAAGGGTTGTTATGATATATATATATATATATATTTAATGTTTGAATTTGGGTATCAACAAATCTAAATTTTGAAGACATTTGATATGTCAAAATTTAAAAAATATTATGAAACTCATTTTGATTCCATTATTTATTAAAATATATGATTTATGACTAATTTCATGTCTCACACATTTTATAGTTTTTTATAATGTAATAGGTTCCCTACAATATGTACGTCCAATGTATGGGAATTTGTTTATAGCTTATTCCCTAAGATGGGTAAATTGGAGGTTTTACCATTCTTAATGAGTATATGAGAGTTCATCCCCATAAAAAGGGTAATATAAAGGTTATGTTAATTCTATGAAAATATGTATGATTCTATCTAACCCATTTTTACATGAGTTTTCATCCCATGCCTAATGATATAATGGTTTTCCTCCCAAGCCCATGGTCATCTTAATCCAAATGGTACATGTGTGATAAGACTATGCCCAATAATATGCATGGGTGCAAAGCCCGAACCTAAAATTATATGTACATGTGGTCAGTATATATCATTATTTAATAACCACCATTATTATTTATCATGGATCCTATTATTATATTCAATATCAAATTCATGACATATTCTTATGGAATTATTTTTTTTCTTATTTCTTCATCACATATTTTTGCACATGCGACTATATATCGATGACCAATTTGTTGTTTTATTTAAAATTCTTTTTATCACGATAAATGTGTTTTGATCCATGATTAGTTTTTTATGAGATCCCTCCTAATATATTTTTGTAAATTTATTATATTCTCAATTAAAAAAGATTATTTTCATCTATAATCAGGTCTTTGATTGATAAAACTCATACATTTCCACACATTTCATCCAATATAAATAATATTTATTATTTTATTCTCCTTTTTATAAAGAGTAATTTTATTAATGATTGGCCTATAAATCATTCATTGGAGTATAATATTTTCCATTGTTTGTAATGAAAAGTTTTTAAAACGATGTTTTTATCTATATTAACTTGATAGACACTATTATATTTGATATTGGGATTATTTGATAATTTAATATTATAATTGAAGTCAAATTTATTTAATTAATTCTCAGGTGATATTTAATTTACTTAAAGATACCATGTAAACAATGTATTTTTATAATTGTATATGTGAGATCAGGTCATGGATTCTAAATTTGGTATCAATTTCATAATGAAATATTTGTTATTTTAATATTAGGTCATAGATTTTGGGTCCAGGGTACGTCAACATTGATGCATGTGTGGTTCATTTATTTTTGTGGGTTTTTATAATATATATAAGGGAAAAATTTAATAAATATATAATTTATCATTAGTGACATACGGTGAATCAATAATTTCATTATTTTCATGTTTTAGAATATATTTGGTTTGATTTCCCTATTCATATTACCATAAATTTCATTTTTACTGATAAATAATCATACAACATATTATTGTTTTAGTATGTGGATAGAACAAGGTGGAATATAATTAACATTTTGAACCTTGTCAAACATCCGATCATAAATATAAGATAATAATTTCATTCAATTTATTTTTATTTTCGAATGATAACAGGTATTTTTTTAGTAATCTAACCATGAATTTTATCAAATTAATTGGTGGCTATTTTGTATGTGGTAATAGAGGGAATAAAGAGATAAACTACTCAAATAAAATAAGGTGTTTATTTAACATGATTTATGAAAATAATTTTATTCTTAATGTAAAAAATAATTACTCATTTTTATAATTTTGATAAAATGTGGCTATACGTAGATCATTGATCATATCCATTAGTTAATGAAAGTTTCAACATGATTAAAATATTATTGCGGGTAAAAAATATTATGTCTATGATATCACATCAATTATAGAGAGTCATGAAAATATTGTGGTGTTTTATAGACTCTTAATCATATCATGAAGTAAAAATTCCATATTTTATTTTATTTATACCGACATATTATTTTCTTTAATAGATATCATAGAGAATAAATTCCACTCCTAAGAAATTATGTTTTTATTGAAAAAATATAGTTGTATGATTATTGTTTCAAGAGTATATGAATAATATCCTATGGATGTTTATGGAAATTTTATTCCTAAAATTCATTTTATTTTCTATTTGTTTTTAAATTTTCTATAATTTTTTCATGTTCGGTCTCCCACTGCCTAAATCTCATATTAATTATTTGAATAGGGTAGTCACATAACTTATCCAAAATCAACACATGATCTTCTTTCAGTGAAATACTATCTTTGGACCCATATGGTAATTATAACCATTACATGGATCATAATACCCAATCATGAGGGTTATATATATAAAATTATTTAAGAGAAACAAAATATTATTAATAAGAAAATATGAAGGGTAAATATTAATTCCATAGTTCGTCCTAAGACAATGTGGTTAATATATAATTTTTCCTATATGACTAGTCATTTATATCTCATGGATACACTAAGCTAATATATATATTGATTTGTAATTTATTTTATAAGGATTTAATTTATATAAGGGGGAATATGTAATACCCAAGATTTTTGATAAATTTTAGTGGACATTATTTATTTAACTAGAATTTTTTAATATTGTTTTATATAATTTCATAATGTAATTTTACATCAGTTGACTAAAATTGAACTAATTCTACATTATTCATTCATAATGGAATACGTAAACAAATATATATGAAACCTTTTATTATATAAAAGTGGATAATACACACCTTAGATTATGAATTACATTATAAGACCAAGAATTAAAAAAGGGATATAAATAAAAAATTATAAATTTTTCATAACTAGAAAATAGCACAAATAATTTTGACCATTGTGAATATCCATTTTTAAAAAGGAACAAATAATGAAAAAAATATTATGATATGATAAATTTTTATGTCAAACCAAATTTTAAAACTACATGAATGAAATGTATACTAAAATAAAATATAAAGAAATGAATCTTTAGGATTTAAAAATGTTAATATATTAAATACATCATCACTATAATGGTTAATATAACCATGGGTTTTAAATTAGTAAATATAATATTGTTTTTTAGTTATTAGGGTATAAATAGTATATATAATTTTTATTTTTATATAAGAAATATATACATAAAACAAAAATTAATTTAAATGAAATGAAATGAAATATATTTTAGAAAATGTGATGATTTTAAATTTATTTTTAATAATATATTTTATAATAAAAACTTTTTTATATAATATACATTATTATTAAACTTATTACTTTAAAAATTAATGTCAATAATTTTTATTAATAAATATGAATTACTATTACTTTATATATATAATATAATAAATAAGTATGTTACTATAGTGTTGACTAATTTAATTATACATATCTAAACCAAAAAATATTTTAATTTAAAATAACAGTTTATCATATATAATTTGCATTCATTTATAAGATTAATTGTTTTCATTGGATAACTAAATGATTTTTTTCATACATGTTGAAAATAACTGCTAATTCCACCATTTATGATAGATTACGTAGAAATTATAATATAATCATTTATTTATTTTTGAGGATATTTTCCATGGAATTGTTTGTCCATGTGTAATTTATATTTATCTTAATGAATTTATTGAATATCTAATAAAAATTTATTTCAATGGAAATTAATATTTATATAATATGTCAAAAATGAATTTAATTTTTATCAAATGGAATTGAATAATAATTTAATCATCATGTCATTATTAAGTTATATTTTTTTATTATTTTATGTATAAAAATTAATTTTTATCAGGAATATAAAATGAATACTATAAAATGAATTTTAAGGTTCAAATAAATATTGATTTTTTTTATTTATTTCCATTTTATTTTTTTTCTTAAAATTATGTTACCAATGTGTATGTTACTTACCATTATACTAGAAAAAAATAAAACTTTCTCAAAAAAAAATTATTGGTGGTGTGTGATTTCAATAAAAATAAATTACATTTATCTCCATTATACGTTAAATAAGATATTATTTATTATTTTATAGAAAACAAATTTACATTTATTTATGTTAGTAATTCTCTAGAAATAATAAATAGACTATTAATGGTTTATAAATTAATTTTCCATATATAATTACTTTGTCAATATATTTTATTTTTTATTTTAAATATAAAATATCTCATAAAAAATTAAATATGATAAACGATCTAAAAATTTCAAATTGTCATGTAAAAATTGTATATAATGGGTATTCATATATTTTTAGTTAAAAATTATTTACCAATTTAAATAATGAAACATCATAAAATGGATAAAATGATTTGTTTTTTCATGTCATGAATTTTTTATTATTAACATCAGGTATATAAATATTGGAAGACAATATGTTGCTGTAAAGTTTAATTATATGATTCCAATATATAAATATTTTAAAAACCCATATATGTCCCATGCGATTTATTTTTTACCCTTTTCCTAACATAATATTATAAATAAAATTATTTCAATTACACTTATCAAATGATATTTCCTACACCCCTCCAAAATTATTTGTTCAGTTGAGAATATATTTAATCCATGGGAATTTTCCATATCCATTTATCCTCAATGATATTTGGAATCCCCCTAATATTTTAAAGAATAACTAATCCCTTAATTATGTGGGATTTCATTATAACGACCCATACTTTACATACATTGTTATTGCTTCAAAATTTAAGCACACTTATTACATCATATAACAAAACCATGAAAGGAACGTATAGGTATAGTGTCTTTAGAAACTGGGAAACATAAACAACTGGTTCATAAAGCTTCTACATTGTCTCCCATTTATTTCATCATATCTAGAGTCCCTTTTGGAATATCATACTTAATAACATTCTTCCTGACCTGGGAAAATAAAACATACAAAAGGGTGAGCTCAAATGCTCAGGAATGGTAAACAATAGAAATATCAATCACATCATATTAATAAGAACATAACATTTTAGAAATCATAACCTACGAAAGAGATCATAACTCCATAACCTGGGATAAATCATAATAGTGAAATGTAATCCCAATAATCATAACTTAAAACATGAAACTTTGTGGAATACACACATAATCATAAAGAATCATTTCTTAGTAGTCAAGGCTAATTTCCAAGACTATCTTAATAGAAAAAGTCTATTTCTAAACCAAGTTCACTCTTTGTTTCAGTCCTGTTTCACTGAACCGGATTAACCTTCCATCCCAGCCATGTATATATCATGAGATATAAATATTTTCCCAATGAATTTGAGGGAGATATTGGTCCCGCACATCTCATAATGATACCATTTTTATGTGTTCCCCAAGATCAAAAATCATACATCATAGCATAATCCATGTAATAAAAATGGGATTCTTAAGCATCATGCCATCATAAAAAAATATGTATAAGATAAAAGGACATCATAAAAATAATTCCATTATAACATAAACAAATCAATGTATAAATAGGGATATAAACAGAACCCAATATTATATTAGATGGAAAATAATTTTGATAATATGCTTGAACTCCATTGTTGAGGAAAATATACTTTCTACTTCAAAAAAAATTTCCTTTCTTAAAATGTCATATAATTTTAAACTAAAATAAGTTGATTGAAAATAAACATGAAAACATTTAAAGGATTATTAATTGAAATAATGTTATATGAAATCATAAAATTCCATTAATGTCGTATAAGATAAAAAAACATTCTTCTCGTACATTGGCCAAAAAAGTCAAAAAGTACCTCATATGAAAAATGAAAAAAGATTCATTTCATATATTTTACTAAAAACTTTCCTAAGGTTAAAATTGTATTTAAACATTTGAAGGTGGATATAAATAATATTAAATATTGAGGAAACCTGAATGTGGTTGATAAATATTCCACAATAAATTCTGAAGTTTAAACAGTCTCGGATAAAAATGTGATTGCAATATTTTCCCTTACATTAGGTCTGATTTGCTTCATACGTTTCTGAACCTCATGTATAATGATTTAAATAATGTTATTGACTTATTCCAGAATATTACTCATTTTTATTAAATCATATGTGGCCATATTCTTAGCTTCTTATTAGTAATATTTCATTGGTACTTGTTATTCGGGTGTTTATTTCTTTTTTTCTTATGTGTGTTTTATCGAATAAATTCTTATTCTTATGTTAGATTATATATAACTCATTTCCAGAATGGTATTAGTGTAATATATATCATAGTTATTCATTCATTTCATTTATATAATCATTATGCAATGAAGATCATGTAGAACGAGTCGCATCACATCGTGGAAACGGTAAGTCGTACGTACGCACGAGCGATGATATCGTTCCCGTGATCGTGGAATTGTATGGAAGTGTATGTATAATATTTGAGAATAAATATCTCATTAAAATAATCATATATAGTTATTATTTACACCATTATACCCATCCAAATAAGGAGGTGGTGAAAAATAGATTACACCACGATGAGGAGACGGTATTCCTTATGTACGCACGCGCGGTGATTTCGTCTTTCATAAGATGAATAGATGGTGAAATAGGGTTGTTTCATACTAATAATAACATATCAGTATATGAGTGATACTGATGTTATTAATTCATAATGAAACAACAAAATAAGAAGAAGAAGAAGAAGAAATAAAGTTGAAATAATCGGTAACGGACATGACCTCTTCTTTGGATCCCCTCTTATTAACCTCCTCTTGGGGAACTAAAGATGGTCTTTGAAGAAGACCATGACCTCTAGGATGTTTCTAGGGAAGTGGAGAAGAGAAATTGGCATGGTTTTCCGAGCATGAAGGATCAAAGTGGTGTCAGGAAGAGTGGGAGGAGGTGCCCTTTTATAAGGGAGTAGAGGGGCACCTTTGAAAAAACTAAAAATATTATTTTATTATAAAGTCATATTTGGTTTTTAATATTTCCAAATTGATTTATATCTAAGCTAAGGTGTGGATGGGTCTAAAACCTCTCATCCAATAGAATTTAGACAAGTTTAGGTTTCTATTTTAACCTTATCAATTAGTTTTAACTTTAAGTTAAATAATTTTCCTTTTATTGTGTCTTCTTGTTTTCTTACACTGTAAGGTTAATAAATTTTTTATAACAACCCAATAGAACCCAAAGATTTTTATTATAAATATATATAACCTTATATGTGTCATTTTTCTGAACCTTAGATTTTTAAGAATAAAATAACAATTAATAAAATAATATTTGTTTTAAAAATAATTTTATGTTAATTTTGACACTATATGGTAATTGATTTTTCTGAAAATAATAACAGCACGATTAGTTAGAAAAATGTTACTTAAATCAATAATAACATGTCATATTGACCTATAAAATTAGTTTAATTCACAAAATGCTCAAATTACATTTATTTGTGTTTTAATAAGTTCAACTATGTTAATATTTCATTAACAAGATAATTACTGCATCATCATTGTGTCATAAATAAATTAAATTATTTAATGTCTAAAAATTATAAATTAAATACCATTATTTAGGAAATCTTTTTATCTTTATAATGAATATTTATAGTATATTTTATCTTATGTATAACCCTATACAAAAAATGATTTAGTTATTAAACATTGATTTTAACTATTTTAACACTTCTTTAAATAAATTAATAATAAATGTCCGAATCTAATCCATGTGGACCTAAATGACATATTTTATTTATAAGGTTGTTTTTTGTCGAATTATACTTATCCAATAGAATTAGGACATGTTTTAGGGTAATAATAATATCATTTTTACACTTAATTACCCTATTTACTCATAACTGTGGTAAATAAAAGTAAAAAGTTACTATTCACCAAAAATTATTATCATCCTATTGAACCACATTTCAATACGTGATATCAACTGTGTCTCTCATATTTTTGAAATTCCACTCACAGAAGCGGTCAAATTATGTTTTATGTGAATTTCCAAATTCTCCTATGAGGTGGGTAAAAGAAGGTGACAAGTTCCATAAAATTTTTATATATCTATAATTATTATAAAATGACTCCAATAAATTAAATTGAACATATATTGGTATTATGTATCAATTTTGACCAAAAATAAATTTAAATAAAATAAATAATTATTTAAATAAAAATTTGGTTATTAAATAGTAACCCAGTATTTTAACTATTCATCAAAAATTGAAAGTTTTCAGAAAAATACCAAAATTTTACCGTAGGCTAATTTCGATATTCTGAATCCAAAAATGAAGTCCATTTTGAAATATAAAACTTCAAAAAGTGGGTATTACTATTCATAACAGCTAGTTTTAATAATATTTTAATAGCATATCGTTATTTAGTTAAACTCGGCATTGCATACGACACAAGCTAGCGAGGAAGGTCGCGATTGCATGTAAAGAAAGCCAAGATAGTGTTGTGTGTAGTGAAAGATTCCTTTGATTATGTGTATAACATAAAAGAAACATTTCTCATAAAAATCATTGGTGTAACATTCTACCCCCCTTAAAATGAAATCTGCCCTCAAAATTCGTCCCTTTGTAACAAACAGATGATGATACATTCCCCTCATAATATCCTCAATCTCCCATGTAGCTTATTCTAATTGTTCTTCCATAAAAATTTCACCAAGAGAGTGGTCTTGTTATGTCTGAATTTTTCGCTACGATCCAGAATCTCAATTGGCTATTCTTCATAAGAAAATCGTGCTCTAGCGGTACAACATCTGAGCTGAGTACATGTGAAGGATCGGGTACGTACTTTATCAGGAGAGATACATGGAACTCATCATGAAATTGAGAGAGATTCGGTGGAAGCGCCAATCGGTAAGAAACCTTCCCAACATAATCCAATATTTCGAAAGGATCAATATACCTAGGGATCGACTTTCCCTTCTTTCCAAATCTCATTACTCTCCTCCAAGGAGATATTTGTAAGAACACGTTATCAGCCACTTCAAACTATAGGTCTTTTCATCATTTGTCGACATAACTTTTATTTCGACTCTGAGCTTCTCTTATGTGTTGTTGAATAGATCTGACCTTTTCTGCCATCTCATCAACAAGATCATGCCCTAATAGCTTTCTTTCCCCAACATCATCCCAACAAGATAGAGTCCTGCATTTCTTTCCATAGAGAGCTTCATAAGGAGCCATTTGAATACTGGAGTGAAAGGTATTATTATAAGAAAATTCCTCCAAAGGTAGGAGTTGATCCCAACCACATTTGAAATCTATAGAGCAAGATCTTAACATATCTTCTAGAGTTTGAATTGTTTTCTCAGACTGACCGTCTGTCTGAGGATGATAAGAAGTGTTGAAACTCAACTCTGTATCAAGAGTATACTGAAGACTTCGAAAAAAGTTTGAGGTAAACCTCAGATCCTGATCAGATATAATGGAAAGTGGTACTCCATGCAATCTTACCACATCCTTCACATATATCCTGGAAAGCTGATCTTGAGAGAAATCCTCTCTAATAGCAATGAAGTGTTCTGACTTTATAAGACGATCAACTATGACCCAGGTATAGTTATTTCCTTTTAATGTTTTAGGAAGTCCAGTGACAAAGTCCATATTTATTTTTTCCCATTTCCATTCTGGTATGGGTAATGTTTGTAACATCACCTTAGACTTATGTCTCTCAACTTTAACTTACTGACAAACCAAGCATCGAGAGACATATTCAGCAACATCTCATTTCATGCCATCCCACTATAAGTACTCTTTTAGGTCCTTATACATCTTCGTGCTTCTAATAAGAATAGAGAATGAAGAACTATGAGCCTCATCCAGCTACTCCTTATTTAATTATGGGATGAGAGGAACACAATCCCCATTCCTAAATGTTATTATCCCATCACAATCAAGGTTGAATTTAGTAACATTTCTCACCTTCTTTTGAAACTCTACATCTTGTTTTTGTGCCTCTTTAATTTTCACATGTATAGATGGTTGAATATTCATTTGGGAAAGATAATATTTTTCCCTTTCCATTAAAATTATAAGATACATCCTTTGTAAATCCATAAATATTGGATCATTTGTGATCCACATCATGGATAATCCAGTATGTTCTTGTCAACTTAATGCATCTTCCACCTTGTTTGCTATCCCAGGTTGGTAATAAATTGAGCAGTCGTAATCCTTATTCAGCTCCAACCATCTTCTTTGGTGCATATTCAACTCCTTTTTAAAAAAAAATATACTTTAAACTTTTATGATCAGTATAAATATCACACCATTCAACATAAATATAATGCCTCTAAATATTTAATGCAAAGATTACCACAACTAACTCCATATCATGAGTTGGGTAATTTTGCTCATGGCTTTTCAACTATCGTGAGGCATAAGCTATCCCCATATCGTTTTGTAAGAGAACACACCCCAATCCCTTCTTGGATGCATCACTATAGATAACAAACCATTCTCGACTACAAGGCAGTGTGATCACAGGTGCACTGGATAACCTTCTTTTCAACTCCATGAAATTATCTTCACATTCCTCCGTCCACACGAACTGAACTCATTTTCGAGTCAACCTGGTGAGTGGATTAGATAATTGTGAAAAATATTTCACAAAACATTGATAATATCCTGTAAAACCATGAAAATTTTGGATCTCAGTTACTATTGTTGGTCTCGAACATCTTTTGATAACCTCTATTTTTGCTGGATCCACAGATATCCCCTCTTTTGAGATTCAGTGACCCAAACATGAACCTTTTTGAAGCCCAAATTCACACTTGGTAAATTTGGAATAAAGATTCCCCTTTCACAGGGTCTTTAATAGAATTCTCAAGTGATCTTAATGTTCTTCCTTGCTCTTTGAATAGGCAAAAATATTGTCTATAAAGACTACCACAAACTGATTTAGATAGTCTATAAAGACTCTATTCATCAGATCCATGATGATAGCAGGGGAACTAGTAAGACCAAATGGAATCACTATAAATTCATAGTGTCCATACCTTGTATGGAAATCTATCTTTGGTATATCCTCCCTTTTGAACCTTATTTGATGATACCCTGAACGAAGATCACTCTTGGAAAAGTATTAAGCTCCGCATAGTTGGTCAAATAAGTCATCAATGCGTGGGAGAGGGTATTTTATCTTGATAGTGATTTTCTTAAGTTCTCGATAATAAATGAAGAGTCTCATTGATAAATCTTTCTTCCTAAAAAATAGAACAGTTGCCCCCCATGGTGATGCACTAGGGCGTATGAATCCCTTATCAAGATTCTCTTGGATTTGCTTCTTAAATTCCTGCAACTCAATTAGGGAAATTCTAGAAGGTGTCTTTGAAATAGGAAAAGCACCTGGTACGAGTTCTATTGAAAACTCAACTTCACGATTTGGTGGAAGACCTGTCAATTCATCCGAAAACACATCATCAAAATACCGTACAATGGTCATATTCATAATCATGAGTTTCTCACCAACCATTAGAGATAAATAACCTTAATTTAGAGGAATCAAGACCCATATGATGGATAAAATTTCCACTGGAAGGTTATGTTCATCCTTGCATCGATAGACGATCATATATTGATCTGGAATATGAAATGTGACTTCCCTTCTTTGGCAATTGATATGAGCTCCATATAATGAAAGCCAATACATGCCAAGAATCACATCAAATTCCACTATAAGGAAGGATCACAAGATTTCCATGAAGCACTTTCCCAAAAACTTCAATTAGAGAATAATTATAAACTTTTGATGAGATTGTTGTGCCATTAGGGGTTGTCACAACTTACTCAACATCTAATTGTTGAGGTAATATGGAGATACAAAAAGAAAGTTCTTCAGAAATTAAAAATTGGGTGGATCCAGGATCAAATAATACATTTTCTACATTAGAGTGGATGGTAAGGGTACATTTCACCACTTCGTTATCATACTCCACATCGCGGATAGAAATTGCATGTGACATTCCTCTTTCTTTATTCTTAAGTTTTTGTTGATTCCGATCATCATAAACAACCCTTGTATTAGGGAATTTATTATCATAATTCCCCATTTCCTTAAACATGTAACATTGAATTGTAGAAGGTTCACTCTGTGTAGCCTTTTCTTTGTTCGCATCACTAGGCATATTATTCCCATCATTGTGGAATTCAAATGTCTGATGACCATCCTTTCCACATTTGAAACATTTACTTGTCCCATTAAGACAACTCCCTCCATGTTTCTTCCCACACTTCGATCATAAAGGAAAAATCATCTTATTTTCAGTGTGCTCTTTAGATTTTCCTTTGAATTCCATTTTCCTCTTCTTATCAAACCCATATGACTGATGGGTTACTCCAATCTCCTTCTCAACTTTGAGAGAACATTGAATTATTTCCTCGTAGCTTTTGAAGTCCCTTATTCCAAACTCACCTCGGAGACTTAGTTTTGAACGACTAAAGAATCGATCGATCTTACCCTCAGGTTGGATAATAATCCCAGAAGCGTACCTTGAAAGTCTTTTAAAATTTGCATCATAGGTACCAACAGATTCATCATCCTTTTGGTTATGTTCAAGAAACTCCTTCCCCATATTTGTTCAAAGAATACGAGGGATGTACTTATTGAAAAATAAGTTCTTGAACTCATACCATTCCATGGACTCAATTTCATCTCTTGGACTCATATTCTTGATAAGATTCCACCATTGATCAGCTTCACCTTCCAAATGATATAATGCTAAGAGGACATTATCATGTTCAGAACATTGAAGAACTGAAAATATATTTTCAATAGTACAGATCCATTGTTTAGAAACTAATGGATCAGTAGACCCAATGAATGAGGGTGGACGCTACCCCGTGAAGGATTCAATAGAATGTTGCTTCTTCCTTTGCTCGTTTGGAAGTCCTGCATGATTCATAGCTTGAGAAAGTTGTGTGAGCATGGCTTCAAGATTTTTCATTCCAACTCCCATAACGTTTGGTTGATTAGGAGGACAATCATTGAATTTCCCATCACATTCCGCATTAACACAGTTCCTTCGGGTTCTATCCATTGACTAAAACCAAGAAGAATAGTGTTAGCTACACTAATTATAATAGGAAAACCACATATCAAGAATAAAATTTCACAATTAAGATCTTATCATAAGTTGTTCATGGCCATTTCTAAAACCCTAAGATCGAGTTCTATGCTTATACTTATCCTTAGGGTTCTTACTAAGGCTTTCACATCCATGTTTCCAAAGGTTGACTATACCATTCCTCTGATACCAACTATAATGACCCATACATTACATACATTGTTATAGCTTCAAAATTTAAGCACACTTATTACTACATATAACAAAACCATGAAAGGACCGTATAGGTATACTATATTTAGAAACTGGGAAACATAGACAACATGTTCCTAAAGCATCTACATTGTCTCCAATTTATTTCATCATATCTAGAATCCCTTTTGTAATATCCTACTTAATAACCTTCTTCCTGACCCGTGGAAATAAAACATAAAAAAGGGTGTGTTCAAATTCTCAGTAAGGGTAAACAAAATAAATATCAATCACATCATATGTTGGGTTTTTAGGGCCCACAGCGGAAGCCGGTGGGCTGGGGATTTTAAAATTTTCATGGGTGCAACGACAGTACTTGTCGTTGCCAACGATCCAAGCCCTGAAAAGGTCCGAGTATCTCGCATAGATTGTTAAGAGTAGAAAAATAAAAGGAAAAACATAACTTCTACATATATGAAGTCATTGTCGACCGCTACTTGTCGACGTTTATCGTTGCATGAAGGATCCATAGAAGGATCCCTCTAGATCTTGCACACACGCCTCAAAAATCCACAGGAACACCAATCGTCGAACTCCGGGTGCAAGAGGTGTGATTCAATGATATCTTCGATGTCTCGATGATCACCTCATCATTGATCTTCCGATGCGTGAGGAGAAACTTCATCCGAGCACTTGGATCTTTATCTTCTCTCTCTAGGAAGCGGGAGGAGAGAGCGGCTCTCAAATTTCCTTCCATAAATGAATGAATAGTGATGTGCACACCAAAGAGAGCTATCCTCCTATCTTATTTATAGATACTTTGATAAATACCTAGTAGGGTTCCCCATCCCCCATTAATATCAACATTCTCTAAATTAATAATTTCAATGTACTAATCTATATCAATATTACTTAATATTTTATCACACACTTTTAATATATATAATATATTACGTGATAAAATCTAAGCCATTTAACTCAACTCATTGTCCTTCTCAATATTAAACGAACCTCTAATATAATAATATTCGTTCGATTAATATTTTCTCATATTTAATGAACTTTTAAATACATTAAATAAATTAAATCCCAAATATTTGTAACTTGAATATTAATGAAATTATTTAATTCTTTTGGAGATCGACAACGTGGACAATGCTTGGACCTTGTGGCAGGGCCAACTATGTCCATATTCTTATTCAACTAAATAGGTGCGGATTCTTGAATATTTTTTTGTCTGTGACCCTCTAGGCCCCTATCTCGATAGCAGTGAATAAAATTCACAGTCCATGAGCGGGGTCTAGCAACCCGTCATGGACACTAAAGAGATAAGGATAGTCATAGCAACGACTACCATCCTACAAACACTGACGGTGTACTATAGTCTCCTTGTAATTTGATATCTCATAAAGGAGGATGCACACTTGTATCATCATCCTTATCTTGCTTTATTATTTGTTGATCTATCCGGATGGATTTTCCTTTCTACATCATTGGCCAAAGACCTATGAAGGCAGCACCATCCTGATCAACCCGGCCTGATATATACAAATTAATAAACTTGGAATCTAAAAATCCTTTCTTGACCATTCATCCAACATCATACCACTAACGACTCACCTGAAACAAACTACATCACCATGACATTACTTCCATGGTTTTCACCTTGCATAAAAGTATGTAATTAAATGATATACCTTGGTAATGGTCTCAAGTCAAGAGACCAATACACATGTCTGTAGATAGGAACAACCAATGACACCCAAAACTATGGTGTTATTATTGGGGGGTCTATCCCATGAACTCACTAATAGAGATCATCATGTGCGAACTTCATTATAGCCTGAGATCTACTATAACCTCTTGACATGACAATTAACCTTTGTACATTACCATTATTATAGTGGATGCAGAAAAGTCTTCACTATAATGGTCAGATATCATCATGCATATCTAAATGTACACATGATACGGTAATCAAAAGTACTACATATTTGGGTCTAGGGAACCCACTATTTCAACACTCCCACTTGCACTAGAGCCAATTTGCTAACTAAACATGTTAGCTACTCACATGATAAATACCATGCTTCATCTGAGTAATGGATTTAACTATTGGTCCTACCATGTTTTCGATGCATGGCATATCTGCTATATGTAACCTCATCGACTTGAGAAAAACTATTCAAGACAGGGTATCCCTGAGTATATTACTTTTTTCCATTTTCACAACATGACAACATGGCTAGTAAGAATATCATAATTCTCATTATGATAATACTTTTCTCACTAGGTGTGAATCCACGAATTGGAACAACTCGTTGGAATTTATAACTGCTTATGTGCTGCTTTAAAAGCTACAACATACTCGGTATTTATAGGTGTGGCCCCCACAAGCTTTTATGAGCTTCATTCGCTCATCTCCTTTACCTAACTGTGATGCTAGATCAAGTTGATATAAGGATTACTGGTTTGTGTCCCACCCAATCTAGTTTACCTTCTTCTTTATATTCCAGGTACATATCATTTGTACTTTCCAAAATACAAGATGATAGTTCAAACTGCATCACTTGCAGTGCTCTTGGAAATAATTGATACCTGCCTATAATAAATTATATCATGGTAGTATCAATTATTGTACATATTATGGCATATGTGATTGATCCATCACTAATGAATATGGTATCAATTCAAAACTTTAATCTCTATACATGCTCCGATCATGTTAACCTAGAGTGATTAAGCCATGTGACATAGGAAACAATTCTGAACTAGAATTCTTCCAACTAGTATTTAATCAATACAATGTCACTATATGTACGAATGAATAGGACCAAGAGACCTCTGGATCTACCTTAGTGGATCCAGTTCCCTAGAATTTAGGTAGCTACTTGAATTCAATCATTGGAGAATTTTTTTTAACCAGATCTTATTTATCTGTATGATCAAAATCTGTTTTCCATATATTGTCGAACATATATCACTTGGAAATCATTGGGGCTCCCACTATCCTTTGGTAGAAACAAGTCAAAGATTTATTTATAAGGAATTCTCTATGATCTTTTTACTTACATTAACCCAGAATTGGATTTCAGTAACTTGCAACCCTTATTGGCATCACTTGATATCATCATCTCTTTCTGGTTGCGTCGTGTAGACACCTTCCACGAAAGATGAACTTGAAATCGAATGAACAATAAAAGGATCTTAGAAGTTTGGATATAACAATTAAAATTCTAATAGATTTAGGCGTAACGACTTGGTATAACCAATTGATCCTTATTGGTACCATACTTGTACCATCCATGTATCCTTTAATTTTAATACCCACCGCAATATTCAATTTATAAGCCCCTTTGCAATTTGATACATAGAAATCATTTTTGAATTTTAGTTGACCCTGTAAATCATAGCTTGTTTCCATATACATATTACTTTTAGGATTTATTATTCTTAATGAATAATATATCACCGACTGCACTGACTATATAACCATCACCATGGTTTTATTCTTCCTATGTAGTATGTGTCTCTGGAACATTCCTATTCCACATGTACTTGTGGAACTTGTTCCCTACTCCAACCATTTTTGCATCTCGAGCATTGACTAAGTCTATGTCAATTTATCTCCCACTATCTCTAATAGAGATGTGCAACCTTGTATAGAAATTTAGTCTAATACATGACTACATATTTTCTATCTTAGGGATTTAGATAATATCTTAAGAAACTATTAAGATAATTATCTTAGACACACAACATGTTTAACTTGATGCAGGTTTGTTCAAATCCTAACAAACGCTTTAAATCTAAACACGTCCTTTGAAATAATGGATTTTCCATCATACCATGACACGTATGATATCCATTTGTCATTGAAGTTGGCATATTGGTTATGGGATTACACTATTATTTTCAAATCACATTTTGAAATATGATGGACGTTTCCACAAGTTGCAATGTTGATACAACTTACATCATAAATTTAATGTATAACAAAAGCGTTTATGAATTGATCCACGCTACATGTTTGTTGATCAATGATAATATATAAGACTTTATCATCGATCCTCCTTATGAATGTCAACACGGTGATGTAGATAAGGTAACATACGTTTAGGAATTACTCCACGCCACATTATCATGATCGATGATTGCTTGGTCAAGATATTCTTCGGCCTGCTGATCCGAAGAAACGTATAATGCTGACCAAACATATATGTCATTGGTACATTACTTAATGACTAAAAGTAATCTTATGAAGTATCTTTAACTCAAGATTTCATTAGAACAGTTCACACTCTCATGTTGAACTAACCTCAGAAGCTTTGTGTGGTACCTTTATTTCCAAAGGTTTCATTTCCTAAACTAAAGATGTCAATTATACCATATGTGTTTAGCTATGCCGAGCTTAAATATCATACTGGGTATATAATTGGTGTCTACTATTCGTTTTACTTGACAAAGAATCACATAGCCACAGCTTTGAAGGTCTTACTATTTATATTCATCATGTATTTCCATTGATTCAAATAGTGAACTATTTCTTGAGTACGTCACCTCAAACAAAATTCATGAAAAAACATGGAATAATGTCTCATAATGTCCAAATTGGCACATGAGATAAATGTTATTGGTTAAACTCCACAACATGATCAATTTGAATCAATCACATTGAAATTAGAAGATATGTGTTTCTCCCTGCTGACTTAGGAATCACCCTTTCTCAGCTTCTTGGAGAAGACACTTTACTTCTAGTAATGTTTCTCTACTTTCTTGGTTATTGTATTTCAATACATATATGTGAAAATCCTAATGTATTTTATTACCCAAGAAGTGTGATATAAAAAAACTTTTATTTGATGAATATAACCTGAACAAGATGTAGGTACTTACTTCCTGTATGTAACTTTTCAAACTTCCATGAATTCATTTCATTATTTTATGCAAATAACCTCCTATTAAATAACCAACCACTTTTATTTGAATGACATGATGAAGGTTCCATTGGCGTAACTTTTCATAGGCCTTTTCGCCTTGTTATTCAATGTATTCTCCATAAGAATAAAATATTGTGTTATCTCTAATATTCTTATTACTTGGAGAAATGTTACCTTAGAGGTAATGAAGTGCTTAATCTATGACGTTCGTTTGAACCTTTAAACGAAACTAGAGTAATTAGGTGTAAAAGGTATAACAATGGGATGACATGAAATATTGTGAAATGTCTTTCACTTTACACGATCCGAGTGCAATCATCACATATAAATCTTTCTTCACTTTCTCCTCAAAAGGATCTTGGAGATGAGACTACATGTGATCATAATCCAAGTCTTGATGTATCTACCACGACTAACATCAGAATTTGATGATATCATTATGACAGAACCATCATATGATTTATTCATGAGTCACCTGAAAGCAGTTTTACACCCTTGCGTCCTGAGGTTGCTTAACAAGTTGGGACACAAGCACCTTGAATTTCCATTGTATTAGTAATGTGTGCAAGCGCCTGTACCACATTTAGGAAATTCGTTCTTGTTTGGACATTAACTTTGTCCACCATTTATCACAGTTTTATTATGTTATTTCATGCCATTATCTACAAATATACTTTAGCAGATTATACTTTTATTTGATTACCTAATGTGACATTACTGATTATTTTATCATTAAATGTCTCCCACTAATGTTTTTCGATATCTTGGAACCCTATGTACAAGAATCGGAATACTCTTGAGTATTCTAGTGGAAAGGATCCATGAACTTCTCTCATAGCCTACAAGCTAGGGCTACTCTACTACTAGAACGGTCCAAGGTAGGATTTTGGATGGCCAACCACATTAACTTATGGTTCCTTGATCTGTTGAGTAAAGTCCCAGCTTCAAAATCATTTAATGATTAACTCAACGCTTGCCCCTAAAATTACAAAAAACTAGCTAAGGCTATATCTTTGCTGTAATTTTAGTTAAGTCAACAGACCACACAAATAAGAACTCCCCGGTTTTAAGAGGAACCCTCAGCTGAGGCATGAACTGGCACCTCGAACACCCTGTTTTGTTCAAACTTGAATGATGGAAGGTTGTTTGTGACTTAATATTTTCATAGAGGGTTTTATGTTTTTCTCTCGATGAATTTAATCCATTTCTATTAATCTTGTTCATCTATGTTATCGCGCTCACAACTTAACTTTAATAGAAATCAAACGTTGCTTCTTTATGAATTTTATAAATTATCATTTTATGTATTTTTTTCCCTATTCTAAAATGCAGAAAATAATAAATAAATGCATAAAGGTAAACCGCTACCCAACTGGTCTTGAGCATCTAAACGACATAAGTGCATCTTACCTGAGTCGAAGCTTTACTCAAAATGCATCTTTCCCCTTGTCTTGTATGTTTACTAGTCCTCTGCAGTGTCTCCATGTATTGGAGGGGTCGACGTCACATCTTGGAGTACCACCTCGACTTGGTGGAATCCATATGTCATCATGCACCGTCTTACACCCCCTCATCTTGGTGGGGTCTACGTCGCTCGTCATCCTCGTCCGAAGTAAAAAAGTACTCGTGCATAGGCGAGGGAAAGTCGGGTATAAATGTACATCAGATCAATTAGACACATAGGTCCTTATACATTTTAACCGAAAAATAGACGATACGCAGACTAACTTTAATTAATTACAATCATCACACGCAGTGTAAATAATTAATTAAATAAAATTAAATGCAAACATGCAAGGGTCGATGCTCAAGACCAGACGACTGGTAAAAATAATGCGCGATAAAAATTAAAATTCAATAATTAAGTACGAGGGTTTATTTAATTAAATTAAATGAATCCAATAATTCATATAATTTAAATAAATATCGGTCTGTCAATTAATTTAATTTTAATGCCAAAATTAAATTAATTTGTCTTAATTCTATTTAATACTTAAATTGAATTAATTTTATTTGGGTATTAAAATTTATTTTGAACCATTAATTATTATAATTTTTAATTTTATTAAATTAAACTAATTAATTATATTAAATAATTGACCCGGGCCGGTTACCTATGTGCTAAGAGGCTGGCAGCGGAAGGTTGGAGCAGCGATGTTCACCTAACAGGGTGGCGGTGGTACCTGAGAGTGCGGGTCTAACAGAGGGATACCTGCCACTGAGACCACCGCGGTACTCGGGCCTGGTCCTCCACTACGGCGTTGTTGCACACATGGGAAAGACGGGAACCGAGACAGTGACCCGGTCTAGAGGCGATGCCTGAACAGGGTGTGGCTTGGGTGAGCAGCGACGTTTGGGTGCAGTGGCCCTGGGAAGGAGGTGAGGTGCTGGCAGCGGGCTCCCCTGGGGTGCCGGTGCTACTTCATGGTGCGCGGGGAGAGGGGGTGCGGCTGTTGGGCGGTGTAGGGAGTCGGGCCGGCTTGCTGCGGAGGCGGAGGAGGCGCTGCGGTAGAGTGCCTGGGCATGGGCTCGACAGGGGTCGGGTCCGCCAGGAGAAGGGAATGCGACGGGGTTCGGGGCCCGGTCCAACGCTGAAGGAGGTAGGGCCAAAGGGCCTACATGGTGTGCCCTGGCCGGTGTTGTAGTTTTGCTCTAGAAGAAGGCGACGCCAGCATGGGGGGGCGACGACCTAGATGGAGCTGCGTCGTGGAAGCATGGGGGCCCTCTGTGCAGTGTTCTGGTGGAGGGAGGCAGCGACTTGTGCGCCGCGCTGGGAGAGGGCAGGGCTTCTGGCGGCCCTGGCTGCGCGCTGCTACAGCGCGGCGCTGAATAAGCCGCGCGATAGACCCATCTTGTTTTGTCTGTCTTGTGTTTTCACGCGACATGCCCCCCTTTTTTTCATTGTCTACTTGACCGACCACCCCGCCCTTTTATTTTTTTTAATTTAAGACATATATTGATGTCTATGTTTTGCCCCCTTTTTATAAACATATAGAAATAGATTTTCAAGTCTTTTCCATTATTATTCTCAAGGATAAAGATAGCCTTTTAAATTAAATAATAATAAAATTATTATAAAAAAATAATAATTTATTATTATTACATTATTCTAATAATAATATAATTATTATTAAAATAATACAATTATGGAGAAAATTATTTAATTTGACAAATTATAATTTTCACAATTTTAATTAAATCAATTGAACCAATCTCAACTTGATCGGTTCCACTGGATGAAATAAAATTAGTACCTGAGATCAAACTGCATAATCAATCCAATCCGAAAATTTAAATTGATCGTTTCTTGGACGTTCGAGATCGGATCGAAGCACGGTTTGATCCACTGGGACCGTTTTCGAACCCTCTACTTAATATTATGCAAATTAATTTAATTTGGCTCATAAAATATATAGAATCCCTCTGATACCACTATTGGGATTCCGGGGCTAGCAGTGGAAGCCGGTGGGCTGGGGATTTTAAAATTTTCATCGGCGCAACGACGGTACTTGTCGTTGCTGACGATCCAAGCCCCGGAGAGGTCCGAGGATCTCGTGTAGATTGTTAAGAGCACAAAAATAGATGTAAAAAAATACATGTTGCATATCTGAAACCGTTTATTACCGCAAATTGTCGACGGTGATCGTTGCATGAAGGATCCATAGCAGGATCCCTCTAGATCGTCCACACGCGCCTCAAAAATATACCGGAATTCTGACCATCGATCTCTTGGTGATAGCGTGGCGATTCAACGATATCTTTAATGTCCCGAAGATCACCGCATCGCCGATCTTCCGATGCGTGAAGAGAAACTTGATCTGAGCTCTTGGATCATCATCTTCCCTCTCTAGGAAGCGAGAGGAAAGAGAGGCTCTGAAATTTCATTCAATAAATGTATGGATAGTGATGTTCACACCAAATAGAGAGAGGCTCTTCTCTTATTTATAGAGACATTGATAAATACCCAGTTGGGTTCCCTATCCCCCGTTAATATCAACATTCTCTAAATAAATAATTTCTATGGACTAAACTGCGTCAATATTATTTAATATTTTATCACAGGGTTGTAATATATATAATATATTATGTGATAAAATCTTATCCATTGAATTCGACTTGTTGTCTTGGTTAATATTAAACGAACCTTGAATATAATAATATTCGTTCGATTAATATTTTCTCATATTTACTGAAATTTTAAATACATTAAATAAATTAAATCCCAAATATTCGTAACTTAAATAATAATGAATTTATTTAATTTTTTTGGTGATCGACAACTTGGAAAACATTCGGACCCCGTGGCAGGGCCCTCTATGTCCATATTCCTATTCCACTGAATAGGTGCAGATTCATGAATTCGCTGTTGTGTGTGACCCTCTAGGACACTATCTCGATAGAAGTGAATAAAGTTCACAGACCAACAGTGGGGTCTAGAAACCCGTCATGGACCCTAAATAGATAAGGATAGTCATAGAAATGACTACCATCCTACGAACACTGACTATGTGCTATATTCTCTTTGTCATTTGATATCTCATAAAGCAGGATGCACTCTTGTGTCATCATCCTTATCATGCTTTATTATTTGTTGACCTATCCAGATGGATTTTCCTTTTTACTGCTTTGGACAAAGACTTATGATGGAGGCACCATCCTGATAAACCAGGGGTGAGATATACAACTTCCTTAATTTGGAAGTGTCAAATCCTTTCTTGATAATTCAACCAACATCATACCACTAACGACACAACGGACACAAACTACCTCACCATGAAATTACTGCCATGGTTTTCACTTGGCATCAAAGTACGTAATTACATGATATACATTGGTAATGGTCTCAATTCAGGAGACCAATACACATGTCCATAGATAATAACAACAAATGACACCCAAAACACGTGGTGTTCCTATTGGCGGTTCTGTTCTCATGATCTCACTACTAGAGATCACCAAGTACGAAGTTCATGAGAAGAAGTCTCAATGCTTATGAGCCCCCAACACCTAATAGTCAGTCATCTACTATGTCTAGTCACTAAGATGTATCTAGACTATAAAACATATATTTATGATCAATGTCATTGTATCTCAAGGTTCTCATTATAGCCTGGGATCTATTATAACCTCTTGAAACGATAATTAACCTTTGGAAATTACCATTATTACAGTGGACTCAGAAAATTATTCACTATAATGTTAAGATATCATCATGAATATCTAAATATACACATGATACGGTAATCAAAAGTACTACATAGTTGGGTATAAGGCACCCACTATTTCAACATCATATTCATAAGAAAATAACATTTTAGAAATTTTAACCTGCAAAAGAGATCATATTATCGTAACATGGGATTAATCATAGTAGTGAAATGGCATCCCAAAAATCATAACAAAAAACATGAAACTTTGTAAAATACACACATAATCATATAGAATCATTTCTTAGATGGAAAATAATTTTGATAAAACGGTTGAACTCCATTCTTGAGGAAAATATCCTTTCTACTTCAAAAACATTTTCCTTTCTTAAAATGTCATATAATTTTAAACTAAAAGAATTTGATTAAAAATAAACTTGAAAAATTTTTACGGAATCTTCATGGAAATAATTTTATATGAAATTATAAAAATCTATTCATGCCGTATAAGTTAAAAAAACATTCTTCTCATTCTTTGGCCAGAAAAGTCAAAAAGTACCTCGTACGAAAAACGACAAAAGATACCTTTCATATCTTTTACTAAAAACTCATCGAAGGGTAAAATTGGTTTTAAAAAATTGTAGGAGGATATAAATAATATTACATATTGAGGAAACATGGATGTGGATGATAAATATTCCCCAGTAAATTCTGAAGTATAAACAATCTCGGATAAAAATGAGATTGTGAGATTCTCCATTACTTTATGTCTGATTATCTTCATACATGTCCGAACATACTGTATAATGATTTAAATAATGTTATTAAATTATTCTAGAATCGTAATCAATTTTATGATATCATATGTGGTCATATTCTTAGCATCCTATTAGTAATATTTCATTGTTACTTGTTATTCGGGTGTTTATTGCCTTTTGTTCTTATGCGTGTTTTGTCGAATAAATTCTTATTCATATTCTAGGTTATAGATACCTCATTTCCATAATTGTATTAATGTAATATATATCATATTTATTCATTAAATTAATTTATATAATAATTATTCAATTAATATCATGTAGAATGAGCCGCATGACATCGTGGAGACGGTAGGCCGTACGTACGCACGAGCGATGATATTGTTCCCATGATCGTGGAATTGTATTGAAGTGTGTGTATACTATTTAATAATAAATTTAACATTAAAAAATCATATATATTTATACTTTACATCATTATACCCAATTGAGTAAGGTGGTGGTGGAAAATAGATTACACCACGGCGTGGAGACGATATTCTGTACGTACTCACGCGCGGTGATTCTGTTTTCCGTAGGATGGATAGTTGGTGAAATAGTGTTGTTTCATACTTATAATAAGATATCAGTATATTAGTGATACTTATGTTATAAATTCATAATGAAACAACTAAATAAGTAGAAGTAGAAGAAGAAATAAAGTTGAAATAATCGGTAACGGACATTACCTCTTCTTTGAAGTACCTCTTCTTAACCTCCTCTTAGGGAACTAAGGATGGCCTTTGAAGAAGACCAGGACCTATAGGATATTTCTACGGAAGTGGAGAAGATAAATTGGCATGGTTTGGCCGAGCGTGAATGCTCAATGTGGTGTGAGAAAGAGAGGGAAGAGGTGCCCTTTTATAAGGGATGAGAGGGGCACCTTTGTAAAAACTAAAAATATTATTTTATTATAAAGACAGATTCGGTTTTAAATAGTTCGAAGTTGATTTATTTGGAATAAAATGTGGAGATTGGTCTAAACCCTCTTATCAAATTCAATTTAGACATGTTTAGGTTTCTATTTTGACCTTATCATTTAGATTTAACTTTAAGTTGAATAATTTTACTTTTACCGTGTCTTCTTGTTTTCTTACACTATAAGGTTAATAAAATTACAATAACAAACCAAAATAACCCCAAGCTGTTTATTACTAATATATATAACCTTATCTATGTCATTTAACCTAAACTTAGATTTTTTTGAATAATATAACAATTAATAATATAATATTTGTTTTAAAAACTATTTTATGTCAATTTTGATACTATTTGGTAATTGATTTTTGTGAAAATAATAACATCATGATTAGTTCGAACGATGTTAATTAAATAAATAATAACATGTCATATTAACCTAAAAAATTCTTTTAATTCATATAAAGTCTCATATTACATTTATTTGGGTATTTATAACATCAATTATGTTAATATTTCAATAATAAGATAATTACTGCATCATCATTGTGTCATAAATAAATTAAATTATTTTACTTCTAAAAATTATAAATGAAATTCCATTATGTAGGAAATATGTTTACCTTTCTAATGAATATTTATATTCTAATTTATCTCTTGTATAACACTATATTAAAAATGATTAAGTTATTAAACTTTGATTTTAACTATTTTAACACTTCTTTAAATAAATTAATAATAAATGTCTTAATCTAATCCATGTGGACCTAAATGGTCATGTTTTATTTCTAAGGTTGTTTTTGGTCGAATTACACTTATCCAATAGAATTATTACATGTGTTAGGGTAATAATATTATTATTTTTACCCTTAATGTCAGAATTTACTTTTAACTGTGGTAACTAAAAGTAAAAAGTTACTATTCACCAAAAATTATTTAATCCCATTGAACTACATTTTAATCCTTGATATTAACTGTGTCTCTCAGATTTTATAAATTCCACTCACAAAAGTTCTAAAATTAAGTTTTATTTGAATTTCCAAATTCTCCTAGGAGGTCGGTATAAGACGGTGAAAAGTTCAATTAAATTTTTATATATCTAAACTTATTATAAAACGACTCCAATGAATTGAATTGAACTTATATAAGTATTATGTATCAATTTTGACCTAAATAAAATTTAAATAAAATAAATAATTATTTAAATAAATAGTCTGTTTTTAAATAGTAACCCAGTGTTTTCACTATTCAACAAAAATCGAATGTTTTCAAAAAAATACCAAAATTTCAGACTAGGATAATATCTATATTCAGAATCCAAAAATGAAGTACATTTTGAAAAATATAATATCAAAAAGTGGGTATTACTATTCATAACTGCTAGTTTTAATAATATTTTAAAAGCCTATTGATGTTTAGTGAACTCGGTATTGCGTACGACAAAAGCTATCGAAGAAGGTCGCGATTGCGTGTAAAGCAATCCATGTTAGTGTTGTGTGTAGTGAAAGATTCCTTTGATGATGTATATAAAATAAAAAAAACATTTCTCATAAAAATCTCGGGTGTTACATTCATCATTTTGAGTAATGTTATTAATGAAATAAAATGGTGATCGACAATGTCAAAATCCATGTGAGGGGTTTCAACCTAAATTTCTACTCATTGAAAATTATTTTCATATTATAAAAATATTAGCATAGTATGTTCTATGTAATTTATCTTTGAAATATTTTATCATCATTCTCAATGTAATTATTTTAAATAAATATCTATTTGATGTTCTCTCTAGTATTATACTTTTCTTCAAAAGATAATGAATCCATAAGGGTTTTGTCAACAATACTCCCTTTCATTGTGACATCATTGATATTCATAAAAAATGTTGTTCAATGTGTGGATTTTGAGAGACTATTATTATTTATATTGTATTTAATCTATCCAACCTGGGGAATATAAATTTTTACATCAAATTATTCTTCATTAATTAATATCATTTTTTATTAAAATATATTTTTTTAAGGATTATTTTTATAAATTATAATGAATAGTTCTAATTATGTGTGTATTTTTTAGTTTGACAATTATGTTTCTTATTATAATTAATTCTTCACATGTATTATATTATGTACCCTATATATTTCACATTAACCAATTTCAATTTATTTTTTACTTAATTTTTTAATGATATGAGTTTTTACCAATAACTATATAAAAATTTTTAGGGGGATTAATATTAATTTAATCAATTTTTTCTTCCATTGTAAATTTGAAAAAATTTAAATTGTATTTATAAAAGGATTCATAAATCTGGATTCATAGAAAATATTTTTTTTAAATTTTGTAGTAGGCTTTAATAATATTATATTTTTAAAAGGTATCCATGAAGTATTCTTTTTATGGAAAATAAAATTTTTCTAAAAACTACTTCTATGATATCGTATAAAATTTAATCTGTTTCCCCAAAGTAATAATCATTCATGATTTATGATAATGATATTACTCTATGTGATTTTAATATATTCTTAATTTTGGTGATCTAATTTTGTAATAACATGAACTTTCTATTGATATCATTTTATTGGGCCCATTTTAAATTCTATGAATCTAATTTTAATTTAATGGTATTTAATATGATACATTTTGTGATTGATTTCAATTGATAAAATATGAATTTTTATACTTTTAATAATTTTTCCCAATATAACCCTTCAGTTCATTTTTAATGTTTGATTGCCATGATCCAAAATGGTACACGGGTGGTTACCCACAAGCTATAAGGTATACAAAGGGTTATACTATGGTTAAGTGTACGTGAGAGTTCATTAGAACCACAATGGTATAGAAGAGGTAAGCCAAGTACCATGGGTAGATGTATGGAATACAAAATCTGAAGTACACATGATGGGTCAAATAAAGACAAAGGGTACACGGGTTTCCATCTAAAGCCCAAGGGGATATGTTGGCATTCTAATTCCAAATAAGTTAAAAAAAATTCATCCAAAGAATAATACAATTTGAAAAGTTGGATAGAATATACATTCAATTGAAAAATATCTATATGGTTTAACTTGATAAATTTTATTTCTTCCATGATCAATTATTTGACAACATATTATTTTACGCACTAAGCCCAAGTCATCCTCATATGATATTGAATCTTGTTCTAATATTTTTGTCACCATTTAATTATGTTTTGACCAAAATCATCAGTCATGAACCATAAATTACAATCCATGTAAAATTGTGTGTTATTTCTCATAATAAAATATTATGAAAATCTGTTATGTTATCATACCCACAAGAATATCTTAGACACAATTATTATCACTACTTGATGATGCTCATGTGTCTCCTTATTAATTATCTGATCTCATCCTATCTTTTGATTCAATTACTCAGGTTCATAATATGAATATTTGTTTTTAAATAACTATAATCACACCATATTTATGTTTCATTCATTGGATATGTAGAATAAATATTTTATAATAAGTTTGTTATGTATACATTTTTAAAAGATACTATACTAATTTTCTTTTATTGTGTGATTATTTTAAAGATATAATTGTTGAAAATTTTGGATATATTATTCATGGGTAAAATGACATAGAAATAATGATATAATTGAATTTATGTGTATTCAAAATGGGATATGGGAGTTTTTTTGTGGGACAGTTCAGGTTCAATTCCCGTATTTGAGCGAGATTACCCAAAATAAAATATTTAATTGTTCCTTATAATAATTTCATACATCAAAGAATTCATGTATAATTGAATATCATATAGCAATAAAGGAGGGATATTTTAATTAATGTTATATGGGAGAACAAGATACTTTCTATAATAGACTATTAACATGTTTTATCTCTTGGGAATTCTTAAAATGAGTATGTCATTTATTTTGATGTTTGTTATGGTGAAATCCATTAGGGTATTAATTCAGTCATGTTATATGTGCATGAATACCCTAAGAATTGACTAATAAATTTTAAACATATTATTTATGGCATGGATCTATTTTATTGTATATATATATCAAGGAATACCCCATTAAAACTTGGTTTTATGGTCCATAATAATTGTCTTGCGGCCACCCAGCACACATTGACACGCTCATTTTTGTTCATCAATTGACATAGAAGAGGTATTGAAGTTATTAGTTTGAATTGGATTATCACATGAGTATTAAATTATAATGTATATCTGTGGATACAAAATTGATGACACATTTGTATTCCTACAGTAATGTGATCATCATCAATATTATTTGAAATTAGATAAATAAAAAATCGTTATGTGTAGTAAAAATTTTCATTTTTTAAAGTACACGATTTTTATAATCTATTAAAAAAGATCAACGTAATTTACATGTCATAGTTATTCATTCTATTGAAGAATTGTTAGTAGCTACATTCATATAAAATAGTTTTTATGATAAATTATATTTTATTTTTTGATTAAATAATTTTTAAATTTATACTATATTAAATGATATTTATGATGTACGATATTTTTTTAGAAAAATGATATAGATTTTATAATATAAATGGAATTAGTTTTTTTGATATCATAAGTGGTGATATAAAAGTTCTATATAATATGGTATCAAATACGTAATGGTACAATGTAAAATCATGAGTTTCTATTTATTGCTTCTCATGATAAGAGATACAATATAGTGAAAATGTTTTGATGTGTGTGTGAGAAATACAGCATCTTACCTCTAATATGATATCAAAGATGATTATTTTATATGATTTACATGGAGAATTAATATTTTTTGGATAACTATCACAATCTTCATTAGTGAAGGTGTATAGTAATCCTTTTATAGGTCTTCACATGATGTGTTATTACTATATACTAATTATCACATCATATGACCATCACACACCAATATAATTCTCCAAAGGATATCTAGATGTGATATATGATTATATTAGGACCTATAGTTTTGGTAAATAAAAAAAAACTAGATTTATTTGTATATATGTCCTAAAAGTATCAGTTTTGTGTTACATGATATGTGATTTGTTCTACTAGTGTCATTGCCACACTGGCCTTAGTGTATACATTTTCCCAATGTGAGACACATATTATCAATCATATTTTATTATTCATATAACCAGAAAACCAATCACCCTATGTATATCATTTCTTATAGTTCTTATATATTGTTAAAAAGGCTATATGGTGAAAACCATTCTCTATATTTCAGTTTAAAATTTATTTATTTGTTTCATAATATGTCTATAAATCATAATAAATGGTATTTTGGGGTTTTTATTTAATATAGTAAAATTATTAATAAAAATTTATATATAAATATTTTATATTTAATTAACAATGATTTTATGAAACTCTTATGAAACATAACTTCCATACTATTATATTTTAATATTTTATAAAATTTACTTTGTTTATGCCTTGGACTATAATTTTGATATTAATTATATATATTTAATATATATGTGTAGTTTATATAATTTTTATAAGTTCCAATATATGGGCCTATATAAATTTTCATATATTAATTTTACATGATGCTAAAAAAAATTAAATCTGATTAGTTCAATTATGGGTAATTTATAAAATTATTTAAACCATAGGAAAGGAATGATTCATTATTTACCAAATAAATGACTAAATAATAATAATAAAAGTATATTTGGATCAGTTACATTATTTTCATAATAAAAATTGTCTTATATATTATTTATATTTTATATGATTTAAAATATTAAATATATATGACATTGAAAAAATAATATGAAAGAATTTATTTAAGAAAAAAAATATTGTGTTTATATTAATTTATATTATATAATTCCTATCATACATAGAATAATGTTATAAAATAAGTATTATAAATTTATCATATATGTATATATTATGTTTAAATTAATGATTTTTCATTTATTTTGTTTATTCCTTATATAATTATTATACATAAATGTTATATTGTGAATGAATGATAAATTTTGACGATCAGGTTATCTTAATTTTAAATTTTAATTCATCAATATTATGTTTTATATGGTTGGTATTATAATAAATTGAGTTTTATTTTCCCTTAAATTTATATTCTAATATGTTACGATCATAAAATAGGGACCTAGTAATTATTTTGGAATATTATATGTTATAATTGTGTTGTAATTTTGGTTTCTATTATGAAATGAATCCTTAAATACATGGGCATTGATATTGTATTTTCAAGGGATTATCAGATTATGAATTTTATATAAATTTAAAGGTTGTCTTTTTTTCACTGTAAGAATATGGTTATAAGTATTTATGATTTAAAATTTTTAAAAACCCTTAAATTGAAGGGTTCCTTGTACCTTATTCATTGAAATCCTTATGATATATATATATGTATATATATAACATTTAACATTTATTTTGGTTAATAACATATAATAAGAGTTGAATAATGATCTATATAAAAATAGGGTATCAAATAATTGATTTGGTGGAAGTAATGGTGATCCAAATGAAATCATTATAATCATGTAGAAATATGAATGGATTAACATCAGATATGTTGTTAAGGTGAAATAGAAATAATATTCTATAAGTTCTATTCCATAAAATGTGATCACTTTACGATACATTGGTAAGGGAACCCAATATTTTCATACTAGTAAACTGGTTTCCAGATTATCATCTATTTGGAATGAATAAAATGAGGAGACCTTAGGAGTTGTAATATATATAAGTAGGTTTTTATGGATAAGATTAACTATTTGAACATAAAATTTAGGATACTAGATGAATGATGTTGACTTTATCTATATGTGGTATTATATAATGAGTTTTCCACCCACCAATAGAGGAGTCTTATATGATTTGATTTCCATAATGGGGTACCTAAATTGAAAACATACGTGGTTCTTTCAAAAGTGACATAATTTCTATGTGAAATTATATTCTTTGATTACTAATAAATATAAGGAGTTTAAAATGAGTTATCAATTTATTGGGATAAAAATTATAAATTATCCTTATTTTTCTCTAGTAAAAGAATAAAATATATTGATAAAATCTTCCATTATAGATATATAAAGAAAAATCATTCAAAAATTTATCTTCAGATAAATCAATGGTATGAATAATGAAAATGTTATTGAGCTTTATATGGACTCATATGGTAGTACTAATTAGGGGTTAATTAGTACTACCTCAATTTATAAATTTTTTCCCTATTAATTCATCTTTATATCCTTATTAAATTGACTCATACTATAAATTATTCCTTAAAGACTCTCCTTTATGTGATGTAATAGACCATATAGAGTAGAATGATTAATTAAAAAGGATTGAAATAAAGTATTACTCATTAGGGTATCCAGTTAATACCCTCAATTATATTTTAATCACTACACTCACAAGTGAATAAAATTGGTTACACACCTCAATTACACTCTTTTATGTAATCAGTTATCCATCCATACTGATCCTATACTATTGTTTGTTAGGAATCCTAGTAATAAGTCTAGTAATTGGTTAGATTCCATAACTATATGATTCTTTAATATTGAACTATAGATTACTTACTCAATAACATTATCAGTGCTATTCTTGAGACTCCGTCCATTTTTTGCGGAATATTGATTCCCCTCAATTTTTGTGTACCTAAAAACAAAATATACATGTTATTAATATTTTTATTAGATTTAATCACTTTTTTCATCATTATAGAGATTTATTACGCTTCTAAAGTCATTATTTCACACTATATGAAAGATCATTCTATTTTGTCACTAAATCATAACAATTTTGTTATTAGAAGATATTCTTTTAAATTTATATATTAGTTAATCAATACCGAATAGGTCCCTACTAATCATTTTTTAGAATGTAATATATATGTGTATAACATTAAAGTGAATTTTAGGGTAGGATTCTATTTTACATAATTCAAATTTATCATCCTTTAGGATCACTTCCTATATTCAAACAAATTCTCTCATTTTTTTGTAGATAATGAGAGAATAATTTTTACCAAACCATGATCACCATAAATGCATCACAGAAAAAATATTTTAAATAATCCACGATCTATGACTGTTTATTTTGATTAATTTCATGTAATATCAAAACATGTGTTTTATATGAAATATTTCAATTTCACAATCATTAAATCATTCTTTAAAATCTATAACATATTTTACAAATCCTTATTTATTCATTAATAAGACTCAAGTATCATTTAATTATATGATATTAATGTACTATATTCTTCCTAGATCCTCATTTCTTACTTCACCAATTGTGATATTTTATTATCTTGACATTATAAAAAAGGTTCATACTAAAAAATTCATATGTGACTCAGATCATCTCAATCAGAATTTTGAATCATCTATAAGAACTATATAGTTGAGTCTCTTCTGAAAAATGATAAATAGAAAAAAAGAGTTCTCAACTGAATTGGATTTCTGGTTCTCATATTCAAAAGGCTATATTTATCTACACATAAATTTTGTACTTGAAACACTAATTTTGTAGTAAAATGGATATGTGAATTATCTATTAAATAGATAGCTACTTCCACATATTCTATAAATGGTTAAGTAAAATGTCATTGTAAACTATCCGAAATATGGATTATATTACCCACAACACTCAATCATATTGTTTCTTCACTTAAATCAGTAATTAATAATGAATTCATGAATCATTCAAGTACTAGTTTTAAAGTCACCAGTCATTTTCTTTATTTTTCATTTAGCATATATTTATGAATTTGGAACTACATAAACATATAATTTTAATGAAACCATTTCAATTATCATGATTTTTACTAATATGAAGAACTTATATTCATTTGGTGATATTGTCACTTTGTATCTTTCTATTAAAGAATTCATAATTAGTGAATGATTCTAAAAACATGTTTTTTGGTGTCACATGGAACATAAGAGTTTAATACGACCTCTATTTAATGAATTTTTTATTTGATTTGATCCATGTATTCAAACTACTAAAATAAGCCATACAGAAACCTCTATGTCGATAACAGAGGCAGAAGATGACATCCTCTTGAAAAAAAACTCATATACTATATTAAATTATGAATGATATATATATATATATATATATATATCATTTAACATGAGTCATATTTTCCATCTTGGTATCAAACCAATATTAGTCTCGTGAATTTTCTATCACTCCCATATTACCCACACCATTCCTTTTTCTCATCAAGTTGTCTCTAGGGTTGGACCAAAAAGCATCACCGATACATATGGGGTGGGATAACCCTTTTTATCACTTATTCACCAAAAATGGAAACCATGTACAAGCTATAAAAAAACAAATCCCTGTCATCATGTTCATGATCATTAATCAATGATGTGTCCATAAAGGATTTCACTTGATAAACCCCAAGTGTGGTTGATCCTAACTCCCACAAAAGCATATTTGGACATGCCTATATTGTTTTTCTGGACATCTAATTTTCTATTAACTCCCCTAACTCATAATTTATCAAAATATCTCTTTTATATATAACAACACATAGAAATATCAATGTCAATTATCCATATGAAAACCTTATCTATTAGGTGAAAACACAATATATTTTACAAGGATGTATCTAAAAATTTCATTCCCAAAAAAGTGATAAAATAATTTTTTTCAATCATCATTCAATTAGTAATATTAATTTGTTAAAAATTCCATAACTTTTATGATCAATTCAAATAAACTCTACATTCCAACATGAAATTTGTCTACAAGAATCACCATCCCATCTCAAGTCATCAAATGAATTTTTAAACATCATTTAAAACATAAGAAATTCTTGGTCACAAAAATTTTCCCACTTGGGTTTTTTGAAAATAACTCATAATATTAAATAGGTTAATAATTTTTTTAACATTTCTCCCTCGTATTGAGAATAAAATGCATAGGGTATATAAAATATTACCATACCAATTTCTAAACAAAGAGTCTCCTCCCATAACATATTAATTCTTAAATACTTAAAAATGAGTAATGATGTCATAAGGTTCTCATAGTGAGGATTCGTTAGTTAATCAACTATATGTTTACATGGGATAACCTAGTGTACAAAATCATAGAGATATAACCATGGTTATCAAAAATATCATTAAATTACATTGAATGGCATATCAATAAAAAAATTTATATTTTTAAAATTGTGTCTATTTAACAATATTATATTTTTATGGAAAACATATAACCCATATACATCTAAAAAAACATAAACATAGTTCATGTACAAGTCATATAATGTCCATGTTTACTCATGTTATTACATATAAACATCGAATAACTCATCACAGAAAAAAAATTGTAATAGGGGATGAGAGTGTGATTGGAATACCAAAAAATCATGTTTTACCAAGATATTTAGTATATTCCATATGCATATAATAATTTCTATAACTCCTGAATGAAAAAAACACACCAGTTTCTTCGTGAAGGTAAATATATTCAAGAATGTAATTCAATATGTGACATTATAAGAGAATAATAAAATAAATTACATTATATGGATATATACTTATGATTGCTTAAATAATGTTATTGTGGACTATATTCATCTATTTCTATTAATTTTTATCCCAAATATTTGATCAAACATAGATGATATCTTCTATATCATTGAAATTCAGAATATGGAAACACATTCTAAATCATTTGTTCTCCTTTTGAGAATTTACTTTTTCTTGAATTCCATTCATTTTAGGAAAAAATATAATACAGAACGTATATAAGGTAAAATAATATATTTTCTTGATCCTCAATATGAACAATATAAATGTGATGTTTTTCCTTACAACATTTCATAACATTTCCAGTCTGCATAATTTTATATTAGATTTTGAAATTTGATTTAGCATGTGGTACTATTGATCTTATCACACAAAATATTTCATTATATGAGAATCGTCATTGCTATTTAGCTATAAAATCATATATATCTCAAGATTTAATCTTCATTGTATGCAATGCTTCTTATTATGATAAAAATGTAGTTAATTATTCTCTTTTTCTAGGACCAATTTCATTTCATCTATTAAATCGAATATATTTAACAAAAGAGTTACAATTTGTTGAAAAAATACAATGAAATTCATCATCTTCATATGGAATCATAATTTTACCTTTAGCACTATAATTTTTATATTCATCTTCTTTATTTAATCACCACTTCATATTATTCTTAAAATTCAAAAGAATATCATTGGAAATATTGATGTACTTTTTGGAGTTTGAACGTGTCTTCAAAGAAATAATTTTTTTTATATCATTCTTGTGAGATTTAGTACATATTATATACCAATTTTACTTCCATTTCATTTTATTTTTCATATACATTATGACCATGGATGAATTTTTTGAAAACATCATGCAAGTAATTTGATTTGAAAAATTTTATATGTTATAACCAAAAATGGAATCATCATTATATTGTGTTCATCTCTTCCCATTCAGTCGTGAAACATGTTCATATTCACATTGATCACTTTATTAACCCCTTTTATAGAGAAAATAATTGATTTAATAAAGAACCTAAAATATCAATTAGTATGAAATATTTTTCATAGAATGTGTCTATTTGATCTTATTTTATGAATTTTTCCCACTTGATATTTGAATCTTTTTACCTATAAAATAATATGTATATTAATAAAAGTCTAATGTATAATTAATTAATATATTATAGAACCAACAATGAAGAATAAAATGTTATATTCTTTTATTTTCTACATGTTTTTTTATAATTTTAGAATAAATATTTTGGGTCTTCATCACCACATGTTGGGATTATTTTTAGGTACCAATAATTATATGTCTTGTTATATTTCCCACAGACATGGTTGTATACTCCTCTATATTTATCCAAATACATAATTCTATAGAAATTTTATTAAATCCTATATTTTTTTTGATAAATATGAAATATAAAAATTATATATAATAGTTTGGATTGGGACTAGTCCTTCACCACATCTCGGGAATGACTATAATATGATTTTAAAATATTCCTTCCATATCATTGTTGACCAATGATTATTGAATACTCCAAATATCACGGTGTCACTATAGAAACTTACGTCATTGGATGAAAATTCTCAACATTATTCTTTCAATTAATGGAAAATTTTATTTCTAATTCAAGAAATATTATATTTAGTGCATCATTATGATCATTAGTAAATTCAATTTTATCTTCGTAGTCATTTCCCATGCTTGTAACTCCAACTTCATGAAATAAATCCATTTCTTATTGAAAAGAGTCAAACTCCTTGATCCTTTTGGATTTTATATTTAATTAAGAATTAATAAAGTACAAAGAAACATTGTATATTTTTAAGTTCATGAGATTCTTCTATATGAAAATATAAAAAATAAATAAATCATAAGAATACACATTGAGCCTTTATATTTTTATATCCATATGAGAATTAATGATGTACTTAAACACATTAGATAATTTTTTTATTTTAATGGGATGCTTCTAAAAAATATATAAAAAATAACCCCCTCATAAAAATTCAATTTCAATTCTTATTCTTTATGAATAATTTATTGCTATATTTATTATATATGGTCAATAAGAGTAATTATGTTTTTTAAATTCATATATTGTGAAACCTCATGATCTCAAAATTCTGTATCATAGTATGATTTATCAAATATAATTCCCTCGATATTCCAAAAAAGAATTTAATTGTTTTGAATATTTCATCATATGTTATTTAAGTCAAAATAATTATGAATAAATTTTCATTATCATCATAGGTTGAGACTGAATCATTTAATGAATCATAATCAAGATAAAAAATTACTTAATATTACACTTTTATTTTGTTTAATTAATGATGTTTCTCTATAAACATTATTATCCTTCTTTAACTTCTTCAGATATGTTTTATTCATTTGTTTCTGACTCTTGGAAGAAATATGTATATTTTTTTCATCAAAATTAACATACCTATTCTATATATAAATAATTCAAACACATCCATAAATATGTAATTAATAAAATATATTTAACGAATCAATGAGAGTATTTTATATTTATATGTATACTTTTATAATATCATTTTCATTGTCCATTGACTAGTCTAGTTCTATATAGTGGGGTGGTGGTGTGGAATCCCTTACTACCTCATATATGATTATTATTCGTTTTAATTAATCTTCTTTTACTAATTAATTTTAGTGATTCTTTCACTGATTTCTCATAGCCTCCCCATAATGTCTGCTAGTAAACATAAGAGGGTATCAAGCAATATTTAGATGGTAATTTTTTATTGCACACTCCATGATTAAATTAGTTATTCCTCTTAATTGTAGATTCATTACTATACTCATAAGTGAATTTATCATATTATACACCACAATTACAATATCTACTGTAACTCGTAATATACCCCAACTTATCTTCTCCTATATAGGGTAATAATCCCAAATAAAAATCCTTCATCAATTTGTAATAAAACCATATTAAAAGATTATTTAATGATGGTTGTGTGATTAGTTAATCAAGAGCTTCATTATTAATGGTCTCAATAATCATTCCGGATTTGGTGAGATATAGATTCTTCCCAATCATTTAATTCACATGCATAAATATACATATTTTTAAAAATGATATGGTATTCAAAATATTTCTATCATAAATATAGTGATTCATCATGATTCTCAAATCATTTACATACACAGGATGAAAGAAATCTCTATTTTACCAGAATCTTTTAAACCTTCAATATCAGGATATATTATCCTATCGTTTTATATTGGAGGAACAACAAAAAATCTATCTCTCCAAAAAAAATTGAATCCTATAATATACTTCCTTATAATAGAAATATGAATTTTAAAATTTGATTTTTTCTTAAATAATTAATTTATTCTGCCTCCATGTATTGTGGACATATTCAATAATTTTCCCTCATTTTTTTCAACTATTGGTAGAAATATAATGACCACCCCACTATCACCATAAAATATTCTGTTAAAAATCCAATGACCACTCCATGATCGATGTTATATTTTTTAAGTTCATATTATATTAAAATATCCATTATATATAAAATATTTCATTTCTCATAATATCATCAAATCGTTCTTTTAAATTTGTAACCGGTTCTACAAATCATATTTTAATCATGACGAAGTCATTAGTAAAATTTAATTATTGGATATTTAAAACAAATGATTAACATATACCCTGATTTATCACATCATTAACATCTATAATTTATTTTCACCACACCTAGAATTCATGTACGTACAAAAAATTGATAGGTATTCTTCTTATCATAATCAAATATATGAAAAATCTATGGGAATCTACTATAATATTATTTTCTGAAAACAACTACATTAAAGAAATGAGTTTTTGAATGAATCTACTGCCCGATTTTCATCCTTAAATAAATAGGAACAACAACAAAGATATTTTCTATGGGAAAGAATGGATATATATAAAAATGACCATGAAATATATTTTTAGAGATATTTTGTCACGAACCGTCCTCGGGGCCCGTGTCGTGACTACCCCAAGCCCGCCTTCCATATGCCAGGGGTTGGCGACTAGCACCAATGCGTAAATCCCAACAAAAAGGGAAGGCATTTCCTTTGAAATGTAAATAACCACCACATAGTAAGCAAGCGGAGAAGTAAACAGTAAGTAAAAACTGTACAAGTTGTGCTGAAAGTAAAAGGGGCCGAAAATACAAGCCCAACTGTAAAGTACAACTGAAAGGAAAAGCCACAACGTCGAGCCGTCCTCTGGATGTCCCACCTGAAGGGTGGGTACAGATAGCCTCCACTGCTCCTCTAGTCCACCTGACCGCTCCGAGTACGTCCCGCCCAGTGGTCCACCCCCAGGTACCGTCCTCCTCCGCACGCCTCCACCACGATCAGCGTTGTCCGTCTTCTGCAACCAACACAACGAAGTGCGGGCTTACCCCGTGCAGGGGTGAGTATAAACTACTCAGTAAGGACCCCGAGACCCCCGAAGGTCTCCCGAAATCCACAAAGGATAAACCACAAAGGAATGATACAATCACGAAGTAACATCTGACACGGATTATATTTATGCACATACATATACCTAAGTCATCAATTTATGTTCGGCTCCAACGTCTGAGCCCAAGCACAACCCAGTCCACACAGGAAAGAAAACGTAAACCCACACAAGATAGCTCAACACAATCCACAAAGGAGAGTAAACAGTAAATCCACACCAAATAGCTCAACACAATCCACAAAGGAGAGTAAACAGTAAATCCACACAGGATAACTCAACACAATCCACAAAGGAGAGTAACAGAAGATTCAGCTCACACAGGTATACTTTTTCGGATGACGATAAAGATGATCACTGATCCATCTAAGTCGTCAGACCCACAAAGGATCGATAGGTAACTAACCCCCGCAAAGACCCACATAGGATCGGGCCCACACAGGACCTGTAGGCGCTGGCTCACACAGAACCACTGAGGGCTGACCCACACAGGATCAGACCCACACAGGATCAGGCCCACACAGGACCTACAGCACTGATCCACATAGGATCGCTGAGTGCAGTAGTCGTCGCAGTCCAATGGGGATCTGTGCACTGTCGTCATCGCAGTCCACTGGGGATCTCTGCATGGTCGTCGCCGCAGTCCACTGAGGATCTCTTCATGGTCGTCGCTGTCAATGTAGTTGTCGCAGCCACCACTAGGGTTCCCGCACACAGCAAGCTCGTTCGGGAGGGTCCGCTCCACGAGTCGAGAGCCCGATACATCAACTGACACAAAGTCCGAAGTTGATGTATCCAAAAGTTTTGTATCGTCAACAAGAACTCAACGTCGCAGACGGCGCGTCAATCGGACGCCCGGTCTGATAGTTATTGGCTTTTTCGTCCCAGGGGCCCGGTTGGTTTTTAAGGTAAAACCAACCCGACCGTACTTCACCTGCGTCCAAAACTCGGGCGGAGTAAGCCAAAAGATCCGTCTCAATTAGAGGAATTCAACGAAGTTGACGGCATGTCAATCGGACGTCCGTAGCTCAAGATATGAGCGTTTCCGCTCCGTGGGCCCGGTTGGTTTCGTGTACGAACCAACCCGGCTGAACTCAAATTATTCCGAATCCTTGAGTGCGATATACCAAAATGACCGTCTCAATCCAAGGATCGTGTATCCACTGACGAAGAGTCGTTTGGAGGCCTTTATCTCAAGTTACAGGTATTTGAACGAATACCCTCCGAAGACGGAGGGTCCGGGCCCGGCCCGACCCCCCCCCCCTTGGGTCGGCCGAAATGGGTCGACCCGGTCGGACCCGGTCCGGCCCAGCCAGGGTGCGGCCCGGCCGGTCAGACCGGCCTGGCTTGGCCAGCCGTGCTCGGCTCGGACGAGCGGTCGAGCGATGCGGGGGGGAGCCGCCACCCCCGCGTGACACCCCCGCGGCACCTGCGGGGTGTCGCCCTGGGCAGCCGAGCGAAGAGGGGGGAGCCGCCGCCCCCGCGTGACACCCCCGCGGCACCCGGGGGGTGTCGCTTGGAGACTCGGATGCGGCTTCAGCGGCGTCCCGCGTGCGCCGAACCCGTGAGGCCGCGGCGGCCTCGTCCGGCGGCGCGCCGAGGCACCGGCGACCCGCGCCGCCGGCGGCTTCCGCGTGCCGCCGGAGTCGCTCCGGTGGTCCGATTCTGTTCCCGTCTACGCCGATGCTCCTCCCGGGACTCGCTCTTTACTGCGGAACCATCACACCTCCGTTGCGACACGTTTCGTCGTCTACCGACAAATCCGCATAACAACGAAGAACGGCGGAGGGTCGTCGGTCCGTGTTCGTTTGGCCCGCACCCTCCGTGTTAGTGATAAACAACGGGATAAAAAATTTCAACATATGAATTCAACAATTTTAATGGAATAAAATTGTTCTTATTGTCCGGTTCTTTACTTTAAAAAAAAGAACGATCACGAAAAAAAGGAATAAGTTCACAACAACCCCTAGATCGTTGGTCGTCGTCGTACGCACGTTCTTCGCGGAAGGAGGGGTTCGTCGAGTTGCGGAAGGCGTCGCGTCATTGCGGAATCCAGCGTTGAGTCGGCGAACTCAAAGGACCAAGAACAACAGATTTAATTTAAATATAATTAAATCCATGTTTCGGTAAAAACCACAATGGAGATTAAAAAAGAAAATCTGAGACTCTTACCTCAAGCAGCCGATCGAAGATCCGTCGCGGAGGAAGAGACGTCGCAGAAGAATGTTGCAGGAAGGGAACGTCGGCGTCGCGGATCACGGCGTCGCGTCATCGATTTCTGGGTTCGGCGTTCTTCGTCGGAGACCGGCGTTTTTTGCGTTCTTCGCGTTCTTCGCGAAGGAGGTTGACGGTTCAAGAACTCCTCTCAACGAGTAATCCTTCAAAAAGACATGTTGGTCTTATTTTATTATTACGCCAACAAACGAAAAAGGGTAAGTAACGACCCATCAATTCGTTGTATTAATTCAACGAAAGTAACAACTCATTTCATTTACGTAGAAAACCGCCCAATTAAATGGTCTGTTAAGAATTAAAGAAAACACGTCAATTGACTTTCATAATGACGGGTTTTCGCGGGTGCGTTACTTAGCGGAAAGAAACGGTGGGGCTCGTTTGGGACCCACCTCAAAAATATCCTACCAAGGGGGTAGGATATTTCTGGAAGGCATCCTATCCAGATCAACTCAGTTTAAGCCTCTTTTAAGTGGCTTCAAGTGGCTTCCAAGTGGCTTAAGTGAAGTAAAATAAAGTTGTCATAAAATTATTTTATTTCTTAACTTTAAGCCCAAAAATTAAAAACCACACCCGAGCAAACACAACTCCGGAAGAGGCGTTTCTAAGCAAATACCGGCGCTGCGATTTCATCGCTGCCCTCAGAATTCAATTCCGGGCACCGGTTCAAAAGTTAGAAAAAACTGCTCGTCCGTTCCCTGAACGTACCCGAGCCAAAATTTGGAAAATGATTCCGGGCACACCGGGCCTCGGAATCAGGTGCCGTCAGAGACTTCACTCTTGTAAAATTCCAAAGAAAATTAAGAAAAAAATTCCCTTGAAATTTACGGGTCTTTACATATTCGATGTGTTCTTATTCAAAATAATGGATCTATATAATCTAACTACTGAGTATTCTCTATAAAGAGTGTATAATATCTTAAAAAAATCCTCATAACTCAAAAATTATATTTAATATGAAGAAACATAATTTCACATTGAATTCAATAATCTCATAGGTACTGGTTATTTAGTCAGAAATCCATGTAATTATATACTCATTTATTGTATACTCATTAAAGTATATTTGAATAAAAAAATCATTACGATTATAGCAATGTATTTAACAATATTTACATAAAACCGACAAACGTACCTTCAATATTCAAAACCATTTCTCATTCTCCTTCTATTTATTCAAGGATTATATATGAATATAATTTGAAATATTCTCCTCGATCTCACGTTGATGATAAGAGTTTAATGAGTAATCTAATTAATGAGTTTAATAATTGGTTTAATCCAGTTATATGGAATTCTAAAATCATCTGTGTAGAATGGATTGATATATTATACTATTTTATTTGTAATAATGAAATAATGAGTTAAACAATCATATATTTCAATAAAAAATAATATATCTAACACAGATTGATCAAAATAATGGATGTATTAAATTATCTAAATTATCCTAAATGAAAATAGATTTTTATTAAAAATGAATTGTTAATATGAAAAATATGAGATGATTGTTTTAATATTTGTGGGTTTTATAATACATGAATGTTTAAAATATTTTATGAAGAATATAAGGATACAAATAATCTATCAATGATGAATGTGTTTTTGTAGATGTTTATTAAATGTTGAAATAATTTATCATGTCATAATTCTTGGGATATTATTATGAAATGTTTTTAAATTTCTTATTATTTATCCAATCATGGGAATTTTTTTAACAGATATAGATATATTAATTTTTTTTCAATATTCCGCATAATTTAAGTAATAAATGTTTCCAAAAATATTGGATTTTTTGTATCTATGTATGATACTCTGAAGATAATACTGTATCTAAGTGGATAGATTGATTACGATGTATCATAGAGAATATCAATGTACACAAATATAGGATTCTACATGTCAAAATAAAATTTTAATTGGAATTATCATTCTAAATATATTAGGGCATGAGGGAAATACTAATTAGGGGTTAATTAGTACTACCTCAATTTATGATTTTTTTCCCTATTAATTCATCTTTATAACCGTATTAAATTGATTCCTGCTCTAAATTATTCATTAAAGCCTCTCCTTTATGTGCTGTAATAGACCAGATTGAGTAGAATGAATTATTGAAAAGGGTTTACATATATTATTTCGCATTTCGGCATCTGGTTATTACCCTCAATTACATTTTAATCACTACACTCACAGGTGAATAAATATGGTTACAGACCCCAATTACAATCTTTTATGTAATCAGTTATACATCCTTACTGATCCTCTACTATTATTTATTAGGAATCCTAGTAATAATTCTTGTAACTAGTTAGATTTCATATCTATAGGATTCTTCAATATTTAACGGTAGATTACTTACACAATAACATTATCACTGTTATTCATGAGACTCCATCCTTATTTAGTGGAATACTGATTCCACTCAGTTTTTTTGTACCTAGAAACAAAATATACTTATTATTAATATTTTTTTAATATTCGATCACTTTATATCATCATTACATAGATATATTAGGCTTCTCAGGTCATTATTTCACAATAAATGAAAGATCATTCTATTTTGTCACCAAATCATAACAATTTTTTTGTTAGAAAACATTATTTTAAATTTTTATATTAGTTAATCAATACAGAATATGTCTCTACTACTTTTTTTTATAATTTAATATATATGTGTATAACATTAAGATGAATTTCAGGGTAGGATTATTTTTCAATTAATTCATATTTATCATCCTTCAAGATCATGTCCCATATTCATACATATTCTCTCATTTTTTATTGAGAATGAGAGAATAATTTTGACCACACCCTGATCACCATAAATGAATAACAGAAAAAATATATTAACTAGTCCATGATCTATGATTGTTTATTTTGATTAATTTCATGTAATATCCAAAATTGTGTTATATATGAAATATTTCAATTTCACAGTCATTAAATAATTCTTTAAAATCTATAAAATATTTTACAAATCCTTATTTATTCATCAATAAGACTCGAGTATCATTTAATTATCAGATATTAAGGTACTATATTCAACCTAGATCCTCATTTCATGGTTCACCAATTGTGATATTTTTTTATCTTGAAATTATGAAAAAGGTTCATACTAAAACATCATATGTGAGACAACACATCTCAATCATAATTTTGAAACATCTAAAAGACCCATATAGGTCAGTCTCTTCTAAAAAATGATGCATAGATAGAAAGTGTTCTCAAATTATTTGGATTTATGGTTTTCATATTCAAAAGGCTACATTTATCTACACATAAATTTTCTACTTGAAACACTAATTATGTAGTAAGATTGATATGTGAATTATCAATTAAATAGTTAGTTAATTCCTCCTCTTCTATAAATGGTTATGTAAAATCTCATTGTTCACTATCAGAAATGTGGATTATATGACATCAAAAAAATTACCCACAAAAATTATTCATTTTTTTTCTCACATAAATCATCAATAAATAATGAATTCATGAATCATTCATGTACATGTTTCAAAATCACCACTCATTTTCTTTCTTTTTCAGTTATTGTATATTCAGGAATGTGGAAGTACATAAAAATATAATTTTAATGACACTATTTAAATTATCATGATTTTTACTAATCTGAAGAACTCATAATAATTTTGTGATATCGTCACATTGTATATTTCTATTCAAGAATTCATGATTAATGAATGATTCTGAAAACATGTTTTTTGTTTTCATATGGAACATAAGAGTTTAATACATAAAATATTTAATGAATTTTTTATTTGATTCTATCTGAGGATTCAAACTACTAAAATAAGGCATGTAGAAACCTCTCTTTCGATACTAGAGGAAGAAGATGACATCTTCTTGATAAAAAATACTCATATACTAGATTACATTATAAATGATATATATATATATTTATAACATTTAACTAGAGTCGAATTTTTCTTTCTTTGTATCAATCCAATATTAGTCTCATGTATTTTCGATCACTCCCATATTGCCCACACCATTCCTTTTTCACATCATGTTGTCTCTATGGTTGGACCCCAATGAATCACCCATACATATAGGGTGGGATAACCCTTTTTATCACTTGTTCACCAAAAAAGGCCACCATTTACTAGATATAAAAAAACCACTACCATCATGTGAATGAACTTTAATCCATGATGTGCCCATGAAGGATTTTACTAGAGAACCCCCTTGTGTCGTTGCGCCTTACTCCCACAAAAGCTTAGATGGCCATGCCTATATTGTTTTCCTGGACGTCCATTTTTCTATTAACTCCCCTAACTCACCATTTATCAAAATATCACTTTTATATATAACAACACAGATATATATCAATGTCAATAATCCATACAACAACCTTATATATTAGGTGAAAACCCAATATATTTTACAAGGATGTATCTAAAAATTTCATTCTCATAAAAGTGATAACATAATTTTTTGAAATCATCATTAAATTCATAATATTCATTTGTTAAAAATTCCATAAATTTTATGATAAATTCCAATAAACTCTACATTTAAACATGAAATTTTTCTCTAAGAATCACCTCCCCATCACATGTAGTCAAATAAATTTTTACACATCATTTAAAACATAAGAAATTCTGGGTAACAATAATTTTTCCATTTGGGTTTTTTTGGAAATAACTCCAAATATTAAAAAAGAAAAAAAAATCATAAAATTTCTCCCCCATATTGAGAATAAAATTCATAGGGTATATACGGGATTACCATCTCAATTTCTAAAAAAACAACCTCCTCCCATAAAAGAGTAATTCTTGAACACTTATAAATGAGTAATGATGTCAGAAGGTTCTCATAGTTAGGATCCATTAGTTAGTCAACTATATGTTTACATGGGATAACACAGTGTTCAAAATTAGAGAGATATAACCAAGGTTATCCAAAAATAACATTTAATTACATTGAAGTGGATATCAATAAAAAATTGATATTTTTAAAATTGTGTCTATATAACAATAATATATTTTTATGTTAAACATATAACCCAGATACATCTCAACAAAATATTAATATAGTTCATGTATAAGTCATATAATGTCCCTATTTTCTCATGTTTTTACATAAAAACAACCAATAAATCATCACAAAAAAAATTGGAAAAGGGGATGAGAGTGTGATTGGAAGACCTAAAATTCATGATTTACCAAGATATTTAGTATATTCCAGATGCATATAATAATGTCTATAACTCCCTCATGAAAAACACACACGAGAATATTTCTGAAGGTAAATATCTTCATGAAAGTAATTCAATATGTGCCATTATAAGAGAATAATAAAATGAATTACATTATGTTGATGTATAATTCAGATAGCTTTCATAATGTTATTGTGGACGATCTTCATCCATTTCTATTATTTTGAATACCAAATTCTTGATCAAAAATAGATGGTATCTTCTATATCATTGACATGTAAAATATGACAATAAACTCTAAATATTTTGTTCTCCCCTTGAGAATTTAATTTTTCTTCAATTACATTCATTTTATGAATAAATATAATACATAAAACCTATAATAAAATAGTATATTTTTTTATCCTCATTATGAATAATATAAATGTGATGTTTTTCCTAACAATATTTCATGACATTTCAGTCTTCATTATTTTATATTAGATTTTGAAATTCGATTTATAATGTGGTCATATTGATCTTACCACACATAATATTTCTGTATATGACAATCCTCATCTCTATTTATCTATAAAATCATATATATCTCTATATATAATCTTCATTATACGCAATTATTATTATTATGATAAAAATGTGGTTAAGTATTCTCTTTTTCTAGACCCAATTTCATTACATCTGGTAAATAGAATATATTTAAAAAATAGTGAAAATTTGTTGAAAAAATATAATGAAATTAATCATCTTCATGTGGAATCTTCATTTTAACTTTAGCACTATAATTGTCATATTCATCTTCTTTCTTTAATCACCACTCCATATTATTCATAAAATTCCCAAGAATATCATTGGAAATATTGAAATACATTTTGGAGTTTGAACATGTCTTAAAGAAATTATTTATATAATTATCATGAAATTTAGTGTTAATTATCAACCAATTTTACTACGTTTTCCTTTTATTTTTCATATACATTATGACCATGGATGACTTTTTAGAAAACATCATGTGAGTAATATGATTTTAAAAAAATTATATGTTTTAACCAAAGGTGGAATCATCGTTCTATTGGGTTCATCTTTTCCCATTTAGTCATGAAACATATTCATATTCACATTGATCACTTTTTTAACCCCTTTTATAGAAAAAATAATTGATTTAATCAAGAACCAAAAATATCATTGAGTCTGAAATATTTTTCATAGAATGTGTCTATTGGATCTTCTTTTATGAATTTTTCTGACTTGATGTTAGAAAAAGTTTACCTATAAAATAATATTTATAGTAAAAAATGACAAATGTATGTTTCATTATTATATTATAGAACCAACAAAGAAACATAAAATGTTATATTATTTTATTTTCTACATTTTTTATAATTTATAGTATAAATATTTTGGGTCTTCATCACTACATGTTGGGATAATTTTTATGTACCAATAATTATAAATCTTGATATAGCTCCCATAAACATGGTTGTATACTCCTCTATATTTATCCAAATACATAATTTTATAGGAATTATATTAAATATTATATTTTTTTTCTTAAAAATGAAATAGGAAAATTATATATAATAATATGGATAGGGACTAGTTATTAACCAAGTCTAGAAAATGACCATAATATGCTTTTAAGATATACCTTCCATATCACTGTTGACCAATGAATATTGAATCCTCCAAAGATCATGGTGTCACTATAGAAACTTACTTCATTGGATGAAAATTCTCAACAGTAATCTCTCTATTAATGGAAATTTTTTATATCATGATATCTTATATTTAGTGCATCATTATGATCTTTAGTAAATTCAATTTTCTCTTCACAGTCCTTCCCCTTGCTTGTAACACCAACTTCATGAAATAAATCTATTTCTTATTGAAATGAGTCATACTCCTTGATCCTTTTGGTTTTTATATCAAATTAAAAATTAATGAAGTACATAGAAACATTGTAAATTTTTATGTTCATTTCATTCATCTATAAGAAAATATAAAAAATAAATAAATCATAAGAATACACATTGATCCTTAATATTTTGATATCTAGTTGAGAATTAATGATGTCCTTATATACATTGGATAATTTAATTATTTTCATGGTACGCTTCTATAAAAAAATATAAAAAATCAACCGATCATAAAAATACAATTCTAATTCTTATTAATTATGAATAATTGATTCATATATTTATTATACATGGTCAATAAGAGTAATTATGTTTTTGAAATTTTTATATAGTGAAACCTCATGATCTCCAAATTCTGTTTCAAGTTGTGATTTGTCAAATATAATTCCCTCGATAGTCCAAAAATGGACATTAAATTTTTTTTATGAATATTTCTACATATGTTATTTAACATAAAATAATAATGACTAAATTTTCATTGTCATAATATATTGAGATTGAATCATTTAATGAATCATAATAAAAATAAAAATTACTTAATATTACACATTTATTTCATTCAATTAATGATTTTTCTCTATTAAATTTATTATTATTCTTCAACTTCTTTGGATCAGTTTTCTTCTTTTTTTCTGAATCTTGGCAGAAATATTTAGATTTTTATCATCTCGATTAATTTTCATATTCTATCTATAAATAAACCGAAACACTTCTAAAAATATGTAATTAATAAAATCTATTTAAATAATCAATGAAAATATTTTATATTTATATTTATACTTTTATAATATCAATTTCATTGTCCATTGACTAGTCTGGTTCTATATAGAGGGGTGGTGGTGCAGAATCCCTTATTGACTCATATATGATTATTATTAATTTTAATTAATTATCCATTACTGATTAATTTTCATGATTATTTCACTGATTTCTCAGAGCCTCTCTATAATGTGTGGTAATAAGAATAAGAGGGTAATAAGAAATATTTAGATGTTTATTTTTTATGGAACAATCCTTAATTATTTTTGTTGTTCCTCTTAATTGGAGATTCCTTAATATACTCATAAGTTAATATAATGTATTATACACCAAAATTACAATATCTTATGTAACTGGTAATATAATTCAACTTCTCTTCTCCCATATAGAGTAATAATCCCAAATAAAAATACTCCATCAATTTTTAAGACACATGTATTAATAAATTATTTAACGTCGGGCCTATGATTAGTTACTGAGAAGCTTCATTACTATTGGTCTCAATATTCATTCTAGATTTGGTGAGATCTAGATTCTTCCCAATCATTAAATTCATGTGAATAAATATAGTTATTAATATAAATGATATGGGATTCAAAATATTTCTATCATAAATATAGTGACTCATCATGATTCTCAAATCATTTAAGTACACAGGATGAAAGACAGCTCCATTTTACATGAATCTTTTAAACCTTCAATACCAAGTTATATTATCCTAACATTTTATATTGGAGTAAGAACACAAAATCAATCTCTCCACAAAATTTTTTATCCTGTAATATAATATATTATAATAGTAATAAGAATTTAAAAATATGATTCTTTCTCAAATAATTGATTTATTCCACCTCCATTTTCTGTGGACATATTCAATCATTTTCCCTCATTTTTTTCAACTATTGGGAGGAATATTATGACCACCCCACTAACACCATAAAAAAATTCTGTTAATAATCCAATGACCACTATATGATCGATGTTTTATTTTTTAAGATCATATTATATTAAAATATACATGATGTATAAAATATTTCATTTTTCATAGTATCATAAAATCATTCTTTAAAATATGTAACCAAATCTACAAATCAACTTTTAATCATGCACAAGACATTAGTAAAATATAATAATTGGATGTTTAAAACAAATGATTAAGATAAACTCTAATTTATCACTTCATAAACATCAATTATTGAATTTAACTGCACCTAGAATTCTTGTATGTACCACAAGTTGATATTTTATTCTTTACATCACAATTAAATATATGAAAAAACTATGGGAATCAACTACAATATTATTTTCTGAAAAAAAACTACATTGAAAAAATGAGTTTGTGAATGAATCGACTACCTGGTTTTCATCTGTCAATAACTAGGTATAACAACAATGATAATTTCTATGGTATGGAATGGGTATATATAAAAATGACCATGAAATATATATTTAGAGTTATTCTATGTGTTCTTCTTCAAAATAATGGATTGATATAATCTAACTACGCACTATTCTCTATAAAGTGTATACAATATCTTAAAAAAATCCATATAACTCAAGATTTATATTTCACATGAAGAAACATAATTTCACATTGAATTCAATAATCTTGAAGGCACTGGTTATTTAGTCACAAATCCCAGTAATTATATACTCATTTAATATAATCTCGTTAAATTATATTTGAATAAACATATCATTTCGATTATATTAATATATTTATCAATATTTATATAAAACAAAAAAATGTAGCTTTAATATTCAATATAATTTCTCATTCTCCTTCAATTTATTCATGGAAAATATATGAATATAATTTGAAATGTTCTGTTGGATTTCACGTGGATGATAAGAGTTTAATGAGAAATCGAATTAATGAGTATGATAATTGGATTGATCCAATTATAAAGAATTATAAAATCATGTGTGTAGAATGGATTGATATATTATAGTATTTTCTTTCTAATAATGAAATAATGAGTTAGAAAATCATATATTTCACTAAAAAATAATATATCTAACACAGATTGATCAAAATATAGGATTTATGAACTTATCTCAATTATCTTATATGAAAATAGATGTTATTTAAAATGGATTGTTAATATGAAAAATATGAGATGAATGTTTTAATAGTTTTTGTTTATATAATACTGGAATGTTTAAAATATTTTAAGAATAATATAAGGATACAAAAAATCTATTTATGATAAATGTGTTTTTATAGATGTTTATTAAATGTTGAAATAATTTATCCTGTCATAATTGTTGGGATATTCTTATGAAATGTTTTTACATTTTTGATTATTTATCCAATGATGGGAAATTTGTCTAAATAATATAGATATCTTAATTTTATTGTTAATATTCCACATAATGTATTTAATTAATGTTTCCACAAATAAGGGATTTTTTGTATCTATGTATGATACTCTAATCATAATATTGTATTTAAGAGGATAGTGTGATTACGATGTAACATAGAGAATATCAACGTACAAAAATATTGGATTGTACATGTCAAAACAAAATTTTAATCGGGATTAATATTCCAAATATATTAGGGCATGATTGTAAATTATTGATCTAATGAGTTTCATCAGATGACATTGACAAATCAAATGAAAATTTTGATAGAAAATATTAAAATAATGATGATTATAAACATAACATGTCATCTATTTTGAAAACATATGTCAGGAATATATTATCTTTATATTATTTAAAGTTATGGAGACTTAATATGATTAAGATTTTTAACATTAGAAACAAATTTCTAATGTATGAGGAAGATTGAATGTAGATTTTATAAATGTAGATACTCAATAAATTTGTTTTATGTTGTGATGGATAATATTAGATGTCAAATAGTGATTGGGATGGAATTAAATATTTATATATTGAGATTTAAAAACCATTTAATTTTACAAAACATATGGGTAATATGTTGTTCTATGATATTTTTAATGATAGACATGCTCTATTGTTTTTATTTTTTAATTTATAACAATTAAAATTGTGTATATAAAATATATGAAAATTACAATAGGTTCTCCCTATATTATTGTTTTTTGTAATTGGATATATATATATAGCATGGGATTATATAATTATGATATAATTGTATAAAAATGAGTAATTCGTAATCATTATTCATCCAAGATTATTATAGGTCATGATTAAATTTTATGTTTTATAGGTTCATGATTCTTGTAATGAGATATCGGATATGAAAATGTGTATGAAAATGGGGTTTTTTGTACTTGATGGACAATTAAGTATACCACATCGAATTTCATATAATCTGAACATTTTATAGTAGGGTTTCATGAATAATATTAGGAATCCCCATTTAATATGATTAGTTAGATAATTAGCATGGTATCCATTGTATATCCAAAAAATTCATACAGATTCCTTGACATGGGAATTTATAGCATGGGAATTTATAGTTATGATATAATTGTATAAAACTAAGTAATCCGTAATCATTATTCATCCAAGAGTATTATAGGTCATGATTAAATTTTATGTTTTATAGGTTCATGATTCTTGTAATGAGATATAGGATATGAAAATGTGTATGAAAATGGGGTTTTTTGTACTTGATGGACAATTAAGTATACCACATCGAATTTCATATAATCTGAACTTGTATGGTAGGGTTTCATGAATAATATTAGGAATCCCCATTTAATATGATTAGTTAGATAATTATCATGGTATCCATTGTATATCCAAAAAATAATTAATTGAAGTAAATCTTTTTATAACATTTCTTTTTAATAGTATGCTAAAAATTAAAAATAGACATTGGTGAATAAGTAATGTATAAAATTCAAGGGAATGGTCTCTAATAAAATAGGAATAATCTTAATTAAATACATTAATACAGGTATTTTCATTAAAATTTCATAATTTATGAAATAGTTTTCATTATCCAATATGAAAAAAATTCATAACAATGATTGTTTTATTTATCCATATAATTTTTTTATAAGTTTTCTTGTATACATGATAAAATATTTTAATATTTTATAGATTACAACATAAATATTTTATTTGTGTGAAAACCATGGTAATTTTTTTAATAGTTCAATTAATATGTTAATTTTTTTTTATTTTTACATTCCTTATTTTTAATTTTATTACATGAAATACTTAATAAATGGGTTAGGTATGTTGGTTTTTATATTTTCAATTATTCTTAAAATTAAGGGGATTTTATTTATAATTAAATATTTAATAATGGATCCTAATTATCTATTTCCCTTTCATAAATATTATTAACTAATCTATCTTTTAAATTATTTATGGTAAATTATTACCTGAATTTTTAATCACATGATGGGAAAATGATAGAATATTAAAGATAATTGGATGATATGAATAATTTTTATCCTATAACATTCATTGAATATAGATTTGATGGAACCATTAATATTACATATTAAATTTTTTAAACGTATTCTGATTGAATATAATTATAATATTTTATTTCAGATTTTATATCACTGGGGGGAAAAGATTAATATGCAGTGTAAATTTTAGGCATTCATTTATGAGATTTTTTATTTTAACTACACCATGTTGAATTGTGTTTATAAGGAAAATCAATATATTGTATATAGTGTAGATTTATGTGAAACAATTTATAAATGTTTAAAATAATTTCAAATAATTAATTACATGGAATTTGATGTTTCAAAAAATAATTAAATGAAGTAAATCTATTTAAAATATATAATGTTAATATGTTGTAAAAAAATATAAATTATTGATAAATAGTCAATTAGAGGATAAAAATCAATATTCTTTTCTTTTACTTATTTAAAAATTTTATGTTATTTTTTACCACGGTGAGGTGGAATTGGGTACTATTTAATTCTTATAAGAAAAGAAATATTTTTTCAAACAAATATAATAAATAATTCTTTGTGAATAAGATTTTTAATATTTATTTATTATTGTTTTCAAATGTTTTCTGTGTTTGTGTCAGAATATATAAAAACTATTTTTTAAAATAATAGTTTTTTACTTTTCCAAATAATTAAATGTTTTAACAATTAAATAATTAATATTTATATATTATATGGTATTAAGAATATATTTTAAATTATTTTTTTATTATTCCAACATTCTATGTTTTGGGTATTTTTATTAAATTTCAAAATAATTGATTTTTTTTATATATTATGATTTTAAAATGGAATTAGATGTGTTGAAGGTTTATTAATATTGGATTTTGAAATAAATGATATGTTATCCATGACATTCCATATATAGTTATAACACATGGATTCATTATTTGACAAATTAAACATGATCATAAATATATATTCTTAGTATCTAAGGGTTATAATTGTATTGTTAAAAAGATTCTTCATTGTGTGTCAATCATGTAGGTGAATAAAAAATTTCAAACAAACTAGAAAAAATTAAACATCATCACATGGGGTTGTCTACTCATGGAGTCTTTTGGTATTTCATCTCATCTATAGGGTGTAATAAACACATTTTTTAATATATCTGGATCAATACATCTTATTTGGTATAAGATAATAGCTATTTAGATGTTGGAAAATGTTTATAGATCTTTCATATAGAGATTTAAGTTAATAATTGAATTTTAAGTAGAGTATATCCAAGCTAGGGTTTAGTTATAGAGATATTAGGGGAATTAGTGTAACGGCCCGGACCTCCCTGGTCCATTACTTTGTGAAAATGTGGTGTTGTAGGTGTTCCGGGAGGTCAAGGTGACTTATCCCCCAGCCGCTGCCTACCGGTAGCTCGGTCTACAGGTAGTTGCTACCTATCGGTAGCTCGGTCTACCGGTAGCTGCTGCCTACCAGTAGCTCGGTCTACTGGTAGCCTCTGCCTACTGGTAGCTCAGCCTACCGGTAGCCGCCGCTTACCAGTAGCTCGTTTACCGGTAGTCGCAGCGTACTGGTAGCTCGATATACTGGTAGCCGCAGTCTAGCAGTAGCTCGGCTAACACTTTTCCAAATTTCTAGTTCTGGGAATAGTGTTTCCAGTATTATGAACAATATCGGTAGGTGAACAGTGTTTCTATCGGTGAGGTTCAGTGAACAGTGTTTCTATCGGTGAGGTTTAGGGAACAGTGTTTCTATCGGTGAGGTTCTATCGGTGGACTTCTATCGGTAGACTTGAACAGTGTTTCATTGGTGAGGTTCTATCGGTGGACTTCTATCGGTAGACTTGAAGAGTGTTTCTATCGGTGAGGTTCAGTGAACAGTGTTTCTATCGGTGAGGTTCTATCGGTGGACTTATATCGGTAGACTTGAATAGTGTTTGTATCGGTGAGGTTCTATCGGTGGACTTCTATCGGTAGACTTGAACAATGTTTCTATCGGTGAGGTTCTATCGGTGGACTTCTATCGGTAGACTTGAACATTGTTTCTATCGGTGAGGTTCTATCAGTGGACTTCTATCGGTAGACTTGAACACTGTTTTTATCGGTGAGGTTCTATCGGTGGACTTCTATCGGTAGACTTGAACAGTGTTTCTATCGGTGAGGTTCTATCGGTGGACTTCTATCGGTAGACTTGAACAGTGTTTCTATCGGTGAGGTTCTATCGGTGACCTTCTATAAGTGGACTTGTACAGTGTTTCCAGAATGCTAAGAGCTACTGATTCCATACTTTGCCAAATTTCACGAATGAACAATGTTTCCAGACTTCATGAGAGCTACCGATTCCATACTTTTCCAAATTTTGAAAATGTGAACAGTGTTTCCATCTTTGCAAATTTGACGTTTTCTTTGATGTAAAATATTTTTAAAACCTTATTTTAAGGACTTTAAGGCCGATTCAAAGGCCATAAATCCTATATTAATTATTCCTAAGGTCGGTATGTTTTTACTTGGTCAAACCGCGTGGGTTAATGCGATCCGTTTTTAATGGAGAATAAATCGAATCTTAAATCGTCGCCTCTCTAATTTATTTTTTTAAAGGGAACGAGATATCATTCTTCATTGTTCTTCCTCCTGGTTCTCATCTACGAGATGCTAGAACCTTGCAATCATTCCCGTAGGAGTTTCACAATCAAACGTTACTCGGATCAGTTCCGCTCTGTTTGATGCAACCGAGTTGTGTCGATCGTTCGTCCATATAAGGTATGTTTTATCATCATTCCTTCGGGGATCACATTATCTTGTTCTTCCTTCCATATTAGCATGTAATCCCCATGGTTCTAATGGGTTTTCTTGGGTTGGTTGGTACTGTCATACTGTGGCATCCTCCGGTGGATGCAGCTGTCGTGAGGAGAAGATGACTGTGACACGTTGTGTGGATAAAGGACGTCAAGAACTCTTCGAGGTAGGGGATTCATGGCTTCTCTAATTGTGTATGTGCAATTGTAGAATTAGCATGATTTAGTCCTTTTGATCACAATGAAATTGACCTAATTAAATACTCAAACTAGATTAAAAGAATTGGTTGATCGCATGTTGTTGCTTTGTACCGTGATAACGGTTTGCCTCATGTTTTCCTAGATAGAGTGATATCTATGTTTTCCTTTAATTAGTTGGTCGTTCATGATGGAAATTGATAAAGAACGTAAAGCCAGAATTATTTGTTAAATAATTGGCTATAGATAAAGAGGCATGTTAATGAATCTGTTAATTCAAGATGGATTAAAGAACTATTAGTTCGATAAATTCAAAAGGGTTCTGAGTTACCCGCTTGCTTGTAAGGCTGAATGACTTGTGGTTTGGAGCTCTGAGTGCACATTTTGTATGAAGGCTGAATGCCTTGTTAAAGGGCGAGAGCCCATTTTGTGATCTTTGATTTCCTGCTGTTTGTGATTTGATGTGAGCCTGGATGGCTGTTGTGATATGTGGAGGCATGGGGACTTCTGGATGTGGCAGCGGATGACACCTAGTGTGGCGAGATGCATCGGTTTATGCATATGGGTGTCGGGGAGGACACCAAGGATGATGGTATGAGATGAATGCGATGGTTTGATGTTGGTGGTTTGGTTTGGTTGTTTATCTGATTTACCTTTTCCCACTTCTCAAGGCAGCTGGTCTTTCTTACCCTCATTCCGAAGGAGGCGAAGACACGCGGGGTACTCCATGTGCTTTCTGTGTTTAGCCTCTCGATGGAGGATGGGTCTATGCTCTTGCTATAGGCGGCAAAGACTCGACGGGTATTATATCTACTCACCGTGTTGAGCCCTTTGTGTTTAGTAGCATAGGATTCTTTTCTAGAATGCCAGGGAATATGGGGAAGGTAATTCCATAATGAAAGTTTGTTTAAATGGTGATAATCCACGAGGATGGAGAAACTGGAATTTAATAGTGATGTGAATCCTAAAAAGGAGCAGTTTTTGAATGTGATGCCAATTTAGTTTAAGGTGGTAAACTGCTCATGGTTAATTAGTGTTTAAAGAATTAATTAACGTACATTGGAACTGATAAAATGATAATGGAGTAATCTAATAAAGCTCTTCAAATGGTTGTGTACTTATAGGATACCTAGTCTTAGAAGTAGCAGCCTGGAGTCTGAGAGACGTTAGCTGTAGTTGTGCCTATGACTAGGTAATGCCCCTAGTGTGGTTGTGAGTTATATATATTCTGTACTTTTTGTGTCTCTATACGCTACTCCACCCTTTCGGTAAGGGAAAATGACACCTCGGGGATTCTGAGCCATGGGGAGGTGTTTTCCCCAACATTCTGATGGGAGGTTGAATGGATGACTACCCCCTTTGGCCCCACTCTCTTCTCTTGGTAGATACTTTTTCCATGAGGCACAACGGTTAGTTACCCCATATATGTGTGTAGAGGGATGTAATGGCTTGTGTTTATTCACACACATATATTCTGGATATAGTATCCTATGGACTACTATAGGTGTAATGTGTATAGGCTATGATGTCTTGAGGATCCTTACTCGGAGTATGGGCTGTAATGGCTTGAGGTATTATACTCGATGTATGATACACGTTATGCGGGATGTGGTGGCTCCCGGAAACTACCTGGTTACATTTGGTTGTGAGGACGGTGTGGTGCTTCACCCAGGTGTCTGCGGGCAAGCCTATGTGGTGCACGAGGTGCAGATTGTGGATCTTAGACCAGGTGTCTGTGGGCAAGCCTTTGGAGAGAGATGCACAGGACGTATGTCATTGGGGAAAAGTGGCAAACCAGTGGGGAAGTGGTAGCGGGGTACCCTTGATATTCTTTACTATATTCTATATTCTTGTATGTGTTACTTGGAGAGAGTAGCCATGGTGAGGTTGGGAACATAGTATATCTGTTTAGGTGACGAGTTAGTTTCACTTGTTGTTCACTGGGCTATAACATGGTTTCTTTACTTTTTCATGAGAGTCTTGGGGAGGATCCTACTGAGTATACTGTTATACTCACCCTATGTACATATAAACTGTTTTTCAGGTCACTTGGGGTAGGTTGGAGATCAAGCTGGTTACTACTAGCTTGCGGTTGGAGGAGGAGCTGTTCGGGCTTGTGGTCACTGCCGTTTTACTTTCTTTTGGGTACTTTTAGTTTTCCCTTTCAGTTGTAGTACTTTTGCATGAAATTTCATATATGTACTTGGGTTTCTTTTATATTTCAGTTATGAGTTGGAGTTTGTTGGAGTCTATTCTATCTCTCTCTTCTGCATGTGTTCTCTTAGAGGGTAATGCCTCCCATTTGTGTGTGTATTATACCCTCGGTGCTAGTCGCCAACCCGGGGCCTACTGGAGGCGGGACTCGGGGGTCATTATCTCCCTTCTCACATTGCCGGCCCAGGAGGGGTACACTTTGTGGGGAGGGGGTCGTGACAGAGTGGTATCAGAGGTCTGGTTGAGGGATATGATGGAGTTTGGAATTAGGAACAGGTGAGGATGCATGGGATGGTAGGGAAACGGTGTCATTCATGTTTAGAAAGTGGGGTAAACACTGGAGATCGGCAGAGACATAGGCGTTTAGGGCCCCCTATGATCTGTTGCATGGACCTTTAAGCTTACGATGGCTACTAAACAAAGTGATATCGGTTGCAGGGTAGAGACCTAGGAAAGGATCATTCATCATTATTCTTTGCGCATTTGTTTGAATGGGTAGACCATGGGATAGGTAACCTAAAATAAATATAAAAAAAAATTAATTAATTCATGTTGAGTTTTCCATATTCCAGGCTTAGGAGCTCTAACAGTTGTTATTTTGCAGGTATGTCTCCAGGTCGACGTCCTCGTCAGGTTTGCGCAGAAGATACCCATCAGGCTGTTCCAGCAGATCGCCGCCGAGTAGAGGTTGACGACGATGACACTTGGAGGAAGACACGTCGAGAGTTTCAGCGCCAAAGTCTATAGAAGTAAGAGGGATCCGTTTCAGATGCAGTCACAGAAGACTGGTTGGAGGAGATCGAGATAGGCTTCAGTTTGATTCGTGCTCGGAAGGAACACTGGGTGTCCTTGGTTGTGACGATGCTGCATGGAGCAGTGAGGCAGTGGTGGTTGTTGTTCCTTGATGATCGTGAGGAGTCAGCAATCTCATGGGAGGAGTTTCGAGACAGGTTTATAGTCGAGTTTCTTTCGTCGACTGTGAAGGTGTCCAGTCGCCAGGAGCTTCTCACCCTGCGACAGGGGAGCGCCAGTGTTTGAGAGTTTGGAATCCGTTTCAGGAACCTTCTATGATATGCTTCAGACCTGTTACCAGAAGATGAGGCCAGGGCGAGACGTTTCGAGGAGGCTTTGTATCCAGAGATCCAGCGCCAGGTCACCCCATTTATGCTGAAGACATATCTTGAGGTGCTGGCGAGGGCAGAGGATATTGAGAGGACTTTGGCCCGGACTGGATCGTCATGAGAGGGGAATCGTCATGATTCCTCACGAAGCAGAGCTGTGGTCCGGGGTTCCCTGTTTTCAGGACAGAAGAGTTTCCATTCACCTGGGGGTATGTCCCATCCCTTCCCATATCGTTTCTCCGGAGGAAGAAACTCTCAGACCTATGCCAAGGGATAAGGCGCTTGTTTTTCTTGTGGTGGTCGTGGTCATCAGCAGTGGGAGTGCCCGACTTTTCAGAGCAGTCATCGTGCATCGGGCGCTCCACTCCAGGTTCCTCCGTTGAGGAAGTTCCAGCCGAGGCAGCAGTAGTAGGTTGCACCAGTTTTAGACCACCAAAGGGTAGATGGAGTAGGCAGAGGACATCCCCATGATGCTCCCAATCCTCAGAGAGCAGAGCACGGCCATGGTGGTGGTCGTCATCAGGGTCAGAGAGGCCGTGGAGGAGGTCGTGGTCAGCTTCATGCTCTAGCGTTACCAGCCCCAAGCGAGCCAGATGCCGTTCGAGGTACCATTTGCTTGTTTTCTACCTTGGTGTATGCCTTTTTTGATTCAGGAGCAACACACTCCTTCATATCACCTACCCTTGTCCATGCTTTGGGACTTGAGGTAGAGAGGCTTCCAGTGCCCTTAGCGTTGACTACGCCAGTTGGACGTCGAGCTGACTTGTTTGAAGTATGTAGAGACTGTGAGCTAGTGTTGGGGCAACACCGCTCTTGGGGAGACTTCCTATGTTTGCGAATACAACCATATGATGTCATAATTGGCATGGATTGGTTGTATTCGGTGCATGCTATTGTGGATTGGTACAGAAAGAAGGTCGTTTCCTTTGATGAAGATGGAGAGAATGTGGTGTTTGTTGGTGAGAGAGATCCTCGGATGAGTCATAGACGAGTTCCATCCTTATCATCCATGATGGCTGGGATGATGCTGAGTTCTTCAGAGGTTCAACAGTTGGCTTTTCCTAGGGTCGTAGAGGAGTACCCCGACGTCTTTCCAGAAGAGGTTGTATCCTTACCCCCTCGACGAGAGATCGAGTTTGGGATCGAGCTACAGCCAAGAGCGTCTCCTATCTCTATGTCTCCGTATAGGATGGCCCCTTCTGAGTTACGAGAGCTACATATTCAGCTCGACGGCCTGTTGCAGTGTGGTTTTGTTCGGCCATGTGTGTCACCGTGGGGTGCACCAGTTTTGTTTGTGAAAAGGCTGATGGGAGTTTGCAGTTGTGCGTCGATTATCTTCAGTTAATAAAAGTGACAATAAAGAACCTCTATCCTTTCCCGCGGATTGATGATCTATTCGATCAACTGAAGGGTGAAAGTTGGTTCTCAAAGATAGACTTGCGGTCAGGTATCATCAGATGTGTGTAAATGGTGAGGGTATCCTGAAGACTACTTTCCGCTGTCGTCATGGACATTATGAGTTTGTTGTAATGACATTCGGCGTGACGAATGCTCCAGCTGTTTTCACGAGGTTGATGAATGATGTGTTCCGTGAATTCATGGACAAGTTTGTTGTGGTTTTCATCGACGACATCCTTGTGTACTCCACATCTGAAGAGGAGCATGCAGGGCATCTACGAGCCGTTTTGGGAGTTCTTCGCCAACATCAGTTGTCTGGGAAGTTGTCCAAGTGTGAGTTTTGGGCTCGAGAAGTTTGTTTCTTGGGACATGTTGTGTCCTAATAGGGAGTAGCTATGGATCCTTCGATGATAGAAGCAGTGGTGTCTTGGCCAGCCCCCAAGACCGTGTCAGAGGTGCGATGTTTCCTTGGTCTCACAGGCTATTATAGGAGGTTTGTAGCTAATTTCTCCCGAGTTGTGACTCCTCTGACATCTTCGACCAGGAAGGATCAAGCGTTCATATGGACTGATCAGTGTCAGACAGCTTTCGAGTATCTAAAGGAGAAGTTGGTAAGTGCTCCAGTCCTTTGTCTTCCAGTGGAGGGAGTCCAGTTTGATGTTTTCTGTGATGCTTCACATATGGGGCTAGGCTCTGTTCTCATGCAGTAGAGGTCAGTTGTTTCTTATGGGTCTCGGCAGTTGCTTCCCCATGAATGCAACTATGCCACCCATGACCTTGAGTTGGCAGCAGTGGTGTTTGCTCTGAAGTTGTGGAGACATTACCTCATTGGTGAGCACTTTGTGGTTTTCACCGATCATAAGAGTTTGAGGTATGTTTTCTCCCAACGTGACTTGAACTTGAGGCAGCGTCGGTGGATGTAGTTCTTGTAGGAATATGACTTTGAAATATCATATACACCTGGAAAAGTGAATGTTATAGCTGACGCACTAAGCCGAAAGATACGTAATGATGTTGTGCGTGAATCTGGTGATTCTTGGAGAGTGATGCAAGAGCTATCAGCTTTGCATTTTGATATGGGAGAAGTTGCGGAAGAGGTTGTCTTTTCAGGATGACGGTGCAGTCATCCCTGATGCAGAAGGTGGAAGAGTCTCAGTTGGGTGACCTAGAGGTGGATGTTTGGAGAGAGAGAGTTGTATGTGGTGAGGCCCCTGATGGTTGGTCAGAGGATGAACAACACCGAGTGTTGTATCATGGCAGGATTTTGGTTCCCTTGGCGATGCGCGAGACGGTTCTCCAAGAGTTCCATAGTTCACCCTTGGCGGTACATCCTGGAGTGACGAAGATGTACTGATCCTTGAGGAGTCAGTTTTGGTGGCCTGGGCTGAAGCCTACAGTTTCAGAATGTGTGTCTCGATGTTTAGTCTTCCAGAAGGTGAAGGCCGAACACCGTGTTCCTGGTGGTATTCTCCAGCACTTAGAGATTCGTCAGTGGAAGTGGGAGGACATATCAATGGACTTTGTTACATGTTTACCTTGAGCTCCGGGAGGACATGATGCTATATGGGTGGTAGTGGATCGTTTAACAAAATCATCCCACTTCATAGCGATCAAGGAGTCGAGCTCAGTGGAAGTTTTGTCGATGCAGTATCTAGAGGAGGTGGTGAGACTCCATGGAGTACCTAGGACGATCATTTCTGATCAAGATCCTCTTTTTACCTCCAGGGTGTGGAGAGGTCTCCAGCATTCCTTTGGCTCTCAATTATGCCTCATCACTTCTTCTCATCCTCAAACGGATGGTCAGACAGAGTGAACCATCCAGACTCTTGAAGACATGTTGCGCTCTTGTGTTCTTGATTTTGGAGGTTCATGGGTGAAGCACTTACCCTTGGTAGAGTTCTCTTATAATAATAGTTTTCAATCTACCATCAGTATGGCGCCGTTTGAAGCCTTGTATGGCCGGCCATGCCGTTCTCCGTTGTGCTGGACTGGGGTCCGAGAGTCAGCAATTCTCGGACCATAACTAGTGCAGAATACAACAGAGATGGTTCAGGTGATTTGTGAGAGGATGAAGACAGCACAGGATCGTCAGAAATCATATGCTGATCAAAGAAGGATACCCTTAGAGTTTAATATTGGGGATCATGTGTTTCTAAAGGTGACTCCCCGCCATGGGCAGCGAAGGATTGGTCATGGAAGTAAGATATCTCCCCGGTTTGTTGGGCCTTTCGAGGTGTTGGCTCGTGTTGGAGCTGTGGCATATCGAGTAGCACTTCCCCCTTAGATGTGTCGGATACATGATGGTTTCCATGTATCACATCTCCGTCGTTATCTTCATGATGAATCTCATGTTATCGATTGGGGAGAGATCGATATTGACGATGATGCAAGCTTCGAGGAGCGACCTATGGAGATCCAAGACCACAAGGAGAAGGTGTTGTGTGGGCATTCTATCCCCTTAGTTCGTGTCTTGTGGTGACACAGTGGCATGGAGGAGAGTACCTGGGAGCGTGAGTCACAGATACGTGCTTAGTAACCAAAGTTGTTTAATGTTTAACTCTTTTCATGTAATGAAGTTTCCTTTATGGTTAGACCTTTAATGTTTTATTTATGTACCTTTGATGTGATGTTATGTTTGAATTGTTTGGTTATGGATTGTTTGTTTCCATACTCTCGGATGTCGTAGTTTTGTTCCAGCTTTTGAACAACTCGTGGTGGTTTTCCCCTGAGATGTATCTTATGGGGTGGTTTTTCGGACCCCTCTGTTTTCTTTTGGGTTGGTTTTTAATTCTCGAGGACAAGAATGTTTTGAGGGGTATCTAATGTAATGGCCCGGACCTCCCTGGTCCATTACTTTGTGAAAATGTGGTGTTGGAGGTGTTCCGGGAGGTCAAGGTGACTTATCCCCCAGCCGCTGCCTACCGGTAGCTCGGTCTACCGGTAGCTGCTGCCTACCGGTAGCTCGGTCTACCGGTAGCAGCTGCCTACCGATAGCTCAGCCTACCAGTAGCCGCCTCTTACCAGTAGCTCAGTTACCAGTAGCCGCGGCGTACTGGTAGCTCGGTATACTGGTAGCCGCAGTCTAGCAGTAGCTCGGCTAACACTTTGCCAAATTTCTAGTTCTGGGAATAGTGTTTCCAGTTTTATGAACATTATCGGTAGGTGAACAGTGTTTCTATCGGTGAGGTTCAGTGAACAGTGTTTCTATCGGTGAGGTTCAGTGAACAGTGTTTCTATCGGTGAGGTTCTATTGGTGATCTTCTATCGGTAGACATGAATAGTGTTTCTATCGGTGAGGTTCTGTCGGCGGACTTCTATCGGTAGACATGAATAGTGTTTCTATCGTTGAGGTTCAGTGAACAGTGTTTCTATCGGTGAGGTTCTATCGGTGGACTTCTATCGGTAGACTTGAAGAGTGTTTCGATCGGTGAGGTTCAATCGGTGGACTTCTATCGGTAGACTTGAACAGTGTTTCTATCGGTGAGGTTCTATTCGTGGACTTCTATCGGTAGACTTGAACAGTGTTTCTATCGGTGAGGTTCTACCGGTGGACTTCTATCGGTAGACTTGAACAATGTTTCTATCGGTGAGGTTCTATCCGTGGGCTTCTATCGGTAGACTTGAATAGTGTTTCTATCGGTGAGGTTCTATCGGTGGACTTCTATCGGTAGACTTGAACAGTGTTTCTATCGGTGAGGTTCTAACGGTGATCTTCTATCGGTGGACTTGTACAGTGTTTCCAAAATCCTAAGAGCTACCAATTCCATACATTGCCAAATTTCACGAATGAACAGTGTTTCCAGACTTCATGAGAACTACCGATTCTATACTTTACCAAATTTTGAGTATGTGAACACTGTTTCCAGCTTCGCAAATTTGATGTTTTCTTCGACGTAAAATACTTTTAAAACCTTATTTTAAGGACTTTAAGGCCGATTCAAAGGCCATAAATCCTATATTAATTATTCCTAAGGCCGGGATGTTTTTACTTGGTCAACCCGCGTGGGTTAATGCGATCTGTTTTTAATGGAGAATAAATTGGATCATAAACTGTCGCCTCTCTAATTTATTTTTTTTAAAGGGAACGAGATATCATTCTTCATTGTTCTTCCTCCTGGTTCTCATCTACAAGACGCTAGAACCTTGCAAACATTCCCATAGGAATTTCACAATCAAACGTTACTCAGATCAGTTCCGCTCTGTTTGATGCAACCAAGTTGTGTCGATCGTTCTTCCATATAAGGTATGTTTTATCATCGTTCCTTCGGGGAACACCTTCTCTTGTTCTTCCTTCCATATTAGCATGTAATCTCCATGGTTCAAATGGGTTTTCTTGGGGTTGGTTGGTACTGTCGTACCATGGAATCCTACGGTGGATGCAGTTGTCGTGAGGAGAAGAGGACTGTGACCCGTTGTGTGGATAAAGGACGTCAAGAACTCTTCGAGGTAGGGGATTCATGGCTTCTCTAATTGTGTATGTGAAATAGTAGAATTATCATGATTTAGTCCTTTTGATCACAATGAAAATGACCTAATTAAATACTTGAACCATATTAAAAGAATTGGTCGATCACATGTTGTTGCTTTGTACCGTGATAACGATTTGCCTCATGTTTTCCTAGATAGAGTGATATCTATGTTTTCCTTTAATTAGTTGCTCGTTCATGATGGAAATTGATAAAGAACGTAAAGCCGGAATTATTTGTTAAATAATTGGATAAAGATAAAGAGGCATGTTAATGAATCTGTTAATTCAAGATGGATTAAAGAACTATTAGTTTGATAAATTCAAAAGGGTTCTGAGTTACCTTCTTGCTTGTAAGGCTGAATTCCTTGTGGTTTGGAGCTCCGAGTGCACATTTTGTATGAAGGCTGAATTCCTTGTTAAAGGGCCGAGATCCCATTTTGTGATCTTTGATTTCCTGCTGTTTGTGATTTGATGTGAGCCTGGATGGCTGTTTGTGAAATGGGAGGCATGGGGACTTTTGGATGTGGCAGCGGATGATGCCTAGTGTGGCGAGATGCATCGGTTTATGCATGTGGGTGTCGGGGAGGAAACCAAGGATGATGGTATGAGATGAATGTGATGGTTTGATGTTGGTGGTTTGGTTTGGTTGTTTATCAGATTTACTTTTCCCACTTCTCAAGGCAGCTGGTCTTACTTACCCTCTTTCCGAAGGAGGCGAAGACATGCGGGGTATTCCACGTGCTTTCTGTGTTTAGACTCTCGATGGAGAATGGGTCTATGCTCTTGATATAGGCGGCAAAGACTCGACGGGTAGTATATCTACTCACCGTGTTGAGCCCTTTGTGTTTAGTAGCATATGATGCTTTTCTAGAATGCCTGGGAATATGGGGAAGGTAATTCCATAATGAAAGTTTGTTTAAATGGTGATAATCCACGGGGATGGAAAAACTGGAATTTAATAGTGATGTGAATCCTAAAAAGGAGCAGTTTTTGAATGTGATGCCAATTTAGTTTAATGTGGTAAACTGCTCATGGTTAATTAATGTTTAAAGAATTAATTAACGTACAATGGAACTAATAAAATGAGAATGGGGTAATCTAATAAAGCTCTTCAAATGGTTGTGTGCTTATAGGATACCTAGTCTTAAAAGTAGCAGCCTGGAGTCTGAGAGACGTTAGCTACAGTTGTGCCTATGACTAGGTAATGCCCATAGTGTGGTTGTGAGTTATATATATTCTGTACTTTTTGTGTTTCTATACGCTACTCCAACCTGTCGGTAAGGGCAACTAACACCCTGGGGATTCTGAGCCCTGGGGAGGTGTTTTCCCCAACATTCTGATGGGAGGTTGAATGGCTGACTACCCCCTTTGGCCCCGCTCTCTTCCCTAGGTAGATACTTGTGCCATGAGGAACAATGGTTAGTTACCCCATATATGTGTGTAGAGGGCTGTAATGGCTTGTGGTTATTCACACACATATATTTTGGATATAGTATCATATGGACTACTACAGCTGTAATGTGTATAGGCTATAATGGCTTGAGGATACTTACTCGGAGTATGGGCTGTAATGGCTTGAGGTATTATACCCGATGTATGATACATGTTATGCGGGCTGTGGTGGCTCCCAGAAACTACCTGGTTACTTTTGGTTGTGAGGACGGAGTGGTGCTTCGCCCAGGTGTCTGCGGGAAAGCCTATGTGGTGCACGAGGTGCAGAATGTGGAGCTTAGCCCAGGTGTCTGCGGGCAAGCCTTTGGAGAGAGATGCACAAGATGTATGTCATTGGGGCAAAGTGGAAAACCAGTGGGGAAGTGGTAGCGGGGTACCCTTGATATTCTTTACTATATGATATTTTCTTGTATGTGTTACTTGGAGAGAGTAGCCATGGTGAGGTTGGGAAAATAGTATACCTATTTAGGTGATGAGTTAGTTTCACTTGTTGTTCACTGGGCTTTAGCATGCTTTCTTTACTTTTTCATGAGGGGATTGGGGAGGATTATACTGAGTATACTGTTATACTCACCCTATGTACATATAAACTATTTTTCAGGTCACTTGGGGTAGGTTGGAGATAAAGCTGGTTACTACTAGCTTGCGGTTGGAGGAGGAGCTCTTCGGGCTTGTGGTCGCTGCCGTTTTACTTTCTTTTGGGTACTTTTAGTTTTCCCTTTCAGTTGTAGTACTTTTTCATGACATTTAATATATTTACATGGGTTTCTTTTATATTTCAGTTATGAGTTGGAGTTGGTTGGATTCTATTCTATCTCTCTCTTCTGCATGTGTTCTCTTAGAGGGTAATGCCTCCCATTTGTGTGTGTATTATACCCTCGGTGCTAGTCGCCAACCCGGGGCCTACTGGAGGCGGGACTCGGGGGTCATTATCTCCCTTCTCACATTGCCGGCCTAGGAGGGGTACACTTTGTGGGGAGGGGGTCGTGACAATTAGAGTATTAGAAGACATCAACTAGTTGTATTTTTTAGAGAGATATAGTTCAGCTTGATATTTCTTATTTAAATGCAAATTTAATTACGCATAAGAATCATTTAGTTTTAGATATTAGTTATTGGTAAATTTGGGTTTTGTTAGTAATTGGCTTATTTCCAATATATATTAGTGTTTATGCATGGGAAATTGTCTTTTTATTTGATTATAATTCATTTAAATAGGTGACTTACATTACTTGAGATATTTGGGTGATATTTGGGAAATTTTAGTTGATTAATGGAGATATTTATGTGATATATGAAAAAACAACGATGAAAAAATTTATTTCTTTTGTCATAATAATATTTTATAGAATTCATTTAATTACGATCAAAATAATTTTAAATGAAATCATATTATATTATCAAAATTATGATAACATAATTTGAATGGAATAATAGTTGTTAATCATAATAGAGTTTTGATAAGATATCATGGATAATAATTTATATGTTAAACTATTATGTATCATACATTGAGAGAATATGAAAGCGTATTATATTTGATTTTGTAGACAATTGGAATTTTTTATTGAAGATAAATTATATTATAAAAATAATTACGGTTCTTTCCATCTTAATAGGTACTATTTTTTATAGTATGTAGTGTGTTGATATCATAAAATAACGACACCTAGATTTTCTATATTACAATTATGTTTCTTGGGAAATGATTAATTACTTATTATAATGAAATCATATTAGATTATCAGGATGTTTGTTATCATATATTTATGTGGATATGATAAAAACAATGTATGCAATTTTTTTAGGAAATATAGATGAATTAGCATAGTCCCCAAAAGATTTAATATATATTAATATTTTATACATCAATAATTTTGTTGCACATGAAATTCAAGATGTGATGACTTTTTGAATTAATATTACAATTTGAATATAAGAGGAAGAAATGGGAAATGAGAAAATATATCCTTTCTAGATAAGAGAGAATTTATACAAATTAGAAAATTTAGATGTTGGTCCTTATTAATGTCTATATTTTCACTAAATTTTATATTTTAAAATAGGATAAAACAAATGGAAATAATATTTTTTATTATGTGTGTTAATATTGTGATAATATTAATTATGGAAACCTATTTTTTCAATTCTTATATTATTCTATGAATATGTTCATGCATAATAATACAATGGAAATAAGCACCATACTAGTGGTGACCAATCCCTAATTCAAGTATCCACAAACATTGGTTAGTTTTTTTGGACACATGAAGTTCTTTGTTGGTCAAGTCATTGTATATATTATTTAGGGTAACAACCCAACATTTGTAGAATTTTTTTCTAATAAATTTAATATTTTTAATATCATGTGGTTTATAATAAAGCCCAATTTAATAAAATAAATCCTACTATTGAAATATTTGTATTTAATATGATAATTATTTCTTATAAATTTGATTGGATGTTATGTATAGAGTTAACTAACTTATGAAAATATATAGTTCACAAAATTATTTCTTTCGTTACCAATTAATTAGAAATAAAATAAGTACAATTTGAAAATTGAGGAAATTTTTTTCAGAAGTAATTTTTTATGAACAAATATGTTTTATCTCAAAAAATTAAATTAACCACTTCTGGTTAATTATATTAAATATATTTACATATTAAATATTTAATAAATTGATTTATCTATCAAATTATGTGTTTCATAAAAATTATATAAGTACATATAAATTTTTTTTCATAAAACTATATTTCTAAAAACAGTTTCTTTATCAATAATTTTAAACAAACTTTTTAAATTATATATAATTTTTGTAAAAATAATTTGATAAAATAAAAATTATTTTTTAAATCATACTTTTATCCTGAGTTAAGTGGTAGTTTTTGTTTTTTATGATTGTTTTTTAATAAAATGTGAAAAATAAGGATTTTTATCAAAAAATATATTTCTATTTGAAGAAATTATATGGATTTGTTTTGTTTTAGAATCACTATAAAAGTAAAATTAGATGAATTATATATATTCTAATAAAATTTTGGTTATTTTAATTTTTTTATAATTATGATATTAATACTATAACATCCACGAACATGTACTCCGTGATCCGATACTAAATTAATAAACACTAAATTTTGAACTTTGATACTAAATAAGGTGATCCCATTTCTACCAATAAGAAAATAAAATGTAATATATATATATTTATTGGATAAATTTTTTATCCATGAAACATTTTGGTTTATAGTTTTAGTGAATTACATCCCAACAAGGTCAATGTGGATTCATAAACAACTCGTTTTTAAAGATGAACTACATCTCCCATTTTACCCAACATTTATAATTTTACATTATGTCATCGAAATAATCCATAATAGATATCATCAAGACATAATTCAACTAATCTCATTATTTATATCCATTTTATAGGAAAATGTAAGAAGGTTGAGCTCAAATTCATAGTAAGGATAAACATAAGAATTAACAATTGAATTTCTTCAATGAGCATAAGAAGTGCATAAGTGTATAATAAAAAATTCATTGTGCATTAATGAATCATAAAAGAAATCATACCCACAAATTATTAGATTATCGAATATTAAAACATGGAAAAGGATTGATTAATCAGAATGAATAATCAAGATCTAAGTGATACCAATCATGATCAAAAAAAACATTATAACCCCACAACCAGAAATTATATATCTTTTTAGTGTCATTGAGCATCATATTTATAAAAACCTTTCAAAATCATTTATAAATGGAATAACCATATGATAGACTTCCAATAATATCATTACGCAATGAATTTTATTTTTACTTAGGAACACCCATCATAAAAGCTATAACTGATTAACATTATGATACAAGGTCTGAAAAACAATTAAGCTATAATGGTCTACCAGGTGATATCTAGGTGACCCCATGTTCTGCTGTAAAGGACCTTCCTGGTGTTATTTGGGCGACCCCATTAGTATGATGTCATGTCCATGAACTATAAAATGAAGAAAATAAATCATGATTTAATACTAAAAATCATTTATAATCACTATTCTTGTATAAACAGATCAAAACAAGAAAAAATGTGTTTCATGTCAATATCATTGAAACAAGATCAACTTGTGGAAAAGAAATGGGTTACATAACAAAATAAATAAAGGAAAAACTATCCAGCTAGAGAAAAATTTTGGTTAGTACCAATATAAAATATTCCCAGTAGAATATATATAAATACAACATTTCTTTTCATCCTGAAATGAAGAAGCCATTAAATGATCAATAAAGACATATTCAGGTTAAATATCTATTTGATTTTGAAAATAAATTTTTAAAACATAAATTTTTTTGAAAAAAACTCTTATTTTAAATCAAAGTTGGAAAAAATTAAAATAAAATATTTAAAAATAATTTAAATCATTTTACTGTTAAAAATATAATTTCAGATTAAAACACCTTCTTTAAAATAATTTTTAAAATATGGTCTTGGATGAAAAAAATAGTTCCAACTGAATAGTGTTATTAACTATGATTTACATAAAAACACTCACTCAAATAATTTAAGTAATAATTAGTGGAAAATGATACAATTAAATAAAATTGTGATGAAGGAATTGATATGAAGAATTTCCATGAAAATTAAAAGAATTCAACATCAGATAAGTTATCACACATAGTCCCAATAAATGATTAGATTGTAACAATATACTATAACCACTATAGTAACTATTACTCCAAAATTCACTTTTTGACTTTTCTATTCCTTTTCCTTTGAAAATCACAAACTCTTTTATAAATTTTTTTTCCATTTCATTAAGATTTAATATAATTATACAATGTTTTCATAAGAAAATTTATTACATTTCGTAATACATATATTATTACTTTTTACTTAAGAAAATAAATATTTTATCAAAAAAATTTGTATAATGAGTTTGAATATGATTTATATCATACTCATGAAAACTGTAGCAGTGAAAACATTTAGGATTATCGTACTGAGGTTGGATATGATTTATATCATACTCATCTTTTAAAAACCAATCAATCATTCTAGTATTTCTCACTAAAACTATTTTTGTATTAATATGAGGTCGATATAAATCATATTGACACTCATAACAACTAATATTTTAATTATTTCAATTTAATTTTCTACCCAAAAAAGAATAATCATATTTTTAAGATCAATCAAAACTATATAGTGCATTTTGTGTTGATCAAAATGATTCCATAATTTCAATTTTCATATGATCGTTAAAGTGACAGGTGTCTAGGTCCTCTCAAAAATCATACAGAATGTCTAACCATTGGAGATCAAAATATATCATTGGGATAAATGCCTACAAATAATGTGTTATTTGAACTATTGAAATATAAGGGTTATGCATGACACTGTAGATGATAAAAACACTATGCACGAGATCTGCTGAATTTATTATGGTTGTTGAAAAATCTATTGTTTAGGTAAGTTAACTCATAGTTCCTAGACCATGTAATCATAGAGCTCTTACATTATTCAAGTCACAATGATTTTTGTGATTATGATCAAGGGCTTTCAAGGATATAAAGATAGAGGATTCAATCATTATCTTGATAGAGGGCATCGACTAATAGACCAATGATGACCATCATATTGATTGCTTATCCTGGTGTGGGTAAGGCATAAATTAATGAATGTATAAATCGAGGGACGTTTTCCTAGGTAATTGGATACCGTTCTATTTGGGTTTAATGAATTGAATATTAATTTACTTATATTTTCTTTTCTACTGATATTTTTATAGAAACAAAAATCTTTTATATATTCCGTTCTCTATTGTTATTCTACCTATTGTAATAGATATTATTACGATAATTTCATATTACCCCATGAATATAATTTTTGTTATTATGATTAATTCATTTACATCTATTACAATTATATATTTATGGGTTATAACAATCTTTTTTTCTGATACTTTGATAAATCATAACCATTGTAATTACAATTATTTTCTTAATCATTTCTTAATAATATGATTGTTAATTAATATGATTCCATTTAGTAGAATCAAACATGTGGATTACATATCAAAATAATTTTTATTATAATATTCTTTACGTTAGATCCTTGGCTCCAATATGATTATTGTTGAAATTCATAAGAGGTTTTGTGAATAAAATTTGTTTACTTTTATTAAACAAGTTTTTTCTTATGGTTCAAAAAAAATGTTTTTAAACATAAAATTCACCTCATATTGTATTTATCCAAATTTATATACATTTTTATCCAAAAATTTGTTAGAGAGAAGGATTTCACTACTCAAATACATTCTGATTATTTTACAATTAGATTTTATATTTATTTTAAGTTATAAAAATTTTGTTTTTAAATATTTTTGATAGAGTAATGTGTTTTATGGAAATGATTTTATTTGTATATATTTTAAATGATGTAGGGATTAACTATTTGTTCTATAAAAAATATCAAACAAACATAACCAACAATCTTCTATAGTAATGATTATGGATACTGGGGGGAATGAATGAAAATATTGTTATAAACACAGGTGTAAATAATTTTTATACGATGAATGGTGAATAAAAAACTCAAGAAATGTTAATAAAATATTTTTCAAATAATTAAAAGATAGAATATCATCTAAATCAAAAGGTATGTAATACATTATTATGTAAAATAAAAATAAAAATATAAAACCATGTTACATCTTGTAACATAGAAAATTGTATTTTCAAGAAGATATAATTCATCCATTTTGGAACATATAATGTTTTTGAGACGAGATGATATTTTTAAGTGTTTATTATGAATATTTATAATTTAATTATAGTGAACCTTTTTTTAGGTATACTATCGATTAATGACAATTTTTAATATTTTATAAACTGTGGGCGAAAAGGATTAATGGATAGAATTATTAATGAAATGATCATTGATATCATGTCCAAAGAGTGGAAATCAACGAAAAAATAAGTTTATGGGTCTAAAAAGATTAAAAAATATGACACATTGTTATTTATTTGGATATATTTTATAGTATGTCGATAGTGTAAATAGAGATGTTGAGAAAGACGAAAAAATAATGGTTGAGTACATTTTACTTCTACTTCAAATGCAATGAAAACTCATAATTCTGAGAATTTTGTTAAATCAACAAGGAAAAAGGATGAACTAATTCATATTTGAGTGATTTTGAACATTATAAGTATGAGTAGACCAATATATCTTAAATAAAGAATAGTAAATTTGGTATAAATAATTTTTAGTATCATTACAAGAAAATTAACAATGAAATAAATAATAATTATGATTTTGACATTTCTTGTTATGAATATAAATGAGTTTGACACATAAGACTATATTGTCCAATGATCAAAAAGAAAGATATAAAGAAATTTCATACATAATTAGTCATAAAAATTATTACAAGTCAACAGGGAAAAAATTATTTGAAATCTAGTCCCCCTTTGTGTCCTAGTGGAGGAGATTCCACTGATCATTCTTTAGATAAGGAAAATTATGGACCGAAGAAAATTGGTCTCTATTCCTGAATATATTTTAAAAAAAATTCATATGGATAATGTACAAACATCAAATTCAATAACAAATATTTATTCAAAAGAAATTTATACTAATAATAAAGTTTATATTTTTCTTAATGAACTAAATTCTTTTGAAAAAGATAACAATTTACTTTTTTATAAATAAGTCTCTAGATTTTTTATATTTATTGAAAATGAAAATTTAAATGTTCTAAAGAAACATGATAACCAAAATTATAGAATAAATTTTTTGATAAATGAATTATATGATAACTCAATGGATTAAGATAAGAAGGTCTTGGAAAATTATTTTATTTCTAAAAAAATAAGCAACTTAATTCTCAGGTGGATTGATTTCAAAAGATTACAAAAAAGCAATTTAGGAGAAACATGTTCTAGAAACAAAACCTCCTTCTAAAACTAATACTAATAAGGATAAAAATTTAGTTATCAAACTAAATTCTGAATGTTTTTCTTTATAGAAACTATTATCAGTATTTACCACTCATATAGAAGGATTTGAAAAAATGTATTAAAAACTCTCTCCACAGGGTAATAGTTTCTGAATGCTATATACTCATACAAGACTATTTTTATTGATAATTAATTTTTTCTTCATAATGTAACATTTTCCCCAAAATTTCAATGTGGTCTTTACTACAATATAAATTGCTCATTAAATAAAATTCAATCATTATGATTTCAAAAATAAAAAATTCCCTAAAAATTTTGATTCGTATGATTATTTTTTCTATCAATTCCATTATCAAAAATGTGTGTATAACAAAAGTATAATTGTTTTGTTTTCTAAAAACAAAGTAAGTAACAAAATATTACATATGATACATGGATAGTGGTTTTCCCTGGCATATGACTGGTAATAATGTATTCATTCAAATGATTATCGAAATGAAAGGTGGAAGAGTTTCCTTAAGAGGCAACACTTGAGGGAAGAATATTGGTATATGTAACATTGTTCTTCTTATAGAATATTTTATTTCAAATGATTACATTCTAAAATTTCATAAAGAAAACAGTATAAGCATAATTTATTTATGTGTTTAGGGATACAATGGAAATTATACGAATGATAATTATGTACTACAAAATTCAAAGGATTAATTCATTATTTCTTACCATCGACATGATAATGTTTATACACTAAAAATAGAATACCATAGGATACATGAATTCGATTTTCATAGTGAAATGGAAGATCAATCTTGATTATTAAATAAAAGGATTGTACACAATAACCATATAATGTATTTTAAATTGGAAAATAAAAGACTTGTTAAGGATCTACCCAAACTTATATTTGAATCTTAATAATTTTGCGAACCTTATAAATATAGAAATTAACATATGTCATATTTCAATATATTAGAGATGAATCAACTACTGGTGATTTATAGTTAGTTCACATGGATTTTTCTTCCAATGAAAAACTAAAAGTTTTAGAGGAATGTACATTGAGATTTATTTAGTTAATGACTATAATATGTATAAACATGTCTATTTTATTAACCAGAAATATGAACCCAATTTTCCTTTTTAAAATATTTTTACCCATAGTTTAATAATAGAAAAATTATCCCCTCATTATAATTCATAGTGATCTTGTAATAGAATTTGTAAACAATAATTCTGTAACTTTATGAAGTAAGAAGGAAATTACTAATATCTTTTTTGCTCTTGGAACTCCTCATAAAAATGGTGTTGTTGAATGAAAAATATTTATTCAATAGTAAATAAAAACATGCATGTTTAATGAATACTCATTTACTACACACTTTTTGTATAATTTGTTAGTATAGATTTCAGTATTATAAATCATGTTTTAATTTGAATTATTATTAATAAGACAACTTATTATTTATTGAAATGCTAAAAACCAAAAGATTCATACTTCACAATATTTAGATGGAAATTAATCATCTTCAATTAATAAGATAATTTACCTAATATCACACCCAAATCATATGAATGAGTATTCTCAAATTATTCCAATAATCTTAAGGAATATAAAGTTTTTTTAAAAAATATTCTACTATTTTAGATACATTACATGTTAAATTTTAGAAAACACATCCTTTAAAAAACCGACCAAAATAATTAGATTTATATTCACAAATATATACTGAAACCATGATAGAAGAATCTCATAATAAGGAAAATACTCATGAAATTATTTCTGAAGAATTTACCCTAAAATACATTTTATCATTTATTGATATATAGGGTTTAAAAAGACCTATAAATTGTTTCTTAATAATAATACTTTTGATAGTATCTTTGGTGATGAGAATCAACTAGTAAGGACATGAAGTTATTTGTAAAAATGGGGAAGAGGATATTACATTACACACTCAATTTGAAACTTATTATCTTGATTATGATTTCTGTGATGAATTCTAGATTAAGGATATGAAAGTTGAAATAAATGTATTCAAAAGGAAAAAAGTCTGTACTGTGGTAGAAATAACTAACGTGACCACCATAATTTGAGTAAAATGTGTTTTTATAAATAAATATGATAAAAATGGTATAATTATTATCAATAAAGATATAATACTTTCTAAATGTTGTAATCAAAAAGTGTGAATAGATTATGAAAAATCATACGATCCGGTATCTAGAATTTAATTTATTTTTATTCTATTATCCTTTTTATAATTATTTAATTTCAAACATTTTAAAATGAATGTGAACAATAATTTACATAATGAATATGTTCAAGAGTATTTTTTTCTGAAAATATTTCTATTTTAGATTATATAATACATCATGAATATTTTTATAAACATTATATTGTATATGGACCTAAAAACTCCTCTAAATCCATTTATAAAAGATTAATAGGTTTTTTGTTACAAAAAAATCCATGTTTAAGAAACTGCTGATCTAACTGATTTGACAAATAAATAAAATAAAAATATTTTTATTGTTCAAATATATATTGATGAAACTATATTAATATATACTAAACAATATTTTACAGATTCCTTTTCATATCTTATGAAATATGAGTTTGAGATGAGTACGATGGGTGAGTTAATATTTTGTTTTAGTTATCAAATCTATTAAAAACAATAAAAATACTATATATATAAACATATATATATCAATGATCATTGCAAACCATGTATGGATATGACAATACTAAAATTATTAGTACTCTCATTTGTACCTCAAACACACTTTAATTTGATAATGGTGGCCAACCAGTCGATCAAAAGACTATTAGAGGAATGATTGAAAATATACTATATATAATAGCTATTTGTCTAGATGTAATGTTTTTAGTATTCTTATATGGAAGGTATTAATAAAATAATTAGGAATCCTATTTAAAAACTATAAAATAATTTTTTATTATTTAATTGGAGCTATAAATTTAGGAAATTTATATTCTTCATGAAATTATTTTTAATAAATGAACACTGCGAATGTGGAATTTAGTGGTTATAGAATGGATAAAAATTACATCCAGAACATGTAATTCCTTTAGATATTCATTAGTTTATTTTCCATGTAATAATTAACACTCAGTAGAAATGTGCACTGTTGAAGTCAAATATGTGGAAAATATATGTTTTTTTGCTCATGTGTTGTGGATGAATCACACACTCACCAACTATGGCCTGATATAAATGATAAAATATATTGTGAAAAGAAAGGTGCCATTACCCTTAGTAAAAACCCTTTACATCACATTAAACAAAAACATATAGATATTAGGAATCAATTTCATAGGGATCATAAAACAAAAGGAGATATCATTTTACAAATTATAATAACACAAGAACAACTTTATAAAATCTTTACAAAATTTTTACCATATTAGATATTTTAATATTTTAAACATAAGCTACAAGTGATAAAAATAAAGTAATCATTCAAATCCACATATTGGTTAAACCATTTTTTAAATTAATATAATCCTATCAAAATATTGAGTACATATATTTGAGTTTTTATTAAATCTTTTACTGTCAAATTGTTTTATTTTTAAATTTATAATTTCAATATTTTTCAAATTCAAGATTTTAGGTATTCAAAAATTTTCATATTCAACATTTTTCATATTAAATTTTTATTACTAGTCAAAATTATTCAAAGTCAAAATGTTACATATTCAATATTTTTCACACTAAAAAATTTTCTTACTGAAATGTTATTCTATTCATAATTTTAGATATTCAAAAAAAAAATCTATTCAATCTTTTTTGTATTCAAAAATTTGTCAACTAAAAATTTTTTATACTCAAAATTTTTCATATAGAAAATTTGACATATTAAATATTTTTCATACTCAAACATTTTTTGTACTCAAAATTATTCTTACTCAAAATTTTTCTTACTCAAAATTTTTCATTCTCAAAATTTTTGGTATTGAAAATTTGTCATATTCTAAATTAATTGCATTCAAAATATTTCATATTAGATTTTTTTCATACTCACAATTTTTTATACTCAAAATTTTTATAATTAAATATTTATTATAATAAAAATAATTTTTATTTATTATTTTTAATATTGAAAATTTCAAATATTCAAAATATTTCATATGAAAAATTATTCATAGTAACAATGTTTCATATTCAAAAAATTTTATATTCAAAATTTTTCCAACTCTGTTTTTTTTTCTACTCAAATTTTATCACACTCAAAATTTGTATTTAATACACAAATTTTCTTTTTAAGGATATTTAGTTAATGAATCCAATATATATGAATTGAAACTCCAAAATGTATAATTTATTACCTTACAATTATTCAATTCAATTAATATTGTTAGTATTATATTTTTTATAAAAAATCTTTCCCAGATACATTTTGAATACAATTAATGTTTTTTATTACCTTCAAAAAAGATCACGAGTTCATTAATATCTTAATAATAAGATTATTTTTATTAAATCTAAACCATATAATTTCAATTTTCGTCTTCCACCTCTTATATAAAATGGACCCCATACCCTATACCATAATATTTTTCTTATCTTTCGCGCTAAATAATTTCCTCCCTTCAAAGAGTCATGTTTGAATGTTTCCATAATTGAGTGAAGATTTTCATTTCATTATTGAATCGCTGATATATTATACTAAGTCCATAGATTCTGTATACATTTCAACAATAAAGATCATTAGTTAATGTTTAGTAAAAAATTATATTTGTGATATGAATGATTTCACATAGAAATAGATCATTATATTTTAAGCATCAGAATTAATTTTTTTACAAAATCCTGAAACTAGTTAGGATATTATCCATTTCAATGAAGTAACAAAATTTTATTGTTTTATAGATATAGATAATAAATTGAAGGAAATTTTTTCAATTTACAGAAAATATTTTACCATTCCTATAAAAAAAGCCGCAAATTTCCAAGGTATATCTTCCGAGGCTGATGCTTTTTTCTTTTCACATAACCTACTGAAAGAAAAATGAACGTTTAATAAAATAATTTTGAAGAAAATATTTTTCAAATTCATGAGAAAAAAGGAAAATTACTCATCTATAGTGTAAAATGTTTCTTATATCCCTTTGGATGTAAGGGTTGATATTCTATAAAAAGTTGATCGGTAAACCCTGAGGTTTTTAAATTTTTTCATTCCGTATTATCTTGTAAATATGTAAAAAAACAATTTTATGGTTTATATATTTTTCACACTCATTAATTTAAAATAAGAATCCATAAAATACTAGTTAGTTATGTTTTCTAGAATCATTATTATGTTTATTATTGATTTCCCGAAGTATATCAATGAGACTACAAAATCGATACTAAAGAAAATGAAAATTCCCATAATCCGTGATGATACAATCAAAATGATGATGTTTTGATTTTATTTTGAATCATTTTTTTAAATATGATGTAGATAAAAATTTAATGTATTGTTGTCACAAGGTTTTAGAATATATGATACTGAATTTTTTAGATGATCAAATGAAATCCAAGTAAGTTTCTTCCATAATTCTAAATAAACAAAGAAATGAATCTATTGAAGTATCTACTAAGTATAGAATAAATAAATATGAATGGAACAAAAGAGACACCCTATTTTTTATTGACAATAGCAAGTCTATAGCTTAAATAATTCATTCTAAATATTTTTTTATATGTGTATAAAAGAAAAGAAAGATGAAGAAGATAATGTGTGATTTTTTTATATTGATAAGTTTTAAAAAGGTATTGAAAAGTCTTTTACAAGTATTGTAATTAAGGGACCTGTTGAAGTTAGTCCCACTTTACAAGATAAGATGAAATAAAAACAAATAGTTGGAAATGAATTGGTGCCACCTAAAGATATTTAATAAGAAATTTTGGACAAAACAATAGATATAGAAATGAAACAAATAGATAAATATGTTATTGAAGTGGAAAAAATACAATAGAGAATTGAAGAAGAAGAATAAAATAAATAATATGAGAATGAAAAGAAAACAATTCAGAGATAAAACTCTCAAATTGAGAGATTACCAGAGGGATATTCATAAGAAACATTTTTTAAATTAACATATCTAGGAGTTTTTCTTCAATGAAATCTATAATAAGTGTCCATTGTGATAAATTCACTCATATTTTTGACAAATAAGAATATAACAAGACTAATGAAAATTATAATCGGTCTGTACAAAAAAGGATGGTGAAAATCTTTATGGAGAACATCCTAATATTGTAGAATATGTTCATTAAATAATTCAATATGAATAAAAGTATGTCTTTATATTGATCAATAATTATGAAGATTCGAACATACTATTTCTTCTTTCCCAAGTCTAGAAGAAAAAATTGATTTTGTTTTAGAAATTCCAAAGAGATTATCGAGTTATGTTATAGTTTTAAAATACATATGGATATAGTGTGAATCCAATTTCAATGTTTTTGAGGAAAATTATAAGGTACAAAAAAATTCGTGAAAAAAATTTAAAAAGTGATATGACAATGCCAATTGAGATATCAAATATCATCATGACTCAATTTAAGACATAACAAATAATGTAAATTATTTATCAATTTCTTTTAATATGTTAACAAGTGACACTTATATAAAATTAAGAGTTATACCAAATTTCAGAACATCATAACATAACCAGTCAAGAAGAATCATGGTGTCAAATGAGAAGTTTAAATACATGTCATTGAAAATTTCAGGGCTTTAAATATAAACGATTGACATATTTGATCTGAATATGATGTGGTTTTACTGAATGATAGAATTGATATGTATGATAAGACTATTAAGGTTCAGGAATATAATATTCATCATCTAGAAGAAAATATTCATATACAACAATTGAACATTTTGTCTCAGGTTGAAATGATTCTTATCCTTGAAGAAAATATCCACCCATTGGAATAATTGAATTTTAATCTAGATCAGTTTTTACTATACATGAAGAATAGTTTAGACATTGCACAAATTAAATGAAAATGTGAACAAAGATATAAATCTATTCAAGAAGTTGAATACAAATGACATAATACTCATAGTGAAGAAATTATTTTTTAACGGTTTTTTTATTTTTTTGAGACCTCAATGAAATAATTTTTCATCTATATTTAATTTGATTCATTGTCCTGAAATTATCATTTTTCAATTATCATTCATTTTTTTAGATTATTATGTTCTTAAATATTTCATATAGATTCTTTTCTAACCTTTTCTCAAGTAACTCAAATACTATTCCAATTACTTTTAGAAAATCACAATCGGGTAGAATATTATTGGTCGGGGATATGTTTATAAGTTAAAAGATAATGATATTTTAAGGGTAGGTTTTTTTAAAAAGAATATGATCTTTATGAGGGTTTTCATCCAAAGGGAGAGTTAGTGATATTCATATTTACATTTACCTGAGTTATAAATTATAGGGATATAATTATTAATGTTTATTTAAGAATTTAAAAGGTATTTAATGGAATTTTGGACTTATGTTTTTTTAAAATGAATTTTATATTTATGTCTTGTGGAATGTGTTTCCCATAAAAGGGGCTCATTTTTATGTCAAATGTATCCTTTTGAATTTTCCATACCTTTTGTTTTTAAAATCACAATTTATTTCTTAAATATTTTATTTCATAATTTTTTATGTCCAATGTATTTTTAACATGTTTTTATTTGAAAATATACAAACATTTTTCATAGTAACAAAATTCTTTTTGACATCTGAAAATAGTTATTTTATCATTTGAATATTCATAATGTCTATGGATATAATAAATATCATACTCATGAAAACTATCATAGGGAAAAAAACACCATGATTATAGTACTATCCATGGATATGATATATATTATACCCATAATTTGAAATCCAATCAATCTTTCTAGCCTTTAGTATGAACAAAATTTTTATAATCAGAAGATCTCAATATAAATTCAACTGAAACTCATAATGATTATCATCAGACTAATTTATGTATACTTTTCATACCATTAAATATAATAGTAATGTTGGGAGATATTTTAAATCAGAATAATATCATTCTTTATGTGTTAATCAAAACTATTTCAATCATTAAAATTTTATATGACCGTTGCAGTTTATGTCGTCTATGTCCTCCAAAAAATGTAGGAGAAAACAAGTCCATTAGAATTACAAATAACCATTGGGTTGAATACCTATAAATACCTAGTCATCAGAACTCTTGAGAAATATGTGAGATGTTGAATTATGTAGATGATAAAGACAAGGAGTGAGAGATCTACAGAATTTATTGATATTTATGTGAACTCTAATGATTAAAAAAATTAACTAATCTTTCCTTATACTTTTAATATTAGAGTTTTTACTTGATTTGTATGACTTTTATTGTTGTAATTATGATTGAGTTCTTCTAAGGATTGATAGAAATGGGATTCAAACATATTTGTGATCAAGGGTGGCAAGGGATATTAATAGAGAATAAATATGATCATCATATTGAGGGTGTACCCTGGTGTGAGTAAGACAGACTTACTTAAAAGTAAAAATCAAGGAACATTTATACTAGGATATAGGATAACCTCTTATATGAAATTAATGAATTCAATATTTAATTTTTTGTATTTTTATTTACAGATATATTATAATAAAAAGATTATTATATAATATATTCATCATTCTATGTGTACACTAATTATCGTAGTTGATTTAATGAAGATACTTTTGTATTAAACCGTCAATCCGATTTTAGTGATTATGATTAAATGATTATCTCATATTATAATTCTAGAAAATTTATAATAGAATCACTATTTTTCACATGAATTAAATTTTTTTGACTATTGTAATTATGAATCTTTTCTTAATCATTTCCTAATAATATGATTTTTACGCAATATGATTCTATTAGGTATAATCAAACATGTAGATTACATATTAGAATCATCATTATTATGATATTTTTTTTCATCAGAACCTAGGGCCGAGTTATATAAATATTTTAATATAGAATATAATTTTGAAAAATATTTTATTAATTCCTTTAAATAAAATTTCTCTTACGGTTAAAACAAATGTTTTACAATATAAAAATACCCACCCTCTTTTATTTATCCATCTGCATGGACATTTCGATCTAACAATAATATTATGTCAAAATTTCATGAAATTATATCATTTATAATATCATGAAAATAATTTTATTAAAATATTACAATTCAATGGGTTATAATATACAACCCATAAATGAATTTATGTTTATAATATAACTAATGTCTCAAAGGAGGAAAATTTCGACAATAATCCCTTAATTCTTTGCTAAAATTGAAACTATAAACCCCATGCTATAGTGATCCTAAAATGGATATGAAAATATTCAAAATATTTATTAGAATATTCATAAAATAAATTCATGGGAAGTATATTTACCAAAAAAATAAAATAGGTGGTGGATAAGGCATACATCTCACAGAAAGAAATATGAGATGATAAAAACCTTACCTTGAGTCTTATTCATAATTTTTTTCTTTTTTTAATTATAGAATAATTAAAATTTATTTGATCATTTTTCATGTTTATTTTTATTTTTATTTCACTTACTATCATGTTATATAATTTTAATTAATTAATTAGGTTTAGGTTTGATGTTTTGACCATATTCAAATTAAGTGAAAACACACCTTTTGTAGGTCAAATATCTTCAATGTGGTATTTATATAAACATTTCAAGAATAAAAATCATGTAATTATTATCATACATAGTCTTATTTTATAAACCAATATATAATTATGGTTTTGAAAAATGAACATACTTTTGGATCTCCGAAATGATAGGTTGTACATACGCATGATTATCATTACCTTATCTCAATTATCATTATGGAAAGAAAGTAATATTTTATAAAAATAGAAAGAAAATTATATTAGGAATAGTATTGTATTTAAATATATATACTTATATATCTATTTATTGTGATGTGAAAGGAATCACATCACTTCGAGCAGACGGTAGTCCACATGTTTATGAATAACATTATCACTTTTTCAACGTTAGAAAAGGTAATAAATAAAATGATATCAGATATTTCAAAAAATATAATTAGTTCATCAATATCATATCAATTTCATTTATATCATATATATTCATTATCTTTTCCCTTATAACCTTCCTTGTATCATCTTATTATAAAACACTTCATATCACATTTTGTGGTGGTAGTCCACCACACACAAAACCGATGTCATTATATCCCCAAAAATATAGACTGTTAAAAGGTTATATATTATATAGTTATTATTGAGGGATAATTATATTATAAATATCATACGTAAAAATTAATTCCATTACTATTCCCAACCATTAGAGGTTGTATTAGAAAATCAAACAATGTCGATTTGTGAGTTTGTGGTCTTCCAAATACACAAATGATTATTTCATAACCCATTTTGTGGATTTGTTTGTCTTTATATAGATAACAACAAACAATATATCAAAAAATAAGTTTATTTAAGATACTTATTTTACTATATAATCATATAATATGACGAATGTTGTGTGGTTAAGAAACAAATAAAACAATTTTTTTTATCATTAAATGTTATTTGTGTAACTTCATTTGGTTTGGATAAATGTCCCTCCTTAATTTTATTGATTAAAATAGTTTGTCAACTATAATAGGATTATGGATTTTGGGAAGTAATTAGGTCAATTTTTATGAGAAAAATGGCTTGATAGGTGTGAAGAACCGAGGGAAGTGAGTTCTCATTTATAGATGATGGGGAGTGATATTCTTGAACATACTCAAATGTATTCAATATTGGGAGGTTAAATTTACATAAAGTGGATTAAAATTTTAAAATGAAATGTGGATATGGATGATATGATAAATAAAATTGTCCACTACATAATGATAACATGTTTTAATCATTTCGTTCTCTAAATCCAATATATCCATATTTAAATCATTTTTGTTTTTCATTAAGGTAACTTGTTTTATAAGATCTATTATTTTTCCATTGATGCTATGTTAATGTGAGAATTAATGGAAAATTAATACCCACTGATTTTAAATATGAAATCTAAATTATTAATTAAAAACCCCATGTGTGATGGATATTAATTTTAAATGAATATCATATAACGCACAAAACCATTGTGTTATCCCTAATAGATCTAACATTGTTTTGAATATTTTTGGATTGATATGATTACTATAAAAAATTGGACCAATGATTCCCATGATACGAACCACCAAGGCCACCTCTAACAGGCTAGATGCTAGAAACTAGTGCTGAGTAGGCATATCACTATGATGGGAATCCATAGCCTAAGCTTCTATACACACCAACACATCTCCATTCTCATACAATGATGACATGTGGAAAATGAACATCCATTCATGCATCCCACTAAATTTAATAACTAGAGTACTATATAAAGTAAAGGAATTTAAAAAATGACAAATACAATCTCACCACAATGAGTTTGAAAACATGTCCAACCTGAAACTGATACTGGGTACTACTATTAAGATACTTTGGTAACCCACGAATGTCTACAAAGTCCCACAAGGAACTCTTTATTCTTGGTCTATCTTGTACTCTGTTATAAGGTCAATCATCTTCACAATACATGACTCCCATTTGAAAACCCTATGAAATGGTGAGTATTACAGTAAATATTAAGACCCCTAAAACCAAAAAGAAGTCAATTGATTACTATAGTCATCTCTACAATTTTATATGTCTAAAGACAATCTTTCAACAATAAAAAGATATAATCAAAAATTAAACATAGTATCAAGGTAATTCAATGTCATAATTCTAGCCTAGGATTCTAGCTCAATGGTTCAACATATAACATTTCCAGGAAAACACTCTCCAGACTCTGAATGCACTGATGATGTTCATCACAAATGTAATGCTCGTTGGGTCTCACCATTAAAGTACACCTTGATAGTCCAAAGTAATATGATACATAAATGAGGATAACTCCTATGGCCACGGGGTATACTAAATACTCAATCTAGATTGACCCACTAAATAGAGGATTGGTACCTACATACTATTGGTCCCAAGGATTCTATAAACTCAACCTACAGAACAAAGGGGAATAGATGATCTCACTCTTGGCCTCAAAGAGGGATTCCAACAACACTATCGATGAATCCCTACTGAATGATCAATTTCTTTTGTATATGAGGTGATTCCATAGAAACTCTTAGAGAATGGATATTTGGAAGACACCCTAATGAAACCCTCAATGATATAGAAGAAAAGGTCAACAAACCAACTTTATAGAAGTGAATGGTGTGATGTATGATAATAGGAATTGTCCCAATGGAATTGAGTCTTTTCCATGTAAATGACCTGGTCACTATTCCACATCTATCTAACAGTATAGTGAATTTTATTTCCACAAGTACTCTTCCTGTATAATTCTGCAAGGGTATGCCTCTGTAAACTAGGATAATCCTTATATGTGTGGGAGTATATGGTTTTGTCAAGCATGTGGACTCCATCCTATGTTTATGTACCTTCCATATTACATTAAATTCCACTAGGGAGTGGTCAAACATTGTTTTATAGGGTCACATGTCATGTGAACCTTAAAATTATCTCAAATGTATTTCTTTTACAAAGACAGACCTTTATACTGTGTAATCATGTATTATATGCTATGTCGATTAAGATTTCTCGAACCCAATGTTTATTCCATCAACTAGAATCCATGCCTCCACCACCTTGGATATCTGATTAAATCATGCTAGAAATTATTGATGTACCTCACCACAATATTTCCATGGTCATTTAAAGGGTTATAAACATTCAATCCATTCATAAATCTAACATTTTCACTCTTCTTCACTCAATTCCAATGAACAAGAAAATAGATATCTAAAACCATTCAAACATTCACCAATTCCATCTCCACACAACCATGAATTCATACTGATCCAGAGTCTATAATATTGCATCATTACACCCAAAAATGGATGGGTGATGATCAGGTTTTCAGTGGGTGATGAACCATGGGTCCACAAAAAACACACATGATGAAATAAAAATAAAGGGTGAAAAGCATAATAACAATTATAGGGACATACCTCAATAAATGTTCTTGTTGACCATGATTATTTTCCATTTTAATAGAGAATGAAGATATATATATTATTAACCAAGAATCAATATGAATTACCAATTAATATAATTAGTCTCAAAATATACATGAGATGTGGATCAATCTATTATTTGATTGACCTATATATAATTTTTAAACCAAAAATATGAAATAAAACCAAATCGACGAACATGATACCTCAATTTATATTTATGACCAAGGAAGAACGTATTTGTGTCGTGAGAGTTGGTTAGATCCTTTGATTTTTTCTTCCACCAAACATCGATATATGACCCAATCATCATCTTCCAATAGAATCTATTTTTTGATCTTCAACGGTCCACTATATGTATTTTTTTTAGTGTATAAACCTTGTAATTACCCATAATTTTTTAGTGAATAGGTTAGGTCGCTGCATCAACAAAATAAAATAAAATAATTCAATTAATTATTTTATTTATTTTATTCACACAAAAACTTTTATACAAAAACACCATTCTAATGATGTTTATGTCATGCCTAGGGTAATCCCAACCCATTGAACTTAATGGTTCCATCATATTTCTATTATGGGTTCCCATTTATATGTTATATCCATTTGTAAGAAAACAAATCACATGTGTTCTATTTTAATATATATAGTATATTTCTAACATTTGTTTTCGAAAAAATGGGACTTGAAATTTCATGTTGTCCAAATTGATAGTCTCAAAACGAATCTATTCAGTATCCAAAATTAATATATGTAAAACAAATGTAATCATTTTATTTTCACCTTAAGGCATTACATCCTGAAACGCCAAAAAATTGGCTTCAAAAAGAGAGGTGGAAACAGACCATGAATTTGAGCCTCTGAATCTGATATGATGTAATGTATTTTCTGAATCTACCTTATAACACCTAATAATGGAATCAATCACTTATAAAGGACCCTCTATTTGAGATCCTCATTCACTATTAGGTACTGAGGATAAGTAGCTTCAGCCATGATGTCTATTTAACCCCAGTCGATAACCTGTGATGGGTCATACCTATACCTCCTTAGTTGCTACACTTGGAAGATTTAGTGTAACTAGTATAACTAAAATTACCGATCAAAGTGATAAAAGACCTCTCCAACTCTAAATAGTATCTATAAAGTTGGAATGAATATTTGACATAGCTTTCTGCCATGAATAAATCTCTATAATCCACATAGATCTGAAACCCATTGGAATAAATGTCCTTCCTCATCGAACATTAAATTCTTCCTTCATATTTTCATATAAGAAGTACGATGGCTCTGTGCCGTCATCATCCACTCCAAGATTATCTTATCCTTCTGGGTAGTTGATCACCCTAACTCTGAGACCATGAGTTTTGACTCTCTTATTTCAGTTCAACAAAGTGATGACCTATAGGTTCTCCTATATAAAACCTTAGAATGGTGTTATATAGATGGTTCCATATTAATTGTTTTTTCAAAAAATAATCTATTAGTAGGTTATACCCCTAGTAATAGCCAAAGTATAACATTAAAACTCATATAATGTCCACAAATACCTGAATGGTCAGCTTGCTGTAGTCACCAATTTGTAGGTAAAACATTGTGATCTTGTGTTACTGAGTCACAAAAACCTCCTATAATCAATTAGAAAAATGTAATTTTATGTGAGAATAATAGGCCAAAATAATCATTGAGGGAACTCAAGGGTTGAAAACAACCTCTGGCAGATATAGGTTTCATATGCTCTCTACATAACTCTACTCCCAAATAGCTATGAAGTGGGATAACTTGGTGAGTTAGTCTATAATCTCTAGGATGGCATAATATCCCTTGGATGTAAAAAAGTAATCCTTTCATTCTATCTTTTGATATTCCATCCCACTTCCACAATGGATCTTCAAGGTTTTGAGAAAAACATTTTAGATGTAGGTGCTTTACCTTCACGATCAAACAAGTAAGGTATTGAGAATTCAACATTGTAACTCCCTTCAACACCCTTGGGCACCGAAACTAATGTCATATGTCATGGTGTATCTTTTACACACAAGGATTTACCCCAATAAAATATTTATAAAAATATCCCATAATCTCTTCTCACAACTCCAATAGTACCCTCATGCATCCTATGAAAATTGTGGCATGCATTGTACCTTTAGAAAACCCAATAAGTGGATGTATAGTGGATATCACAGTACGTAGGGCATCATGAAATATATCCCCATGTTGTTCCTCCCAAAATCACTATAAAAAAACTAGGTTAAAATAATATACTAGACATAAGATTCAAAATATCTATACATAAATGATTAATATATCGAGGACAAGTACTCTAATACATTATTCAGTAATTTCTAAGAAGATCTCTTACAGAGTGAATCTACTACCTTGTTACCCATACCTAGATGTATAGAGGATCTCAAAGTTGTAATACATGTGAAGCTCTATACATATCCATTGTTTTAGGATATGATTATTCTATGTGACAATATTCATGATACTATTTTGATTATAATAGACTGTAAATGGATATTCAATCAGGTAGTGTCACCACATTATCAGTGTAAAGTCCAACACTACTATATAATTATTACATTAACATAGATAATTCATCATTGTCTCAACTGACTAAACTATATGAAATAACCAAATTCCTCAAAATCAAAATTCATACATGATTATTTCTTGATTCATCATAGAACAATACGTACTCAACACCCTCTTATGTCAATATCAATAAGGAAGATATCATCAAACCCATCCTAAAATACTGAGAAGTTAGCTGGAACCTCTCTTTCCATGTCAAAGGATATCCATTTCTCATCAAAGCTATCATGGGTGCTAATATCCTATCGCAATTATCTACGAATCATTTTTAATATTCTCCCAACCCATGTAATCATTTCTCCTCTGTCATGCTCTTTAGTGGCTCCAAATCTAACACTTACCCGACTATGGAAATGTCCATTATCACTTCATCTATAGTGATAAAATGTCATAGATTGTGGTCCCCATGAATCCAAAACTATAACCTCACGATATTCCAATAATATTGGTGCTCTTGGTGTAATCTATAACCATCGTGAAGTGTCACACATTACCCTACTCAGATGTAGAGTACACTTAGATATTTTCAATAATGGATATCACAAATCGGTCTATGAAAGGTTAAAACAACTGGTCCACGAGTCCCCTGAACACTACTAAGGATTTTATCTTGCCAAAGGGAATCTAAAACTACACATAGTGAATATATCATTATATTAATTCCATCTTCAATATATTTTATTCCTGTACTAATAACTTGTGAAATCCATACCTAAGGAAAACTGTTGAGAAACATCATACCCCTCTCAACTGATAAAATTTGTCATTGATTATCTGTATTGTATACATGTTCATAATGATAACATGGTTATGCTTTGTTATTCCACATATAACCCCAAACATCTACCTGATTTGGTTCTGAAAAAATTGTATCCTATAAATATGAAACAATGGCATTAAAAAATCCCACCATCATTATAAAAAATAACTACAACATTATATTTTGACGCTTTATGAGATAAATCATATATGTTGCTACATATATCAGTTCTATATAATGTGTTTTTATTAATGCGGAAGTACATCTAATGTTGTGGAGGTAATCCTTGAACCACCTTAGGAAATAAATCCTCCTACTCAACCACTGTTTTATGAAACTGGGTACTCAATGAATCCAAAGCCCCAAGAGTCATGTGATCCAACTAGTAATTAATGGCATGCACCCCACCTTTTCATGTGTCCATCAAGTGCTTCCTGGGTTTTATTTTCCATGAAAAAATTATAACTAAGTCATATCACTATGGACACAGGGAATACTAATCCTGAAAAAGTAAATATAAGAATATACTATGGATAAACATTCCATACATATGATGACATCATAAGGCTTCATCGCTACAATAAATAGACTCTAATTAAATCCCTCTCCTCCAAGAGCCAGGTCACACTATCAGTACAAGTGAGTTATTGTTGGGTCATACTTAGTAGTAGTGACTAGGCCCAAGGATTAATCTAGGGGAACAACTAGAATATCTAAATATCCAAAAGGATTTGTGAGATGAATTTAATTTCTATAAAATGTGACTGAATGTACTAAAACTATGGGAGAAAGGATACAGATCATACCTTTAATCATTCCTATATCCTCAAGGTATTATGATTCATAATCAAAAACTATCCCTATCCCTATACACCATCTCCCTATGATTAGTGTGGACCACCTAGTGGTGGTGGCTGTAAAAATTAAAGGTGTTTACCACCTATTACTTCCCTCCCAAATCCTCTTCAACATCTATCGCCTTATAAACCATAATACTCGTTCCATTTTTTCTCCCTTAGCTTCAAATCGATGATCCAATTGTAAGACATATAAAGTGTGGGTAAATCATGGAAAATATTTCCATATCATCACATGAGTAGCACCACATCTCCATTTTATTACTAGAACAATCTAGAGATCCTTGAACGGTAGAACCTCTTCCCTAGGACCTCCTCCTAAATCATCTCTCACATCCAGTTCCCTAAGACTCAAATTAAGTCCCTATTTCCAAGGTATATTGTCATGTATTCCCACCCTCAATAACCCATATATGTGTGTGCTCATACAAGAATATATCTACCACCAAATCCCTCTATAGAATCCAACTATAGTTCGGAATGAATAGAGAGATAACAGTGTCTTCGATGACAATACAAAAACCTCATTCAATGCTCTAAGACTTAATGAAACTTTCACGAACCAAATCAATCAAGTACCATGAGAGGTTAACAAAACACTATGAAAAATATGTTATAGTCGGCTTGCCCTGCTGGAGCTGCAGAATCTCCTTAATACGTATATCCCTCAACATATCTAGTTAAAACACATATCAAAAAAGGTTCTTAAACTATGACCATAGTAGATTAACCTGGTTATATGATTTGATCCCAAACCCCCACTATATTCTTGATTAGCCATAAATAATTCTTGTCTCCATGAACTCCATATGATATTCTGGTGTATTGACTAGCAGTTAAACTTGTGTCACCCCCTCAAGCCAGTACTCAGTCTTTTTTAGCTTTCTCCTTCCTCGAAACCTGAAGGGTATTTATTTATAAAACATAAAAGTGAACTCATAATGTACACCTCATCTATTGGTACTAAAAGTACCATCAACTTCTCTATGGTGGTGGCATCAATAGTGCACTACATAGAGGTATCACATCTAAAAATGGTCCCTATATTGATGCCTCATCAAAGAGATGATCATCTTATGATCCTGATGTTTAATCATAGTTGGCATATATCATAGAGCCATCCAGAATGTAAAGAAACTTTACCATGGTCAATGAGTATATCTGGATCGCTGAATTAATAAGGACATGCAAACCAAAAACCATTCGTATATAACTAATGTACCATTATTTTCCACACAACTAGGGTACTCATGTACCTATTCAAAAAGAAAGTGATCAGGGTCCTATTGTCTGAATTTGATAGCTACTACAACAACCTTGGTTTCCCTAGATGAAAATCCAATCATAAAACCCTAAACATTGTTTACTATAAAAAATATCATTGACTTTGATCCTAATGTAGAACTGAATCATTTGATACAACCCTTTCATAACCTATCCTGATAGGGCCTTTGTCATGACTCCACGTAACCACCTTCAATAGGCTAGGGGTTTTCAACTTGCACCGAGTGGTCATATGACTAATCTGGGAGGACTTACCCAAAGTAATAATATGCACACACACATATCCAAGCCCTTATAATTCCAAAATATTAAAATAACTAAATAACACTGAATGCATACATCAAAATCCCACAACCAGATTATGTCAAGTAGTAGTGGAATGCAAACAAGGAGAAATAAAAGGAAGCCACATAGAGTATTAAAACATATCCATCCAAAAACTAATACTAGGAAACTATTTCATCATAACTCATGAACCCAGAGATGTTGATCTGGTGATAGTAATCACTATGCAGTTCTGGTCTATCTATGACTCTGTCTAAATTTCGATCATCTGCACATGATCCGTCTTGTGTAAAAAATACCATGCATTGTCGAGTAACACAATACCCAGTATAAATCCCCAAAACAACAATGTATACAATAGATTATTTCAATATATTCCTCATTGGGGGATTCAAACAAAAATTTCCAAAATTTACTACTAAGGGATCTATATTCTACGTGTATAAGATGATTCAATACTAACCCTCAAGGAATGGATACATGGAACACACTCTAATGAAATATGTCCATTATACAATGTAACAAATATTGAAATCAATGTTAGGGAAGTACACATCATATAATAGGGTTACACATTATGTCCCTTTCACCCTAGGTCCAACTCATGTAAACGGCCTATGTCCCATGTATGTGTCTATGTAATAATACATTGTTTGCAATTATCTAGTGTACCATGCCTATTTACTAGTAAATCAGTATTCCCGTTTCAACCAATCTAATCTATTCTTATGAGTGATTAATCAACGTACATGTTACCATGTATATTAACACATGTCAGTGTACACTTTGTTGTATAATCCAATCCACCGTGAAGCGGTCACATTACTTTTGAAAAGGACACATGTAATAGGATCTATAAATTTCTCCCAAAAAATTTATTCACTACTAGGATGGACTACCATGATGGGAGATCCTAGAAAACACCCCATGTAGATTCTAATTTTTCAGAACCCACTGGTTCACCCACCCATGTGCATCCATGACACATCCACATCTGATCATGGATTCAATACTTCCAAAAAAAATAGGTTCTACTGTAGTTGAATCTCTCTATTTTTATTTTATGGGTTTTAACCCTTCGATCGGTTTGTAATTTTCAGGGTTCATCATTCTTCACTCTTTTCTGAAGAACATAAAAATTAGTACCCAAAACCATTTGATATTTTACCACATTAATAATATAAGGCCCTGGCCTTAAACCTTACTTTATCTTGAGTTATTACAAGATTACACATTGAGTATCATTTTAGGTTTAGAGTTTTAGAGAATTAGATCATGAAACTTTCATTACATTCCACATTTAAACAAATTGGTTACATAAAAGACAATATTCATTATTCCCATCAATGGGGAACATATTTAAAATAAAACACGGATTCTTTCTTGACACATCCTTGACACTATCATCACAACATGTACCATTCCCTTGACCTGTGAAAAACATTTCAAAAACATGGGATGAGCATAAAAAGCTCAGTAAGGGTTATAAAAATATGGAAAGGAAACATGAGTTCATATATACATAAGAATGAAATCATACTTTACCCATAAAACATAGGCACTTTAAAATACCTCATCAAACGATGAATAAATCATAGAAATCATAAGACATAAAGGTAACTTGAGACATTCATAACATTCTTACGTAGGGAGTAACCCTCTTGGTTACGTTTGGAATACCCATCACAGTATATTCCCTAAATCTCTTCAGAGAAACCTTAACTTTTCACTCCTTCGCGTTACCCAATGCATTGGAGAGCTATTTTGGGCTCACCCGCCCTTGGTTTATCACGGAACCACCCGTCTTCATAACAATTCCCAAGAACCATAACATAATCTTATCACATAAAACATGCATAAAGGAAACATAACACTTCCACCATTCAATAACAAGATATCAATACAACACATTGATACAAAAACATTATGAAAACAATTTTCAATACCAAAATAAAATAAATGTAAAACATGGTATTTATTTTTATTTTAAAAAGATGGTATGGCTTGTAGAAGAAGCCGAAACTCAAATAATGGTCACGGAGGCGGAGAAGTCGTTGTCGCCCCATACGTACGACAAAAACATTCCCTTTTTCGTTTAGTAAAACGCTTCGTATAAAAAAAGATTCCTTTTTGGATAAACATCAAAGTAAAAGGGGTTTATACACTTTATAAAAGAAGGTTTTGTATAAAACAAAATATGCCTCAATGAATGGATATTGAGACGAAGTCCCTTACAAGGACGGTATCCTTGGTTTAAGGATAAATCAATTACATAATTATGTGTGACAAACGAATACACCAAATATAAGTGGATATTAAGTGTAAAATAATCAAAGGTCATTCACACATATTCAAAGGATGACATTTTCAATAACTACATGTTGAACCCAAAGAAATCGAAATTGGGTTAAGAAGTTCCCTTGACAGCCTAACGACGTCACATCAAATTTTTTTGATGAGAGATAAAAAAGGGTATCTCATCACTTGGACATAAAATTTACATCAATAAGGATATATGAGAACATATCCCAACATAACAATATGTAAATTAAAATATCCAACAAATGAATTCTTTTAAAAAGAGGATGGTGAAAGGTTCACTTACCGACATGGGTATCTTTCGAAACATACACCTCATGAAAGAAGGACAATACAACATTGATGTAAATACTCATAAAAGAAATTATATTACAAAATGAGTAAAAAATGGGCAGTACATACACCACTCAAAGGAAATTGTGGAAAATGTAGCATAAATCTCATGGGAATAAAAGTGAGATGAAAAAACCCTTACGAAAACTCGGCAGCCTAACGACGCCACATAAAACATACAAAAATGGGTTGATGAGATCAAGTAGGGTATCTCATCATATTAACATAAAGATTATAGAATGATGAATATAAAATAACATCCCCCATCAAAACAAAGAGGAGCTTAAAAGAAGTGACATAAAGGAGAGTACTTAAAAAGAAAGAGAGAGGTTAGAACTCTTACAAAAATTCGGCAGCCTAACGTCGCCACTCAAAACATCCCAAAATGGATTGATGAGAGAGAATAGGGTATCTCATCACATGAACATAAAAATTAAAGTAATATTAATATAAAAGAACATCCCAATAAAAAGAAATATTAGATTTAAAAGGAAAGCCATAAAAGAGTGTACTTAAAAAGAAAGAGTGGAGTAGGATCTCTTACCTCGGGTCCGACTTGACTCGATCGTTCTTTAACGTCCTGAATAATAAACATGAGTTAATTAGTATTGGCTAAAGAACCTTTTTCAATTTCATTATTCCTTTTATATCACTTATTGCCATGTTATAAACTTTATGTAATCATTTAATTTAACAATGTTTGTTTTGTCGATATTTGGTTCTTAAGTCGAAAGTGGACTTCTTACAATTACATGTTGTTCGTGTGGTCAAAGGTTATTTATATCCAGAATGAAATTCCTGATTTGGATATCATATATATCATATATATATATAGAATATACATGTATTTATAATATCACATAATCATTTAGTGGTAATAAATGAAATGCACCGTTCATGGAGACGGTAAGCCGTACGTACACATGAATGCTACTTTCATTTATATGACATATTAATGGAATTAAAACTAAATGAGAGGTATTTATATTTTAATTCCATAATTATATTCATCATTTAGATGTATCATTCATCATATATATCCATTATACACATGTATTTATAATAGTATATTACATTTGGGAATAAGAAATGAAATGCACCGTTCATGGGGACGGTAAACCGTACGTATGCATGAACGCTACTTTCATTTCTATTTCATATTTTTATGGAATGAAATAATAATGATATAGAGGTATATTATAATTCCAGTATAACATTGTATATAATAACTTTAAATCCATCCTTTATACAACCCACATATGGCATTAACGAATCACATCACTTTGAGGGTGCGGTAGTCCGCACTTCCTTAAATGAAGATATCACATTTACCCATAATGGAAACCATAAAGGTATGCCCAAAATGAAAAATACAGAATCTTAAGGAAAACATAAACATATTATATATCATATATAAATATAGTGTCATCTTAATGGACACCTTTTAAGGTGTTAAAAGAATGTTGAACAATCATCGTTTCAGGAGGCCGAAATTCGCCATCCACAGAAACAGTATGTTATTTAACCATTAGATGTAGGTGTGTGAAAGTGTAGCTCTAATACGTATTATAACAAAATCCTAGTATATTTATGATACTGGAGTTGTTACAAATAAAATGACTAAAAAGAGTTTAGGGGGTTGGAGAAGCAAAATAAAACAAAAGGACTACCTTAAAATCGGGTAACTCCCTTTGGTTTTAGCTCAAAGGCTTCCTTGGGAAGACTTCTTCCCAAAGTGAGGATTCAAGGTGTAATATAGGGAATTGGAGAGAAAAAATGGGCAGTGGATGGCCGATCCAAAGGATTTGGGAGTGTGGGTAAGGAGGTAGAGGTGGGGGCCTTTTATAAGAGGAGTGGAGGGGCACTCTTGGAAGGTAAAGAAAAGTCACTTTATTTCAAAATGGTATTCGGATTTAAGAGGTCCCACATTGATGTGTTTCTAGGATAAGGTGATAAGAATTCTAAATCCACCCATACAATAGGTTTTGTCCATGTGTAGGTCTTAAATATTACATTATCTTTTCATTTTATTTAAATCGTTAAATAATGAGGTCATCGCTGCATCATCATGATGTCATGAATAATATAATTTATTAAATGTCTAAAAATTATAAAAAACTACTATGATGTAGGAAATATTTTTATCTTTCTAATGAATATTTATAGACAAAAATATTACTTTTATAACCCATTGTAAAAATTGTTTTAGTAAAAAATTTCATGTTTGTGTCATTTTTAATTTAACATTAAATAAAAAGATATTTATATCATTTCCCAACCAAAGTGGCTCCATGGGGTCCCCAAGATGACCCAATAATTTTATTGGTCTTCCATGACACATACAATGATGTTAGGACATGTGTCAAGTTCATTTCATAGTATTAATACATTATTTTTACCTTAAACTACACTAATTACCTCTAATTGCGATTAAAAACATAATAAGTTACTATTCACCAAAAAATTATTTTCATCCCATTGAACCACATTTTACTTCTTAATGAAAACCATTTATGTCAGATTTTTTAAAATCAAAACACAAATATGGAAAAATTTCATTTAAATGGAAAAATCAGTTTTTATAAGTACCATTTAGAGGTTTCACTATTCATCAAAAATTGAAGTTTTTCAGAAAAATCCCAAAAATTCTCCCAAAGCTATATTTGATATTCCGAATTCAAAAAATGAATACTATTTTAAAAAATTCAAATCATATAAGTCAAATTAATTAATTTAATAATTAATTCCTGTTGTCAGAGCAAATAACGTGTTTTTATGAAACAATATGCATCAAAAGATTGACACTAGTTTAAGTCTGAATTCAAAGTGAAATTAATTCCAACGACCACTATTGGATTTAACGGTAAAAATATATTCTAATTTCACTTTAAAACAAATTCAAAAAATAATCTAATCATATAAATAAATTAGAATAAAAAAAGGTTTTGAATTAAAATACAACATTTTAAACTATTCATTAAAAAAATGAACTTTATCGGAAAGATACCAAAAATTTACACAAAGTAAATTTTGATGTCCCAATTATTAAAAGAGTTTTATTTGTTCCAATAGAATTTATAAGAGTGAACAAAACTATATTTAATAACGGTTCACCCTCAAAAGGCGATAACTGAACCTTTAGTGAAAACTAGGGTATATACGCCTAAAATTGAATTCTTTCCATATTTTAAGCATTTATCTTTTATTGGATAAATTTAAAAACATTTAAAAACATATATAATCATATTTTAGTTATTTCTATCCATTCCATCCAATACAAAGACTACATTTTAACTACCATTTAAAATAATATTATTTTATTATTAGAGTGCAACGTAAGATTCCCAAGAAACTCGTTATTATGTGTTGGGTACGCCATCGAGCATAGCATCCACTTTAAAGTCATATTAATGTTTTATTCACAAATATGGATAAATATGAAAATGTAATATTCTTTATTTACCTGGGGTGTTACATCCTTCCCCCCGTTTGGGAATTGCGTCCTCGCAATTTTTAAAATTGAGCATGGAAACATCCTTGAAAGTCCCACATCGGAACAAGAGTCGGTAAAACAATCACATTAAAATAAAGGAAGATAAGTACAGAGGTCACCCGAGTTAACCCATACTAGGATTCCATGTAGAAAAACATGGACATTGAAGAAAAAGAAAAGGGTCATGTTCTTGAGGGAGAGTGATAGTAAACATGTATAGGAGAAAGTTAACCATAAGAAAATCACAAACTTGTGATGGGTTAAACGGTATTCGATTCCCTAGTTGGAAAAATTAATAGAAAACATTTTTGTTTTAAGTTACTTTTTATTGGTAAATTTATTCATAAGGAATCATAATAACTTATCATGTTGACTTTCAACTTTTACTAGATTCCTTAATCAGACTCATATTTTTTTCCAAAAGATGAGTATTTTGGGAGACTTGTTCGCATTAAGAGTACTATAATCGACATCTAGAGAATCACCTAATCCACCAAAGAGAACTGTATACTTCCCATGTCTTTAGGATTTAACCAAAACCAAAACCAAAAAGGTTAGTACAAGGTCAGATAATCCAGAAAAGGATAACCCTTTAAAAAGAAAATCTATGATTAATCTCCAAAATTTGTCCCACAAAACCCAGAGTTCAATGAGGACCATCCGATAAACAATTTGTCCATAAAATTATTAAAAGTAAACCAATCTAATATTGAAACCCAAATATTTGAAGGATTTAGTCACATAGTCTTCGAAGTTAAATCGTAACATTTTTCTTCAAACAACATCAGTTGCTCCTAAAGTCTCGTATTGAAAAGTAATTAACCTAATCACATATCCTCCATGATAGGTTAATCATTTTCATAAATAAACCAAAATAAACTTACTCTTAATTCATAAAATCATATAAATAAAAATAATCAGTCAAACTAACCAGGGACTTCATGTAGTCTAGTGGTAGGTGATAAATATCAGTCACACTTTGGTTGTGGGTTCGATTCCTGCAGTTTTTCCGACGCGACGGGTAGTCACACGGTCTGCGTGTTTTCCTTTTTCCAAAACTATATAATTCTCAAATCATTCCCCAAAAAGGGATAAAGTCATCAAAAATAACCATAACATAATTTAACCTCAATTTTATCTCATGCCTTTCACTTCAATCATAACATATTGTAACCCATAATTACCTCAAAAGTAAGGATCATATAAACCCAAATGGTTCTTTATAACTATGTACACAAAAGAAAAGATAACTATTCCTCAAATAAAATTTGCATATATTAAACATCAGGGTTACACATAATATAAAAAGTTTTCTAATGTAACCCCATCATCAAAAGAGAATTAATACTCTTAAGAATTTCACCATAATTCTTGAAGCCCTTATATGTTGACATCTTACTCATTCAACATTCTTCATGATCCATTAACCATTCCTTTCCAACTTATTCCAAAATACATCTTTCCTACAAACAAAATCATGAATCATATCCTAAGATTCCAAAATAGGAAAACAATAGTCATGAAATAATACATACCTTTGATTGGTCATTGTCAGTTTCTTCATCCTCAATCGAAATGGCATTAGGTATTGGTAAACGAACATTTGTACGCTCTTTGTGATCCCATTCACGGAACTTCTTCATAGGACATGTTTTTGCATAATGACCATGCACACCACATTTAAAACATTCAATTGATCCCTCAGAAATAACTTCTTTCCCTTTCCTCAAGTCAACTAGATGCTTGATTTTTCCATGGAAGGTTCTTGCTTTATGACCTTCATTTCCACATCTATAGCATATTTCTGTCCCTTTGAAACATTTTCCTAGGTGTTTCTTTCCACATCTTTGACACATAGGTTTCTGAACACACTAACCTTTATGATTATTACATGTACTTCCATAGGGATTTGTTTCTCGAATATATGATGCCTTATAGAAATCACCAAGGTTTAGGTGGTCAATCATGACTCCAGATAATTGGTTGAGGATAATCACAAGAGTTCTCATTGCAGCTCCCATATCATTCAGTTGATTTCTCAAAAAACTGTCACAGTTTCCTTCACATCCACTGTTACTTTGGTGCCTGCTAGATCCATCCATTTACTAAAACCAAAAAGGTCAGTGTGAGTATATCAAAAAAATCATCATGTACTAACGAGGAATATAAACACTAAGATATACTTACTCATTAACTTTATCTAAAACTAGGACTCTTTCTGAAATCCTAACCATTATGGTAATGCCACTTATGCTTAAATAATACCCTAACCTCTAAAGTTATCTAAACCGACCTCTCATACAAACTATAATGCCCCAGCCTTAAACCATACTTAATATTGAGTTATTACAAGATTACACATTGAGGATCTTTTTAGGTTTAGAGTTTTAGAGAATTAGATCATGAAACTTTCATTACATTCCACATTTAAATAAAGTGGTTACATAAAAGACAATATTCATTCTTCCCATCAACGAAAAAATATTTAAAATAAAACACAGATTCTTTCTTGACACATCCTTGACAATATCATCACATCATGTACCTTTCCCTTGACCAGTGAAAAACATTTCAAAAACATGGGATTAGCATAAAAAGCTCAGTAAGGGTTATACAAATATGGAAAGGAAACATGAGTTCATATATACCTAATAATGAAATCATACTTTACCCATAAAACATAGGCACTTTAACATAACACATCAAACAATCAATAAATCATAGAAATAATAAGACATAAAGGTAACTTGAGACATTCATAACATTCCTACATAGGGAGAAACCCTCTTGGTTACGTTTGGAATACCCATCACAATATATTACCTAAATCTCTTCGGAGAAACCTTTACGTTTCACTCCTTCGTGTTACCCAATGCATTGGAGAGCTATATCGGGCTCACCCGCCCTTAGTTTATCACGGAACCACCTGTCTTCATAACAATGCCCAAAAACCATAACATAATCTTATCACATAAAAATTCATAAAGGAAACATAACATTTTGACCTTTCAATAACAAGATATCCATACAACACATTGATACAAAAACATTATGAAAACCATTTTCAATACCAAAATAAAATAAAAGTAAAACATGGTATTTATTTTTATTTTAAAAATATGGTATGGCTTGTAGAAGAAGCCGAAACTCAAATAATGGTCACGGAGGCGGAGAAGTCGTTGTCGCCGCATACGTACGACAAAACCATTCCCTTTTGTCATTTAGTAAAACATTTCATATAAAAATGATTCCTTTTTGGATAAACGTAAAAGTCAAAGGGGTTTATACACCGTAGAAAAGAAGGTTGTGTATAAAACAAAATATGCCTCAATAAATGTAGATTGAGACGAAGTCCCTTACAAAGACGGTATCTTTTGTTTAAGGATAAATAAATTAAATAATTATGTGTGACAAACGAATACACCAAATATAAGTGGATATTAAGTGTAATGTAATCAAATTTCATTCACACAAATTCAAAGGATGACATATTTAATAACTACATGTTGAACCCAAAGAAATCGAAATTGGGTTAAGAAGTTCCCTTGACAGCCTAACGGCGTCACATCAAATTTTTTTGATGAGAGAAAAAAAATGGTATCTCATCACTTGGGCATAAAATTTACTTCAATAAGGATATATGAGAACCTATCCCAACATAAAAATATGTAAATTAAAAGACCCAACAAAATAAGTCTTTTAAAAAGTGGAGGGTGAAAGGTTCCCTTACAGACATGGGTATCATTCGAAACATACACCTCGTGAAAGAATGACAATAAAACATTGATGTAAATACTCATAAAAGAAAGTATATTACAGAATGAGTAAAATAAGGGGCAGTAAATACACCACTAAAAGGAAATTGTGGAAAATGTAGCATAAATCTCACGGGAATAAAAGTGAGATGAAAAATCCCTTACGAAAACTCGGCAGCCTAACGGCGCCACATAAAACTTACAAAAATGCGTTGATGAGATAAAATAGGGTATATCATCATATTAACATAAAGTTTATAGAAATAAGAATATAAAATAACATCCCCAATCATAACAAAGAGGGGCTTAAACGAAGTGACATAAAGTAGAGTTCCTAAAAAGAAAGAAAGAGGTTAGAAATCTTACGAAAATTCGGCAGCCTAACGGCGCCACTCAAAACTTCCCAAAATGGATTGATGAGATAGAATAGGGTCTCTAATCACATGAACATAAAAATTAAATTAATATTAATATAAAAGAACATCCCAATAACAAGAAATATGAGCTTTAAAAAGAATGACATAAAAGAGTGTACTTAAAAAGAAAGAGTGGAGTAGGATCCCTTACCTCGGGTCCGACTTGACTCGATCGTTCTTTAACGTCCTGAATAATAAACATGAGTTAATTACTATTTGCTTAAGAACCATTTTCAAGTTAATTATTCTTTTTATATCACTTATAGCCATGTTATAAACATTATGTAATCATTTATGTTAACAATGTTTGTTTTGTCGATATTTGGTTCTTAAGTCAAAAGTGGACTTCTTACAATTACATGTTGTTCGTGTGGTCAAAGGTTCTTTATATCCAGAATGACATTCCTGATTTGAATATACTATATATCATATATTTCTAGAATATACATGTATTTATAATATCACATAATAATTTAGAGGTAATACATGAAATGCACCGTTAATGGAGACGGTAAGCCGTACGTACGCATGAACGCTACTTTCATTTCTATGTCATATTAATGGAATTAAAACTAAATGAGAGGTATTTATAATTAATTCCAGAATTATATTTATCATTTAGATGTATGATTCATCATATATATCCATTATATACATGTACTTATAATAGTACATTACATTTGGGGATAAGAAATGAAATGCACCGTTCAAGGAGACGGTAAACCGTACGTACGCATGAACGCTACTTTCATTTCTATTTCATATTTTTATGGAATGTAATAATAATTATATAGAGGTATATTATAATTCCAGTATAAAATTATATATAATAACTTTAAATCCATCCTTGATACATCCCACATATGGCATTAACGAATCACATCACTTTGAGGGGGCGGTAGTCCGCACTTCCTTAAATGAAGATATCGTGTTTACCCATAAAATAAACCATAAAGGTATGCCCAAAATGAAAAATACAGAATCTTAAAGAAAACATAAACATATTATATATCATATATAAATATATTTTCATCTTAATGTCCACCTTTGAAGGTGTTAAAAGAATGTTGAACAACCATCGTTTCGGGAGGCCGAAATTCACCATCCACGGAAACAATATGTTCTTTAACCATTAGATGTCGGTGTGTAAAATTGTAGCTCGAATCCTTCTTATAACAACATCCTAGTATATTGATGATACTGGAGTTGTTACAAAAGAAATGAATAAAAAGATTTTAGGGGTTGGAGAAGCAAAATAAAACAAAAGGACTCAAGTGAAGACATTACCTTAAAATCGGGTAACTCCCTTTGGTTTGAGCTCAAAAGATTCCTTGGGAAGACTTATGCCCAAAGTGAGGACTCAAGGAGTAAGATAGAGAAGTGGAGAGACAAAATGGTAAGGGTTTGGAAGAGCCAAAGGCTTTGGGTGTGTGGGTAAGGAGGTAGAGGTGGGGGACTTTTATAAGAGGAGAAGAGGGGCACTCTTGGAAGGTAAAGAAAAGTCACTTTATTTCAAAATGGTATTCGGATTTAAGAGGTACCACATTGATGTGTTTCGAGGATAAGGTGATAAGGGTTCGAAATCCACCCATACAATAGGTTTTGGCTGTAATGCCCCGACCCCAGCTACCCAGAGCCGGTGCATTACTTCGTAACATTTGCATGATCACAAAAGATCAAGTCTCGAAAGACCGATTACATTAGTAGCCTTGGAAACACTAAATACATTCATAAGTCTTACATTACATCATAAAGTGAAAAACTAATAACAAAGTATTCATAGTCCACACTCATATCCTCTTCTGACTATCCTTGAAGGTCATTCATAAAATACTTCTTCACATCCTGGAAAATATTAAAACATTGAAAGGGGTGAGCTCAGATTCTCAGTAAGGATAACAATATTGCAGAAGCTTTCATAAATAAACATAAAAATTTAAGGCAATGTATAACTAAAACAAAACCCTTTTAAACTTCAAAATCAACATAATATGGAAAATGTAAAATGAGATAATGCCATTCACTTCTTCACATGGATATTCTACTGGTCGAATAATCACATGAAATAATAATAACCACTTTCATAATGATGGAATGCATAATGCCAGAGTATCATAACCACGTAGCCAAGGCCTCGTGCCAAGACCACAAATAAGATTTTGTCAAGGCCTCGTTCCAAGACACTATTTTGTCTCATGAGACATGCCGATGCATCGAGGAGCTATAGCGGGCTCCACCCGTCACTTATTAAGTCCAATGCATTCCTCATATGAATAGGTTTAAACATATCATAAACCATAACATAATCGTATCACATAAAACATGCATAAAGGAAACATAACATTTCCACATTTCAATCACAAGATATCAATACAACACATTGATATAATAAAAATGCTTGCAAAACCATTTTAAATACCAAAATAAAAGAAATTTAAAACTTTGTATTTATTTTTCATTAAAAAAATGATGGCTTGTAGAGGAAGCCGAAACTCAATTAATGGTCACGGCGGTGGAGAAGTCGTTGTCGCCGCATAAGTACGGAAAGAAAAACATCCCCTTTTGTTGTTTAGCAAATCACTTCATATAAAAAATATTCCTTTTTAATAAACGTAAAAGTCAAAGGGGTTTATACACCATATAAAAGAAAGTTGTGTATAAAACCAAATATGCCTCAATGAAAGGGGATTGAGGCGAAGTCCTTAAATAGATCGTTTTTAAAGTAAAATAGATCTATTATGTGTATTCACTATAGGTACTCATAAATAAAGTAAAAATACAAAATAAGACATAATAATATCATGACATAATTTGAAAGTAGGAGATTAACCCAAAGAATGGAAGTTGGGTTAAGAAGTTCCCTTACCTTGCATCTTGTCCTGACTCGACCGTTCTTTAACCTCTTGAATAATAAACTGGAGTTAATTTCTATTTACTTAAGAACCTTTTTAATGTTCATCATTCCTTTTATATCCATTATTACCATGTTATGAACATTATTTAATTATTTAAGTTAATAACGGTCGTTTTGTCGATCTTTGGTACTTGAGTAAAAAATAAACTTCTTATAACTACAAGTTGTTCATGTGGTGAAATGTACATTATATACAGAATTATATTCATGATTTAGATATCATATATATCATATATACAGTATATACATTCATTCATAATGTCACGTAACATTTAGAGGTAAGAAATGAAATGCACCGTTCATGGAGACGGTAAGCCGTACGTACGCATGAACGCTACTTTCATTTCTATTTCGTATTTAATGGAATGAAATCATAATGATATAAATTTATAATATAATTAAAGTATAATATAGTGTATAATACCATTTTATCCATCCTTTATACATCCCACATATGGCATTAACGATTCAAATCACTTTGAGGGGGCAGTAGTCCGCACTTCCTAAAATGAAATTATCGCGTTTACCCATAATGGAAATCATAAAGTATGACATAAATGAGAAATACAGAAGCATAAGTAAAACATAAAAATAGTTTATATCATATATAAATATAGTGACATCTTAATGGCCACCGTTGAAGGTGTTATATGAGTGTTGAACAATCATCGTTTCGTGAGGCAGAAATTCTCCATCCACAGAAACCGTATGTTCTTTAACCATTAGATGTAGGTGTGTGTAAGTGTAGCTCGAATCATTCTTATAAAAACATTCTAGTATATTGAGGATACTGTTTTTGTTACAAAAGTAATGAATAAAAAGAGTTTAGGGGTTGGAGAAGAAAAATAAAACAAAACAACATTAGAGAAGACATTACCTCAAAATCGGGTAACTCTTTTTGATTTGAGCCAAAGGCTTCCTTGAGAAGAGTTATTCCCAAATTGAGGATTCTAGGAGTAATAGGGGGAATTTGGGAGAGTGTTTTGGCAGATGATTGCTGAGCCAAATGGCTTGAAGGTGTGAATAAGGTGGGAGTGGTGGGGGCCTTTTATAAGTGGAGAGGAGGGGCTCTTTTGGAAAGATTGAAATGTTACATTATTATACAATGCTTTTCGGATTCTAAAGGTCCCACACTTCTATAATTAGTGGATAAAGTGATAAGGGTTCTAAATCTACCCATACAATAGTCTTTGGACAAGTTTAATCCTTGGATTTTACATTATGTTTTCATTTTATTAAAATCGTTAAATAATGAGGTCATCGCTGCATCATAATGATGTCATAAATAATTTAATTTATATAATGTATAAAAATTATAAAAAAATTACTATGATGTAGGAAATATTTTTATGTTTCTAATAAATATTTATAGTCAAAATTTGGACTTGTGTAACCCCACTTAAAAACTTTTTTAGTAAAACAACTCATGTTTGTGTCAATTTAATTTTAACATTAAATAAATATATATTAATGTCATTTTCCAACCAAAGTGGCTCCATGTGGTCCCCAAGTTGACCCATGGGTTTTATTGGTCGGCCATGACTCATCCAATAGAAGTAGGACAAGTGTCAAGCTCATCTCATATTATTAAAACATTATTTTTACCTTAAACTACACTAATTACCTCTAATCGCGATTAAGAACATAAAATTTACTATTCACCAAAAAATTATTTTAATCTCATTGAACCACATTTTAATTCTTAATGACAACCATGTATGTCGGATTTTTGAAAATCAAATCACAGAAGTGGTAATATTTCATTTAAACGAAAAATCAGTTATTTAACTACCACTTAGTGGTTTCACTATTCATCAAAAAGTGAAGTTTTTCAGAACAAAGCCAAAATTTCTCCCTAAGGTATAATTGATATTCCGAATTCAAAAATGATGTCTATTTTAAAAAATTCCAAACATATAAGTTGCATTAATTAATTTTATAATTAATTCCCACTATTACAAAAAAATGGCGTGTTTCTAAGAAACAATTTATATCAAAAGATTGGGAATTGTTTATGTCCGATTTCAATGTTAAATTAATTTTAATGACCACCATTGGATAAAATGGTAAAAATATATTCTAATTATACTTTAAAACCACTAAATAGTATAATCTTTCACTATAAATTATTTTGATTTAAAAAGTTGTTTTTAAGTATTTTTCACTATTCATAAAAAATTAGAAGTTCTCAGAAAAATACCAAAAATTCAACATAGGCTAATTTAGATATTACGAATTCAAAAATGAAGTCCATTTTGAAATATAAAATTTCTATAATTATAAAAAGTGGTTATCACTATTCATAATGGCTACTTAGATTAGTCGCGGTGTTTTAGAACTCGAAGTTGCGTACAATGCAAGCTATTGCATTATGGAATGAGAAGTGTATCGTGGAAGCTTGGGGTGTTACATTCTCCCCTCCTTCAATAAATTGTATCCTCGCAATTTGAAATTTTTCTTTGAAAATAAAAGGTTGAAAAGAGAAAATACCGTTGAGGAAAACCCACATCGGAAATAAGGTTAATAAATATATAACATTAAAAGAAAGGAAGATAAGTACAAAGGTCACCCGATATAGCCCATTCTAGGATTCTATGAAAATATGGATATGGAGGAGAAACAAACCATCAAGGTCTGATGGAGAGTTATAGAAAACAGGATTAGGAGAATGTTTAACCACAAGAAAATCACAAACTTGTGATTGGTTAAACGGTCATTGAATCCCCAGTTGGAAAAGTTAACCGACAACATTTTTGTTTTAAGTTACCTTTTATAATGTTGAGGAATTTATTTATGAGATTTACTAAGAACGTAAGGGAATATACATACTTGTTAGGTATACTTTCATTCGTTAATAAATTTTTACCACAAACCAACTTTTACTCCAAATGGTAACGGAACTCAAAAATATTCTATTTATCCTAATTGTATAAGGTTCCAAATGTTAACACATACCATTTAGATTAGTAAAACTATTTTGTAATAACCAGGGACTTCCTGTAGGCTAGTGGTAGGAAATAAAGGCTTGTCGCACTATGGTTATGGGTTCGATTCCTGCAGCTTTGTCCGACGCGACGGGTTATGCCCCACCCTGCAGGTTGTCATTTTCCTAAAACTATAGTATCATAATATTCCAAAAATAATATTCATAAATTTTTTAACCTTAAACAATACTATCCAAAGATCAACTTAATCCACTCCAACTATTGTAGTTATCCAAAATAACTCTGTCCAGACTTTCTCTAAAAGGTCTCTTAATTCCAAAATCAATTTATCAGATTCCCCAAACAAATTAAAGTATCTCTTATTGTCACATACTAAAAATATAATTACCTTCATCATATTAAAACCTTACTAAAATCAACAAGTACTGCAGTACAATCCTTATATATATATATCACACTATTCTAATAACCAAAATATAATCCATGAGTCCAAAATCACCAATACATTAGTTATTCTGCTTCAACTGTAGTAACAGCATAAGATTGTCCTTGATCCCTTGGCCTTTTCTGAGGTATGTTTCCCTGACTCTTAGTACATTCATTTGCATAATGATCCATTTTTCTACAATTATAGCATTCAACTTTGATAGCCTCTTTCTTTCCCTTGCAATCACGAGCCTGGTGACCCTTTTCTCCACATTTATAACAAACTCTCATTCCTTTTAGACAAGTACCAGGGTGATTCTTCCCACAATTATCACATAATGGAAAATCCTTCTTTCCCTTTTTCCCTTTATCTTTCTCTTGTTCCACCATTCTCTTCTTCTCTTGCTTTACTTTGTCGTCATAAGACTTAGAGAATTCCTTTTCTATCTTGATAGCACACGAGACAATATCTTCGTATGATGAGAAGGATTGTGATACTAATGATCGACGGAGAAATGGTTTTAACCCATCAAAGAAACGATCAATCTTACTCCTTGGGTTACGTATATAATCGGCAGCATGCCTTGCTAACCTTGTAAAGTTAGCCTCATACTTTGCGACATTCTCATCCTCCTTCTGCCTCAGACTCAGAAATTGCCTTTCCATATCTTCTCGATGGTCACGAGGAAAGTATTTTTCTAATAAATTCTCTTTGAACTACCTCCATTCCATATTCGATACGTCATCATCTTCCTTTGTGTTTTGAATCAGCGACCACCACTGATCGGCATCTCCAGTGAGGCGGTAAACTGCCATGACAACCTTCTCCCTTTCACTACTCCCCAAGGCATTGAATATTTTCTCTAAGGAATTTATCCATTGCTCAGCTACTATAGGATTTGTACTCCCATTGAAGGTTGGTGGTTGTTGCCTCATGAAGCGATCTAACATTGATCCTCCACGTTGCGGATCAGGGTGCTCCATACGAGTAAGGTTATTATTCATAACCTGAGTGAGTTGTCCCAGTATGTTAATAAGTTGATCAACACCAGTTGTATCTCCAGCTCCACAATAATTATCTTGAGCAGGAGGGCAATCCCTACATGGAGTACGTGCATTGATACGGTTTCCATTCCTTCCACTAGGCGCCATTTCTAAACAATGGCATAAACTATATTAGTTTATAAATCAAAATACATAATTTCATACTTGTAAGATACTTAACATAAATTGAACTATTTATGGATATAATCCATAAAAATGTTTTCTTTGAGGAAGTATATACTCATAACCCTTCATAGTGGTTTATAAAGAAAACGAGAATTATCCTAAGCATATCCCCCGGGAGTGTCGTAACCAAGAGTGCAGCAAGGCCCGTTGTCGTGCACTAGTTCCCGTTCGAGTCTAGATCAAAGTGGTGTTTTCAGGTTTTACCCCTAGGTACATCTGTGCCAGAGCCGCCTCTACTTGCTCGTATCCAGACAGGGATGTATTTCTCGGAAAAATCACAAAATCTCTACAATAACAAAATTCTAGGAATTTCTTCTATAATAATCCTCAAAGTCTATCTTCGGGCAATGTGCTCTAATCAGAGTTTATCTAAATCTAGCTTCCAAGGTTAGTACTAAACTGCCTCTGATACCGACTGTAATGACACGACCCCAGCTACCCAGAGCCGGTGCATTACTTCGTAACATTGGCATGATCACAAAAGATAAAGTCTCGAAACACCGATTAGTTTAGTGGCCTTGGAAACACTAGATACATTCATAAGTCTTACATTACATCATAAAGTGAAAAACTCATAACAAAGTCTTCATAGTCCACACTCATATCCTCTTCTGACTATCCCTACAGGTCATTCATAAAATACTTCTTCACATCCAGGAAAATATTAAAACATTGAAAGGGGTGATCTTAGATGCTCGGTAAGGATAACAATATTGCGGAAGCTTTCATAAATAAACATAAAAATTTAAGGCAATTTATAACTAAAACAAAATCCTTTTAAACTTGAACATCAACATAATATGGAAAAAGTAAAATGAGATAATTCCATTCACTTCTTCACATGGATATTCTACTGGTCGAATAATCACATGAAATAACAATAACCACTTTCATAATGATGGAATGCATAATTTCAGACTATCATAACCACGTAGCCAAGGCCTCGTGCCAAGACCCCAAAAAAGATTTTGTCAAGGCCTCATGCCAATACACTATTTTGTCTCAGGAGACCTGCCGATGCATCGAGGAGCTATAGTGGGCTCCACCCGTCACTTATTAAGTCCAATGCATTCCTCATATGAATAGGTTTAAACATATCATAAACCATAACATAATCGTATCACATAAAACATGCATAAAGGAAACATTTCATTTCCACATTTCAATCACAAGATATCAATACAACACATTGATATAATAAAAATTCTTTCAAAACCATTTTCAATACCAAAATAAAAGAAAGTTAAAACTTTGTATTTATTTTTCATTAAAAAAATGATGGCTTGTAGATGAAGCCGAAACTCAAATAATGGTCATGGCGGCGGAGAAGTCGTTGTCGCCACATAAGTACGGAAAGGAAAACATTTTCTTTTTGGCGTTTAGCAAATCGCTTTGTATAAAAAATATTCCTTTTGAATAAATGTAAAAGTCAAATGGGTTTATACACCGTATAAAAGAAAGTTGTGTATAAAACCAAATATGCCTCAATGAAAGGGGATTGAGACGAAGTCCTTAAATAGATCATTTTTAAAGTAAAATAGATCTATTATGTGTATTCACTATAGGTACACATAAAGAAAGTAAAAATACAAAATAGGACATAATAATATCATGACATAATTTGAAAGTAGGAGATTAACCGAAAGAATGGAAGTTGGGTTAAGAAGTTCCCTTACCTTGCGTCTTGTCCTGACTCGACCGTTCTTTAACCTCCTGAATAATAAACTAGAGTTAATTTCTATTTACCTAAGAACATTTTTCATGTTCATTATTCCTTTTATATCCCTTATTACCATGTTATGAACATTATTTAATTATTTAAGTTAATAACGGTCGTTTTGTCGATCTTTGGTACTTGATTCAAAAATAAACTTCTTATAATTACAAGTTGTTCATGTGGTGAAATATCCATTATATCCAGAATTATATTCATTATGTATATATCATATATATCCTATATACAGTATATAAATTCATTCATAATGTCACGTAACATTTAGAGGTAAGAAATGAAATGCACCGTTCATGGAGACGGTAAGCCGTACGTACGCATGAACACTACCTTCATTTCTATTTCGTATTTAAGGGAATGAAATCATAATGATATAAATTTATAATATAATTACAGTATAATATAGTGTATAATACAATTTAATCCATCCTTTATACATCCCACATATGGCATTAACGATTCAAATCACTTTGAGGGGGCAGTAGTCCGCACTTCCTAAAATGAAATTATCGCATTTACCCATAATGGAAATCATAAAGTATGCCATAAATGAGAAATACAGAAGCATAAGTAAAACATAAACATATTTTATATCATATATAAATATAGTTACATCTTAATGGCCACCTTTGAAGGTGTTATATGAGTGTTGAACAATCATCGTTTCGTGAGGCAGAAATTCGCCATCCACAGAAACCGTATGTTCTTTAACCATTAGATGTAGGTGTGTGTAAGTGTAGCTAGAATACTTCTTATAACAACATTATAGTATATTGAGGATACTGTTGTTGTTACAAAAGTAATGAATAAAAAGAGTTTATGGGGTTGGAGAAAAAAAATAAAACAAAACAACATTAGAGAAGACATTACCTCAAAATCGGGTAACTCTTTTTGATTTGAGCCAAATGCTTCCTTGAGAAGAGTTCTGCCCAAAGTGAGGCTTCTAGGAGTAAGAGGGGGAAGTTGGGAGCGTATTTGGGCAGAGTTTGGCCGAGCCAAATGGCTTGAATGTGTGAATAAGGTGGGAGTGGTGGGGGCCTTTTATAAGTGGAGAGGAGGGGCTCTTTTGGAAAGATTGAAATGTTACATTATTATACAATGCTTTTCGGATTCTAAAGGTCCCACACTTATATAATTCGTGGCTAAGGTGATAAGGGTTCGAAACCGACCCATACAATAGACTTTGGACAAGTGTAATCCTTGGATTTGACATTATCTTTTCATTTTATTAAAATCGTTAAATAACGAGGTCATCGCTGCCTCATAATGATGTCATAAATAATTTAATTTATTTAATGTCTAAAAATTATAAAAAAAATACTATGATGTAGGAAATCTTTTAATATTTCTAATGAATATTTATAGTCAAAATTGGGACTTGTGTAACCCCACTTAAAAACTGTTTTAGTAAAACAACTCATGTTTGTGTCAATTTAATTTTAACCTTAAATAAATATATATTAATGTCATTTTCCAACCAATGTGGCTCCATGGGGTCCCCAAGTTGACCCATGGGTAGTCTTGGTCGGCCATGACTCATCCAATAGGAGTAGGACAAGTTTCAAGCTCATCTCATATTATTAAAACATTATTTTTACCTTAAACTACACTAATTACCTCTAATCGCGATTAAGAACTTAAAAGTTACTATTCATCAAAAAATTATTTTAATCACATTGAACCAAATTTTACTTCTTAATGACAACCATGTATGTCGGATTTTTGATAATCAAATCACAGAAGTGGTAATATTTCATTTAAACGAAAAATCAGTTATTTAACTACCACTTAGTGGTTTCACTATTCATCAAAAATTGAAGTTTTTCAGAACAAAGCCAAAATTTCACCCTAAGCTATAATTTATATTCCGAATTCAAAAATGATGTCTATTTTAAAAAATTCCAAACATATAAGTTGCATTAATTAATTTTATAATTAATTCCCGCTGTTACAAAAAAATGGCGTGTTTCTAAGAAACAATTTATATCAAAAGATTGGCAATTGTTTATGTCCGATTTCAATGTTAAATTAATTCTAATGACCACCATCGGATAAAATGGTAAAAATATATTCTAATTATACTTTAAAACCACTAAATAGTAAAATTTTTCACTATAAATTATTTTGATTTAAAAAGTTGTTTTTAAGTATTTTTCACTGTTCATAAAAAATTAGAAGTTCTCAGAAAAATACCAAAAATTCAACATAGGCTAATTTCGATATTACGAATTCAAAAATGAAGTCCATTTTGAAATATAAAATTTATATAATTTTAAAAAGTGGTTATTACTATTCATAACACCTACTTAGATTAGTCGCGGTGTTTTAGAACTCAAAGTTGTGTACTATGCAAGCTATTGCATTATTGAATGAGAAGCGTATCGTGGAAGCTCGGGGTGTAACATTGGCCATGTGTAGGTCTTAGATATTACATTGTCATTCCATTTTATTTAAATAGTTAAATAATTAGGTCATCGCTACATAATCATGATATCATATATAATTTAATTTATTAAATGTATAAAAATTATAAAAAAAATACTTTGATGTAGGAAATCTTTTTAGCTTTCTAATGACTATTTATAGTTAAAAATATGATTTGTATAACCCGATGTAAATATTGTTTTAGTAAAAAATCTTATGTTTGTGTTATTTTTACTTTAACATTAAATAAAAAGATATTTATGTCATTTCCCAACCAAAGTGGCTCCATGGGGTCCCCAAGTTGACCCATGGATTGTCTTGGTCGGCCATGACACATCAAATGAGGTTAGGACATGTGTCAAGTTCATTTCATATTATTAAAACATTATTTTTACCTTATACTACACTAATTACCTCTAATCGCGATTAAAAACATAATAAGTTACTATTCACCAAAAAATTATTTTAATCCCATTGAACCACATTTTAATTCATAATGAAAACCATGAATTTCTTATTTTTTAAATTCCAAACACAAAGATTGAAAAATTTCATTTAAACAGAAAAAATCAGTTTTTATATGTACCACTTAGTGGTTTCACTATTCATAAAAAATTAAATTTTTTCAGAAAAATCCCAAAAAATCACCCTAAGCTATTTTCGATATTCCGAATTCAAAAAATGAAGTCTATTTTACAAACTTCAAATCATATAAGTCACATTAATTAATTTAATAATTAATTCCCGCTGTCAGAGCAAATAGCATGTTTTTATGAAACAATATGTATCAATAGATTGACACTAGTTTAAGTCTGATTTCAAAGTGAAATTAATTCCAACAACCACTATTGGATTTAATGGTAAAAATATATTCTAATTTCACTTTAAAACCAATTCAAAAGATAATCAAATCATATAAATAAATTAGATTAAAAAGTGGTTTTGAATTAAAATACAACATTTTACACTATTCATTAAAAAATGATATTTATCGGAAAGATACAAAAAATTTACCCAAAGTAAATTTTGATGTCCCAATTCTTAAGAAGAGTTTTATTTGGTCCAATAGAATGTATAAGAGTGAACAAAACTATATTTAATGATGGTTCACCATCAAAAGGCGATAACTGAACCTTTAGTGAAAACTAGGGAATATACGCTTAAAATTGAATTATTTCCATATTTTAAGCATTCATATTTTGTTGGATAAATGTAAAAACATTTAAAAACATATATAATCATATTTTAGTTATTTATATCCATTCCCTCCAAAACAACGGCTACATGTTAACTACCATTTAAAATAATATTATTTTATTATTAGAGTGCAATGTAAGATTCTCAAGAAACTCGTTGTTGCGTGTTGGGTACGCCATCAAGCATAGCGTCCCCTTCAAAGTCATATTAATATTTTATTCACAAATATAGATAAATATGAAAATCTCATATTCTTTATTTACCTGGGGTGTTACAAATAATCCCACCACATTCATGTCATACTAGTACCTGATATAATATATCAATTTTTTTCCAAGAAATTGGTTTCCAATGATCAATTTCCCAATGGTTTCCAACCAAATATCAAAAAACAACACCTAGGATGAATGAATATATTGTTTGAGAAAAGAAGAATAAAAATTTGGAGGAAAAAATATTTTTCATTGTTCACATTGACCTCAATTCATTCCAGTTAGAATGATGAATGATGAGAAAACAAAAAATTTAAAATAAATTATTTGAACTACTGATTAACCGAACCAATAAAAGAATGTTCTTGATCCATGGATAGATCTAATGGATTATTGATCATTTTTTATCATAGAAACAAACCTTGTGATATAAAACCAAATCAAATAATTTCTGATATCAATTTCGTTCAATAATTGACAAGGAACCGTGTTACGTCTTTACCATTGGTGAGATACATTGATTTCTTCTTGCATCGGTTATCGATCTTTGATCTGGTCCTCCTATACCATGACAATATATTTTGAAGGATCTCAAATAATAATATGGATATTTATGTTTTATCAAATAAAACTTTTAGTTTTTCATAACCATTTATTCATAAAATAGGATAGGTCATTGCGTCAACAAAATAAAATAATACAATTAAATTATTTATTGTATTTATTTTACTCTTGCAACGAATTTTCGAAAAACACTCCGTGAAAGCCAATTTTATGTCACCCCTAGTGTAATAACTATATTATAAAATAAAAACTTATCTCATATTTTCTATACAATTCAATTTTATATGTTATTCACTTTTTTCATGAAAAATGCATTTGTTTACTTTTTTGGCACATCAATCCTCAAAATTGAATGTCATATCAACACCTGATATTAAAAATAATCCATAAAATATTAAAAAGTAATACATTTTAATCCCTATTCATTAAAAATTATACCTATTTACATCAATTTTAATAAATTTAGTATCTTTCAGTTTAGTATATTTATAATTAAATAATTACTAGGTTTGAATTTTTTTAGTATTTTAAATAATTATAATATCTATAAAACTAATGAATTTTTAACATGATAAGAAAAATTATTTTATTCATAAAATAGAAATATGTAAATAAAAATATGTTTTTTCCCTCTCTTAATTCTTTATATAAATTAAAATGATAAATGGTTCACCTTTGTATTTTTCATTACATACCTTATTATATAGATCAAATTCATAATGTATTGTTTCAAAAACATATAGAAATATATATTAAATTTTTATTGGATGTAAATTTTCTAGAAAATGGGTTTTATAATTGTTTCTATGTTTGGTTCCTCCTGAACATTAATATTTAATCCAATGATATACATCTTTTTATCATAATTATTGTAACCAAATCTTATTGTTTTCACTAATCACATAATAAAAAATTAAGTGGGATTTATTATAAATTTAAAATTATATTAATTAAAAATATTATATCTATTTTAATAAATTCAGTTAACATATTTCAATAAATCAAACACAATATTAATCGTGAAATTGTATTGACACAATAGGTTTTTTGGAAGAGTATTTAAAAAAAGTTAATTATAGTTTAACTCTTTGACTAATAATAACAATTCTATGAAATTAATCTAAATTAATATTTTATGATATATTGTCCAAAATTTTCATCTAAACCATAGACCATTATTTAATATATTAGTTAATTAAAAATGATAAACATTTTGAATTGTAAAATAGTTTTAATAAAAACCCATTTATACACCATAAAACCAACTTATACGTAAAACCTATATATTGATGAATAAAAATTAATTATCTGGATTAAATATATCTAAATATAATAAATTATACTTGAAAACATATTCAAAATACATTAGAGATATTAAATTAATTACTTTATTGATAATAAAATAGTTTTTTTAGAAAAAAAAATATTTTCACTATTAATCAAAAACAGATATCTTCTAAAAAATAACAAAATTTATCCCATTGTAATTTTTGAATTTATCTTTAAAAAATAATGTTGATTTTTATAATAAATATTATAAAAATTTCTATTTTTTTAAAATTGGTATGCCATAAAAAGCCGACGAAATTGTTTTCTTGAAAAATATACATTTTTTAGAAATTGATTTATTTTTTTATCCTAGAAATACATATGATTATTGTTAAAAATTAGATAGAATATATAATATATAAGTTTAATTTATATAATCAATAAAAATCATGTGTTTAATTAATGGAAAAAACACACTTCTGTGAATTAAAATCATTTTTTAGAAGGATTTATTACTGTTATTAAAGGGTTTTATTTTCATTTATAATTATTTAGTCAAAAATGAATATCTATTATATAAAAGTTTCCACCATTGTATCAAAATTTAGTAAATCATATTAATTCTCTCCATTCTAATGGCTATGTTATATGAATAATTTATTTCATTTGATTTTTATGTTATGTGTATCGTGTTAAATATACTATCGAACATAAAAATATTGTGGTTATGCTTAACACAAGTGAAATTTGGTGTTATTTGTAATTACAAATGAATATATTTCTTTTTTTCCTTCATGTTATTCAATATAATATTATCATCCACTGAGTGATTTCACATTCCATGATTGCATCCACTCCAATCCATGGAACCCACAAAAACACAATTAGAAAAACATTTTTCCCAACCTAATTAGATGTCGTGTAGTGATGCTGAAAATTGACCATGATGAAAATTGATCATGCCCACCCTGTAGATCATTATAGAGATATCATATTTTGTGGTCCCAACCTAAAAATAAATTGCAAAAAAATAGACAACCACTCAATACATGAAACAAGATTTATTTAAATGAACACATGATACACAACATCCACAAAAAACACCTCAATAGTTGAAATTATAAAAGTAGTCAAGACAATTTTTACATAAAATTTGTACATATTGAAGAATGAAACCAATTAAATATACCAGTAATAAATTTTAATTATATGTACAAATTTTTAATTAAATATTCATCAATCGTTTTATGTAATAAATATAGTGTAAATGAATATGTATGTAAATGTTATAAAGGATGAATGATGGACAAATAAAATGATTCTCTATTGTATTGAATCATGAGTTTCTAAGACAATAAATATGATAAATTGATGAGATGTTTGGAATATGAAATGATATGATAATAAAACTAGAGTTTCATCGTATGGTATCGAAAGGTCGTCATAGAACTATAATCACATTTTTATTTAACTGTTAATTTTATGATTCAATATTTGAATTGGCCTTCCAATGACAATCAATGAATCAGATGATAATGTTTCATATGTAAATATTTATACTAAGATCATGGTGTGAATAAATTGTTTTTGGGTTCTTTAATAGGATGTTATATAATTTGAACTGACCACAATGTAGTCTAATTTCATCCAAATGATCTGATATTTCATCGTCATTTTCATGTATTACAATAATTCTAATTGTATAATGAACATAATTTTAAATAATGGTTATAGAAAATATTACGTATAAATCTAATATAGATATTTTTATAAAGAAAAACATAATTTAATCAATAATTTTTAAGAAACATAGTCTTTTTTTAAGAAATAGAGAATAAATAGAATGCACTATTCATTTTGTGGTCAGAGGAGCCACACTGAGGTGTATCATCATTTTGAAATTAAAATAGTAATTAAACATAGAAAAAAAATTCATTAGTAGATAAAATACAACATAATTTGATATTTTATGATATACAATCAAATTCAACTTGATTTGAGATTTCATTGGTAGATAGAACATGTTGTATATGTTGATATCATGGTCACCTCAAAATCCCATTTCTTTATTTATGTAATTCACAAAACATTCATTTGGTTGAAAAAACATAGATCATTTTCTCAATGACTGTAAGACATCCTTTAGAGATAATTGTTCACTTATCATTAGATATTCTATCTTGAAACCTATACATCATGAGAAACTGGTGATGCAATTAACAAAAATTGATCAATATTTTATGCTACTGTTAATCAATTTCATACACACAATCGAAAAATACACCAAATTTTCCGTCTTCATACCCCTAAGAGGCTCTACCATCATCACCAACTCCAAATAAATGTTGTTATGCTCCATGGTGTAAAAATAATTTATGGGTGTATCCAAGTAGTCTCAGTACATTCCCTATGATCCAGACACTTCAAAATAAACAATTCCTAATTTTTTTACTTTTTATGACCCATAAATCCTATCACATTGTAAAAAATTTAATATTCAAAAACATTGAATATGATTTTCTTCATAGAAAAGAATGATTCAAAATAGGAATACCATAATGAATTTGAAAGAAATGTTAACATAAAATAAATAATTAGAAACAAAAATAAGAAGATAACATTTGGTGTGGTTTACTTAAGTGATGTGTTACTTAAAATACCTTTTGGATTTTCTAATTAAATTCACTTTTCCATGATGTGGGAACCATTACAAGAGAACCAACATGAAAATAGAACACCAAAAAAACATAACACATGAAAAAAATATAAATAAGTTACACATGTAGACTACAGTTTTAGACATGTGATGTATTCATAGGCACCACATTCTGCATCTTTTATTATTTTAAAACAATGTCACATCCCATCCCATGGGGCTCAGACATGGCTACCCCAAGCCCACTGCCCATAGGCCAGGGGTTGGTGACTAGCACCTGATGGGTTTTTCCGAATAGTAAAGGCATTGACATAGAGATTTGAACACACTCAAAAAGGTCAACTACTGTAAACATCCTAAAAATGTATGGTTTAACCACAAGTCTAATGTACATCAAAAAGTACAACTGAAAACTAAATTTTTTTGGAAGGAATACAAGAAAAATATACTAAAAACAATGTAAATAGATATCGCAAATTCCCTAGATCTCTACATGGTGGGTATTAGCTATAAGTCTGTAGTCAAAGAAGAGGATTTCTAATTCTTTTATCGCACCAAGTCCCCCCATGACCAGAACATCAAAAGATTTCATCTGAGCATTAATATTTTGCACTGGACACACATGTGCGGGAGAAGCATGTACAGGGGTGAGTATAACATCTCATTAGGGGACTCTGAGACCACCAAAGATCTCTCATTAATCAAAAATGGAAAACATCACATGAAATACCACAAAGGTAATATCATAAGAAAAATCAAAATCATAAAGCACAAAGTATATGAGACCGCTCACCCTAATAGTGTAACTACATGGTAACTGGGATAGTGATGACTAGTCATAATGACAGATCATACAATCTGTAGTCACTCTAATGATGACCCGTATAGGTCACTGTACGATGAACCGTATTGGTCGCTAGATGTTGACCCGTATAGATCGCTAGTGTAGACCGGTATTGGTCACTGGTGCTAAACCGTATTGGCTGCTGGTGCTGACCCATATTCGTTCCTAGGGCATAACCATATGGGTTATTATTTCTGAACCGTATTGGTCTCTGGTAAAGAGGTATGGATGATTAGTCATATATCTAGATCATTCAACTCTGGAGATTCTAATGCTGACCCGTATTGGTCTCTCTTCCTCTTCATTTCACAGCCAGCCACTGGATTCCTGCACGAAACAAATCTAATCTCTAGAAGACTCTCCTCCACAGTCTATCAGTAATATTTCACCTGGTAATAAATCTTGAAAAAATTATACCCAACAGACCGCCTCATCATAGGGGTCACAACATGACAGACGACGCTTCATACGGACGCCCGATCTATAAGATATGGGTACAATTGAAGAAAGTCGGTGTTGGATTCAAGTATGATCCAATATAGTTCGCACATCATACTCAAATGAAACTCATTTATAGTATCTCTAATGTACCACCTTGTCGAAAGGGTCCTTATTCCATAGATGGCACATTAATCTGATGCCTCGTCTGTTAGTTACAACCCTTTTCGTGAAACAAGGGTGATTGCACCACGGTCTGGTCTAGCTCTTTCCGGACCAACAGAATATGCCAAAGATACTTCTTCCCATAAGGGGTCCCAATTCCACTATGAGTCTGTCAAATGAACACTCGATCCATCATTTATGGTTGTTTCTTTATTCATGGGAAGGTTGGTTCTATGCCTGCTACGACTCGGTCGGGCTTACAAGATGCAACGGGTAGCGGGGTCTACCTGAACCTGCTAGGGTCCATCTAATTAAGGGTTGGCCTCTTTCACTATGTCCGGCCCATCAGGGTCATCCTAGATAATTCTCGGGCCTGGGCCGAGGTTGGTACGTCCCTCTGTGTGGTGCTCGGCCCACCTGCACTGGCCCTCTAGGTCGCGGGTCCGTCACAGCCTGCTTTCGGACCGGGCTTCCTGAAGGCAAACTAATTCACCCAGGTGGACTCACTGATTCAGGGTCATTTTTTATGGCATGATGCGGTGGGCAGTGGGGTCGTGTCGGCCCCTCATACAATGCCTACTACTACCCACAGTGCATGTGGAAGCCACCCTCCTCCCACACATCCGGCTTGGGCCAGTTTGCTCTGGGAACCACGGCGTGCGACAGCGTGCACCATTCCATACTCCAGCAACTAGTTTTCGCGGGCCTCCTCCATCCATCATTGGCCAACAATGTCATGGCGCGCCTGTGGTTGTTTTAGAGGGCCTCTGTACATGCTCTGGTAATCCGTTCTCAGTGCCATCTATTCCAAAGGGCCTCCCGTATCGCTTCAGCCACAGTGTGAACCTCTGTCTCACATTTTTCTTAAATTGAGAAAACCATCCCTGAAGAACTCAACAAAAAAAAACATGTGGCGGAGGGTTATGGTATTGTTCTTTTGGCATGCGCCCTCCGCATTAGAATTAATTAAGAGATAGGTAATTATTCATCACATTTTAAAAATGTTGAACCCTGTTCAAATCCCCAAAAAAACCTACAGTAAAATGGGAATATAATCAAGGGAATATCTTGAATTAAAATATAAACCCTACCTCAATTTGTTGGAGATAACACAATCATTGGAGTTCATCATCCGTCGACCTTCAGATCGATCCTACAACGGGCATCAACAATCCTCTAATCTCTGCTGGTGGAAGGCGTGGAGATAGTTCATCAAGGGTTCCATGCATTATGAATCCTTTCCACAAACTAAATGAATTCTCCATATAATTATTAGCGGGAATTCAAGAAACGTCTTGATGAATTAATGAGGTTTTTTAATTGACGTAATTAATGTTCCTCATTAATTGAAGTAATTAATGTGCATCTTTAATTATGATAAGCGTTATTTTGAAACAAATGGTGTAACCATGCAATTAACACCCCATAATTAAATATTTGACCACCTCCATGGTCGCTTACGCCACCGCTCAACTGGTGGTAGAAAAAATAAAAAGAAAATAAAATAACTATTATATGTTATTTAACTTTTCTTTAAAATGTCCAAAATATATCTTTTTCTCCTTACCAACTACGGTTGAATTGAAGCTTCCATAAATGAATCCTAGCACTGCAGATTCAACAATGCTCTCAGATTTTAATTCAGAGAACCGGTTCAAATGATCAAAAACACTACCCACTCCATTACAGAACGTACTTATAAAAAGTTCATAAATTCATTTGGGGAATTCCTGGCCTCATAATTATGCACCTTCAATTTTTTCAGGCTTATAAAAATCACAAATAAATTATTTAAAATTTACAAGGAATTTTTTGTGACTTTACATTCTCCACACCTTAGCGCTTTACGTTCCCAAAATCCAAACAAATCTACCAAAACAAATAGGGGTACTAGGCATGTATATGAGCCTCTCGCTCCAATGTGCTCTCCTAGAGATTCCCATACTGCCATAGAATGCACACAAGAGGTATCAGCCACCCATGAAAGATTCTCTCATATGAATCCTCTATCTTCACCAAGTACTCACCAATAGTCTCCCCATCGTCAATCTCCAGCTCTATATGATTGATGATGTGAGTTGTGTCATGAACCTATCACATTAGCTGGGATTTGTGGAAGATGTCGTTCACCCTCTCTAACAATGGTATAAGCTTCAATCATTAAACACCTTTCCAGTCCCACGAAGTATTATGAATGGTCTGACAAAACTCGGTGAGAGTTTTACCACCTAAACCAAATCATTGTAGTACCCATCGAGGGGATAATTGCAAGAATATGTGGTCCCCCTTCCAGAACACCAATTGTCTCTGTCTCTTATCAACATACGAATTATGTCAGATATGTGCAGTCTTATCTGCTCTCGGATGACCTACACCTTCTCAGTGGTATCATGTACCATCCATATGCCCACTAGTGATGGCTCTCTTAGATCCATCCAGTAGAAGGGTGATCTGCATTTTCAATCGTACAACACCTTAAAAGGGTCCACACTGATTTTCTATTGATTGTTGTTGTTGTGCACAAACTTCATCAAGGATAGGTGGTCCTCCCAATTGCAACAAAAATCTAGGACACATGCACAAAGCATTTATTCGAAGGTATGGATGGTCCGCTCAATCTGACCATCAGTCTGCAAGTGAAAAGTTTTGCACATGAAATGTTGAGAAGGGAAAGCCTCCTTCAATCCTTTCTAAAATCGAGATGTGAACCGTGTGTCACGGTCTGAGATAATCTTCAAAGGAACACTGTGAAGTCACTTGATCTCCTTAATGTAGGGATGTCCCAATCACTCTACCAAACCATTATCTCAAATAGAAAGGATTTGGGACGACATGGAGAGTCGTTTAATGATCACCTAGATGGTATCATGCCCTCTGGACATAGATAGTAACACCATCACGAAGTCCATCGATATCCCTCCCCTCTTCCACTCTAGTTTCTTGAGGGGTTGGGTCAAGCATGCTGGTACCCGGTTCTCGGTCTTCACTTACAGGAAAGTGAGGAAGTTAGAATCCAACATCGCCATAGCGTTCTTTATCCCTAGCTGTTAGTACTGACGCTGGAGGTCGTGATATATCTTCATCATGCATGGATGAATTTTCAAGTGGGATGTATGGAACTCCCTTAACACCTCCTCTCACACCACCACTAGAAAAACTGTACGTCCTCTTAAAAGGATAGAGAGATCCCCATAGTCAGAATATCCATCAGGTGCATGGCCTGAGGATATCTAAGCAAAATTAGCCTCACAGATGTTGTCTCCGAGTTCTGCCTCCCTGACTCAATGATGGTGTAGAATTGAAAATATCATTGATTGGAGTTAGAGTTACTCATCTCTATCAACGGTGGATATCTTAAGTGAGGATAAAAACTCCGAAGCCTCGTTTAGTAGTTGTGAACTCGATCTCCGGCTATGTGTGTCTGCCACCACGTTCCCCTTCCTAGGAGTATCGACTATCTAAATTTCATAGTTCTGGAAGAACTCTAGCCAACATCACTATCTTAGATTCTGATCATTCTATGTGAAGATAAATCTGAGACTCTTGTGGACTGAGTAAATAATAAAAATCTAACCAATCAAGTAGTTTCTCCACATCTCTTGTGCGAAGAAAACAGCTTCCAACTCCATGTCGTGATTTTCATAATTCTACTCATAAGGCCTCATCTGTCGTGAGCCATAAACAATCAATGCATCACCTTGCATTAGGATGCAACCAAGTATGGTCCCTGATGCATCATAATAAACCATGTAGTCAGTGACATTATTTGTAAACCATAGTATGGGAGCATCGGTCGAGATATGCCTAAGTGTTTCAAAGCTCTGATGTCATGTCTCTGACCATAGGAAGAGTTTCCCCTTCTTCGTCACGAATTATTAGGTACTGCCACTTTAGAGAAATCTGGTATAAACCAATGATGGTATCTTACTTATCCAAGGAAGCTCCAAACCTCAGTAACATTCTTGGGTGGCACCCAAGAATGTACCTCCTCGATCTATGCTGGATCCACTACAACACCAACCTATGAGATGGCATGTCGAAATAAGAGGACATTCCATATCTAGAACTAAAACATCGAGATAATCCTATATAACTAGTTCTTCTAGAGTGTCTCATGAACTATCAATAAGTGTACAATGTGATATTCCTCAGATGCTGAGTACACTGAGATATAATCGATGAAAACCACCGAAAAGCAATCTTGGTATGGCTGAAAGATCCTGTTCATGAGCCCCATGACCACTACTTGAGCATTGGACATACCGAATGGCATAACCATGAATTTGTAATGGTCATACTGACATATTAAGGTTGCTTTCTATATGTCCTCGTCCTGTACCATAGGCTGATGATAGAATGATATGAGGACTATATTTGAGATCAACTACTCTCCTTTCAACTGATCAAACCGATCATCAATCCTTGATAGAGGATACATGTTATTAATGGTAACCTAGTTTAGGAACTGGATGTCTATGCATGCCCTCAAACATCCTTTTTCCTTCTAGAAAAAAGACACTGGGGATGCCCCTATAGAAACATTGGGACTTAGGAATCCCTTCTTCTGTATGTCCTCCAACATCACCCTCAACTCCCGGAGCTCCGTAGGGTTCATCTGATATTCTGGTGAAGATATCAGTGTTGTTCCTCGGTACAAGTCAATGCAGAAGTCTACCTCTCTACAAATAGGTATTCTTTGAACATCTTGTAGAGTGAAGTCATCATACTCATCCACCACCGCTATGAACTCTGGACTCACCTCATCCACCGTGTCGAAGGTCATGAAATAAAACTAATATGTAATCATCTACACCCTCCTTAGCCCAAGTCCACCTTGTGATGCTCTATTTTCTATCCCACCAACAAAGGAAAACTGGCATCCGTCTCTGCGTGTACATCACAATGTATGTCTCAAGAAGTCAATCGGTGCACGAACTTCCTTTAGCTAGTCCATTACTAGAATAAAGTCATAGGTCTTCAACACCACTACTAGAAGATCCCATTGGAATCTCTCTTCTATAATAGTAAGATCACATTGTCAGTACCTGTGTGTGACCGCTGAATCTCCCCGATTTATGTATCCAAACACAAAGGTCTAGAAAAAGGATCAGTAGAAATCCTAGAGTCCCGAACTAAGTAAGCTTCAAGGAAAGAATGGATGGAACCTGTGTTGATATGAAATACTACTAATGTAGAAAAGATACATATCGTAACTCATATCATCTTAAGGACATCAGGATCATGTGCCTCAACTGCCTATGGTTGGGCATGTACCCATCTACATGATCCCTGATCTCATGGTGGACTGGCTGGGGTGGTGGTGGTAGTGCTTGGTGACCCCGAACACCTCATGCCACACGTCCTGCTCCCAAGACTCATCCACCACCTCGATGACACTCATGCTCCTGTCACTGCCACTGCATTGGTGGCCCATATTTTCTCTGCAAATCAACCACACGCAGAGTCGGATAGTCATGATCTCTATGACCCTATCCCCATTAGGAAAAAATATCATTCCTTAATGGTGGAACCCACGACCTATCGATCCTCGCACCTATGATCCTACATCTCATGGGCGTCGTCCAGAAGGTCTACCCCACTTGGTATTCGGCATCTTTTGTCTACTGCCATCTGTAGATGACTCTGCTACCTATCATATGGTATGATCTCTCAAGGTCGGTGCCTGCATGGACAAGAATCTATCCATCATCAAAGCATGCTCTAGCACCACATCCAACATTGGGATACTGAGAATAACTATTTCAGCTCTAATATCGGGTAAGAGCCCCAGCTAAAAGGCATGGGCCCTACAGAAAGGGTCTCCTACCATGATAGTGTAGTATCAGGAGAGGTCAGTAAATCTCACCGAATATTGAGCCACAGTCTGGCTGTCCTGATATAGATATATCATCTCTTAAATACGAACATAGCATAGTGTAACTAGCACAAACTCCTCCCTAAAAATTCAATGAAAGTCCATAGAGGTGAGGGTACTCCGTCCAGTTTTGGGTCATTTCCTCATTCACCTAGAGCGTCGAGCTCCACAATTGTAATACTAATCCCTGAAGAAGGTTAGCAGCCCTGATCTCTATTTTCTCAGTGGATTTATCTAATTAGAGAAAGCCCCATGAAACTACCTCAAACCATTCATCTACTACATGGGGGTCTGTCTCACATCAAAACCTTGGAGGCCTCTATCTTTGGAACTCATGAATAATGATCAGCTGACGTGCATGATCCCTTGGTAGCATCTATTGCTCAATTGGTGGAGGTGATGTCGGTACACCACTCATAGGTTCCATCCCTGTGAGTGGTCCCTGTATCAACGCCCCATCACTTGATGATCCAATGTCGTGATTTATAACCGGAATCCCGGTTGGCTATCTTTATGGAGGAAACCTATAAGAAACAGATTCTCCATGTTCAATATGTTATAACAGGTGAGATGACTCAAGAATGATCAATAAAAAATTTCAAAACACTTGCAACTAGTATTCTCATGTGTTGATTAAAAAAATATAATTTAGGGTCGTGGTGTACGGATACATCGGCTGCCAAACCATCAATGGAATCTATGAACTAAAAACAGAACTACTGTCACTTTACACCATTTCCTCATTAAAATTAAACTCTTAGTTCTTCTAGTAGAACTGACCACTATCTGATTCTAATTTTATATAATCCGTCCCATGAGGCCTAGACATGACTACCTCAAGCCCTCTATCCATAGGCTAGGGGTTAGGGACTAGCACATGTAGGCTTTTCCCAAATAGGGAAATAATTTCTCTTTGATATCAATACATAATCAAAAAGGGCTACTGAAGTAAACAACCATCAAAATTAAGGTATAACCCCAAGTGTAAAGTACAGCCACAAGTACACATGTTAACTAAAAATTATGGGCTGGAATACAAGCTCTAAAACTGAAAATAAAGTAAAAATATGTCTCATATTATATAGATATCTACATGAAGGGTAGTATCGATGAATTTGATGTCTAAGAAGAGGATCTCAACTAATCTTACCACACCAACCTCCACCAAGTCTTGTTCCACCAATATCTTCCTCGGAGTGTTGGTAGTCTGCACTAGACACCGATGTGTGGGAGAAGACCAAGCATGGGAGAGTATAATAACTCAGTATGGGACCCCAAGACCCCTGATGGATTCTCGTTAATACACAAAGGGAAAAAAGCACATGAAAAACCACAAAGGTAATATCACATGTATGATATAAATCATGAAGCACGAAGAAAAAGAGACTGCTCACTCTAATGGTATAACATCAAGGTTACGATGATATAGATGACTAGTCCTAAATCTCATTCATCTAATCTATAGTATCTATACTGCTAAACCTTGTAGGTCATTGTATGCTGACCCGTATAGGTCGCTAGATGAGGACTGATATTGGATGTTGGTGCTAACCCATATTGGTCGCCAGGGCTGACCCTTATTGGTTGTTGGTGTTGACCTTTATTGGTCGTTGGTGCTGACTAAAATTGGTCGATGGTGTTGACCCATATTGGTGGTTGTTGATGACCTGTATTGGTCACTGGTATAGAGGTAGGGATTATTATCCATACAGTTATATCGTCCCACACTAGAGTTTGCAATGCAGACCCATATTGGTCTCTCTTCCAATTCATGTCATAGCCAGCCACTGGATTACCACATGAAGCACACCAGATATCTTGAAGAATCTTCTCCTCATGAAATCTGACATATTTCAACCAGTAAAAATATCTAAAAAATTTATACCCAAGGAACTGCCCCATCATACGGGTCACATCTTGATAGGTGGTGCATCGATCAGACGCCCGGTCTGTAGGATATGGGAAACATTTTTAAAAGGGCCCAGTTGGATTCAAATGTGATCTAACCTAGGACTTACATATATCTCTAATAAAACTCACATAGATTATCTCCAGTGGACCACCTTTTCACAAGAGTCCTTACTTCATAGATGGTACGTCGATCAGATACCAGTCTACTAGTTACACCACATTATGGAAAACAGTGGTGATCGCATCTCGGTCTAGCCCAGCTCAGTTGGGACCATTGAAATATGCCAAATAAAACACTTCCTAAAAGGGGTCTGAACACCACTGATGGCTTTTCAAACTATCACCCGGTTCTTTAGTAATGAGAGGTTCTTTATTTGGGGGCCGGTTGGGCCATGGACTTGTCCGAATCAGTCGGGGCCAGCTTGATGTAATGGGTCCATGGGTCTACTTGACCTCCCCTAGGTCAGGCACCTTAATAGTTGGCTTGCTTAACTGGTTACATCCCATCGTGGTCGGCCCGGTTGTTTCACGGGCCTGGGAAGTGGTAGGCGCGACCCGCCATGAGGGGCTCGACCCTACCACATTGGCCCGCTGGACCGTGGGTCTGGCCCGACACACATCCAACCCGGTCTGCCTGAAGACGATCTGCTTCACCAAGCTAGCCCCGCAAATATGGAGAAAGTTTAGTCTAGAGGGATGTAGTGCCACACCACACACCCCTGACGCGATCGGCTAGCTGTATCAACAACAGGTGGCGACACCTGCAGGCACCGCCCTCATCTATCGCAGCCGGCTCGAGCTGACCGCCCTTGGCCTCCGTGGTGCATGATAGCATGCCACCTTCCCACCCCTCATTGTCGGTTAGCTCGAGCCTCCCCCTCCCAATGTCATCCGCCATCGGCATTTCACGCCAGTGGTTGTTTCTATGTTCCACCTGACGTCCTCAGTTGTCCATTATTGGTGCCATATACTCCTTAGGGCCTCTTGGATCACCACCGCCAAAGCGAGAGTTTCTCTCCCATGCCCATCATTTTAGCCTTAAAGAAAGAGGGAGGTAATTTTTCATCACATTTTCATAATGTTGAACCTCATTAAAATCTCCAACAACAACCTCCCGCAAAATGAAAATAGAATCGAAGAAATATCTTGAATTAAAAGACATCCCCTGCCTCAATTTATCAGAGATATCACTGTCCTTGGCCTTTTTCATCCATGGACCTTCATATTGAACCTATTATGGGTGTCTACAGTCCTCTGTTCTCCATTGGTGGAAGGCGTGGTGTCACTTCATCACGGGTTCCTCACATTATAAAGTCATGACAAAAACTAAACCCAAGGACAATATAAATAGGAGGGGGGAAAGGCGAGTAACATCTCGAGGAATTAATGAGGTTCATTAGTTGACATAATTAATGTTCCTCATTAATTAACATAGTTAATTTTCCTCATTAATTACATGAGGGGTGGTTATGCAGTCAAGGTGTAACAATGCAATTAATACCCCATAAATAATGACATGGCCTCCTTCATGGTCTCCACCACCATATCTCAATAGGTGGTAGGAAAACAAAAAGAAATAAAATTACAATTACGTGTTATTTTAATATTCATTAAAAATTCTAAAAACTATCTTTTTCTCTTGCCCAACTGCTGTCGAAGTGAAGCTTCTCATAAGCGAATCTCAGTGTTTTGGATTCGACATTGTTCTCATATTTCAATTCCGAGCACAGGTTAAAAAGATAAAATTAAAATCACCCATGCAAAAACTGAACATACCTAAAAATGTTCAGAAATTCATTCCGGGCATATCAGTACTAGAAATTATGCGCCGTCAATTTTCAAAGACTCATAAAAATCCCAAATAGATTAAAAACAATTACATGGAATTTTTGGGTGTTTAAAAGTAACACCACCATGAAAACATGCCCAACGGAAATGTTCATGAAAATGAAACAAACCAAACCAATCTTCCATTTGATGCTTACCCTAATTTCAATAAACCTAATTTTCATCATAAAAGGGAAAATATTATTGCAAACTAAAGTAGTGATAATTAAGGGAGCACTAAAATGCCAATACAATAGCCACATTACACAACGACTTCACTGAGTTAAAATAAATTCTAGGACAAACCAGATGAACCAAAATATCCAACCATTGAAGAAATAACTTTACTTGCAATCCAATGGGCTCCTACTATGGACCCACCTGCAAAAAAATGTTAATTGTAAAATCCTAGAGTAAGTATTCTGTTCTCCACTTCTACTACTACAACAACCTATAAATATGACTATTTATGAATAATCAGTTGAAATATGAAATATTAATTTTAAAAAATACAATAAACATCATATTGTAATTATTTATAGGATTCTTTTAGAAGTGGGTTAAAATAGAATGTAAATGGGGTCCAGAACATAGAGGTTGGAATATATTGAAAATTAAATTGGATATTTTGGAATTTTGAGACGTGGGTCTGCATGCTATTGTGTGACATATCGGGCTTTTTTTGTGGCAACTGTTGGTTTTGGTGACCAAAAATTAAGTGGATTGATTTGATTTGTTTCCCCAGTGTTATTTTTTAGATACCATTTCATGAAAAGAATGATTGTTTCCCCATTTTGAATGTTATTTTATTAACCAAATAACATTGGGAAAACAAATCAAATTTAACACATTATGAAGAATATTGATACCCCATTCAATAAAATTAAACTATTAACAAGATTCCCTTACATCAAATTATTTTGAAATAAAAATGAATTGTTCAGATGAAAATTATTTCTTTTATTAAGTATACATATTTTATACATGAATTCAGATTATAGAATAATTAAAACTGAGTTTCAAAATAATTATATAAAAGCACAGTAGATGAATTTCAAGGTGTATCAACTACCACAATAGAATTGGTATTAACTTCACATGGATATATTACCTCATTTAAATAGCTTCATCGGTTAGTATACACTAGTTTTACAATAAAACACTTCGAATTATAGAAATATCCAAGTCAAACATCAGGAGTCATAGTGCATGAAAAAAAAATTATGATGGATATATTTGAATATATTTATCAGTATCTGAATGTTATATAGAGTGCTAGAATGGTCCAATCACATTGTGACCTTTTATTGAATATTCATCTTCAAAATCATCCAAATGTGGATCACATTAGATATATACATATCAAAGGACAATTGTTTGGACTAATATCAATTTAAATTAACATTCCATGATATGAATATGTGATCAGTTTCAATTAAGTTTGTTTAAATTGTTTCCCTTCATTTTGGACTAGATAATATATGTATCAACCATTATTTGTATTCAAAATATAAATGGGCTAATAAAAATTAAAAAACTGATCTTTTGGTATGTCAATCAATTCATAATCCAAAGTGCAAATCTACATGGGTAAAAAAACAAATAATGTAAGTTCGTGTATGTCTAATAGAATATTAAACCTATTATTCATTAATATATTAGAGTTAATTAATATTTTAGGACAAATTACTACCACAATTGAATGGGTTGAGCATTCTATATTAATTAAATCTATGTTTCAGAACCAAGAATATAGTGAAATAATTAAACTAATATTTCTATATAATATACATAGATAGAGATTTATAATTATAATTTATCAATTCAAATGATTTATAAAAAATATCAATCCACTAAGAGAACACATTTGTGGTTGAGTAGATGAAATCTTCATGGTTGATTTTATTGAAACAACTTCAATAGTACTGTATCAACAACATCCACAAATTTTATGATCATTAAAAATAAGGATAAAATATATATTAAAATTTCATCTATTTAAATTGGTTATTCATGAAATTTAAAACTATATTACTTGGTTGTTTTCGAATGCACTGTCAAAATTATTTATATCTATTTCATCCTATAAGATAAATAGTTATGTATAACTATTTTTACCATATAAATGGTCAATGTTCCAAAAAATTTGTTGATGTATGCTAAATAGAAAATTACAAGGGTAAAGCAAACAAAAAATGTTCATTCATGAATTCTGAATAGAATATTGCACCTGTTATTCATTAATTTATCAGATGTAGCGGCATGTTTATTAGAAAATCTCACTACTATGTAATGAGTTGAGAATTTTGTGTTAGTTAAAATAGTCTTGTGTACAAGAAATTTTTTGCTAAATAAAAAAATAATACTACAATATTATTATCATAGGCACAAAATTAAAATTATAATTTTTAAATTGAATAGTAACATTAAATATATCAGACCATTAAAAGAATACTTCTGTACATGGGTATATGAATGCTATATGGTTGATTTTACAGAAAATAACAATAGTATTACCATTTCAAAAACATCCCCTAATTTTATGCTCCTACAAAATATAAAAAAATATATTTAATTGTCTGTTATTTAAATCTACAAATCAAAAAATTTAAAACTATAATACGTTATTATGTTCGAATTTGTTTTTATAATTACTAAAATACATTTTAGTCTCTAAACTAAATATTACCTTATAATCATTTTTTCATATGAACGATGACGATAACGAATGATGAAATATGATATTTCAATAGATAATAAAAACCTTATCAACCTGAAAGTGTTATACATTAGTGAAAATCCAAATTCATTATTATTCAACATATAAAATGAATAAAAATTACTTTTTTTCAATTGGGATTATATTGATATATTGTACCCCATTATACATTCCTACATATATCAAAGAACATGTCAGTGGTGATGCTGATGTTATAAATCAAATAACTTTCTTATCAATTAAAATGAATAATCTTTGTATTATCCATCAATTAAAATAATCATGGAGGAGGAACATGAACACTTATATGAGTCATATAAGTAATAATATAAAAATACAATTAATGATGTAAGATGATTAAGGAAATTTTTATTACACCTACAACTAAATAAACATGAAATGACAAGAAAAAGAAAATATATATAACACATAGAGTCAATACATCCTAGACATAAATTGCCTCCTACGAAATCTATATGTGTGGAGATGTTGGAATTAACTCCCTAAAATCCTTTATATCTTTCACATTATGATTATTATCTTACATGAAATTATGAAGCTGGCTGCTTGTGAAGTCCAGAGATTATTTTGCACAATCATTTATAACATTCACTCAATCTTCTTCAAGAAGTATAAATCTATTTATCAATAAATGTAAAATAAAAACTCATTTTAGATTCTAAATTTTTAAGGAGAGGATATTTCATATAAAAACCACAAATAAGGATCCTTTAATTGTATATGAAATCATTATTGGTGGAGATTAAGTTATTATATCACAGATAATATTAAATCATATAAATAGGAAAAAATATGACCTCTACTAGAAAAAATCATCAATCTTCGATAAACTAATTTAATAATCAATATAATTTTCAAAACATCTGAGGGGGAATGGGATCACCTAAGTAAGGTGAAAAAATTATAGGAACATCAAGGAGGATATTTCCCCAAGCTCAACATTAATGTTTCATTTTTTCCATATTGAATGAATCTTGAGAGTTATTTGTTCGATTTAAGTTTTTTTACTACTTTTTCACATACAATAATTTATCCATAGTGGGAGTCTGTATTGATCCCACATTGTTGTCCCCATAAAATGAAAAAATATAAATCAAATAAAGGTAGGTGAATCAATGATAGGGTTTGGAAATGTGGTTGTAGTAATTCACGATGCTAGAAGGAAGGGAACATGAAGGGGATACTGAATTGTAAGGCGAGAGAGGTGGAAGGAGATGAGATGAGAGGTGGAGACCTAGTAGTAGGTGGAGACCCAAGAAGAGGTAGTGGAGTCTACGTAAGTGCTATAGGTGGATGCTTAGTAGGTTGTAGAGGCATGGGAAGAGGATATGGAAGAGGCGGAGGGGGGATGGTGGACTTGGGGATGGGATTATGAGATGGTGTTGGGGGATGAGAGAAAGGGATGAGGATGGTGAGGAAATTGTGGGTGGAGGGGCAGTGCAAGGAGGGAAATCTGACTTAGGGAGGGGATTCATAGTAAGAGGTGAACATGATGGGAGGAGGTGGTGATGCATTGGTACGCGCACAAGTGGAGAAAATGACGAAAAAGAGGACGCAAAGTCGAAGAGGCATAGGAGGTGACAATGAGGCCATGGTGGGGATAGAAAACAAGTTTATCCAAAGGGGAGGTAAGATAAAATTGGAAGCTTTGTTGAAGTTGATGGAGATGAGAATAGAGTCTGCAAGCAAGAAACGTGAAGCATGAAGCGTGAAGCGGGTTGAAAGATGCTAGAGGTGGGGTAAGTGAATAGTGGAAGGGAGTGTTGATGGGTGGTGTTTGTGATGAGAGGGATATGAGGATCGATGAAGAGGGATAAAATGTATAGGGATGAATAAAGAATAGTGTAGGGAGTTGGTAATGGGGGAGATTCCACGTGGAAGATGAAACACGTGATTTAGTATAAATAATATATTTTCTTCTTTTAAAATAAGTGGTTATTACATCGTCCCCCCTACCTAAATTTTTTCCTTAAACATTTAACATTATCTCGGTAATCATAGATTAGACATTGAAATTTATTTTATTGAAAACCAAGATAAAATAAGGACTAATAAAATATATTAACAAAATGATATAAAATGATATATACAATTCAATTGGAATAACACATAACTAGGATTTAAAGTAGGAGAACATAGGTGGAAATTGAGGAATGTCAACAAAATTTTTGACTGGTTGAGGTAAATGATCAAATTAAAGTGAATGATAAATTGAAAGATAAGGGACAAAAAACAATATGTGTGTGATGGTCTAAATTTCCATTAGTCAATAAGAATTGAAGGTACACTGGAAATTAATTTTTTTTATGATCATTTTCCGAGAGTTTAGAAATTTTTTTACCATCTAGGATTATATAAAATGGAAATATACATAATTGATTATTATGATTTCACAAATTAATCGATTTACACCACAATATCATCTTTTTATCCAATGACGTGTATTTAGGATTAATTTTTCATTAATGAATCAAAAAAATAATATTTTAATGAATACATTACTATAAAAGGGACAAAAGGTTGTTCCTCTTCTCTTTTAACATTAATCAAAACCAAAATCATTTGGTCTTGGAATGATAATTCCCAAAATTATTGAATCATCATATATACAACTTTTAATAGTAATTTTAAATTTTAGACCCTTGTCATTAAATATATTTCAATTCAGAAATTCAAAAAACATTTCCTAACAATGTTTGAATGCCAACGATTAGTATGGTTTGGAAATAAATAATTATAATATAAATAAAACATTATTCCTAAAATATAATATAATATTTTTCAATTATAATCATAATTATGACATATAGAAATTTTATTCTATCTAGGGAATCATATTGGAATTGGTTGGCACTACACAATTTTCACACATTGGTTGTGGATTCAAGACCCTTGTCTTAAATAGATGTGATTGTTTATCACTAAGCCTTAGGGTTGTCCTTTTTTCATTAAAAATGAAAACAATACTACTCAATAAAAAGAACCATGTTATTATAAGAGTTATAAATACCTAAACCAAAAAAAAATCCTACAAAAATTTCATTAATGTCTTTATGATTTCATAACCTAAAACCACTATAGACTATTAAATTCATTTAACATATGATCATCCACATACATTTAAATGTAAAATGTTAGTCATGACTCATAACTTAACATCACATGAAAATATCATATTTGACAATTTTATCTAAATCCTAAACAAATAAAAACTTTAACTACTCAGGATCATCACTCCAGGATCCAATGCTAAATTCATAAACACTGCTTTTTTTATTTTATACAATATTATTGAACCAATTTCCTCCAATCAAACCAAACAACATCAATGAGAAATATTGGTTCACTTAAATACCCATGGATCTTTTATGTTTATATTTTTAGATAATTCCCACTAACTCATATTATCTTGATTTCATATACAACATAATAAAAAATATGGACATCATCTCTTGTAAAACCGATATATTATTATGTCACATTAGGATATTAAAATCATCTATATTATATCACTTTAAGAGACAGGTCATCCAACCTAATTCCTTAAAACATGGTGATGTGGAAAAAAAGAGGGTGATCTCAAATTCTATATAAGTGTAAAAAATAACATTAAAAACTAAATTTCATCAATGATTATTATATGTGATTAATTGTATGATAAAAAATCACAGTGCATGAGAAAATCGAAAAATAACTCATACCCATCAATACTTGGATCACAAAATATGAGAACTAATAAAATTAATGATATATCAAAATCAATAATCATGAATAATGTGATATCAACAAAGATCATAAGAAATATTATAAAACCATATTATGTAATTAAACATCTTATTAGTAACATGGTGCATTATATTTTTAAACCCTTATAATACCCCTTTTTAAATGGAATATCCATACAGACGAATTTAAATATCATTATTACCCAATTCATTATATATAAAAATAGGATAACCCATTGTATAAGCTATAATATAATCTCTTTTCATTATCTAGGCCACCCAATGATAATTTGGTAATGGCGTTACACATCACTACCTACGCCTTCCCAAGCTATTCTGCAATAAGCTTACCTGACACTATCAGGGAAACCCCTTATTTAAAATATAATATTGAAGAACCTTTAAATGATTAAAAAACAAAGATATTTTATCATAAGACTCGTATATAAAATAATTATTCTTCTATAAACTAATCAAAATATGAAAATGAAATGGGTATAATGTAAATCTATTTGACATTTGTTTAACCTGTGTAAAAGACATTGGTTCCATAATAATCTATATGAAATATACATTATCCATACATTGAAATAATGAATATGGTATTGAGGAAAAATACCAATATTGTATGAAAAGAAAAAAACACATTTTTTTAATGATGATGAATGGATTTATAATTAAAAGGTAATTAAAAACATTCTTAATGAAAATATTATTCTCATTTTGTAAATCAAATTTTAAAACATAAAACATTTTGAAAATAATATTCATTAAAATAAAACATAGAAACATATAATGGAGGTTGTAAAAGTCATTTAAAACATTTATTAAGGATTATATACTTACATATTGGACAAAAATAAAATTTTTTGAAAAAATTTTAAGTAAACATGGTTTTTGGGGAAAAAAATTTCTATCTGATTATACAAATAAAGTAACATTTTTATAAAACCCATTCATAGAAATTTTAAGTACCAATTATTCAAAAATTGGTACCATTATATGAGAATATTGTGAAAAAATATATGAGATGGTAATTAAAAATAATCATAATAATTCTTCATTGGAGACATAAACATGAACAATCCTGACAAATTATAAGACAATAACATACGACTATTATAACATTGGAAGGAGTGAATCACAAATACCGTGAAGGGTTATCATTTATAATATAATTAAAATAAATATATTCATGATATAACAAGTCAAAGGTGAATAATATAAACCTTATTAATGATGGTATGTGAATAATAGGACTTTTATATCACAACCGGAAAATATAAACACAAATCTATTAACTATTTTGTAACTATGATAATATACTCCATAAGAAAGAGATATCCTAAAGTAGATATAAAAATAGAAATATATGTAATGATAAGAATCATATAATAAATTTAAAGTAAATATATAAACCCAAGAAATAAAAAATTGTGAATAGGGAATACATCTAAAATAAATAAATGTTAGATGACAAAAACCCTTACATTGACTCTGATTAATCTTGATTATTCATTATAATACTGAATAATAAACTTTTTCAACATCCTTTTTTATGTTTATAATTAATTTTATTTCACTTATTATTATTTTATAAATAATTAAAAATTAAATTAGGTTTACATTGGATGTTTTGACCATATTCATATTGTGTGATAAAATTTTGTTGGTAGGTCTACTATAGTCAAATAGGTCACAATTTAAAAATATACATAATAATATTCATGACATAATTATAATAATTATAAATAAATTATACATTTAAAACAAACAATGAATGATGGTTATAAAAAATGAACTAATGTTATGATCATTGAGACGGATGGTCGTATGTATGCATGAGTAACACTTCAATTTTTCAATGATAATTATGTAATTAAGGTATGTAATATTTTATAATTAATGAATGATAATTATATCATAAATAATATGATATATAATTATAAATATTTTTTATCATTCTTTTGATATAAATGTAATCACATCACTTCAAGTATGAGGTAGATCACACATCCACGAATGAAATTATCACTCTTTTTGTGTGTGAAAATGTAATAATGAAATTGATATATTATGTTTCCCAAAAGAAAATTATTACATGAATAAAATAATTATTAAATTTATATCATATATATTAAATATATTTCCCCTTATAACCATCACTATGATTATTTAGTGAAATACGCTTCACATCACATTATGAGGCGGTAGTCTACTGTTCACACATATAATGTTATCATCCCCCCTATGGTATAGAATGTAAAATAGTATATATTATATTTTTACACAAAATTTATTATTATATCATACATATCATATATAATCATTATATCTATAATAATTTTTAACATTCAGATGTGGTAAGGGAAAAATTAATGACCTTGATTCACGATGTGGTAGTCCTATATACACATGAATGATGATTTTATAACCCATTTTATGGATGTGTCCGTGATTCAAGGACATAATATTAACATAAAAACTAATATTTCTATTTATTCTAATTTTATTATGATGTAAACATGTTATAAAAATATTTTAATGTGGTGTATATTGAAATTAAAAAGTGATCACTAATGAATGTTACCTCTTCTTCGGGTAACTCCTTTTTGTTTGAATGTTTGTATTTCCATGATATTAATTTTGACCAAATTTATGCTTCTATTATTGGAGGATGGAATTTGGTATGTTTTTTTGTGATGATATTTGATGTAAAAAATGGAATGATAGGTGCGAAGAAGTGACAAAAGTGATTACCCATTTATAGTTGAGGATGAGTACCATTCTTTTAAATACTCAAATGTATTCACTATTGGGAGGTCAAAATTACCATCAGTGGATCAAAAATAGATTATTAAAGGTTAATATGTATGATATGGTCTCTATAATCCCCCACCACATAATTATAGACAAATTGTGTTCCTTAACTCATTAGTTTCTTTATTGTTTTCATTTTGGTTAATCATTGATGTATCATGTTTTATAACCAAAGTAATGTGTCCATAAAAATTTTAATAATGTGAGGCTTAATAAAAAATTTACACCAACATATTATATATATTAAATAAAAATTTTAAAATAAAAATCAGATTTTTTTTGGAAAATTATTTTAACATAAGTGTGTGTAACACACAAAAACACTACTTAAACCATAACTGATCAAATATTGTTTATACAATGATGAGGCCATTATGATACCAATAAAAGATAAATTTTCCAATTAACATACTATATTTTATTTTTACTGACATTTAAAAATAGCTTGGAACATGATAGAATTTTCATTAATTATAAATCTTTTAATAAAATATTACTTATTATAATGAAATATTAATGTCAATTTTCACAATATTAATTTTATTTAAATTTAAAAATATAAATTCAAATTTTGAATTTTAATATTTTAAGTAAATAAATATATAAAAATATATATTAATATAAATAATTAATGGAATATGACTGTTCATTTAATTTACTTCAGATTTAGTAATTTTAGCATATTTTAATTTCGTTATTTATTAACTATATAATTACTACATTGAATTTTCTTCAACATTTTAGGTAATAATATATCCTGAAAATTAATGATAAATTATATTGATAAAAAACTTATTTATTTTTCAAAATTAAATATATATTTATATGAAAATAAGTTGTTTTTTACTGTCCCGTGATTTTATAAAAATTAATAAAAAATGTTCTTTTTTGTCTTCTTCTTTACATAACAAATTATATAGGTCAAATTTGTAGAATAGAGTCCCAAAAATACATAAACATATATCATAAGGTTATAAGGGTTTAAATAGTTATAGAATATGGTTTTTAAAAAGTATCTATGTCACTTTCTCCTTAATATTACTGTTTAATCACTTGTTGAACTCATTATTACATTAATCATTCCAATTAAATTTGTCCGGTTTCACAAAACAATTGTTTAAAAAAATATGTATTATTTTTTAGTAATTATAAATTATTATTATTCTAAATTTGGAAACCATTTAAAAAATTTTAATACAAATAAGTTAAAAAATAATTTAATAATAATCCTACGCACGCGGTCATAAAACTGGGTTTTAAGGAGAGTATTTTTTTAGAAACATATGATTCTATATTTATTCTATGAGTAATTATAATAATTTATGAGGATAATTTAATGTATATAGGTATATATTATATAAATTTCACATAAAAAATTCCACATTACTAATTATTTTAATTAATTAAAATGGAGAAAGGTTTTCAATTTTAAAACCCTTTTCTAGAAAATATGGTTTTTATTCCCAATATAATCTTATTCAGATAACCAAAAAAAAATATCTCCAAATTGATTAACTTGATTATATCTTTAAAAAATAATAAATATGTTAATTTTAAAAAAAATTCTAAATGTAGTAGTGTTTTTAAATGAATTAATTTACTCCAAAAAATGACCTTTTATAAAAATCGGGATTTTTCAATATTCACCATAAAATATTTATTTTCCTAATAATTGCAAAATGTCACCCAATTTAAATTTTGATAATATTATTCCAATATTTAAATTAAATGTTTCTTATAAAATGTATAAAAATGTTAAAAAGTGTTTTAAGATATGTTTTATAAAAAGGTGGTAAAACTTTTTTTTTTGAAAAATATCTATTTTTAAGGGAAACTTTTGATTAATTTTTATATCATGTGAAGAAAACTAATTTAATAATGTTTTATCATTAGATTTCATATTATATATATATCATAAATATAAATAAAAATATTTTATATATGTAATTTATTGGTATAAAACAAACCTAATAAATTTAAAATATCTATTTAGAAAAATGTTTTCTTTTTTTAATAAGTGTTTTATTTTAAATTATAATTAATTGGTCACTAAATAATTAATTCTATATAAATTATTAAACGATTTTTTTCATAATTTAATTAATCATTTCTATAACATCCTGTAACGAACCTAACTTTTGAATAAATTATGTTTCCTAAATTTGTGTGTTATTTCATTTAATACAACCTAAAACAATATCCATTAATTCATGAAGTGATACTGTTGGTTTTTGGCCATTATATGATTGTTGGTCAATATTACTGTTGGAAAATAATCTATTAATTTTAATAATATTGTTCATAAATAAAACTGTTCTTGGTTAATTATTACAGAAAGAAGTGTCGATGGCCTCTTCTAGTAGACTCAGGCTGTACGAAGCCCTTTTGTCATAACATGGGAAGGAGGTAGCATCTCTGGGGATTGGTCTAGACCATTCCAATGTTGATCTTTGACATATGAATCTTGACCAAAATCACCTAATAAGAATTTCAAGATGATATAAATCACCACTCAGGCAATGTTTTCTGAGTTTCCCCAAGATTCTATCACCACATAACACCTTACACTTAGGTCAAATGCAGGTGTTATAAGGGGCAATGTAATGAGGCCTTATATGCTTTTATTAATCCACAGGTATAAATATAGTTGTTATTTTTTACAATGGTACAATTTTTTATTTTCAAATGTCCCGATAAATACAGGACGAATATTATAGATGAGTTTTGGTAAAAGAGTATTTTATAATATTCATGTAATCATTAAATAAATAATAATGTGAAATTATTTAAAAAAATGGTCTTCTATAGTTTTGATCAGTATGATATTTTGAGTCTAATATGATCAACTTGATTTTTTAGTAAACAGTAATGTATGAATAGTATCATACCCTTAAGAATAGTAATGAATATTAAATCATCCAAAAAAATAGAAACATCAAGCCTGGATGTATATGTACAATTTAGGCATCATAAAAGTGAAAAAATAATCATATTATAAGTTTTGTTATTTTTATGGGTGATAAATTTTTTATTTACTATTTTATAAATTATTTAATTATTTAAAATGAAAATGTATTTTCAGTTATTGTAATAATAAATTTCTTACCTTATTTTATTATTGTTATATGATACCATTATAGGACCTTTATTACTTTTACTAGGTATTAAAAAATAAGGTATAGTTTTAGAGTAGTTTATTTCAATAAATAACGATTTTATTAAAAAATTAAATGAAATATATATATAAATTTATTTTAGTAAATTTGAGATCATTTTTAAATTCAGATCATTGATATTATGTTAGGGTGAATTTATGATATTTTTATAAAATGTTTTGATTTTTGGTGAATATAGAAAATACAATTTAGAGTTTCGTGTGCATAGTAAAATCATTAATGATGTAATACTGATGTAATCATGCTGGTAGAATTGTGAATATTAATATATGCTATGAGTACTCCCAAGTGACCAATACTAGGGGAAAATACCTTGGGAAAGCCCATGGTTTTGAAAATACAACTGATGAGGTGTCCCTTAGAAATTAATTATATATTCCCTAACTTTTCCTATAAATAACAATCAATTCCCTCATTATTTTCATTCCAAAATCCCCCTCAATGAATTTGAAATCTTTTTACCTCATAATTATTTCTACCAAGGATCCCTCAATCCCCCCAATGTCCCAACCATCGATATTTCGATATCTTTCTTCAAGGTATGGAAATCTTCCAACCTCCCCTTTTAGTCATGATTTCCTTTATGTTATGTATTCTTTTTACCATCTCCTTATGTTTTTTGATTGTTCTTATATATTATTATTACTATATATTTCATGTACATATAATGATATAACCTTTCTTATATCATCAATTTATTTTTAGAATTTTTATTTAATGATGTAAGTTTGCTGAATTTTTTGTAAAAGAAATCTCATCTTATCTTTTCATTCACGTTTCATTTTCATGTGCTATGTCTTTCAAAAATCCATACCATGATATTATTTCTTATAAAATCTTTACCGATTCTATATTTTGTGTTATTTATGATTTAGTGACACTTTTCCCCTCTCTTTTCAATATTTTCGAAAATAATGTTATATATCTGTTATGCTGCAAAATTTTCAGCTCAAAATCCCTCTATCTTTCAAGAATTTATCTTGTTTTATTTATGTGAATACCCACATATATTTTTATTTCCAAGGGTATAAATCAGGATATTGAATGATTCTTTTCAATTCTAGTATTTACATACAAGATATCATCTCTCCTTTTCCAGGGTTTATAAAATACATAATGATCATATTTCTAATCACTTTTAAAAGGTAACGATTTTTAAGTGTTCCCCATTACATTTACTATCTATATGTTATTTATGAAATGTATGATTATGATCTTTGTGGATCAGATGAAAATAATTACATATTAAGGGTTCACCCTGATACCACTCCAATGCATTGGAAAAAAATTTATTCTCTAGAGATTACAAGATTCACGATATCTTGGGGACTAACATTGTAAATTTTTATGACACCATGGGGATGAGCATTGGTGATATGTTCATGAATGACTATATTAAATGATGTAGTAACATATTCATGGTATGGTTCATGTTCTTTTTTTATGAAATTATTCTACATCCATTTCTCTTGTCGTTATAGTTATCATCATGTTCTTATTGATGTCACATGTAAATTGATTCCATTGCTTTCCATACTGGCCCTTCATCTCACCCATTTCGTTGATGTACGTCATCAGGTTATAAGATACAATAATTTTATATAAGATGATCTTTTCACGAAGTGTTTCAAGGGGATTTAAAAATTTCATTTATTTCTTCATGTTTTTTTGTTCTTGATTTCTGAGACTTTGGACTTTAATGTTCCTATGTTTTTAAAATGTAATGAAAAGTTATGTAATAAAAACCCAATATGCAATAGTTGGTATCAAAATATAGTTTAGTTATTAATGGAAATTATCCTATGAAAAAAATAGGAAAACCCCTTTGTAGTATTTTAAATATGTGAGAACATCCTGGTATTTTGGTGAGTGTGGAATAAGTGGTTTTTCAAGAAAATTATCCATGTGTGGATACGAGAAACTAGAGGCATCTCTGGCACATATTTACCTAGGAGTGAAATCTTTGACAAAGCATTTCAAGCTTATCCTGGGGTATCCTGGTACACAACAATGGTCCTTACTTCACTTTTTTTTATTTCACTCATAGGGGATAATTGTTTGTTAATCATAAGATAATTATGAATCATTATGATTGATTTATAGAGAAATGTAATTGTTTAAAGTAGGATGTTTTATGATGTAAAATCCTTTATAGTTAAATGAAATGTAAATCAAATAAGTTTCTCTCTATGGTTTTATTATTTGGGAAAATGGTATGAAATAGGAGGAACCAGGAAAATGGTGACCACAATGGACAATGCACTGATGACCCACCGATGGATTCTAGAATGGAAACATTCATGAGAATGGTAAACCAAATGATTCATGTAATGGGAAATAACATGAGTAATGGTTAGAGTTCAATATCACTGAGAAGAGAAATAATTTTTGTTGAATCATTTATGCATTAATGACCACCATCCTTTTGTGGATCTACCAACCCATTGATTGTAGAACAGTGGATATGCTTCATTGTGAAGACATTTTCTGTGCTCCGTTGTTTAGATTATGAGACGACCACCCTATTTGTTTATCACATAGAGGGAGAAGCTGGTCAGTGGTGGGAACTGATTATAAACATAAGGCCAAGAGTGGATGTTGAATCTATAGAGTGGGAAGAGTTTAGAGGAATATTATTCAACAATTTTTTCCCTCTATGGATGAGAAAAAGAATGAATAAAAAGTTTCTCGAGCTAGAGTATAACGATATTTAATCTTTGGGAATCTATGTGATCAACATCACATGGCTTTAACATTCCACCTATTTCTTTGTCATGGATACAAATTTTAAAGGTCATAGATTATTTGGTAGACTGTGACAACATCTGAGGATGAATCTAGCCAACTGTGATTGTGATAGCTATGAAGAGATCATGTGTAGTGCAATGAAAGTTGAACTATAGTTTTTTGAGACCCAATGGTCTCATAAATACAATGAAAATAAATGGTAAATGGATCCATGGAAAGGGAGGAAATTTGACCATGTAATACGAGTAAAACATGTAAAATGTCCCACATGTAATAAATGTGCAAATAAGAATTTGAAAACAACCTACTTGGCAGTGGGAAGTGCTAAAAATGTGGAATTAATGGCCACATTGCGCGGAATTTTCGTACTGAGGTGAATCCAAAACAACCCAACACAAAAATAACGGGGAAAATGGTGTAGGCCCTTCTTGTTGTCCAATTCTATATGTGTGGACTACTTTGACACTTTTCTAAACACAATACAAATCCGAGGGCAATGGAGGGGAATCATATCAGTCTCAGCATAGGCCAAGGGAGAAAGGTTATTATATTGTTGTCACTATGGCTGATGTTAATGATCCAAATGATGTGGTGGAAAGAACTCTTGTTATTTATTAAATTCTAGTAAGTAATTTGTTTGATTCATGTTATACACTTTTCTTTATTTCCTCCATGTTTTCAATAAATTTTGAATGAAACCCCAATTTTCTAAAAGTAGAGTTATCAATCAAGACTCATGGTGGGATTATCTATGCATCATCAGTATTTGGAAACTCTAGTTTTTAATTTATTGAGAACAACCTTACTGAAAATATAGTATTCATTACCATGTTGGAATTCGACATTATACTAGGGATGGATTGGCTATCCATGTATAATTCTATGATCAAATTCAGAAGCAATGAAATCTCAGCAGTCTTTAATAGAAAAAATACAGTTAGCTTCCATGGAGAGATATATCAACATGGTCATTTTCTAGAATAACCTATTATATCCTTATTTATGGAGTTTATTGGTGAAGAAGGAGAATATGGAAATGATATTTTTAATGATATAAAATGTCCCCATCATCCAAGAATATGTCACGTATTTCCAGAGGAGTTACCCAAATCTCTCACGGAAAGAGAAGCATAGTTCCCCATTGAACTCATACCTAGATTGCATATGATATCAAAGACATTATATAGGATAGAAAATTATGGAGCTAGATGAGTTAAAGAAAAAAAGTCAACATATTTTGTAGAAGGGATTTATTCGACCAAGTGTGTCTCCTTGGGAAGAACCAATTCTCTTTGTAAAGAAGAAATACGGATTGATGCAACTATGAATTGATTATAGAGAACTGAAAGGTATCACAGTAAAGAATAAATTCCCTCTTCCATGAATTGATTACAAATTTGACCAACTTCTTGGGTCTTAATTATTCTTTAATATTGATCTTTAATATGATTATCATCAATTGAGGGTAAAGAATGAAAATATTTAGAAACTTGCCTTCTGATTAAGATATGGGTATTATGGGTTTGTTGTTATGCCCTGAGGATTGACTAATAAACCTTGTATTTTAATGTATTTGATGTATATTGTTTTTAATAACTACCTTGATAACTTTGTGTAAGTTTTTATTGATGATATTCTGATATATTACAAAAATTGTGAGGTGTGTGAGGACAATCTAAGGGTTATTTTTTAAACTCGACGGAAAGAGAGGAATTTTGGGAAGTTCAGAAAATGTGAATTCTAGTTACAGAAAGTTTCTTTCTTAGTGCACATTGACACCAAGGAAGAAATCATAGTTGAAACTAAAATACAATATTTATAGTGGAGTGACCTCAACCTAAAATAAAACTGAGATAAATTGTTTCCTTGGATTAGTGGAATTTTATAAGAAGTTTTTGAAAAACATTTCATGACATTCTAATCCATTAAATAGGTTTACCGGAAAAGGGGTCAAGATTATCTTTACAAAATAGTGTGAGGAATATTTCCAAGAGCTGAAGAAGAGATTGTTTATTGCACCTGTGTTAACATTTCCCTCATGCTTTGAAGGATTCATTATTTTATGAAAATCATCTCGGAATGGTCTTTGTTACATCCTCATGAAAAATGACAAATTCATTGCTTATGTGTCTCAAAATCTGAATACTCATGAGAAAATCTATCCTATGCATGATTTGGAGTGGTATTTGTTCGTTTTCGCTCTAAATATATGAATACAATATCTTTATGGGGGTAAATGTGATATATACACTAACAATCAATGTTTGAAGTATATTTTCTCACAAAAGGAATTGAACATGAGACAAAGGAGATGGTTGGATATTTTTAATGATTTTTATTTTTCAATTCATTATCATCCTGGAAGAGAAAACAATGTCACTGATGCTTGAAGAAAGAATGACCCAAATTTTCATTCCATGATGAGGAATAAAAGATATCCTTTGATAAATGACATATTAAAGTTGGACATGGGAATTATAAGAGAAGGGACATCATCAACCCTAACCTAAATGATTTCTCAACCATCATTACTAGAGAAGATCATGAAAGCTCAGAATGAAGATCCTTTGTTATAGAAGCAGTTTGAGGCTGTGATGGATGGGAAGTTTCAAGAGTTAAATATTTATTAATAAAGTGTATTGAAATATTGTACAATACTATGTGTTCCTTATATTCCATAAATAAAGAAGAAGAAGATGGATGAATCTCGTAGATATACTTTCTCTATAAATACAAGAATCATGAAATCATATAGAGACCTTCATAATCATTATTGGTGGGATAATATCAAAATAGAGATTGATGACTAAACTTCATGGTGCCCGGTATGTCAGAATGTGATCTAAGAACGACAACTTCCAAAAGGGGTATATCAACTACTACTTGTACCAGTATCGAAGTGGGAAAATATCATTATGGACTACGTCACTGGTCTCCTGAGATCTTCCAATGGAAACAATGTGATATAGGTTATTGTGGATCATCTCACCATGAATTCCCAATTTATATCTATTCATGAAAATTTATATCTTCATCAACACTACATTATTTAAGTGAAGGATTTTGTAAGGCTACATGAAGTTCTACTTTCTATCATATCTGATCGTGATACGAGGTTCACACCATAATTCTGCAAAAATATTCAACATGATCTGAGCACTGAATTTATTTTTAGTATAGACTATCACCCCGAAATAGATGGGAGATCTGAAAGGACTATCTAATCACTCAAGCCTATGATATGAACATGAATAATGTAATTTAATGGTGGATGGGATCAACATCTCCCTTTAGTTGAGTTCTCTTACAACAATAGCCTCCACTCGAGCATTCAAATGGTACCCAATGAAGCTCTATATTGTAAGAGCTTTATAACTCCTACTTGTTGGCATGTAGCTATTGTGAGAAAACTTCTTGGGCCTGATCATGTGCAAAGATGACAGAAAAGGTATATGAAATTCAACAACACATTGAGGATGCTCCAAGATGGAAAATGTGTAATGCCGACAACCATCAAAGGGACCTGGAGTTTGATGTTGGTGATAAATTTTTTCATCTAATTTCACCATATAAGAAATTCATGAGGTTTGGGAAGAAAGGGAAACTCATACCTAGGTACATTAGACCCTATGAAATACATGATCACATTGGAGAACTGGCCTATTGGCTTGTACTTCCACCAAATCTAACACAAGTTCAATATGTGTTCCCCGTATACCTCTTGAGGAAGTACATAATTGACCCTTAACATGTACTAAATACAAAGGTGGTACAACATGAATATGATATATCATACAGAGAGAAACCATTGAAGATCTTGGATCATAGAGGCAATGTTCTACGCAACAAGACTACCCACCTTGTTATGGTGTTTTGGAGGAATCAAAAATGTGATGAAGCAACATGGGAAAAAAGAGCCTATGAGGAAGATGTACCAATAAATTTTCTCTTATTAGCGTATGAGTTAAAATTTCATGGAAGAAATTTCTTACAGGGGAAGAATGTAATGACACAAATATTTGAATAATATTTGTTTCCAAAATTTGTGTGTTATTTCAATTTATACTTCACAAAAATATCCTTTAATGAATGAAGTGATACCATTGGGAATCAACTATTATATGATGGTTGGTCAACATGATTTTTGGAAACTAATCTCTTAGTGTTATGAATATTGATTATAAATACGAGTGATCATGGATAATTAATATGTAAAGAAGATTCAACGACTTAATCCAGTAGACTGAAGCCGTACAATGCCCATCTATCAGAGCATGGGAGGAAGGTAGCATCTATGGGATTTTTTCTTAACCAACACCAAGATGAGAAAGTTTATTTTAAAATATTCATGTAAATATTAAATAATTAATAATTTGAAATGATTTTAAAATAATGGCATTCTACTGTTGTGATCAATAAGATATTTAGAGTATAATATGAATAACTTGATTTTTTAGTAAATAGTAATGTATGAATAATAACATAACCTTATGAATAGTAATGAATAGTAAATCAGCCAAAAAAATAGAATATTCACCCATGAATGTATAAATACAATTTAGGCGTTTTAAAATAGAAATAACAATCTTATTATAAGTTTCGTTATTTTTGTGGGTCATAAATATTTTATTTTCAATTTTATAATTAATTTAATAATTTAAAATAAAAATTTATTTTAAAAAAATGTAATCATAAAATGTTACTTTATTGTTTTATGGTATACGATAAATTTATGGTACCTTGATTGCTTTATCAAGGTATTACACAATATGTTACAGTTTTAGAGTTATTTTTTTGAATAAATAATTCTTTTATATAATAATTAAATTAAAATATATAAGAATTTATTTTCATAAAATGGAGTTCATTTTTTAATTCATAGAATGTATATTAGGTTAATAAATTTTTATTATATTTTTATAAAATGTTATCTATTTTTATGAATAGTGAAAATAATGGATTGAGTTCTGTGTGTTTAATGACATCATTAATTATATAATATTGATATAATAATGATGTAATCACTCTAGATGACTTGTGAATAATAAGATATACATTGAGGTGTATTAATTGGACAAAAACATGGGAAAATAACATGGTCAAGCACTTGGTTTTTCAAATACCACCGATGAGGTGTCCCGTGGAAATTAAGTAAATATTTCATCACTTTTCCTATAAATATAAATCCATTATCTCATTAATATCATTCAAAAACCCCCCATCAAAAAATTATAATCTTTTTACATCCCAATTATACCTCCCAATGTGCCCTCAATCCCCCCAAGGTCCCAACCTTCGAGCTTTTGAAGTCACTCTTTCATATATGGAATCCCTCCACCCTCCTATTTTAGTCACGATTTCCTTTATGTTATGTCTATTAGTTTCCATATTATTATATTGGGGTATGTTATTATATATTCTAATTACTTTCCATATCAAGTAGAAAAGATGAGAAACCCTTTCTTCACTCATCAATTTATTTTCTGAATTTTTATGTGACGTCGTTAGGCTGTAGAATATTTCATAAATGAAATCACATCGTATCTTTTCATTCGAGTTTCCATTACATTTGGTATGCAATTCAAATATCCATACCATGCTCTTATTTATATTTATTATATACCCATACATTATCATGAGATATTTATGAGTGTGTGACCATTGTCCCCTCTCTTGTCAATATTTTCTAAAACCATATTATATAGACATTATGCTATATAAGTTTCATCTCAAAATTTAACACTTACTGAAGAAATTTTAATTTTTAATTTGTTTGAATTCATAAATCTATTTTAATTTCCAAGGTTATTAATAAAATCATAAAATTAATATTAAAAATTATATAATTGACATTAAATAAACCATCTTTCCTTTTCCAAGGGTTATAAAAGACATGACGATCATGTTTCTAAGCACTTTTAAAATGTCACAATTTGGATGTGAATCCCATTACTTTTACTCTAAATGGTCTCATTATGAAATGTATGATTATTATCTATGTGGATCACATGAAAATATTCAAATATTAATTATGTTCCTGGATATCTCTCCAATGAATTGGGTAAAGAATTTAATCTGTAGAGATGAAAACTTTCACGATACCATGGTGAATAACGTTCGTAATTTTTTTGACATCTTGGGGATGAACCTAGGTGATATGTTCATGAATGTTTAAAATAAATTTTGTAGCCACATATTCATTTTTTGGTTCATATTCTTATCATTATAAAATTTATTTACTTCCATTTCTCATGTTATTGTGTTTTTCATCACATTCATATTGATATCAAAAGTAAACTGATTCCCATGCTTTCCTTACTGGGCCTTCAGATCACCCTATCATTTGATGTATGTCCCCATGATTTGAGATGTTGTTATTTTACATATGATGAACATTTCACAAAGCATTTCAAGGGGATTAAAAACGAGCATTAAAATTATTCATTTTTTTTATTCCAAATTTCCAAGACATTAGTCATTATATATCCTTTGTATGTAAAATGCGGTGAAATGTTATGTAATAAAAATGTGGGACACCATAATCCATTCTAATGGATAGGTTATAGTGGTAATATATATCCTAGGTTTTTTATGATGTTGGTTTCCAGTTGAATATTTTATTTAACATAACAATATTTGGTTTCCATGTAACACAATATAAACTGGGTGTTTCTAATAATAGAACATGAATATCTTTTTGGATGTCATTTTTACTAATGATAAAAATTTAATTCTTTTATAATCTCATTGTGTTGGGAAAAAATTCTTTACATAATAAAATTATTTCTTTAAAATTTTGTATTCTCATCGCATATATGTCCTAATATAAAAGTATATTATACAACTTTTTCTAGTTAAATATGTAATATTGTATTCATTATTTTGAGTCAAAAGATTTTATATTATCAAATAAGGCCAAATACATTTTTCAATATAGTAAATATTAAAAACCGAAATTGTTATATTCTGTGGTTACGCTAAAAAATGTGTTTTCAAGGGGTTAAACTAAATCGAAATGGGTAAAAAGTGACCCAACCCTTCTAAAAAAATAATTGTATATCCATATTTTTTCATTGTCACATATTAGGTTATTTATTGATAAATTATATATATATATTTAATATGAATATAATGGATACACATTATTCTTTATAAAAACATGATGTTGGTCGGCTCCCTAACATTTAAATAGCTACCATTATCCTCTATTATTAATACTTCTCAAAATACATTCAATAGTAAATGGTTGACCATAAAAGTCAAAAACATCCCAAGTTTCATCATTGAACACTTATTTTGATCATAAATATAACATATGAATCCTTTTGGTGGAAACCTAATGAGGTTATATGAAGAAGAGAGAACATTCTTCAATAAGAGTTTGTATTTTTTTCCAACCTACATCAAATATTATTACACCATTTTATTATAATAGGCAATGTATCTTCCATATAAAAATATGTTATTATTTTATTTCATTAACTATATCCATATTCTCTTCTTTAAAGTGTGAAAATATAACACAGTTCATGTTTAAGACAAACTATCACCTTGGGAAGTGATCTGACATTTTTTCCATTAACACCTATTATGGTTATAAATGATTATGGATACAATATATATAATTATTATATTATTTAAATTAATAGAATTTTGGGGAATCATTTTAAAATATACCATTTTAGATTAAATTCCATGTGGATACAATAACTTTGATCATGTGTACAACATACAACTGCTTCACAAAGCAATGTGATTCATTTTTCATTTATGTTTTACATAGAATGTATTATTAGATAAATTTAATTAATAAATATTATATATGTCATATAAAGTAGTAAATAAAGATAATATATTATTTATCATTATTTCATTTCATCCATCAAGAAAATGTAAATGGTGTTCTTGCGTATATACGGCCTACCATCTCTATAAGGGGTGTATTACATATTCTCTTTGTAGATTTTATGGATTTATCTATATATATATACTAAATATAAATGATATTTATTATATGGATAAAATTCAATATATTATGGAACAATGATAAAAATAATAAGATCAAAAATATCATATCAAAAAATAAATGAAAAAAATGAAGTAATTATTTCATGAATCATAATTTTAATTGAGAAATGATAATAAATTTGCAATAAAATGATATAGGTACATAATAAATCACATAATATTTAAATTAATGTTTTAATATAATATATGTAAAATAAAATTATATTTATTATATAGGAGGCTTTGTAAAATATATGGATGGTGGATATCAAGGAAAGGGAATTTGTTCCCAATTTTCTATCTGTGAGACATATTTTATGTTATGAACCAAGATTGTTATTTTTTAAAGGGAATAAATTTCATTATTGAAATTTTGTATCATGAAACTATTTATTCTCATTATATTTATGTTTCATTTAATGTTATTATTTAATGGGGCTTTTGAATCAATATTACCAATGTAATGTAGGGCATTTGATATAATTTCATTGTTTATATGGATTGCATTTTTTTATGATTTAAAGAATGAAATATTATAATTCATCTATAATAAAACACATCAATTTTATTCTCTTATAATTATTTCATGAGAATATATATTTTCTGGTTTTTCCCTCAATTTATTTATTTAAGAGTTCAAACTAATGATTTTTGAAAAATCATCTTTATTTGTCTCTCAGTCAAAAACGTTTTTTTCTTCCAAATCCTTGATTTTGTAAAATGTGTTCAAAAAATATTTTTAACATGAAAAATATAATGAATTAATGAATATTTTACCTATTTTTTACTTTTATAAATATTTTTAATAGAGTCTTCATGTCATTTTTAAATGAATTCTTATTTATATTTTTTATTAAATGTGAATGGATTCATTTTTTATTTTTATGGCATGAATGGTACTTTCTTTGATTATGAGATATCATTTTATTAATAATTCATTTATATGTTAAAAAAATTATTTTAATAGAAAATTACACTTAATATGTCTTATCTTTTAGGAAGTTTCTTCCAATGTGGAAATTTTTTCATCCTTAAAAATGATTTAAATGATTCTAAAAACATTATTTATAATTTTACAATTGTATTTTAAAAGAAAAGTATTTTGAAATTGTTGTATTTTTAAAAAAGTGTTATAAATTTGATAAGGATACTTTCAAAAATAAATAATTTAAATAATTATTAAGGCATCATTAATAAGATTCCATGATTATATTTAGTGACTTTTTTACAATTATTTAATTTATTTAAAGTGTTTCAATAAGAAATGTTTATTTTCCTAATTAAATGATTTCAATAACACTTTAAGAATCTATTATATATATCCAAGGTTATTTTTAATGAAATGGATATTGAAAAGGATATATGTTTTAAAAAGTGTTTTTGAATATTAAGAGGTTATGTTTCACATGAAATCATGTAAATAATTCATAAAAAATCCATAATATGTATCCAATGATATTTTCATCAAAATGGAATTTGAAATTAGTTTTATGTTTTAATGAGTTTTTTAAATTGGTTATGATATTTTATATAGAAAAATTGTTTTGTACGTTACAAAAATCTCTAATTATATGTTTTGAAGAAAATTATCAAATAAAAAGAGTTTAAAAAAATTTATTCTATAACTAGTTTTTTTATGAAAATATTTTTTAACTTATAAAATGTTTTAGATGTTTTGTATACATTTTTTAAAAAAAATTATGATTACATTCAAGGTAAAAAAAATTTAAAATTTTTTCTGTTATAAAAAACGTTTTCTAATATGGAAATGAAATTTTCATGAAAATATATTTTTGTTAATATTTTAAAATTATTTTCCTTATCAGATGAAATTTTTTTATGTTAATTATACTTTACTAGTGATATTGTCTAATTATATCATCCATATATGTTATTTGGATGAATTATTATTATGTTGAGGATATTGTTTTGAAACCCATTACTTTGCAATAGGTTATTCTAGGATAAATTGTTTAAACAAAGTCATTTATTCTCATAAGTTAATATATAAGGAATGTTTTATAATCATTTGGAACACTTGTGGACGGTTTTAATTATGTGATGATGGATATGTAATAACCATTATTATTTGTAACATTATAACCAAATACATGTGGGTACTCTAATTAATTGGGTGGAGGTCTGAAATGGAGAGTGAATCCAGTTTAGAAAAAAAAGTTCAACAATGATAGTATTGTGAGTGAACCATGATTTTCAAACTAGTTTGGAGAGTGATACCATTACCCAATGATATTTTTGGATGTCATCCATGATAACTAAGGTATTTATTTTTCATGCATATAATTTTAGAAAAATTCCAAGCCTTATGAAAATGTTACAGTCTCATGCATCATTTTCATTGATTTATTTATTCTCTATCCCTTATAAAAATACAATATATATTACATGATTGAATATTTTGATCTCTAATACAGCAGTTATAGGTTTTATTTGTTATGATCATGTTCTCATACCCTTATTCTAATATAACATTTCATTATTTCCATTTCAAACCCTTACTAATCAACTTATCTCATTATTTCTTATTTACATTTCCCTAGGTTATTATGATAGATATTATGTGTGATATTCTTATGAGGGGTGGAATTTATTAGGACAATGTTGAATATAATGCAAAAATATTATGTACCAGTTTTTTATGAATCCATATTTTCAAATGAACATTACCTTTATGATCCATATTCCAATTTTAGGGTAATATAATTAATATTAATCATAAAATTTATAATATCTATGTTTCAGAAGATTGTTCCAACGTAGTTGGTATTAGAGTATTGTATTAGTTATAATTTTTAAACTAGGATGAGAAAAATTTAGAAAGATCCCTATTAATATGTCTATGGATAAGTTACAGGATGAGTCAATGTATAAAATGATGTTCTGGAATTTTGGTAATTCATAGGGTGAGTGGTATCCAAGAAATTTCATCCCTCTATGAATACTACATGTGTATTTGGCTCATTTATAGAGGTAAATCGAGGTTATAACATCAAAAGGTTTCATTGAGTGGGACATTGATCATCCGTCGATGTGTGATAATAATCCTTGGTGCAGAACTAGTATGTCACTCTCAATAGACATGCTTTCAAAATTCGCAATATCATTGTGTACAATTATGAATGATTTATATAATGACCTTTAATTATATATTCTAGACAAAGATTGTCATAGATTTTGAAGAATGAGTCACAAGGTAGAAATCATATAAGTTATTTTTATGTGGTTTCTTAGTGTGAATATTATTACCCACACTAAAATCTTAGTTTTTAGAGAATGCTGGGAAACAGAAAGAACTTTATTAATGTTTAATGTGATAGAAAATGTTTTTATGATAAAATAAATGGGATTTTGAATGAATTGAAAGATATTTTTTTACTCATAATCATTTTTATGATATATTATTTAAATATTTCCCCTTAACCAACTCTAGTACACACTATATAATAAAAGATATGAATTCATTTAGAATTAATGTTGTGGGGGCCATTGAAGAAGGGCGATTCATTTTCAAATATTTTGAGAATGTTGAAATAAAAAATCCATATATTTTTCAATGAATCAAGAATGTGTTTTATGTATGGAAAAATGGAATAATATTAAGTGAATTATGGGAATAAATAATTATTATTATTAACACAATGGATGGGGATAATTGATATCTAAGGAATAATAAATGGTAGAATGAAATAAATTTGGATTGTATGGGAATTTTACAAATCGATATCCAAGGGGAAATGATCATAAAGAGGATCAGAAAGGGGGTATAGGTTATGGTTTTTTTTTGGATGATGATGTGGCTAAAAACAAAAAATGAAACGAACTAGGTAGTATATATTAACATAAAGAATCATTACTGATGGAATAATTTTAAATTATTATCATTCAAGTAATTATGTATTATAATTGAATAACAATAATATATATAAGGATTATATAGTATAAATTTTCATAATAGATGTCTAAGAACATGTTAAATGATAATGATTACCTTGAAAATTGATTCAGTTGAATGGTTTTATTTTATGGAAAATATTTATTAAGGTATTATAACCCTTAATATTTTACTCATGTACTGAATATGATTTTTAGATTCAATTTAGAGGTGATTATTTTTTTATAAAATAAACTCGATATTATTGATGACCCTAGAACTGATCAATTATTTGTTGATAAAGTGGTATAATTTATCATCAATGGAGTTTAATGTTTTTTTATTTATAAAATATATTCAATAATATGTTGTTTTATTTATTGATGAAGGAATCATACATACATACATATATATATATATATATATATATTCATTTATGGTTGTGGTAATTCTTGTTATTACAATGATTCTAAGAGAATATATTTGGAAGGTATTCACATATTTGGTATCTCTCCCTTAAGATATACTTTTAGATTTTTTCAGGGATTAATGTTAAGTTGATTTTTTATATTTGTTTCCATTAATTATAAATTTTGAATGCTTGAAGGGTCTTATGGATAACCATTTATGGAATGGTTTTGGTTGCATTTTGGATGAGGTTTTACATTTTAATTCATTACATCACTAAATTATTGTTTTTCAATATTATATAACTTGTGATATCAATTTTTCATGTTGAAAACTATATATAGAAGTAAGGACTTATAATTATATTATTAATCTTCTGTTCTATTAATGCATTAGGAATAAAAATTTAATCTACATATCTTTGTGTATGAGATGAAGTAGAAATTTAATGAAAACAATCAGTGGATTAAAATGCAATTATGAAATTATGATGAGATAATCCCTAGATAGATTTTCCCCTTTGTAATTTTTTGATCCTATTGGGACAGTACCCTATTGATTGGAATTTCCCTCGAAACATTCTCATGTCTATGATCTATTTAATGTATCCATCGTATAGAAATATATACCATATAATTAACATGGAATTAACTCATACATAATTCCACTATAGAGTAGTCTTTTTTATATGGAAAAATTATTTTACATTTTAGATCATACAGACAATGTTCCATGATTCAAGACCACTCACCTGGTAAATATTTTGTTGTGAAATCCCCAACACGAGATATCTATGTGGGAACATAGGGATTTTATAAGGAATTAGTAACCACATGTATTTTTATTTTAGTGAAAATATTTGACAGACAAATTATATTTATGTGGTTATAATGTAACACCATTATATTTTATTACATAATTTTATAAATGAAATTAATTTATTCAACAGATTATGTTACAGGGAACACCAATTTTTAGTGAAAGATGACATACTATTAATACATTATTATTTAATATTGAAATTGTCACATAGGAATTAGATTTTAGGGTATAGGTAGAATTTAATAATAAATTAATATATATGGTTTTAAAAATTAATTAGTTGGTTAACAGTTAATTACAAATGTAAATGTAAAGGATTTGAAAATAAAGGAATTACTTTTCTTAAAAACTCATTTTTTTCTATAAATAATCATTTTATAAATTAATAAATAAAATGAATTAATTTTGCTGAATTATTTTTGTGATGATTATATGTTATATATTTAATTTTTTTTCATTAATCATTATATTTCTATAGTAATTATATAATAATATTTCATATTTTATACAAAAAACCTACATTACAAAATTTATTTTATCAGATTTTTCACAATTTTATTTAAAAATGATTTTTGAAACATATATAAAATTAATTTTAAAAAATGTTTTTTTTTTGAAATGATAATATATAAAATATCTTATTTTGATGTTAGGGTTTTTTATGACAATATTAAATTTTATATGAAAGGTGAAAATTCTTAATTTTATTGAAAACATGATTTTCAAGTAATCATTTTATATTATAAATTTTGTTTTTAAAATGGGGGTAAAAGTAAAATTAATAAAATTATATATAAATTAAAATAATATATGTCTTCAAAATTATTTTCTTATTGATTTTTATATTAAATTTATCTCTACTTATGAAAATTTTCTCTAATAATTTTCTTTCTCATTGCACATATATATTTATTTTTCAATCATATTCTTCCACTTCTCTCACTATAATTTGGAAAAATTGATTCCATATTTTTAATCAAATTAAATTAAATTATTTAATATGTTCAAATTAATGATTCACCATAAATATTAGTAAAAATTGTAAAAACATATTTCCTATGGTTATGGTAAAAATGGGTTTAATGGGGGATAAAGTAAAAATGATATGTGTTAAAGATAAGTAAAAACATAAAAAAATTTATTATATATATATTTAAAACATATTAATTATAAATATTTTTAATGAAATATTTTGGTTTTTTTCTTGAATATAATAATTATGGGTACACTTTATTCTTTTCAAAAATAGAATGTGTCTCCCCACCCATACTTATAAGAGGAATCCACACTCCTCTCATCTTCACATGTAAAAAAAATTTAGATCATTAAATAACTACATGAATCCCTCAAATAAATAATTATAATTATCCTTATAGGTTCATTTTATCATAAATTCCACTAATGATTACCTTTGGAGTAAATTTACAATGGTTACATAAAGTAGAAGTAGGGATCTACAATCAAAGATTTGATTTGATTTTTCCTTCCAACTACTTAAAATACTGTTATTTCAACCTAATATAATAGCCTTAATATATTATATATATTTATATTTCATTGTTATATGATAATTACCTAAATTCATGTCCCATTATCTTAAATGGGAAATTATTACATCTCTCCTTTATATGGTAAACTACAGCCTCACTATCCAATGTGACAAATTTTCCATCAACTACCATAACTGTTAAAAATAATAATGGATATATATATAGATATATGTGATTTGGAAAAAAAATATAAATCTATAAATTTATTATCACACATACCTTATTTCATTACATTTTTGGTTAATGTGATAACATCAATCATGTGTATAGTAGATGACCGTCTCATGACCCAACATGATTCATTTTTCAAATAAGTGTTACAGGGATGATAATAAGCGATAAATTTAATTAATATATGTGATATATATGATATATATAATTTTTTTATGTTAACTTATTTATTACATTCCTTTCACTTAATCATTATAGAAAATTGAAACATAATTCATGCGTACATAAGGATTTCCATCTCCAAGGGTGATATATTTCATTATATGTCTATAAATTTTAATGAATAAGTATATATATAAGGAATATATATGTTATTTATATGTTGGGAAATATTATGGGGCTAATTTATTTATGGTCAAAGTATGCGGATAGAAAAAAAATCCAAATATACGCGACAAATGAGGTAGTTTTACCCAAAATATAATTTTAATGATGTAATTCTTAATAAATGAGTAATAAAATAGTATAAATTCAACACAAATGATGTTAAATATATTTTTAAAAAATTTATTAGATTTAATATTGATTTATATTTCTTATAACCTATGATAGTGCAAAATCAATTCTGAAGGAACTCAAGGTAAGGAATTTTAATATAAATTTTAATTGTTTTATAACATATGTGATGTTATGAAGTTATCATCTTTTATGGGGTATATACACATAAAAATTGAAATTTATAATCCTTTTATTATTTATAGTAAAAATATTACAAGGTTAATTTAGTTTTATTATTTTATGGAGTATATTATTCGATATTTCCAACTTTTTTAGGGATTCGGATACAATTTCATCATTTCTCTAGATTGTTTCTTATATATGAATGTGATTATAAAATATTATGCCCCATATATCACAAGTCACCAGAAATTTTTATAATCTAGTAATTTAATGTGAAAAATATTTTTAACTTTTCTTTCATATCATTTTCTACTCATGAATTCAAGAGACTGTTTTTAATATAAATTCTCATTATTTCTCTCTTCAGTTGAATAAATATTAGTTTCATCGAAATATTTTTTTTAAAAATACAACAAAAATTGATTTCAAAATTTCATTAATTAATTTTAATTAAATTTCATCCAAATCATGACTTTTTAACTATGTTCATTGAAACCAATATTCAATATTTTCAACACGAAACATTTTTGGATTTTTTATAAAATGAAAAATGATTATTTTTTAAGTGTATGATATGAAAACTATTTTAAACCATCGTGACCTCTATTTTTTTAATTATTACATCATATGTTTATAGAATTATTTTTTCATAAATGTATTTTGAATATACATTTTTCTGAATATTATTTCAAATTAAAAATTTTATTCCCTCAATATATATTTTAAAGGATTCTTAATGACTCATCACTATTATTCAATGGTTATATTCAATTAAATGGATATTGAAAATATTTTCTGTCTTAAAATGTTTATTATAATTTGAAATTAATATTTTCTGTAATAATTTTTTATATTATTATTATGGAATAATTTATAATTATCCTATGTTATTTTCAATGAAAAGTAATTTAAATATATTTACTGTTTTAAAAAATAATTTTCAAATTTAAAATGATGATTTTCTCACAAAACATATTAGATGATTGATAAAGATTCCATTATAATATTACAAGAAATTTTTCAAAGATATATAATTTTTAAGTTGTATTATTTTTTAAATATTATTTCAAAAATTGAAATTATTATTTTCATAAAAATATGTTCTAAATTGTTTAAAAACATTCCTATATATGCTTCCAATGTTTTTTTAATGAAATGGATTTGTAAATTTTTTATTATTTATATTAGTTTCTTCAATGTGAAATTATTTTTTTCTCATAATTTTTTTAATGATTCTTAATTATTCAATTAAAATTATCCAATATTAGTTTTGAAGAAAAATATTTAAAAAATTCATTATGTTGTAATTTTTTTAATGTGGAAGGTGTTTTTTCCACAAAAAATATTCCACATTATGTTTTAAAATCAACTTTCATTTATTATTTCATCCATTGACATTACTTACACTCCCCTAGTGTTATAATCCAAGGATATAATTTTTATTAATTATCTTGATTGTTTCTTTTTTAGTATGAACATATTTTTGTAAAACCCATTTCTTTTCAATGTCTTATGCTATTATGAAATTTTTTATAAATCCAATTTCTTATCATTGGGTCTGATGTAATAATTTTTTTATTTTTAGGTTTCACACATATGTATGGTTTCCATTATGTTATGGTTTTTATGATATATCCACGATCATTGGATTCATTATATTCAAATATGGTTGGGAACTATATCACCATTCAATGCATATGTTAAAGATTGACATATCATGAGAAATATAGGACAATATATTAAATTGATCCCAATTCAAAAAGGTTCTTTTCTACTATGATATTAATAGTTGTCAATATTGACTTATATGTTGTTCTAGGGAGTGATCACATTGTACTATGATTGTATTGTTAGTGATCATTAAATTTTATTGTACTGATTTTATATACTTATGTGTATGTAATAATACTATGTCTACTGAAAAGATTATGATATCATGGATCATGTAATTTTGATTACATGGGAGTAATTTTATATGAACTATAAATATATATTCAAGAACTCTTCATTTTGGTATTTTATTTAAAAGGAATGGTTTTAAATGTTATTATCACAATTGAATACCCTTATTCTCTCATTATGATTATGTATTTCTATTTTATTCACTTTCTGAGCATTTGTGATAGACCTTAATTATGTTTTTTCAGGATATAATGATAGTGTTTTACATCTGATATTTATGAGAATGGTAATATTTATGAGAAACTAACTCGGAGATGACACATGACTATTTAGTACACATTTTTTATGTTTCCATGATTCAAATGTCAATTCACCTATATTATCCTAATGTGTTTGTTTGGGTAATGTAATAAATATTCATCTAAAATATATTATATCTATGTATGAGATGTTTGTGTCTCTATTTATAGTATCATAGTATAATATTTGATTAACAACAGAAACTAGGATGAGACAATTTTGTTGATATACCTAGGGATATGAGTATATATATTTCTTTGGATATTTATAAAGAAATGTTTATGGATGATTTATAGTATCGTATAACGTCCCGATATTCTGTTAAATGATGGAGTGAGTGGTTTCCATGAATTTTCATCACATGTTAGATTATACATGTTTATGTGGCACAAACCCAGAGGTACCTAGGGTAATAGCTATGAAAAGGCAGTATTGAGTGGGACTCAATCTTTACTTGGTTCATGAGAATGAGATATGCTACACATTTGGTTTGACACCCCAGATGGATATCCATTTTAAATTAAAAAACCCTTTATGAACCACCATTATAGATTAAAATAATGACCATTAATGGACTAGGTTACTTTTATAGTTTCTTAGATTGAAAGTATGGTGTAATTATTTTGACATAATGTAGGTTTCTTTACTATACAATTTCTCATATTGAATATTTTTACTCACACTATATATTTTGGTTTCATTCAATTGAGGGAACTATAAGGCACTAGATTAACATTGAATGTGATAGAAAACTTGTTTATTGGAATGAAAAATGGATGATTAAGGGATTTAATGATATTTTTAATATTCATAATAAGGTTTCAAGATATATGTTTAACAATATTCACCTTAACAATATCTTGAACTCACCAAATAAGTGACAGATATATTACATTGAGAGTTTGTGTTAGGGGATCCATGGTGGAAAGAAGATATTGTTTATTATATTTCAATATTTTGGTAAGAAGAAGTCTAAATAAATTATCAGAGGAATGAATAGGTTTATTACGTGTGAATTATATGAAAAAAAATAATGTGATTTATAAGTAAAAAATTAAATCTCCAGTTAATACATGGAATGATAAAAATTACTACACTATGAATCATCAATGGATTAATGTTATAACTATGGAAGGTATGGTCATTATACAAAAAACATTTCATAGTAATATGATCAATAATATGACCATAAAATTGGTACAAGTAATAGTTTTTTCATGATGAAGAGACAAAAATGACATAAGTAATGAATTATTAATGAATAAGATTATGAATCCTAGTTAATTATTTTAGAATTATTTTGAATGATTGATTTGTTTAGGAATTCTAAATTCAGAATTATGAAATATATACGGATTGTTGAGTATAATATTTCTTTAAGGATTGGTATGAATATGTTGACTGCTTTTGATTTACTAGAAAATTGATTTAATGTCCAGGTGATATTTTATAGAAACCACATAATTAAGGGATTTTAACCATTAATATATTATAGAGATCTAGAAAGGGGTGTTTAGTTTGGATTATGAATTGATCAATATGGATATTATAAACATGATTTTATTGATTACACAAAAACCAATGACTAGTGTTTTAAAATTATTGTATATTTTATTATTAAAAGATTTTTATTTATTTATTGATTTGTGGAATATATTTAATAATATTTCGTATTATTTATTGAATGAGGAAGCATGTATTTTTTCCTATAGCTTTAATGGTACATATTTCTATTTACATGCTTCATGGGAACATATAATGAATGCATTAAAATATTTATTATGTGACCATTAATAGATACTTATTGATACTTATGGATATTTTATTAGAATAATGTTATGTTAGTTTTTTGAAAGGATATATTCTTCATTATATTGTTTTAATGTTTTAAGAGTAATATGTTTAACCATTTATGAAAATGTTTTTGTTGTTTTTATGAGGTTTTATATATTAATGTATTACATCACTATATGATGACAGATGAATAATTAATAACTTTTGAAAACCATTTTTATGAGGATAACTAGAGATTAAAGTAATTACATATCATTTTATTATAGATGTGGTGATATGTTAGTGCTTCAGGAATAAGAATCTAATCTATATTTATTATTGTTATAGGTGAACTGTAAATAAATAAAAGAATAACCAAATGATGATATTATTATTACAATTAAATGGAGATACAAGACACAAGAATATGCTAACCTTTTAAATTCATTATTATACTGGGATAATAACCTATTTATTGGATCATCCACTAATTTTTTTTTCATTTTTATAATCTCTTCCATTTACCATTGAGGAGAAAGTAGATAATTTATTATTGGAACATATTGAACTCATAGGTCACATAATTGGAGGATGACAGTTATTATAGGAAAAAATTAGTTTTTGTTTTGGATCATATATATAAATATCTAGAAATCAATAACACTTACATGGTAAATGTTTTGTGGTAAAACCCCAACCCCGAGGATGCTACAAGGTAACCTAAAGATTAAATGAGGAAAAATTATCCTCATTTTATTTTATATGAGTGATAAATTATGAGGGTTAAATTAATTTCATTGGTGGTATAATTTAATCCATAAATTTTTTTTAAAAACAATTTTCTTAAATTAAATATAATTTCATTGATAGTTTACTCTACACAAAACACAAGGTTTTAACACAGCATGGACTTCAATAGAAAAATTATTTTTTAATATAATAGTCATATTGTAGAGAGTATGTTTCAGGGAATTAATAATATTAACTAATTTATGAATATTTATGGTTTATAAAATTAATTAATTTGTGACCAATTTGATAAATATGATAATAAATACAATTTAAAAATAATGGAAACTATTTTCTAGAGTTTTCTCTATGAACAAATGTGATTAATGTCAATAAATTAAATAAAAAAATTTAGTTTTATTATTTTAATAATTTTTATATTTTATATGGTAAATAATATGTTTTATTATTCATCTTATCTTTTTTCAAAAAATTATATAATAATAAATCCAATTTTATACATAAAAATAATATTTGTTAAAGGATGTATTATCACATTTTTCACAATTAATTAATCATTTCTATAACATCCTGTAACGACCCTAACTTTTGAATAAATTGTGTTTCTTAAATTTGTGTGTTATTTCATTTAATACAACCAAAAACAATATCCATTAATTCATGAAGTGATACTATTGGTTTTTGTCCATTATATGACTGTTGGTCAATATGACTGTTGGAAAATAATCTATTAATTTTAAGAATATTGTTCGTAAATACAACTGTTCTTGGTTAATTATTACAGAAAGAAGTGTCGATGGCCTCTTCTAGTAGACTCAGGTCGTACGAAACCCATTTGTCATAACATGGGAAGGAGGTAGCATCTCTGGGCATTGGTCTGGACCATTCTAATGTTGATCTTTGACATAGGAATCTTGACCAAAATCACCCAATAAGAATTTCAAGATGATATAAATCACCACTCAGGCAATGTTTTATGAGTTTCCCCAAGATTCTATCACCACATAACACCTTACACTTAGGTCAAATGCAGGTGTTTTAAGGGGCAATGTAATGAGGCCTTATATGCTTTTATTAATCCACATGTATAAATATAGTTGTTATTTTTTACAATGGTACAATTTTTTATTTTCAAATGTCCAGATAAATACAGGATGAATATTATAGAAGAATTTTGGTAAAAGTGTATTTTATAATATTCATGTAATCATTAAATAAATAATAATGTGAAATTATTTAAAAAAAATGGTCTTCTATTGTTGTGATCAGTATGATATTTAGAGTCTAATAAGATCAACGTGATTTTTTAGAAAACAGTAATGTATGAATAGTAACATACCCTTAAGAATAGTAATGAATATTAAATCGTCCAAAAAAATAGAAACATCACCCATGGATGTATATGTACAATTTAGGCATCATAAAATTGAAAAAATAGTCATAGTATAAGTCTTGTTATTTTTATGGGTGATAAATTTTTTATTTACTATTTTATAAATAATTTAATTATTTAAAATGAAAATGTATTTTCAGTAATTGAAAAAAAAAATTTACCTTATTTTATTATGGTTATATGATACCATTATTGGACCTTTATTACTTTTACTAGGTATTAAAAAATAAGGTATAGTTTTAGAGTAGTTTATTTCAATAAATAACGATTTTATTAAAAAAATAAATGAAATATATATAAAAATTTATTTTAGTAAATTTGAGATCATTTTTAAATTCAGATCATTGATATTATGTTAGGGTTAATTTATGATATTTTTATAAAATGTTTTGATTTTTGGTGAATATAGAAAATACAATTTTTTGTTTCGTGTGCATAGTAAAATCATTAATGATGTAATATTGATGTAATACTAATGTAATCATGCTGGTAGAATTGTGAATAGTAATATATTCTATGAGTAGTCTCAAGTGAAAAATACTAGGGGAAAATACCTTGGGAAATTCCATGGTTTTGAAAATACAACTAATGAGGTGTCCCTTAGAAATTAATTATATATTCCCTAACTTTTCCTATAAATACCAATCCATTCCCTCATTATTTTCATTCCAAAATCCCCCTCAATGAATTTGAAGTCTTTTTACCTCATAATTATTTCTACCAAGGATCCCTCAATCCCCCCAATGTCCCAACCATCGATATTTCGATGTCTTTCTTCAAGGTATGGAAATCTTCCACCCTCCCCTTTTAGTCATGATTTCCTTTATGTTATGTATTCTTTTTACCATCTCCTTATGTTTTTTGATTGTTCTTATATATTATTATTACTATATATTTCATGTACATATTATGATATAACCTTTCTTATATCATCAATTTATTTTTAGAATTTTTATTTAATGCTGTAAGTTTGCTGAATTTTTTGTAAAAGAAATCGCATCTTATCTTTTCATTCACGTTTCATTTTCATGTGCTATGTCATTCAAAAATGCATACAATGATATTATTTCTTATAAACTCTTTAACTATTCTATATTTTGTGTTATTTATGATTCAGTGACACTTGTCCCCTCTCATTTCAATATTTTCTAAAATAATGTTATATATCTGTTATGCGGCAGAATTTTCAGCTCAAAATCCCTCTTTCTTTCAAGAATTTATCTTGTTTTATTTATGTGAATACCCACATATATTTTTATTTACAAGTGTATAAATCAAGATATTTAATGATTCTTTTCAATTCTAGTATTTACATACAAGAAACCCTCTCTCCTTTTCCATGGTTTATAAAATACATAACGATCATATTTCTAATCACTTTTAAAAGGTAACGATTTTTAAGTGTTCCCCATTACATATACTATCTATAAGTTACTTATGAAATGTATGATTATTATATTTGTGGATCAGATGAAAATAAATACATATTGAGGGTTCACCCTTATAGCACTACAATACATTGGAAACAAATTTAATCACCAGAGATGACAAGTTTCACGATATCTTGGGGACTCACTTTGTAAATTTTTATGACACCATGGGGATGAGCATTGGTGATATGTTCATGAATGTCTATATTAAATGATGTAGTAACATATTCATGGTATAGTTCATGTTCTTTTTTTATGAAATTATTCTACATCCATTTCTCATGTCGTTATAGTTATCATCATGTTCTTATTGATGTCACGTGTAAATTGATTCCATTGCTTTCCTTACTGGCCCTTCATCTCACCCATTCTGTTGATGTACGCCGTCAGATTATAAGATGAAATAATTGTAAATAGGATGAACTTTTCACGAAGTGTTTCAAGGGGATATAAAAATTTCATTTATTTCTTCATGTTTTTTTGTTCTTGATTTCTAAGACTGTGGACTTTAACGTTCCTCTGTTTTTAAAATGTAATGAAAAGTTATGTAATAAAAACCCAATATGCAATAGTTGGTACCAAATATAGTTTAGTTATTAATGGAAATTAGCCTATGAAAAAAATATGAAATCCCCTTTGTAGTATTTTAAATATGTGAGAACATCCTGGTATTTTGGTGAGTGTGGAGTAAGTGGTTTCTCAAGAAAATTATCCATGTCTGGATACGAGAAACTAGAGGCATCTCTGGCACATATTTAACTAGGAGTGAAATCTTTGACAAATAATTTCAGGCTTAACCTGGGGTATCCTGGTACACAACAATGGTCCTTACGTCACTTTTTGTTACGACACTCATAGGGGATAATTTTTTGTTAATCATAAGATAATTATGAATCATTATGATTTATTTATAGAGAAATGTAATTGTTTAAAGTAGGATGTTTTATGATGTAAAATCCTTTATAGTTAAAAGATACGTAAATTAAATAAGTTTCTATCTAAGGTTTTATTATTTGGGAAAATGTTCGGAAATATGAGGAACTAGGAAAATGGTGACCACAATGGACAATGCACTGATGACCCACGGATGGATTCCAAAATGGAAACATTCATGAGAATGATAAACCAAATGATTCATGTAATGGGAAATAACATGAGTAATGGTTAGAGTTCAATCTCACTGAGAAGAGAAATAATTTTTGTTGAATCATTTATGCATTAATGACCACCATCCTTTTGTGGATCTACCAACCCATTGATTGCAGAATAGTGGATATGCTCCATTGTGAAGACATTTTCTGTGCTCCATTATTTAGATTAAGAGAAGGCCACCCTATTTTTTTATCACATAGAGGGAGAAGCTGGTTACTGGTGGGAACTGATTAAAAACATAAGGCCAAGAGTGGATGTTGAATCTATAGAGTGGGAAGAGTTTAGAGGGATATTATTCAACAATTTTTTCCCTCTATGGATGAGAAAAAGAATGAATAAGGAGTTTCTCGAGCTAAAGTAGAACGATATTGAATCTTTGGGAATCTATGTGATCAACATCACATGGCTTTAACATTCCACCTATTTCTTTGTCATGGATACGAATTTTAAATGTCATAGATTATTTGGTAGACTGTGACAACATCTGAGGATGAATCTAGCCAACTGTGATTGTGATAGCTATGAAGAGATCATGCGTAGTGCAATGAAAGTCGAACTATAGTTTTTTTGAGACCCAATGGTCTCATAAATCCAATGAAAATAAATGGTAAATGGATCCATGGAATGGGAGGAAATTCGACCATGTAATACGGGTAAAGCATGTACAAAGTCCCACGTGTAATAAATGTGCGAATAAGAATTTGATGAACAACCTGCTTGGCATTGGGAAGTGCTAAAAATGTGGAATAAATGGCCACATTGCGCGTAATTTTCGTACTGAGGTGAATCCAAAACATCCCAACACAAAATTAGGGGGGAAATGTCATAGGCCCTTCTTGATGTCCAATTCTATATGTGTGGACTAATTTTACACTTTTCTAATCACTATACAAATCTGAGGGCAATGGTGGGGAATCATATCAGCCTCAGCATAGGCCAAGGGAGAAAGGTTATTATATTTTTCTCACTATGGCTGTTGTTAATGAGCCAAATGATGTGGTGGAAAGAACTCTTGTTGTTTCATAAATGCTAGTAAGTAATTTGTTTGATTCATGTTCTACAATTTTCTTTATTTCCTCCATGTTTTCAATGAATTTGGAATGAAACCCCAATTTTCTAAAAGTAGAGTTATCAGTCAAGACTCATAGTGGTATTATCTATGCATCATCAGTATTTGGAAACTCTAGTATTTAATTTATTGAGAACAACCTTACTGAAAATATAGTATTCATTACCATGTTGAAATTCGACATTATAATAGGGATGGATTGGCTATCCATGTATAATTCTATGATCAAATGCAGAAGCAATGAAATCTCATCAGTCTTTAATGGAAAACATACAGTTAGCTTCCATGGAGAGATATATCAACATGGTCATTTTCTAGAATAACCACTTATATACTTATTTATGGAGTTTATTGGTGAAGAAGGAGAATAAGGAAATGAGCTTTTTAATGATATAAAATGTCCCCATCATCCAATAATATGTCACGTATTTCCAGAGGAGTTACCCAAATCTCTCACAGAAAGAGAAGAATAGTTCTCCGTTGAACTCATACCTAGATTGCATCTGATATCAAAGACATTATATAGGATAGAAAATTGTGGAGCTAGATCAGTTAAAGAAAAAAATTTAATATATTTTGGAGAAGGGATTTATTCGACCAAGTGTGTCTCCTTGGGAAGAACCAATTCTCTTTGTGAAGAAGAAGGATGAATTGATGCAGCTATGAATTGATTATAGTGAACTGAAAGGTATCACAGTGAATAATAAATTCCCTCTACCATGAATTGATTACAAATTTGACCAACTTCTTGGGTCTTAATTCTTCTCCAATATTGATCTTCAATATGATTATCATCAATTGAGGGTAAAGAATGAAAATATTCAGAAACCTGCCTTCTGATTAAGATATGGGTATTATGGGTTTGTTGTTATGCCCTGAGGATTGACTAATAAACCTTGTATTTTTATGTATTTGATGTATATTGTTTTTAATAACTACCTTGATAACTTTGTGTAAGTTTTTATTGATGATATTCTGATATATTAAAAAAATTGCGGGGTGTGTGAGGATAATCTAAGAGTAATTTTTTAAACCCGACGGAAAGAAAGGAATTTTGGGAAGTTCAGAAAATTTGAATTCTAGTTACAGAAAGTTTATTTCTTAGTGCACATTGACACCAAGGAAGAAATCATAGTTGAAACTAAAATACAGTATTTATAGAGGAGTTTCCTCAACCTACAATAAATATGAGATAAATTGTTTCCTTGGATTAGCGTAATTTTATAAGAAGTTTTTGAAAAACATTTCATGACATTATAATCCATTAAATAGGTTTACCGGAAAAGGGGTCAATATTATCTTTACAAAATAGTGTGAGGAATATTTCCAATAGCTGTAGAAGAGATTGGTTACTACACCCGTGTTAATATTTCCCTCATGATTTGAAGGATTCATTATTTTATGCAAAGAATCTCGGAATGGTCTTTGCTGCATCCTCATGAAAAATGAAAAATTCATTGCTTATGCATCTCGAAATCTGAATACTCATGAGAAAATATATCCTATGCATGATTTGGAGTTGTATTTGGTCATTTTCACTCTAATGAAATAAATACAATATCATTATGGGGGTAAATGTGATATATACACTAACAATCAATGTTTGAAGTATATTTTCACACAAAAGGAATTGAACATGAGACAAAGGAGATGGTTGGATCTTTTTAATGATTTTTATTTTTCAATTCATTATCATCCTGGAAGAGAAAACAATGTCACTAATGCTTGAAGAAAGAATGGACCGATTTTTCTTTCCATGATGAGGACTAAAATATATCCTTTGATAAATGACCTAGTAAAGTTTGACATGGGAATTATAAGAGAAGGGACATCATCAACCTTAACCTAAATGATTTCTCAACCATCATTACTAGAGAAGATCATGAAATCTCATAATGAAGATCCTTTGTTATAGAAGCTGTTTGAGGCTGTGATGGACGGGAAGTTTCGAGAGTTCAATATTGATTAATAATGTGTATTGATATATCATACAATACTATGTGTTCCTTATATTCCATAAATAATGAAGAAGAAGATGGATGAAGCTCGTAAATATACTTTCTCTATAAATACAAGAATCATGAAATCATATAGAGACCTTCATAATCATTATTGGTGGGATAATATCAAAATAGATATCGATGACTACACTTCATGGTTCCCAGTATGTCAGAATGTGATCTAAGAGAGACAACTTCCAAAAGGGGTATAACAACTACTACTTATACCAATATCGAAGTGGGAAAATATCATTATGGACTACGTCACTGGTCTCCTGAGATCTTCCAATGGAAACAATGTGATATAGGTTATTGTGGATCGTCTCACCATGAATTCCCATTTTATATATATTCAGGAAAATTTATATCTTCATCAACTTTACATTATTTACGTGAAGGATTTCATAAGGCTGCATGAAGTTCTACATTCTTTCATATCTGATCGTGATACGAGGTTCACACCATAATTCTGGAAAAATATTCAACATGCTCTGAGCACTGACTTTATTTTTAGTATAGCCTATCACCCCTAAATAGATGGGAAATCTGAAAGGACTATTTAATCACTCAAGGATATGCTATGAACATGCATAATGTAATTTAATGGTGGATGGGATCAACATCTCCCTTTAGTTGAGTTCTCATACAACAATAGCCTCCACTCGAGGATGCAAATGGTACCCAATGAAGCTCTATATTGTAAGAGATTTATAACACCTACTTGTTTCCATGTAGCTATTGAGAGAAAACTTCTTGGGCCTGATCGTGTGCAAAGATGACAGAAAATGTCTATGCCATTCAACAACACATTGAGGATGCTCCAAGATGGAAAATGTGTAATGCCGACAACCATCAAAGGGACATGGAGATTGATGTTGGTGATAAATTTTTTCATCTAATTTCACCATATAAGAAATTTATGAGGTTTGGGAAGAAAGGGAAACTCATACCTAGGTACATTAGACCCTATGAAATACTTGACCACATTGTAGAACTGGCCTATTGTCTTGTACTTCCACCAAATATAACACAAGTTCAAGATGTCTTCCCCGTATACCTCTTGAGGAAGTACATAATTGACCCTTAACATGTACTAAATACAAAGGTGGTACAACATGAATATGACATATCATACAGAGATAAACCATTGAAGATCTTGGATCGTAGAGGCAATGTTCTACGCAACTAGACTACCCACCTTGTTATGGTGTTTTGGAGGAATCAAAAATGTGAAGAAGCAACGTGGGAAAAAAGAGCCCATGAGGAAGATGCACCAATAAATTTTCTCTTATTAGGGTATGACTTAAATTTTCATGGAAGAAATTTCTTAAGGGGGAAAAATGTAATGACACAAATATTTGAATAATATTTGTTTCCAAAATATTTGTGTTATTTTAATTTATACTACACAAAAATATCTTTTAATGAATGAAGTGATACGATTGGGAATCAACTATTATATGATGGTTGGTCAACATGATTGTTGGAAACTAATCTCTTAGTGTTATGAATAATGTTTATAAATACGAGTGATCATGGTTAATTAATATGTAAAGAAGATTCAACGGCTTAATCCAGTAGACTCAAGCCGTACAATGCCCATCTATCAGAGCATGGGAGGAAGGTAGCATCTATGGGATTTTCTCTTAACCAACACCAAGATGAGCTTCAATATGTGAATCTTGAACAAAATCACCAATGGGAGAAGCTCATTCTGATAGAAATCACCATTCATGTAGTGTTTTCCAAGCCACCCAAAGATTCTATCACCACATCAGACCTTACACTTAGGTCTTATGAAAGCGTTATAAGGGGATATGTATCTAGATCATAGATGATTTTTGTAATCCATTAGTATAAATAAAATTATTATATTTTATTATGGTAAAATTTGTGATTTTAAAATGTACAGATGAATATAGGATGAATATTATTGATAAATTTTTGAGAAAGTTTATTTTAAAATATTCATGTAAATATTAAATAAATAATAATTTGAAATGATTTTAAAATAATGGCCTTCTACTGTTGTGATCAATAAGATATTTAGAGTATAATATGAATAACTTGATTTTTTATTAAATATTAATGTAGGAATAATAACATAAGCTTATGAATAGCAATGAATAGTAAATCTACCAAAAAAATAGAATCTTCACCCATGAATGTATAAATACAATTTAGGAGTTTTAAAATAGAAATAACAATCTTATTATAAGTTTCGTTATTTTTGTGGGTCATAAATATTTTATTTTCAATTTTATAATTAATTTAATAATTTAAAATAAAAATTTATTTTAAAAAAAATGTAATCATAAATTGTTACTTTATTGTTTTATGGTATACGATAAATTAATGGTACCTTTATTGCTTTATCAAGGTATTACACAATAAGTTACAGTTTTAGAGTTGTTTTTTTGAATAAATAATGCTTTTATATATTAATTAAATTATGTAATTGGGGTTTTGCTTAGTGGTAAGCACCCCGTAATACTACATGAAAAATGGGGGTTCAAAACCCATTGGGCGCAGGTTACAGTAGCAGTACTATAGTGAGTACTGTAGCAGCGGCGGTACTGTGCGGCACTGTAGTAGTCGGGGTACTATTCACAGAATTGGAATTTGGTCAAAAATTTGGGCCTACGGGATATGTAATGGGCTACAAGCCCACTGGTCCTTCGGGCGATGTAATGAGTCTCCCTCTACCCAGTTAAAAAGAGGTCTTTTCTTTGCTTTATTAATTAAAAATGAGGCTTCGGCCGCAACCTTTAAAAAAATATAATAATTAAATTAAAATATCTAGGAATTTATTTTCATAAAATGGAGTTCATTTTTTAATTCATAGAATCTATATTAGGTTAAGAGAATTTTATTATATTTTTATAAAATGTTTTGTATTTTTATGAATAGTGAAAATAATGTTTTGAGTTCTGTGTGTTTAATGACATCATTAATTATATAATATTGATATAATAATGATGTAATCACTCTAGCTGACTTGTGAATAATAAGATATACATTGAGGTGTATTAATTGGACAATACCATGGGAAAATAACATGGTCAAGCACTTGGTTCTTCAAATACCACCGATGCGGTGTCCCGTGGAAATTAATTAAATATTTCATCACTTTTCCTATAAATATAAATCCATTATCTCAATAATATCATTAAAAAACCCCCAATCAAAAAACTATAATCTTTTTACATCCCAATTATTCCTCCCAATGTCCCATCAATCCCCCCAAGGTCCCAACCTTCGAGCTTTTGAAGTCACTCTTTCATGTATCGAATCCCTCCACCCTCCTATTTTAGTCATGATTTCCTTTATGTTATGTCTATTAGTTTCCATATTATTATATTAGGGAATGCTATTATATATTCTAATTACTTTCCATATCATGTAAAAATTATGAGAAACCCTTTATTCACTCATCAATTTATTTTCTGAATTTTTATGTGACGTCGTTAGGCTGAAGAATATTTCATAAATGAAATCACATCGTAACTTTTCATTCGAGTTTCCATTACATTTGGTATGCAATTAAAATATCCATACCCTGCTCTTATTTATATTTATTTTATACCCATAAATTATCATGAGATATTTATGAGTGACTGACCATTGTCCCCTCTCTTGTCAATATTTTCTAAATCCATATTATATAGACATTCTGCTGCATAAGTTTCATCTCAAAATTTCACACTTACTGAAGAAATTTTAATTTTTAATTTGTTTGAATTCATAAATCTATTTTAATTTCCAAGGGAATTAATAAAATCACAAAATTAATCTTCTAAATTCTATAATTGACATTCAATAAACCCTCTTTCCTTTTCCAAGGGTTATAAAAGACATGGTGATAATGTTTCTAAGCACTTTTAAAATTTCACGATTGGGATGTGAATCCCATTACTTTTACTCTCAATGGTATCATTATGAAATGTATCATTATTATCTATGTGGATCACATGAAAATATTAAAATATTAATTATGTGCCTGGATATCTCTCTAATGCATCGGTTAAAGAATTTAATCTGTAGAGATGACAAATTTCACGATTCCTTGGTGAATAACCTTCGTAATTTTTTTGACATCTTGGGGATGAACCAAGGTGATATGTACATGAATGTTTAAAATAAATTTTGTAGCCACATATTCATTTTCTGGTTTATATTCTTATCATTATAAAAAAAAATTACAACCATTGCTCATGTTATTGTGTTTTTCATCACATTCATATTGATATCAAAAGTAAACTGATTCTCATGCTTTCCTTACTGGGCCTTCAGATCACCCTATCCTTTGATGTATGTCCCCAGGATTTGAGATGTTGTTATTGTACATATGATGAGCATTTCACAAAGCATTTCAAGGGGATTTAAAAAGAGAATTTAAATTATTCAATTTTTTTATTCCAAATTTCCAAGACATTAGTCATTATATATCCTCTGTATGTAAAATGCGATGAAATGTTGTGTAATAAAAATGCAAGACACCATAATCCATTCTAATGGATAGGTTATTGTGGTAATATATATCCTAGGTTTTTTATGATGTCGGTTTCTAGTTGATATTGTATTTAACATAACAATATTTGGTTTCCATGTAACATAATATAAACTGGGTGTTTCTAATAATAGAACATGAATATCTTTTTGGAAGTCATTTTTACTAATGATAAAAATTTAATTCTTTTAAAATCTCATGGTGTTGGGAAAAAATTCTCTACATAATAAAATTATTTCTTTAAAATTTTGTATTCTCATCACATATATGTCCAAATATAAAAGTATATTATACAACTTTTTCTAGTTATATATAGAATATTTTATTCATTATTTTGAGTCAAAAGATTTTATATTATCAAATAAGGCCAAATTCATTTTTCAATATAGTAAATATTAAAAATTGAAATTGTTATATTCTGTGGTTAGGGTAAAAAATGAGTTTTCAAGGGGTTAAACTAAATCGAAATGGGTAAAAAGTGACCCAACCCTTCTAAAAAAATAATTTTATATCCATATTTTTTCATTATCACATATTAGGTTATTTATTGAGAAATTATATATATATTTTTAATAGGTATATAATGGATACACATTATTCTTTTTAAAAACATGATGTTGGTCGGCTCCCTAACATTTAAATAGCTACCATTATCATCTATTATTAAGACTTCTCAAAATACTTTCAATAGTAAATGGTTGACTAAAAAAGTCAAAAACATCCCAAGTTTCATCATTTAACACTTCTTTTGATAATAAATATAACATATGAATACTTTTGGGGGAAACCTAAGGAGGTTATATGAAGAAGAGAGAACATTCTTCAATAAGATTTTGTGTTTTTTTCCAACCTACTTCAAATATTATTACACAATTTTAATATAATAGGCAATGTATCATCCATATAAAAATATATTTTTATTTTATTTCATTAACTATATCCATATTCTGTTCCTTACAGTGTAAAAATATAACACCGTTCATGTTTACAACAAACTATCACCTTGTGAAGCGATCTGACATTTTTTTCATTAACACCTATTATGGTTATAAATGATTATGGATACAATATATATAATTATTATATTATTTAAATTAATAGAATTTTGGAGATTCGTTTTAAAATATACCATTTTAGATTAAATTCCATGTGGATACAATAACTTTGATCATGTGTACAACAGACAACTGCTTCACAAAGCGATGTGATTCATTTTTCATTTATGTTTTACATAAAATGTATTATTAGATAAATTTAATTAATAAATATTATATATGTCATATAAAGTAGTCAATAAAGATAATATATTATTTATCATTATTTCATTTCATCCATCAAGAAAATGTAAACGGTGTTCAATCGTATATATGGCCTACCATCTCTATAAGGGGTGTATTACAAATTCTCTTTGTAGATTTTATGGATTTATCTATATATATATACTAAATATAAATGATATTTATTAGATGGATAAAATTCAATATATTATGGAACAATGATAAAAATAATAAGATAAAAAATATCATATAAAAAAATACATGAAGAAAATGAAGTAATTATTTCATGAATCATAATTTTATTCGGGAAATGATAATAAATTGGTAATAAAATGATATAGGTACATAATAAATCACATAAAATTTAAATTAATGTTTTAATATAATATATGTAAAATAAAATTATATTTATTATATAGGAGGCTTTGTACAATATTTGGATGGTGGATATCAAGGTAAGGGAATTTGGTCCCAATTTTCTATCTGTGAGACATATTTTATGTTATGAACCAACATTGTTATTTTTTAAAGGGAATAAATTTCATTATTGAAATTTAGTAACATGAAATTATTTATTCTCATTATATTTATGTTTCATTTAATGTTATTATTTATTGGGGCTTTTGAATCAATATTACCAATGTAATATAGGGAATTTGATATAATTTCAGTATTTATCTGGATTGCATTTGTTTGTGATTTAAAGAATGAAATATTATAATTCATCTCTAATAAAACACATGAATTTTATTCTCTTATAATTATTTCATGCGAATATATATTTTCATGGTTTTTTCCTCAATTTATTTATTTAAGAGTTGAAACTAATGATTTTTGAAAAATCATCTTTATTTTTCTCTGAGTCAAAAACCTTTTTTTCTTCCAAATCCTTGATTTTGTAAAATGTGTTAAAAAAATATTTTTAACCTGAAAAATATAATGAATTAATGAATATTTTACCCATGTTTTACTTTTATAAATATTTTTAATAGAGTCTTCATGTCATTTTTCAAAGAATTCTTATTTATATTTTTTATTAAATGTGAATGGATTCATTTTTTATTTTTATGGCATGAATGGTACTTTCTTTAATTATGAGATATCATTTTTTTAATAATTTATTTATATGTTAAAAAAATTATTTTAATAGATAATTACACTTAATATGTCTTATCTTTTAGTAAGTTTCTTCCAATGTGAAAAGTTTTTCATCCATAGAAATGATTTAAATGATTCTAAAAACATTATTTATAATTTTACAATTGTATTTTAAAAGTAAAGTATTTTGAAATTGATGTATTTTTAAAAACATGTTATAAATGTGATAAGGATACTTTCAAAAATAAATAATTTAAATAATTCTTAAGGCATCATTTATAAGATTCCATGATTATATTTAGTGACTTTATAACAATTATTTAATTTATTTAAAGTGTTTCAATAAGAAATGTTTATTTTCCTAATTAAATGATTTCAATAACACTTTAAGAATCCATTATATATATCCAAGGTTATTTTTAATGAAATGGATATTGAAAAGGATATATGTTTTAAAAAGTGTTTTTGAATATTAAGAGGTTATGTTTCACATGAAATCTTGTAAATAATTCATAAAAAATCTGTAATATGTATCCAATGATATTTTCATCAGAATGGAATTTGAAATTCTTTTTATGTTTTAATGAGTTTTTTAAATTGGTTATGATATTTTATATAGAAAAATTGTTTTTTACGTTACAAAAATCATCAATTATATGTTTTGAAGAAAATTATCAAATAAAAAGAGTTTGAAGAAAAAAATATTCTATAACTAGTTTTTTTTATGAAAATATTTTTTAACTTATAAAATGTTTTAGATGTTTTTTATACATTTTTTAATAAAATTTTATGATTACAGACAAGGTAAAATATTTTTAAAATTTTTTCTATTATAAAAAACTTTTTCTAATATGGAAATGAAATTTTCATGAAAATATATTTTTGTTAATATTTTAAAATTATTTTCCTTATCAGATGAAATTTGTTTTTGTTAATTATACATTACTAGTGATATTGTCTAATTATATCATCCATATATGTTATTTGGATGATTATTATTATGTTAAAGATATTGTTTTGAAACCCATTACTTTGCAATAGGTTATTCTATGATGAATTGTTTAAACAAACTCATTTATTCTCATAAGTTAATATATAAGGAATGATTTATGATCATTTGGAACACATGTGGACGGGTTTAATTATGTGATGATGGATATGTAATAACCATTATTATTTGTAACATTATAACCAAATACATGTGTGTATTCTAATTAATTGGGTGGAGGTCTGAAATGGAGAGTGAATCCAGTTTAGAAAAAAAGTTCAACAATGATAGTATTGTGAGTGAACCATGATTTTCACACTAGTTTGCAGAGTGATACCATTCCCCAATGATATTTTTGGATGTGATCCATGACAACTAAGGTATTTATTTTTCATGCATATCATTTTAGAACAATTCAAAGTCTTATAAAAATGTTACAGTCTTATGCATCATTTTCATTGATTTATTTATTCTCTATCCCTTATAAAAATACAATATATATTACATGATTGAATATTTTGATCTCTAATACATCAGTTATGGGTTTTATTTTTTATGATCATGTTCTCATACCCTTATGCTAATATAACATTTCATTATTTCCATTTCAAACCATTATTGATCAACTTATCTCGTTCTTTCTTATTTACATTTCCATAGGTTATTATGATAGATATTATGTGTGATATTCTTATGAGGGGTGGAATTTATTAGAACAATGATGAATATAATGCAAACATATTATGTACCAGTTTTTTATGAATCCATATTTTCAAATGAACAATACCTTTATGATCCATATTCCAGTGTTAGGGTAATGTAATTAATATTAATCATAAAATTTATAATATCTATGTTTTAGAAGATTGTTCCAACGTAGTTGGTATTATAGGATTGTATTAGTTCTAATTTTTAAACTAGGATGAGAAAAATTTAGTAAGATCCCTATTAATATGTCTATGGATATGTTAAAGGATGAGTCAATGTATAAAATGATGTTCTGGAATTTTGGTAATTCATAGGGTGAGTGGTATCAAAGATATTTCGCACATCTATGAATACTACATGTGTATTTGGCTCATGTATAGAGGTAAATCTGGGTTATAACATCAAAAGGGTTCATTGAGTGGGACATTGATCATCCATCGATGTGTGATAATAATCCTTGGTGCAGAACTAGTATGTCACTCTCAATAGACATGCTTTCAAAATTCACAATATCATTGTGTACCATTATGAATGATTTATATAATCACCTTTAATTATATATTCTAAGACAAATATTGTCATAGATTTTGAAGAATGGGTCACAAGGTAGAAATCATATAAGTTATTTTTATGTGGTTTCTTAGTGTGAATATTATTACCCACACTAAAATCATAGCTTTTAGAGAATGGTGGGAAACATAAAGAACTTTATTAATGTTTAATGTGATAAAAAATGTTGTTATGATAAAACAAATGGGATTTTGAATGAATTGAAAGATATTTTTTTACTCATAATCATTTTTATGATATATTATTTAAATATTTCCCCTTAACCAACTCTAGTACACACTATATAATAAAAGATATGAATTCATTTAGAATTAATGTTATGGGGGCCATTGAAGAAGGGCGATTCATTTTCAAATATTTTGAGAATGTTGAAATAAAAAATCCATATATTTTTCAATGAATCAAGAATGTGTTTTATGTATGGAAAAATGGAATAATATTAAGTGATTTCAGGGAAAAAATAGAAATTATTATTAACACAATGGATAGGGATAATTGATATCTAAGGAATAATAAAAGGTAGAATGCAATAAATTTGGATTGTATGGGAATTTTACAAATCGATATTCAAGGGGAAATGATCATGAAGAGGATCAGAAATGGGGTATAGGTAATGGTTTTTTTTATGACGATGTGGCTAAAAACAAAAAATGAAACGAACTAGGTAGTATGTATTAACATAAAGAATCATTACTGATGGAATAATTTTAAATTATTATCATTCAAGTAATTATGTATTAAAATTGAATAATAATAATATATATAAGGATTATATAGTATAAATTTTCATAATAGATGTGTAAGAACATGTTAAATGATAATGATTACCTTGAAAATTGATTCAATTGAATGGATTTATTTTATGGAAAATATTTATTAAGGTATTATAACCCTTAATATTTTACTCATGTACAAAATATGATTTTTAGATTCAATTTAGAGGTGATTATTTTTTGATAAAATAAACTAGATATTATTGATGACCCTAGAACTGATCAATTATTTGTTGATAAAGTGGTATAATTTATCATCAATGGAGTTTAATGTTTTTTTATTTATAAAATATATTCAATAATATGTTGTTTTATTTATTGATGAAGGAATCATATATATATATATATATATATATATATATTCATTTATGGTTGTTGTAATTCTTGTTATTACAATGATTCTAAGATAATATATTTGGAAGGTATTCACATATTTGGTATCTGTCCCTTAAGATATACTTATAGATTTTTTCACGGATTAATGTTATGTTGATTTTTTATATTTTTTTCCCTTAATTATAAATTTTGAATGCTTGAAGGATCTTATGGATAACCATTTATGGAATTTTTTTGGTTGCATTTTGGATAAGGTTTTACATTTTAATTCATTACATCACTAAATTATTATTTTTAAATATTATATAACTTGTGATATCAATTTTTCATGTTGAAAACTATATATAGAAGTAAGGACTTATAATTATATTATTAATCTTCTGTTCTATTAATGCATTAGGAATAAAAAATTAATCTACATCTCTTTGTGTATGAGATGATGTAGAAATTTAATGAAAACAATCAATGGATTAAAATGCGATTATGATATTATGATGAGATAATCCCTAGATAAATTTTCCCCTTTGTAATTTTTGGATCCTATTGGGATAGTACCCTATTGATTTGAATTTCCCCTGAAACTTTCTCATGTCTATGATCTATTTAATGTATCCATCGTATAGAAATATATACCATATAATTAACATGGAATTAACTCATACATAATTCCACTAGAGAATATTCTTTTTTATATGGAAAAATTATTTTACATTTTAGATCATACAGACAATGTTCCATGATTTAAGACCACTCACCTGGTAAATATTTTGTTGTGAAATCCCCAACACGAGTTATCTATGTGGGAACATGGGGATTTTATAAGTAATTAGTATCTACATGTATTTTTATTTTAGTGAAAATATTTGACAGAGAAATTATATTTATGTGGTTATAATGTAACACCATTATATTTTATTACATAATTTTTTAAATGAAATTAATTTATTCAACAGATTATGTTACAGACAACACCAAATTTTAGTTAAAGATGACATACTATTAAAACATTATTATTTAATATTGAAATTGTCACATAGGAATTAGATTTTAGGGTATAGGTAGAATTTAATAATAAATTAATATATATGGTTTTAAAAATTAATTAGTTGGTTAACAGTTATTTACGAATGTAAATGTAAAGGATTGGAAAATAAAGGAATTACTTTTCTTAAAAACTCATTTTTTTCTATAAATAAACATTTTATAAATTAATAAATAAAATGAATCAATTTTGGTGATTTATTTTTGTGAAGATTATATGTTATATATTTAATATTTTTTTCATTAATCATTATATTTCTCTAGTAATTATATAATAATATTTCAAATTTTATACAAAAAACCTACATTACAAAAATTATTTTATCAGATTTTTCACAATTTCATTTAAAAATGATTTTTGAAACATTTATAAAATTAATTTTTAAAAATGAATTTTTTTTTAAATGAGAATATATAAAATATCTTAGTTTTATGTTAGGGATTTTTATGACAATATTAAATTTTATATGAAAGGGGAAAATTTTTAATTTTATTGAAAACATGATTTTTATGTAATCATTTTATATGATAAATTTTGTTTTTAAAATGGGGGTAAAAGTAAAATTAATAAAACTCTTTATAAATTAAAATAATAAATGTCTTCAAAATTATTTTCCTATTGATTTTTATATTAAATTTATCTCTACTTATGAAAATGTTCTCTAATAATTTTCTTTCTCATTGCACATATATATTTAATTTTCAATCATATTCTTCCACTTCTCTCACTATAATTTGGAAAAATTGATTCCATATTTTTAATCAAATTAAATTAAATTATTAAATATGTTCAAATTAATTATTCACCATAAATATTAGTAAAAATAATAAAAACATATTTTCTATGGTTATGGTAAAAATGGTTTTAATGGGGGATAAACAAAAAATGATAAGTGTTAAACATGAGTAAAAACATAAAAAAATTTATTATATATATATATATTTAAAACATATTAATTATAAATATTTTTAATGAACTATTTTGGTTTTTTTCCTGAATATAATAATTATGGGTACACTTTATTCTTTTTAAAAATATAATGTGTCTCCCCACCCATACTTATAAGAGGAAACCACACTCCTCTCATCTTTACATGTAAAAAACAATTTAGATCATTAAATTACTACATGAATCCCTCAAATAAATAATTATAATTATCCTTATAGGTTCATTTTATCATAAATTCCACTAATGATTACCTTTGGTGTAAATTTACAATGGTTACATAGAGTAGAAGTAGGGATCTAAAATGAATGATTTGATTTGATTTTTCCTTCCAACTACTTAAAATACTGTTATTTCAACCTAATATAATAGCCTTAATATATTATATATATTGATATTTCATTTTTATATGATCATTACCTAAATTCATGTCCCATTATCTTAAATGGGAAATTATTACATCTCTCCTTTATACGGTAAACTACATCCTCACTATCCAATGTGAAAAATTTTCCATCAACTACCATAACTGTTAAAAATAATGATGGATATGTATATAGATATATGTGATTTGGAAAAAATATATAAATCTATAAATTTATTATCACATATACCTTATTTCATTACATTTTTGGTTAATGTGATAACATCAATCATGTGTATAGTAGATGACAGTCTCATGACCCAACATGATTCATTTTTTCAAATAAGTGTTACAGGGATGATAATAAGCGATATATTTAATTAATATATGAGATATATATGATATATATAATTTTTTTATGTTAACTTATTTATTAAATTTCTTTCACTTAATCATTATATAAAATTGAAACATCATTCATGCGTACATAAGGATTTCCATCTCCAAGGGTGATATATTTCATTTTATATCTATAAATTTTAACGAATAAGTATATATATATAAGGAATATATTTGTTATTTATATCTTGGGAAATATTATGGGGCTAATTTATTTATGGTCAAAGTATGTGGATAGAAAAAAATCCAAATATACGCGACAAATGAAGTAGTTTTACCCAAAATATAATTTTAATGATGTAATTCTTAATAAATGAGTAATAAAATAGTATAAATTCAACACAAATGATGTTAAATATATTTTTAAAAAATTTATTAGATTTAATATTGATTTATATTTATTATAACCTATGATAGTGAAAAATCAATTCTGAAGGAACTTAAGGTAAGAAATTTTAATATAAATTTTAATTGTTTTATAACATATGTGATTTTATGAAGTTATCATCTTTTATGGGGTATATACACATAAAAATTGAAATTTATAATACTTTTATTATTTATATTAATAATATTACAAGTTTCATTTAGTTTTATTATTTTATAGGGCATATTATTCAATATTTCCAACTTTTTTAGGGTTTTGGATACAATTTCATCATTTATCGAGATTGTTTCTTATATATGAATGTGATTATAAAATATTATGCCCCATATATCACAAGTCACCATAAATTTTTATACTCTAGTAATTTAATGTGAAAAATATTTTTAACTTTTCTTTCATATCATTTTCTACTCATGAATTCAAGAGACTGTTTTTAATATAAAATCTCATTATTTCTCTCTTCAGTTGAATAAATATTAGTTTCATCAATATATTTTTTTTTAAAATACAAAAAAAATTATTTCAAAATTCCATTAATTAATTTTAATTAAATTTCTACCAAATCATGACTTTTTTACTATGTTCATTGAAACCAATATTCAATATTTTCAACACGAAACATTTTTGGATTTTTTATAAAATGAAAAATGATTATTTTTTAAGTGTATGATATGAAAACTATTTTAAACCATCGTGACCTCTAATTTTGTAATTATTACATCATATGTTTACAAAATTATTTTTTCATAAATGTATTTTGAATATACATTTTTCTGAATAATATTTCAAATTAAAAATTTTATTCCCTCAATATATATTTTAAAGGATTCTTAATGACTCATAACTATTATTCAATGGTTATATTCAATTAAATGGATATTGAAAATATTTTCTGTCCTAAAATGTTTATTATAATTTGAAAATAATATTTTCTGTAATGATTTTTTATATTATTCTTATGGAATAATTTATAATTATCCTATGTTATTTTCAATGAAAAGTAATTTAAATATATTTACTGTTTTAAAAAATAATTTTCAAATTTAAAATTATGTTTTTATCATAAAACATATTAGATGATTTATAATGATTCAATTATAATATTACAAGGAATTTTTCAAAGATATATAATTTTTAAGTTGTATTATTTTTTAAAAGTTATTTCAAAAATTGAAACTATTATTTTCATAAAAATATGTTCTAAATTGTTTAAAAACAATCCTATATATGCTCCCAATGTTTTTTCAATGAAATGGATTTGTAAATTTTTTATTATATATTTTAGTTTCTTCAATGTGAAATTATTTTTCTCACATAATTTTTTTTAATGATTCTTAATTATTCAATTAAAATTATCCAATATTAGTTTTGAAGAAAACTATTTAAAAAATGCATTATGTTTTAATTTTTTTTAATGTGAAAGTTGTTTTTTCCACAAAAAATATTCCACATTATGTTTTAAAATAAACTTTTATTTATTATTTCATCCATTGACATTACTTACACTCCACTAGTGTTATAATCCAAGGATATATTTCTTATTAATTATCTTGATTGTTTCTTTTTTAGTATGAAGATATTTTTATAAAACCCATTCCTTTTCAATGTCTTATGCTATTATGAAATTTTTTATAAAACCAATTTCTTATCATTGGGTCTGATGTTATGATTTTTTTATTATTATGTTTCACACATATGTATGGTTTCCATTATGTTATGGTTTTTATGATATATCCATGATCATTGGATTCGTTATATTCAAATATGGGTGGGAACTATATCACCATTCAATTCATATGTTAAAGATTGATATATCATAATAAATATAGGACTATATATTAAATTGATCCCAATTCAAAAAGGTTCTTTTCTACTATGATATTTATAGGCGTCAATATTGACTTATATGTTGTTCTAGGGAGTGATCACATTGTACTATGATTGTATTGTTAGTGATCATTAAATTTTATTGAACTGATTTTATATACTTTTGTGTATGGAATAATACTATGTCTACTAAAAAGATTATGATATCATGGATCATGTAATTTTGATTACTTGGGAGTAATTTTATATGAACTATAAACATATATTCAAGAACTATTTATTTTGGTATTTTATTTAAAAGGAATGGTTTTAAATGTTATTATCACATTTGAATACCCTTATTCTCTCATTATGATTATGTCTTTCTATTGTATTCACTTGATGGGCATTTGTGATAGACCTTAATTATGTTTTTTCAGGATATAATGATAGGTATTACATGTGATATTTATGAAAATGGTAATATTTATGAGAAACTAAGTGGGACATGACACATGACTATTTTGTACACAATTTTTATGTTTCCATGATTCAAATGTCAATTCACATATATTATCCTAAAGTGTTTGTTTCGGTAATGTAATAAATATTCATCTAAAATATATTATATCTATGTATGAGATGTTTGTGTCTCTATTTATAGTATCATAGGATAATATTAGATTAAAAACAGAAACTAGGATGAGAAAATTTTGTTGATATACCTAGGGATATGAGTATATATATTTCTTTGGATATTTATAAGGAAATGTTTATGGATGATTTATAGTATTGTATAACGTCCCGATATTCTGTTAAATGATGGAGTGAGTGGTTTCCATGAATTTTCATCACTTGTAAGATTATACATGTTTATGTGGCACTAACCCAGAGGTACCTAGGGTAATAGCTATGAAAAGGCAGTATTGAGTGGGACTCAATCTTTACTTGGTTCATGAGAATGAGATATGCTACACATTTGGTTTGACACTCCAGATGGATATCCATTTTAAATTAAAAAACCATTTATGAACCACCATTATAGATTAGAATAATGAACATTAATGGACTAGGTTACTTCTATAGTTTCTTAGATTGATAGTATGGTGTAATTATTTTGACATAATGTAGGTTTCTTTCCTATACAATTTCTCATATTGAATATTTTTACTCACACTATATATTTTGGTTTCATTCAATTAAGGGAACTATAAGGCACTAGATTAACATTGAATGTGATAGAAAACATGTTTATTGGAATGAAAAATTGATAATTAAGGGATTTAATGATATTTTTAATATTCATAATAAGGTTTGAAGATATATGTTAAATAATATTCACCTTAAAAATCTCTTGAACTCACCAAATAAGTGACAGATATATTACATTGAGAGTTTGTGTTAGGGGATCCATGGTGGAAAGAAGATATTGTTTCTTATATTTCAATATTTTTGTAAGAAGAAGTATAAATAAATTATCAGAGGAATGAATAGGTTTATTACGTGTGAATTATATGAAAAAAACATAATGTGATTTATAAAGAAAAAATTAAATCTCCAGTTAATACATGGAATGATAAAAATTACTACACTATGAATCATCTATGGAATAATGTTATAACTATAAAAGGTATGGTCATTATACAAAAAACATTTCATAGTAATATGATCAATAATATGACCAGAAAATTGGTACAAGTAACAGTTTTTTCATGATGAAGAGACAGAAATGACATAAGTAATGAATTATTAATGAATAAGATTATGAATCCTAGTTAATTATTTTAGAAATATTTTGAATTATTGATTTGTTTAGGAATTATAAATTCTGAATTATGAAATATATACGGATTGTTGAGTATAATATTTCTTTAAGGATTGGTATGAATATGTTGACTGCTTTTGATTTACTAGAAAATTGATTTAATGTCCAGGTGATATTTTATAGAAACCACATAATTAAGGGATTTTAACCATTAATATATTATAGAGATCTAGAAAGGGGTGTTTAGTTTGGATTATGAATTGATCAATATGGATATTATAAACATGATTTTATTGATTACATAGAAACCAATGACTAGTGTTTTGAAATTATTGTATATTTTATTATTAAGAGAGTTTTATTTATTTATTGATTTCTGGAATATATTTTATAATATTTCGTATTATTTATTGAAAGAGAAAGCATGTATTTTTTCCTATAGCTTTAATGGTACATATTTCTATTTACATGCTTCATGGGAACATATAATGAATGCATTAAAATATTTATTATGTGACCATTAATAGATACTTATTGATATTTATTGATATTTTATTAGAATAATGTTATGTTAGTTTTTGGAAAGGATATATCCATCATTATACTATTTTAATGTTTTAAGAGTAATAAGTTTAACCATTTATAAAAATGTTTTTGTTGTTTTTTATGAGGTTTTATAGATTAATGTATTACAACACTATATGATGACAGATGAGTAATTGGTAACTTTTGAAATACATTTTTCTGAGGATAACTAGAGATTAAAGTAATTACATATCATTTTATTATAGATGTGGTGATATGTTAGTGCTTCAGGAATAAGAATCTATTCTTTATTTATTATTGTTATAGGTGAAGTGTAAATTAATCAAAGAATAACCAAATGATGATATTATTATTACAATTAAATGGAGATACAAGACACAAGAATATTTTAACCTTTTAAATTCATTATTATACTGAGATAATAACCTATTTATTGGATTATCCACTAAATGTTTTTCATTTTTATAATATCTTCCATTTACCATTGAGGAGAAAGTAGATAATTTATTATTGGAACAGATTGAACTCATAGGTCACATAATTGGAGGATGATAGTTCTTATAGGAAAAAATTAGTTTTTTTTGGATCATATATATAAATTTCTAGAAATCAATAACACTTACATGGTAAATGTTTTGTGGTAAAACCCCAAACCCGAGGATGCTACAAGGTAACCTAAAGATTAAATGAGGAAAAATTATCCTCATTTTATTTTATATGAGTCATAAATTATGAGGGTTAAATTAATTTCATTGGTGGTATAATTTAATCCATAAATATTTTTTAAAAAAACTTTTTTTAAATTAAATATAATTTCATTGATAGTTTACTCTACACAGAACACCATGTTTTAACACAGCATGGACTGCAATAGAAATATTATTTTTTAATATAATAGTCATGTTGTAGAGAGTATGTTTGAGGGAATTAATAATATTAACTAATTTATGAATATTTATGGTTTATAAAATTAATTATTTTGTGACCAAGTTGATAAATATGACAATAAATACAATTTAAAAATAATGGAAACTATTTTCTAGAGTTTTCTCTATGAAAAAATGTGATTAATGTCAATAAATTAAATAAAAAAATTTAGTTGTATTATTTTAATAATTTTTATATGTTATATGGTAAATAATATGTTTTATTATTCATATTATCTTTTTTAAAAAAAATTATATAATAATAAATCCAATTTTATACATAAAAATAATATATGTTAAAGGATGTATTATCACATTTTTCACAATTACATTTAAAATTATTTTTTAAAACTTTTAGAAAATTAATTTCATAAAATAATCAAAAAATTTGAATAGTAATTTCAATATTTAGTTAGATTTAATTTTATGTATTTTCTAAAAAGAAATATTTTTCAATGAATAGTGAAATTGAGTGTTTTGATTGAAATCTACCTTATCATTTCATATAATTTTTAAACATATATATTGTTTAATATTAAATTTTAAATAAAATTTTGTACAAATATATATATTTTAATCCAAATTAATTCATTTAAATAATAATTATTTTTAATTTTGATTAGTATCTTTTTCTATTTATTATAATTTTCTCTAGGAAAATCTTTTTAATCTTCACACCAGATGAGTAAATTTTAAATTAAATTATACTAATTCTGTTTCTGTAATTTGGAAAAAAAGACCATATTTTCAACAATAAAAATTTAAACTATTTAAAATTATTAGAAAAATTATCTTAATTATTAATAATATTAGTAAAAAATATTTACCACTATTAAGGTAAAAATTTCTTAATGAGGGCTTAACTAAAAAGAGAGGGGTTACAAATCACCCAAAAATGTTAAAACACATATTTTGAGGATATATATCGACATTATCTCTTATAAAATTCATGAATGATAAATTTTAGATACTTTATTATTATTATAAATGTGGGTACAATTTATTCATTTTAAAATATCCCAGTTTGTCCCACCATCACCTGTCAATGCTAACCCCGAATCCACTCAATTTGACACTTCCAAAAAAATTCATTTTAGAAATTCAATACAAATATTCCATCATTACATACAAACACTAATCCTACAAAAAATAATTTCATCAAAAATATAATATTGAATGTATTTTTGTGAAAACCTATAGAGGTTACCCTAAAAAGATGTAACGTTCTTCAATGAGAATTTTTATTTTAGTACCTCCTCCTCATTCTTAGACAATTTTTATGGAACCAATATTTAATAACCAAAACATCATACATATATTTATAAATATTTATTCTATTAAAATTACCTCCCTATATATTCTCTCCCATAAAATGAGAAACAATAACATCGCTAGTGTGTATGGTGAACTGCCACATCACAAACTGATGTGACATCTTTTCCATCGAAAATTATCACAATTGGGAATGATGATGAATATGTGAAAATTTATGAAAATTGTAACATAAATATACTTAATGATATATGATATCACATTTACATTTTTTACTTTCCATTTTGTGGGGGATAAAATAACGTCAATCATGTGTTTTATGGACTAGACTCCCTCTAGGCGATGTAATTTGTTTTTAAATTATAATTTTTATGTAAGGTAATATGGAAATATATTAATTAATAACTTAGATATATATATATATATATATCTATTTGTGTATGTCTATGTGTGTGACATATAAATTTTTATATAATGCTAATATATTGTTAACATTCCTTTTTTCATCAATTAATGAATTTGAAAAGTGTGCATGTGTATGTACTGCATACAATCTCCATGAACAGTGTATTTTATTTTCTATCTATAACCTTTTAAGAATACCATTAATACAAATATATTAAACATGTAATATATTTATATATTTTTAATCATTATTGATACTATGAGACGATGATCAATATAAGAGGATAGAATATTAAAAATAACAACATACGTGAAAAATGAATTAGATTTGACACGAAATGTATTTTAAGAAAGGAATTGATAATAAATTGGTAATAAATGGGTATAAGTACATCATATATGATATTGTATATATTTCAATGGTCATAAAGTAGATTTATAATAAATAAATATGTGTTATATATGATCCTGGATTATGTTAGAGGAAATATAAACTCAAGGTAAGGGGTTTTTTATCAATTTTCCTTTCATAAAACATATGTTATATTATGAACCTATATTATTTTATAAGGTGTATACACCAACCCTTTAAAATTTAAAATATTAAATCTATTTATTATAATTATATTTTCTGCTCCATTTAATTTTATTTATTTAGGGGCTTACTATTAAAAGATACCAAAGTGGTAATGATTTTATGATTCACTATCACAATTTATCATTATTGTTTATGTTTATGATCACAATTATAATATATTATTATCCATCTCTAAAAAAATGATATTTATTATAATTGTTTTAATTCAAGACATTAAACACTTTACATTTATTTTCCTCTCATTATGTACACTTGATTTTATTGTAATTCTTTAAATTAACAAATAAATATTTTACTCTTTAGTCACAAACAATTTTTTATCCCAAACCATATTTCTTAAAAAAAATTCAACACTTTCTAAAAATTATTATATATATATATATATATATTATTTTAAAAAAAACATTAATAGAAATATTAGTGGGTTTTCCCAAATTATTCATGTTTTTCATTTAACAAAAATATGAAACTATTCATTATCTTAAATTTTATTGAATAAAGTGTATTTTACACACTCATGAAAAAAAGTAGTTTTAAATATTCCAATATAAGATTCAAATATTATATTCAAAGAAAAGTAATTTTAATTTTTTTGTTTCAAGAACTATTTGTTAATATGAAAAGGTTATTTTTATAAAAATTTGCTTTAAATTATTCTTAATTATAAATTTTTTAGATTCTATAGTTATTTTGAAAGTAATGGTTTGTAAAAATGATTTTGGTTTTCTTAAGTGTTTTTTAGTGAGTAGAAGGTTATTTTGAAAATAATAGTTTCAAATTTTTCTTCATGGTTCATTTATAATATTGAATGTTCTTTTTAATGAAAACCATTTTTGAAATGTTTTAGGTTTTGAAAAGTTTTTTCATAGAAAATAGTTTAGTTTCTTAAAGAAATATTTTAAGTAATTCATAGTTATTTCATTATATGTATCAGAGGTTATTTTAAAACAAAATAATTTTTATAATGTTTTCTAGATTAATTTTTTTTTCAATGCACGAAGATTATTTTCCTCATAATTTATTTTAATGGATTAGAAAATTATCTTTTATAAGTTTTCCATGTTTTCTCAATGAAAATTATTTTGAAAATATATTATGTTTTAAAAAGTGTTTTTAAATTTGAAATAGTTTTATTACTCAAAAAATGTTGTAAAATATTCTCAAAAATTCTTTTTTAAATTTCAATGGATATTTTGAATGAAAATTATTTTGAACAAGTTGTATTTTTTAATATTTTTCTAAAAAGTGAAAATACTTATTCCCATAAGAAATGATTTAAATGATTCTAAACTATTTGTTTATATGGTTTCATGATTATTTTAAAATAAATGTATTTTGATAATATTTTACATTATAAAACGTTTTTTTTTCAAAGTAGAATGGATTTCTCCTTAACAATAATTCATGGTGTCTTCTAAAATCAGTTTCCATTGATTATGGTATTCTTTGGTGTTACTTATGATATTTTTGGGATATGATCCGAGGATAATGTTCTTATTATTTATATGGATGGTTTATTTTTTTGATAGGGAGATGTTTATAAAAACCATTTATTTTCCCCAGGTTATAATTGGATGAATTTTTTTATGACACAAATTTCACTTCATGGTTCTGATCTGATGAGTGTTTTATGAAAATATAAAACACATATGTGTGGATTTTATTTTTTGTTAGTGGTTTTCTTATATCCAGGAATGGTGGTCACATTATAAGAAAATATGGATGGACCTATATCACCCTCTAATGATTAATGTAAATATATATTTATCAATGTTATAAATAGGATTGGAATGGAGAGTTAACATAGTTAAGTAAGTAATTTTGTCTGCAATGAAAGTATTGGGGGTCACCCATGATCACTATGCTAGTTTGGGGATTGAACCCAGTTTGCTATGATAGATTGGAAATGATCATCAACTACTAAGGAAATTATTTTATATTCCTATTTGTATTCCACAATTCATAGTGTTGTGTAAATATTATTCTCTTATTCATCATATTATATGACTTCTTAATTATTCATGATATATGGACATCAAATCATTATGTTATGACACGAGTTTTTGATATTTTATATACAATCTATGATGTTTATTTTTTATAATCATAGTCTCATAAAATTATACCCATGTTATGTTAAAATATTTCTCTTTTATTCCATTACTGATCATCTGAGATAAACCTTTCTTGTGTAACTATTTCCTTAGTTATAATGATGGTTATTATATGTGATTTGTATATTAAGTGTGAAACATATGAGGAACTAAGTGAGCGATAATTTAGAAATCCTATTAACTAGTTATCATATATCCATGTTTAAAAATGTTCCCTACCATTATCATCATCATGCATATATTTTTTATGATATAATTAATATTTATTTAAAACAAAGCTATACATATGATTGAGAATTTTAGGTCTATATAGCTAGTGGATATCACTATAAAAAACTTATTTTATTGATTTTATTTTTATATTTATTGAATTATCAATATGTTAGAGTTGTAGATAGGATTAATAAATTCATTCTAATGAAATTAAAAATATTTTTATTGATATAATGAATATTCACACAATAATTTATCCCCCATAACAGTGTACATGGGTATATTTTCATGAAAACTAGTGTCCAAGCCAAAAAGATAATTCTCAATCCAACAATTTCAAAAAGAGTATTTATATGGATAACAGTGTTATTATGATTAAATTTCTATAGATTGTTTGGGGAAATTATATCATTTAATAATAGATTATATGTCATCTATTATATACCATATTTTTTGTTTTATATATTATAGTGAATTATATTTATATTAATGACTTCATAGAGTTATTATATATTTAATTGTATATAAATTTTCATAATAATGATAAAAATGTCAAATATTAATTATATAATTATTTTTGAAATTAAATAGATAATAATTTGAAAAGTCTTATGTCACACATTCTTAATTTGAATTCTCTCAAAAATATTTATGATAGATTCAATGATGGAAAAGAGGTAATCTAAAAATTATTTCATAGATTATTTCATGAAAATAATATTCAAAAAAATAAAAACATTCATGGTTTTTCTTAAATAATCATATAGGTTAAAGGATTCATACATGTTCTCAAAAATGAAATTTTGGATGATAATATTATGAAGGAAATCCATAAATAATTTACACCTTTTTATAAACCAATTATATTGATTAATTTTTCAAACTTTATTGCATTTTCAGACAATGAAATATTTCTAAATATATTACCAAAGCTTGGTGCTGAGATGGTCTACGATTTGGAGGCCCGGTTCGCCAAAAATTTGTTTTATAAATATATTATATCTATTTTATATGCCGCACATATAGTTAATTAATAACTTTAAGATAACTATTAAATGGTTGAACTGATCTGAAATTAGAGACCATAGCTGGGTCTGGATTCTATGTTTACCCTAGGTGCAACATAAAATGAATCAGCGAGGGATGTTCAGACCTCTCACTCATTGGTTGTGTGTTAAACAAATATTAATTAAGTAATCATTTATATGATTAATTTAATTCTAAATAAATTATAATTCAATATGTATTTCATTACATGCTATTATCTTTGGATTCCCCCATAATACTTATGATTCATCAGTGATCACGTTATCTTCTTATATATACTTCATTCAATGAATAATAAAACTTTGGATCGCTGAAATAGAAGCCTGATGAACACAACAGATCTTAGAGATCATGTTCATCATAAATGGTGATTGGTCCAAGCTAGGTAAGAATAATTATATGTCGTCTATTCCCCTATAATTAAATGACAATGCAGATTATATTTCTTCCTTTTATCTAAATTTACAACCAATCCACACCACAATGTACAAGACATTAAATATTTTAAATTTTTTTATCTAACCATAGAACATGTTCTTGATTTATATTCTTGAACTCTTGTCCAAAAATCACAAAAATATTTTTTACTGTCAATTTTACCAATATTTATTTGTGTTATTCACTATTTGGACCCCATGGTTCAACATTTAACATTTCGAAGAGAACTGAGTTTGATCGGTAACATGGATAGGCAACAGGTTGACGAAATTAAAATTGATTTATGAAATGGTTACATATCATAGAAGCATGTGAGGTGAGGATGACTGATCCAATGATCAATCTCCATTGTTTTGAATAAATAATCCTTGTATGTGTGATGTTCAAATAATGAATCTTCTTTGTGTTATGGTAGTCAATTTCTGGATAGTGGAATTTTGTAATCTTGATTCACAAATAGATCTACATTTTTAGTGAATAATTTTGGTGGGATCTAAGATGGATGCAGTTGTTTCGAAGCATGATTAAAAAATATGGAAATATGGAGATTCTAAAAAAATCCTAACCACACACCATGGTAGAACATATAACACACAACATGTATCCCCTTTTCACGGTGGTGAAATGTTTTTTTTAATCATAAGGATGACACAAGGTGTAGTTCACCGTCAAAAAATTTCTATACATTCCTCAGTTAGACATTATGTATGATGGATCACATGGGAATAGTTTCCATTTAAGGGAACACAGACATAGATCGGCCCCGCATGACACATCTCATGTAGACCAACACACCATGTAGAAAAGTAATTGGACATGGGGGACGAGTACATGAACAGAGCCTGCAGACACAAGCCATTCCATGGATAGGTGGGACACACCATGTAGTACACCTACACAACATGTACCTTAACATGGATGGGAATCATGTACTGACTGGAGACATTGAAAATCATTGAGTTGGTACCACACATTGTATGGGTCCCCACACATTCCATGTACTACTTAAGCTCTTTCAGGTGACCTTCAACCCATTTTCTATCCTTCATTTGACTCTAATTTTGTCCTATGAGATTTATATCTTATGTTTTTTCATATAGAATTAGACTGTTCCCAATAATGTGGATTTAGAGATATTATGTGAATGGTTCAAGTTTGGCACCCACTAAGGAAACATATGAATAGAACAAATATAATAATTAATGAATAATGTGCTACTGGGATTACAATCTATCTAAGTTGGGTAGTGGTGTTCCTCGATGGTACTTTTGGGCTTACCTTCTATTTGTAATTAGAAGTGGATTTCCCCATTGTGCTATCAGAGTTACCCTCTCATTGGAATGAATAGTGTCATTCTTATGGATTCCATGAATACCCTCTAATTGGGTGGGGTAGTAGCGTTACTAAATGAAATATTCTAGTTGTAAACCACTAGTCAAGCTGGGTGGAGGAATTTCCATGAAAACACACCGAGCATACTCTGTAGTAGGACTAGGTAATTGAACTCCATCCTGGACTTTCATAGTGGTACCCTAAATCTAGAGTATGCGGTTTCATTCCTCAGTGTCTAACAATAAAGGATCATCATGTCATACATATTGATGATATCCTTTCCGAAAGCCGGTGGCTCCTCAAATGTGTGGAAGAGTTATGGGGAATAGATTCACATACCTTTGGACTCGTAAGGATGAGGGACAATTTCCGCACCAGGAAATGTTTTTTGATGAGACCTAGAATCATGTGGGTGAGTTTTTTCCACAATAAGCGGACCATATTTAGGTGTGGTGATTGAGTCCCATTGACATTAGTGTAATGTGAAGATGCATTAGGTTCATAGAAAGACAGATGGATTTAATTTGAAACTATTGTCAACTCATCTCCTTTGGGATAATATATGAGATAGATATCCCCTTAATCGTTCATTTGTGATTCTTTGACTATGAATACATACATATATATATATATATATATATATATATATATATCCTATTTCAATACACTCTCCTTGATTGTTGGTTACTCTCCTTCCAGGAGAGGTGATGTCATGTGGGGTATGCCACATGATTTTTGTGTCTAGATTCTCATGGTTGGATGATTCTTCTCTCCTACTATAGGTATTTAATACTCATAACTAACTTCATTTTCTCATTTTTTAGAACCTTTATTTTGGGTTATTTTACTTTAACTCTCTTGTTGGGTTGAGATATACTCTTCTATATTACATTGTTCTATCTTATGATTTCGTCTTCTATTGTATCTCTCATTGCTTCCCCTTCACCTTTTTAGGGTGTTCTACTTGGTATGTATATAATATCCATTTTATGATATTTTTATAATATGTGTCATGTCTTTTTTAAATGTTGAATAGGTAGAAAAGAAATTCAGAATATCATATGGATAGAGGCTGCTTGGACTGTGTATGGTTGACATAGCTTGGGATATAGGATCTGGGATCATAGATTGTTCTCTTTTCCATTTTTTTAATGATTCTGCACATTTCATGGCTGGAAAGCATTATTTCATTTTTCTAGTTTCCTTTATTGTATAATTTTCTATTTAGAGTTACATACATATATTCATTTATTTATAAACATGTTAAATCTCTTATTTCATTCCCTATACCCTATTCATTTGGTTGGATGTGTGCCTCTACAGAAGTACTTCAACAAAAAAACACCCCAAGGTTATTTCTTCAGTGTTAGTATCCACCCCTGGCATATAGAGGAGGTATTGGGGTTGTTATAACTGGATCCCTTGTATGTGTTAGTTTATGAAATATTTGTATCAAATTTGGTCATTCCTTGAGTTGTTTTTTGGAAGTTCCCTAAAAATATTGGCTGGGTTGAGGATAAAACTGTCAATGTCTCTCAAGTGTAGCCTTTAGGATATGGAGTCCAGCGATGGGGTGGGAAGATGAGATATCCATTCATTATTACCGTTATTAGCCACGTGTCGACTCGACATCCTTAGACAGTTTCTTGTAGAGGACAATGATACATCCATCATTTAGGATTGAGTCGATGAATATCTTTCTTATATTTGTTACCATTTTTTTTATCAATATATATATATATATATATTCTAACCTGACCATGATACTCTTCGATAATTTTTTGGATGCCTATGCAATGATAGACAACTAGGATATTAGCTCTGGTTCATCATGAAGAACCAATCAGGGATGAGGCCTCAGTTTAGGCTACATCATGTGATTCCATTCCTCTAGGTGGGTATGTAGTAGAACCTACACCTATTGAGAAGTAGATAGTATGAGTCGAGTAGGTTGAGGATGTGTGTAGGCTGAGCACGCTCTATGAGTTCCAACATCAGCAACCACTCAGCTTCTCCATCGACCCTGATCTACATGTGGTAGACGAAGGATAGATTTGGAGGTCAAAATATTTACGATTTTTCAGACCATGAATTATCATATGGTGGATTTGGTAGCCATCCATTTCCACAATGTAGCTATGCCTTGGTGGAGTTGGGTTACCCATATGAACGATAAGTTGGAACTCTCAGGGGATGTCTTGAAGCTGTTATTTAATGAGAAGTACAACCCATCCAACATATGCTCCATTTGCATTGAAGATCATTTGGGGAATCAGAATGGAGGGATTTCAGTGTAAGATTAGGTTCCAAGGTTCATAGATCATACACACAATTCTCTCAACATTATTAGAAATAGATACTTCTCAACACAAAAGTATTTACAAGGACTCCATAGAGTGATCTGATCTAGTGTAGTTCCATTCTACATACCCGCCTATGTAGAGGTACTAGAGATGGAAATTTTGATTGATATATTTCTAATTGAGGGAGGTGGAGCTCGGAGTGGTAATGATAGGAATGTGTCATCTACAATAGAGGGAAGGTGCCAAAAATCTCAGAACATTAAAACCTTCCATGAGTAGGGTCAGGGACGTGGTCATACAGTGTTGGAGAATCACATCACACCAGGTAAATATAGGGAGGGAAGATGATATGTTTATAAAGGGTGAGGTCACATGGCACGAGAATTCTTAAACAGAGGTGTTGAGCATCCCAGGAAGATAGATGATTGAAAACCAATGTAGTGGAAGCATTTTGATTAGGGAACTAATTGGGTGATGAGGGTGGTCCCCATGTAAGCATAGATATAAGAGTATTGAGAGTAGATACATTTGTGGGTGATGATATGAGTTCCTATAACCATCATCAATAGGTGTCTCATGTCAGGCTCAGGGAGCTAGTAGATGGGGATACTGACAGCTGAATGATTTGGATGTTTATGATCGTGAAGAACACAAGATGATTTGATATATGTAATGTGTTTATTTGAATCTTTCCTCATTATTACTATAAATAGTTTCTAGACATTCATTTATCTCTCTACTCTTGGTGTGGGTGGTGGACCTCCATATATAGACACAAGCACCATATTATTTCCTTAATATTTTAATAGGGAATGCTACTTCTGTTTGATTCAACTTCTATTAGTATGAGTTATCACATAGAAGATAGAGGCTCATGTGGTACATTTTGTTCATCAAAATTGAACCCTATAAAATAATATTTGGTAGATATTTGAATTCTGTGGTTCGAGTATAGATCAAATGTCACCACGTACCATTAATATTCCTATATTTTGATGGTACCAAGTTCTCCTATTTCGTCGACATAGACATAATTAAAGGAAAAAGGTGTTGTGAGGAAGATGTTATAGTCTATTACACATGAACAAGTGATTGTGACCCTTGGTGAAGGGTACTCTTAGGCCATATAGATTCCATTAGTTGAAAGGGATGATATGGATGTCTTCCCTGAAGATATTCTGAAACTACCTCTATGGCATGAGTTGTAGTTTTTCATGGAATGCAACCAAGGACTATCAGAATATATTTTTAAGAATATCATATGGAATAAGGAAATATCCAAGTGATATTTATAAAGTTGAAGGACCTTCATGATAATATATTCATTAGAAGGAGTGTGTCACCTAGGGAAATTATAGTTCTATTCATAATGAATGATTATGGGAGCTAATGGATGTTCTTATATTGTAGTTTCTTGAAACAAGCCATGATAAATATCAGGTACACCATTATGAGGATTGATGACCTCATTGATCACTAGTGAGGTGAATAATGGTTCGTAAAATATTTATCTCAATTCTAGATACCATCTATTGCATGTTTGTGAGGCCGATATTCCAAATTACGCTTCCTGATATCACTACAGACACTAAAAACTCATAGTGATTCTATTAGGTGAAACGAATTCCCCCACTAGTTTTGTGGATTTGATGAATTAGGGATTCTATCCATACCTGGTATAGATTATTGTTGTCATCATTGATGGAATAATTTTTTACTCTATAATAGAGGAAGATAATATGGAGTAGCTGAGGAAGGTCTGTGATCTAATTCTAGATTACCAGATCTACGAAAGCTCTTGAAATGGTAGTTATAGATACAGGAGGATCAATTTCTATTGTATACCATTTCTAAATAATTCTAAACCATGGATCAAAAAATGACCAAATTAGTTCTTTCTTAGAATCCATAAAAGAATTTTTTATAGTTTTAAAGTTTCGGTTTCCTTGGTTGGTTACTAAAGGATATTTTTTGTAAAAATTCTATAGTATCCCAACATCATTGACCACAAATGATGTGGAAGGGATAGTAATTTAAATGGTCTGAGGAGTGACAAAAGTCCTTCAAAGAGTTTATCTATTGACTGAATATTTCTCTAGTTTTGATACTACCAATGGAAGTTATTGGGTTCAAAGTGTATTAGGATTCCACATGAGATGGGATCAATTTCATGTTGTTGCAGAAATAGGTAGTCATTGCATATGGGCCGACGCTGTTGAGACATCTTGAGAATAACTATGTAGATCATAACCTTGAGCTAAATGTGGTGTTCTTCATCATGGGGATGTGGAGGTACTACATTCTCGGTGAGAGGAATGTGGTTTACTAATACCACTAGAGACTTAGGTAAGTATTCAATCATAGATACATGAACCTATGGCATCGAAGATCATTGGAGTTTTAGAAGGAATATGACTTTTTGATAGTCTATACTCCAGGAATGAGAAAAATTATAGAAGATTCCCTTAGTATGAAGTCTCATGATCACCAAATGTAGGATTCTATTGAGGAGTTAGCTTCCCTACAGCTGACCCTAGTAAAGCATGATGGTATAGTCTTTCTACAATCGATGGTATTGGATCCTTCATACTTTAAGCATCTGAAAGTGTATCAGCTGGGAGACAAAAAAAATGATGTTTTTCATGATCATTTATCTGTAAGAGACACACCAGATGGATATTATGAAGGAGTAAATCATAGGATATTGTTTCATGGACAAATAATGGTTTCTATCACTATGTGGGAGGAGGTGAAATGGGAGTTCCACACGTCTACCTTAGCTATAAATCCTGGTATGGGGATGATGTATAGTGATCTTCAATAGTAGTTTCGGTTGTATGGAATGAGACAGAGCATTGCAGAATTTGCCTTGTGGTGACATACCTATCACTAGGTGAAAGCAGAGCACTAGGTTTTGATGAGTTTGTTAAAGCCTCTCGAGTTCCGGAGTGGAAATGAGATGACAAATATGTGGACTTCATCACAGGGATTCGATTAATAGTGAAGGTCCATGAATCCTTCTTGGTGATAGTTGACCCACTCAAGATGCCAGTGCACAACCTTGTTAATAGGGTGTAGAGTTTGGTGGATTGTTTGGGGTAGATGTACATTCAGTAGATCGTCTTACATTATAGGGTACCCGTGATGATTATATTTGATCATGACATGTTGTTTACATCAAGACAGTGGAGAAGAAAACATGATGAATTTGAGAATGAATTGTGGATGGGTATAGCCTTTCACCCATTGAATAATGGATAGAATGAGAAAACTACCTAGTTTCTTGTTGATATGATGAGGGCATGTGTGTTGCATTTTAGTTAGATTTTAGTGGATCACCTACCATTAGTGTATTTTTCATACAAAAAAAGTTACCACTCTACCATTGACATGATACCTTTTGAGGCCCTATATGAGTTACCCTAAAGCTCACCCTTGTGATGGATAAATATTGGATAGTCATACAGTATGGGCACAGATTTGTTGTCAACAACAATGATGAAAGTGTAGGTTATCCATGAAGAGATGAAGACTGGACAGATTAGACAGAAATCATTTACCGATCATTGTTATAGGCCATCAGAGTTTGATCGGGTTGACCACACCGTCTTGAGATTATCCCCATGATGGGGAATACAGAGGTTTGACTGTGGAAGCAAGATATACCTAATTTTCATTGGGTCTTTCAAGATCATGCGATTTTTTGGATAGGTTTCCTACAAAAGCTCCCCCCTCCCATCAACTGGAGAAGGTGAACAACTTCTTCCACGTGTCAAATCATAGGAGATAAAATAATGGTCCTATTAAATCCATCAATTGGGGCGAGCTAGAAATCAAAGACATATCCACCACTGTAGTGCACCCGGTGTTGATTGGGGATCAACAGGGTCAGACCATATGTGGACAGACCATCTATTTGGTTGTCATGATGTGGAATAACAAAAACTTGTAGGGGATTTCATCAGAGTTAGATATCCAGATGTGGAATCAGTACGATGAATTTTTTTATTAGTTTTTATTTCTAGGTGGAAATTATTTAATGAGGTAATGATGAAGAGACCCTCTTTAATATTTTTTACACTATAAAATATATCTAAATATATTTCCAAATATAGTCACTGATATTGAATATGATTCTAATTCATGGTGTTCTAATAATTTATTTGATAAAAATATTAAATATATTTTATATTGGTGTCATGGTTAATTATATAAATCGAGATAACTCTTAAATGGTTCATCAAATCAGAAATATGAGAACATGTTCAGGTCTAAATAATGGTGTTTACCCTTGATGAAACAATAAAATTAGTCAGTATGGGACCCTCAGACGTCTCTCATATTGTTGGTGGGTTTATATAATTTTAATTATGTAATCAATTAATGAATTAATTTATGTTTTAACTAATTATAAGCATATAAGTAAGTATTTTGATGTCATTTTATAAGGGTTTCTTCATACTTCAAATGATTTATTGATGAGATATTTATCATCCCCTGGAAAATTCCTTCAATGAATGAGGAAACAACATATTGAGTTTATTTGATGCATGACAAACATAGAAGATCTTGGCTAGAACATTCTTCATCAACAATGATAAATCCAATCTAGGAAAGGCTCATTATATGTAATTTTTTCCATTAAAATAAAAAGATTCTTTAGATAACCTTTTTTCTTTCTATATTCGTTTGATATTATTTTCATGTCAAAATGTATTGAAATATAATTGTTTAAATTGGTTCATCTGACCATGGAACATGTTCTCCATTGTTAGAAAATAATTTTTTGATAATAATCTCTTAATAATTCATTCATGTGACTTTTTCCAATATGTAGTCACATTCTTTACTATTGGGACAACCTTGGTTCTCAGTTCGACATTATCGGATGATTAAAGCTCGATCGGGTAGTCAGATACATGACAGAATAAAGAAATGGTAATGGATCAATGAAATGTTGAAATATCTAGTATGATTGTGTGGATATGATGAATGATCTTTTATTATATCTCTATGTTCAGGATGAAAAAATCCATGGAGGTGTGCAGGAAAAATGTAGAAATCCCTGTGAATGATGACAACCAATATCTAGTTAGAGTTAGTTTAGAATCATGATCCACGACTAGATCCATGTTTTCTTGAAGAATCACAGTGGCATATATGGTAGTATAGGCTCTTTTGAAGTATGAATATTGGATCTAGAAATATAATTATTATAAAAAAACATGACTACACACCATGTCAAACTAAGAAAATGTATCTTGTATCCCCTTTCAACAGAGGCACTAGGGTTTGGGAAATCATATAGTTGACACAACATGTAGTTATTCTTCCCACACCATATATACCTTTCTCTGTTTCGAAAACCTATGTGATGAATCATTGAAATGGGGACCCCATTTAGGGAACCCAGACATAGTTTCACTACATGAGCAGTTTTCCATGTAGATCTATATTCCATGTACCAACGAACATGGAAACGATGTCCGAATAAACATACTCGACTGGAAGACATGACCCAATACCTAGATATGAGGGACATGCGGTTTAGTGTAACTACATTTCATTTAACTATACATGGATGTGACCCTTGTACTGACCACAGACATGACTAGGATTTGATGAGGGACCATATTGTATGTGGGAACCCTTACATGTCATGTACTACTTGAGCTCTTTTGAGAGACCTTAAAATATTGATATCTCTTTAGTTTGTACACATATTTTGCCTAATGAGCTGCAGAAGATGGGTTTTTTTTCACGTGGAATATGATTATGCCCCCCGGTGTGTTATTTGAGATATGATGTTAGTGTTCTTGGTTTGGCACATGTAGTGGTGACACCAGATGATGAAATCCATCCCACAGAACCACCGGAGCTTTATTGAGCATACCCTCCTGCTAGGTTGGGTAGAGAAATTTCCAAATATTATTTTTTAGATTACCCTCTATTAGGATCTAGAAAAGGAATTCCAAAAAGATCATTCCATGTTACCCACTTGTAGTAATGTGTAATGTAGTTCCCTAAAATTTTATTTTGACCCTCACGTTCTTCTATAAATTGTACTTCCATAATGATATCTTCATGGTATAACTATCAATCCTAGCTAGGTATTGGTGTTTCCCTATTGACATACTGGGCTTAACCTCCTGTATGATTGTGCAATAGAATGCCCAAGTGACCTTCTTGAGTGGAACAATTCATTTCGAATAGGTAGTGGGGTTCCTTATTGACTACGAGAGAAAGAACCTCAATTCTTACCTGGTTACATGATCCTTTCCCAAATTTGGTTATTCCTCAACTATGTTGTATATTTAAAAAGAATGGTTTAATGATATTTTTGGAAAACAGGAAAGAGGTCAAATTTTCCAACTAATATGCATTTTTTTGTAACAAAACCTAGAGCTATCCGAGCAAGTCAATGCCACAAATAGAGGATAATATCAAGGATCAGTGATTGAAACCCATTAACTTGTGTGTTCTTGGATGAAACATGAGGTACTAGGCAGCACAGATTAATTTACTTTGGAACGGTTGGAAACTCATCTTCTTAGTATGATCTATGATACAATGATCCCCTTACTCTCTTTTGTAAATTTGTTGAGTAATTATATATATATATATATATCCTGTTTCATTACCCACTCATTAATTTTTGGTTACTCTCCTTCTAGTAAGCTAAAGGCATGCATGGTATGCCATGTGATTTCAAGGTATTTCTTATCATGTTAAGAGGAGTTTATTCTCCCATTATAGGAATAGAATACTTGATGAGACGATAATATTTTCATCTTTTTGATATCCTTGTGTTTTAATGAGTTTACATTCACTATTTTTTTTGGGTTTATCTTTTCTATTTTACAGTAACTTGTCTTTTATACTACAACCCTCTTCATTTGTATCTCTTACTAATCCACCTTCACCTTTTCAGGGTGTTCTACTTGGTATGTAAATACCCACTCTCTATGTGCTTTTCTAAACAGGTGTCATTTCTTTTTTCATATGGATGATAGGTTGGTCATGATTTTAGATGATCTTAGAGAGAAAAACTGAGTGAACAATGTATAGTGGTAGTATCACAATATACATGATTTGGGCTCTCAAATTGTTCTCTTTTCTAATTCTATCTTGTTGGGACATATTTCTTGGTTGGCATCTATTGTTCCCTTTTATTTTCCATTTTCACTAAAGTGGTTTGTTCTGTTTAGTGTTCCATAAATCATTTAGTTTATTTATAGTTGTGTTTGTTAATTTATTTAATTATATCTTCACTTTTCCATTGAGTTTGATATATTTATGTGTATTGGAACTTAGTTAATGGACTCCCAGAGTTAGTTATTCATTTGGTGCTAGTTTCCACCCATACCCATAAATAGGTGGGTTTGGGGTAGTTTCGGCTTGATCCTTGGTGTAGGTCAGGACATGACATGAATAATGAATTAAATGTTACAGGTATTTATAATCATTTATTAAAAATTAGTTTTTTTCATATGATTTACATCTAAATCACAATGGAATGATATATAATTAATTAAAATATATTATTTAAAATGTCATAGAGAAATATGACATACATTTTGGAAGTTGTAGATTAGAATATATAACGAATGAATTCAAATAACAAGGGGAAATAAAATTCATACTATTAAATGATGATATTTTAAAAATGATTGCAATAAATTCATATAACATAGAATATTATATGAAAATCACCATATAGTGTCCATGGATGTTTTAAGGTAATGTTTAAGAATATTCATTATAACACTATCATTTTAAATTATCCCCAAAATGAAATATTCAATAAAATTCACATATAGTATAGTTTTTTATGGAAAAATGATTTTTTAATATAGTGGATGATGGTTTGATTCAATGGAAGAAGGTGACATAGAGAAAGAAAATTATTTGTAAGATTCTTTGATAATAGTGAGTGAGAATTATGATTTTAAAAACTAAATAATATTTTTATTTATATGTATTTTTTTATAAACGGTAAACTTTTATGTTTATATATTAATGTTTATACTCAATGATAGATTAATAATAAAAGATAATTACTTATATTGAATATTTTATTATATATCAACTAACTCTTTATAAATATTATAGAGTTATAAAAATATTTATAAAAAGTCATTAGTAAAATATTTAAGATTTAATGATTTAAATATAATGATTGAGATCAAAATGTAAATTAATGACATTAATACTTTTATTATAAAATATATAGTGAGGTTTGGATCCCCTAATTTATATAAATATCTATATAATGGAAATATTAAATATTATATTACAGTATTTAATAATTATATAGTGTTATATTTGGATGTAAATGAATAAATTTTTATTGTGAGAAGACTAATGAGGCATAAGGACCGTTGAATTTTTTTAAAATTGTTATAAAATATAATTAATGTTGTTGTTTGATTTAATATATATTATTATGAATATAAATATTGGTTTGAAAATTATCCCTCTAAAATGTAGTTCATGATTATATATAAGACTCAACTATCATAGTGTTATCTAAGAAAGAGGGAATATTTAAATGTTGTTGATATGTGGTGTATTGGTGAGATTTTTCCAATATTTGAGGTGATTTTTTGGTCGAAAAATATTTAAATATAAAAAATTTAAATAGTATGAAATATAAATAAAATTATAGTCCCCATGTATCTAATAAATTTGATTGTAAGAAAATTATATATCTCTTTAATATTTAATTTTACAAGTATTTAATCTCATTTAATAACATTGGTAAAAAATATTTTTATGAAAGAAAAATGAAGAGTACAATAAACATCCATTTATGTAAATGTAAATTGGATATGAGAAATATAAATAAAATTTTATTTAGAAATAATGTATATTTCCTATAATAAAATGAATAATTAATATATTCTATTAATGAAGAAAATTATTTAATATAATTTATCTCAGTATATCATAAAAATAATGTAAATTAGGATACTTGTAAGGATTTATCTTCATGAAGAATGGAAAAATGAATTTTTTTTGTTATATGGTATATTCTCTAACAACATAAATGACAACAAGAATTTGTAAATCAATATGACAGGAAGAGTAAATGTAAATATTTACATTGGAAATGATGGATCATTGAAACAAAGAGTCGGTGGAAATACATGTCTAAACAGATATGGATTTAAAAAATAAACAATTTTTTTGGATGGTCATCAATAATTTTTATAAATATTAAGATAAATGTTTTTCTCGTTATTAAAAATTTATTCATCAAAAAGGGTATACTAATCAATTATAAGATATATATCCTCTAATAAAGAGATATAAAAAAAATTAGACTTTATTTCAAGTTTTAATTATAGATAAAAATGTTCTAATCACTATTATAGTGAATAATTACATATTTTATTATAGGATAGGACATAAACCTTAAAAAAGTAATAAATATATTTCTCACAATAATAACGATTAACATTCCTATTGTGATGTGGATTGAAAATTTAAATATGATACTTCGTTAATATGAATTATTTTTGAAAATCCCCAAAAACAATATTTAGATGAGTGGATAAATATTTATTGAAAATATTCAAAACATTGTAGGTGTTATAATTACAAATTAATTAAATTATAGATAATGTATCATTATTTTGTTTGATAATTATAAAAAGATGGGTTTTATTATGATTGTATATACTAAATAAGATTTTATGGAATTTAAATAGAAAATTTAAATGAGAATTGAAAGATAATATGGTAGGTATATTAAAATTTATTAATATAGTAATGATTTAATGTTCTATTACATTTACATAAAAATAAATAGAAAAACAAGAAATTTCATTTAGGGTTTTCAACTTGAGAACACAAAATTAAAATTTTATTATTTTAAAGTGAAATATTTTTGTGAATAAAATGTGAATAACACATATTTGAATACTAATTTTATGAAATTATTATAATGAGGAGGTTAATGTTGCAGTGTACACTCAAATAGGGTTTTAACATGTCCCATAGATAATGAATTGTCATATGATATTTCACACTAAACAAATCCATCATATAAACACGTATAAGGATTATAAAACTAAGTTACACGCATTTAACAATGAATCAAATCAAAGAAGATATATTGATGAATCATATGATATAGTTATAAAAGGAAAATTAAACAATTGAAAAACAAAAAATGCATCAACAATAGGATAAATTAAATCATTGAAGTGAATGATTACTATTAAATAAAGATAATTCTAAGAATTAATATATAAATTCTGGTATAGATATTTTTTTTAAAAGGATTTATGTTTCATATATTTTTGAGCTCCAAATAAAAAAATTTAATGAGTAGTGATAAGCTAAATTATATGAAAAAATACATATTATATAAGGTATTTCATCACATCAATGTATTAAAATAACTTTTAAAATAAAACTAAATAAGTTATAAGAGTCATATATGTACTCTAATATATATATATATATATTAATTTAATGCATGAGAACACTACTCTATTATCATAATTGGAGAATATAATAATTTTATAATTGTAAAAATATGATTCATTGAAAAATTTAACTCACACATGGTTTCAAAATATAAATAATTCATTTAGTTAATCCTTTGAAAATTATGAATTACCATAATAACATTAAAAATGTGTATTTATTTAATAATAAATATTTTAATCCTAGGAATTTGGAAAAAATTTATGAAATATCATCCTGAAAATGACATTCATGATTGAATTCATAGATGTTGAAGAAGGTTTTCCCTATTAGGCAGTCTGAAGTAAAAATACAAAATATTTTTTGGACCAATAATTCAAAAGTCTTTAATTATTATCTTTAGTGAGTGAAAATAAATTTCTTGTGTATGGATGCATGGGATGTAGTCTATTTTAATAAATTTGATAATTGTTAAATTGAGATGATTATATAATGGTGAGTTGGTTATATAATAACTTATATAGATTCATATAAATATTATTAGCTTTGAATTATTATTTGGACTACTTTGTAGATTCTATATTTCAAAATAATAGGTTCTAATTATAATTTTTATGTGAAATAAATTTTTGAAGAATAGTTTTTGAACCATTTCTATGTTGAAAATATCATCATTGGATGAAGAATTCTCAAATCAATGAGGTATTTTTTACAATTTTATGTGGTCAAGTATGAGATGTATACTATTAATGAGTTCAATTTTTTTATACTTATATGAATTTACCATATAAGGATGATAATAATAAACTTTCCTTATATAATTACATGAATTTTTTCAGAATAAGTGTGATAATCATTATTAAATCATTTTTCAATACCAATCATGTTTTGATCTATTACTGAAAAAACATGATAAAGTGTATCAATAAAACATTATATGATATAATTATAAAAGGATTGATTTTAATTGACAAAAAATGTCATTAATTAATTCATATTCATGTTTGGAATTAATGATACAATGTAGACATAATATAAAACATATAACTGCTTTAAAATTACTAATGTTACATATTCAACTTATCCTTGATTTAAGTTGGTTTCAAAAATTATAATATTTATTATTTATTATAAAATTTATATAATGATGTGGGTTTAGAAATTATGGATTAATAATTGATAAAAATTTAATATTTCATTATTGTAACAAAAATAATTTTTGAGAATAGATGGAAGTTGTAAAGCACATCAAATAAAAAAATCGAGGAAGAATGTATCTATGTAATAAATACATGAAATAAATTGATTATGATTAAAAAATTATTTGTGGACAAAGATGTAGGAGTATATATATCTATTGTGATATATTAAAAATAAGAAAAATCATCAACATTTTAATGTATGCAATTAAGGAATCTCAAATGATTGAAATTTGAATTTGAAGTTAATTTATCTATGAAACCATAGATGAAGTAATTTTTAATTCTAATGATAAGATAATATTTCAACCATTTGAAAAAATACTTACTAAAAAATATCAAAACTAATTATATATAAGAATTTGATGATACATATTAACAACCACTTCTATTATATTATTGTTTATTCTAAAATATATTATCCTAATTTATTTTACAATAAATAATTTTTTTGTCGATTTTTTGTATTTTGGATGTTTTATTTTTATGTACATTTGGTAGAATTTATGATAATTAGAAGTGATTAAATAAATTTTATCAAATCACATTTATATCAATAATTTTAGTTGCAGAATATCTCTCTTATCAATGGAAAAATTCTACCTATATGTGTGAGTAATTAAAACTAGATATTATTTTTAATTAATTACATATTTAATGGATGAGTAAATAACATTTATATTAAATAGTGGAGCATATTATAATGAAAAATTTGTGTCATTACACATAATGGGTCAATGAAAACCAAAATAAATCCTATTAGTTATCTTTTTTTAATTATTTATTTAAATAATGTGAAAACATGAATAGATTTAGGGGTATTTTCTATAAATTAAAAAATATAAAATAAAATAAAATAAAAGATATGATTAAATTTTATTGGCCCTTGGATGGAATATTATGACTATCTTATCTTCAGTTCACTAAAATATGTTACAAATAAATAATACAACTTATTTTACTTATATGAATATCATTTACCACTAACCTCATCGATTAAAAAAAATTTGATTATGAAAATATTTAAGCCCCATAATTGAGGTCATATTCTGATTAAAAGCCTATATTAACTCATCATACCTCAATATATTTTTATGAAATCTCAGTAACTCCCATTAGTAAAACCTCACAATAGAGATAGAAACCTGAAAGAGGCATCACACTGATGTGCCCTATCCTAAATCAATCATGAAACTCTATAATTTGAAGGATGTAATAAGGATAGAATCTGTGTAATGAACATAATGACATGATCCTATAGATTTAGTGTATTTAAGGTTCACCAATTATATATAAAAATTGTATAATTTTAAATTATTAAAATAAATAATGTATAAAATTAAAGGAGAAACAAATATTCAGATCTTGATATAAAATCATTGATCTAATCAAAATAATATAAAAATAAATTTTCAATATCAATAATCATGAGTAAAGGAAAATTACATTTTAGTGAATTTTTTTTAGTAAAATTCATTAAAGAAATGAAATTATGTGATCACTATGTTGAAGAGTCCTTAGAATAATTGATGTTTGAAACCTTGTTCGCACATCATTCCCAAGGGCCTGAAGGATCTAACATGAATAGAATTATCTCTAATATAAAACTGAAAACGTCTAATATAATTTATGATATAAAAAATGAGTGTCTCCAATATGAAACAAAGATAGAAAAAAATATGAAGATACCAAAACCATACCTCAAATAGTATATTAGGCTTCTTCAAATTCTTATAGCGCATACTAGACTACAAAATTTCATCTACTCTTATAAGCATTAAAATCAACCTTAGCTTGATGATTATTCCCACCATAATGGGATGAATTTAAATGAAGCTATAATAACTTTGTTAGAGTGGATGTCTTCCTAATTTTATAATATATTTTCAAAAAAGACTTATAGTTGTCCAGATTTCATAAAAATATGAAAAGTCTTGGGGGGATTCCACATAGGTTGGATTCTTACAGTTTCCATGTTGATGGAAATTGAAACTAGTACAAACGAAAACTAAACAATCGTATGAATCATTCCTAGATATAATGACTACCCTTTCTAACCACTCAACCATATAAAGCTCCACCTAGACCATTCATCCCATCTATTTCGAGCTTAGAAAAATATTATTTATCAACTATTTCAACAATGGTAGGAAGGAACATGAGAATCACTATCAAAAGAACATAAGGCCTCGGTCCATACTTAAAAATCAATGAATTTATGTACTCAATGTTGACAAGATCATGTTCCAGATGCACCAACATAGAAATATTGGCAGAATACTCTAGAATGGTATTCTACCCCTTCTATAAGGTCCAAAACTACGTAGAATTCTGTGTATACAATGTATTAGGGTTAAAAATAAATTAATTTTGTTCATGAAGGAATACTAGATATGATTATTATCCAACATAGATTTCACAATAGAGTCTCAATATCTCAATATCAATCCTTCAAGTATATATATGGCCTAAAAACGTAGAGTCTTCGGGAGTGTTCATGGAGTTGAAGATATTCTCTATCCACTGATTCCTCTCTTTATATTCCTAGGGTAATTTTTCTCCATTAAATATAAGTGGATGTTGGTTATTAAATTCAGAGTAAGGATCCACAACATGTCATGGGTTCCCAACACAAACTTGACCATAAGATTGAATTTTATGTATAATAGATTATTCAAAAGAAGCGTAAAATAGAGGATTTTATTATGGATCCAATATCATAGATTACCCTCTCTGATATTGAATATCTCTTCTCAAAGTAATTATTTAACAAATTTATAAAATTAATCAATTATGAAAAATTATAAATTTAATGGAATGTCATTACATATCGATACAAAGCATTATGACATACCGAATTTTAAGAAACAAAATATCTAAGAATTAAAAGAAATATTAAAAAAATAAAATATCATATAAAATAAAATTCCAATGTATTAAATTTAAATAGACTTCATATCTAAGTCTCAAACCTAAAAAAAATATCTCTGACCACCCATGGTAACTCGGTTTCAGTCAAAGAAGTGTGTTGTCCATGTCCCATTTCCTCACTTACTACCAAATTATTGGGGTCCAAAATAAATTATACACATGGAATGGAACCAAACTCAGGAAGTGTTTACATACATAACGATGAGCATAACTATGATCCCAAATTTTAATAACGCAACATGGGTCAGCTAGATGGGCCACCAAAAATGATTATCATGTAACAAAGGTAAATTTGGAAAACAAAATCCAGTCATGAATATAAGAAAAAATCCATTCAACTATAATATCAATGGAAAAAAAATTAAAAACAACAGACATTGAATACAAGCCAGAATATATTAAAACATAAATTATGATAAATACCCACCTGACCAGAAGTCACCTCCATACCAATTCAAACAAAACTCAAAAAACCTGATAATATAGATTACTATAGGTTTATCTTCTTGTTACACTAATCCCAAAATATAAAATATGAAAATTCCTAATTGAATATGTAGTGTGTGGGCCAGATCCTAGTAAGATACCACCAGAAATTCTATATAATGAAAAATATAAAAAATTAAAAAATTCTATCTTTTGAAATAAAACAATATTAAAAAAAATTCACATAAATTAAGTAACATTATAAATCATTTTACCTTTGTAATTCATAAATTCCCAACATATTCTCAATCCAAAAATATAACAAGTATAAGTGATAAAAAATATTGTCCATCCTCACATCAATAGGTAAATATGTAAAAATATATCCATGAAACAACATCTCATTTGAATATATGTGATTTAAAATCATATTAATTAGTTTAGAGAAACAATATAGGATAAAAAAAATCTCTTGATTAAAATCAATAAATGAAAAATAAAAATGAATTTATACTCTAACATATTAGACACCACAAACTATACAATAAACATCCTAAAAATGAATTATGTTGGATCTAAAAAATAAAAATTCCTCCATATCGACAAAAAAAATTATGCCTCATTGTTGTTCAATATATACATCAAGGATTCCATTATTTCATTATAAATGAACAATGCATACAAATGTGAATTTGTCCAAATTATTATAAAACCCTTTCTCATGATTTTATGAAAACAATTCAAATCCAATTCAATCAACATCATATTTATAAAACCATTTAAAAAACATGCAATATCGTTTTTGTAATGCCCTGACCACAATTACACAGAGTCGGTGCTTTATTAAATTACAATGGCATGATTACAAGGGATCAATTCCCAAATGACCAATCTGTTTAGTATTATTGGAAAAAAGATACATACCTAAGTTTAACATTATAACATGAAAAGAAATACAAAACTAATTTTTCCTATTAGAAACATCCAAGACTCCTAGAGTATGCATGAGAGTCACTAATAACTAAATTCACCATATCCAGGGAAGATGAATCATAAGAAACAATGAAATAAAATTCTTATTAAGGGTAAGAAATAGAGTTAAATATAGCATAAACATTAGGCATGTTGAATAATTCAAGACACATACCTTTTCAAATAATAATCATGCACACTTTATGGAAGAAATATGAGCTAATTAAATAATTCCATAATAAAACATAGTCTTGTGTATTCTACTAGTTGAATAACCCCATGATATATTAATATTATTTTCATAGTGAGGAAATGTATATTATCAGATATTCTGAAACATTTTGTCAAGGCCTCAGCCAAGACGTCTAAAAATTATTAACGTCTCATCCAAAACCATAAAAAATATCGGAAAGGACTCATCCAATTCTATTTCTAATTGTCCCATGAGACCTACCGATGCACCAAGGATCAATAGCGGGCTCCAACCGTCACATACGAAGTCTAATACATTCCACATAAGAGAGGGTGAAACATAATCTAATCATTCGTATTAAAACAAGAAATAAGAATGCCAATATTTTACCAAAAAACCATGAATGGCATAAAAATAACATAACCACAGTAAAAAAAACTTATTTAATACAATATGGATGATTTTATTATGATAAATCAACATCAACCAATAAAAAAATATTCTGAAGAATATTGACATAGATGAAAATATTCATTAAAATTACTTGAGACAAATATCCCCTTTTTTATTGAAAACCTTTAAATGTCGCACTATTATTCAAAGAAGTCGTTTAAAAGATATTTTTGAATCAAAGTGACCCA